>CM048746.1:254286155-256686155 GCA_026315105.1 Locusta migratoria
TATTTAGAACAAGAAATAGGTAATAAAAACCAGAATATCCGACCTTCTACATTTACATACTACTACACACTCCACCGAAAGGTGCGTGGCGGAAGCTACGTAATGCCACTACTATTGTCCTTAATTATATCCATAATGGATGTGCGGTCGTGGTTGTATTAATTATTTTGTCAAGTAGACTCAACCCCAGGTATCGTGTAAAAACACTAAAATATGACGCGTTTCAAGGGACAAGCCCTCATCATCAGAAAATCTGTACAAGAATCTTAAAACATGAGACAATAAAAATATAAAACGTAATATAAGAAAATTTGGTTATTTCCCTTGTAACCGTAACTACAAAGAAAGGTCCTCAGCATACTGCGCTTCTGACGAATCTGAGGACCTTTCTTCGTAGACACGATTACAAGGGAAGTAACCACGTTTTCTTATATTACGTTTTATATTTTTATTGTTTTAAGATTCTTGTACAGATTATCTGATGATGAGGGCTTGACCCTTGAAACTCGTCGTATTTTATTGTTTTTATACGATATCTGTGGTTGAACCTACTTGACAAAATAATTAAAATAACTACTATTGTCCATTTCATAATGATTGATCCCTGACTTTAAACTAATTTTCTGGTCACATAGCACGACGAACATCGATGTTTTGTATCTCGCCGGAACCGTTGAAATGTCTACTTATATTTGGTATCAAGCGCTAATATCAGATCATTAATTTATTTGCTTTTCTGTTCCTATGCTACATGCTAGCGTGTGCTGTGTTGCCGTTCTTCACAGTTTGATAGGCGCTTCCGGCGCAGTGCAACAGTGGCGGCGCTCCGGTGTGACATAGTGTTGCATATACTGCAGCCACTAAAGCAGTTCCTTTACATACTCGTAACTGACAAATACGGAGACAATATATTAGTAATGACATTTGAAGTCACTAACAAAAGTTCAAGCTTAACAGCAATGCCTTCTCCGTCTCAATAGCTGTAATGGTAAGCTTAATCACAGCTTCTTGCGTTTTATATTATAGCGACGAAACGACTTATTTAGAAAATAACGAATCTCCGTCTGTAAATATTAAAAGGCTGGATCTTTAAACTGTGCAAAGGAAAACTCTCTCTTAATTACGGTCTGATTTCTGTGCATCCTTAAACTTGACATAAAAGGTAAAGCAGTCAACAATCCGAAGATTGGTTTGAACACCACAGTGCTTTATGCCGAAAAAATCCAGAAAAAGGACGCTTTGTCTTCAATATTACAGCGTATCTCGTCCCCTTTTCAAATAAAATGCAATATTCATACACCAAATAAACGTAGACATTTCAACCATTCCGGCGAGGTATAAAACATCGATGTTCGTCGAGCGATGTGACTAGAGTATGAGCTCAAAGTCAGGGGTCAATCATTATGAAATGGGCAATAGATAGGGGAAAGCCGGAAAATAGTACGCACTTAGTATTTAAATCTAGTAGATGAAAGGGTTAAAACAAACTTTGTTATACCAAATTATTTCTACTTTATTGATTAACAACATATATTAGTTACAGCTGTCAACTATGTATCACAAACCTTAAATATTAACAAACATAAATGTCTCGTTCGTACTCTTAGGCGCAACGTCGGGAAAGGGTACTCAAGTTGTGGTCGAAGAGTCCGCATCAACATAAATCACGAAACAATTGCCGTATCCTTCGTAACCCGTACATTCTAGATGCCGCCATTTTCAGTCTTCTACGATAGGTTTTTGTAGACATGACCACACCCTTGGTAGCTCAACACAGGAGACTCATTCTTGAATTTGGAGCTGTTTGTTCCTGAAGTTGATGGGATGGATAAATCCAGATTAGGCTTACATTCTGTTTTTCTCCGTAGTTGTACTTTGTCTCCTCTTGGTTTTCTCTGACTTGGACAGATTTTTCTAATAACGCATTTTTGTGTGGAGATGCAGACAGATCTTTGCCACGTTTTCCTTTGTTCTTGATCGATCATATTTTTGGAAATGAATATATTTCAGATAGTTCTATGCCTAAAGCCGCTTGTACATCAGAACTTTTTTCTATTCGTTTCACGTTTCGGATGTTTTAATGGTGACTGCACATCCACAGCAGCAACGTTACCCATTGGTGTCCTGTTGAGCTCTTTTGTCTTCTTCAGTTTTCGGACATTCGGCTCTCTGACTGATTTCTGATAGTGCGAAGACTTATGCTGTGCAGACATGCGGATTGAACTGGAATATTCCCGTTAGAGCGTATAAGAAAAACCGAGGGTGGCGCGCGTACTCTTTCCCGTTCCTAGGTAACATAGTGTTAACCGATGCGTCAAACAACGCAAAAAAGAAAAACACCAGCAGATGGTATTGACTACTTGGTTCTGCAGGTTTTAGTACCTTGTCTAGTTCCTCACACAGGCCGGCCGCGGTGGCCGATGGGACGCCGGACGCCGTAGCTCTGGGCGCCCGGTCAGGGGGATGAACGCCCTCTGTAATAAAAAAGCTGAGACAACCATTCAAAGAACAACCACAACCAGGGGACTGAGGCGCTCCAGTCACGGCCTACACGGCCACTACGGTCGGGGGTTCGAATCCCCCTCGGGCATGGATATTTGTGCCGTCCTTAGTATAAGGTAGTTGATAAGTAGTTTGTAAGTTTAGGGACTGATGGACCCGTAGTTAAGTCCCATAAGCTTAACAAACATTTGAACATTTTTTGTTCCTCACAGAACGGTTATTCTTATGAAAAATGTTGTTATTTTCTGTGCGTACATATACAGGGTGAATCAACTAACACTTATACCGCAAATATTGCGGAAACGGAAAGTGCCATTGATGTGCGGTTTTCACAGAATGGATTGGTAGTAGGGGCGCGTATTTTTGGCCAACATACAGATTGTAATACTGCATAGAAAGTGTATTTTTATGCAGACATACAGTTTTTTTAAAATAGAACACTGGTTTGAAACTTCCTGGCAGATTAAAATTGTGTGCCAGAACCGGGACTCGAACCTGGGACCTTTGCCTTTCGCGGGCAAGCGCACTACCGAATGTGCTATCCCGACACGACTCACGATGCCGCCTCACAACTTTACTTCCGCCAGTACCTTGCCTCCTACTTTCCAAACTTCACAGAAGCTCTCCTGCAAACACGCAAGACTAGCACTCCTGGAAGAAAGGATATGGTGGAGACATAGCTTAGCCACAACCTAAGGGATGTTACCAGAATGAAACTTTCACTCTGCAGCGGAGTGTGCGCTGTTATGAAACTTCCTAGAAGATTAAAATTGTGTGCCGGAACCGGGACTCGTACCTGGGACCTCTGCCTTTCGCGCGAAAGCGCTCTACCACTGAGCTATCCCGACACGACTCACGGTACGACCTCACACCTTTACTTCCGCCAGTACCTCTGCTTCTGTGAAGTTTGGAAAGTAGGAGGCGAGGTACTGGCGGAAGTAAAGTTGTGAGGCGCCATAGTGAGTCGTGTCGGGATAGCACAGTCGGTAGTGCGCTTGCCCCCGAAAGGCAAAGGTCCCAGGTTCGAGTCCCGGTTCTGGCACACAATTTTAATCTGCCAAGAAGTTTCATATCAGCGCACACTCCGCTGCAGAGTGAAGTTTCATTCTGAGAACACTGGTTGTTTCTATCATGCACTGGGAGTTTTCATACCAGCTGTGTACAAAGAATTTTGAATTACATTTTTATCACGTTTAGTTTGGCAGCTACAACCGTTCAAAGTTTTGGGGACGGAGGCTACGATAACGTAGCTAACTGGCCGAGTGGCTAGCCCCTGGGGCATGGCCGTCTCATGACCACCAGCCAGTTAGCTACGCTTTCGTAGCCTCCCCTCCCAAAACTATGAATGGTTTTAACTGCCAAACTAAACGTGATTAAAACGTCATTCAAAATTCTTTATACACAGCTGGTGTCAAAACTTCCAGTGCATGATAGAAACAACCATTGTTACATTTGAAAAATTGTATGTTTGCATAAAAAACACACTTTCTAGGTATTTTTACAATCTGTTTATTGGATAACAATACGAGTCATTGACTACCAATCCATTCTGTGAAAACCGCACATCAACCTCACCTACCGTTTCCGCAATATTTGCGGTGCAAGTGTTAGGTGATTCACCCTGTATTGATATACAATGTAAATATTACATGCTTTGAAACGAAAACTTATATTAACTTGCTATAACCAATAAACCTGGGCGTGTTCTTTTATATTCCGTGTGATGGCGTCAGTCTGGAAACAACAACTGAATGTAGTCTTCCATGGTTGCTCAGTGATGCCATTGTAGAGAAAATGACGCTGTGTACTCTTACCAGAGGAGTACTCCTACCCAACATTACCCTAATTGCTTTCCTGTTCTACTCCCGTGTAGAATGAGGAGTACAAGGAGCATCTGTAGGAGCCCTAATGTAGGTTGGCGGAAGTATAATCTTTCTGCAGTCAACTTCCAATTCCGGTCCTCTAAATTTCTTCAACAGTGTTTCTCGGGGGAAAAGAGTTGCCTTCCTCAGATACATCTCAGTAACACTTGCGCTTTGACCTAACCTAGCAGTAACAAACGTACAGCCGCGGCGAAGCAGCCGAGTGCATTGACGCGGTAAACTACGGTGCGCGGGGTTCGAATCCCCTCTCAGGCATGGATGTTTGTGCTTTCTTTAGTACTAGTTCACCAGTAGTTTGTAACTTTAGGGACTGATGATCCCGCAGTTAAGCGCCATAAGCTTTTTCAAGTGTTTGTAAAGTCTGTGGGACTTAACTACGGGGTCATCAGTCCCTAAACTTACAAACTACTTATGAACTACTTACGAACTAGGACGGCACAAATATCCATGATCGAGGGGGGATGCGAACCCCCGACCGTAGTGGCCATGCAGACCGTGACTGAAGCGCCTCAGACCCCGCGGCCACCGCGGCCGGCGCCATAAGCTTTACAAATATTTTGAGTAACAATCGTAGCCCCTCGCATTTGAATTGCTTCTATATTTTCCTTTAAACAGATCAGCTAGGGAACCCACACACTTGAGCAATACTCTACGTCTACATATTATATACTCCGCAATCCACCATAAGGTGCGTGGCGGAGGACACGCTGTACCACTCTTAGGCATCTCCTTTCCTATTCCAAATAGAACAACGGAAAAATAAGTGCCTGTAGGCCACTGTAGAAACCCTAACTCCTCTTATCTTGCCTTTGTGATCTTCACGCGAAATGTGACTACGCTGCAGCAAGATCGTACTACACTCAGCTTCAAATTCCGGCCCTCTAAATTTACTCAAGAGAAATTCACGAAAGGACGTCGTTTTTCCTCCAGCGATTCCCACTTGAGTACCCGGGGCATTTCCGTGACACTCGCGCATTAGTCGAACCTACCAGTAACAAACCTAGCTGCTCGCCTCTGAACTGCTTTTATGTCTTCCATTAAACTGGCCTGCTGCGGAGCCCAAAAATTTGAGCAATACTCAAGACGTGGTCGTAAAAGCGTTTTCTACGCGGTCTCCTTTACAGATGAAGTACATCTTCCCAAAAGTCCCCCTTCACACCAACTATAAATTTTGACAAACTCATTATGTAGACTGTTACAATTAATTAATGACGACAGCATCTCATACACCAGAGTATAATAAGCAAACAGCCGCAAATTACAAGTTACACTGTCCATCAGGTCATTTACATAGAATGAAAATAACAGCGGTCCAGCACACTCCCCTGAGGCACTCCTGACGACAACCTAGACTTTTATGATATCTCGCCGTATAGAACAATGTACTGCAAATCAAATGTTCAAATGTTTGTTAAGCTTATGGGACTTAACTACGGGGTCATCAGTCCCTAAACTTACAAACTACTTATGAACTACTTACGAACTAGGACGGCACAAATATCCATGCCCGAGGGGGGATTCGAACCCCCGACCGTAGTGGCCGTGCTGACCGTGACTGGAGCGACTCAGTCACCTCGGCCACCGCGGCCGGCACAATGTACTGCGTCCTAGTACTTAGAAAGTCTTCCAGTCAATCACATATCTGTGAACCTCAATAACTCGTGGTCGCACTATATGCGGTCTCCTTTACAGACGAATCAAATCTACGCAAAATTCTTCCGATAAGTCGAAGTCAACCATCCGCCTTCACAATGACTGAACTTATATGCTCGTTGTGCAGCGTTACGCCTAGACATTTAATTGACGCGACTCTGACAAGCAGCACACTACTATTGCTGTATTCGAATATTACTGGATTGTTTATACTAATCTGCATCACTTCAGAAACAGTTGCAGAAAGGGCCGGTTTTCAACTCAGACACGTCAAAGTCTTTTCCCTGAAATTACAGTCAAATCAGAAAGTGTTGAACGTAAGAAACATACATGAAATGCAATATAACTAAACACCGTCCGGCAGATCTCGACAGACCGACTGGGTACCGACCGGCCACCCTGTCACCCTCAGCCCGAGGGCGTCACAGGATGCGGTACGGACCGGGACTTGAACAACGCCCACACTCCCGACCAGCTTTACACCAGCCATCAATAGCACCACACTTGTCGGCGCAAACACTGACCTGAGTTTGTCAGAAAGGACACAGGTCGTAGTAATCGATGGTAAGGCATCGACTAAAGCACAGGTGATATCGGGCGTTCCAAAGGGTAGTGCTATTGGTCCTCTGCTGTTCCTTATTTACATAAACGATTTGGGAGAAAATAAATAGCTCTCTTAGGTTGTTTGCAGATGACGCCGTCATTTACCGTCTAGTAAAATCATCTGAAGATCAAAACTAACTGAAAAATGATCTGAATAAGATATCAATATGGTGTAAAAATTGGCAGTTGAGTCTAAATAATGAGAAGTGTCAAGTCGTCCACTTGAGTACGAAAAGAAAGCCGTTAAACTTTGTTTACAAGATAAATCAATCAAAACTGAAAGCCGTAAACTCCACAAAATACCTAGGAATTACTATTACATCAGACGTAAACAGGAAAGAACACGTAGATAATATCGTGGGAAAGGCGAAAAAAAGAGTTCGTTTTATTGGCAGAACCCTTAAAAGATGCAACAGAACTTCTAAAGTGGCTGCATACACTAAGCTTGTCCGTCCTTTTTTGGAGTATTGCAGCCCAGTGTGGGATCCTTATCTGGTGGGTTTGACGGAGGACACCGAAAGAGTCCAAAGAAGAGCAGCTCTTTTCTTATTGTAACGATACAGGGGAGACAGCGTTACGAAAATGATACAGGGTGTGGGATGGGAATCATTACAACAACGGCGCTTATCGCTGCGGCGTGGGCTACTTACGAAACTGCTATCACCAACATTCTCCTTCGAATATGAAAATATATTATTACTCCCACCTACATTAGTACAAATGATCATCAGCATAAAATACGAGAAATCAGTGCTGGAACGGAGAGATTCAGATGTTCTTTCTTCCTGCGCGCTATTCGAGAATGGAATGGGAGATAAATAGTATAAAGGTGGTTCGATGAACCCTCTGCCAGGCACTTAAATGTTATTTGCAGAGTATCCCATTTAGATGTAAATGTAGATGGAGGAGAAAACAAATAACAGCATATATCTGATGTGCTAGTGGTATCACGCAGAGAACGTATTACCTTTGTCATCATGGAAATAAATATATATATTTCGTTTTGTGTTTTGTTTGACGACAAAAAGTCATCTGCAATTCATTTGCCACTCATTTAATGTACAGGATAATCGTATTATACCAGTGAACATTAAAATTACTAATTAGATTCCGCCGACATTTATCTGGCTAATAAAGCTTCGGGGGATTACGCCTACGAGAGGTCACTGTTGCTGAATGTGGTACCTTTGGCGTCACAAAACGTACATTGAATTGGCGTAAACGTCAAAACACAAAAGGATTGCAGTTTAAAATTTATGTTGAAATGCAAGAGATCTGTGACCAAAACGTTAATCAAGGAGGAAAGCTTGTAATGTTTAATAAATGAAACCTAACAACTATTTCAAGATAACGTGACTTAAAAACGTATAACAACTTGTTGTTGAACAAAAGATTTATGGTGACCGACTAATTTTATCTGATTGTCACTTCCAACAACAACGAAAAATCCTTTGTTCGTGGCATATACTCATGTTTTCCCTGCTTCTTGATAAAATTTGGAGAGAATTTCAGCATTACAGCTGCCACCTAGAGTTTATCCATTAAGATCTAAATTTATTTTGTGCTAGTAGTCTCAAAGGTAAGGTGTTTACAGTGACCTGACGTCACGGATCACGTGCTCGTCGTTAAATAACACACATGTGTAAATTTTTTTAATATATTTTGACATCTAAAATGTACAAAGCTGAATAAACCATGTTACATACATGATTTCCAGCATCATATAACTAATACCATTGTGGAACAAACGTTAAATATTAGACATGAAGTGCTGGAACATGTCCGAGCATCTGAAACATAAATTATACTCCACATCTTTTAAAGGAAAATTTCTTAATAAGTTAATCTTTCTAAATTATTATTAAGTTAGAATATGGCGTGAAATGTGACAAGTCATTTCCAATTAAATAATCATAATTGTAACGAGACCGTTTTCTCGCCTACTAACTTTCTACGTGCTAATGTGCTAACTTTCTGCACAACCCACCCATTATTTTGCACTACAATCTGCGGACGCATACAGCGCAAGCTGTGGCTACTCTGTTCGGTCGATAGTACTGTACCATCCACCATACTCCCCGAACGTAAGTTCTTGTGGCTTTGATTAGATTTTGAAGATGAAGAAATCAATTCGTGGCATTCGCTTCAGAACTGTTCCAGAGATTCGACAGGCAGTAACCTCCATTCGCACCATCAAGAGAACAGGCTCTGCTGACGTTATACTACGCCTTCCACAACGGCTTCTACACAACGCTGGTGACTACTTTGAAGGACAGTAACAGATGAAAACATGTAACGCTCCGCCACTATTAAATTCCAACCGTCGTATAAGTAAATTGTGCCACATTTTCGTATTCCTCTTTCCTCTGTTCCAGTTCCAGTCGTCATTACGTATAAAGAAAGAAATCCCGTTAACACGCCTGTGTTACGTTATGGGTCATCTCTTATCTGTTGAGATTGTGATTCAGGTATGCAGCTTTAAATAAAATACTATGATACTGCTGTCATGTTAGAACTTGTAGACAGAGAAGTAATGTGTGTATCAATGGTGTGACTTAAATTTTCAAATTTGGACTTTCTCCGAACTAACCTGCCAGATTGGTTCCATCACAAAAAGGGTTTGTAAACTGGTCTCCGTAGTGAAAGTGTAAGGGTTGGTTCTGGGCCCCTAACTTTTGGAAAAACGAGAAACTACCCAAAAATTTTGTTCTTATGTCTTGAAATGTAGTCATTTCCAAGTAGTTGGCGAAATACAATGTCTTTTTAGTATTACTGCTGTACTAATTTCATTTGTAAGTTTGGAAGGGTGTTCATATGATAATTCAAGACATGTCAATATTAAAGATGAGTCACACGCTATACATTTTCGTCGTTGGCATAAAATACTTACATGGTATCTGCAAGATGCTTAAATCACTCTCAGTTGTATTTTTTATAACTTAGCCTGGTTTAAGGCTTGAAGATTTATCAATGATCATTCCGCCGCAATAGATGTAAACATATTACCCTGGACATATATCGTAACGAGAATATTTATTTGTTAGCAACGAAAAGGTTAAATCCGAAGTTTATAAATTTATGAGTTTGCTGCCCTAATATTTACTTCCTGACGATTTATTGCGTCAATCACTTTAATATATGATAAAAAGACAAATTACGTTTAAAGAGATAGCTAAGACGAGACGAAGAGATATGTTTCTTTGGTCGTTAGTCTAAAGAATGGTTTGTTGCCGTGTCCGTTTGCTTTTTTTATTCATCCCTTGTTCATCCTGGGCGGTTTTATTATCACTCACTTTTATTTCCAGTACTAAAATGACGATTCCTTGGTGTCTCATGATGTGTCCCACAAGTCGAACTCTTCTTTTAGACCAGATATGCCAGAAATTTTCTTTTCCCTCCAGCTGTGTTTATTATCTCCTCATCAGTTACGCTGTCTACCAGTACTATCTTCAATATTCTTCTCTAGCCCAAATGTACACGCATCTGTTTTCTCCGAATTATTCTTCATCCACGTTTCACTTCCGTAGTAGGATACATTTCAGACTAATACCATCAGGGAAGACTTCCTAACACATGATATTCGGTATTAATAATTTTCTTATCTTTCGAATTGCTTTTTACCAAGTGTCAGTCTCCATTTTATATCTTCCTTACTCCGACCATAAGAAAAAAAAGTTCAAATGTTTTTAGAGCTTATGGGTCTTAACTACGGGGGTCATCAGTCCCTAAGCTTACAAACTACTTATGAACTAGCTAATACTAGAGATGGCACAAACATCAATGCCCGAGGGGAGATTCGAACCCCCGACGGGGAATGGCCTCCCGCATCGTAGCATAGCGCCTCAATGCGCTCGGTCTCTCCGCCGCCGCCCGACCATAAGAAGTTATGTTACTGTCCAAATAACAAAAACCATCTACTACCTTTACTGTCCTGTTTACTAACGTATATCCTTCAGCGTATACCGATTTCATTCTAATTTCAGGACATTGTCCATTCCGCTCAGTTTCTCGAGCTGGTCTTTTGTTGTATCCGAAAACATTACAAATTCATCCAAAAACAGTTTATATTTATTCCCCCTGCACGTTAATTTCGTTTATAAATCCCCCCCTACCCACAGTGTGGGAGGGGCCACGATGTCTAAGGCATCATGCTACGGACTGGGTAGCCACTCCCGCTGGTGGTTCGAGTCCTCTCTGTGAAGGGTGTGTGTATGTGTGTGTGTGTGTGCGTGTGTGTTTGTGTGTGTGTGTGTTTTGTCTTTAAAGTAAGTTACTTTCAGTAGTTTGCAAGTCTTGGGACTGATGACCATAGCAGTTTGGTCGAATAGAGGTTTAGAAACATTAACTTCTAAATGCCCCCATGCTTTCCTTAACAACTGGCTCATTGTACAGATTAAACCATGTTGGGCCTAAGCAAAATGCATGTCTCATTGCCTTCCTAACCAGTATATCCCTTTTATGCCCTTTAGCTCTTATTACAGTTTCAGTTTTCTATACAAGTTCGCTATATTTTACCGCTGCTACGTTCAGAAATTTAAAGCATGTATTCCAATCGAGCATTGTGAAAAAATTTCTCCATATCAACAAGAGATGCAAATGAAGATCTGTCTTTCCTTAAGCTGTCTTCTAAAATACGTAATAAGGTGAGTATAACTTCCCGTGTTCCTGCATTTCTCTTAAATCGAAACTGATCTTCCCCAAGCTCGGATTCTACCAGTTGCTCCATTATTCTGTAAATAATTCTCATAAGTATTTTCCAGTACATTTGATTCAATGAATAGTTCTGTCTATGCCTGAATTCCTTGGAACTGGAATTATTATTTTTGAAGTCTGAGGGTACTTCACTTGTCTCATACAACTTACACACCATGTAGAGAAGTTCCGTCATGATTGAATCACTCAAGGACATCAGCAGTTCATATCGTCTACTCCAGGGGTCTTGTTACAACTCAGATATTTCAGTGCCCTATGATTTTCATCCCGCTGTATCTTGTTAATATATTCCTTCTTCCCTTTCTTCTCCTTTCAAACTGTTATCATAAACAATTTTTCAGTTTTAAAGACGAAACACGCGAATCTTTCAAAGTGCCTATATCTGCAGTTGCCACGTCAAGTACAAATGCTGCAACGTAAGAATCCTCATTTGCCGATACACGTTTTTGTTCATCTTTACACTGTTAATGCTGTTTCTGAGGTGGTGCCTATTTAACATTTTGCATTCTCGAAGGAGATAAAGTTACGCTTAATTTGAGTCGAACGACAAAAATCACATGTCATTGAAAATATTCGCTAAAAGAGGTGATATTATATTTCGTCTATATTTGCACAAACTTTTAAATTGTATTTAACATTGATTTCTTTGAGATATGTATGTAAAGTTGAATTTTACTTTCATTCTTTACAAATTAATTTTATATAATATTTTTTTCATATTTTCATATATGAACATTTCTTAAAAATAAGAGATTTCTTCTCAAGTTAACCATTTAGATTTTTGACCCAATTAGGCACTCATGTGGGGTAGGAATGGAAGTAGTATAAATTTATATACTTATTTTAATAAAATTAGTTTTAGCTATAAAGCTTACTTTGATTGTGATATCAAACTTTAGTTTTATTTAGTGTTAGTAAATTGTGACATTGACAGTAGTCATATCTCTTGTCAGAGGGATTAGCACATAACTTTTTTTTTTATTATATAAAAATTGAGGATTCCTCCTCCCTTGCTCACTTGAAACCACCCAACGGAAACTAAAAGTAACCTTACAAATTCAGAGACAAGCAAAATAAAAAAAAAAATAAATAAATAAAAAATATGACACCAAGACTCTACTCGACTGCCCCTTCTCTTCTACAAATGGGTTGTGTACTCTTTATGGGTATCCGAAAACCGATTAGACCCGTTCACTGGGTACATGAGTAGTAGCCTCTCCTGTGGACCTACTTACTCACTCTCCACTTAACCACTACCTACACCTTCACTACAGACTCCTTAGGTATCACCCTTCTCATTCTTATACAGGATTACTCTACTCCCGGAATACTTTTTTTTTTAACTATCACCTTTCCCACTGGTGTCCATACATTACCATCGTAACTTATCATGCTTCTATCCCTCGTACCAAGTAAGTGTACTCACAGCACTTTTTCATGCTAAACATAATATCCACCTTCTTCCTCCAAAACCACTTTTCAAACCATCTATCAGTAGATAGACACTCACATACAGATTAGTATTAGGTATAGTGGGGAATGGAATTAGAGTTATTCTACTTAGTAAAGTAGAATAACTCTAAATCCATTCCCCACTATACCTAATACTAATCTGTATGTGTGTGTATTAATTGTACTGTTGTCATTAACTGTCAGTTTTTAAGGTGAAAACAAGAAATGTTTGTGTATGTGTAAGTGTATGTATATGTAGTGATCGCAATCTGAATCTCGGGCAAATCCTCTCAGGAGTATAAAGTGAGGGTTGTAGTCAACAAGAAAAAGAAAAAAAAACTTGACACGGAAAAGAAGGGTCTTAGCGATAAGGACATACAAAAAGTGGAAAGGGGACTAAAATGCAGGTGCTGTATAAAAGAGTAGTAGAAAAGGAAGAAAAAGACTAGGAATTGGAGCTGAAGAAAGAAAGAAGATAGCCCGAAAGACAGGAAACTCTTGGCTCCCCCATCCCCAGGAACCCCTGGTTCTTTCCGTAAATCACTATGGCACCGGAGGGCAAAAGATGGCAGGCTAGATGTGAATCGCCCCGCTACAGAACGGACGCCTAGCTTCAAGTCCAGAACCCTCCGAAGAGAAACTCGAATCTCTACATTGTACTTCATGATGAGTCCAGTATTGCGTGTTTGTGTAGCGTGCGAGTGTGTAAAACAAGTATGTGTAACTGTGTGTGTATGTAGAAGTGTACCTAATGACCAACCCATATCAAATGTAAACAAACCCACCACTTTGGTTTGTATCCTTCATAAAATGTACAAAATTCCCCAAACCATATAAATACTTAACGAACATTACTACTCGTAGGCTATAATGGAAGTAAATCAAAGCCTATCATTTTATTAGTCATATTTTTGTTTGTTATTCATCATTTACTCCAATATGAATTGTTTTCACTTCCCGGTATAGGTATGTAAGCTCATTGATCACATAATGTCAAAATCAGTATTTGTCACCATCAGTGTAAATGTCAGAACAAACTATGGACTTTCGTCTAAGTTAAGGTCATATTTCTCCACATAGTAAAATTGACTTGTTTGTGGTGGCTAATACATCTTACACAAATCTGACTTTGTCTAACACAATTTCGTCCCTTTCCTCTAACGTATTTGAAACAGCTCTTAGTATAGATTGTGTGTTTACTGTATTGTTTTGTTCAAATACTGTTCTGCAAGTTTTTTAGCCTGTTCTTTAGTTACTAAATTTTGGGACCACTTATTAAATCTATCATCAAATAAATCAAATTTCTCCCTACACTCTTTCACATGAGCCTCTAGTTGAGAACTAAAATTTTCTAATTTTGTCTATATTTGTTTCGATAAATTCTTTTGGTCTTTATCTATTTCAGTTAGTTTCGATTTTCCTTTCTATCTTATCTAATCGAGATTCAAGTTATTTCATGAATAAGTGTAGATTACTACTTTGTTGTATTTGTGCCATACTTCTTGTTTATGGCATACTTCTGTTCCTACTCTCAACTCACAAAAACACAAAACAGTTTGAAGTGTGTACGCTCACCCCGGGACTGTGCGGTGAGCTACGGCGAGATGCTGGCGTTGGGAACTGCAGATCTGGATCAGGAACGCTGTTCGAACAAGCCGGGCGGAACCCCGCGACGCTCGAACAGCTCTTCTCAACTTGTGGCGTAATTTTCAAAATGCAGCAACACCAAGATTTGCTTATGTTACTGCTATATTCACTTCGCTTTTCGCATCTGTAGGTCAATATTGAGTGGTTACTATGACTACCAGCCAAATCCGTAATGTGTCGTATATCTTGAATTCATTCGTTTTTTAATCATTTCATTCGTTTCTCACTCCTTTTTATTCGCGTCCTGTTACTTCGGACGCCATCTCCTCTTGTAATGTTACTGGGAGAATTGTGAACTATTTGGGAATGTTTCTTGGTTGATGACCGTAAAGATTAATACTACGTCACTCTTTTGGATTGAAATTCAGTCTTCTTTTTTCCTTCTTTCTTGACTATATAGAATTATGCCATAATAGGTCCAGCTAGTCTGTACCCCAAGCGTATACCTTTAGTTTTCAACTAATGATGACATCAGAATTGCTTCTCTGTAGATTGTTTCAGCGTGAGAGACATAAAATATTATAAATAACTTGTCTCAAACTCTACTTTTAATCTTTAACAAGTCTTTTATTCTCTCCTTTAACTACAAAGACGCACTTCCATACTTCACACAGAAGCAAATTACACCAGTAGTGTTCGTCTACCTCTAAGCACATCTCCACATAACATAACAATAACAATGTCAATACACAGAATATATGAACTTCGTCACGGAATAATAGCAGTTTCTGTTCCCTCTTTCTCAGTCCATGGAACTTCCAAAGCACTACAGCAAGTGGAAATCATCCACTATATATCTGAAAAGTAGAAAAAAAAGATCGGAAAGAAATATCTGACGACTAACATCTTCTAAATAAATGTTTTTGACATTCTTATGTCGAGTCATAGGTTTGCAGTGCAACTCGTTACACTACAAAGGGGAAACAATATGTTAACAAAGTTTTATCACAATTGGTTGAACGGTACAGTCACGCATAAAATATGATCACACAAACATTCATTTTTATATATTAGATATGATTATTTTCTTTACTTGAGTTTAAGAATGGCTCAGATCAACGTGACTTAACTGTGTGGTCATCAGTCCCTAAACTTACAAACTACTATATACTGAAGACTGTACAAACATCCATGTCCGAGGGGAGGGGGATTCTAAACCCCGACGGGGAACGGTTTCGCGCATCATGCGCATGATTTCAGGATCAAAATTAATTTAATTCGATAGCAAAGTAATGAATGTTGGATAGAGTTTACCTGTTTAGTTCAAATGTTTGTAGAGTCTATGGGACTTAACTACGGGGTCATCAGTCCCTAAACTTACAAACTACTTATGAACTAGCTACAACTAAGGACGGCACAAATATCCATGCCCGAGGGGGAATTCGAACCCCCGACCGTAGTGGCCGTGCTGACCGTGACTGAAGCGCCTCAGTCCCCTCGGCCACCGCGGCCGGTAATGGTTCAGAGATGAGCGGAAACTAGTAGTCATAAGAAATAAAAATTGCGATCAAGACATTAAATTTATAATCTGATCAGCTAAGTCCAGTCAATGGACGGCAACCAGTGACACGCGAAATCAAAAGAACGGATTTAGCCTGGGGCGCTATCGGGCCCGTGACCGCCAGGAAGCTGGTGGCGTGTCAGAAGGGTTGTGCTGGCTTTGAGAGGGCGGCGCTTCTGCCGGCCTTCGGGGTGGGTTCTGGGGGTGGGGGGTTGCGTTGTAATACCGCCGGTCCCAGCTGGACGCCGTTTTTTAATTAACGGGCAGCATAAAGCGCTACCAGTGGCGCTTGTCCCACCAGCCGCTGCACTCCGGCCTCAGCCGGCGTGACCTTCCGAGCGTCACCTCCGCCCTTCGCTCCCGTTGCCCAATGATACATAGAGGATCGCAGGAGTGCTGCAATCTTTTCTCCACGTCCTGTTTTATTTCAAAGAAGACAGCAATTTTCACGGGTTTGCGGCCATTAACACATCCCTGAAACATGAGCCTCTCCTGACGTAATGAGAGCCTCTCCTGACGTATTGAATAATGGAAAAAAAATAAGGGACAGCATCGACGACTGCCAATATTTCGGCTGGAGCACACACAGCCATTTTAGGGCAACTGCAGACAGGATGTACACTGTGGACATTTAATTCCTAGGTCTTCAATGAAAATAGGACAGATTCCACACAACGAGTAAGCAAGTAAGCAACAGCGACATCAAACAACGAAGGTGATAAATGTCAGAAGAATCCATAGTAAATAAATATCAGTAACCAACGGGTAAAGAGACATAAAATGTTCATACGTTTGTAAATCTGTATGACGAAACTGCTATGGTGAACAGTTCCTACACTTTCAGACTACACTCCTTGGCATTAAAATTGCTACACCACGGAGATGACATACTACAGGCGCTAAAATAGACTTTCAAAAATGCGGCTTTACATGAAAAAGTTTTGAACATGGAATTACTTGACGATAACGGCCTAGCGGTAAGTGACTCAAATATCCGGATAGCCTATAAAAATTCGGCCGGGTATCGTTAATTTGCTCCCAAGAATTGAAGAGTTCCGTTACTTTATCAGGGATCCCATAATCAGAACCTAACCAAACTGTCATCAAACTACCTTGTCAAAATGTCAAGTACATCCATTCTAATAAAAAAAGATTAATCGAAATCGGTTGGCATGATATTTCTTCATACATTTGTCACGCAAATATTTTATGCAAGTTTAAGAGTTATACGTTTTCTTATAGCTGCCATTGTCAGAACTGAACCAAATTGAAATGGGACCACACGGGAAGCACCAGCTTTCAATTAAAAAGAATCATCAAAATTGGTTCACGCAGTCGAAGGTTATGAGGTAACAAACACAAAAAATTACAGTCGAATTGGGAACCTCCTTTTTTGAAGTAGTTTAAAAAGCTATATTCTTGTGAAAGAATATCGGCAAGTCAACTGTGTCAAAATTGGTAATCTACGTATGCCTACTTCAACAGCTTATATTTCTTTCAGACATTATTGCATGGAATATTATGGATGACAGTTCGTGTTCAATTTAAGTAATACAGCAAGACACAGGTGTAGAGCTTACGGAAGAACGACATCAGACTGCAAAGGTAAGGTCATAATCAAAAGAGAAGATGAGAAAGTGTTATGATATAGGATAGAACATAGAATCGAACACAGAAATACAGGTTCTTGTGGTATTGAAATAAAGCCTCGCAAGGAACGAAGATGACACTGACCGTTACTTTCTGTTGTCGTTGTTAGATTGTTTTGTATTAATACCTGAACATTTGAAGGCAATATCTTGAAAGTAGACATGGATGCACCTTGTGAAGTGAACATGCCACCCGATATCTACCCACGGAATACTAAATGGTGGCCAACCAACAAGTAGCTACTCACGTAATGTTGCAGACATAAGATCTCCAAGCAGATAATCAAATATATAGGATCATTATCGAGCAAGTTACAAGGCTGACATGCGTAATAATATAAACAATTGGTATTCAGTTACAATGAAAATTTTTGTTATCTTGAGGTACATTCCGGGCTGTTATAATTGCTATACCAAGAAGAAATGCAGATGATAAACAGGTATTCATTGGACAAATTTATTATACTAGGACTGACATGTGATTACATTTTCATGGAATTTGGGTACATAGAGCCTGAAAAATAACGGCCCTGATACGTAGTGCGCATTGAGTCAAACTGAGCTTGGATGGAGTGTACAGGTACAGATGCCCGTGCAACTTCAACACGATACCGCAGTTCATCAAGAGTAGTGACTGGCGTATTTTGACCAGCCAGTTGCTCGACACCATTGGCCAGACGTTTTAAGTTGGTGAGAGATCTGGAGAATGTGCTGGCCAGGGCAGCAGTCTAACATTTTCCGTATCCAGAAAGGCCCGTACAGGACCTGCAACATGCGGTCCTGCATTATGCTGCTGAAATGTAGGATTTCGCAGGGAATGAATGAAGGGTAGAGCCACGGGTCGTAACACATCTGAACAGTAACGGCCACTGTTCAAAGTGCCGTCAAAGCGAACAAGACGTGACCGAGGCCGGCCGCGGTGGCCGAGGGGACTAAGGCGCTCCCGTCACGGTCTGGAAGGCCACTACTGTCGGGGGTTTGAATCCCCCCTCGGGCATGGATATTTGTGCCGTCCTAGTTCGTATGTAGTTCATAAGTAGTTTGTAAGTTTAGGGACTGATGACCCCGTAATTAAGTCCCATAGACTATGCAAACATTTGAACATTTGAGGTGACCGAGACGTGTAACCAATGACAGCCCACAGCATCACGCCGGATGATACGCCATTATGGCGATGACGAATACACGCTTCCAATGTGCGTTCACCGCGATGTCGCCACACATGGATGCGACCATCATGATGCTGTAAACAGAACCTGGATTCATCTGAAAACATGTCGTTTTGCCATTTGTGCACCCAGGTACGTCGTTGCGTACACCATCGCAGGTGCTCCTGTCTGTGATGCATCGTCAGAAGTGTATGTAGTTCATTCTGTGAAATTTTTTCGTATTAAAATATTTAAACAGAATAATATAATTTTCAGGGTCTATTAAGGACCTGAAGTTACTCGTCACTCCAGTTATTTAGTGTTCCTCTGATTTTTTGAACATAATTCCTCGTGATGTAGTTTATCCTCCTTGCAGTGACGGACTAAGGGGGGGGGGGGGAGAGCCGCCCCGGGCCTCCGGTCTTGTGGGGGGGGGGGGCTCCAAATACCTCGAAAGCTATTTTTTTTTTTTTTTTTTTAGACTGTGCTGTGCCTTCGTCGTGGGGGGGGGGGGGGCTTCCAATTCTTGTTTATAGTAAAACTCGCATTTCCAAGTGAACGGGGGGGGGGGGGGGAGGGATCATTTTGTTTCGCCGCCGTCCCGGACCTCCAACAGCCTTAGTCCACCACTGCCTCCTTGTAGAAAGCGACTTTCCTGCAGGAAAGGATGCACCCAGTACATACGTTTTCTGCTTTATGTTTTCTGCTTCTGCGACGTCTTCTCTTTCTGCAGCGTCGTACCGGAAGTCAAATGGCCACAGCCTTCTCCACAGACATTGTGTTTTCAGTTTTGTTGTTTTTTAATTTTTCAAATCTTCAAAAATGTTCAAATGTTTGTATAGTCTATGAGACTTAACTACGGGGTCATCAGTTCCTAAACATACACACTACTTATGAACTATCTTATACTAAGGACGGCACAAATATCCATGCCCGAGGGGGGATTCGAACCCCCGACCGTAGTGGCCGTGCAGACCGTGGCTGGAGCGCCTCAGTCCCCTCGGCCATTCAAATCTTCCAAACAAACAAACAAAATTAAGTTTTACAGCCATATTTCCATACAAGGGCTGAGAGAGCATGCACTGCAATGTGACTTCTAGAACAGGTGGCAGAACTAGTCCGCACACCGCGAATTTCGGAAGGTGTGTACGGTGAAGGGAAGGGCGTAGATATAGCAGAGCGGCAGGCTGCGGCTCGAGGCAGTTGGCGGGCCAGTGCGCTGCGACTGTACTCAACACCGTCTAGATACAAGACCTTACAACAAGCTCGTGTCACGTCACACCGATAGGCCCGAGGCCGACGAGAGAGACAGGCCGCGGCGCGCACGTCATATCACGTGATCAAGTGAGGCCTGAGCCGGCGCGACCGCTAGCGGATTGGCTAGCCGCTATGAGACAGTGGGTTGTGCCCCAGCCAGCGGCCGGCCACTCCGTTAGTGTTCGCGCCGGCTCAGGCCTCACTTGATCACGTGATATGACGTGCGCGCCGCGGCCTGTCTCTCTCGTCGGCCTCGGATAGGCCGCTCTCCCAAGCTCACTGGATGGCCGCTGGGGCACAGGCCACTGACTCGTAGCGCCATCCAGTGAGCTTGGGAGGGCGGCCTATCAGTGTGACGTGCCACGAGCTTGTTGTGAGGCCTTGTATCTAGACGGTGTTGGCTGTACTGAGCTACGGCGGTGAGCGGCCCTGTGCGTCGCTGCCAGTATGTTTCCACGATACTCGCGAACTCGGTTACCATTTCCTTTTGTAATCACTGAATAAATGGCCACGGAGTTTTTTTACTGGTATAGAGGAGAATACGGCAAAACAGTTAGGGTAAACCTACCTAACTTCGTGACGTTCTTTATTTCGTGATAAAACACAATCTTTGTCCTGAAATAAGGTAGACCTTAGCCGCGGTGGAGTAGCCGAGCGGTCTAAAGCGACTCGCTGCGGAGCGCGCGGTTGCTCACCTAGGAGGTTCGAGTACTCCCTAGGGCATGGGTGTGTGTGTGTGTGTGTGTGTGTATTTGACCTTAGGTTAGTTTACCTAGGTTTAAGTAGTTTGTAAGGTACGGACTAATAACCACGCAGTTTGGTCCGATAGATTTACAGACACTTGAACGTTTTTTAAAGTAGACCTTCTACACGCTGTTCCAACTGTCCTCAACGGATGTCCTCAACGGATGTCTTCACATAGGAAAGGCGTTGTTTACGGGAAAGACTGCTTAGTGTGGAGCAGGTATTTCATAGGATGTTTTTTAACTTGCTGATTGTTGGGCCTGCAGTATCATAAATGTCGTTGAATGACATTGTAATGAAAGTTCCGGATGTTATTTAATAGCACTAAAGCTGTTTCAAAATTTTGTCATTATCAAGCGCCTGCGTATATAAGAATTACATTAATTAATTACACATCAAATAATACGAAAATATACATAAAATTTTGATATAAATTTTCCTTACAACTTACGTCTCCGATGTTTGAACTTTATATGCCGACATCTGGCGTGACTTGTAAAAACTGTATTGAAATATTCACGTATTTCGTAGTTGGATACGTTTTTTAGCTCCCAGTACTTGTGCAGATTGTTACGCTAAAACGTTAAATTAAAGAAAACTTTTATATTTTGCATAATTAACAACAGCTGTGCCAAAGATGTTTACATGCATATAGCAGTCGACTACGTTATCAGAGACATTTTAACGTTGACATTGGTCAGAGAGGCTTACTTCGTTTTTTAAGCTACCTATGGTCCAACGAGCTGAAATTTCATACAATGGCTGACACACGAGCTACAGCGCTCTTTGCGGCAACCTGTGTAAACTCGGCCGGCATATTTTTGGTGGTCAGTAGTAGTCTGTTAATCGTATGTTGTTGAGCTTCAAATGTTGTATTTAGTATAAATTGTATTTAGTGTGAAAATGCACAGTTTTCTACCTGATTTTAGTGTGTTTCTGAGATTTTCGTCTTCTGTCGCTCCTGTGGTTGATGAAACTACACTTTTGAGTGTCTACACGTTCTTTAAAAATATTTTCATTTTTTGTTGATAATACTTGATCAAGCATGGTAGACATGCAACCAGTGCAAGGTGTAGAAGCAGTAGTGAGAGCCAGAATTTAATCACTCGTATGTCTGGGTTCTTTGCAACAAATCTGTACTTAATTTAGCATGGCAAGAACGAAAGTTATTAATGATACGTTATTTCAACGTATAATGTTTTTGTGGCAACTGAACAAGGCGGAGTTTTGTTGCAGTATTCTGTTATCACTTTCGGCTGTGTACTGAAATTTCACATACCAAACGATACTTTTTTTCACTATGGCAACAAGGAAAGTAATTAACGGCACCTTATTTCGACGTGTAATGCTTTTGTGGCAGATGACCTAAGCGCATTTTTAACTGCAGTATTTTGTTGTTACTTTCGTCTTTGTACTCAAATTTTGTCCACCAAAGTTTGCAACCAAACCCTTTAATATCAATTTTACAAGTTTGTAGAATTAAGAGAATTAGTAAATACAAGATAAATGTGTACTAGACTTTATGGAACAACATATTAACAGTAGACGCAAATTCATGGTCAAGATTGTTCGTCATAAAAATTGCTGTTCACTGTATTTTTCGCAGCTCGTTTAGACCACATATTTGCATTATAAACAACGCAAATATTTTCACAGCAGCACTTTAATTGTTATTGTAAGTCTCGGCTAACTGTTACACGTCGAATTGGAACTGTAATACGGATAGGTTGGTCAAATTTCATTATCGCGTACTTAGGACATTTACCGCCAGGCTCGTCAACTCGCTGCTTTGAGAGTCTGACAGAACGTGATCAACAGCCGTATACAATAGTCAATATTTATTTAAAACGTGGAACAGTGTTAACAGCTAAATTTCTCTAGTCGGTGTGTCATACCAGCTGTCAGCTGATACCCCAAATAAAATGGCGGACTCCAGCTCAGTTTGCCTCAAACATGGCGGATGTATCGCCACTCTATGAAATTTAAGATCGTTTCTCTAGTCATTTAGCATATCTTTGCTTCTCAGCCTCTTTCATAGATGAAGTCAATAAAATTAACCAGATAATTTTTATGTTTGAATTTAGTGTGTTCATTATGTGTTACATTCGGATAATATGAATATATGTTCACACTAAAAATTATCCAATTGAAATACTTAATGAACACACTGATTTTAAACATAAAAATTATCTGGTTAATTTTATTGACTTTATCGATGAAAAAGGCTGAGAAGCAAAGATGTGCTAAATGACCAGAGGTAGCTTAAAAAACGAAATAAGCCTCTCTGACCAATGTCAACGTTAAACAGTCTCTGATAACTTAGTCGATTGCTATATTATGTTGGAACAGCTGTTGTTAATTACGCAGAATATAAAAGTTTTCTTCAATTTCTCGTTTTAGCATAAAAAGCTGCATAAAACCTGGCAGCTAAAAAAGGTATCCAATTACGAAATACGTTAATACTTCAATACAGTGTATACAACAGATACGCCAGATGTCAGTATATAACGTCTAAACATCGTAGACGTAAGTTATAAGGAAAATTTATCACAAAATTTTATGTATATTTTCTTATTATTTGATTTGTAATTAATGTAATACTTATATACGCAGGCGCTTGATAATGACAAAATGTTGAAACAGCTGTAGCGCTTTTAAATAAAATATAAGCAGTGATCCGGAACTTTCATTACAAAGTTCATTATACGTGGTGTGGAGGGAAACAAGTCGTCTGCTATGCTGAGCCTGTATTTCAAGGTTATTACAGTAAGTAATCCAAGTAATTATTCAATCATTTCTGTGTAGTTGTATTGCCTATGGAACATACTCATAATCTTCGTCGTCATAGTTGGATTTAAATTCCTTATTACTGAATCACTCGCTTAGCAAAATGTCAACAACTCTTACTTTTTGTGTCCATTTCAGAAGCAATGGCTCCGTCTCTACGCAGATGTGTGAAGAAGAAAAAGTCAAAAATCGCTTTATTGAGCTAGAGAAGACAATCTTATTCATCTGACGATTTTCTAGGAGCACTTCGAAGGTTTTGGAAGAAAAGTGGTCGATATACAAAGCTGCTAAACATTCCTCTATTCCATGGTCTACTTTAAAAGACTATGCAGACCGCAGTGATGGCGACAAAGGCAATGCAACAATTGTAGGACACCACCATCTGGCTGTGGACAGAAAAGAGATAGACCTAATAAGGCCACAATCCGTGTACCCGCTCATGCTCAGGCTGCTCCTGATCAAGCCATAAAATCACCAAATCATTGTAGTACAGTGAAATCACTGTCTAAGGGAAAACAGAAGTCAAACAACAAAAGAAATTATGACATCTGCGCTATTTCTAATGAGAGCTACAGCTGTGGAAAGAATAGAAGTGCTTGGATACAGTGTTGTTGTTTTTTTTTTTTTTTTTTTTTTTTTTGTTTTTTTTTTTTTTTTTTTTTTTTTTTTTTGTCTGAGGTGGTTTCATGAAAGTTGTCAGTTCATTGATCCACCAGATGCTATGGTATTTATGTGCAGTATTTGCGAAACTGTCACTGACAGTGATACAGGCGCAGAAAATGAATGAAAAGTAAATTCAGTGTACTTTAAAAATGAGAAACACGAGTATCACGAAATCATGTATGCTGTCACGAAGTTAGGTGGCATGCCCACTGTGTTCTCTGCATTTCATAACTTTCACAGTTTATTATTACTTGAATGTATTTTTTATTATTGGTTAGTATAGCAATGTATTGTTCATCAACATGGGAAATATATAATTTCTAGATTACACGTTTCTTTAGTTTTTCATTTACAATCCTTAATATCACGATGGTAGGTGTGTTTATCCTACTTATACCAGCGTTGGAAAAGCCACTCAGTACATTCCTTTTACATATGATTTTCTGCTCATAACATCAAACACAATATTAAACTTCATCATACGAGTAAATTTCTGAAACTGTTCCGGTACAATATCAAAAATTTATAACAGTACTTTGCGGGTAACGCCATTTTTCCCTTTGTTAATTTACTGAAAAATAATGACGGTACAGTTTAACGGCTGCATCGAAGTGCAGTACTGAACATTGTCGTATAAGAAGAACACTATTATAGCACATACTTACTTTACCATCTTCGTCCCACGAATAGAAAGTTTAATCAAAACTAAAACTAAATTAAATGCATTTACGACGATTTGCATTGTCCGTGGTTAACGATAATCACTGCTAACATCCTTAAGACAGGCATGCATGTTTCTGACGAGTACAGATATTTTAATCTGCCGAGAAGTTTAATATCAGCGCACACTCCACTGCAGAGTGAAAGTTTCATTTTGGAAACATCCGTTAGGCTGTGGCTAAGCCATGTCGCCGGCCGCGGTGGCCGAGAGGACTGCGGCGCGTCAGTCACGGCCTGCACGGCCACTACGGTCGGGATTCGAATTCCCCTCGGACATGGATATTTGTGCTGTACTTAGCGTTAGCTACATCATAAGTAGTTTGTAAGTGCAGGGACTGATGACCCCGTAGTTAAGTCACATAAGATACACATACATTTGATTTTTTGATAAGCCATGCCTCCACCATATCCTTTCGCCCACGAGTGCTAGTTCTGTAAGGTTCGCAGGAGAACGTCTGTGAAATTTGGAAAGTAGGACGCATAGTACAGGCAGAAGTCAAGTTGTGAGGACGACCGTGGTGCGTGCAGGGAGAGCTCAGTCGGTAGATCGCTTGCCCGCTAAAGGCGAAGGTCGCAGGTTCGAATCCCGTTTCGGCACACAGTTTTAATCTGCCTGGAGTTTCAGTCAGCTTTTCTACACTTCAGAAGGTGAAAAGAAAAATAGAATAGAACTACGACGAAAACGAATTTCTAAAGCTCTTAATAAATTTGTATATGCTTTCAAAGAGACACACACTTGTAACGTACTTGGTGGCGACGCGAAATAACACATGGTACTGCACTGATGTCATTCATTTACTTCTTCTAGTTCTATCAGATTCCACAACCGATCGAAAATATCTCACTCCAGCAGTCCAGCAGTCGTTGACGAACATCCGAAACTAGACGCAGATTATTTCTAAACACTCGTCATCTGGGGTGATCGGAGTGTCGGCGATCTTGGCTTTAAGTGAACTGTCGTCTGTTCACACTGTTCCGTTATAGAGGCTGGGCGTGGACGATCAAGAGAACGCCCACTTATTGGCCGCTTACAGTGCCTACCTCTTTTTCTTTCGTTTTCTGTTTTTTTTTTTTTCTTTTTTTCGTGCAAAAGTACAAACATGGGAACTGTAAACGGCTAAGGAGTCTGAGAAACCGTACGGCGGATTGCCTGGCCGCTCACAAACGGGGTTCGTGTCCTTCCATTGCCAACCAAGTGTGTGTGTGTGTGTTGTCCTCAGCATAAGTTAGTTTATATATATATATATATATATATATATGACGTCTATTCCGAAAGAACAGACGTCACTTCTGATCCTGCAGTTGTTATTGTTTTCATATTCACAGAATATATGACTTTAATTGCGAATGGGCGAAGTTGAAATTGTGTACCCAGCCGGGATACGAACCCGGGTCTCCTGGTTTCTAGGCAATTGCACTCACCCCTACACCACTGGGGACACAGTGATCAGCGCACCTGCAGGAATTATCTAAGCACGTCTACCGTCAGACACAAACTTCCAACTTTACCCTGCCCACAGTACTCAAACTCGTAGTCACTATGTATTACTTCCCGTAAGAGTTAGGGCTTCAAACTTGCCACCCCTCCCCGCAACGCAACTGCGTAGAAAGCAGGAGACGCAGGTTCGAATACCGGCTGGGTACACATTTTCAACTTTCCCCATTCGCAGTTGAAGTGATATATTCTGTGAATATGACAACGATAACAACTGCAGGATCATAAGTGACGTCTGTTCTTTCGGAATAGACGTCACATGTATATATATATATATATATATATATATATATAATATGCCAGTGACAGGCAATGATCCTTTCGTTAGTGGGGAGTGGCGGGCTAGTTTGGAGCCCTTACTCTTATGGGAATTTGTACATAGTGACTACGAGTTTGAGTACTGTGGGCAGGGTAAAGTTGGAAGTTTGTGTCTGACGGGAGGCCTTCTTAGTTAGTCCTTGCAGGTGCGGTGATCACTGTCCCTAGTGGTGTAGGGCTCAGCGCAACTGCCTAGAGCCGGCCGCGGTGGCCGAGGTGACTAAGGCGCTTCAGTCACGGTCTGCACGGCCACTACGGTCGGGGGTTCGAATCCCCCCTCGGGCATGGATATTTGTGCCGTCCTAGTTCGTAAGTAGTTCGTAAGTTTAGGGACTGATGACCCCCGTAGTTAAGTCCCATAAGCTTAACAAACATTTGAACATTTTGAACTGCCTAGAAAGCAGGAGACACGGGTTCGAATCCCGACTGGGTAAACATTTTCAGCTTTGCCCATTCGCAGTTGAAGTCATATTCTGTGAATATTTATATTGTTTACGTTTAGCGACCTATGACCTCACCAGTTTGGTCCCTTAAGTAAACAAACACTTGTAGAAAAGTATAAATATTACTGTACGTTGAAAAGTTACAGAAATGTTAATTTTTCACCTTCAAGTGCGTATTACAGGCAATATTACATATGCTTTTCACATAAATATATAGGAAATTTTTAAGTTATAGAATTTTTTAAACTGCATTCTCGATTTCCTATTCTAAACTGCTTATTGTAATTTCCTGTATCTTGTCTATTAATCGTACTTCCTGAAATTTGTTATCGTTTCATTGTTATGGTTATTAAGTAATGTGCTTTAGTACTAACCCTGTATATTACTGCTAAGAGGAACTTAATGAACAATGTTTTATACTTCCGAAAAACGAAATTTGTATTTTTTTTTTTTTATTAATAACCTTCGAATTTACTGAAATGTCATTTTAAACACTAATACTATCGCTTCGTATTAAACAAGACTGAAGACCAAACATTTCTGTTTCGCAGCATTAACGCTTTGTGGTTGCGATATTACGCACATATTTGCAGTCGTTTGTAAGTTTGGTTGCATGGCAGGCAGACATCCCGTGATACTCAGCCGGCATACAGGAGAGTAGGAAAAGTTTCCTTCCCCCACACATTCTTCTTGATCGAGGCTACCTTGAATCAACAACTCCCATAACGGGGTGTAGCCAAGATCGCTAAAATTCATGATACAATTCTAGCTATAGGTAACTGACAGTTATAGCTTTAACATGAATATGTTATAAATTTTAAATTTCTGTTATGATGTCGTGCAATGTTAGGACATTGAGATTTTAACGTCACTCCTAACGCATGTAAGTGAATGGCCAACATTTTGTAAAGAATTGCTCTGAAGATAACGACGTAGTGCATTGAAAGCGGTTGTCAAAAAATGAAGTTCTACGAAAACTCTAGATTACATTATTTTAAAGTTAATTCCATAGAGGGGGTGATTCTATTTGTACGCCATAGACGCTACAATTTACAGGAAAACGAATTTCTTCCTTAATTTATATATTTCTGAACATGGCTGTGAGTGTAGGAACAGTGCAGAAATTTAAAATTTCTAAATAGTTTTGGAAATATTTTTGTTTCACTTTTTTTGGGCAACAGCACTCATACTTAAATATATATAAAGGGTGTTACTAAAAGGTACGGCCAAACTTTCAGGAAACATTCCTCACACACAAAGAAAGAAAATATCTTATGTGTACATGTGTCCGGATTCAATTTCTATGTTAGAGCTCATTTTAGTATTTCGCTCACTGGAGCATGTTATCATGATTTCATACGGGATACTCTATCTGTGCTGCTAGAACATGTGCCTTTACAAGTACGATACAACATAGGGCCATGCACGATGGAGCTCCTGCACATTTCAGTCGACGTGTTCGCTTCTCAACAACAGATTCGGTGACCGATGGATTGGTAGAGGCGGACCAATTCCATGGCCTCCACGCTCTCTTGACCTCAACTCTCTTGACTTTCATTTATGGGGGCATTTGAAAGCTGTTGTCTGCGCAACCCCGGTACCAAATGTAGAGACTCTTCGTGCTCGTATTGTGTACGGCTGTGATACAATACGCCATGCTCCAGGGCTGTATCAGCGCATCAGGGATTCCATGCGACGGAGGGTGGATGCATGTATCTTCGCTAACGGAGGACATTTTGAACATTTCCTGTAACAAAGTGTTTGAAGTCAAGCTGGTACGTTCTGTTGCTGTGTGTTTCCATTCCATGATTAATGTGATTTGAAGAGAAGTAATAAAATTACCTCTAACATGGAAATTAAGAGTTTCCGGACACATGTCCACATAACATGTTTTCTTTCTTTGTGTGTGAGGAATGTTTCCTGAAAGTTTGGCCTTCCTTTTTTGTAACACCCTGTATAGAGAACAGTCTAGAGTGCAATTTTTTCCGACTAGTTTCGGTCTTCTTTCAGACCATGTTCATGAATTTTAGCTCCAGAACATGGATGGAGCTAAAATTCCTGAAGATTGACCAAGTTACCTGTCAGCTCCACAACATCGATGGAGCTAAAATTCCTGAAGATGGTCTGAAAAAAGAGCGAAACTAGTAAAAAATAAATAAATAAAATAAAATAAATAAATTATTGCACTCTAGACTGTTCTCTATATGTAAATTCAAATTTTAGATCTCAGTCCATTGGTTGCGTTGGTTACCCGCGGCGGATTAGCCGCACGCGTTAAGGCGCCTTGTTGCGGTGCACGCGGACGCTCGCCGTCAGAGGTTCGTGTCCTCCCTGGGCCATGGGGCCATGGGTATATATATATATATATATATATATATATATATGTGTGTGTGTGTGTGTGTGTGTGTGTGTGTATGTGTGTGTGTGTCTTTGTAGTTTAGGGACCGATAAACACTGCAGTTACGTAACATTACTTTTCAAAGATTCAAACATTTGCGTTGATTCGAAATGTAAATTTAAACAGGTTTCGAAACGGGCTAAGAGTATCTCCATAAGCATTTTAATATAAAATTTTAACGAAATGTCACATTAGAGTGGCGTCCCCTACTTCCCATTCACATGAGGGCCTGTCACTGCGGGCTATTGGTGTAGTGCTGGCCCTCTGCAGACTCTTCTTGCCACTGCGCCCGCCTTAGTTTAGGCAGTGGTGTGGGGAGGGGTGGTGGGGGTGGCCCTGGACGCCGGCAACACGGGGGCTGCATTAGGCCGACGCCGCCTCGGACGCTGCGGTCTGCGGCGGCCGGTCTTGATGGCGCCTGCGACCACCGCCCGCCCCGCCATCAGCTGCTCCGCTAACGGCCAAGTTACAGTGCGCCGAGCGCTCCCGCCGTTCTTGCCCAGTTCCTGCTGTACGGCAGGCCATTAACACTGAAACACCGTCAGGCTGCAACAACAGTCCAAACTAATGGCGAGCTTACTGTAAGGCCTCGTTTGTACGAGACTTAAAAAGACATTTCGTTAGAACATGACTTTGGGGCTTTACATCCTTGTTCGTTTCTCGCTGTTGTTGGACATGAAATGAATTTCGGAAAATTAATAACAACAGAGGTTTGCGTAGGAAAACGTTGAAGAATATGAATATCAAGAACTCAGATGGAGAACCAGTTCTCAACAAGGAAGGGAAAGCTGAAAGGTGGAAAGATTATATAGAGGGGCTCTACGAAGGAAATGAACTTAGAGGCAATATTGTGGGAAGGAGAGAAGTAGATAGGAGGTAGTATACTCAGAGATGAATTTGACAGAGCACTGAAAGACCTAAGTTGAAACAAGGTCCCTGGAGTAGATGATATTCCCTCAGAGCTACTGAAGCCTCTGGGAGAAATAGCCATGACTAAACTGATTCACCTGATGTGTAAGATGTATGAGACCCGTGAATTACACTCACACTTAAAAAAAGAAATGTTATAATCCCCATTCCAAAGAAAGAAGGCGCAGACAGATGTGAAAACTACAGAACCATCAGTTTAATAAGTCATGGTTGCAAAATATTAACAGGAATTATTTACAGAAGGATGGAGAAGCTGGTAGATGCCGACCTCGGAGAAGATCAGTTTGGGTTCAGGAGAAATGTAGGAACACTGGAGGCAATACTCACTATACGGATTATCCTAGAAAATAGATTAAGAAAACCTAAACCTACTTATCTAGCTTTTGTAGATTGGGAGAATGCTTTTGACATTGTTGATTGGAATAAACTCTTTCAAGTTCTGAAGCTAGCAGGAGTAAAATATAGGGAGCCTAAGGTCATTTACAACTTATACAAAAAGAAGTCAGCGGTTGTCTGAGTTACAGGGCATGAAAGGGATGCAGTGGTTGGGAAGGGCGTATGACAGAGTTATAGCTTTTCTCAAATGTTACTTAGTGTGTACACTGAGCAAGCTATAAAAAAAAAGCAAGGAGAAATTTGGAGATGGGCTTAAAGTTCATGATGAAGATTCAAAAACATTTCGTTTTGCCGACGACATAGTAATTCTGTCAGAGGCAGCAAAGGACCTGGAATAGCAGTTGAAAGGAATAGACAGTGTGCTGAAAGGTGCATAGAAGGGGAACACTAACAAGAGCAAAACTAGGGTAATGGAGTGCAGTCTAAGAAACTCAGGTGATGCTAAAGGAATTAGATTACATAACGAAACAATAAAGGAGGTAGATGAGTTTTGTTACTTGGGCAGTAAAATAACAAATGATGGTCGCACTACAGAGGATATAAAATGCAGAATGGCAATGGTTAAAAAAGCGTTATTGAAAAAGAGAAATTTGTTAACATCGAATATTGATAAGCCTACGGAAGTTCTTCAAATGTTAAGCTTAAGGGACTGAACTACGGGGTCATCAATCCCTAAACTTACAAACTACTTATGAACTACCTACAACTAAGGACGGCACAAATATGCATGCCCGAGGGGGGATTCAACCCCCGACCGTAGTGGCCGTGCAGACCGTGACTGAAGCGCCTCAGTCCCCTCGGCCACCGCGGCCGGCCAGAAGAATCACCACACAAGTGCCTGTACTATACCACAGTTGTGTATGGAGAATTTTACATCGCAATTTACTGAACCCTTACCACCTCCAACGAGTTCAACGTCTCAATAATGCGGACCCTGATCCTAGGGTGGTGTTTGGTCAAACAGCAGGCTGTAGTCAACCCTAGATTCGCTTGTACAATTTTTTTCTTTCTCTAGACGAAGCAGGTTTCTCATGCGGTGGAATTTCTAATTATCATAATACACATTTTACACGCTGTAAATGGGTCATCACACCAACAACGTTTCTCACTGGATGTGTGGTTAGGTGTACAAGGTGATCAACTTGATGGGGTCACACTTTCTTCCACAAAAACGTAATGGACGGAGGTACCTGAAGCTTCTGCGGCTTCATCTTCCCAGATTCCTTTAGAATGTTCCTCTTCAGCAACGTCAGATTGTGTGGTACATGCATTATGGGGTTCCGGCGTATTTTGCTGCTGCTGTGAGACAGCATATAATGCGCAGATACGGCCAAAGATGAATAGATTGAGGCGGAACTGTACCTAGGCCTCCAAGATGACCTGATGTAAACCCTTTGGAATTTTGGTCTTTGATCACCTCAAAAGCGAAGTGGATAGCACAACCGCAAACACAGTTGAAGAATTGGAGCAGAAAGTTGTACACCCTTGTCAAGAATTCCGAAATGATCCAGCGGTTTTCGTAAGAATTCGAAATTTACTGCAGCGACGAGCACAGTATTGCATGCAGAGGCAAAAAAGACACAGCGGACACCTCCTTTAACAGGTATGTAAATCGTAATAGTGAAGTCTATACCGAGGTGGAGCGGCCGAGCCTTTGATGCGCTATGCTACGATGCGCGAGGCCGTTCCTCGTCGGTGGTTCGTATTCCTCCCTGGGGCATGGATGTTTGTGCCGTCTTTAGTGTAAGTTAGTTCATAAGTAGTTTGTAAGTTTAGGGACTCATGACCTCGCTTTTAAGTCCCATAAGCTTTGCAAGCATTTGAACATTTTTTTGAGTAAAGTCTAAATTTTAATTAATGTGCACTAACTAGGACGATGTTTACAGTGACGTCACTGGCGCCTTGGAACCACACATTCGTAATTATTTCGGAAACGGCCCGTTTACAGATCCATGTTTACTGGGACATTTTTGCTTCTACTATCGTCTACTTTCAACCGTGTAACTATGTGTCATCCATTTTGTTACACCCTCTCTAAAGGTCAAATAAAAAATAATAATAATAATTTAAAAAATCCTCTATCAATATTTTGAATCTCAATACAACAATAGGTACTTAAATTTACAAAAGTTTTTGATCAAAGAAAAAGATATCATATTTACATGTTCACACTAGTGTATCAGCGTCCCAGGAGGGTCACGAAGATATGTAAGTAAAATATTTTTAGTACCCAGAGTACTGATACGTAACTAATTTATAGCATTCTTCATACGTTTTCTTCCAGAATGTTACTATCTGATACAATAATAAGTCCCTAGCTGAAGTTTATTAAATGTTTAGATAAAGGGACTTGCTCCTATCTTGATCAGGATCAACAGAATAATGAATCTGTAGCGACGCCAATGTAGACGACACAAACATACACTCCGCACATGCACATATAACGAGTATGTGAAATATCACATGTAAGTGTAGCTACAATTACTTAATAATTAGGTATGGTACAAACATTATGTACAAGGCATTTCACTACTGTAATGCGTTCATTCCTGTTGTTATATTGCCACTGAAATATTTACAACAAATTAAGGGCATCTCATGTGTCAGTACATTGAAATTTTCGAGCCACAGGACTGGAAACAATGGATTTGTAGTACAAAGAGAAAGACAAATAGACTGACTAATAAATGCACACCTTGTTATCCAAGGAACGTGTCAAGAGTTAACAATAAAATTGTTTCGTTATATTTACACTTAAAATTGAACAGGACTGCTTTAAACAGCTAAAACTGTCAAAAATCATTCTAACCACGAAGATAGTACCAGTTCGCCAATGTGCCCCTGCGTTTTCATATCTACGAAACCGAAATATTAAAACGTTTCGACCGTTTCGGTCGCTGATCCTGTCTGTTAGCTGTCATTTGATGTGTTCTTGCCTCAGCTATTTTATTAGAGGGCGTTCAGCTCTCTGACCGGGAGCGCTGAGTCACGGCGCCCGGTGGATTCCAACCAGGCTTTTCAGCTTGGACCAGCGGTCGTCTTCACTAGTTATGCTATCTAGGCGCGCTTCCTTCCAACCCAAACCCTCCTACCCCCCCCCCCTCCACTATTGATTTCTCTTGCTCGTAGTCTATACTTGATTCCCGCAAGGCGTCTAGCGTTTGAATGCGTCCACATTGAAATTGCCATTTGTCTGTTGGTGGCATATTTTACAGTTATCGATATTCGGACATTTTACTAGTCCCCTCCTCATTCCTTCCAGTCGCCCTTCTTTTCGTCTAATTGTTAAATTTGAGTTCTCAACTGTTATCTACAGGGCCTGGCTGCAATTGTGTCACCTTGCCCTCTGTCAAAATCAGTTACTACTCTAACAACAATTTTATTGTTACTTTATTATTTGGTACTGTTGTATATGGTGACCTGCTAGAGGCCACGGGATCCAGGAATTGGCCACCTGTGCAAGGATTTTCTAACCTGTTGTTGTTGTGGTCTTCAGTCCGGAGATTGGTCTGATGCAGCTCTGCACAATACCCTATCCTGAGCAACCTTCTTCAACTCCATATAAGAACGGCAACCTACATCTGTCTGAATCTGCTTACTGTATCCATCTCTTGGTCTTCCTCTGCGGTTTTTACACCACACACTTCCCTCCAACGCTAAATTCACAATTCCTTGATGTCTAAGGATGTGTCCAACCAATTGATCCCTTCTTTTAGTCAAGGTATGCCAGAAATTCCTTTTCTCCACAATTCTGTTCAGTACCTTCTCATTAGTTACGTGATCCACCCACCTAATCTTCAGCTTTCCTCTGTATCACCACATTTCAAAAGCATCTAGCCACTTCCTGTCCGCACATTTTATCGTCCATATTTCACTTCCATACAAAGCAACACGCCTCACAAATGCTTTCAGAAAGGACTTCCTTAGGCTTAAATCAATATTCGATGGTAACAAATTTCTCCTTTTCAAGAACGCTTTTCTGCCTATTGCCATTCTGCATTTTATATCCTCGGTACTGCGACCATCATTTGTTATTTTAATGTCCAAGTAACAAAACTCATCTACCTCCTTTATTGTTTCATTACCTAACCTAATACCTTCAGCATCACCTGATTTTCTTAGACTGCACTCCATTACAATTGTTTTGCTCTTGTTAATGTTGATGTTAAATGAACTATTCAACCCAATGTCCATTCCGTTCAACTGCTCTTCCAGGTCTTTCGCTGTCTCCGACAGAATTACAATGTCAAAGGCAAAACGCAGTGTTTTTAGTTCTTCAACCTGAACTTTAATTCCTTCTCCAAATTCCTCAATGCTTTTCTCTATAGCTTGCTCTATGTTCAAATTGAATAACATAGGAGAAAGGCTACAACACTGTCTTGCTCCCTTCCCAACCACTGCATCCATTTCATGCCCTTCAAGTCTGACAAACCCTGTCTGGTTTTCGTACAAGTTGTAAATAACCTTACGCTCCCTATATTTTACTCCCGTTTGCTTCAGAACTTGAAAGAGTTTATTCCAATCAACTTGTCAAAAGCCTTCTCGAAATCTACAAAAGTTAGATATGTAGGTTTGCCTTTTCTTAATCTCTCTTCTAGGATAATCCGTAAAGTGGGTATTGCCTACCGTGTTCCTACATTTCTCCTGAACCCAAACTGATCTTCCCCGAGGTCGGCTTCTACCATCTTTTCCATTCTTCTTTAAATGATTCGAGTTAATATTTTGCAACCATGACTTATTAAACTGATGGTTCTGTAGTTTACACAACTGTCTCACCTGTTTTTTTTTTTTTTTTTTTTTTTTTTTTTTTTTTTTTTTTTTTTTTTTTTATGGAAATGGCATTATATAATTTTTCTTAAAGTCTGAGGGTACTTCGCCTGTCTCATACATCTTACACACCAGGTGAAACAGTTTTGTCATGGCTGGTTCTCCCAGAGACTTCAGTAGCCCTGACGGAATGTCATGTACTCCAGGGGCATTGTTTCGACTTAGGTCTTTCAGTGCTCTGTCAAATTCACCTATGAGTTCAGTATTAGAGGAAAGATACCCGAAGGCAGCGTACCTGAGTTGGCGACGCAGTTGTGAGCAGCCTTGGAGCGACCAATTGCAGTTCGTAGCTACTGCAGGTGAGGTAGCGACAGCCATTAAGCCATAACGATGACTAACCAGATACCGCGACAGAAACGTACGACACTCTGAAAAATGAAGTCGCGGGCCGGTTTCAGAGGCGGGGCTCTGGACCATCAATTCCGACCGTATCCTCAGTTGCGGGCACCTCGTCCGAACAAGAGACACCAGCATAGTGACCGGGCAGTAACCCCTTTTCGGTCCTCCCAGCAGTTTGTTAGTGACAATGTGTCCGCTTTTTTTTTTCGGCCCTCAGCACTCCTTTGAATACCACTCCTTGTTGTTGACAGGGCTCTTTCGCTGAAGGAGTCAATCGCAATCTTAAATCAGCATCGATTATTAACCATCGGCACTCCCCCTGCAATTGCGACCTTAGTTCGCTATGGCTCAGTTTCGCATTTAATACTGTCAACCACGAGGTTTCGAAAACTACTCACGTTTCTTTAAAGTTTGTTTAGCCCCTCAATTTTACTTTGTGCAATTTATGCGGAGTTCATAACCTCTTACCGAGTTTGGTTACCCATGAGCTAATTAAAGAGAAGTGGAGTCAGCATAGGACTAAAGTAGCTTTAGCTCATTACTCTGTCTACAATCGGAACCGGAGAGATTTTAAAAGATGGCCCGAGTCCAGGTATAAGTGAGTAATTACTCTGGCACGGAGGTCCGTGATGGATGACTCTGTAAATTTACTCCTCAGGACCGTGTAGCATAGTCCGTCTCTTGGGGCCTGTCAGTTTGCTGGTAAGGGAAAATGATTCGAAAAAGGTATAGAGAACATTTTAATCACATCAAACTTTATAAGGGTCATACGAAATCCAGCGGAAATAATGCTGCTCTGAGGTATCTCAGGTAATCATGCTCCCCCACCTCCGTCCAGGTTTCTGGCAAGAAGGTTGAGGCATGTCGGCTTCTGGTTCTGATCCAGCGAGTCTTCCTGTTCGACGTCACCTTAGTGCTAGCGCTTGTGTAATCGGCCTTGTTTGTTTTGTTAATGAAACCTCATCATCATAAACTAAAGGCTATGCCTTTTGGATTTAGCCACGTCCCTCTCTCCATTGTCATCCTCTTCAATTCTTCATGCGATTATATCCCCGTACCTTAAAATACGTTGCTCTTGGCCTGCCTCTTGGTTTTCCTTCAAATACATTTTAGGAACAGTTTGTGTCTCATTATGTGCCCTATTATTTGTGATTTTCTTCTGTCTATATAATTTAGCAGAGTTCTGTTCTTACTCACTTCTCTTAAGACCTGTTCATTACTTTTCCTATTTACCCAGTTTGTTTTCGTAAGTCTTCTCCATTTCCATTGCTTCCAGTCTCTTTTTCCCTGCCTTTCCCAGAGTCCACGCTTCACATCCGTTTGTTAAGACACACAAAACAAAAGTTTTGGTAATCTACTTTCTAGGCTAATATGATTGTCTGTTAGTAAATTCCTTTTATTTTATTTTATTAATTCCTTTTATTTTATTTCTTATTAATTTTTAGATTAAATTCTCTTAGGATTATGGCAAATTTTAGCAACATAAACTCCATGTCCTTTACTGAGTAAGCAAATACTACTACCATATCATCTGCAAAACGGATACAGTGTATTCGTTCCCCGTTAATTTTTATTCCTTTGGTTTCTCTTTTCAACTTTTCAGTATTGAAACCTTCGTTTTAAAACTCTCTTCCTCCTTATTTTACCTTATCTTGTTACTACATCTACTTCGTGACTTCTATTTCATTTACATTCCTTGACGAGCTCGTCGCTGTGTACTACTTACAACGATCCATTTTACACCGCCTCCTTATTGTTACCATTCGCGCATGTAAGGTTTCATGGCTTGTCACGATCGACTACGGTATCGTCTGCTACACATCGAGAGCGTCTATGTTGTTTCTGATTCACGACTCTTCACGTTTGCGTTCCAATAATAGCCTCCGGCTCCCTTTGTCGTGGCAGGCAGTCATTGCGATTGGAGCAACACGTCACCAATCGTCAGCGGGCTGCCTCGTGTTGCAGGTCCTGTGAACCGGCGGTGTTCATGCCAGTGTCAGACAAACCGCCAGTGGCAGTTTGATAGCTGTTGTATTCCAGATCCCATCTACGGCCATGGATGGAAATCATATTCTAGACGCGAAGAGAGGAGTGACTTTGCAGAGTCCGCTGGCTCATTGGGGAAAGAATCGACTAATACACCAAGTTATCAGTAGCAGCATATTCACTGCAACGGAACCTTTAATGAGTTACCTTGTTTTCACATCTTTCGAAGAACTATCACCCGTCTTTCTTCTGAGGATAGGGGTTTTCATGTCGGCATTGTTTCCGGGTGTTCTTTCAAATGTTGCTGCGTGTCGTAACATTTCGGTACTATCTGTTCCATTTCTTTTGTTTATCTTTCGTCCCGTTTTTGATATGCTAAGTGCAACCAATGTAACTTCTGCTTAGTAGCCGAAGGCTTGTCAGTCACCGGCCCTGGTGAAACTTTTGGCAGTATAGTTTTCCTTCCGTCGTCCGAAACTGCCCGACAAGAGGCTGTATTTGTCAGTCTAGTCTTAATTGACTTCGTGATTTGGGTGTACCATCGTGTATTTTAATGTGTTCCTACATAACCGACGCTCCAGTTAAAAGTGAACATATACTCTGCCTTACGATGAGGGTAAATCATTCATAACCAGTGGAAGATACTCTGTCACAGAATTTTATAGTGGAGGAAGTTAGTCTTTGGTTTCATCAAATAAGTTTTGTTTCTTTTGATTAATTTTTGTTACAGATTTGAGTTATTTCTTCCTTTCGTAGACGAAGAAGTATCAATATTGTTTTGATATTTTTTTTAATAATAATCCTTTTCGTTAAATTCTCATAAGAATATATGCGTTTTGTCATGAGCAGTAGCTTATTTCAGAAGTCGCTGTATGATATAAATGGATATCTCAGGCAATATTTTTGAGACTGCATTAATATTATATAAAAGTTTGCACTATGGGTTTTCTGTGACATATTGCCTGGTGTTCATCTGTGCTATCAGAACGCTTTTTCCTTATTATACGCCAGTTTTCACTACTCATGTTTGCCTACCTTTTATGCATTTCATTTTCATTGATTAATTTTTATCTTTCAGTTGGAGTTGACTTAAACTAAGCTTTATGATGCCAGATGTAACAGAAGCGATCATTTTCTTTGAGCGGAGTGTATACGGTAGCACGTGAAATGTTTTTTTTATATTTTTTTTTTATTTTTTTTTTTTTTTTTTTTTTTTTTTTTTTTTTTTTTTTTTTGTAACGTAACTGAGAGGGATATTAATCACAATTTTTGCTGACTGTCTGCAAACAAATAAATTTGGCAGATATTTTGTGGTGCGCGAACTAGTAAACCATTGATATGAATGTCGTAAGACAAGCTGAGAGACATCTGCAGTAGTTAATACAGGAGACAACACTATATGTGCAAACCTTTGTTTATTAATACATATGGAAAACAGCGCAGACAGGAAACATTAAGCTGGTAGCAAAATGTACTATTATTCCTGCTAAGTTGTCGCATCTAGGCCAGTTAAAGTTTACTTTTCGTTTTAGAAAATCATAATGCGTGATCGTAAAGCATTAACCGCCGACGGCGTATGAATATAAATCGATCCGACGACCCCACGTAAAATCTGAAATAGCTCTTACTTTACGTGGTGCTACATACTGTCCATTACTTCGGCCATTAACAACAAACTACTAGAAAGAAGTAGTGGTTGGCGGAGGGGGTAGCGGCGACAGTTTCTATCACGTAATCTGCTTATAATGTCATTAGAATCTCACTCAATATGATACATTTCCTCTACTGAACACTTGGTGTTAGTTTCACCGATCACTTATTTAATATCTACCATTTCCGTGTCCATACGATATTTGAAAATAAGAACTTAATTTACACCTTCTGCGGTGAAATATCTACGGAAGACTCAGGGTAGTAATTGATAAGTCCGTCGGGCTTATTCTGTTCACTTCCATAATGATTACCGCTCCACTATGTGTGCGATTTTTATCCTCTTATAGACCATATACACGAACAATTTCTTACAACTTTTAATCAGAAGGTTTGATAACTTACTGCATCTTTCTCGGAGAAAGGATAAATAAGGGATGCTGTTATACTGCGAGAGGGATACGTCAATGGTCATTACAGACTTTGCATATTTCATCCGGCGCTGGCAACAGAGTCTGATACAGAAGCGGCAGCCGGCAGACACATATTAGCGCACCATATATTGCTAGTTAATTATTACCTACATGCTATTAGTGGCGCCCATTAATAGCTGCAGGTAATGGGAAAACTGCGACAAATGGATTGCTATTGTTCCAAACGGTACGCTAGTGCAGAGAGAGTCCTTTGATAATTCGAACTATACGAATGCATTAATAACGCTTTCTGTTCTAGTTAATTAATTTTTCATATGTATCATAATATAATATAATATAATATTTTAAGATAGTCCATTAGGCGTGTTGGTTGTTTAAATGATTAGGTATTGAATTATTAACTTGACCTCAAAATTTGCCCTTATCGCGTTGGATTGTTATTTTTTTATTTAATATGCAAATTCTATTTTATTATCTGTCTATTGTTGACTAAATAAATTGTGTGTAAACTGTCCATCAATTATGTCGGAGTGAATAAAAACCGGCTCAGTCCTTCCCTGATCCTTTGGTTTCGTGGGGCCGGGTTCAAGATCTGTCCCACGCGCGGGTAAGAGTAACAAAATTTCGTAGACAAGCACTCAATCATTCTGCATGACAGTTAACGATTTCATACCGCTGCTGCTGTCCAGGATCTTAGCACCACTCACAAAGTGAGTTTCTGGTACATCCGCCTCAGTAATTATATATGTATTGTAGTAAGTTCTGATACCGACTGCATGACAGCCCAGTGGCGCACTCGAACGCATAGGGGGCGCCTTGGTATGGTACCATGTCAGTCAGTCTCTCGTCCATGCAAGAGACGGCTGAGTTCTTGCGCCGGAAGCAGACTTATGATCATTGTTTCGACGGTGAGTTTATTGGGCCAGGCGGACCAGTTTGAGCAATGGTCAGTCATCAAGTTCTACCAGAAATGAGACAAAGCCGCCACTAAAACGATTGAGATAATACAGCAATTGTACGGCGTGGAAGCACTGAATCACAGTTTTGTGTTCAGGGGTCATCGACATTTTATGCAAGAACGGGACACTTTGGAAGATGATATGCGTACTGGTCGACCACGAAAAACAGTTCCAACGGATTGCAAGATCCAGGAAGTTAAAACTCTGGCGTATGCTAACCGCCCCCAATCGGTAGACGCCTCTCAGCAACAGGATGGGTCAGGCATGATACTTGTCACAAAATTCTGATGGCCGACCTCTACATCTCACGTGTTACCCAGCACATTGTGCCGCGAATCCTGTTGGAAGATCACCGTTATGATCACACGACGACTTGTGGTGGCCTCATCAGCTGTGCAGACGAAGATCCGACGTTTCTCAACTGGCTAATTACTTAAACGAAAATTAGCCTCCAGTAATGCGGAAGCGTGTGAAACATACAGTCATGTGGGTGCCTATACTCCAGGCGTCAAGTCTCAGAAATTGCTGACTATACCACGTCTCTATCATTAAAGTCTCTCTGCCGAAGTGAAATAACCACAGTAACGGATCCGGTACAAAATGAAACTACATTATCCATTTCTAATGGCGGACAAAATCGAACGTCCACAGAAATAGACCCACAAATGATAAACGTGGTGGTGTGTAACTGGAAGTAACTCTGACAATAAAGTGACTTCAGACTAAAATAACCGTAAATAGCCTCTCTGGTCATACATCGGATGTTATTGTGGTAACTACAAAACATTTCACCGGCGCAACTGACGGACATCTAGAGCTGCGATGGACAGTTGCGCACAATAATGTGTAGTTACCACAATAACATCCGACGTATGGTCCGAGAATCTAACGTTTGTACAGCTTATGGGACTTAACTACGGGGTCATCAGTCCCTAAACTTACAAACTACTTATGAACTAGCTTATACTAAAGACGGTACAAACATCCATGCCGGAGGGGGCATTCGAACCCACGACCGCAGCGGCCGTGCAGACCGTGACTGACACGCCGCAGACCACTCGGCCACCGCGGCCGATAGTGAAATTGTTTTTCACTATTTTGTACAGTTAAAAATCTTCTTAATATAACAAAAATTTCGTTGACTGAATCCGTTGGTGCTTGGTAGAATATTTGATACCTGACCAATAAAAGCACACGACAATGGTGTAACATTCTACAATATTTATTGTGTACCACAAACTAGTTTTACACACTACACACTACAATGGTGTAATATTCTACAATCTTTATTGTGTACAGCAAACTAGTTTTCGGCTTTTACGTCATCATCAGGCCCAAATATTACTGTAACCAATGTTATGTCAAATATTTTACAAGATGTGTATCAAATAATCACTTCGGCAGACCACTTGCTTAAAGAAGGTCACAGTTATAAGGTCCAACATTAACACCATATTGCCGCGGTGGAGTAGCCGAGCGGTCTAAAGCACCTCGCTGCGGAGCGCACGGAGCTCGCCGTAGAGGTTCGAGTCCTCCCTGGGGCATGGGTGTGTGTGTTTGTCCGTAAGTTAGTTTACCTAGGATTAAGTAGTTTGTAAGCTACGGACTGATGACCACGCAGTTTGTTCCGATAGATTTACAGACATTTGAACATTTTAACACCATATTTACATCATATAAAGAAGACGAAGTACCTAAAAATATTTATAATCAATAGACACATCTCCCTCTTCCATGTTCAAATGTTTGTATAGCTTATGGGACTTAACTACGGGGTCAGCAGTCCCTCGAGGGGGGATTCGAACCCCCGACCGTAGTGGCCGTGCATACCGTGACTGTAGCGCCTGAGTACCCTCGGCCACCGCGGCCGGCTCTCTTCCATGAAATGATTGACAGAGTTTTTAGTCATTTCAGTAGTATCATATCATATACAATAATTTTGGATAGAGGTCGCTTTTTGAGAATTTTTTGCGAAATTTTTCCTGGAAGAAAACATCTGAAAATGTTGCCTGCGCCGAGCAGTAAGAGCTCCTCCCTTCGTCTCCAAGGGCGTGAAGAAAATTAATAGACTGGAACCAGCTGACAGAAGAATAATCAAATGGGATTGGAGTTTAATATAAATCATTCGTAACTTTTATAATTATATCTATAATTTAGTTCTAGTTGCATGATCAGTCTCGAAACGGAGGCCGGCCGCAGTGGCCGAGGGGACTGAGGCGCTTCAGTCACGGTCTGCACGGCCTCTACGGTCGGGGGTTCGAATCCCCCCTCGGGCATGGATATTTGTGCCGTCCTAGTTCGTAAGTAGTTCATAAGTAGTTTGTAAGTTTAGGGACTGATAACCCCGTAGTTAAGTCCCATAAGCTTTACAAACATTTGAACATTTGATTTTCGAAACGGAGCAAGTGATTTATAGCAATGATCATTCTAGATGCCCATCCCTCCACCGCCCACCCCAGTGAATATGTTTTTACTGTAAGATGTTTAAATGGTGTGTTGGAACTGTGAGAAAATAACTATAAGATACTTTCCACACGTAGAAACATTTATTCAGGCTTATGCAGGAAGGAAGAAAATGAAAGACAAAGAAAAAAAATTCATCTACAAACAATTTCAATGTCAGCTCAAACTTCTCTCTGTAGTAAATCCTTGATTTATTGAAATGAAATGTTCCATGTAAAAGTAATATTGTCGGACCGTAGTTCACCGCATTCGACGAGAAAGGCAATATTCGAAAATGAATTTTCGGAGAGGTTGTTATGGATTTCTACGGCTGATTTTGGAGCTCGTTTCCCTAGGGCCGTTAACGATGTTATGCCCACGTCAGTTATGCATGAGCTTTATGAATGCAGATGTCCCCTGCGAGAGACAATGACGTTGGATGGAGCTCTTTCTCGCTTAAATATTTACTCTGACCAACAACATCGCCATGTACCGGAACAGCCAGCACACACGGTTGCTGCACCAGCCTGGGACTCAACTAAAGCGGAGAATTAATATTCACTCTACTCCACCGTCCTGTAAAATGTTGTAAGGGACATAAGTTGTGGAAATATGATGTACGTGTTATGCCAAACGATGAAGCCGGTTGCTGTATTATGAATCACTTCGTAAAGAACTACATAGAATTGCACATTCGGACTTTTCGATAGGACAGCTACTTTGCATTCAAATCACACAATAGTCTTATCTGTTACGTTTGACATTTTTCAAGATACCCCGAATCAATTAAAGAAATAAAAATTAATTTTAATAGAAATTTGCAAGGTATCTGGAACAGATTAATGTTCAATGAAAATTGATCAGCACTACGTACTTGCAAAACTGAACATTTAAAAACCGAACAATTCGGTGACTACGATCACCGAGGTAAGCCTTAAAAAACATTCAAATGCGCAACGGGCACGCCCGGGAAATGGGGAAACTCAAACACTAGAGTTTATGGCCCTGTCTGAATTACTCTCAAAGCGTACAACGAAGCTGATGAATTTGAATAATCAAAGGGGGAAACAATCTGACTGCGACACAGATAAAAAAAAAAAAAAAATAATAAAAAAAAAAAGATTGGCTTACCTCGTATCTTCTTATTACATAACTGGAAACAGGAAACGGCAAGCAGCTCGCGTCATGCAGTATTTCAGTATTAAAATTTTCAGAAAAGATAGGTAGGTAGCAGTTAAGTCCAACAATAATCATAAATGAAGAAAATGAAAGAAAGGGGAAACTAACTACCAAATGAGGACGCAGAACGCAAATTGAATATTAGAAATTACGTATTCTTAAAAAATTACAGAAAATTAAATTAACATCATGCATTACAATAATAGCGTGCTGCAACATACACTTAACAACTGCCTTCTCTAACAGCGTCCCCGCGCTACCTCATCCAACAGTTAACTCTGCTCGAAACTGACTTGCTACTGACTACCCTCTCTCGCAGCCAGAGCGCTTCCTTTACAATCGAACTTCCAAAGATTACTGTGCCGCTTACAATATACATCTGTGGCCAGTTTACATATGTACGAAAATGTACATAAAACCGACCGACTATGTCTGGGCCATAGGGACCTTACAATCTTTCCTGTTATTCTCAGAAATTTTGTTTCGTCAGTTTGATACGAGGCATGTCCACAAAGTAAGTTCCGTTTGGTTATATAAACTAAATGCGTACAGATACAGAAAAAATATTTATTGTATAAAAATCTACAACTGTTCAACTACTTTTCTACATAACTTCCGAATTTTGTAGGCACTTGTCATAGCGTGGCACAAGTTTTTGTGTTCCTTCTTCATAGAAGGTTGCCGCCTGTGTATTCAACCATGTGGTAACATGTTTTTTCAGCTAATCATCGTTGAAGTGTTGACCACCAAGGACTGATTTTAGGTGTAAGAAGAGATGAAAGGAGTTTTCTTTTTTCCTTCACGTTACCGCCAGACCTCACAAGGCGAATGTGACCAAACAACTCTTACGGGAATTTCACTGGGACGTGTTTGATCATCCTCCGTTCAGCCTGGTCCATGGTGGTCCATGGTGGTCAACACTTCAGCGATAATGACGAGCTGAAAGAACATGTTACCACATGGTAACCTTCAACGAAGAAGGCATACAAAGTCTTCTGCCACGCTATGACAAATGCCTACAAAATTTCGGAACCTATGTAGAAAAGTAATTTAATAATTGCATATTTTTGTATAATAAATATTTTTTCTGTATCTGTACACGTTTGTTTTATATAACCGAACGGAACTTACTTTGTGGACATACCTCGTATATAACCTCTGACAATGAAATTTAGTAAATAGTCTTATAACAACAACGTGGATCAACTATGCCACAGTTACGTTACTATTCTTCGAAACAGCCACCTCCCATAACTATGCCCACCACTGAGCTCGGCGATACAGGTGCTGGAAACTTTTCACGAAGTCTTCCTTTGGAATAGTGTTCAAAAATCTTGTCCCGCGTCGTTAGATGTCAGGAATATCGTCACATCTCTTTCCTTTCCAAGCGAGTTTGCGTCGGGGGACCACAATAAAGTCTGAAGGATTGAGATCAGACGAGTAATGTGGCTGTCCAGGTTTCACCACCCGTTTATTGCCAATAAATGTTTGACGATATTAGCTATATGTGGGCAAGCGTTGTCATGTATCTTGAATATCCACTATACTCGCCGGATCTCAATCCTCTAGTTTTCTTCCTGTTCCGTCGACTGAAACTCGCCTTCAAAGGAAAGACATTTGACGTTTTCATGACATCCAACGAAAAGAGGCTTTTGAACACCAACCCAAAGGAAGACTTCGCGCAAAGCTTCCAGGATATGTACCGCAGAGCTCACTGGTGCATAGTTACGGAAGGTGACTATTTCCAAGGATAGTAAGGTAACTAGTTCATAGATCATCTAAGTTAATACTACAGGATTATTCATCCTACTTTATTGTCAGAGGTTGCGTATAGTCTTATATAGTGCAGAGGGGCACGAATGGCGAAAAGTTGCAGAAAGGACAATGGAAGGTCCTGTGATGACAAAGTAAATTGTGTAATGCCCTTCCATTTTTTACCGAAATCGACGATTGAAATGTTTAATGGTACCATTAATATAGACGCATCACGCAACAAAAGGTATTTTAATGTGTGTTATTATCTTTGTACAATTAAAATATATAAATGCATGTAATGTTAAGAAGTGTTCTTGTTGTAACTTGTTGTGTCTTGTTGTATCTGGTTGTGTCTTGTCTCTTATTTGCGCTGATCGATTCATAATGGTGACGAGATTGTGTTTGATGAAAATGAAGGAAACATTGTAATGACGTCTGTAAATGTGTCTGAAAATTTTTAAAGTCTTAAAATATATGTATTATATGAAATAAATGTACGAACTTTAATTAGTTAGAAATATCCTGATCATTTATATGAAATGCTAAAGGACGCCATTAGCATTTGTTTCAGCAAGAAGCTAACGACACGGATTGCATCAACTGCCGCCATTATGTGGCAAATATAGAATTCCTAACTGATAAAGCAAGGATGGTTGGAAAATAAGGTTTAATAAAAAACATAATTTTCTATTTCAGCTCTGCAAAACCAAACTGGACTTATATAAAAATTACGCCAACTTCTGTGGTATGGGTAAAACGTGGTATCTTACAAAGATCTATAAATTTCGAAGTGCATGTGTAATCAGAGTTACTGTTATTATTATTCGGAGCTAGAGGTGAATAATATTTCATTAAATAATTTCCTGATAGCCATATCTTAAAAAGTTAAAAGACAGTTTTCATTTAGCTTCATTGGATTCAAACTTTGCGATTTTACTGAAAGTTGGAAAATTCAGTTAAACTTTCGATGATATACGTAACAGAATAATATTCAGAATTTTAATATAAAGGATAGGTTCTATATTGAATTCATTTACAACTGAATATTATTATTATAGCATTTTATATGGGACTACTTTGTAAGAATACCCGCACTAGTTGAAGGCTTTCAACTAAAATTTAAACTGAATAATCACGTTCCTCAGAAGGTTTATGTTTCATCCATTTACTGAGCTAGCTCGCAATCTAAATAAATAATATAAAATACAAAGGTAATATTTTAAACTATATCCTTATAAACCTGGCCACTTTCAAAATATATTTTTTCAACATTTTTTAGAGTATTCTTACAATTGGACACATCGAAATAATTTATTTCTGTTTATTTTACTGTAAAATAAAATCATCTTACACAGTTTTAATAGTTACTTTATAATTTACACATTTTTTTAAGATTCGCAATGATTAATAATAATAACAGACCTACCATGAGAGCAAAAACATACGTTATCAAGGACAAAGGGGGTAGGGCACGTACACCATTCTCTTTCTTGCTCTGCTCTTGCAGTCATCACTATTTATTTTAAAAAAATGATGTAAATGTCCGTATTTAGTATCATGATGAATTTTCTTACAATATCGAAAAATGAACTTGTTTGCACTAATTACAATTCGCCATTAGACGTCTAACTTATTGAAAGTAATCAATCCCCATAGGGTCTTGGACTCTCCCCATCTCACCCTCCCCCACCCTCTGCTCGAGGTAATCACAGTGGGAGCTCTTTCATGAATGTGTGAGTGAACCCCTCACTATTACTGTTGGTTTACTTGTTACGCTTCTGCAGTGTTGGGGAAATTTACTATAAATCTCAGCGAACATTGCTTACATTAGTATTAGTTCATTGGAACTGTCTCATCCAGGAAGACCTAGTCTGTGGACATTATCTACATCTGATGCTCAACAGGCCATTACGTGATTCTAATATGTTTTTTTTATGTCAATGTAACATGATTATAAAATGCTCTGCGAAACAGAAGGAATACTTATGTAAGCAAAATAACGTACAAGTGAAAAGTAATGTAACAAATGAATGAAGGTGTTGGTGCATGTTGGCATTTATCTTAAGTCGTCCTCAGAAAAATGGACAAAAATGAGATCAGAGTTGCCAAGCCCAACAGTACGAAGCACGCGGAGGAAGAAATAATGTCACTCAGCGAAAATTTGCACTACGTTTTCGTGTGAGTTGCTAAATATATTGGTCACTGTGTCTTTAACTTCCTGTTATTAGAGTAATTTGAACCAAGTCGGTTCTCAATTTGGGCCAAGGAACAAGTTTTTGCAGCAGGGAGCAGCCGGTAGTTCACACGGATCTTTTGCTAATTTTACTGCTAAAATTAAGCTTCTTCATAACAGTAAACAATTATCTGGGTACCTCCTACCAGAACTAAGCTTTTATTTCGTACAGTGGCTTACTTTTAACATTCATATCTCATAATTATCTCATAGAACTGGTGCGAATACTGTGACTGTATTTTTGTTTATTGAGTAGCATGGCTAGTTTGAGGTAGACATGACAACTTCTTTGTGCTAAACCACACAGCCGCGGTGGAGTGGCTGAGCGCTCTACGACGTCTTGCTGTGGAGCGCGCGGTTTCTCACCGTCGGAGGTTTTGTCCCAACATAAGTTAATTTTAGTTTAAGTAGTTTGTAAGCCTAGGGAATGATAACGGCGGCAGTTAAGTCAGAAATGTTCAAATGTTTGTAGAGATTATGGGACCCAACTACTAAGGACGGTACAAATATCCATGCCCGAGGGGGGATTCGAACCCCCGACCGTAGTGGCCGTGCAGAATGTGACTGGCGCGCCTCAGACGGCTCGGCCACCGCGGCCGGCTTTTCCAATCACTAGGAACTTTACGCTGAATTAAAGATTATCGATAAATTAAAGCTAAGTAAGGAGCCAATGCAGCAGAATTCTCTTTGCAAAACCGAACTGGTATACCATCCAGACCAGGAGACATTTTTGTATTTAGCTCTCTTAGCTGCTTCTCTACACCGGAAATGCCTATTACTGAGTCATCTATTTCGGAGTTAGTACATGGATGAAATGATGATACATTTGTGCGGTCCTCCTGCGTGAAAGATTTCTTAACCCTTGCATGATGCCTGGGGTCTTTTTAGACCCCAAGGCTCATTCAACTATAAATAAACAGTTTCAATGTGTGTGTAGACAACTCATTCTCCAGATATGCTATCCACGAACAACTTGGTAATATATTTATGGTTATATCTTATTTTGCAGTACAACAATTCTAAATGTTGTAGTGGAGTCAGAAAATACCCCAAATATACAATACGTGATTTTCAGTGTCATACGTTTTGTTGCGAAAATAAATCTTGGCAACAATGTACCTTATAAAGCGACATTCATTTGTACATTGTTGTAAAAAATGAATAGAAAATACAATTTCCTGCTCTGTTACGACAAATTCACAGTTTGGAATTGAGCTCTGTGCAAAGAAGACGTAGTGTCATAGTTTATTCATAATGGATGGTAATATACGTTTTGCAAGGGGCTACACTCTCAAACAGGCTTTGTCAGATTTACAGAAGACTGAAAATGATAATGAATCGTTTTTTGGAAACGAGGATGACAGTGATTCTGATGCAGATATGAAAGAGGAAGATGTACAGGTCGGAAGTGAAGTGAATGTGTGAGATTGTGAAGTAGATGTTATGGGCATTCATGTAACTAGTGCATCTAGTTTTGTATCTACGAATGGAGAGATAACATATAAAACATTACCACCTGATGTGCGCAAGCAGATTTCAAGGGATGTAATACGTGTATCTGCGCATATTCCACGTCACTTTAGACGACAATTAAAGACAGGGGTAGACTGTTTCAGACCTTTTATCACCAATCACGTGCAGAGTGTAATAGTAATGCATACCAATAATCATGCAAAAGAGAATAATATTATGTACTAAACTCTTGAACGCTGGATTAAAATGGATTGACACTGAAAGCGAGTAGGAGTGTACTTGTGATAAAATTCCATGTACATGATATTACACATAACACTAATAAATTACAGTATTAGTACATAGTCTGTGGGCTATGAATATTTTGGGTTAAAATAATTTTTGGAATCAACATGTATTCATATTTGATACAAAAGAAAATGTTCAAATGTTTGTAGGACTTATGTGTCTTAACTATGGGATCACCAGTCCCTTAGCTTACAAACTACTTATGAACTAGCTAAGACTAAGGACGGCACAAATATTCATGCCCGAGGGGGGATTCGAACCCCCGACCGTAGTGGCCGTGCAGACCGTGACTGGAGCGCCTCAGACCCCTCGGCCACCGCGGCCGGCCATATTTGAAACAAATTTAGTAAGTAATCACAACTTATACGTCACTTAATTATATGAAGAAATTGTGAAGTTGTAATATCAAATTTCTCAATAAATTATATTTAATTTTTATAGACATATTCCAGTTTTTATCTTAATAAAGTCGCTTGAATCACTTTGGGGTCAAAAAAGACCCCAGGCATACAATACGTTTTTCTAGAGTTGATACCATGCGAGGGTTAAAGGTTAAATTTAGAACACACCGATTTCAGTAACCTAGTGACCATCTTCAGTGTCCTTCAAACAAGCATTATGAATACCCTGAATGTAACTGAATGTTAGGCAGTTACATTCAGGGCATTCATGATGCTTGTTTGAAGGTCACTGAAGATGGTCACTAGGTGATTGAAATCGATATGTGTTTTTTTTTTAAATAAAACATTAACGGCCAATGCTGCAAAATACATGTGGTGTGTTCATCATTGTGTGGTCGTTGAGCACCTCCAGGAAATGGAATCAAACCTCGTTAAATTTAGAACTTCAGCTTTCCGTTTGCTTTCTTCTTAACTAAAAGTGAAAACCATCGGCGTTTGTTTAGTGGGTCTGCAGATGGGACGTAACCGCACGGTAGCTCACTTGATAGACAAGTAGTTGTGGAAGGTGCGCTGTGCTCGGACCTCTGTGAAACGGTGGGGCATCGGATCAGCCATGGCATCGGCCGCACGTAATTCGCTGATGTGCTGGGCAGCGTGTCCGGCGCAGGGAGATACGCGGTGGCGGCAGTGGAGGCGGCGGGGGCGGCGGGGGCAGCTCCTATAAAAGCCGGATTTACGGTATTGGGGGCGGATCGGCCGCGCATGCGCTCTAAAGCGGCCGCCGCCGCCGAATCGGGGCAATTAAACTTTTACTGCCCCCTGCAGGCGCCGCGCCGACGCCGAAGCCGCCACTCGAGACGGCGGGCTCCGCGGCCGTCTTGCGTTAGGTACTGCCTGACCTGACGCGTACAAGGCGACAACGGCCTGCGTCTTACACTGCTGCAGTATTAGGCCACGTTTGTATGCGGAGTTCGGCTCAGATATAACGGATCGTCAAGAGAATATAACATTATTTTATCCATTATTTTCGGTTAGAGAACACCGCAGCTGTATTAGTAATAATGCTGTAGTAAATAAATTCTGCAACCAGCCCCAAGATTTTTATAAATCAATTTATTGCGCCGTTACTAGTTTCGGGCCTGAACCCATCATCAGACGGTAGTGCTAATATCAGGTTTTCATTGGCGTCGTAAAATAACGAAGCGCACAAGGTTAAATATTTTTATCCTAAATATAACAAAAGTTTTCTTTCTTGTATTCTTCACATTTCAATTAAGACTACATGTATTGCTTATACACTGAAACTTACTTCACAGAAACGTCTTTATACATTATTATAGGAGACAGATATGTATATTTTTATCGCTCCGTGTTGATCGGCGAGGTTCACTAAATTCAAGATGACGGCGTTTTTTTTTATTTTTTATTTTTTTTTTAACTCTACAAGCACCAAGTATGTGCAAAAACTGCCCGGTCATTACTCTTTTCAAAAACTCACGATAAAAATCCATTTTTATGGGGCTTTTTCTATTTCTCTCTCGTCTTATGAAGTACTACTCGTTACATTTGTACGGTTACAATTTTAATACATGAATTTCGCCCTGGGTTGATACTCCATGTGACCAATATTTTCAGTGTCTTCCCTACAGCCACCAAGCATGGACAAAATGTTATTGTAAAATCAATATCCATCACCTATAATTTCAGTATCTCCCAGCTATTTACAAGCCTAACAGACCTAGTAACTACTGAAATTATTGTAAATAACAGTATAGATACAAAATTTCGTAACACTGCAAAACTAACCCTTTCGGTCCTATAACTGCAGATAATCCAAGACGATAATCTGCGACAAGGATAACGGAATGTACATACGCTTGACAGGCAACAGCTGATAGCAAAAATAAAAAATGCATTTAGATAACTTTGTTATTTTAGGATACCAAAGTAAACCTGATATCAGATGATGCGCTCAGGCCCGAAACTAGTAACGATGCAATAAACTGATATATAAATTCTTGTGGCTGGTTGCAGTATTTATTTACTACAGTATGAAACAGAAAATAACTTTCATCAATGAACAACGCCTCATGACACTTAGGCAGCATCAGCAGCTGCATAAGGTATGAGACTTGAAAAATACAATTGAGAAACAGACAGTGATTTACAGGATTAGAAAGTTTCGTCATCATGAAAAAATTAAGTATACGAGTATTCTACCAGGTGACGTCTACCGACATTTCGACAGGAGCACACCCAACCAGTGCGGATTTGTTAAGGGATGTAATACCATCGATGCTTTCCACGCCACACGCCTTTTGATGGAAAAGCACAGAAGAGTGTACACGTGGCATTTTTAGATCTGGGAAAGGCTTATGACCGTATCTCACACGATTTTAACCGGCGAGCTCTTCGTTGTCATGGTGTCCCCGAAGAGTATAAAAACTGGGTGCAACTTCTGTACCGCAATTCCACTAGTGCAGTTCGGAGTCCTGTTGGTATCTCCGCCTTTCAGTATCATTGTGGATGTTCATCAAGGTTCTGCCCTTTCACCTTTATTATTCATCCTCTGCATGGATACGGCAACAGCTGACATACAGACTTCACATGCGTGAACCCTTCTTTATGCCGATGATGTGGTACTTGCCGAAGAAACCCGCCCATCACTCCAACACCAGGTTCAAACGTGGAAGGACAGACTGGCTGAAAATGGACTTCCCCTCAATGTCCAGAAGTCTGAATATATAGAATGCGGCTCCTAAACCAGAGGTACCATAAGTATCGGGGAAGAAGACCTCCAGAAGACCACGCATTTCAAGTAACTGTGGTCCGTCGTCACCACATACTGTGACACAACTCTCGATGCTCGGACGAGAGTGAATGCAGCTTGGGTCAAATGAAGACAGGCCACTGGAGTCCTCTGCGATAAAAAGATACCTCAACGTCTAATGGCAAAAGTTTACAAAACCATTATACGTCCAGCAGCAATCTATTGGGCTGAGTGTCGCCCTATGACGAAACAGCAGGAGGAAATGCTACATACTATGGTAATGAGTATGCTTCGTTGTTACATGGGGCTGATCCGATGTGACCATGTAAATAATACAGAAGACCGGAACAAGTTTGGTGTGGCACCCATCACAGACGAACTGAGGGAAGATCGTCTCCTCTGGTACGGCCACGTCATCAGAAAGGAGGGCAACTCAGTTACGAAGACAGCACTCCACATCAACCCAGGAGGAACAAGACCACGAAGGAGGCCGGCAAAGAGATGGACTGACAACATCAGGGCAGACATGGACGCTTTTGGTTTAAGGCAGGAAGATGTCAACGACCGAAAGAAATGGAGGAAACGCAGCAAAGTAGCAGACCATGCAAGTCGGGATTAATGCTTGGAGAGACCCTACCAGTCTCAAGGCACAACTGCACTCAACAAATCAACGTGCAAGCGAATTTCATACCTCGGTTTTGCCGGCCGTGGTGGCCGAGGGGACTATGGCGCTCCAGTCACGGTCTGCACGGCCACTACGGTCGGGGGTTCGAATCCCCCCTCGGGCATGGATATTTGTGCCGTCCTAGTTCGTAAGTAGTTCATAAGTAGTTTGTAAGTTTAGGGACTGATGACCCCGTAGTTAAGTCCCATAGACTTTACAAACATTTGCACATTGAACATACCTCGGTTTGCAACCAGTAAACAAGGAAGGTAACAGACACAGTACAAGTAAACGCAGAGTCACCACAACCAAAGATGACCAACATCAGAAATATCGATATTGACCATTAATCAACAGTTAAGGCAGCTTTAATTCTGTCCCGCTGTTTCCTGAAGAGGGACAGGGTCAGATTCCAAGCATAATTTAAACAAAAACCACCAAATTAACAAAACTATTTCCACATGTGCTAACTTACACTTACATTTTATTCGATAGTCAGTACTACGAAGAAACTGATGGATTTGCAATATGAACCACGTTATCACCTACTGTGATCAATTTGCCTTTGGAGGATATCGAGGTACGTCAGCCACCTTGAAACCTGCATGTTTCTTTCAGATATGTAGACGATTCTTTTGTCGTTTGGCCTCATGGTAGTGAAAATTTTAACGGCTTTTTGGAACAGCTAAATTCAATTTACCCGAGTATTCAGTTCACTGTGAAGTGAAAACGAATGGTTGCCTTCCCTTTCTTGGTGTATTGGTCGGAAGGAAGGTCAATGTTACGTTCGGACATGCTATTTATAGGAAGCCAACTCACACTGATTTTTATCTGCAAGCTGAAGGTCGTCACCATCCAGCTCAACGTGAAGGAGTACTTCGTACACCTTGTTTCACATGGACCATGTCATTTCGGACCCTGAAAATTTGTCAGCTGGGTTGTCCCATCTCGAAGTCACGTTTCGTCAGAATGGTTATAGTGAGAGGCAGATAAAACGTGCATTGCGTTATCAACATACTGTGCAAAGTGTGAGTGACGTCAGTAACGCAGTGGCACCTAAATCGATACCTCACCCAGGCAGCATTTCCAACAGGATTGATCGTCATGTGCTATATGATGTGAAATGTGTCCGAAGATGAAGATCCTGTTGGGGCCCGTAAAGGATGATCTCGGTTTGCTCAAATGGTCAAATGTTTGTAAAATTTATGGGATTAACTACGGGGTCATCAGTCCCTAAGCTTACAAACTACTTACAAACTAGCTAATACTAAGGACGGCACAAATATTCATGCCCGAGGTGGGATTCGAACCCCCGACCGTAGCGGCCGTGCAGACCGTGACTGGAGCGCCTCAGTCCCCTCGGCCACCGCGGCCGGCTGATCTTGGTTTGCTTAAGGCTGATGTCTCGTATTCCTTACAGTTGGGGCATGTCATAAATTGGCCAGACAATCAGGATTGTAGAAGACCGGAGTATTTAATAAAAAGTCATAAACGCTTCCAACAAACGAGAAAATCCGATGTTAAAGAACATTGTCTTGGCACCAGTTATCCTGTGGAATACAGCAACACAGAGATTTTGGCATGCATTTCCACCGATTAGGAGAGTGATATTATGGAAGCTGTTAAAATTAAACTAGCAAGCCAGCTTATAAATAGAGATGGTGGTTTTTGTTTAAATTCGGCTATAGTTCCGGCCCTGCCAGAATTAACGCTGCATCACCTGTTTATCGATGGTCATTATCGATATTTTTATGTTGGTCATCTTTGGTTGTGTTGACTCTTCGTTTATTTGTACTATGGAAGGAAGGAAGCTTGGAGTTTAACGTCCCGTCGACAGCGTGGTCATTAGAGACGGAGCTTACGCTCGGATTGTTTGTGTAGGGATGTGGAAAGAAATCGGCCGTGCCCTTTCAAAAGAACCACCCCAGCATTTGCCTGGGGTGATTTAGGGAAATCACGGAGAACCTAAATCTGGATGGCCGGAGGTGGATTTGAACCACCATCCTTCCGAATGCGAGTCCAGTGCGTTACCACTGCGCCACCTCGCTCGCTATTTGTACTATGTGTGTTATCTTCCTTGTTAACCATACGGAATCGAGGTATTAAATTCGCCTTCACGCTGCTTCCTTGAGTGCAGTTGTACCTTGAGAGCGTCAGTGTGTGCTTATCTCGAAAGTGAAGTCACCTAGCTGAATACCCATAAGTTGTTTGAAAGTACCATTTATGTTTATTGTTTGGTATGAATGGAAAATTCCTTCGCCAGAGTAAAATACCAGGATATAGCAGACAAAATAATGTAGGCTACTGAAAGATGATGCAGTCCTGTAACATACTTACATACGTGGAAACGACGAAGGCACGATTTAGGAATCTTAAATGTACACAATGTGATCAAAACTGACTGAAAAAGACTGTCAAGTTCGTGGTGGCCTCCATCGGTAATGGTGTAATTCTATATGCTGTTGGCCCACCATTAGTCTTGACGACAGCTCCATTCTCGCAGACTTACGTTCAATCAGGTGCTGGAAGCTTTCTTGCCGAATGACAGCCCATTCTTCACGGAGTGCTGCACTGAAGACAGCTATCTATGTCGGTTGGTAGGAAAGAGGGATTCGCATCCCAGTCTATCACACGTTTTCAGCTTTCCCCTTTGATATAAATCAGTTTCCACCGCCAGTTAATGTCGTAAATTGCTGTATTTGTATCCTACGCAAAGACACCAATCATCTCTATATATAAAAGGAAGTGTCCCGATTGACTGACTGACTGACTCATCATCGCCCAGCCCAAACCACTGAAGACAGAAACTTGAAATTTGTGGTGGGTGTTGATCTTACTCTGTAGGCGTCATTTAAGAAGGGATTTTTCGATATTCCGTCCGTAAGGGGATGAAATAGGGGATCAAACATTTTTTGAAAATATGTAGCTATTTAGGCAATTTTGAAGCTAGAACTACAAAATTTCGGATTTTAATTCAGGTTTCGAAATTAAAAGACACGTGTTTCGGCATTTTTTTAAATTCGACATATAAGGAGGTAAAATAGGTGACGCAAAAATTTCAAAGATATGTTGCTGTTAACTGAACTTTCAAGCTATAACTACGAAACTTAGGGTATGGACTCTTGATCAGCATTCAAAAGACACGAGTTTCGGTATTTTTGGAAATTCAAAAACTAAGGAGGTAAAAGACGGGATCAAAAATTCTTTTCGAAAACACTTTGTTGTCAAGACAATTTTGAAGCTATAGCTGCAAAAATTGGTATTTGTATTGTTCGTTATGATTTAAAAAAATTACGTGTTTCGGTATTTTTGGAATCCATCAAGGGGGTTAAATTGAAGAGGGGGTGTTTTTCCGAAATATATTGCTATTTAGCCACTTTTGAAGTTAGAACTACAAATTTTCGTATTTGGATTCGGGGTTCAAATTTAAAAGACACGTGTTTCGGTATTTTTGGAAAGACGACCAGTAAGGGGGTGAAATACGAGATGCAAAAATTGATTTTCAAAAATATGGTGCTGTTAACTCAAATTTCAAGCTATAACTACGAAACAAGATATGGATTCATCATCAGGATTAAAAAGAAACAACTGGTGCAGACCAACCAGCCTACGCATGCGAAGCAGCGGAGGTTCAGCTAGTTATATATAAAGCAGAATGTCCGTATTTGTGTGTGTGTGTGTGTGTGTGTGTGTGTGTGTGTGTGTGTGTGTATGTGTGCCTATTGCATACAGGTCTATAGTTTTGTTCCAATCTTTTTCAAATTTTGTACACGTAAGATTCATTCTATGAGGACGGTCGCCATAGGTGTAGGAATTACATACAACTCAAAGTTAAAAGATATGTCGTTGTGCGAAAAACTGCCACATTAAGGGACAATGCTGCTCATTTTCTTCCAAACCACTGCACCGATTTCAATCAAATTTCGTACACATATTCCTTACGTGAGATAACAATTAGAGGACGAACCACATACAAAACATGGTTCAGGAGATAATTATAACGTCATAAACAATAAGAGTTGCAAGAAACTGTCACATAATGCGACGAAACTTTATAAGCACACTATATGCGAATGACAGTACTTAACGACTTGCAACAAACTTTAAACATAATTTCAAACCTTTATTGAACTTTATATCGCTGTCAACCAGATCAAAATACTGGAAAGAAAAATGTTTATCACTTACTACTTTTCCGCTGTTCATGAACTAAAACTACGGCATTCGGCGTGACGTCACATTTTATGATGTCTACACTACAAATTGTACCCGCAGGAAACATACATACAACTGACCGTATTCGAAATTATATCACAAAATGACAAGTAGTTCAAGAGATATGAGCACATAAGCAATAACGTTCATGGAAAACCGCTCCATCACATACCATGTTTTAATCTATTACTTCTTTACTACTGATTGTATTTAAAACAGATTTTACAGACATTCAGCACTTATACAAATGAATATATACCTGAAAAATTATACAATTTTACAACATATAACTCAATAACTATGAAATCATACGAATTTCATATGTAATTTGTATTTTGATTATTATCTTTCTTTGTTTCGATACTGCACTTATAATTTTGTACATTATTGAAGACAGCGTTATTTCTTATATATTCTCCAATAAAGATAACACGTTTTTGGAAAAAAAGAGATGGACAGAGACAGAAGGGATAGGAGAAGTAGTAATTCAAGGCAGGAATAAAGAAATAAATTAGCGGGCAACGCCGGGTTTTCAGCTAGTTAAGTATTTAATTAGGTTGAAGTTGGCCACTGATCCCTTCAATGTAAACGCAAACTGCAACTGAAGTCTTATGGGAATCGTCGAAATGCTGCAAGTAAAGATTGATAATAAGCAGGGGCACTTCGTCAGTAGTCTGTTAGAAACTTCAAAATTTAAGTTTGACTGGTAAGGTAATCCGTGCAGTACTGATGGCCACCGCGTTCGGGTGACGTATTGGTCCAAAAAAGCTGCTGTGTAAGCAGGAGACTCGGCTTTCATCACGATTCGGCAGAAATTTTCACTTTTCCCCTTTAAGAGAATTCAGTGCCCAATAGCGGCTGATGTGATGGATTCCTCTGCGCCTTTATTATATCACGCGGCTTAAAGACAGAACAACCAGAAACACGATGTAAATCTAAAACGATTTAATGTACAGTCCTATAATTTGCTTCGATTATAATATTTTAAGCCTTAGGAATCAGTGACAGAAAAATATACCAGTCAAATAATCTTACCTTGCAACATTCAGGTAACCGTTGTATATAAGAATCAGTATAAGCACAAGAATTTACAGCTTCAGTAATGTGTAGTGTACAAAAAGGACATTAATATTTTCTTAAGTAAAAAGCACTTTTTATTTGTTCGTTGTTGAGTTTTACCATAAAAACATTGTTCATTTATTGATGACACTCAAAATTATACTTCAGCAAGAATTTACATATAATTGAGGATTATTGTCGCTACGATTTAATAAACAAATATCATCCAGTGGATTCTGTAGATCTAAGGGATAGTTTCGTGTCTTAATAATTTTTTGTGTTTTTTGTTACATTTGTGCTGAGAATGAGTAACAAGCTGATACAAATTTAAAACTAACAACATCAGTTGATAAAGAATTCCAGTAAAAGCTTGGAGAACTGAATAAAGTTGGTTTTCATTTCCAGGCATGTCACTCAAACGGAAATGAGAGAACTTTTAAACCAGAGATGAGAGGCAAACTGTCTCCCTGTCCCGCAGCAAAAAAGGGAGGATGAAAAAGAGAAATAGAGGTCGGAAATTAAATTACATTCTGTCTCGTCATCCGATACTTTAAACGAATGCAAATTATTTGCTTGTGAAACGCTATAGAATAGCCGAGTGTGCTTCAGTAATCGAACGGTTTACCAATAATTACGTTTATCCATTATAATTGCATTTAATTTCAGTAACTTACGTGCTTAGAAACTAAGAACTAGGTCACATTAGCACGATTTTTTTTCAATTGGGAGTATGAATATGTTGAGGCACATTTTCGTCCAAGTTAATCATTCTATACATTACGTTTACGATTAATCACGTACATTACATACACGATTAATACGGAAACAGGAACCACGAAACTGGTCAAATCATCTTTATAGCTCTTAATTTGCACATCTAATTGATATTTGGTGTAGGTTACTATGCCATCTGTATCACTGATGTGAATGTGTACAGCTGCAAAACTATGAAGTTTGGCTGCCGGTGAATGAGTGTGTGACGATGCAACGCATTTTCACTGCACATGTAGCAGGGATAGTTAACAGGGGACACGTAGATAACATTGCACGAATTATTAGTTGGACAGTAATTATATCTCGCTGACGGGCTCTGGAACAACACACATATATGTGAGCATTGGTAGATGACGTATGATCGGCGAATAGCTCGACGTTTGAATAGAAGCGATGCGACTATTTGCCTATGTTGACAGGAATGGCTGAACAGTGCCCAAGGCCCTAGAAACTGACATAACGTGAGGACTGGGGCTTCAGTGACTACAAGGACCAATAGCAGGTGGAACACACGGGCCACAGCTCACGGCACTCCTTGCGTCCACTAATAGTGACTTCTGTACAAGAAGGCACACTTTAACAGAAAGAACTCTAAGCATTAGAAGGGTGTGAAATTTATTACAAGTAAATGAATATTGAACATTGGAGGTCTGATAAGTACAATCAGACTGATAAAAATAAACAAAATGGGAATATACTGACACACAGAACTGGAAATATCCTCCATTAACAGGGAATAAAATAGGAAATCAAAGCCATAACTCAATACACAAATATCCAACAAAAACAGAAAGCACTGACATCTACCAAAACTCGATATTTACCACCACCAACGCAACAGTTGTGACGATCTATACTTATGACAGATCAGCAGGATATTTTAAACAAGAGAATAAAGAGCGTAAACAATCAGAGAAATATGGCGAGAACAATTCAACAATTGGAGAACACCCCAGGTAAGAAAATCACTACTCTACCACCATCGAAACAGACATAAACATAGTCAGCAACAACAAACATCTCCTAAACCTCCAAGAGAATTTTCTAATTCAAAAAGCAATGTCAGAAAAGAAACACATATTAAATAATCAAGTAAACTTCAGCAATTAAACGCTGTATAAACTGTTGAAACACTTAGTAGACAAAGACAAACCCCCCTACCCCAAAACCCACGACATATAATGAACACAAATAAACAACCTCCACTTAAACACACACACACACACACACACACACACACACACACACACACACACACACAGAAATTCGGAATATATCAGCGCACAGAGAAACAGACAATCTCTAGTTCCACAAAAACCACATTTATGAACTCAATCAATGCAGTCAGAACGACATACACAGATTGCTAGCAGATTCCTATTTTGACAGAAACAAAACATGAATGTATCTCACAATGCGAGACGAAGAACATAAAAGCCAGTTAACACACATAGAGACTATAAATATAAACAAATCTAAAGACAAACGCATCCCGCCAGGCTACGGAAATGGCAAGTGACAGCATAAGTGAGTGCTACTAAAAACATATGACGAGGGCAACGTAGAAAAGTAAGTAATTTCAACAGTTAATTTTATTCGTAATAAAATACAACCATAGCGTAAAAACAGTTCAAGATCTATTTCATTGAAAACAACACAAAAATTTAAATAAAAAAATATACTGTTATATCTGACGATTGAATATACTTAGAAATATAGCAAAACGCGTCTTTTCTGATTTTATTTTTTATAATTGTAAAAGACGGTAATCTAATCTGTACAAGTTGTAGACTAATAAAATACTGTAAATACTGCTCAGTTTCTCTGACAGTGCGCGATAATTGCTAAGTCTCAATGTATGAGAGTTTTCAGGCACGTGAAATTTTGTAACAGACCGCTGTTCAATTGATATTAGCGTTAAATAATCCAATTTACCTTAAATTTAATATATAAAGAAGTAGATTGTTCACCCTTCAACGTTTGTAACGGTAAATGTGACCCAAGTGATAATGTAGGTTGCTCCTAAGAGTTATAATACGTCATTTTAAAAATAAAACTTTCCTTTCCTTCCAGCTGTGAAATCCAAGTGTTGTTTAATGGTGAAAATTCAGACACTTTCGATCAACATGTAGTAGTTAATAAACTAAACAGCATAATAAACGAATATGTACATAATTTCCTTACTTATTGTTTTCCTCTATTTTTAGATACTACACGTTACATATTTTTCATATAGCTTTTAAATGATTTCCATAACAGTTTGAACATTGTTGACAAGTTTGTCTATACGGACCAACAACTAAAACGGTATCTTGATTTTTCTACAGTTTACTTCCCCATTCGTTGTGTTCTGACCCCTCCTACTATATATATCCTCCCAAAGTGTCTCGCTTTATTAAATTTTTATAACTGGTATGTGAGATGTGATTTCCTGTTAGTTTCCTTGTCTCCTGCTATAGGTGCGTTTCCTTATGTTCTTTATTTTCTTGGTGTGTTTGTTTACAATTCTGGGTCGTCTCGTATGAGCTGCCTCTCGGGTATCCATTGGAGCATTTGGTTTCAAGTTACAGAACTTTATTGGAGGATTTCCTTTTCGTTTGCTTACTGGAAGTGAGCATCTTCCTCTGTTCTTTGTCTGTGATTGATTTTATGTTCCGCCCCTTATAACTAGCTGTTCGAGGTCCTACGTCTGAATATTTTCGATGTGTCTGTTTTTAGAGACTAAAATGGTTTCATGTTCCAAAGGATATTACCCTGTTTTTTTATTTTTTTATTTATTTTATTTATTTATTTTTTAATTGCTCTATGCGGATGGCATTAATTTTGACTTTGTTTACACAATGAAGTCATTCATCTCTAGAATGCTTTCTCTAATTGGGGTGCAAAAAATGTTGTTATTAGTTTCAAGTTTCTTTGCAGGGAGAAAACATCTTCCTCTATTTCTTAATTCTCACGGGATAGTTCGTAGCTAGATTCTGCTATAGTTTTAGGTTTCCTTATGATCACCCTATCATAAGGATACTGGTTGTTTTTTTGTAATTTTAATGTACAGGAGAGTGCAGTTTATTTTCGTTGTTTGTCACTGGAGTCATTAAGTTACAGAGGTTTCTTTCATTTTCCTTAATCTTCAAATGGTGTGTATTGGTCATGGTTAAAGGGAAGGTTGGAGATCCAGAGAAAGAAAAGTGGAATACGCGGACTAAAATGTTTCATTTTTGCGACTTTTTGGTGTTTCTTTTTCCACCTGTTTTTCATTCTTTGCAAGAATTTAGCTTCTCTTTCTTCGCTCCCTTTTGTTCCGGTTCTAGGGGCTATTGTGTGTGCATATCCTTCCATTTTTCAATTTTCCTTTTAGACTGTTTCATGTTTCCTTATCTTCTTTGGTAATTTTGTCTAATTCTGAGTCTTTTTTTAATATTTCCGACCTATTGACCCCTTGCGTTACGTATTTTATTACTGTTGTTGTGAGTCTGTGTTCGGTAAATCTCATTATAAGGGCACAGAATTTATGGCGTCTGTTCCTCATGCCTATGTCTCTGTGAGAATATTCTTCTACTTTCGTTGTTTTGCTGTAATCGCTATACATTTTCAGCCCATCTTGGTCCCAGAAATTTCCTAATTATTTTTATTTTTTCTTTTCTCAGATTTTCCATATCTGTAATCCTATTTAGTGACAAGATTTCGCTGACATATAACGTTCTCGGCTTAACTACTGTGATGTAACGTTTAATTTTGGTATTTAGCGGTAAACATTTTTTTTTATTATTATTAAGGTTTTCTACCAATCCGAAGCCTCTCTGACCTTTTTGTATTCTTTCCTGTTTTGACTAATTTTCAGAGATAGTTTCTCCTAGATATTTAAAGTGTGGTACGCTTTTAATTTCTCCATATTTGCTTTGTAATTTGGTAACATCTAGATTTTTTGTTGTAAACACAGCTTTTCAAAATATATTTTCAAGACCACTATCTGTGCCAATTCTTTACATATTTCTGTTTCTGGACCGTTTCATAAGAATCTGCTATTATTCTGAGGTCATCTGCAAAGGCTAGGTAGGGTTTGTAATTTAGAAAGATGAGAGGTTAAAATGACTATCTTGTAATTGTTGAAGCCATATGCTCTTGTTATCATCGACGTTACATCACATCATAAATAATCCCTTAATGAGTTTAGAAATTAATGAGCAACGTTCTCTACCCCTTTCCATTACTCATTTCAAAATCTTTCAAAACTCTTTTAATACTGAAACCCTTATCTACTCCAAATTATCACTCAATTTATGTTTCATCACGCCATCAGACAGTCCTTCACTGTCAAAGACAATCTCAGTACACTTTTTCAACCTACCCGCTCTCTCCCTTTCATAATCATTACTTGAAATTTTAAATGGAGAGGACGGGAACAGCTGATTAACGGCATGTGTCCGGCTAGTGGGGCCTGGGTCTATCTTCCTCTTTGCGAACGGTGCGAGAGACCTGCCCAAGTCGATAGCACCCTCTCCCCACTCCCCCCTCCAAACCTTTCCACATCCGCCACCATCCCATCCGCCTTCCAATCCCCCATCGCCCCCTGCACGCTGCTACCCTCGCCAACTACCCCTGCACCCTGTCCAACTCTGCAACCCCCACCGCCTCGCTCAGGAGGCAGAGCGGGAGTTCGATAAATTGCGGAGGTCCTCCGCGGTTTACTGAGCGAGGGGCGAGGAACGAGTCTCCGAGGGAGCCGCCAGTTACGAGCTGGAGGTGTCAGCCGGCCGCGGTCTCCCGTGACCCTGTCTGTGCGGTTGATGGCGGTGCTGTTTGGAGGCGAACCTCTAGCGCGGGTTTGAGAAACATCGGGCACTGTTCACGGGGTATCTACTTTTGTGCCATAAAATTATTTTTGTTTCATATGTGTACATTACGTAACACAGAACGCGTCCAGTTTACAGACGTCATAACGCATTCAAAACACCAATAAATAAATAAATAAAAATAATAAAAAAAATCTAATATACCGGGTGATCAAAAAGTCAGCATAAATTTGAAAACTTAGTAAATCACAGAATAATGAGGTGGCATGGGGTTTTATTACAACAAAAGAAAAAGTAAAATAATGACGGAGTAAAAACATTAATGACAGTCGTAGTAGATGACAAGCTTTCACTACTTAAATTCTTCTAGGTCACAGGTTTTACTCTGGATTAATCTGGTGTTGAATGTTTCGGTAACAGTAATACAGTTGTTTAAACAAGACTGGCATTCAAGTGAATCCTCCGATCGGAACTGATAGTGCCTCACCATAACTCCGGACATGCTTTACAGTGCTGTTCACAACATTATGCCTCCACTACAGCTATTGTTGAGGAATAAAAGTTAACATACTAAGCATTTCCTGTAAAGAACATCATCTTTGCTTTGTCTTAATTTGTTGTGCTAATTATTGCTTTTCCGATTAGATGAAGCACCATCTGTCGGACAATGTTTGAACTTGTTATATATATATATATATATATATATATATATATATATATATATATATATATATATATACATATATATATATATATTATTACAAGCACGTATATCCATTTTTACCTCTCTATCTACTTTATTCCGTCACTTATTAAGTTTTCAAATTTATACTGACTTTTTGATCAACCGGTATAAAAATGAATGTTTGTGTGTTCGTATTTTATGCGCGGCCGTACCGTTCAACCGATTGTGATGAAAATTTGTCAACATAGTGCTTGCACTTTCGCGATGGTCATAGGCACCGTTAAATTACTATAGACAAATAGTTCAGGAGATACGACGTAATAAACAATGAAATGAGAGGGAAAAGTTCTGCATCATGCGACGTGTGCTTCTAAACCACTGTACCGATTTCAACCAAATTAGGTAATAACTGACGTAGGGGTAAGAACTGCTTACGACATATAGTTCATGAGATATGACGTCATAAACAATTATATGGTTGAAAAGCTGTGCACATGCGACAAGCGAATAAGGACACTTTATTCATCCTAAAATCTTCATGAAATTTTGGACAATTTACCTTCAAAACAAGAGGAAGGTCACTGTAACATAAAATTTTGGATGGTGCATGACGGAGGATACTTTATTCATGGACTTCGTGTGATTCTACAATTGTATTCCGGTCCCGATGAAAGTATTAAATATGATTGAAAATTAAGTTTATCTGTGCACTATTAATATATTCAGATTACCAACAATAATTTGAATTAATTAACGTGACTAAACAGTAAATTTCAGATTTTGGTGAAGTTTCGAATGAAATAAAATTTCTGAAAATTCTAGCAGATCTCTCTGGAAGTTACGTTACATTTTTCAGGGTGATAATCATCAAAGAAACATTTAAAGCATAAATATTGTTCGCACCACGTGAATTTTATGTAGGCAATTCAGTGGAAAGCATACTTCATTCAGATTTTTAAATGACGGTTTTCTGGCTGTGAGCTTTAATGCATACCAAGCATACCGAATCATTGGGGTGAAAACCAACAGCAGAAGGAATTGGTTGTTACCAACGTATGGTTTTAATGCGAATTTGAAAATAAATCTAATATATTAAAAATTAATGTTTGTATGTTTATCTTTTTTTTCGTATTTTATGCACGGCCATACCATACATACGAATACGATAAATCTTTGTCAACTCATTGCTTGCACTCGCGCGAATGTTATAGGCACTCTAAAGTCAACATCGTATGGTGCATGACGGAGAGTGGTTTACAATTAGTTTATTCGCTTCTTACGCGTTTATGCTGGACGGATATGAATGAAATTTGGAACACCGGTAGTTTATAGCCTGATTAGAACATGGGATGCTTTTCGTAACCCCCCGTATGGTGCGTGGTGGAGGGTACCTTACAATGGGTTAATATGTTGGCTACTCCTGCATGCTGAAATGGATGGACATATTTGAATGAAATTTGGAATAGAGATAGCTTACACCCTGCATTAATACATGAGATAACTTTCTTACCTTACAATGGGTTAACACATTTATTACTCTTCACGCTGGAACGGCTGAACGGAGTTGAGTGAATTGCTTACACCCCGAATTAATAAATGGGCTACCTTTCGTAAGTCACCATGGAAGTCAACACATTCATTTTATTTTATAAAGGAAATTTTTATAATCTGCAAGCCAGTGAATGTAGCATGACGGAAGGTATCTTGCGACTTTGACCCCGTTTGACCAATCACTGTGAAACTTGGTGCACATATGTATGTATTCACATAGGAGGGAGAGGAGTTGTTGGAGGAGGAGACAGACAGAAAGGGTAGAGAGGAAACGGACAGAGAGGATAGAGTAGGAGACGGACAGAGATAAAGGAGAGGAGGAGAATGACAGAGGCGAAAAGGTGACAGACAGGTGATAGGAGATGAACAGAGAAAGAGACAGAGAGAGCGAGGAGAGGAGAATGTGGACAGAGTGAAAAGGAAAGAGAAGGTGAACAGGAAGAGAAAAGGGAAGGAGAGATGGAGTAACTTAAGAATGGAGTAAATAAGTACTCGGGCAACGCCGGGTATTCAGATACTACAAAAATAAAAAAATAAAGTAGTTTCAAGTAGTAACAATATGCTAGAAGAGGAAATTTTTCCTATTACAAGCGGAGGACGTCTACCTCTCATGGCCGAATTTTGTACACATATAGCGCATGGTGAAAAATGAAAGTGCCCCTAGTGGGAACTCCAGTTGGCCAAACTTATAGGAAATGAAAGGAATTTGGACACGGATCTATCATAATATGTACCTTATCAATTGTCATTGTGACAGTGTGTTTACAAAGCGGTGTTTGCCTCACCGATAAGAGATCGGATTGGTATTGAAAGAGTCGCGATTTCCACTCCGTCCAGGAGATACATATTTATGTGCTCCTTGGCAATGCCTAAGCTACTGACGTGACAATTAACCGCAACATCACACATCAGAGACGAGTGTATCATCAGGCATGCCCCAGGGGAGTGTGATAGGACCGCTATTATTTTCTATCTATATAAATGATCTGATGGACAGAGTAAGTTGTAATTTGCGGCTGTTTGCTGATGATCTACATCTACATCTAAATACATACTCCGCAATTCACCGTAAGGTGCGTGGCGGAGGGTTCACTGTACCACTACTAGGCATTTCCTTTTCTATTCCACTTCCAAATTGAACGAGCAAAAAAAGAATGCCTATATGCCTCCGTACGAGCCCTAATTTCTCTTATCTTGTCTTTGTGATCTTTAAGCGAAATGTAAGTAGGCGGCAGCAAGATCGTACTACACTCAGCTTCAAATTCCGGCCCTCTAAATTTACTTAACAGAAATTCACGAAAAGAACGTCGTCTTTCTTCCAGCGATCCCCAATTGAGTTGCCGGAGCATTTCCGTGACACTCGCGCATTGGTCGAACCTACCGGTAACAAATCTAGCTGCTCGCCTCTGAACAGCCTCTATGTCTTCCTTCAAACCGATCTGCTGCGGGTCCCAAATACTTGAGCAATACTCAAGACGTGGTCGTACAAGCGTTTTATACGCGGTCTCCTTTACAGGTGAAGTACATCTTCCCAAAATTCTCCCAATAAACCGAAGTCGGCTGTCTGCCTTACTCACAACTGTCCTTACATGCTCGTTCCATTTCATATCGCTCTGCAATGTTACGCCTAGATATTTGAACGACGCGACCGCATCAAGAAGCTCACTACTGATGCTGTATTCGAACATTATAGGATTGTTTTTTCTACTCATGCGCATCACCTTACATTTTTCTACATTGAGAGCTAGCTGCCAATCTTCGCACCAACTAGAAATTTTGTCTAAGTCATCCTGTATGCTATTACAGTCAGTTACAGACGACACCCTCCCATACAACACAGCATCATCAGCAAACAGCCGCAAATTACAACTTACTCTGTCCATCAGATCATTTATATAGATAGAAAATAATAGCGGTCCTATCACACTCCCCTGGGGCACGCCTGACGATACACTCGTCTCTGATGAACACTCGCCGTCGAGAACAACGTACTGCGTTCTATTACTTAGGAAGTCTTCCAGCCAGTCACAAATCTGTGAACCTATTCCATAAGCTCGTATCTTCGTTAGCAGTCTGCAGTGTGGCACCGTGTCGAACGCCTTTTTGAAGTCGAGAAAAACACAATCCGCCTGTTGCCCTTCGTCCATGGTTCGCAAGATGTCATGTGAGAAAAGGGCAAGCTGAGTTTCACATGAACGATGTTTCCTAAACCCGTGCTGATTCATGGAGAGAAGCTTTTCCGCTTCAAGGAAATTTACTATATTCGAACTGAGAATATGCTCCAAAATTCTACATGAAACCGATGTCAACGATATTGGCCTGTAATTGTATGGGTCAGTTCTCTTTCCTTTCTTATACACGGGAGTCACCTGCGCTTTTTTCCAATCACTAGGAACTTTGCGCTGAATTAAAGATTCGCTATAAATGCAAGCTAAGTATGGGGCCAATGCCGCAGAATAGTCTTTGTAAAACCGAACTGGTATTCCATCCGGACCAGCAGACTTTTTCGTATTTAGCTCTCTCAGCTGCTTCTCTACACCGGAAATACCTATTGCTATGTCCCCCATTTCGGAATTAGTACGTTGATTAAATGATGGTATATTTGTGCGGTCCTCCTGCGTGAAAGATTTCTTAAAGGTTAAATTTAGAACTTCAGCTTTCCGTTTGCTTTCTTCTATTACTGCCCCGGAATGATCAACTAGTGACTGGACAGTGGGCTTTGACCCGCTTATCGATTTTACATAGGACCAGAATTTTTTCGGGTTCTCGGAAAGATCTTTTGCTAAGGTATGGCTGTGATAATTATTGTATGCTTCACGCATCGATCTTTTTATAGACGCACGAATCTGTAATAACTTTTGCCTGTCATCATTTGCGTGGTCTTTTTTGAATCGAGAGTGCAACAGCCTTTGCTTTCTCAGCAGCTTTCTAACATTATTATTATACCACGGTGGATCTTTTCCATCCTTAATCGTCTTTACTGGCACATGTTTCTCTAACCCTTCATTAACAATGCATTTAAATTTAGTCCACAATTCCTCTACATCCATAGTCCCAGAATTAAACGATGCCCATTCATTTTCTAAGTGCGATCGTAACATTTGCTTGTCGGCTTTTCCCAACAAAAACAAGCTCCTAGCCTTCTTGACTGGTTTATGAACTTTGGTCACCATCGACGCTATGACGATATCATGATCACTAATTCCTGTCTCTACACAGACATCGTTAATAAGGTCAGGCCTGTTTGTGGCTATAAGGTCTAGAATATTTCCATTGCGCGTGGGTTGCCGGTTTAACTGCTCAAGACAGTTTTCGGAGAATGTGTCCAAAAGTAGCTCGCAAGACTGCTTGTCTGTACCGCCTGAAATGTAACTAGCGAGGTCCCAATCTGTACTCTTAAGGTTGAAGTCACCTCCGACTAATATTGCATGGCCCGGATACCTATGCACTACCTGGTGTAGACTTTCCTTGAATGATTCTAAAACTGCTACAGCAGCACTGGGGGGCCGGTAAAAACACCCAACTATTAACTTTACTTCTTTTAGACCTGTTATGCGTGCCCAGATAACTTCACAGTTACTTTCAACCTCGATCTCAGTAGAAACAATATCTTTGTCCACAGCGATGAATACTCCTCCTCCAGTTGTATCAGATCTATCTTTCCGATATACATTCCACGCTTCGCTAAATATTTCTGAACTTGCCACATGGTATATGGGAGGGTGTCGTCTGTAACTGACTGTAATAGCATACAGGTTGACTTAGACAAAATTTCTAGTTGCTGCGAAGAATGGCAGCTAGCTCTCAATGTAGAAAAATGTAAGGTGATGCGCATGAGTAGAAAAAACAATCCTATAATGTTCGAATACAGCATCAGTAGTGAGCTTCTTAAGGCGGTCGCGTCGTTCAAATATCTAGGCGTAACATTGCAGAGCGATATGAAATGGAACGAGCATGTAAGGACAGTTGTGAGTAAGGCAGACAGCCGACTTCGGTTTATTGGGAGAATTTTGGGAAGATGTACTTCACCTGTAAATGAGACCGCGTATAAAACGCTTGTACGACCACGTCTTGAGTATTGCTCAAGTATTTGGGACCCGCAGCAGATCGGTTTGAAGGAAGACATAGAGGCGGTTCAGAGGCGAGCAGCTAGATTTGTTACCGGTAGGTTCGACCAATGCGCGAGTGTCACGGAAATGCTCAGGCAACTCAATTGGGGATCGCTGGAAGAAAGACGACGTTCTTTTCGTGAATTTCTGTTAAGTAAATTTAGAGAGCCGGAATTTGAAGCTGAGTGTAGTACGATCTTGCTGCCGCCTACTAACATTTCGCGTAAAGATCACTAAGACAAGATAAGAGAAATTAGGACTCGTACGGAGGCATATAGGCATTCTTTTTTTCCTCGTTCAATTTGGGAGTGGAATAGGAAAGGAAATGCCTAGTAGTGGTACAGTGTACCCTCCGCCACGCACCTTATGGTGAATTGCGGAGTATGTATGTAGATGTAGATTATTTTATTAATTTACGAAAGAACAAAAAGTGTAGGCATAGGATGAAATTCGGGACTGTATGTTTTCGTCAACAGATAAGAAATTTAATAAAAAATTCAAAACTGCACTTAACTCATCGAGAAAGAAAAAGAAATCACTTCGCGAAAAGCTTGCATCAAACTACATTCCATTATAAATCACAAGCGTATCCTCGCAAGTTTTCAGCGACATGCTGCATTACGCGTGGTTCATTGCTGGACTGTGTGATGAAGGAAGTTGTTTTCAGGTCAAACAAGGTTGTTTTTCTATGGAGAGATTAAAAAATCAACATCACTGCAAAAAAAAAAAAAAAAAAAAAAAAAAAAAAAAAAAAAAAAAAAAAAAAAAGAGAGAGAAAAGAAAAAAGGCGGTGATTATAACGTGCGCAAGGTGCGGTCAAAATTATTGCTTGCCATGTTTTTTCTATAAACATCACCCCGGTACACGTAATTGATAAATTGCAAAAGAATGGAAGTTTCTATTTACATACACGAAGTTCCCTGTATGCGTTAATTATTATCTCTTATTTTAAATGTTTGCAGTCCAGAATTTCATTCTAAAGCTATAAATTAATGAAATAACGTATATGATGTTGCTGGTGATTGTGACGTCAGTAGTACACGCATTGACTAGCAAGACTTGAGCGATATAGCCACGATATTTGTAACGCAGTATATGTAATGTACCTCTGAACAAATCTGGCGTCGAAATAATGGTTAAAATAAATAAAAATGTCACCTGCGGCTGATGTATAGTGTGCTTGCCAATTTGAAGATTTGTATAATTATCAATTAATACAAATAAACAATCCCAGAGACTGATTTACGTCTCAAATATGTCAAAGACGTTATTGATAGATCTGAAGCATTGAATTAAAATTCCTGGTGCGGCCTGGAATCGAACCCGGACCTCCATGCTTACGAGGCAGACGTCTTTTTTTTTTTTTTTTTTTTTTTTTTTTCTTTCTCTGTGGTTAGTTCTATTTGATGCGGACGCTGACCGTGTTTGTTCGTTCTTGTTCGATGAGTTCTTGGCTCAGCTTTTTTATTACAGAGGGCGTTGAGCTCTCTGGCCGGACGCGCTGAGCCACGGCGCCCGGCGACGTCTTAACCGTTACACTACCAGACCACTAACGATTAAGGCGCCTTGGAATAGTGTACGATTTCTCTCCACAACACAAACTTTAATTCAGCTTCTTTGTCCCAAAGATAATTGCCACTATTTCCAAGGCTCTTATATTTGTATAATTTGTATAATTGTTCACTACAGCCACGTTCAAGATCATCAATGAGAAATGTTGAAAAAATATGCCTGACTGTGATTCGAAGTCGGGTCTCCGGATTACTAGGCAGGTACACTAACAACTACGCAGTAAGGACATATGAATGACGACATCTTCACGGGAAATCCTAGCACGCTTGTCGTCAGCCCCAAATTTTCTACTTATCCTTACGATATAGACGTTGTGCTCCTACCCATTATCTTCGTAGCATTTAGCCTTAATTATACATATGGAGGCATTTCCGATGAAGCTTGTAGTGTTCACATTTACAATAAGGAAATGGTCAGAAGCTATGAGGTACTAACCCTACGTAACTTCCACCCCTATAAGACTACTTTGTCAAGGAGGCTTTGTAGTATAGCCATAGCTAGCTTTAATCGTAATGCAAATTTAAACAAGCGGCAGTTAATGTTCTACCATGTACAGTGCGTTGTTTCATCTGTCCTACGAGCATAGGTAACGCGTACAACTACAATGACTGAATACATTTTTGTCCACTCTGAGGCTCTTCTGTGCAGGACACAGGGAAATTATTTTCAGCAATGTACTTGCTTCGAACAGTCTGGCAGTTATTTATCGTGTACTTTAGTGGCGACAAGAGAGCATTCTTTCATTGCAATATTTTCCCTACATATCAGGTAAATAGACAATGGAAACGCATAGGAGCAACAACATTGTAACATTAATGTACAAATTTTTTACTGCTAGTTTAATAAATCTATTTTTGTATCATATTCAATATGTAAGCAGTACTTCACAATGGAATCTCTTTACCTACTTATATGTATACTGAATATGTACTGACAATAATGTTTGTTACTCTGATTATTATTTGCTGTTCGTAAATTAATTGTTTAATAATATTGATTAATTATGTAATCTGGTACAAGCGCAGACTATAGTGTAAAAATGTTAAATGTAAAAGAAAGAGTACTTCCTCACTGATGACGTGGGAAGCGCCACGTTTCGGCTCGTACGAAAAGTCGCCTCTAGGCAAATTGTATGGCATGGAGGACTGTTGAAGTCTGGCTACCGTATCGTACAGTATTGTGTGAAGCTGTAGAGCAGCAGTAATGCTGCAGTGCAGGAAGATTATTACCAGTACAACTATTCTTGAATAATATTGTGGCAATTATTATAACGTGGTAGTAAAGTTTAAGTACACAAGATATTATTAACCGAAGCCAAGTTTGTGTCTTTTGTTGTGTAATTATGCAGCAACTCGGCTCCACTATGGGATTCTAAAACATGACTCGTTCTTTAGAATTGTAAAAGCGTACCGACTAATATTTTGTTTATTTTCTTAATAATAATTTACATGAATTATAATTAGTGTTGTCGGCGATTTTACTCATAATTTAAGTAGCAGGATGTCAAACACATGTGCATTAATCTGAGTATCCTTGCCTTTAACACAAGGAAAGTTTATCAAAAGTGAAGTTTATGTAAATTCATGATTACTGCATCTTGAGCAATAATTAAAATATCAGTTAACAGCATTCCGCTTATGGCTCGAGCAGTAGTAATTCAGTGAAGTAATTTCAGTTTTAGAATAAGTAATCTTGGATTGATTTATTGAAATTGTCACTTTCTTGAAAAGTTGTGGATTTTCACCATTACAATTTAAGGGGACCACGTTATTCAGACAGAATATTTCAGTATTTGACTAGACACTGTGTGTGAACAAGTTGAAAGAGTATGAATGTTATTTGAAGCAGAAGAATAAGGAGAGAGAGAGAGAGGGAGAGAGAGGGAGAGAGGGAGAGAGAGACAGATAGAGATAGAAAGAGAGAGAGAGAAAATAGTCTTATTTTGTGTGTGTATGATTGCAATATCTGTATGAGGGTGGTAGAAATTTTGGTTGGTGTTTAGTTGATTTTTACTCCGATTTAAATGATATGTGAAGAGGGGGTGGGTTTAATGAGAGTGGTTGGGACTGGGCTATGTAATTATTTTATCTAGCAGCGTAAACAGTGAATTGTTTGATACGTTTACTTGATCATCCAGCAGAATTTTCTTTTCAGCTTTTCTTTTCTGTGTGTGATAAATTTCTTGAAGTGAGAGGTGTTTTTATTATTTTAATTATTTTCATGTCATCTTCTCTAGAGGTTGGACTGTGATTCTGTCGTCCTAGATATTCGGCAAATGGGAATGGTTCGTGCCATATTTCCAGGCTCTCATACGTTCCTTATATCTGACATCAGAGGTATCAAACGATTCACTGTTTACGCTTCTAGATAAAATAGTTACATAGCCCAATCCCTCAGACTCTCATTAAACCCGCCGAGATCATTTAAATCAGAACAAAAATGAACTAAACACCAAAGTTTCTACCACCCTCAATACAGATATTGCAATCGTACACACACAAAATAGACTATTATCTCTCTCGCTCTCTCTCTCTCTCTCTCTCTCTCTCTCTCCATCGTATTCTTCTGTTTCAAATAAGATTCTTACTCTTTCAGTTTGTTCACACACAATGCTTGGCAACCAACATACATTTCGTTGTGTTGGCAACGAACTAAACGAAACTACAAAATAACAGAAAGTAAATCATAGCTGCTAAAAACCTCCAAAATGTATACAACTGTGCGAAATAGTGTGTTAGTTATACAATTTGCAACATGTGGCTTTGACCAGATGGAGGAAGCAGCAAAAAACAGTTGAAAAGACAACGAAAATGTAAGTAAAAGCTTCTTTCCTTATGTAAACAAATACGTGAACTGTTTATAATATCGAAACAATTGATCTCACAAAAAGATTGTACTTGCAGATCCCACTGAAGATGCCTTTAAAATAAAAGGCGAAACGCGTCTGAGGTCAATAAAATCAGTTGCAGCAAACAAAAGGCGTTTATTTATTTATTTTTTTAACCTTCAAAAACGATAAATTTCGGTGCTTACTGCGGTAGATGGCCACCCAAACAAGCTTGTTACACAGTTACATGTTCGACGCGTGAAACTACTACTGCGATTTTCTCGAAATTTTTTAAGTATTGAGCCTCAGTCCTTGCACATTATGTCGTCCTAATAGTCTGCTGAAAGGGTTCGAAGTTTGAAGAAAATCCATGCTTCCAACGTCGCAACAACCACAATGAGGCAGAAAATTTCAAATGAGATGGCGGCAATTCCTGCTTTCTGGCTTTTGTACGCGTTTAGCATCTTCCTGATAAACGTTGAGATGACTGATTACTTTCAACATAATAATTACTTGAATCGTCAGCAGATTCCACCCGGCAACTCTTACCTCAAGATTTACCGACTGTGCCATCCAGTTGACTGATATACTGAAGTATCTCGGACAAGTTGATCGCCAACTAATATGGAAGTCTCAACTATTAGCCGTTCAAAGAAAGGCCACAATAGACTAAAAGTACTGAAATTATCAACCAGTAGAACATAGGACTTACATATTCCAGAATCATCCACACCTATAAACCATGGTTGCACCCCAGCGTCTGCTATGGTAACGTTGCATGGTTTTCCACTCCTCCCACCTTCCATCATGTTCTACCAGTTCTCGAGCGTCATGAAAATCGCCTATCCTCCTGGATTCGCTTAGCTGCCACTTCCCGTTTCCTTGACCAACTTGGAAAATTCTCCTGTCTCTTCTTCCATCTTAAACACCTCCGCTTCTCCTACAGTACCCGCACACTTGATGCTAACGACCGGCTAGTACTACCCCCTTCTCACTGCTCCTGACTCTCTGCTCCTGTCTCTACCAAGACATCCCCCAACACTCCACCTCTGCAGCCTACTAACCTGTTTCGACGAAGTCCCATCTGCCCTGTTCAAACAATGAAATCAACCTAGATATATACCCACCTTACCAGCTCTAGGTGCTCCCAACACTCCTCTCTTCGGGATACTTCTTCACTTTCAGTCCACCCACCCACATCCAGTGTCTTAGTTTTATTTTCCCAAATCCCTCTTAATTTTCCCCCTCCAACCCCTCTCCCCGTTATGTATCATCAGTTCTCACAAATCAACACAATACCTAAGTCCCCCCCCCCCCATCACGTCCAAACCCCCACCGCCTCCAGATTTATAGCTCATTACACCTCAGTTTTACTTAACGTCATTAACCATATAGACTTCGTGAATATTTTAAGGAAAGTGTCAATCCAGGATTTATTTTCATGTGTGTGACTGACAAGATGTCTTTTATCACGTTCATCCTCATTTCCAATCTTTCTGTACTTTCATGAAGGCTTTCATGAACGGTTGTTATAACTGCTGATGATTGTTGCTGGTTGTATGGTCGTGGTCCATGAAACATTTCTGTACCCAACGTTTCCTCCAAAGCTACGGTGGACATCAAATGTGCCTCTGGCGGTGCCGCGTCTTGCCCAGTCAGTCTGCAAGACGCAGCACTGCAAGGAGCAACTCCGAAGATGTCCAGTGCATCTCTGAACGAAACGTTATGAGTAGAAATGTCGCATGGCCCACGGCCTTATAATCCGGAGGAATTATCATCTTTCTGTGTATTTTTTAACAGTGAACAACGTACGTTTGACTATATCACCGCTGTCAATACTTGCCTGTCTCTTGAATTTACATCACTTCGCTTTTTATTGTCGCCATGTATACTGTGAAGATCTGTGTTTTAATATGTATATCATCACTCTTGACTGAAGAGCTAGACCGTACTGCTGATAGCTCATGTCCAGCTCATATGGGACGAAGGGAATGAAAAAATAATAATAAAGATCCACCTAACATTAGTCAGTATCTACCCGTTCATTGTTCGACGACTTGAGTTATCCCGTTAAGTCAATGGTACACACTTCGAGTATTTACTGCAGTGATCGTCATGTTTCTTACAGGAAAATAGAAGGCGATTTGGCTTTATTTATCTCACTAACTATGAGTCAGAGACGCCATGTTCGGATACTCAAAATGGGTGGCTCCAACCAACGTATAATCCCACAAAAATTATATACTAACGTTTGAAACACCCGTTGGACTGACCAGATTTGACGCTCAACGCTGTTAAACGATTTGTACACACCACCACTAACAGGAATTTTTTACGTTGGTATTAACTCAAATAGTAGTATGTAACTATGTAGTATTGCAAATTTTTGAAAGCACGATTCGAGCTCTTGATTGCCTATTTTCAAAAGAAATTAATTTATAATTTATCCCTTTTAGTAACGTAAGTTAATTTTTTTTTTCAAGTCGTTAATGTAAAATTCTAAATACAGGATGATTTTGCAATGAGTACAAACTCTCGGCATAGATCGCTACAAAACAAAATCGATCTGGAAATGAATTGTTTCGATGATAGATACCATTTATTCAATAATTCTTACTTAGACGGGCGATCGAATACAAGCTGTACCGTGCAGACACTTACAGAATGTGTTGAAAATGGTTTCCATGTGCCTCGAGGCATGCGAATACATGCTTCCTTTGATACGCGAGTGGTGACAACGAATTTTTCAAGTGTTTGTAGAGCTTATGGGACTTAACTGCGGGGTCATCAGTCCCTAAACTTAGAAACTACTTATGAACTAGCTAATACTAAAGACGGCACAAACATCCATGCCCGAGGGGGCATTGGAAGCCCCGACTTAGAACGGCCTCGCGCATCGCAGCATGGCGCCTCAATGCGCTCGGCCGCTCCACCGCGACTGGTAACAACCATGCATGAATACATTGTTGCGGTGACTCCATATCTGGAATGTCATAAACAATACTTTTGGAGTTGGACTTATAACCAAAAAAAATCTCACTGATTGAGATCACGTGAACAAGAAGGACGTACAAATGGATCTCCTCGTCCAGTTCATCTAGTAGACAAGACACGATAGAGATGCATCCAGACGAAACGGCAAAGCGGGCTGCAACGCAAAACCTTTGGTACCGTGAATGCCACAGGTACAGGGCATATTAGTCAGCAAACTCTTTAACAAAGTATAACTGAATATGTGGTCTGTAGCATGGAAACCACGCATTTCTGGACATGAGGTAATGAGACCTTTCTTGTCCCGTATCTTCCCTTAGATCAATTCCCAGAGATTATACACGATGGAAAAAATCACTCTGTATATCCTGAAATTTGTCAGTTTGTTATTCGTAACTTTCCCGTAACTTTCACTGAAATTCAGTGCTGCACAACTATTCACCATTTTTTCCTTCCTTTTTGCGTATAATGGAACGTGTAGGTATTAAAAGAAATAATGCGCTGCGTGGAATGGCCTCGTGGTTTAAGGAGTCGTGCGAAGGACCGGTCGGCCAGTTCCGCCGGAGTTTCGACACCTCTCTCCAGCGTGTGTGTCTGTTGCCCTTAGTGTAAATTAGTTAAAGTATTTTGTGAGACTAGCGTTTGATGACTGTAGAATTTGGTCCAACTGGTTCACAAACATTTGAACAGTCGGATCTTCGGTAACTCATGGTCAAACCAATAGTACCGCTCCCCAGTGGTGAACACGGCAAAGACTACACTGAAGAGCCAAAGCAACTGGTATACATGCATAATATTGTGAAGGACTCCCGCTGCGTCATGCTTGCCTTTCATTGTCTTCAGAAATATTTAAAGGTATTTATGCTAATAGTGAAATGCTTACCTCAATGTTTACAACTAGATGGGCATACACTGGAATATTTGTACTGTGAATAATTTAACAATAAAGTTGTGTCAGTCTATGACATAAGTTTGAATCAATTTAATTCTGCTATATTCATCATTCTTTATTGCAATCAAATATGTAAAAGTATTTTTTGTATCTTCGTGATGCTGCACTGCGAACGGAGGTTCGGGGGAGGTAGCCTGTGACTATCAAGGATGTGGACAAAGGCTGCAGCTGAAAAAAGCGATTAGTTCACATTACTGCTGGAAATTGAGCGGTTGTTCCGGAGGCGGAGATTTCGCGCCATTTCACTCGGAGCCTCCGCCTACCTCCGGTTTGACATGTCGAATGGAGTAGACGCCAATCTGGAGATGAATCTTGCAGTGAAATGCAAGGTTGATTTGGCAGTGTATTTTGTATAGTACGAAAAGATGCTGTTTCCTAGCATCAGTTCCATAAATATAAACAAAAATCGAACTTTTCTAATACGTGTTTGTTATAAAAAAAAAGTTGTGTAAACGTACAATTATTGATAAAAGTTTCACAATGGCCTTATAAGACTCAAGAAGTACAAAAACGTACATCGCCTGTGGTTGAGTACAGCATAGGTCGTTGTAGCGTGTTAGTTTGTCGAGTAGAAGGTCCTATGTTCGATTCCCAACAACTGCGCACAATTAATTCTCCATAATTGTTCAAAATTTCTTTTTCTTTCTTTCTTCTACTACAAAAGTTTATTATTATTTGAGGTAATACATTTGTACATTTCATATATTTAACAAGTGGTGTTCTTATAGCTTTCTGTCAAAAACTCTCGAATCTTTTAATGTGTACACAGTACCCTTCATATAAATTTGTCTCTTGTTTTATCATATCAATTTGAAGATAGTGAACACAGTGTAATGTCAAGACCGCGTAACTGGAGACAAGCGTCTATACATAACAATATTAAAACCGAAAGTATCACATTGTAAGCTAGTGTATACTAGTGTTGTCGAATAGTCTGTTCACAAAAATAATTCAAAAACTATACATAAGCGGCAAAGAACGGAGTGGTGTTGGTGTTCTGTTTATCATCGTTTTTTGTCGCTCTCCTTCTGCTAGTTTTACCGTAAGAAAAGCTTTGCAGCTACCTCGGCATGTCTTCCAGAATTACGAATGGTTTGATTGTGGAAATAATGAATTGTGTTAAGGTCGAATGTATCGTGTTTTTTCTTTTTATCGACACTTTCTTTACCATTCTTAACCACATTCATATTGTTTTGCCCTTGTTACTGTAGGAATCATTATGAAATGTTTTAAACAGTCTTAAAGATTAGATGTTCCTCTACCTGCGGCGTACAGTCGTCTACACACCTTACATGTAGTCTTTTCCGCTCTCAAAGAACTATCACACATCAGATCTACGTTTTAACATATCTAAAAGCATTATTTTATGATTAAAAATGAAATTTTTACTCAGATAAAGACTTGTCACACAATAAAATTTTGCGAACATTAATTAGCTTCAGAATACCTACTTCTATGTGTAATACAAAAATATGAAAGGACCTGTCCCCGCAAGTTCAAAACAACCGCCTCATTTGTTTTCCTGTGCGACAGTACCAGAAATGCCTCCAATTATCCTGGCGCCTCCTACGGTAATACCGGAGATCACGGATGTGGCGCACTAGCCGCACCTTCGATTTACCCGCCAGTTTACCGCATCCGCAGACCAGCACTAGTTCACATATAATTTTATTACAAACTAGCAAACCCGGCAGCGCTTCGCAGTCGCTAATGTGTATTGCATATATACCCTAATCTCTTCTCTTCTTATCCCGATGTCTATTCCTTCCTCCTTCCTCTACTTCTCCATCGTCTCTTCCCACTTTCCTTTGTCCATCTCCTCCTCTCCAGTATCTTCACGCCACTGCCTCTTACCAAACACCATATCCATCTCCTCCCCCCTCCTATCATCCCCCCTTTTTAAATTCATTTCAAAAAATTTTTCAATTTTTTTTTTCCAAAAAAATGTTCAAATGTTTGTATAGTCTATGGGACTTAACTACGGGGTCATCAGTCCCTAAACTTACAAACTACTTATGAACTACTTACGAACTAGGACGGCACAAATATCCATGCTCGAGAGGGGATTCGAACCCCCGACCGTAGTGGCCGTGCAGCCCGTGACTGGGGCGCCATAGTCCCCTCGGCTACCGCGGCAGGCTGAGGTTAGTAAATTTGATGTCCGTACTCTTAATAGTTTTATTGCACGAAGATACATATCAACGGCGAACTGATGAAACAATCTGCGGCATTTCAATATGTGATTTCCTCGTTTTGGTGAATCATCAAACGGTAGGCATAAATATGAATAGCAGTGATTTTCCGTCTTTGCAACTACAATAAAAATGCGATTTTTTCTCACCAGACGCGTTTCGTTTTATTGAATGTAAAACATCTTTAGTGGTCTGTAATAATAGAAGTCTACAGTTTGTTTTGTGTTTAGATCGAAAACAGTTCTTAAATGGACCCTGAAAAGTAGGCCTAATGTTTGGTACTTCCGGAAATTTTGTCTTCTTTTCGCTTCACATCATGGAATGCCGGTCTGTTTGATGCAATACCGCCGGTTCTTCGTGCTGTGTCGTTTTCTCACTACTTTCACTGTCACTTTTTGACTGTCACTGTTTTCCACAGATCAAAAGTGTTTGTTTTTGTTTTTACTGATTCTGCTCAGTGTGTTATTGGAGTAATGCCAATGGTGGGCATAAAAATTCATACAGTTGACATTCTTGTTAGTTACTTTACCTGTAAGTGAATAATGAACTCTTATTAGGAATCTAATTGAAACACGATTTACAACTTTGCTACGTACCGGTAAAGTTTAAAATTCCGCGACACAGACAACAGCTGTTGGATGTGGGAACGAAGCCGACCAGTCGTCGCAAAGATTGAGATAGCCAATGAAATTTTAGTTGGCGACTTGTTTTCTCCTCTTACTAAACGATATTATTTTGAGAATCCGCATAATAATTTAGACACATTAAACTTACTGAGGAAAATTGTGTTTTTCATGTATAAGAGTGAAATGGACTTCCCTTATGGAAACAGTATTACAAATGCTAATCACTTATAGCCACGAGAACAATCAATAGTGTTTCCATGAACGAAAAACGTAGTACTGGTAAGAAATCGGCAAATATCATTGGATATTGTATATTATCACCCGATTGGCTAACATCGACGTAACGCAATTTCCCGGAATCAACGGCTGTTGCCAACATTGCCGGGTTTGCTAGTATTAAATAAATCGATATCTAAAAACCTTCCTATGTCCGTCTCCTGCTTCCAAGCTACCCTCCCACCAATTTTGAGCCATATCGGATCAGACGTTCTTTAGTTATAAATAGTGTAACTAATACGACTTTGTTTTATATATATAGATTAAAGAAATACTCAACTTTTAGGTGTTGTGCTTGTGGTAGCTACAAAACGTTTTTGCAATACATGAGTCAATACATGTTCCGGCTTGTGCTAACGTAGTCTTCTGCCTCGCCGACGACGGATGTCTTGGAACTGTAGCACTCCTAGGTCTGCTTCGTACTTTGCTAGACTGACTAGTAGATTGACTGCACTCCTCCGCTATACTGTCTGTCGTAGCTGTGGTGTGCCAGCTTATCTAGCCGAGCCCTCTTCTTCCGATTGGTCGGCGCGTGAAGCGAGGTAAAGAGGTGACGAGACTGGAGGTGCCCCCGGCAGTCGAAGTACCTTAGAGTGAGTTATCGCTCGTCTTCTATTTGCACGGCGGCTTGCACCGACCGCCGGCGTTCTGGCGAATAGCAATGTCACAACAGTATTGTCAATTATGAAGCTAGAATTTCTGTTTAATGTGTTCTTCATAAATTATTTGTCCTATGTTTGAATGCTGTGAAACAATAAATTTTTAGGGGCTTTCAATCTTCTGCAAGAGGCCTTTCTCGAACCCATGAATCGAAACTGGAACCTCTTCTACGGCGTTTAAATTTTCTAACGCTGAACTACAGGACAGTACGTGTTATATCATCGACGTTGATTTTCAGCAGGATCTTGGAACATATACATTCCTCAAATATTATGTACTACCTCGAAGAGGTGGAACACATACTTCCCTCAAATATTATAAACTACCTCGAAGAGAACGACCTGTTGTCCCTTAGCCAACACAGAAAGTATTGTTCCTGTGAAACACAGCTAGCTCTTTAGTCACATGATGTGATTAGTGCTGTCGACAAGGGATGTCAAATAGATTCCGTATTTCTAGATTTTCGGAAGGTTTTTGACACTGTACCTCACAAGCGTCTTCAAATCAAATTGCATGCTTATGGAATATCGCCACAGTAGTGCGATTGGATTCGTGATTTCCTGTCAGAAAGACACAGTACGTTGTAAGTGACGATAAGTCATCGAGTGGAAAAGTAGTGATATCTGACGTTCCATGTGGAAGGACCCCTACTGTTCCTTATTTTTACAAATGATTTAGGTTGCTCCTGTCATTTATCGGTTACTAAAGCCATCAAAAGCAACTGCAAAATGACTTAGATATCTGCATTGTGCAAATATTGGCAACTGACACTCAATAATGATGTGTGAGGTCATCCATATGACCAGTTAAAGAAATCAAATTTCAGTTCCACATTTATTCAAGCAAACCTACAGGTCGTCAATTCTACCAAATACATAGGAGTGAAAATTACGAACAACTTAAATTGTAAAGAACACATGGTAAATATTGTAAGGAAGGCGAACCAAAGACTACGTTTCATTGGCAAAACACTTAGAAGGGGCAACAGTTCTTCTGAAGAAACTGTATATACTACAGTTGTGCGTCCTATTTTGAAGTACTGTTGCGTACCAGGTGGGACTGACGGGCGAAATAGAGAAAATTCACAGAAGGGCAGCTCGTTTTGACATTTTCGCGATACCGGAGAGAAATGGCAACGGAAATGATGCACGAGTTTGTGTGGAAATCATTAAAAGAAAGATCTATTTGCGAAATTGTTTTCACCAACTTCCTCTTCAGAATGCGAACATATATTGTTGTCACCCACCTACACAGGGAGACATGATCATCATGATAAAGTAACCTAAGTCTGATCGAAAACAGAAAAAATAATGTGTTCCTTTTTCCGGAGAGCTATTACTGAATGGAACTATATAGATGTATCATAAAAGTGGTTCGATAAACCCACTGCCATACACTTCAATATGACTTGCAGAGTATCCATATAGATGTACATACATGAAGAAAGTGTATGTTTCCAAGCGTCAGCCTTAATCTGTCAAGCTCTATTTTATATATAAACCCCTAAGCTTATGCTTAGGCAAACCTTCGTCTGATTAACTAATGTAAGCGTATGACGGCGTCTCTGAGCCCACTGTAATGGTAAATCAACGTGTAGCTTTTGACACAGAAATGTCATAGGCCGTCTGAAGTTCGTAAACTGTATATATGATCAAGGTGACACAGTGATTGGCAACTATAGGATTGATGACCGAAAAGATAGAGGTAAGAGATTAGTCCAGTTCGCCGAGTACACCGTCCATCATGAATACGTTCCTTAAGAAACCCCCTGACCAAAAATGGACTTCGAGGAGCACAAATTTCAGTGCCAGTACCTCTTGAGGACTGCCTAACACTTCCAAGGAACCATTTCTAAGGAACCATTTCGACGAAGACACAGTCGGACTGTTTCGCCAAGCTCTTTCTACCACGTACTTCCAATGTGGTGTTAAATTCTACCAACAGATAGACGGGGTTGCCATGGGTTCCCCACTGGCGCCATCTATCGCTAACCTGTACTTGGAACAATTTGAAGATACGTCCTTCGAAACAGCGCGGCTGAAACCAAAGGTATTCTACCGAAAAGTGGAAGACACCTTCGTGACTTGGCCACATGGCGACAAAAATCTGCAAGAATTTCTCGATCACCTCAATGGCATACATAACAGCATTAAATTCACCGAGGAAATCGAAGAAAACGGATGTCTGCCTTTCCTCGACATCATCATAAAGAAGAAGACGGCACGCTAGGGCATTCGGCTTACAGGAGGAGGACACACACCGACTTATACCTCAACGCCAAAAGCTGCCACCATCTAGCACAGCGCCAATCCGTGCTCACCATTCTGGTACATAGAGCACGAGAGATATGCGACGAGGAAAGCCTGCCCTCTGAACTGCAGAACTTGAGCGAAACCTTTCGGAACAACGGCTATTCGGAGACGCACAAGAACGGCATTAAAACCATCTTTAGATCGTCAGCAAAAATCAAGGATATACTGGGATCAGTGAAGGATAAACTTGGTATACAGACACCTGGAGTATACAGCATCAGCTGCGAGTGTGGCAAACAATATGTCGGCCAGACGCAGCGGTGTATCTCTCAGCGCTGCACAGAACATATACGGGACATTCGCCTAGGCCAAACAGATACTAAGGGACGACGAGTACAGAAGGATAACTGCTTCCCTCGGCCCGCTCTTTGAGGGAGCGGAAGGCGTTACTATATGTGGCAGTCGCAGAGCAACGTGCGTAGAGCTCTGCCATGTGCTCGACGACATCTGTTGGAAGTGTGCAGAGCATACCCTGCATGGTGAGGGATGGGATTCCTGTCGGCGGGCGGGATCCAAAGACACGTCGTACTTGTGTCCATACCTGAGTCAGGAAGGTGCGGGAGCTGATAGTGGCAACATACCACTCCCAGGAGTCCTGCTTGCTCTGCTGTATCAGTCGCCGAGCACGCACACGGAACCTTTTAAAAGCGACCAACGTCTCCATGGAAGGGTGGCGTCGATGGCACTGGAGCGCTCGCTGAGGTTGACGTTTCCGGATAGCCTCAGCAATCTTCGGTGTCTTCCAAGGCACGGACCTACGCCGAGGGGAAACGGTGGTTTGCGGAACTGCTGCCTCAGCGATAATACTGTCAATCACCTGCTGGAAGTGGTGCATCAATTACAGCAGCTGGGGCATAAGCAGGCCAGACATCCCTACTGAGGCACCAATAAGGCAAGCGGCCTGCAGGTTGATACTGCAGGAGCGACAGAAAGATTGGAAAATGGTCGCTGCCAAACAGGTCGTCGTGCTCCCGTCAACCGAGGTGTGGTCGAAAGCTATGGCTGCAGACAGAGAGATCGATCGCCGAATACGTGCCCTGTGCCACGCTAAAATGCGTGGGGGCAAAAGAATTCAGGAGGCAAAGGTCTTGTTGCGGCAGTATCGTCTCAACAACCCTACAACAGCCTGTGGTCTGTGTTCCACCTCACAATGGGTGCTGGGGGTTGAAGTCCCCGAAAAGGTGGAATGGTGGGGGATGTTGGGAGACCAGAGCAGTAAGGTTGTTGAGAGCCACGACCTCATCTGGGGGAAGGTAGAGACTGCAAATCGTTATTTCCTGCCTTGCCTGGATTCTGACTGCCACTGCCTCGAGAGTGGGGTGGAGTGGTACCGGGGCACTGGTTACAGCGTCAAGAATGTACAGGCACACACCACCAGACACCCGGTCATATACAAACTGGTTGCAGTAGTAACCCCAATGGAACCATGATTCCTGCAGGTCTGTACAAAGTGCAGGGTAGCGGCATAATAATTTCCGCAACTCAGCTAGTTGGTTTAAGAAGCCGCCGCAATTCCACTGGAGAATGACTTGTTCTCCATGCTGGAAGGCAACAAAAATAAATAAATAAGGGAAGCATATCATTCCATGGGAACATCTGCGGGCTTCTAGTCAGTACCTGCAGGATCTAAAACCGTAGATTCTCGTGCGTAGAAAAGTGCGAGATCCCCAGGGGAAGCAAAGATCTCTTCATCGTCTGAAGCAGAGGATGTGGGCGTTTGTGGCTTCGAAACCACCAAAGAATCCTTTTTCTTTTGGCGTTGTTTCTTGCCCTCTCGAGGGCCCTTTGGCGTTAAGGGCCAAGGGAGCTTGTCAGCAGGGGCTCCAGGAGATGACGAAGAGCTGGAGTCCATTTCATCACCAGCTGGGGGATCCTTCAGCAATTTACTGGGATCCACTTTCCCATGGAGAGAAGCTTCAGAAGGGAGTGTCTCGTGGGACCCCTTCCGGGCGAGTGGAGCCAGAGAAGGCTGTTGTTTCTCTGGCAGTGAAGTGGGGACTGACGTCCCCTGTGATTGGTTGTTTGTTGCGCCCAATGTGAAGAATGTGGGAGCAACTGAAGAAGTAGCGCCCCCAACTGTCAAGGGGGCAGGTGCGGTGGATTGGGGGCCCGCTGGCATTGCTGGTGCAGATTGTGGTCTGGGTACTGTGGGGATCGACGATGAAGCTACAGTGGCGTATGGTGTCATGGTCACTGAGTGGAGCTTCATGTACTTACAACTAGCCTCTGCGTATGTCAGCCGGTCCAGGGTCTTGTACTCCATGATCTTACGTTCTTTGTGGAGTACATGGCAGTTAGGTGAACAAGGAGGATGCTGCTGGTTGCAATTGACGCACACTGAAGGTGGGGTACAAGGGGCGTTCGGATGGGATGCACGCCCACACTCTCGATATGTTGGGTTGGCATCACATCGGGAGTACATATGTCCAAACATCCAGCATTTAACCAGCTCATAAAGGGAGGAACGTAGGGTTTGACGTCACACCAGTAGATCATCACCTTGACTTTCTCAGGCAATGAATCGCCCTCGAAAGCCAAGATGAAGGCACCGGTGGCAGCTTTGTTGACCTTCGGACCCCTATAGATGCGCCGGATGAAATGCACACCTTGCCACTCCCAAGTTAGCTCTAAATTCGTCGTCCGATTGCAGCAGAAGATCCTTGTGGAAAATAATGCCCTGGACCATATTTAAGTTCTTATGTGGCGTGATGGAAATGGAAACATCACCCAGCTTGTCACAGGCTAGCAAAGTGCGTGACTGGCTGGGGATGATGTCGTTATCAGGACTGACCAGACCTCATTTTCGATGTACCCTCCTCCTCTCCATACTTGTCCTCTAAATGTTCTACAAAGAACATTGGCTCAGTCGTCATAAATGATTCCCTATATTCCCTATCAGTTCGTGTACATACTAAATACTTTGGGGCATAAGCCTCACCTTGAATTTTCGCCATACGTTCCTCTTACGGTTTGGACAGGGGTTATACGTCCACCAACGTTTCGTGGTCGTTTCATGGTGTTCCCACGAGCAGCTAGGGGATTAAGGGGCCACCCAGACAGAGCCCCGCTTGCCTTGGTAAGCCTTATACAAACGAAGTGCGGCAGGTTCCTCAGAGGTTGCTCGCTAGCGACTGTTCAACCTCAACAGCCATGCATCTCCTCAGCACGTAGCACAACTTAAGATTGAGGTTTTTTTATAGAGTTTTCTACCGTCCTCGCGACCCAGGCCATTAAGCCAAGATCCCCCGGCTCTGAAACGTATAACGTTCCACCGTCGCGCCTAAGATGGTGGTTGAAGCATGCACAGAGCTTACGGTGTAGCGGACTGTTGGCGCGACACAGCCCACAGCTCATGACCCCGGGTTCGCCAAGCCGGTACTCAGCAAATTCATGCTGAGCCCCTGAGGGGTATCCAAGTGCATTGAGGACGATACTCTCTTTTAACGTCTAGTAAAACTGCCAGAAGATCAACACCGACTGACAAAATTATACCGTCAATATAGCTCTATGTTTTGAAAGGAACAAAATAAAGAAAAATGAGAAGTCATCAACACGAGAAATAAAAACCATCAAATTACACGGTAAATCAAATGAATCTGAAGGCTTCCAATTCAGCTAAATTCTTGGAAATTGCAATTACGAACAGGTTTAAATGGAGAGCATTTCAATTGTGATGGCAGTAACGGATCATCCATTTGAGTTTTTTGCAAGTGCCCTACTCAGAGAAACGGGGTGTAGCGGAAGACTGCGTACTATCATATCCCTCTCCCGTCGAGGCTAACGGTCTCTGTGATAGCGTAATAAAAAAGGCTCTAGAGATCAAAATATCTAATAACACTCCCAATAAAAACCGCAGCTTGCATTTCGTTATAGCGTGGAACTAGACCATCTCGAGCTTAAAGCTGTAGACGCGAATCGATAACACTGCATTATACGGCAATGACCTGAGAATCAATGACGTCGAAGTCAGCGCCATATAAGGCCGAGTTCAACAACTTATCAGAAAATTCGTTAATGTACAAATATTGTCGCTGTAACTGCAAATCTCCTTATTTGCAGTCGTATTATTCAGAAAAAGTGGACAGTTATTAAGTTGGAAATCGTGCGCTAACATAATTTTATTTATTCATTTTATTTTACATTTATTTATTTATTCATTTACGGAAAAAAGGGACAGATGTAATCTGCGTTTATTTGTTTACGTTTCTGCTGCGTGTAGAAGGCCAGAAACTAGATTGGTATTTCTGAACAGGCAGTAACGCAAATCTGATTTCGCATACAGTTTTAAGAGGTGACATAATTCGCGACTGAGAAGCATAATTAATTTACGCGTGCCCGCCAGTATAAACACTAGTTAACAGGTGTCTAATACGTACAAACACATACCGGCATGGGAGACGTGCATATAGCTGAAACGTAGTTAACAGTTTAAAACCGGTGTGTCCAGATATTTCATTATGATTTCATACGGTTTCATTGAAGCAAATACAGCGGGATCGAAGAATGCATTCCGAGAGAGATTCTCCCATGCATATGTAATTTACATGAAAGAAGAAAGGGAGTACTCCAGACAAAAGGAGAATATTTGTGCCATTCAGAGAGAAGTTGAATCTGGGAAACGTTAACTGACTGTACGCGAAAGGGAGGAGATATGCCGAGCTCTGTTATCGGTTAAATTACGAATCCGATAATGTTTATGGTACACTGGACGCAAAACAAAAACAATACCTTCACTACGCACATGTAATGAGTTATTAATCACAGCTTTTCGTAATACCTTCAGCTAAAATGACGGAACCAATATTCCAGATATCAAATTAAGATCGGTTGCTAAAATGAGTAACAAACAAGTAGATAACTACGGAGTAGTTAAGCAACTTAAATCGTGTTACAAAGAAAAGTCTTCCAGTTTAGATTGTATACGCATTACGTTCCTATCAGAATAAGCTCATGCAATAGCTCCGTACGTAAGAGTCATATAAAACTAATCGTCCAATAAAGGATTCGTACCCAAAAGTAGAAAAGTTTTACAGGTTGTAATATTAATGTACAGATATTCATGTTTTTTAGTTTTTATTTGATGTGTTAACATTTTTGCTGTAATCGACATATAAGAACGTTGAGCTATCGATTGCAAATTCTTCTTGTGAAGTATAGTGTTGTATATTATTTTTGTAACTTAACAAGATTATTTGTTCACTGTACAGATTTTTTGTGGTAATGTTTATTCCTATGAATGTAAAAAACTGCAACTTGATCGAGGCACAGGGTATATATTAATATATGTGAAATGTAAAACCAAATGATAAATTTTAAATTCGTTGGTATGTATTTCACGGCATGTTCACGAAATAGAACAAACGCTTATTTTAGAGGGAGCCCTCATACATATGCACAGCTATAAATATTGCAGAACGTAACTCTATAAAAATTCAGCAAGTGAAACAGGCAAAAGGGAATACAAACGTCTAAAAATGAGATTGACAGGAAGTGCAGACTGGCTAAGCAGGAGTGGCTAGAGGACGAATGCAGAACCGTAGAAGATTGTATAACTAGGGGAAAGATAGATACCGCCTACAGGAAAATAAAAAAGATATTTTGATATAAGAAAAACAGCTCTATGAACATCAAGAACTCAGATGGAAAACCAGTATTAAGCAAAGAGAGGAAAGCTGAACTGTAGAAGGTGTATGTAGAGGGCCTAGACAAAGGAAATAAACTTTAAGACGGAGGAAGATGAGGTAGGAGATACCATACTGCGAGAAGAATCCGACAGAGCGCTGAAGGGTTTGAGTCGAAACAAGGTCCCTGGAGTAGATGAAATTCCATGTGAACTGCTGATATCGTTAGGAGAGCCAGTCAGGAAAAAATTGTTCACCAGGTATGCACGATGTTCTGTATGAGACAGGTGAAATACCCTCCGACTTCAAGAAGAATATTGTAACTCCAATTCCAAAGACAGCAAGTGCACACAAATGTGAAAATTACAGAACTATCAGTTTAATAAGACATGGTTGCAACACGAATTATTTACAGACGAATGGAAAAACTTGTGGAATCCGACCTCGGGGAAGATTAGTTTGGATTTAGGAGAAATGTAGGAACACAGACGCCAATACTCACTTTACGACTTTTCTTAGAAGATAGACTAAGGAAAGGTAAACCTACGTTTTTAGCTTTTGTAGATTCAGAGAAAGCTTTTGACAATATCGACTGGAATACACTCTTACAAATTCTGAAGGTATCAGGGATAAAATAAAGGGAGCGAAGAGTTATATGCAGTCTATATAAAAACCAGGCGGCAGACGAAGGGCAAGAAAGGTTTGCAGAGGATGGGGAGGGAGTCAGACAGGGTTGTAGCCTTTCCCCAATGTTGTTCAATCTGTACATTGAGCAAATAGTGAAGGAATGCAAGGAGAAATTTGGAGAGGAACTTAAAGTTCAGGGAGAAGAAATGGAAACTTTGCGGTTTCCTGATGACATAGTAATTTTGTCAGAGACTGCAACAGATCTAGAAGAGCAATTGAATGGAATGGAGATTGTCTTGAAAGGAAAATATAAGATGAACATTAACAAGAGTAAAACGAGAGTAATGGAATGTAATGTCAGAAAATCAGGCGATGCTAAAGGAATTAGTTTTGGTAATGAGGCGATTAAAGTAGTAGATGAGTTTTGTTATTTGGGTAGCAAGATAACTTCTGATGGCCGAAGTAAAGAAGACATAAAATGCAGAATGGCTATGGGAAGAAAAGCGTTTCTAAAGAAGCGAAACTTTTTAACATCCAATATTAATGTAAAAGTTAGAAAATCCTTTCTGAAATCATTTGCCTGGAGTGTAGCATTGTATGTGAGTGAAACGTGGACGCTAAGGAGTTCAGACAAAAAGATGATAGAAGCTTTTGAAATGTGGTGGTTCAGACCAATGAAGAAAATTAGGTGGGTAGATCACGTAACTAATGAGGAGGTGCTTAACCGAATTGGGAAAAAAGGAGTTTCGAGCATATCCTGACCAAGAGAAGGGATAGATTGGTAGGACACAATCTGAGACATCAATGAATTGTCAATTTAGCATTAGAAGGAAGTGTGTGAGGTAAAAATCGTAAAGGGAGAGCGAGGGACAAATACAGTAAGCAGATTCAAAAGGATGTAGATTGCCGAACGTATTCTCAGATGAAGAGACTTGCACAGGACATGGTAGCATGGAGAGCTGCATCAAAGCAGTCTGCGGAGTGAAGACCACAACAACAGCTCTATTTAATTAATAAGAGGGCCCGAAATCCTTTAGGGAGTCAAGGCGAAATAAAACGAAATATATTGGAAGTGGCGATTCTTGAACTGCCGAGCATGTGCATTACAACCTAACGTGTTGCCCATTAGACTACGACAAACAATTACGAAACAGTTCCTTACTTCTCATACTATTCCTAGCAGATGTTAACTGCTAATATAGCAGTTTTAGACACTAGATTATAATTTATCGTACTGAGAACGGAGTTTTTGTTAATTCTTCAGTGCGCCATTGCTTTGAAATGACAACGCGTGAGTTATCATAGGAAAATCATAAAATACCGAAAGCTAGATGGCGTACGCTAGAGAGAGTTCTGGGCGAGGACTGTCACATGATATTTCCGAAACGTTGTTCACGTAAAATGAAGTGACTGTGTCAAATCACCGTTATTTTTGCAAATATCTCTGTAATGATGTAATTTATGAAAATAATCAAACAGAGCAAACTTGTTGAGAATTTTCTCCTCTACAAATTCGTTTATTCAATTTTCGTGTCAGATGAACGGTTAAGGTGTTGCTTGCATATTAAATTTCCAGCTGTCAATAGGCCATCTCAAACGGCCTTTTCTTAGTGTTATTAACCTGGTTTTTGTCCGAAATATTTGAAAAAGGGAGGTTCTAGTCGCTGGTGGCCAAAAAGTATGTCTGAAAAATTTTGTGTCGACCGGTTCGGTTTAACGGTGCGACCTTAAAAGGAGGAAGACGTTACAGACAGACGGACGTTGTCAAATCGCCTTTTTTTCACTGTTTCTTGGAAACGATGGAAGATACGAGAAAAACGTAAGAGAGCAATGTTGTAGAGAGTTGTCTCCCATACAAATTCAATTTTCGTGCCAGATGAACTGTTACGCCGTTATTTTCATTCAAATTTCGGGCTGGCTAAAGGCGATCATAAAGTCCCACATTTTAGTGTTACTACCATAACATAAAGTTATATTAAATGACATGGATGACTCTGAATGAAATGTGCAAAATATTTACAACCATTTTAATGATCTTAATGAAGGAGAACGTAGATTCGCGTTTTCAACAGGATTCAGAAAGGGCTCCTACTGGCATTATTACTTTACAGGGAATTCGCGAATTGTTCCATGACAAGGTCATTAGCAACAATATCTGGGCCGTTCGAAGTGCCGACTTCTATTTGTGTGCAGCACTAAAGGATACCGTGTACACATCAAATCGGCATATGTTACGAGAACTCGGGCATAATATTCGCGAAACAGTTACTTCAATTTCTCAACGAAAATTACATCATGTGATGCACAGTTTCTTGAGTAGATGCATGAGGTGCGTCGAAATCAATGGCAAACCGTTCCAGCATCTCTTTGTATGACATAACAGTTGAATGGAACACCCTGTATATAAATGATTTGGGAGTCAATTTGAGCAATCCCCTTGGATTGCAAACAAATAATGCTGTATTTTATCGTGTAGTGAAGTCATCAGATTGCTAAAACCAACGCAGAACGATTTAGATATCGGTATTGCCCAAAATGTTCCAACTAACCTCTAAACAATGAAAAGTGTGACTCATTGGGCCGTATGAATAAAACGGAGTATCTACTTTATACTCTGAATTCCAGAGAACATACTCAGGTTCGAATGAATAACGGGAGTCGGAGAATATACTTCAGCCGAGTATGTTCTCGGCGTGAGTAACGGGGTGGGAGAAGTTGCTCACAGCAGAGAACATTCTCCAATTTCATATGAATAAAACTACAGGAGTTTCTCACGACGGGAGAACATTCTCACATTTCTGGAGTGAGCTCTATGGCATGCTGCGTGCTGAATGAACTTGTATTAAGGTTACGTTTTACTGAGGTTTATAATAAAAATGACAACAATTTTGTTACTTAGAAGGCAAAAACAAGTTTCTAGTCTTTAAGAAATACGAGGGGATCTATAAAGTTAATACAAATAAAAACATTTTGTTGACGAACATTTTGTTGACGAGTATCTTCCTTCGGAAAAATCGTGTGACACTGCTAGCATTTTATACAGTGACGAGAGTGATGTAATAGGTGTTTTCATTACCGACATAAAAATGAAACACAAATGGATTCAGCTGCGTGTTTATTCATTTGTTTGGCGTGTATATTTACGGTTGTAAACAGCCACATAGAAAAATAATACTGTTTTTAAATAGGGTCTATTAGTAAGACCTTATGCTGTTAGTTACAAATAAAGTGTATCTCAGGACTTCACAGTTTCTATCACAAAATAAATATTGCTGCAATACCAGGTAGGCCTACTGAAGTACTGTTTCTATCCAAACTGGTCGGTCTATTTATGATGCGTTTTCTGATTTCGTAATCGTAACTTGTGTCATGTTAGAAGTAAGTAAACACTACAGGAAAATTAATAACTGATTAATTACATACCTAGCAAGCTGTTTCTTGTTCAAAATCGCATGGCCTAACGCTTATGAGCAAACCATTGGGTGTCATATTTAACAAGGCCTATCTCATGTTAGAACACTCTGACAGCATTCCACGTTGTATCAGATGAATATGTGATGCATTCTTAAAATATCGTTCGCAAATTGCGCTAACCCTACTTCATCAACAAACGAGTTTCTCGCGTGACAAAAATTTTGCATCGTCAGAATACATTTTCGTAAAAAGTGCATATTTAGCCTTAATAATATGCTCCTTCACAACAAACTAATATCTAAACATAGTACAGTTCTTTCTGAACACGTAGATGCCTACTCCATATTTGTACACTTAATAATTTGCCTGATTGGGCTAGTTTAAGGAAATACACGACTGGACAGCTGATCTGTGGCGGACATGACACGCGGAGAACTTATTCAAGAAGGAGGGGAGGTAGCGAGAATGAACTACCTGCTCAGAGCATATGCTTCGAAGTTTTTATTCATACAAAATTGAGAACTTACTCGGAGAACGTTCTTTTGCTCTGAGAATCTTCTGTGGAGCATGTGCTCTTTTTTATTCATACGACCCATTAACATGTATCTTCTTCTTCTTCTTCCTTAGCGTTTGTCCCGCATGCTGGCGGGGTCTGCCGCTTTGGCTCGTTGTCGCCATTTCCTACGCTCTTGTGCCTGGTCAGGATGGAGACCTGAGATCTTGACGTCTTCATGCAGGGTGTCAAGCCATCGCTGCCTTGGTCTTCCTACTGGCCGTTTCCCCTTTATGTTCAAGTTAAAACCAATGTTTGCCACTTTCGTTTCATCTGTTCTAAAGATATGCCCGTACCAGTGCAGGCGGATTTCCCTCATCTTATTTACTATAGGTGTAACACCGTATTTCCTGCGAACTTCATTGTTTGTGACGTGGTCGAGCAGCGTTAATCCTGATGTCAACTGAGCATCTTTGTTTCCATTACAGCAAGTTTCTGTTCCATTTCTTTTGTCGAAGGCCAGCACTCAGCCCCACACAGTGCAATTGGGCGGATTACTGATCGTAATATTTGTGATTTTAGCTCATTGGGAATTTTCTTGTCACACAGTAGGCCTACTCCAGTAGCAGAACGCCATTTAACCCACGCACTTCTCAGGCGGTTGGAAATTTCTGCGTTGTGATTTCCGTGAGTCCGTAACGTGAATACTGAAGTGAATTCATTAAACGTGTTTGATAGAATGGACCATTCAAATCTGAAGGCCCTACATTCAACTAAATACATATGAATTATTATTACGAAAGAAATAAGGGGCGCGTAGAAAACTTTGCGAGCAACGCGAACTCAAGACTGCATTTTATTGGCAGAAAATGTAGAAGTTCCAACAAAACTACCAATGAAACTGAAAACGATATGACTGTTCCTCCTGTTTTGGAGTAAACCCCCTATTTTGAGTTGTGCGGTCGTGGTCGCGTAGATTCGACGGAAGATATAAAAAGAGTACAAAAATGTCAGCTGCATTTGTGCTATCTCAATACAAGAATGGCATGAAAATGATACAGAAGTTGGGATGGGCATAATTTCAACAACGACGTTTTTCGCTGCGACGCTACGAAATTTCGACAGTCGACGTTCCCCGTGGATTACGAAAACCTATTGTTGACCTTACTTACGTAGGTATAAATGATCATAACATATTAAAATGGAGAGTTTCTTTGTCCCTCTTCATCTTAAACAATAGGGTGGTAAATCAGTATTACGAAAGACGGCACAAACATCCATTCCCAAGAAGGGTGGGGGGTTCAGCTAGTAACATTCCAGCCTGGAATGCCTTCTCAAATTGCTCCGTCAGACCTATGACTTTCTTAAGTCATGCCCCGACTGATCTCAAAGTATCCTCCGTACACCACCTAGAGTAGCCTTTCCCCGTACACCCAACCTCCGCAACATCCTATTCAAACCTTACAACATCCTAGAACTACTATCCCTTCGTAACGGTGCTCACCGAACTCGCTGCAAAACCTGTCCCATGCATCCTCCCACAATCACCTACTTCACCCCCGCCACAGGAAAAATCTACAGAGTTTAAGGCATGGCGACATGTGAAACAATACATGTAATATACCAACTGACATGTGTTCACTGCACAGCCTTCTATGTTGGTATGACGATCAACAAATTGGCTGAGCGGATTAATGGTTACCGATAGACTGTTCGCGTTAGGCAAAGTATACCCTCCATCATGGTTCCAGGGACCTTGACATGTGTTACAGCACACATGTCATTTGGATACTCCCCTCTAACAGGAGTCCCTCAGATCTACGGAGATGGGAACCTGCCCTCAAACACATCCCATCTTTTCGCCATCATCCTAATTTAAACTTACGTTAACCTCTCCCACTCCGCTGTCTGCAATTCACTTATTCATTAGTAACTTCTCCTCCCCGCAGGTGTTCATGTGTGTGTGTGTGTGTGTGTGTGTGTGTGTGTGTGCACGTTTCTAATTTTGCATGTTTATTCTTTTGTTATTATGCGCGTTTTATCGTTGCAAATCCATGTAAATATCTTAGAATTCTTGCTGTAAAGTGTAAGATTTATAGAGTCATAATGCTGACATCAACTTTCTGTGCCGTAAAAAATAGTTGTCAACGGTGGCAACACTGAGGTATTGTATCTCTGAAGTAAAGAGGAACATTGTAGATCTGTTCTAAATCTTATCACTTGTCATTGGTCTCTCCATCAGTGTTCGCGTCAGAGGTTGTGGTGTGATTAAACAGCGATTTGGGTACTTGTCAATAATAATTTTCTGACTCAGACTAAAATAATATTTCAAATTATTGTAGCTGGAAAATTATGTCTCTCGAGGTTCATGTTAAAATCGCCGGAGGTCCAGAAAATTACATTAAGACTACAAATAAAACTAAGAGATCTGACCAAGTGATTTGTGGTATTAGTTCACCTTCATTCAGTAACCCCTTTATCAGATTTAATGTATGTACATTATTAATATACGTAAAGTAGCACATACTTCAAATAGATAATTAGATTAATACGATTTAAGAAAAGAGTTGTCAAGTACAGTCTTTTTGGCGAGGGTTTGATTTTTCGTACTTCAGCTACATTCTTACGTACAACTGGTATATACGTTGATTCAGAAAGCTATTACGTGAATGTGAAATATCAGTCAGTCTTGTCGATAGGAAACCTTCACATAGCGTAAATATTTTATACGCGAGAGTAAACAGTTGGTGTTCTCCCAATAACTGCATATTAATCATACCTCAAGCATCCATCGCCCGCCCTCCATTCTCGGCATAGCTGCCAAAGCAGCTTTTCCTGCAGTTGAAACATGGCCAAATAATTCATATCTAGTTTCACGCATTTGAAAAATGCCTGACGTGAATGTAAAAAAAATTACATTTTCAGGACGGATACTCATACGTCATACTTGTACCAATATTTGCAGAATATGTCGTTCAGCACAGTGGTAGCAGTCCAAATGTATCATTTTAAACGCAGCTGGATCATGATGAAATATCGAAATTGTATCTACACTGAAAACTGTCGTCAATATTTTTTTTTTTTTTTTTTTTTTTTTTTTTTTTTTTTTTTTTTTTTTTTTTTTTTTTTGCTTAATGTAGAAGTCACAATATGCTATATTCATTTGTTACTTGCATCTATACTTTAGATATCCAAGTTTTGCGGAAGACAAATAATGTCTGTTTCTACGTGCATTTGCCGTCTTCAAAAATTTATAACAAGATGTCCTGTCGACGATTTGAAATTTGACTGCCTTATAGAAGTACCTATATAATTTTCAGGGTTTCAGAATAGTTTTGTGGAAATGTGGACATCTTTAATCTATCAAGTTGACTGCCCATTTGTTTATAGTCGTGGAATGTTAATTTCCATATTCATAGCATATTAATATACACTGAAGAGCCATACATGCGTATGCAAACACAGAGGTACTGCAACACTCAGAGGACGGCGTTGTGGTGGGCAACTCGTATATAAGACAATAGGTGTCTGGTTAAGGCATTACTTCTGTTTCTGCTGCTATAATGGCAGGTTATCAAGATTAAAGTTAGTTTGAACATGGTGTTATAGTCGCCGCACGAGAGATGACACACACCACCAGCAAGTTACTGTTGGGTCACGATAGCTTGTGATTTGCGCGGTGTCTGCTGGGAGCTCCATTACGGCTGATGCGGGCAGTGGAGGGTGAGGGGAAGGCAGCTTGCTGCAGTGCTGGAACCGTTACTCTAACAATGTGTACAGTGATCTTTCGCGTCAAGGACCATTGTAAAGTTGGCAGCACTTAGAAATAAAAGAATAACTTTCAACTACTGTCGATATTTGCCGCTTGTGCCAGCACCAGAAAAATCGTCAAATTATCGCGGCCATATAGTAACGATGAGATGGGTTTTTTCCCGTACGACAATTTCTCGAATATACCGTGAATATCGGGAACCCGATAAAACGTCAAATCTCCGACGTATCCGCCGCTGGTGAAAGATCGTACAAGGAAGGGAACATCGATGAATGAAGACCTGTATTCAACGTGGCAGATGTGCAACCCTTTCCCAAATTGCTGCGAATTTAAATGCTGGGCCATCAACAAGTGCAATCCGTCCAATGAAACATCATCAGTCTGGGCTTTCGGAGCTGAAGGCCTACTCCCGTATCCTTCCAACCGCACGGCACAAAGTTTTTACTCCTCGTCTGAACCCAACAACACCGAAATTGGACTGTTCTCGGCTGGAAGCATGTTGCCTACTCTAACGAGTTTTGTTTCCATTTGTATCGAGCGGATCTACGTGGTCGGGTAAGGACAGAACTTTATGAAACCATTGACCGTGCATGTCACCAGGGAACTGCTCGAGATGGTTGACGCTCTATTGAGGCGTGCGCAGTTGGAGCAATATGGGACCCCTGATACGTCTAGATCGAATCTGAGAGGTGACTAGTATGTACGCATGCTGGTTGCTCTCCTGTTTCCATTCATGTCTATCATGTATTCCGACGAACTTGGCAAATTCCAGCATAATAATGAGACACCCCATAAAAGTCGACCACTGTACGTACCAAGAGCCTTGTTTTACCAGTAAATTAGGAAATGAGGTCCGTGTGAACTACTGGTTACTCCCTGCTATAAAGCCTTGTTCCCTGGCCCAAACTGAGAACTCATTCGTTTCAAATTACTTCAATAACAGAAAGTTAATACTACAGTGGTCAATATACATAGCAGCTCACACGTTATTATACACAGACATTAATAAGCAAGTCACCACAATTATAGTTATCTTAGAAAGGCGGCTAAGAAAACATTCATGGGGCAACAGAATTTAGTCGTAAGAAACACTGCATCTGAGCATGTTCTCAGCACTTGAGAAGGACAATATTAAATAAAAGAGGGAAGGTGCTCTAAAACTACCATTTATAGGCAACTTACGGATTATACTGAACTTAAACTTGTTTATTCAGATAGAAAACAAGCAAGATGGGGAACCAATTTCGTTAATACAATAAAAATGCATCTCTTACATGGATTGCCGGCCGCGGTGGCCGAGGGGACTGAGGCGCTCCAGTCACGGTCTGCACGGTCACTACGGTCGGGGGTTCGAATCCCCCCTCGGGCATGGATATTTGTGCCGTCCTTAGTCTTAGCTAGTTCGTAAGTAGTTTGTAAGTTTATGGACTGATGACCCCGTAGTTAAGTCCCTTAAGCTTAACAAACATTTGAACATTTCTTACATGGATTAATGCGGATGGTGTCCAGCCCAAATTATACATGTTTAAACGCTACTGAGGGAAGGATTTACAAACACTCTTTCTCTTAAACACACGCAATGCCACAGCGAAACTCACCGAAAACAGCGTGCTGGGACGAGGCGGAAGCAGGCGCCGCTATCGTAGGCGAAATTCAGCAAGTCGGAGGTAGCACAAAACACAATGTACAAAACACTTTGAAGCTGGCTCTGGTCTGTCATGCCTGTGTTAAGATGGTGGGCGTGTATAACAAGTTAAATTACATCTGAACAGAAAACGTGATCAAACACGCTAACGGTGATACACGGCTACGTTACATGAATGCACTCCACTGAAGGTGAAGTGGTTGACAGTCGGATTCAATATATTCAATATATTCTTAATTTGCAGTCTGTTAGCAATCGATCTAGGTACTGTTTTTATATGAGACGTGGCGTGAACTCAGGCGACTAGCTGCAAACCCCGGAAGTCGGAACTCCGACCCATGTGGTTCCGGAAACAGTTAAATTGAACAACGTCAGTTTCCGAAAAATAAAGAAAATTAACTACAGCATGCAACCCATAGAAATGCTTAGAATTATATAAGGAAGCGAATAAAATACAGCTACACGCGATAGGGGGAGATTACAGAGACTGATGAAGTCCAGTCTCAGAAAAACCACAAAAATGAAACAAAGTCGAAAAAACAAGAATTACGGCATGCAACCCATAGAAATGTTGAGAATTACTTAAGGACGTTATTGAAGGAGGTTGTACAAGGCTCAGAGAGAATTACTGACAAAGACAGAGTGCGTACTACAAGTCAGAGAAGAGACAGCAAAATTAAAATAGGTGGCGAGAGAAGATTACGAAATATTAGTGGAAATCAGAAGGATACCCGCATTGTTACTTGCCTGATGAGCATGGAACAAACAAGAGTGGAATCTGAAGACTTTGTTCTATGAACCAGCCACATGGAACACACATCGCTCACCGAAGGAAACGATGAGAAGATTTTTACATGCATTGTATGGAACGAACATATCACCTATTAGAAATCGGGACTGACAAAGCTAGAAAGTATATACACAGAGTTTATACACCGCCACATGATCACGAAAGGTTTTAACATACCACGCCGTTATCGAACTGCAACTAGAATCACACACACCGCGTTTATTTATTGGGAATCACTGAATTGAAAGAAGAGAACACATTTACGGACACGATCGGAGAAAATATTCTAAAAAACGATACTAAGGTCACGAATCTAAGTTAAACGTGCTGGTCAATGAAACGCTACCGTATCCAGAAACAAGAGCAGAACCAACCTTACCTCACCAGACGCCCAGGACCGAATGGCTCGCCGTGCGGTCACCGGGCCGCGGGAAAGCACAGGAAGCCACCGGAAGCTGGAAAATCCACGTAAACAGCGGTGGTGGGGGACCGAGGACTCGCCAACCAGCTCGCAACCAAAGGGTGTGGAAACCTCTTTGGTAGTATCAGCAGCTATCGATACTGAGACAGAGAGAACGATGCAAAGCGAGCTGTCACTCCCCACATTCAAAGAGCCATAGTTTCATGCACACCCATAAAGGTAAAACAACTGCACATTCTCACTGGGACAGTGGCGTAGCGGAGAAGCCGTACTTATGCCACATGAATTAATATAATGCCACATGAATTAATATAATAATAAATTATTAACATAACAAGAAAAACCTAGCAATATTAACTAATATTGTAACACATGAAATATAAATGTTATTCCTCAAGCCTTGAAAAGAGTGTGGTTCAAGTTTTAACAAAATGATAATCTAACAACATTAAATAAATTATAACTTTACAGAAACTATACAAAGACTGTCGTCTGTGGCCCATACGTCGAAAATTGCTACGCAGTGGCTCCAGGAAAGTACTTTTGATTTCAAACTCCCCGGACATGAACATAATCGCGCATATCTGGGACGCATTGCTAACGTGCTCTTCAGAAGAGATGCTTGTGTTTTGTCCTTAGGTTAGTTTAAGTAGTTTGTGATCCTAGAGACTGATAACAAATGTTCAAATGTTTGTTAAGCTTAAGGGACTTAACTACGGGGTCATCAGTCCCTAAACTTACAAACTACTTATGAACTAGCTACAACTAAGGACGGCACAAATATCCATGCCCGAGGGGGGATTCGAACCCCTTACCGTAGTGGCCGTGCAGACCGTGACTGAAGCGCCTCAGTCCCCGCGGCCACCGCGGCCGGCGACTGATAACAACAGTAGCTAAGTCCCAATAAGTCCCAAAGATTTACAAACAAACATTAAGCAATAAGCGTATGGATTTTTCTTCTGGAAAAGTCTCAATTATTTACCATCCAGATCACATCAGGAAGCAGTAAGAACAGATGGTTCCTTTAGGGAGAAATCCGAGGAAAAGTTAACCCAACACTGCAGTGCTAAAAGAGCTCCTGAGACATCAGAATGCATGGGAGGATTCCTTTCGGAATTGCTCCAACTCTCGCTGTGCGTATTAAGGGTTACTTTATTTCGCCGAACGGTTTAAACAGAAAGCACTTTTAGTTTGAAGAGCTTCGTTTTTTGCCGCAGAGCAAATGGCGACGTGCTGATTGGAAGCGGCAGTGCCTCGTGGCGGGAGAAAAACCCGGTGCCGGGCTTGTGTGAGCGGCCATCGACCGCTGCCCGACTTTCCAGCGTGCGACGAGCGTTTAATTCGCGTCCAATAACGCAGCCTGGATGGGCCATCAGGAAGCGCGTGCGCTCCGTATCGGAAGTTACTCGCCGCTGCCTTCACTCGGCCAGGAACTGCAACGGGGCGGTCAGCGTCGTTCTCTCCATACTGGTCGTCAGAACCCGACTAGGTCCAGTTTTATGGCCCAGTAAAGCGAGTACGTCGTAGACTGTTCCCACTGTTCTTATCTCGAGAGCTCTTCACGAGATATCACTAACGACTAAATACTTATTTAGACCGTTAAAAATGAGAGGGGCGGTTAGACTGAAAGGGTGCGGGGGGGAGCGGCCGGAAGGTAATGCTTGGGAGATGAACATTTCCTACTGACGACATCTAAACATGTTATTAAAGTAAATGGACTTGTACCGCGTGTATGTGTGTGTGTGTGTGGGGGGGGGGGGGGGGGGGGTGAGAGAGAGAGAATCCGCGTGTGTTTAGGAATGTGTGTGTTTATTCTGAACCAAATATTGCACACATCTTACCGTCAGGATACAGTCGCGGAGGGCGTTAAGAACCACCTAAGACACTAACCCAAATGATGACGTAAACTAAGATATGCGCACATAACTGCTGTGAACTATGCTGTATAGCGAGACGATAAACAGTGTGGACAGGAAGAGGATAGAGGCTTTTGAAATATGGTGCTACAGAAGAATGCTGAAGATTAGGTGGGTGGATCGCATAACTAATGAGGAGGTACTGAACAGAATTGGGGAGAAAAGAAATTTCTGGCATACCTTGACTAAAAGAAGGGATACTTGGTAGGACACATTCTTAGACATCAAGGAATTGTGAATTTGGCATTAGAGGGAAGTGTGTGGGGTAAAAATCGCAGAGGAAGACCAAGAGATGGATACAGTAAGCAGATTCAGACAGATGTAGGTTGCCGTTCTTATGTGGAGATGAAGAGGCTTGCTCAGGATAAGGTATTGTGGAGAGCTGCATCAAACCAGTCTCCGGACTGAAGACCACAACAACAAACTTGTGAATGACGTAAAGACTTTCAACAAACGTGACACATGGTGTCTAACCTTTATGGATAATTTTTCACCGGTAACTTCAATAAGACGAAAATTCTTTATAGATTACTACTTTCCCACTGTTCATGCAGTAAAACTACGGTATTCGGCATGAAATCATATTCTTTTTTTCCTATACTGCTAACTGTATACTCACAACAAATTACAGCAGTGTACACATACAGTATACTACTAAATGTAGCGTGAAAATTATAGTACAACACACAGGTGAGGAAATAACAGATCTTAAGAAATAAGGTTAGTGAAAAACTTCCCCATCATGGACGAGATTTTAATTTATTACGTCTTTACTTCTGAAAGTATTTCAGACATATTTCGCAAAGAGTATTAAAATACACAACTCGACGTGCTTTCAAAATTATGTCGTAAATATGCCGCATAGTTTAGGATTTGTGATGTGAAACAATGACACGCTTGAAAAGATTAGATTAATATTTGTTGCACAGAATATGAATACTAGATTTCGTAATGATGTTTAACGTATCAGTTCAGTGAAAAAATTATTTCGTAAATATGTCGCATAGTTCAGGATTTGTGTTGTGAAACAATGACACGCTTTAAAAGATTAGATTAATATCTGTTCGACAGAACATGAATACTAGATTTCATAATGATGTGTAACTTATCAGTTCAGTAAAAAATAACAATACATGATGAAAACATACATTTATTTGTCTCTTTATCTTTGCAAAACTGCAAACTTCTATGTAACACTTTAACTACTGCAGGAGTTGTCGTTCAGAAATTCTTCCAATTTCTTTTTAAATGCCGGTTGGCTGTCTGTCGGACATTTGATGTTATCTGTCAAGTTATCAAAGACTTTTGTGGCAGCATAATTCGCCCCCTTCTGTGTCAGATTTAACCGTGAATAGTGTACTTCATCATATCTCCTAATGTTATAGCTATGCACACTGCTATTAATTTTGAATTAAGCTGAGTTATTAATAAATGTCATAAAAGAATGGCGCAAATGAGGGACATGCGAAGAACTTCCCAATTTCCTCTTTTCTTTAAGATTATTTAATTTTTATTACTTTATTATTTACTTTCAGCTTACCCTACAATAAATCGCACCCTTTTCCCCTGAAAAACTATGATGTTGATACTCACCAGGCAATAGAATGTCATCTTCATATTGAAATGATATACATCACCTTCTTGCCATAACATCTGTGGGTACTGCAACGCGAAATATGAACAATGTGTTTCATATGTTCGTTGCAGCTGGCCAGTAACGCGACGTGTAAGCGCAATGTCGCTAATAATCACGACTGCAAATTCATTTATTGTTGGAGCGTTAAATGTGCGTTAGTGTGTTCTAACTGATCGTTTATCCGCTCCGATCAGTGTAATGTAGTCATCGTTCGGCATGCGCTCCAATGCAGCTTTCAAGAGCCTGACCAATGCCTGATGCTCGTAAAGTTGCTGTGTTGCTCTCTTGACGCCAATCAAGTTGTTCCTCCATATTATCCATGAAGTATTTGGAAGAATGTATCCTGTGAATCTTCAAGGGTTGCATTGATGCAATTCGATGGTGAAAGTGGCTTTGGATCTGATGCGTCGAAAGTGAAGTTAGTTTAGACTGTATTATAATCACAAAATTTGTAAAGCGTAAGGATAGGGTATGATAAATGTTCAAATAGAATGAAACTTTCACTCTGCAGCGGAGTGTGCGCTGTTATGAAACATCCTAGCAGATTAAAATTGTGTGCCGGAATCGGTACTCGAACCTGAGACTATTGCCTTTCGCGGGCAAGCGCTCTACACTGAGCCATTTCGACACGATTGACAGTCCGTCCTCATAATTTTACTTCTGCCAGTACCTCGCCTCTTACTTTCCAAACTTCACAGAAGCTCTGTCAAAAATTTAACACTATGTTGTTGATATTGCCAACACGATCACGAGACGCCGACGTGTTGGAAGGTAAAATCAAGATCAATATGTCGTTAAAAATCATAGTGCAGAATTTAATGGAATGAAACGTTTTATGCCGCTCACAATGATGCCCAGAAACAAAGAGAGGAAAAAAGAGAGAGAGATAAAAAATACCCCACGGTATGGAAAGGGGTGGATATAGTAATTGTAAATGAAAGCTATAAATCAAATTTACTCACGGAAATGAAATCACTGTACAGCGACTAAACAATATATATATATATATATATATATATATATATATATATATATATATATATATATATATATACGAGTGCTATTCAGAAAGTAGGGAATGTTTTAGCATTAAAAAACTAAGCAAAAAAAAAAAAAAAAGAAAAAAAAACAAAAAAAAAATTATATGTAACTGAAAGAGCTACTACACTACTACTTTCCAACATAATCACCAAAGAAATTGAGGCACTTATAGCGGAGGGGAAGCTTTTAAATACCTTCGTCGTAAAATTCTACAGCCGGAGACATGTGATAGCCTAGCATTTGAGTGACAATGTCAAACAACAATGTCGCTGAGACTTGTGGAAAAGAAAGCGAAAGCTCTGTTATTGTGAAGCGACTGTTTTCACGAATCGTTTCATCACCTTTAGCGACAAGATCGTCAGTCACAATTCTCGGGCCTCCACCCTTCTCTTTATCATAAACGTTGGTTCTGTCACTTTTAAAACGAATGCACCATTTCCGGACGGAACACCATTTTGTTGATGTTGTCAACATAATCACAGGAGGCCGCCAGGTGGTAGATAAATTTTAACAACTCCCCATTCGTCCCAACCCCCGGTTTCTTGTATGATATCTACAGTGTGATAACAGTTATAACACTGTTAGATGGCAGAGCTCTCCCTAGCCCTGAATCAGTACAAGTCGGTAGACGTCGGGCGGCTTCGGCAGGCAGTCTTTGTTTTGAGGCTGCAGCCAACGTTACTGACTGCAAGTGCTGTGGGAGGCAACAATAGACGTCTGCTTCCTTAATGTTTGCATACCAGTGTTCTGAGTGTTCCGTTTTGTGTAACACGTTACTTAAGTGAGTGATTCCTGTAGTTGGTATCGCTATCAACCATTCTCGTAAGTATGCTGCTTTCTTTCATTTACGACCAACATTTAAAGCGACGTGCGCTACCTGTACTTTCGCGGAAGCATGCCGCGTAGTTTGTGGTGTCAGCACTAGCACTGCAGGACGAAGGCGTGGCTTGTCTCCCCCGCTCGCCTCTCTCCCCGCGGCTGCCAGGGTAGGCGGGGCTTGCTTCCTCTGCTCCCCGCACCCCGCCCCCCTCACAATTCTGCCATCTAACAGCTCACACATTGTACCGTCATCTAAATTTCTGAAACTGGGACCAATCCACGTTGGTCATCAGTCCCTAGTCTTACAAACTACTTAAACTAACTAACCTAAGGACACACACATCCATGCCCGAGGGAGGATTCGAACATCCGACGCTGGAGGCATCGCGATCCGTAACGTGGCGCTCCAGACCTCTCGGCTACTCCCGCGCGGCGCGAACTTATTATGCTGTTACTCTATCCATTATCGCTCGCAGTGAGACCAAACATACTTGATTTTTTTTATATAATTCTAAAATTGCTTAGAGATCTTGAATAATCACTAGATGTTATTAGTAGATTATTTATTGTCAATTCAGTATATACAATATCGATCACCAGATGATGGGCTAAGCCCGAAACATGTTGTGAATTGAAAATAAATAATCTACCAATAACATCTAGTGATTATTGAAGCAATCTCTAAGCAATTTTAGAGTCATTAAAAAATTTATCTTGAAGGTTGCAGACCTGTAGCAAGACTTTCAGTCTAAAATAAAAAAATTATTGGAATTTACATAAAACTGTTGCCGTCTTATTCACGCTGGGTTCTTCCAGATTATAAAAGCAGCAAAAAGATATTTTGGGTGTATATTTACGGTTACATCAAAAAATATAGTAACACTTTTAACTAGGTAGCATGTGGAACCGAATGTGATACGATCTTGCAACATCACGCGGAACGAATTTAGTGTATAGTCATAACGGAACGAGAAAGCAAAAATGTAAATTGCTTGATATACAGAAACCTATCATACAATACTTGATACCCGAAAATGTCACCCACCACGCCTCCTACTTTCCAGACTTCACAGAAGCTCTCCTGCGAACCTTGCAAGACTAGCAATCCTGGAAGAAAGGATATGGTGGACACATGGCTTAGCCACAGCCTAAGGGATGTTTCCAGAATGAAACTTTCACTATGCAGTGGAGTGTGCGCTGATATGAAACTTCCTGTCAGATTAAAAGTGTGTGCCGGAATCAGGAGTCGAACCTAGGACGTTTGCCTTTGCGGTCAAGCATTCTACCACTGAGCTATCCCGACACGACTCACGGTGCCGCCCCACAACTTCAAGGCGAAGATCCTAGGTTAGAGTCTCGGTTCCGGCACACAATGTTAATATGCCAGGAAGTTTCTTATCTTCCTCTAGTCTCTGTTCGTTAGTTTCTGAGGACGCCTCTGTCGTGGACGATTGACGACAATTTCTTCTTCTTTCTATTTCTGGACGATAAATACAGGCATCGGTATCTGCATATGAATTTCTTTGATTATGAAGCGGGGCAATACGCCTATCGTTTCTCTACCTTTACGCGGCATGCTGCACGTGAGTAGCCGAGCGGCCTGGAGCGCGACGTTGCGGATCGCACGGCCTCCCGCGTCGGAGGTTCGAATCCTCCCTCGGGCATGGATGTTTGGTATGGATCTTTGGTATGTCTTTAGCATAAGTAGTTTGTAAGTTTATGGACTGATGACCCCGCAGTTAAACCCCATAAGCTTTACAAACATTGGAATATTTTCGTCTTTTTCGATGAGACCTGCGTTTTTCTTTATTAAGAGACGGCTTCCTGGCGTACACTGACAGCTGGCTGCCTTCGGAGTACGGTTACCTGATCAAGCGGCGCAGTGTCTGTTTACTTTTGTCCCGCATGAAAAACACGACTGTGACGAAACACGAAACTAACCTTCTTCCTACGCAACATCTTCATCTTCAGTAATTGGAACCGTAAGAACTGTTAATTTTAAACTGTTTTATTTTATACACTACCCTAGTTCCGAGACCTATATCTCATCATCAGGTGCATTTAGCGAGTCTATAAAACCGTTACATGTAGGAACCGATTAAAATAATGAGTCTCTGGTACATGAAACAATCTCTCATGATGCATGCCCGAGAACCGCATCAGCCCTCCTACTGCTACGAAATTACAGGCCTCCTTTCTTATACACGGGAGTTACATGTATTAGAACTGAGAATATGTTTATTTAACTTTCTTTTATTGTGAATTAATAGTAATAGGTATAGCTGTATAGAGAAGCAACTGAGACGGATGAAAAAAAAAAAAAAAAAAAAAAAAAAAAAAAGTTCCAATGTTTGTATAGCTTATGGGACTTAACTAGAGGGTTATCAGTCCCTAAACTTACAAACTAATTATCAACTAGCTAACACTAAGGACGGCACAAATATCCATGCCCGAGAGGGGATTCGAACCCCCGACCGTAGTAGCCTCAGTCCCCTCGGCCACCGCGGCCGGCAGTTGAAAACAAACAAGTCGCCAAGTGCAAATGGCGTACCAATCCGATCTTACTGATGATGCTGTGGTGTACACTGGGGTATCGTTATTGAATGACTGTAGTAGGATCATAGGTGACTGGGGTAGGATGATAGATGACTGGGCTAAATTTCTATGTGGTTAGAAGAATGGCAACTAGCGCTAAATGTAGAAAAATGTAAGTTGATGCAGATGGGTAGGAGAAACAATCCCGCAATGTTCGAATACATCATTAGTAGTGTGAAGCGGTATCGTCAACAAAGTAAAACTAATCGTTTCACGTAGAGGATACGGTGACATTCGCATAGTCTGAAATAATCTCTGGATTATGGTAAATACGCTCCTTTGGGTGAATTTACAGAGGTGGACAAAAGTATAAAAACACAAGGCACTCGCGCATTTATCTAATCTACCAGTTAACAAACCTCGCCGCCCGCCTCTGCCCTCATTCAAACCGAACAAAACCCAAGACGGGGTGACACAAGCGTTTTAGATGCAGTCTCCTTTACAGACGAACCAGGACTTCCCAAAATTATCCCAATAAAGCGAGCCGGCCGCGGTGGCCGAGGGGACTGAGGCGCTCCAGTCACGGTCTGCACGGCCACTACGGTCAGGGGTTCGAATCCCCCCTCGGGCATGGATATTTGTGCCGTCCTTAGTCTTAGCTAGTTCATAAGTAGTTTGTAAGCTTAGGGACTGATGACCCCGTGGTTAAGTCCCATAACTTCTACAAACATTTGAACATTTTGAACAATAAAGCGACGTCGACCATCTGCCTTCCCCACGACTGTCCTTATATGCTCGTTCCATCTCATATCGCTGTGCAGCGTTGGGCCTACATATTTAATTGACGCAACTTTGTCAAGCAGCACACTGCTAATAATGTATTCGAACATTACGGGATTTTTTCTCCTACCCATCTGAATCAACTTACATTTTTCTACATTTAGCGCTGGTTGCCATTCCTCAAACCACCTACAAATTTGACCCAGTCATCCAGCATCCTACTACAGTCATTCAATAACGACACCCCAGTGTACACCACAGTATCATCAGCATGTAGCCGCAGATTGCAACTCACTCTGTCCGTCAGATTATTTATACAGATAGAAAATATTAGCGGTCCTATCACACTTCCCTGGGACATCGCTGACGGTACTCTAGTCTCATGAACACTCGCCATCGTGGCAACGTTCTGGGTTCTATTACTTAAGTAATATTCGAGCCAGTGACATATTTGGGTACCTCTTCCATAGGTTCGTAACTTCGTTAGAGTCTATAATAGTGTACAATGTCAAACGCCTTTCGAAAATGAAGAAATATGTAGTCTGCCTGTTGCCCTTCATCCATACCACGCACGATTTAACGAGAGAAAAGGGCAAGCTGGGTTGCGCACGGTCGATGCTTCCTAAAGTAGTGCTGTTGCATGGACAGAAGCTTTTCCGTCTCAAGGAAATTTACGGTATTAGAACTGAGAATATGTTTAAGAATTCTACAGCATACTGATGTTAATGATGTAGTTCTGTAATTTCGTTCGTCCCGTTTTTTGTCTTTCTTATGCACAGGAGTTACCTGTGCCTTTTTCCAACCTCTTGGTACTTTTCGTTGTATCAAAGATTCGCGATAAATGAAAGTTAAATAAGGGGCCAAAGCTGCCAAGTATGTCATTGTAAGACCGGATTGGTACGCCATTGGGACTTGTCGACTTGTTTGTTTTCAACTCTCTCAGCTGCTTCTCTAAACCAGCTATACCTATGCTCCATTTGAGAGTTAGTTCGGCTATCAAATGAAGGTATGTCTGCATGGTCCTTCTGCATAAATGATTTCTTAAACGTAAAATACAAGATTTCTGCTTTTATTTTGCTGTCTTCCATCACCACCCCAGAATTATAAACGAATGATTAGTTAGGCACCTTTGATCCGCTTACCGATTTTACATAGGACATGCTGCAAATAACCGTGTAACCGCAGACCTTCGTATAACTGGATGTCAAAAGTCATTGTTAAAAATGTTCAAATGTTTGTAATGCTATGGGACCAAACTAAGATGGTAATCAGTCCCTAGTCTTACGAACTACTTAAACTAAGTTAAACTAACCTAAGGACAACACACACACCCATGCCCGAGAGAGGATTCGAAGCTCCGACGCGAGAGGCCGCGCGATGCGTAACGTGGCACTCCAGACCGCTTGGCTACTCCCGCGCGACAAAAGTCGTTATTACATTTGTGTGTCACTTCCATCATAGCATCTGATCGATACGCATTTCACACGTTGATAGCACTACAGTTTCGATGTTTAATAGTTGTTGTAAATTATAGGCTTGGAAACATAATAGTTACAGATATGAAAGCATATTTTTACCGCTCTTTTTGGCTACGCACACGAATGAATTCGCTGTAGTACACCTATGGCAAACTACCTTTTGAAATACGGAAGTTTCAGTTGCCTCTTTGTAGAATGGATATATAAAAATCGGTTCTTCTATTTTCGTATTCATATATTAAAATACAGATCCTGTGACTTTTCACTTCTGGCACTGTTACTGATGATAAAAATTTCGAGTAGCACCGTGGTTCTGACCCACGTTAAACTGTAAGTCCCCCTATAACTGGCTGGGCATGTCAGTTCGAAGGTCGGAGGAAGGCAACGGCATACCACCTCCAAAGAGGACCATGCCTAGTAAAGCACTGTGTCGTTCAAACCAATCTTCGGATTGTTGACTGCTTTACCTATTGTATACTAATATAATAAGGCAATCGTCTCTTTCAAAAATCTCGTACGCAGGCTGATGTGCTGATATAATTTATAATATATGAGAGCAGTCTCAAGCATATCTCTGAGCCGGCCGCGGTGGCCGATGTGACTGAGGCGCTCCAGTCACGGTCAGCACGGCCACTACGGTCGGGGGTTCGAATACCCCCTTGGGCATGGATATTTGTGCCGTCTTTAGTTTTAGGTAGTTCATAAGTAGTTTGTAAGCTTAGGGACTGATGACCCCGTAGTTAAGTCCCATAAGTTGTACAAACATTTTGAGCATATCTCTGATCAAATGTATAGTAAGTTCGTAAACAATAGATTCGAAATATTTAAGTATTGTGAAGGTTGTATGACTCGCACTGTGTGATCAAAAGTATCAGGACACCTGGCTAAAAATTACTTACAAGTTCGTGACACTCTCAACTGGTAGTGCTTTAATTCAGTATGGTGTTGGCCCGTCCTTAGCATTGATACAAGCTTCCATTCTCGCAGGCATAAGTTCAGTCAAATGCTGCAAGGTTTCTCGGGGAATAGCAAGCCATTCTTCACGGTATCGCTGCAGGTCGTTGAGGCCTGGCATGAAGTCGGTGTTCCAAAACATCTGTAAGGATTCAAGGCATAACTCTGTGCAGGCCAGTCCATTACAGGGTTATTATTGTCGTGCATTATGAACAGCTGCTCCAACGTGTTGAAAGACGCTATCGCCGGTCTTGGGTGTTGCAGTGCCACGCAAAACAACAGGGGGTGCAAGCCCCCTCCATGAAAAACACGACCACACCATAACTCCACCGCCTGAGAATTTTTTGTTGACACTACACACGCTGGCAGACGACGTGCACCGGGGATTCGCCACGCCCATGCTCTGCCATCGGATCTCCATATTGCGTACCGTGGTTTGTTGTTTATGGGCCGGCCGCGGTGGCCGAGGGTACTGAGGCGCTTCAGTCACGGTCTGCACGGCCACTACGGTCGGGGGTTCGAATCCCCCGCTTGGGCATGGATATTTGTGCCGTCCTCGTTCGTAAGTGGTTTATAGGCCCTAAGTAGTTTGTAAGTTTAGGGACTGATGACCCCGTAGTTAAGTCCCATAAGATTTACAAACATTTGTTGTTTATGGGCATAAATCCCAATTTCCCTTCCCTTCCGCCTGTCATAGTACGTAGTAGACTCTGATGCAGTTTGAAATTCATGTGTGTTGGTCTGGGTAGATGCATCCTATTACATTTTCTTCAAGTGTCGACGGTCTCTGTCAGTCAACAGAGTCATTGTTACATTTGTGTGTCACTTCCAGCATATCACCTTATCGAAACGCAGTTCACAAGTTGGTTGCACTTCAGTTCCGATGTTTAATTGTTGTTGTAAATTTTAATATGTTATAGGTACGGTAACATAATAGTTGCAGACATGAAAGCATATTTTTACCGGTCTTTATGGCTACGCACACGAATGAATTTGATTTAGTGCACCTAACAAACACCCTTTTCAAATACGGATATTTCAGTTGCCTCTTTGTAGAATGGATATATAAAAATCGGTTCCTCTATTTTCGTATTCATATATTAAAATCCGGATCCTGGGATTTTTATCTGTCACTTTTCACTTTGTTCACTTCTGGCAGTGTTGCTGATGTGAAGAATATCGAGTAGCACCGCGGTTCTGACCCACGTTAAACTGTAGCTGGCTGGGTATGTCAGTTCGAAGGTCGGAGGAAGGCCTGTACGCTTTCGTTCTATACGTGTCCCTTCACTTATCCACTTCTTTATCACGTCAGAAACTGTGAAATATGGATGTACGAATTTTGCACTGCTCTAACTGCTCACTATGCTATCTTAACCGAACTGCTTCTGTATTTCGTTTGGTAAACACAAGTCAGCACCAACCCCCTGTCCAGAAACTTTCTGTTATCACCACTACCTCGGTTGCCTTTATGTTATTGTCTCCACTCTGCTGAACCGACAGGAACACCATTTCAGTTCTTTCTGCAGCTGACAATACTTCGGAACCTATATATCTCATTTGATCCCGTAATTGTTTTTAGTATTGTATAGCATGATATATTTCGTTCAGCCATCCAACATGGCGTTTCTCATGTCGTGCAAATATGTCATTGAGCGCCATATTTACGATGCATACATACCCAGACAGGGATACTTAATATTACATATGCAAGCACTGCTCCTCGATAGCTCACTGCGCAGGGGAATTGGAGTTTGTTACGCAACAATGACCAACGCCATTGCCTGTGTGTGTAAACACGAGCAGCATAAATGACGGCATATAGTATGAGAGAAAAAAAAAAAAAAAAAAAAATATATATATATATATATATATATATATATATATATATATATATATATATATATATATATATATATATTATATAGCTTACGTGTGTATATATCGTGCGTGAATTGACTAATTATGCTGTGTAAATGAATTATATGAAATATGAAAATTTAAATGAGTGCATATTGTACAAAGAAAACAAAATTGTAAATTGTTGTAGTAGACACGTTGAGTTAGAAATCTTCGCAGCATCTTGCTTAGGTTCTCAAATATGGTAAACAATGATACAACAAACAGAATACTCGATCTTAGAATATGACATTTGTTGGAATTACAAAAAAAAAAAAAAAAAAAAAAAAAAAAAAAAAAAAATCATCTGTTGCCATGTAGACTTATGTTTGGTTAATCAGTGGCCTCCTTAGTGAAAAAGGTGAAACACATTACATACCAAATATTACTGAATTAAAATCTATGTTAACATATTATTTGGACAATAGCACCGAAATGTAGTAGCGTGCTTATTCACAACGTGTTGGTATATGCAACACTTTTGGGCAGATAATTAACATCAGAGCGTTAAAGCTTCAAGAGGAATGACGCCAAGAGGAATGCTATGGGACCAATGTTTAAACAATATTTCGTCGCCAAGAACATCCTATTTTTGCCAAGCATCATAATTTGCCAGCTTCATCGCACCATCGCTGCAAAGTAAGATCTAATCAATTAACCGTCTTTAGATTTTGTAATGATAAGCCAACGTTTAGTTTTGCAAATGATCAATAGTGAAGTTATTTGCATTTAATTATTTAGCTCTTGCACTAACCAAACAGCTCGCAACCTTTAATATCCCGAGGCTCAACTTGAACAATAAGAGAATTTAATTAAAGGTAATTAAAATCAGTGGTCTTGAAATATTTCAGTCAGCAAATAACAATTAGTACCATTATGAAAATTCTTAGTTGGCAACAATTGCAGGTTACTGATTATCAGAATATAGCGTAGTTACTGAATGGTGCAAAGTAGTCAAAATTGATTTTGTTCCAGGTATTCAATTTACGTGTGCTAAAAATGCACTGCAATACTTGGTCGAAGTATTAAAGCGAACAATTACGCTGCCACTAAATGTTTCATGGTAGATACGTTTGTTGCTGTTATAAGCAGCTATAGCTGGTGCCATAATTATACTTCTCAGAAATAATATTTAATTAATTTTTTTAAAGAAAAAGGAAACTGAAAAATTCAACTAGACATTGTAGGCAAAATCGAACCAGGACGAATTTTACTATTGCTGACTAAGGTACAGGTACAGGTTATGGTGACGGTTTGATTTTACGTAGAATTATTGCATGCATTTTTCTTATAACACTTTTCACGTTCATTAGAGGAATTTTTGCTAGTTATTTCCAATGTGTAAGTGATCTAAATCTACTGATTTTATATTTATCTGTTTTTTCTGGTGCTGTGGTGTGCGCTCTTAATCTGCATTCTGTGACTGTTACTACTGCACAATATATTTCCACAAATAAATTTGTTGCTCGTACATCGAGTTGGTGATCGTATCGATTTACCTATTCCAAATTTTCATTCATTACATTTCTGTCCCGTGCTTATCAAATTTAACACATTTATTCAAAGTTCCTTCACTAAACGATCGTTATTGCGAATTAGATCGCGAAGTATCGTGTGTGTGTAACCTCCACTACGTTATCGGTTTCACCACCGATATTCTGGTAATTAATTTTTTAGGCAAACTGGTCGATCGTCGCTGAGGTAGGCCGGTAAGATTACAAGTTAACAGAAATTATAATTTTGTCAAAAAAGAATTCATTTAAATGTTTTTCAAGCTGTCAGACAAGACATGAAGCAATTTATTCTCCTTTAGATCTTTGACTCTGAGCAGGACTTTTCCGCTTTTGTTGTAATGTGACAGGAGCGTTTTTCATTCATAGATGCAAGTACATGCTGTCTAGGAATGTGGTAAAGGTATGGTAAGGTAAAGCATCCAACAATCGGAAGATTGGTTTGAACACCACAGTGCTTCACTAGGCATGATTCTGTTAGGAGGTGGTATGCCCTTGCCTTCGAAACTAACCAGTCAGTTATAGGGGGACCTACGGTTTTACGTGGGTTCCGAACCACGGTGCTACTCGATTGTTTTTTATTAGCAACACTGCCAGAGGAGAAAGAAGTGGAAAGTGACAGATAAGGATCTGGCGGGGATCGAAACCGCGACCTTTGGATTTGTAGTCTGGCACTGGAGCACTGTGCTATTTTTTTTTTTTTTTTTTTTTTTTTTTAATCTGGTAGATCTATGGTTCGCGGTCGTACGTTCAGTTTGTTCATTGAATGGTTGGCTCAGCTTTTTTATTATATAGAGCGTTCAGCCCCGTGACCGGGCGCGCACCTACTAAGCCGCACTTGGAATGAAATCAAATCAAATGTTCAAATGTTTGTATAGTCTATGGGACTTAACTACGGGGTCATCAGTCCCTAAACTTACAAACTACTTATGAACTACTTACGAATTAGGACGGCACAAATATCCATGCCCGAGGGGGGATTCGAACCCCCGACCGTAGTGGCCGTGCAGACCGTGACTGGAGTGCCTTAGTCCCCTCGGCCACCGCGGCCGGCGCACTTGGAATGTGAGGGTGGTCAAATTGTAACTCTAAAATTTTCATACCAACAACTATAAGTTTTTATTGAATTTTATTTTATTTTGCTACCGGTTTCATTGAGGACTTATGTAACAGGATAGACTCCTAAAATTATATTTATTTATTAGACGTTTAGGCATCTGCCATCATCAATTCTAAAATGAAAGCTCTTAACTTGCACGGTACAGATCAGGGTCAATAATAAAATATCTACATATTTTATTATTGAAGCTGAACTTTAGTGAGCAAGTTCAGAGGTTTTTAGATCTTATGTTGGTGGGTGCCGAAACGTCGTAATAAATAAATATAATGTTAGCGATCTCTGCAGTTTGTAACCTTATTGAAGAGATGAAAATCGTGGACTCGTGCAGAAAATTCGTTTCCTTTATAGAGGAATAATAATACTAAAAAAAAAAAAAAAAAAAAAATTAAAAAAAAAAAAAAAAAATCGCACTTGCGTGTTTACGGCCCATTTACGATTTATAGTTTTATAAGTTTATGTAAACATTTCGGATCAAAATAATAATCTAAATAATAAAAAATTATGACTCTACTATTGTGGTAATATCTATGCACCCGACACGTAATATTCTTTCTGACCGTATTTTAACAAACAGCCAAAATTATATGATATTTGAGTTTAGCTTTGACAAACATACTCTTTTTTTTTTTTAACTTTTACCTCTTCGAACTATCATTTTAATATCCCTCCCGCCGGCCGAAGTGGCCGAGCGGTCTGCGGCGTTCCAGTCACGGTATGCACGGCCACTGCGGTCGGGATTTCGAATCCCTCCTCGGGCATGGATGTTTGTGCCGTCTTTAGTATAAGCTAGTTCATAAGTAATTTGTAAGTTTAGGGACTGATGACCCCGTAGTTAAGTCCCATAAGCTCTATAAACATTTGAACATTCAAATATCTCTCCCACATTTCCATTATATTTTTCCGTTAAAATATTATCACCTGTCTTGCCATGGTAGTTCAAAGTTTATTTTCTTTGCCTGTACTGGTTACGAATGACTATACCCAGGAACGAACTTAGCTAACTGGCTGGCCGCTGTGAGACGGTGGGCTGTGCCCCATCAGCCAGCCAGTGAGCTGCGCGATCGCGACCTACACTGCGTGACGTGGCATGGCACGGCAGTGCACAGGCCTTCTCTTCAGACGGTGTTGGGTCAATGCCATCTGTAATACAAAACTGAATAAATTTCTCAACGAACCACCCAGAACGAAAATGAACAAACGACCGCATATATATATATATATATATATATATATATATATATATATATATATATATATATATATATATATCCTCTGGCTACGTAAAAGGTTTTCGTACACTCTTGTTAAGTGAACACAACTATATTCTGCTAGATTCAGAGTTTTAATAAATATAATCACCTTTACTGCTGCTTATTCGCTTTATTTATTTGTCCACTACAGCTGTTTCGCCGTATTTGGCATTGTCAAGTGGTTGTCTATTTGTTGCCAATATACACACAGCATCTGTACCTCTATATGATTTTAATCGGTACTTTCTTAGAATTCGTTTTTTAGTAATTTTTAAAATAATGACTTTCCTGTTTGACAGCTATGTTCTTCAATGTTTAAGAGTTGTGCATATGTAAAAATGCTCCCTCTAAATGGCGTGTTTGTTCTATTTCGTGAACATGCCGTGAAATAAGTAACGACGAATTGAATAATGGTCTTCTAAAAAACGACTTTCTAAGAAACTACCTATTAAAATCATATAGAGGTACAGATGCTGTGTGTATATTGGCAACAAATAGACAACCACTTGACAATGCCAAATACGGCGAAACAGCTGTAGTGGACAAATAAATAAAGCGAATAAGCAGCAGTAAAGGTGATTATATTTATTAAAATGTCATACTATGATATACTCACTGCTGCAGGCCCATTTATGAAAAAAAAAAAAAAAAAAAAAAAAGATTCAGAGTTGTTCAAAGGTAACAGCGCTTTCTCTGAAAAGTACATTTGTTCTGTTTCCCATTAAATTCAAAGCAACGAATTGTAAACATAGACTTCTTTATCACATGTACTCAAGCTGGGAAGATACTGTTAAAATGACTGTTGTAAATATAACAAATAACTTTGTATATATATTAAGCACTAGAGTTATGTGGAATTCAGTATTACCACACTTATTCCGTTTGTGATTTTAGCTGCAAAAGAAAATGTAATCATGGTTTGAAATAGATTGTTTTATAGAGTAACATGAACAAAGTCATATCTGAACTACTGGAAAGGTAACACCATCAGAACCGTCCGTAGAACCATGTCAAATATTTTAGTAGGTGCAATGATTCTAATTAATGACTTTCAATATATTCCGTAAATAGTGAATAAACGCTTAGAGAAAAAATAAGGCAATTTGTTGCAATGTGTATACTTCCCTTTCGTTTCATTAAGGAACTACACTTGCCATAGAAATCTAGAACTTCCTTTATATATACGACACTACCTGTATCAGCACGTTGTTCAGAATGTTTATTCTTACAGTATCCTCGCAGTTTACATGCATATGCTTTAGAAGACCATTATTCAATTCGTTGTTACGTATTTCACGGCATGTTCATGAAATAGAACAAACACGCCATTTAGAGGGAGCATTTTTACATATGCACAACTCTTAAACATCGAAGAACATAGCTCTATTTAATTAATAAGGTTGCCCGCAAACCTTTTAGGAAAAAAGGAGTAAAAAATTGTTAGGTAGTGGCTGGTTTCGAACCACTGATCTAGAGAATTACAGTACAACACGCTGTCCACTACACCGACCTTCATTCTCATTGTATAAGTGGCAGTAACTGATACTAATACGGCATTTTAGACACTAGATTATTATTTATCGTATGAAGAACGACGCTTTTTTGTTAATTCTTCAGTGCCCCATTGCTTAGAAATGACAACGTACAAGTTATAATTAGAAAATCATCAAATACGCAATGCAAGATAGCGTATGCCAGTGAGAGTTCTGGGCGAGGAATGTCACGTGACACCTCCGAACGGCTGGTTTTCGTTAATTCAATAGAGGGTGTCAAATCTCCATTATTTTTGCAAATGTATCTCAAAGATGAGAGATATGAAAAAAAAACATAAGCGAGCAAAATTTTTGAGAATTTTCTTCTCTACAAATTCGATTATACAATATTCGAGTGAGATGTACGGTTTATTTGCAATTAAAATTACATTACAATCGGCTTTTTTTGGTGTTACTGACGTATTTTTGTCCGAAATATTTGAAAAAGCGAGGTTCTGGTCTTTGGTGAGAAACAATTATGTCTGTAAAATTTGGTTCCGATCGGTTGAACGGTTTGTCTTAAAAAGTGGGAACACGTTACGGACAGACAGACAGACATACCAAAATCGCCGATATTTTTGCAAATATCTGTGAAACGATACGAGACATGAAAAAAAAAAAAAAAAAAAAAAAAAAAAAAAAAAAAAAAAAAAAAAAAACATACGACAGTAAAGTTGTAGAGAATTTTCTCTTCTACAAATTAGGTTATTCAATTAAGCCGTTATTTTAATTTCATGTCAAAAGACTATCTCAAAGTTCCACTGTTACTATCGCAACCTAAAGTGGGCCAAAAGAAGAAGAAGAAAGAAAGAAAGGGGGCACGTCATTGATTGGGTCTGAAGATGAAACTACTGGAATGACGAAACCAGCAGAAAAAATAATATGAAATTCATAGAAACGTACGGCTGATCGTATAACAATTTTTGAATCTCAATTTTCCATTTTTGTTTGCCCGCTACATTCATAAGTTTTAGATTGTTGAGTGTCCGCGCTTAACGTCGGCTACCGTTGGTCGGGACAGAGTAGTACTGCTGATGCGGCAGCTACAGACCGTTCGCCGGAGTTACGCCCTGGGCACGGACGGCTAGCTGGCTGGCTAGAGAGTTGGTGGAGCTCGCTAACCCGCCCTCTAAAGTGCGCGCCGCGCCGTGCAGCCGTAATATCTCAGACAGACGGTGCCCCATTATCTGGAATGCTCTCGTAAAACAGAGGGACCCACTTAACATTTTGTATCAAACTTCGTTAATTATAAAGTGGCGCCTCATCCTCCGCAGCCTGCAACACCTCCGAGGGGGCGTTTAGTCTCCCTCGCCGTCATAACTACCTTATTCGCGGAGCTCTTGCTTTTCGCCTGCCAGTAGCCGGATATTTTAGTGGCTGCAGAGCCATGGACGCTGCCTCTTACTCGAAATGGCTCAACACTCACAACGCTACAGTGCTCGGCAGAGTCAACTGCGTGTTCCAAAGATTGTGTTAAAAGTGTTAAGACTTAAAGACATGTGTTTCCTGCCGTTAAAATACGACACTAGTCAACAGTCAGAGTAAGGCAGTACAGTATTATAAGCCACTCGTGCGAAAATTGAAGGTCCTTTTTTTTTAATTAACTTGTGAAGAATCGCAATGTCTAGGGCAGAGGACGGCAAGTAATCTTGTATGGGTTCCGGAAACATTTGAAAATTTTTATCGAGGTCCAGAAGAAAAACCACATATTCCTTATCATTTTCTTATTTTAATTTTCAGTCTCAAACTAATATGAAATACAAAAGATGTAAAACAGAACTGCATAATAATCCAGTAAAACTTACAAACTTACATTATTTGCTATTTATTTGTCTTTATTTTCACTCACAAAAAGTACGAATTAAAATGTCTAGTAAAACTTCTGTTGAAAAACCAGAAATAGGTCACATATTATACTGTTTTGGTTTAATTTTAAATAAAAAATATGAAATTCAATTAACTGTGCGTATTTTTGTTAAAAAAATTGTGCAAGAAGTTACATTTGCGGTCTTTAGCCAGTTTCTTAAAGTTACGTTCACAAGCGGAGCAGCTTATGAGAATAGTGTCTTCAAGGTGGGCGGCCGTTAATCTTCAGCGATACTTATTCTTGAAGAAATTAATTTTTAATGAAATTTGACAAATACATGTGGAGCCAAACATGGTTGCCAGGTAGATGGCTAATGTTTTGCAATTTTCATATTTTTCCGGGACATTCGTCAGTGGATTCAGTTTTTTTCTGTCGTCCTGTAAGTCTATTATCTCCATTTGGAGTAAACGCTTTAAAAGATAAAACAACATCGCAGCCACATACGTCCGTTCTCTTGCTGTAGAAACCTCAAAAGGTGATTATAAGAGCACAAAAGCGGTGTTTAAATGGATATGCCCAAATCGCTTAAATCGAGGTTTCAGAGACTGTCAGAGTATGTAGTCTATGGAATTTCCTTGTTCGTTAGATGAATTTCTCGCGGTGCATTCGTGTGTACAGCGCTGTTATGCGGATCTCCGACCAGCTTGCTCCACTTTGCCGCCGGTTGTCAGCGTACTCTCCAGCGTCGCACAAAATGAGAACCATTTATTTAATCTACCTATGATAATCATGATGAACTCTAATTATTCAAAAAAATGTTCAAATGTTTGTATAGCTTATGGGACTTAACTACGGGGTTATCAGTCCCTAAACTTATAAACTACTTAAGAAGTAGGACGGCACAAATATCCATGCCCGAGGGGGGGATTCGAACCCGCGACCGTAGTAGCGGTGCAGACCGTGACTGGAGCGCCTCAGTCCCCTCGGCCATCTAATTATTCAACACTTAATTGTAAACTTCTAGTAAAATTATAAGGGTGGCTCTTATACGAATTGTTATCTACAGAATAAAAGTATTTATTAAATGATTTCAGTGTATAACTTATACTTTCAAAATATTTTTGCGGTCCAGTTTCTGGCCTTCCGCGGTCCGGATCTGGACCGCTGTCCGCCAGTTGCTGACTGCTGGTCTAGGATCTTACCCATATTTACATTATCTAACGATGGATTCACGGTCTGCTTGTGAAAGTTCTTCGGCAGAAAAGCTTACTGATATCAAGTTCTTTCAAATCCTCCACAGGACGCCACCCTTGTCAATTTGGTCAAGTGAAATACGTTTTAAGAAACACAGGACACATTACAACATTAACACAATTTATTTGTTAAATCAGCTATCGGTATTTAAAAAAAATCATATGTTTGTAAATGAATGGGATTTAACCACTAATTAAACCGAGGACAACACTCACACCCATGGACAAGGGAGAACTCGAACCTCCGATGGGAACAATCGCGCGCTTCGCAGCAAGGAGCCTTAGAGCACTCCATTCCACGGCGGCGGTATTAAAACACGGTTTGTCACTTCTATCGAATACATAACACCACAAGAAATGAGCGACTACTGAACAATAACATTGCAGACTCTGATGTGAGACTGACATATCGATGCCCTCATTTGCCCTTTTAATTTTTATATCTAAATGAATATCTGGCCGTTTATTTCTCTAAAAACTCAGAAATTATTCTGCCGCTTTGAGATTTTTCTTTCTTTTTTTGTTTAACACATTGGTAGTTTAGAAAAAAAGATATGAAAAAAAGCAAAGGTACAGCTAGCTTATAAAAATAATAAAAACTCCGAGCTGCGCGGAATAGCTGCATAGACTAAGGCGTCCTGGTACGGACTGGGTGGCTGAAACGACCAGATGTTCGAGTCCTCCTTCCGGAATGCTTTCATTTAAAATAAGCAATCCACTATGTTACTGTGGACATGTTAGTATTGTACTCAATAACTAAATAGGTAGCACGATGCCTTTTCCAGTTTTTCGTACGACTTGACGAGTCTTGATGTTACAGGAGTACTGTCACTTTCAGATTATCAGTTGGAATCTCCTCCACAAAAAATAGGAAAAACTAATTGCGGAAATCACGACAGTGTGTTTCACAACATCTAAACGCGGGCTCCTCAGCAGTCTTACTGTTAGTTTTGTTGTGTCAGTAGTGCACTAAGTTCCGTTGCTTCTTGCTTCTGAGCGATCGTCGCTTTTGAGAGTAATTTTCCGTTATCATTATAAGTGGAATAACTAATATTTAGTGTGCCCTCAGAAAAAGTGACGGAGGAAAATAAGGGAAGAAAAAAGAAGTTACCACGACATATGAGAAGATTTGTTTTATAAGTAGATACAAAGTAGATACTGCTACTTGCTTAATACGCCGGGATACTATTGTGGAACTGGAAAGATATAATTTATTTCGCTGGTACACAACCAATCAAATTTCATTTAAGCAGCTTCCTCTTTGAATTTAAACGAAAAAAGAAAAAAATGCTTATCTAGAATGTAATATACCATTCACCGTCAACAAAAATGTTACGTTAGCAGCAGTTGTTGCCCAACTGCTGTCTTGAAAATATGAAACTTTTCATTGATGAATCAATGTGTGATGACTCTTTCTGAAATTTTGTTACAATTTTTCTCCAACCGTAAACAAATATTAGCTTAAATAAATAAGCTCACACTTTCAGAATCTACCTGTCGACGCCTTATAGAAGATATTTCAAAATATATGTTTTAGAAAATAATTAATATAGTAAAACTGTGCAAACACTTCAGTCTTGCATGTGATCCCAGCGCAGATTTAGCTTTTATGGCTCAATTTTCATTAAGTGTGCGGTACTGCACAAATGGGGGTACTAATAAATGAAATAATCGTGCTCCGGCACTACTCGAAGGTTAAAGCTCTTTTTATGGAACACTGTGAAACAACTGTACAATGAATTTTGGAAATGTATGCCTAACAATTATCTAAATTTACGACAGTGTGTACACTTAATTTTAACATTATTCTCTTTACCGTAGCCTTGTGAAGATTCATTTTCAAAACTGAAGTACTAGAGAAAAAAAATCGTGATCGGTTGTCCAATCATTTAGAAAATATATTGAGGATTAAGTGCAACCCAAACGACGCAGATACAGACGAGATAGCCGAAAAAGATCAACATCACGTAACATACAAAAAAAATTTAAGTTTCTTTTGCAATTACAGTGAATGACGAGATTCCAGAACAGACCTGTAGCTTTCATATAAAACCTTTTGCGTGTGCAGTGTATCTGACCCTTTCTTAATTTTTATTTTATATGTTTGAAAGTTTGAGATTAATGGTATTATCATAAAGTTTTTGTAGTCATTTGAATAATGTAAGATAATATTTTAATATACAGTGGCTCATCTTGGATGAAATGACTTTAAAAATCAATTTCAGAAACAAGAATTTGTGGTTATTTGAATAATTTTATATAATATTCTAATAATAAACCTGGCTCATCTTGCGTGAAAGTCCTTTAAAATAAATTTCAGGAACAAGGTACACTAATCCGAGACTTGTTTTTGCTTAGTACTAATGATTTTCTTCCTTACCCTGACCATCATATCCTCCTGCCTAGCTACAAGAATATTGTAAAATTACGTAAGTCATGCAAATTTTATTTTCATAGTGATAATTATTCTGGAATCAATTAGTCAGGTGCACAGAATGTTATTTTTCAGTTTATTGAAAATTGATCAGTATGATGCGATTTTCAAAACTCATCCTAGCAGTCAATCTGCGAAATTCTATGAAAGGCGCATGTCGTCATTGACTCATGGTACCACAATAATTATTCCAGTCGCTCTCAACACTCTACTTCCGTGAAGACTGACTAAAATATAATTGTTGTCAACCAGACAACTATCGCCTCCCACGAACACGTCCTCACTATCTAATAGTTGTGAAATCGGCATACTGGGATTAAAACATCTTATTTACCTATATTGCAGTCTTCAGTGACATAAACATGGCCTACTTTTTCATCATTTGCAGTGCCATTTGGCGAAGGAGTCACATACATCAAACAGATGTGATTGACTTGTTTTGCAAAGTAGGATACTACTTAATTTTAAAAGGTGCTTGTGTTTACACCTTTTGAAGTACGATAAATCATGTATATCCAAATTCGGTAAAGAATTAATGATTTTACAGCTGTCGACTTTACCTTTATCCTACGTCAAATGAAGAATTGTAAATAGAAGCGCGTAGAGTTGTTCGATCACTTTTACAGGTTCATTTCTTAGTGCTGACAGACACATGGACTTCTGTGCCTCTCACAAATCATCAGGTATTGTATAAATCTTACGTGAAAGTGTCTTGGATTCATAACGCCCATGGTGGAGACGGACAGCTTCATCTGCGGTATAAATTTGTAAAACTGAAGCACTCGCCAATAGCTCATAAAAATGTTTGTGTGTGCGTGTGTGTGTTTATCCCTCACATCTCCTCCTAAACACTCAGGTCGATTACAATAAATGATACACATTCTAAATAAATATTGTGGGATAAGGAAAGTCAGTGTTTAAGGTTGAAAACAAAACAAACTGTTTTTGTTCTACTAAACTTTGTTTATTTACTAACTAGTTTTCGGCTTATTAGGCCATCGTCAGGTAAACTGTTGACATGCGTCGACAAAAACGCTATTGCTTGGTTCTCAAAGATGGTAAAACAAAGATACGATACACAGATTACTTGGTCTTTGGGTATGACATTTGTTGGAATTACAAACAGTATCTGTTGCCATGCAGAATTATGTTCACATAATCAGGAGCCTCCTTAACATTTTTACATTTTAATTTGCGAGTGAACAGGGTGAAACACATTACATTTCAAATGTTATTGAATGAAAAACTATATTAACATTATTGACACTGTAGCATATGTTGGGATCATCACTTAAGGTGTACATTAAATTCGTTTTCTACACTGATTTTACTTTTTACTTACATGACAGCATTTGGCAAGATTCACATATTTAAATTACCGTACATTACATATTACTGTGCAGTTTATTATATATTGTTGTATTTTAAAGTCTAAAAGTAAACATGGTAGGAAAGGGGACTCTACCTGTGACATTAAGTTGGACTGTGGTGGGTGGCTGTTTTGTTTACATCATGTGAAGCTTAACAGTGGGGATGTGTTCAACTGTACCTGGTCATTTAGTACTAGCTGGGGATTTTTAGCTAAATGTTTGTTTATTTCCAGTGCTTCTAATAGGTTTAGTTTTCTGCCTTTGTTGGCTATGTGAAGCACTTCTGTGTGGATCTGGTAGTTGTGTCCTTTCGGAACGTGATCAGCAAAGGTGGAGTCTGTTTTCTGTAATCTCCAGCTACGTTCATGTTCACTCAGTCTAATTTGAATTGCCCTGCCTGTCTGACCTATATACAGTTTGCTGCAGTCATTGCATGTTATTTTATAAACACCACTGTTACTTAATGCATCCCTTGTACCTTTGCTGTTAAATAGGATGTTAGCTGCAGTGCCTCTTACATAAAATGATGTTCTGTAACAAGGGATGCATTAAGTAACAGTTTGTAATTCCAACAAATGTCATATCCAAAGACCAAGTAATCTGTGTATCGTATCTTTGCTTTACCATCTTTGAGAACCAAGCAATAGCGTCTTTGTCGAAGCATGTCAACAGTTTACCTGACGATGGCCTAATAAGCCGAAAACTAGTTAGTAAATAAACAAAGTTTAGTAGAACAAAAACAGTTTTTTTTTTGTTTTTTTTCCAACCTTAAATGTGGAAGCGTTCTACCAAGAAGCGACGGAAGAATCCATTTATATGAAAGTCAGTGTATTTATGGGGTGCGGGGTGGTAATGTAAACGCAGAAGGAGGAAGAGGAGATGGGAAGAGTGAGGATTAAAAGGTGATGAGTGTCAAGAACAAGAAGGACGACAGAGAATGACTGGAGAAAGAAACGAACATAAGACTGAAATAAATACATACTTTGTCAATGCACCGTACCTCGGTTAGTGTGGAATAAAATTAAGGCTTATGTAGATCATGCAAGCGTTGGACAAAACTGACTTTCTAAACATGTAGTAAATAGTTTTGATTGTGTCTCATGTTAATAACAACCATTCAAATATATGTACAGTTGTTGTTATTAACCATCTGATCACAAAGACAAGGCAGTAAAGAGGAGATTCAACAAATGTGCAAAGAGATAAAGGAGGTTATTCAAACAGTTAAGGGGTAGGGAAACTTCATGAAGGATACTTAAGTATATGAAACACTCAAAAGCAATGGTGTAAGACTTTTGTGTGTTGTAAGGGCTGTCGGATTAAATATTTTTTAAAAAGCAGTGTGTAATTTACAATGTCTCTAATGACATATACGACGCAGCGGGCCCAGAAGATTACAAATGACATCAGCGTATTGAGAACAGGTTAAAATGGTTTATTAGTTTTCCATTTGTTTCCATACGACAAGGTGTCCTTTGCTTCATTCAGTTTAGCTGACCAACATCCGAGGAGGTCCACATACTTCTTCTGAAGAAGCAGGAATTGTTTTCGAAACCTGTTTTCCTATTTATTTCAAACTTTACATAGTCTGTAAACTTCTGTACTTGGTAAGAATCGTTTCAGTATTTGACAGCTTACATATGAGTCCAGCTCCTCATAGGATGTTGCGAAACGTTATCGCCTAATGAGATCCAGCACTGTCCTCTGCGCAGTGAAACTTTCTTCAAAATTAAATTGTTTCGCTCTCGTTCGTCAGCGAATCCTGCTTTACGCACGTCGTGCTGTTTACGCGCGACAGAAATTTAATTAGGCCATAACCGGCGGCTGCCCGTTTAATTAGTGTGCCCGCTGCGTAAACTGCGCGCTAGTCCCCGTGATTCACGATCTTTATGTCATCGTAAATTGCTCACTAACATGCCATGAAAATACCTGCCCCCCCCTGCAAGAATGACCTGAAGCGCCTGCAGATAGCATTCGAACGTGACGCTGCGTGCGACAGTTTCGTGTCTCATTAGCCATAAGCCCAAAATAATTTTCCGTAGCGTCACGATTTGTAACGCTGAATTTTCCATTTTACATTTGCGTCTTCCGAACTGCAGCTCCATAATATCTACATTAAATGATTTTAAATGTCGACTTATATATCGGTAACAAGTTCATGAACTAAACATGAAATACAGATCAATCCAACAGAGCAGACTCTGTAGTTGTTTGCTATAACTGTATGTACCAAATTATGAAGAATTATTGGGCGACCAGAAACTAGCCATGTTAACATAAAACATAAACTTTCACGAAACGGACCAGGCTACAGTGATCCCAGATACCGTTATGCATCAAAGGCGTAAGCCTCAAAAGCCATCAAGAATATAATTCTTTTCTCTGAGAAAAGGTGTAAAGTACGATACTAGTGCGTGGAAAATTTAGAAATCGTTGCTGTGCCACCTGTGAGTACTTTGGTATTTATCCGTCTGTCCTATAACTTGAAAATTCACGAATTAAAACATATGTATCTTTAAGGACAAATGGTGCATAGAGCCTGTTGTCTGGAGAATGTAAACAATTACTTCAGTTTACATACTTCACCTCTCCAACTGTCAAACACGCCCATCGCAATACCCTACTGTGAACTCGGAAGACACTTAAAACATGCCTTTATTCACTATCCTACAATGAAACTGTACAATTACGAGGTCCACTATAAATTTAACCACATTAAAATAATTGACTTTTTTTTCAGTGACCTGCATGATGAATGAATTTGGATACATTTGATACATGACGTGTGCCAACACTAAGATGCGATAGGGGATTTTATATTTCCATGTATATTTCCCTCCACTCAGAATGGATTCTGATGAATCAAAAACGTAACATCCTTGTTTCTTTCTCTGCTTACGAGGACCTCTCATAAGACTTTCTCAGCAGCAACCCGCCTATGGAAAACTGCACTACTTTTTTGCCGATCAGAAGTGATGTTCCCTGTACGTTTGGGTCTTATTTTATCATATTGTTCATTACCACCCTTGTGTCACTTCTGGGGGCAAATCCTTTATATGTGTCTGAAAGTATGTTGGTCTGTGGCCAGATCTTCCCAAGGTGCATTTTTTTTTTTTTTTTTTTTTTTTTTTTTTTTTTTTTTTTTATAACGCGAGGAGTAATAATACATATGATGTGTACGGTACCTTTTACTGTTACATGAGGAATACTATATGAGATATGTACGGTACTTCATTGTTTACAATTCTGAATTTCATTGCAGCTGTGATCATTGATTATTCATTTTCTTCCTCATTCATCTCTCGTCTGCCACACAACCTATGACATGTATGTGGTTCTTGGGGATGCCGCCTAAATATAAATAGTTGTTCAAGGTAACTTCTGCCCAGTTCTTTAGTGACGGTCTGCAACCAGAAATTATAAATTGCAATCTCTCATAATAAAACACCAAAAGTCAACCAGTATAAAAAGAGTCAGATAAATTTCAGACAACACCAAAATTACGAAGTTAAAACGAGTAAACAACGGCCTACCAACTGTCAATAATAGCAACCAGTTGTTCGTCACAAAGAAATGGTCTATGTTGTATCTCGTATGCTGATTCCAATAGGTTGCCATCCATACATCAGCAATCACGCCTCAGTGCCCGATTTGTGGCTTTCATTTAACTTACGCCCGCCATCTGATACACACTCCTGCGCCTCCACGAATACATCTTGCGAAATTTTTCGACCTCTAGATTGTGCCACACTGTGCGGGAGATTCCGTGCGCTCTAAGGCGTTTTGCTACTCAGTGCCCGCCTGCTCCCCGTCGGAGATTCGCGTCTCCCTCTGGAATGGGTGTGTGTGTGTGTGTTGTCCTTAGCGTATGTTAGTTTAAATAGTTTGTAAGTCTAGGGAGTAATGACCACTGCAGTTTGGTCGCAAACTTTTGCATACTGATTGTGCCATTGTGTGCGTATCTGTCCTCATGGAGCTCTATAGAGCGAAACATTTGGTTCAGACAATTCAGTGGAAGGATAAGAACTTTTATTTTACTGCAGTGGATAGGAAAGGTAGTCAAGAAGACCAGCTGTAAGAGATGCAGCGTTTGAAGAAGTGTGTTCCCAGTCTAAAGATATAAGGCGATGTGACACTCGTGATGACTGTAGTCACTGTTAGTGTCACCATGGTAACTCCAGGGTGCTTGCAAGAAGAGTGAAGTGGTTGAATTAGGCAGATAGAACACTTTTCCAATCCTCGAATCCGAGACAAATAATAACAGGAAAATTGTGTTGTAACTTAGAGGGGAGAATATAGATGTAAAATGTTATTACAGAGAAATTAATTTATTGCTAGTGGAACGTATTACTGTGGCTGCTATATGGGGAATGTATTATTTAAAGAAGAATAAGGGAAAAACTGATTTGAGTTATGGTAGTGTGAAACTGGGGAACGACACCTGGAAAAGAGTTTTATAGTTTGATGAAAACAGAAAGAGATGAACTGTCGGCGTGTCTGTGAGTTTCGACACTGTACAAGAAAATATAGGTAGATTAATGATATAAAGTAAAATAATTTTGCGTGGTCAAGCAACAAGTATTAAAACCGGGAATAGTGTCGTTAGCAATTAACTGTTAAGTTATGGATAAAGCAAAGGTAGAAGCAGCAGGATTGGAGCGAGGTGTTTACATTAAAGGAGAAAATATGTTACTGCTCAAAGAGGAACAGAATTTAAAAAAAAAAACTAATTTGATACATTTTTCCCGAGAAATATAGATTCGAAAGGATGGAATCGGAAGAACTATGCCAAAAACATTGGTTGAAATACAGACAATACGCTGTGAAAAATTCAATGCACCAAAGTAAAGTGAGAATAATAAGAGGAAAGTTAGGTTCATGGTTAAGACATGGCTTAATGGGGAGTCGCTTGATTTTATAAAAGGTCAGTCATTTATTGTAAATAGGTAAGGAAATTCAGTATAAGATCTATGGAACGAACAGACGATGTCCACCAGACAAAGATGTATTTATTCTGGAATTAAGAGAGGCGATCTCAATACGGGTGTCTAGAATACTAAAGGTTTGCCTTTTCACTTTGTTGCTGAAATTTCGTATCATGATTACAGAAGAAGTGGTACAATATCTTTGTGAGAAGGATCGTTTGTTAACCATTTCTATTACATGTGTATTTTTATTCTTCATTCTACGGAAATTAAGAAACTAAGGTTTTCTTAATTTTGATGTTAGGAATAGCATATCTTTAGTATTCTTCCATGTACTCCGCATTTCACTTACATGCTGAAAACCTGAAAGTATTGCATAGGTAATTAAATGTAACGTGAACTAAACACACTTTTAGGCACCCGTATGAAGCGGAATTTAGTTAGAATACTATTGTATACATTAACAAATCATTTTCAGCCGTATGATGTGATGCTGACCCTCTTGATGGGATACAGGGCACTGTGGACAGCTTGGGAACAAAGCAGAAAAGTTTGTGCCTTCGTGAATATTTGGCACAACAGCAACTTTGTGACGAAAAGTGCGTAGGTGTTATATATACAATGAGATAATTTACATTTTAGGTATAACATTGACGGCACAGTATGAATACTAAAATCATCAAATGACCACCTGGCTCGCCTGTTTAAGAAGCTCGGGAAACTAACTGCTCTAACTACTGTTTCCGAATACATTCATTCCTTGATGATTTTTCCATGAACGATAAGTTACCGTAAGAAAGAAAAAAGAAAAGAAAACGTAAAAAAGATAAGAAAAAACTGGAACTCAGTCCACGGGATGAGTAACCGCAATAAGAATGATCTGATTTCAAGTCACTATGTTTCAAAAGTATGAAAATATGGTTTCAATAACATGCTAATGCCAAAGAAACCTGAATTAAAATTTTTGGGTATAAGGTCGCGTCAGTTTTGAAACAGCAAAGGAATTGCTGACGTATGGGTTATGTGTTTTAAAGGAATTGCTGACGTATGGGTTATGTGTTTTGAAGATATGCGGTCTAATACCCACAACTGTTTTATTGAAAGTGAAATTAGCCTTTGAAGCCTACCAACGTATAGTGAAGAACCCTGCTTACTGCAAGCCAAATCTATTTAGTTTGTACTACTTCTTAAAAGTCAGACAATATTCTAACTGCCTTACTGCCCAAATTCACACAGAGCAAACAAGTTAAGAACAAATAATTCACAAGTGCTAAACAGTTACTTAGAAAAAGTGGAACAAATATATTGTCGTAAATGCAGAAAGCAATGTGTCAATTGTTCAGAGTCAGATGCAACGTTAAAAATCGTAATAATCAAAAGTATAACGTGTTTTTTTTTTTTTTTTTTTTTTTTTTTTTTTTTTTTTTTTTTTTTTTTTTTTTATCGACACTGGTGAAATAATATTAAAATACTTTTATACGAGTTGCAATATTCAGACAAAGGCATCGATGTTCAAAAATTAATTTTAATAATTAAACGATGAAAGACGAAATTTATAGACATTTCATGTTATGCAGACACGAACAGAAGTACGTTTTAATTAAATACACTGATACAAACAGAACAGTGAAACCTGTAATATGTAGCAAATGTGTCAAGACCCAAAAGAGTAAGTATAAAACTCAAAATAATCCAAGTTCCGTACGGAAACATACTGCATAGCTGCATAATCAGAGAAATTTCACACTGGAAAATTGTCCCGCGTACGGCTTTCCTATCTGCGTGTTGGTTGCGGTGGTGAAGGAATTCCGATACTGCTAAGAGTGGCTCGGAGGGCCGGGCGCGCATCCTCTGGTTACGACGTCGCCTGACCTTATTGGTTTCCGATACCACACTTGCCAGTGTACGTCCAGGGCCCCGTAACCCAACGACGGGGTATAAAACGTTTCTTCAAGTATTACGCAGTTCATAAGAAGGAACGAAGTGTCAGTTTTCAAATTTCTGTCTTTTTCGAAATGCTGTTGTTGTTTATCTACCCTTAAACGACTTACCACAACCGTGAGACTTCGTTCATACTGTTTTTTCTGAATATGTCAAAATTTATCACCCTGTCATTCTGGGAACACTGCGTCACCCTGATATTCGACAACGATGCAAGTATTATTGACCTTTTACGACCACATGACCTTCTTTCTGACGTGATGCCATCAATTCATTGTTCTGGAAGATATTTCCCTACATTCCTGTCATTGTGCATTCAATAGCTGGTGTAATGTATAGATGTGATAGAGCTAAGTAGGCCAATACAATGTCACCTGGTAGGTTACCAGACTGGTGTATCCTTGTAGAACTGACGCAATGAAATTGAAGGATTACCCTTACCATCATCACCATCATCATCATTAGAGACATTATGCCTTTCAGCTTTCAGTCTGGAGCATAGTGCCTCTAATAAATTCCTCCATGATCCCCTATTCAATTCTAACATTGATGCCTCGTCTGATATTATGCATTTTACTTCAAAATCATTCTAAGTACTTTCTTCTTGGTCTACCTCGACTCCTCTTACCCTCCGCTGCCGAGCTCATGAGTCTCTGAGGTAACCTTGCTTCTCCAATACGAGTAACATGACCCCACCATCTCAGTCTGTTCGCTCTACCGGCTTCATGGTGTTCATTCCCAATTTTTCTTTGATTTCCTCATTTTGTCAACCTCCTGCCATTGTTCCCATTTATTAGTACCTGCAATCATTTTTGTTATTTTCATATCTGTAACATCTACTTTATGAATAAGGTAACCTGTATCCACCCAACTTTCACTCCCATACAACAAAGTTGGTCGAAAGATACAGCGGTGCACTGCTAACTTAGCCTTCGTACTTACTTCCTTCTTGCAGAAGAGAGTAGATCTTAGCTGAGCACTCACTGCATTAGCTTTGCTGCACCTCGATTCAAGTTCTTTCACTATGTTGCCATCCTATGAGAAAATACATCCCAGGTACTTGAAACTGTCTAACTGTTCTTTGTTCCTCCTATTTGACACTCAAAGTTTAAATCTCTTTCCCACCGACATTACTTTCGTTTTGGATTACCCTTGCCACCTTTGGTAATTTGTTTCGGAAAAAGATTTTCCTCGACGATATAAAATATTTATGCAAATGCAATAAAACTAATTGTGTAGAATTTGTTTATAAAACAAATATTTCACCGGCACCGCAAAGGAGTCATCAGTATTATTCTCCTTCATAAGTGAAGCTATATACAGGGTGGTCCATTGATAGTGACCGGGCCAAATATCTCACGAAATATACATCAAACAAAAAACTGCAAAGAACAAAACTTTTCTAGCTTGAAGGGGGAAAACTAATAGCGCTACGGTTGGTCCACTATATGGCGCTGACATAGGTCAAACGGATATCAACTGCATTTAGTGACGAAGCGTTATTCACAAACAGAGGTAACGTAAACCGCATGATATCCACTATTGGGCAACGGAAAATCCACGATGGCTGCGACGAGTGGAACGCCATCTACCTTGGCTGGTTAATAATTGGTGCGGCATTAGGTAAGGAAGGATAACTGGCCCCTATTTTATCGATGGCAATCGAAATGGTGCAATGTATGCTGATTTCTTACGTAATGTTCTACCGATTGTATTACAAGATGTTCACTGCATGACATAATGGCCATTTCGGGCATATGGCTTGCGTGCAGCTGAAGCGGTCTTAAATAGAATATCCTGAATAAGTCACAAGAAATATTGTTTATAGTCAGGAAGGAAGGAATATTAGCGTTTAATGACCCGTCGACAACGTGGTCATTGGAGGCAGAGCTTAAGCTGGGATTGTTTGGTGTAGTACAGCAAATGTCGAAGAGTACTATACGAACTTTCATTGGGTAACATAGGTCAACTGAGAATACCTTGCAGCAACATACATGCTTCATTTCATCAAAATCGGATCAGGGGAAGAAAAGATATCGTAATTTGTAGTTTCTAGTATATGATACGCTTGAGTTGCAGCGTAGTGTAGCAAAGATCCGATAGAGGCGCTGTTACTTACATAGTGCTAGAGCCCTGTATTGGGAGAGTACCGCCAACCGGGCAAGCGCCGCCATTGTAGGCCTATCTCGCTATAGCAGCGCTATGCACGGCGCTGTTAAATTAACATTTATGATGAAGGGAACCGGTCTGTACATCGACGTGGTATGACAGTACGTTAAGTAAACAATCAAGTAAAGTTTTTACTCGTTTTCTCACCTCTACTGCGAATATTAAGGAAAAATTGGTGATCGAGATCTGAGATCAAGACCTTTTATTTTTGAGCAAACTAGATGTAAAATTGTTTCGTGCAAAGTTTTGTCAAAAAGTAATATATGTTGAGACTTTAAGTCGCTAGAGTTATATTTCATTTAAAGTACTGCTACTTATTAAAATACAAATATGTAGTTTAGTTATTTAGGCTGCTAAGGAAAGAATAAAAATTGGAAAATTACAAATTAATTTGTCTAAAAAATTTGAAAGGTATTTTATCTACTAGTAACTGCGTCGTAAAATACCTACACGGCATTCATCATGCCAATACTTTTATCACCGCACTCTGCTTGGCGATTATATTTTCTCAGAATAATATGTACTCTAGTTTTTAAAAAATACGTGCACAACTTTTTACACAACACTGTGACACGAAGGAATATTTTTGGACACGTTCATTGATTGATTTATGTCAAAGCAGCATTGTTCACTATCTTGAAATGTATAAAAAAAGTTTTGTCTAAATACATTGCGATAAATTTACGTAGAATGAGTAAGATACGAATATTATTTATATACATACAATATATGTAAACGGTTCTGCCTGTCCAAACTTTTGTCATATTCAGTATAAATGCGAAATTCGTCAAATACGGCAGATTATTTTAAATTTTCACGTATTTGTATCTTTTAGAAATATCTTTTCTCTACATGATTGTCCGGCCAACATTACTCGCAAGAAACAGATGAACCTAGAAGTTTACTCGGTATTTCAATACAAATTTGTTTTACTTCACACACTTTTGCATTATCGTATGGAAATGCATCGTTTCTTCCAATGCGATGTACCCACAATTCGCGTCTTTTCGCATTCCTTTCGCCCTGTGGAATGCGGAAACCTCGGACTGTCTTAGTGTAACGATTCACTGCACAACACTGCGGCATTCTTCACCATATATAAAAGTGAAATATCCTATGTTAAGCTCTTAATTTAATACACAATGAGTCTACAGATTTCCAACACCTCTGAATGCTAAAATAACAGCGAGTTAAGTTAAATATGCCATTTACGCTGATGGACTGCTTAGGCCTAAAATGGCGGACGTGTCCCACCCGCGCTCAACTGACCAATAGCAGCCGGCGGTTGTCGGCAAGCCACACATAAAAAGTTGACGCTACTCTCCCAATACAGGGCTCTACATAGTACATCAAATAATTAATAACTGCCGATGCTCCGTTTTTTATTCACATAACTAAGGTGTGAAACACAAGCAAGGCTACGATTTTCCTTACGGCAGCGGTGTAGTGTATTAATGTTGAATCCATTTCGAAAAATCAGTCACGTAAAATGAGGTAAAATTTTTGTGTGTTGATAATGAAAAAAATAATTAATTTTTTCCCGATCAGTAAATTAATGATCCCCCTAAAGCGAATATTTCGTTGCCAACGTTAACATACTAAACCTCTGGTACTGAAAGTAGAATTTAACTCGGGTATGACAACAACATAAAATTATTAGCTGTATCCCGCATGCCTTCCAATGCCATGGAAAGAAAAAAAGTGCGTCTTTTCGCGGGTATCATCTGAATTTAAAACATAACGACGTTCTTTCGCGTATATCGATATTTTCACTTACTAAGAATTCTTTGCGAGGAAACACGAATTTATGTAGCTTCCTTTCCGATTTCGGTGCGTACTTATTACATCTTGAGTGCATTCTGCTTAGGAATGCCTTGAAAACGGTGTAGTACAGTACAAAGCAAATTGAGACCCTGTTAGTTACGTAGTGCACCAAAGAACTAATAGTTGGCGCAGCTGCATGTTTAAATTTTTTTTTTTTTTTTTGCTCTTCGATGGATACGCCATAGAACAGCAACACACCATTATAGGTGCTGTTGCTTTTGTAGTGCTGTAGAGAAACAATACATGATCGGTTGTGCGTATTCCTTCAGTAACAGGTGTATATTGAATAAGAGCCGCAATCTTGTTTCTGCAAATACAAACTAACATTAGAAAGCGAGTTGCTAGTTAACTTCGTATATTCACAGCTTAACGAAATTTCGTTGCTTCTTTTGACAGGGAACATTTGAATATAAAACATAACGACATTCCTTCGCGTCTATCGATGCTCCAATTTACATAAGATTGCTTTGCAAGGAAAATCCAATTTGTGTTGTTCCCTTTCTGATTTCGGTGAATTCTCATTACATTTTGAGTGCGTTCTGTTTAAGAATGCCACGAAAACGACATAGTTCAGGAATGGACAAAGTGGGGCGACGTTAGTTATATAGTACACCAAATAACTAATTATGGCGTTGCTGCGTTTGTTTTTTCATTCTCATAACTATGGCATAATAGACTACAAGAATGGGTGCAATTTCATTTACGGCGGCGCCGTTGTGCGCTGATGTTGGCAACGGCCGTTGAATGCTTCTCAAAAGTCAGTCATATAGAATGAGGGGCATAATTCTTAATGTTCACGATGAAATAAATAATTTATGCTGTTCTGGTCAGCAAATTAATGATCCTCCTAAAGTGAATAGTTCGTTGCCAACGATAGCAAACTAAACCGCTGTCACTGCAAGTAAAATTTAATCCAGATAGGACACTTTTTTTCTTCCTTGCTATATCCCATATCCTTTGCAATGTCATGGAAAGAAAATAAGAGCATCTTTTGAAAATATAACCACTAAATTGTATATAGAGTAGAAATATCTAAGGAGTGAGCATTGCGTTTTATGCATCTTCTCAATATTAAGCAGGAATTACCACGTGATATTGAGACAAATCCACTCTTTCCACACATTTATTTGCTATTACGATTGGTTTGTACCGCATTGTCTGCAAAGAAGCCCCACCTCCTTTTCGTAGAGCAACCTCATTACATGAAATAATATTTAAATAAATGTGTCACAGAAGCAAAAAGAAAATTGGGGACGCGTCGCTAGATGGCCATTTACACATAGCGTCTTAACCAAACAAAAAGGGACCAAGCTAAAGTCAGCGATTTGTAGATTTTTCTCAATATCACGTGATAATGTTGAGAACACAAAACCTTTCTTTGCGCATCTGAATGCTCACTCCAGAGATATTTATGCTCTCTGCCTGCCACTAGACAATATAAACACCCGAGCGACAGACTCATCAGAAACGTCTCTGCTTTCATAATTATTCTGTACAATATTGTGATTAAAATTTACAATTACTTACTTTTGGTGCGGACTACATTAAGATAGAGAAAGACGTCTTATTTTGCACAGACAATTGCACTTAAAGTTATAATTCGACTTCTGAATATATACCGGTAGATCTGTTACACAAGGTCGATTCCCACTTCGTGCTTTACGAAGTAATCACGGCAGGACGTGGGGGCATATATTAGCTGAAAGAGTGGCCGATGCTGCTAACACAGTCAAGACAATTCACTGGAAATAGTATATTTAAAGGGAAGTTCTATACAGATGATCAGCTGACGCCATTCCTTCAACAATTACCCATCATTACATTATTGCACACTGACTTGACAATGACATCGGATTTAAACAGACATGAAGTACTCGATTGAATTATCATACTTTCAGCATTCGTCGAGTTTTGGATAATGGTGAGCATTGCATACAGAATTACATTGTCCTCACTGCAACACTGGAACATACTAACACTTCACCATACACTTACTGTGAGAGATAAACAGTTTAGCACAACACCATATAACCAATACAGGGCGCTTTTATTATGATTACTATTTCTCATCTCAACGATAGAAGTGTTCTCAGAAGTTTACGTTACCTAACATTGAATTTACATCGTTACGGAGTACGGACTTAAATTAATTTCACTTTTTATATGATAAACTTTATGGACATTCATCATTTTCGACAGTGACTTCCACTTAAATTTGACATCTTCGCTATGAGAACTAAGTTTATTGACCGAGGGATCCAACAACGATTCTGTTTTTGCTGACCTAGGTCCGGAACCCTAAAAAACCATGATAAGCATTCTCAAGAAGACACAGATAAAATTCCCAGTTGTTTCTATCCAACTTGCCTTCAACTAATACTTGCACTCTCTTTTCAGCAATACCTGAGAATATTTTCCCTACAACGCTAATTTAAGTGATCCCTCGACAGTTCTTACAATCTTTTCTGTTTCCGTGTTTAAAAATTGGCGTGATTACCGCTTTCGTTTAGTCAGACGGAACCTGTCCCGACTCCCACTCCTTTTCACTTATACTGTGTAATCATTTGAAACTTGACATGCCATTATTTTTGACGAGTTCCAGCTTAATTGCATCCACCTCAGCAGCTTTATTGCACTGCAACCTATTGACCATTCCCTCCACTTCCTCAAATGTGATCCTGTTGAGCATCATTCCTATCTCATTCTATCTCAAAATGTGACGCACAATCATTGAACGTTTCACCTACTTTGAGCAATTCTTTCAAATATTTCCCTCCCTCTGCCAAGGCATCCACAGGAATCACTAGCAGCTTTTCTGACCTGTCGAGCACACTTTTTAACCGAGATAGCGCTGACGTCCTTCCAGAAGGACGAGAACGGCAGCTTACTTTTTTATTCTTGTCGGTAAGAATTCGCGGACAGTGTCATGTATTATTTCTTTAAATGGCTTGCTCCCATTGCAGATCAATTTTAGCTTGTATTGTCGATTGCTAACTGACTGGATACAGCTGCAAAGTTGGAGTTTATACAGAAGATATTGAAGACTTTCTCGTAGTTGGGTTTATATTTCTTGAACTTTTTTCAATTTTTGAGACATTCATATGTACATATTTGATCTTAAATGTTGTTTTAATATTAATGATTCCTCAGATTAAAATAATAAAATATTCATTTTGACGTCATTCTAGGAAGAAGGGCAGCATTGCAAAACTAATGAAGTTATTGTGAAAAAAAAATCACTTATAACGATTTTGCGCAGTCATATGAAGATAATTAATAGCTTCTGAGAAAAAAATTAAACGAAAAATAATTCCGCACTATCTGGGTTAATTCCTTCTTTCCTTCCTTTGGAAGACTGCTAATTACGCTTCAGAATGTTTTTCCCCAGATTTGACCCATAGTTTCTAGCTTATTTCCAAAGTCTCCCCATGATTTATGCTTCGATTCTGTAATTATCCGTTTGGTTTTGTTTCTTACTTCAACATAATTTTCTCTGCCGGATTTCTAGTTTGGAGTCATTTATGAAACGCCTCTTCTTTTTACAGGCTGCCTTGACTGTATCATTCCACCAAGCTGTCTGCTTCTTCCTGCTTTACACACTACTATTCCAAGACATTCTCTAGCCACTTCTAGTAGTGTGTCCCTGTACCTTGTCATTCCTCTTCCAGTGACTGTAAATGACTACATTCAACTAACTGATACCTTTTTGAGAGCATTGTTATGTATGTGTACCCAATTTCCTTGTCCTGAAGCTTCTCCCTTTCTTATCGTTCTACCTATGGACCTGACTTTATACACTTTTGGCCTCACACTGCGGATTAAATAATGATCAGAATCATAGAAGAACCCTCTGAAAACACGTGTGTCCTCGACTGCCTTCCTGAATTCCTGATCTGTTGTTATATTGTCAATGACAGATCTGGTTCCCCTGCCTTTCCAAGTAAACCGGTTAATGTCCTTATGATTAAAAAGGAGTTTGCAATAACTAAGCCCATACAGGCGCCGAAATCCAAGAGCTGTTTAAGGATTCTGCTGGCCTCCACATCCTCTCCAAACTTACGAATAACCTTTCTACACGCTTCTGTTCGATTGGTATGAAAAAGTTAAGGGGAGGTTTGGAGAGGATATGGAAGCTACCACACACGGAAAACAGATGTTGGATTTCTTGGCGCCGCGGTGGAGTAGCCGAGCGCTCTAAGTCGCCTCGCTGCGGAGCGCGCGGTTGCTCGCCGTCGGAAGTTCGAGTCCTCCCTGGGGCATGGGTGTGTGTGTGTGTGTGTGTGTGTGTGTGGGTGTGTTGTCCTTAGGTTAGTTTACCATAGTTTAAGTAGTTTGTAAGCTACGGACTGATGACCACGCAGTTTGGTTCGATAGATTTAGAAACATTTGAACATTTTATTTCTTGGCCAGTATGTGATTAGTTATGACAAACTTCTTTTTTAAGCATAAGGACATAGTTTATAAAATTGGGAATTGTGCTACACTGCAGCCCTACTACGCACCGCCACTGGTTAGTATTGAATTTTATATAGGCAGTAACCTCATTCTCATTTCGAAGAGTAAGTGTAATATTACATTAGTTCAAAAATGTTCAAATGTTTGTATAGCTTATGGGACTTAACTACGACGTCATCAGTCCCTAAACTTACAAACTACTTATGAACTACCTAATTCTAAGGACGGCACAAATATCCATGCCCGAGGGGGGATTCGAACCCCCGACCGTAGTGGTTTCATTAGTTCGGTTAAGACAGAATATCTATATGAATTACAAACAAACCTCCATCTTCTTTGTTTGTGTAGAGTATCCCTTTTTTCCTGGATGAAAGATACCGTATGTCCTTATCTGTACTGCTGACATGTAAGCTAAATTTCATGATGATTGGTTCAGTAGTTACGGAGCGAATGGGTAATCAGCAAACACACGTGCGCCTATGTATTACTAGGTAGGATACGTCGTTAAAAGAGACTTCGCCACAATCTTCCTCTGTAGTGTTTTTACGTAGCGAGCAGGAGCGCACACAGGCGCTCACTACCCAGCTCCGACCTGCGGTGGTGGGGGAAGGTGATGTCACGCACCCCAGTACACGGCGGACACAGGCAAACAGACGCGTTCGTTGAGTTCTCGTTAACTGGTAGTTGTGACAACAGCAAAAAATATTTAACCGCCAAAATCTAGTGCCTGCTTCTTTATAAGAACTGTGTCTATTCACTAACAGAGACTGGCGACCACAATGTCTAATGTATGGCAATTCTTACTACACAAAACTGTTCAATCTACAGCGTCATTACAGAAAAAAATGGCAGCCCCGTTTTTTGTTTGTGTGTCTCACATCCGTACAATTTTTATGTGGATGCAAATTGGGGCCGTATTTTCTTCCGCTGTTTTTCTAAACTGAAAATTTCTGCCATTCTTTGTAATAAATGCTGAATCGAGCGTTATGTCAATTATTGTTGCTCCTGTTAATCGAGTTCTGAATTTTTTAAGACAGGCGACTTTTGATTACTCTAGCTATTATCAATTACTCGTTTGTCTGAACTAACCTATTATGCCTAAGCGCAAATCTACCATTTCTTTTAATATAAAAAAATAGCCTACTTTTCTCGAAGACCGAAATCCTAATTATGAAATGCACTGTAAATTTCATATTGCCGTATTTAGAATTAACATGGTGGAAACTAGGATGCGGTTCAGCTTGATAAATCATCTTCTCCATATATATAAAAGGAAGTGTCCCAATTGACTGACTGACTGACTCATCATCGCCCAGCCCAAACCATTGAAGACAGAAACTTGAAATTTGTAGAGGGTGTTGATCTTACTCCGTAGGCGTCATTTCAGAACTGATTTGTCGATATTCCGTCCGTAAGGGGGTGAAATAGGGAATGAAACGTGTGAGGGGGCTGATATGGAGCCGTTTATTTCGCACATCAATATATTAGGTGTTAAAGAAGTTTTCTTGGTTGGAGTACTGTGTTACGCAATAGTAGAAAGGGTGTGAGAGAGAGACAGTAGATGAGCTTGTAACCCGTGGGAAAGCTCCGCCCCTATTGCAACTTGAGATCTGACTGGCTCCCGCCTATACTAGTTGTCCGCCAATACTTTAAGCTTCTTTTAGTAATATTTAACTTTCCTATATCTATTAAAATTTATCTGTATACTTTCTGTAACTCTTTTGTGCTAAGCTATATTCTAGTTAATTCAAAGATTTAATTATTTGAATATTTTATAATAAGTTGAACAATGTTAATCTAGAAGTTTCGCTTGGCGCCAAAACGATGACTTGTGGCGCGCAGCGAGAGGCGGCGGCAGTCAGTCGAGCGCCGACCGCGATACCTTGCACATTCATGTCAGTTCACTGCAGGCCAGGGACAGTTTATAAGTTATGCAACATTTATATTTGTAACATTACTCAGTCTGTATATTTGTGCTTGGATATACACTCGCATTTCTTCAATAAAAACAAGCACTGGCATCCTACAAAAGCAAAAGTTATTCGTAGTGCAGCACTTCCTAGCCACATATCAACACCTCTTTTAGCATCACTTCAAGTACAACGGAAGTGCGACCTGTGTGCTTCACCTGCGCAATGGGACATCAAATACGACAGAAGACACAAGGTTAGTGAATTCAGACATGCACTGAAGTTGCATATCGACACGGTACCTCGCGTGCAGTGCTGCCCCGTTTACAAACCAGGGCACTGGCACGAAGTGTGATAGTAATATCGCCGAGGATAGGCATGAAAGAGGGGAGGTGTTTAGGAACATTGTCAACTAGGCACTGATCTTCCCTCCCTGTCTTTTTTAAAATACAAGCCCCGCCGTACATGGCATCCCTGGCGGGAAATTTCTTTGAAGACTAAGTTCTTTGGAGAAAGTTACTTGGAAAAAAGTGATGTTTAAATTGATAAAATTTTGTGAACTGTGGTTACGAAGTTCATGTGCATAAACTGGCCTAGAACGGTGCTCGAACTGTGGTATGTAATTTACAAACAGTGTGACTGAATTTTTGAACAGTGAATTATAGGCAGTATAAACTGTGTTCGAACTTTTGTTGGAGTTGTACTGTGCTATGAGGTAGTACGTTTAATGGTGTTATGAATAGTGGCAAGTGCGGCTAGGCTGCAATAATATCTTTATTGGATGCTGGTGGCAATCTCGTGTGCACTGTCACTGGACTTTAAGATTTTACTGCATCACGGGAGGACGCCATGCGGCCGGTAGCAGAAAGTGACGAGTGGCAGCATACGACGCCAGGTGCGGACGGGAGCAGCGAGCCATCGCCACACAGCAGCCAAACAGGGCGCACCAGCAGTCCGACGCAACGCGGGCACACCTACCTCAGCAGCCGGTTGCAGTTCATCTCTTCGGCAGCACGCAGTAGACTCCAAAGAGTGAGTGTCGCAATAGCAAAGCTTAAATAACGCATTTTATGTATGAAAGCATTGTGCGTAACAACAGTGTAGACAGATTATGATAGGTTTTTGGAGAAAATTTTGGCTGAAACTTGTAAAATGGATAGTAACGATGATAATAGGTATCATCTTAGAAGTAGAGGGAGAGATCATGCAGATGAAGGGAATAATGATCAGGGTAATCACCTTTTAAATTTGCAAAATAATAACATTGGATCTGATTCACTGGATCAATCAGAAATGACGGAAAATAATGCTGAGACAAATACTAATGAAAATGTAAATTCTGTTGTAAATGATTGCATTGAAAATGGCGATCTTGACTGGCATGGGCAAAATAAAAATTTGAATGTAAGGCAAGACGCTGCATTTGCTGAAACGGGCGTCCATAATTTAAATAAATCAGTAGAGGAATTAACGAGAGTGAGTCATGGTAAAGGATCGGCTGAGGCATTACCGATCTAAGATAATTTTCAGAACATAAGTCCTATGCAAGATCAGAGTCCAATGTGGCTAGCCATGATGCAATCATTCATGACAGATTTGGGAAGAAAAATTGAAGTGGGCCAGGAAAAAGCAGAAGCAGGTTTACAATCTTTAAAGAATGAATTAAGCGCGGAAATAAAAGCAGTAAGTCAAGCAAAATCAGAAGCTTTAGAAAAGAAAATTGATGGGGTACAAAAGGAGTTGAAACCGGCATTTGAAGAGGGGAAAACGAAGTTAGAAGCAAGTATAAATCAACTAGACAAAAAATATAATGGTTTAGATCAAAGGGTTAATAATTTGGAAGCTAGCGCTAACGAGTCTTAATGAATTGAACAACAAAACAGCAGATTTGAGTAAGAAATTAGAAGCTTGTAAAATTAAGATAACACAGAATATTGACGCAAAAGTCAAAGTTGTAGATAACAAGGTAGAAAATCAGGGTAAAGAAATCTGTCAAATAAAGCAGCAGGTTGATAACTTAGATGACATGCATACTAAAATGGCGAAAGCTTGCAAAGATAGGTACCAACAACGAATGACAACATTACACACCGTAGTCAGTGAACAAAATGAAATAAACAATAAAATGGCAGCAATTGAATCACAATGTAAAGACAACGCAAATGTGATAAATAGTAGGATAATTCCTGAAATTGAAACAGTCGCATTAGACGTAGCAAAATTAAAAGAGAATATTGAAGAAGTCAATAAAACTAGTTGTCAAATTATTACTGTAGGTGACACAATCAATGCAGGTAAATATCACACTTTCTCGAGTAAAGGAAACTTGCATCCGGTTGCTTTCATTCGACAGTTTGAGAATACCATGTCTCCACAGTACACTGAACAACAAAAAATACACATGGTTGCAAGTAAATTTGAAGGAGAGGTAATCTCGTGGGGGGCAAGTGTAATAAACAAATGTAAAACTTATGGTGAATTTGTAAAAGCTTTTCTAAATCAATACTGGTCAAGTAGTACACAAAACAGTGTGCGTAATGAAATATTTGAAGCTAAAAGCTTTGAAAGCAGTGGGTGCAGTAGCTATAAGGAATTCTTTCAACATTATTGGGAGAAGAACCAATATTTATCAAATCCTTAGAGAGAAACAGATTTGACAGACATTATCATGTTGAAAGTACCAAAGTATGTACAGGAAAAACTAGTTAACATAGATTATGCAGACGTAAATAATTTGTTGCGAGCCTTAGAGCGACTAGACGCCTTAGCAGGCAACAGGCAAGTACAGGAAGGGTGGAGGAGAAACAGGTGGCGAGCAGATCGCCGTAATAACGATGACCGTAACAGAAGTAGTGGGGCGAACAGAGAGGAGGAGAGCAACAGCTGGGAAGATAGACAGCCGCGACGGAGCCGTAGCCCATCGAGGAGAGGAAGGGGCTTGTCTCATCGCGGCAGGGGAAGAGGAAGTTATCATGGATATGGTAGGGAGATCCACAACAGTCATGATAGAGAGCGTGCACCCGACAGGGACAGAGATCGTGAGGAGTAGGTACACAAGCCTCAGAGGGTATCACATACTTTGTGATACTAGGTGATTGACGACCACCAGGCACTCCAGTTATTGACAACATTATTTCCGTTTCCTTTCCATGTTGTCAATCTTCCTCTTTTATCTATCACTAACAACTGTCGTCTTTCCATTCTTCACTATCGCATTTTCTGCAGAGAATATGTAAACACGATATAGACAAACACAGATCTAGACAAGAAACATACCTTAATAAGACAATAATATCCAGGATACAGCACACTTTATTTAAAAAGTGAATGATGAAAGACACTATATATTGGCTCATAGGAGAATAGTATCACAGAATTAAATATCTTACATGCCAAAAGTTTCATGCTGTGTAAAATCACTTGAGCGAGTTGAAATTCTGTCACACACAAAGGAAACACGTGGATACACACAGAAAATACTTTTAGATATTTCAGCTGAGTCGCTGAAGAAGAGGAGAACAAAACCAGGTAAGTGAATTATAATTTAAGTAAACAGCTAGGGGTGATTAAAGAGACAAGTGGTATTTCGTTTCACGACTAAACAAGAATTACGACTGGAATAGTGCTCTGTGTGGAAAAAAAGTAGTTTAGGCGACGTGTTATTCCGCCCCATTTATATTATGTAGTGAAAATATTAGGCGAGGTGCAATTACGCCGTAGCGTATTGTATTGTGAAGTTTTGAAATGGTGTTAGGCATGGAAAGGTCCGGCCACACCAATACAAAGATTTATTATGTTTGAGGATATGGTAAGGCGACTGGAAGTCGGTCAATAATTATAAGTAAGAAGAAAATACGGGCGATGTGGGTTCCGCCCACCTGTTGTTGTGGAATTATAGGAATGCACGAGCGATGTGGTTTCCGCCTACACACTTATTAGGATTAAGCACACTGTCCAGTACTTACAGGGTCCCTACGTGGTTTGTACTATAGTGAAACAGTACCATCTTGAACTACTTATATTGTCACCCTGAGATAATAGCACTTAGACTGTAGTTCAGCTCCTTCCAAAATGTTGCGGCGACAATAAAATATTTTACATATTCATATACGATTTGGAAAAGATATTTGTTAAATGTAAACTTGCACATACACCCATAAAAGATTCAATATGTAAAATATGTAAGGTAAGTACCTAACTAAGTTTGTTTAACAGATTTCATAATTCAAAAGAGGAAGAAGTGACCTCTTTCTGTAGAATGAAAGCAATGACGGATTCGGGTTCTGCCATCCAAAAAGATGACGTATATATTACGGGATATGTATTTTGTATTAAATGATTTGATATTTATGAATCACATTTGTTTTGTCTATTTAGCGAAAATATGTAAAATGGTAAAGACACTACTGATTACGACCTTTGTATTAGGCTCATAATATGGAAAGTATGTTGACCTCCAATGAATGAGGTGCAGGATGTAAACAGAATTCCAGACAAGGACATTGGCCAGATGGCTACACACATACACGCGCGGACAGGCGTTGCGTTGCTAGTCGGGCAGGGGATGAGTCAGATGCGGCCGTTGCCATAGCGTCAGCTGTAGAGGCCGTCAAACACGGCGTGGCTCCCGCTCGTTCCCGCAAGAGGGAGCGGCTGGCGAGACCGCCGCACCCGGGAGCCGGAAGTGCCGATAACACAGTCTCGGGAGCGAGAAGTCTCGATACTCCCGGCTGACCTGGCATGTGGAACAGCCTACAGCAGTGCGCATGCGCACGACCAGCCCCCCTCACGACACCGTTAATTATTGCGCCCGTCCGGCACACGTCTAGGACGGTGCGTTCACACTGCCGGCCGGGCCGAGCCGAACGGGGATGTGCCAAGACGAAAAAGAAGGGGAAAAACAACTTTTTCGATTTTCAAGTTGTAAGAAATTTGGACGGTATATAAGACCACATCGCATCGTTTTATCAACTTATTTTTTCATTACAAGCTTTGCCTTGCCTGTGAAAAAATAAAAAAGTCTACTTTTCATTCCGCACGAGTTTTCAGTTTCGTAAAGCTCCTCACTCGATTTTGAGGAAAGTATTCGGTTAAAAAATCTGATTTTTGGACACAGGGTTGTACAACATCTTAGCTTTCCAATAAAACATTCACCTTTTCGAAATTCGTAACAATCGTTTTCAAATGATGCTTTTTGTCAGGTATGCGCACTTGATTTACAAATCGTGTATTGAAAAAGTTCGATAGCGGGCAGCTTACTGTATTATGCATTTTAGGCCATACATTACAGCGAGTTAAATTGAGCTAAAAGAACAGAAAAGTTTTTGAAACGGTAGTCGCACTGATATCTACCTCCTTTCACAAGTAATTGTGAGTTATCTGAGCAGCATCATGCCGCGACCGCAAGCCAACGAACTCGGCGTGTGTTGAGCGTGGCGTAAAGCACTGCAGTGCAGAAAAAAATATTTGCTGGTCACGTATGTTGGTCCCTCGTGAAGTGTTAATAATTCATAACCAGAAAATAGCTATACTCTTGGGTGGCAACCGATTACAATGGACAATGATCTGCTATGGTTTTATGTAAGGTAATACTTCACTTAAGAGGTATACAAGTAGTTCGTTTTCCACATTGTACAATTAATGGAATACATATTTCGTGTTTCAAACTTCAAGAGCAGAAACAATTAATGTAAACTGCAAATTTACTGTTGATGGACTGAAATAAAATTTCTGAAATTCTACTCAATGTCTTTCTAGTTGAGGATAATAAATGGAAGAAACCCAAAAATATACTTACATTTATTGATGCATCTACACCTAAGATTACATTGTTTAGCCTTCTCTTAAGCCGGCCGCGCTGGCCGAGGGGACTGCGGCGGGCCAGTCACAGTCTGCACGGCCACTACGGTCGGGAGTTCGAATCCCCCACTCGGGCATGGATATTTGTGTCGTCTTTGGTATAAGGTAGTTCATAAGTAGTTTGTAAGTTTAGGGACTGATGACCCCGCTGTTAAGTCCCTTAAGCTTAACAAACATTTGAAGCCTCTCTAATTTTCGCTTTTGTAACTCCCAGAAAATGTTCTACCACAAGGTGAAACAATTTATATATAGTGTCTCACATAAAAGCGCTATTCCTCAGACGTAAAGTAGGAGCACATAACAGTAAAATTAAAGACATTTAGTTACCTCCTGATAAGGGATGCTGCAACTTATGGCCATGGGGGGTACGTCAGGTGTGCCAGATTTATGTGGTACACGCTGTACTATGTTTCAGCTCATCTCCACTTTCAAAGAACTCCACACGGTTCTCAGAATTTGTATTCATTTTGTTAGGAAGCTCTCTGATGGAAACTGCTTTTCTATGAACATTTCCAGAATCTCACAATTTTCCTTGTCTCCATGGTACTTTCATCGATTTTTATACTTTCAATGAAAGGAAAACGCGCAGATTTAGTTTAGCTTCAGACAATGCAGATCAGTAAAGGATGAGAAGCAGGTGTCATTTGTTTCATGTTGTGATTTGTTTTTTCGTTCTTAGTGGGCTTGTGGCCAGCAACAAGGGATCGTCACCCACTGTCAGTAGAAGATCGAAGGAAACACAGGTGTGACCAGTACTTGTTCACTGCCATCTACTTTGATCCAGCTGTTAATTGATTTCGTAATTTTATTACTATTGTTTGCACACTGTAGTGACTCATAGAATTATAAGCACATTAGAAATATGTGATATGGACCCGTCCCATTAATTTCGACTAACATTTAGGAGAGTTTTTCCTTAAGTGAAAAACTAAACATTTCTTAATTTTTTTAAATTCATATTATAGAATTAATAGTAATGGAGGAAAAATAAGTGTATTATCATAAGTATAATTGAAAAAAAATCATGCAGAGGAGCTTTAGCTGAAAGCAGGCTGGAGACTTGTGATACTTGTGCTGCAGAAGCAATACCATACCCAATTGGTTCGTGCCGGCGCCGACTCGCGCCGTTCATAATAAAGATATCGAATGTTAAAGGAAGGAAATACTCTCCTAAATGTTAGTCTATATGGATGGAACGAGTGCATTACCACCTAGTTCTTATGTTCATAAAATTCGACGGTTCGCTACAGTGTGAGAAAAATAGTAATAAAACTAGGCGACCTGTGCAAATACTTTGCAACATTAGTGGCCAGTCATGTGAAATGGAAATAAGTAAAATTAAATATTTATCATTTAAAAATATTTATTATAGATAGTAACAGAATATTATATAAGCTTGTGTTTTCCTAAATTCATATCGAAACACTTATTTAAAATCAATTATAATTATAAAATAGATTCTTTTAATATATAAGAAAGATAGAGGACCCGTGCGAATAAGACCCGTGCGAATACTTAGCACCGTTAGTGGAATGACTAAAACGTTGGGAAGACATGGAAGTGAAGTTGAATGTTCACGCATAGCTTTCTTCAGAATCAATCCGTGCAAGTGTTTAAAAGCACAAATGAAAGATATTGATCCGTTGAGCGTTTATAGGTAAAAGAGAACTGTGTACTTTATTTAGAACCGAAGAGATCCTAAAACAAACCGATTAAAATATTCAATGCAAGGACAGAAGGATCCTGCGTTTGAATGAAAGTAAAGGAAGGAGAGACTTAATTATGATACTTGATAACAAATCTGCGAATAAATACCTTTCGTTTAAAGCGAAAATGAAGGAAATGGGTCGGATAGAACGGCCTGACATAATGACTTCAGTTTACAGCCAGGACATCCCCATAAGAAATATACAGAAGGAAATCCCGTTTGAGTGTAGAAAAAGTGGATGAATACCTTTAGTTTTACACAAAAATGAAGGAAATCAGCTGGGTAGTTTAGTCTGTCCGACTGACTTTAGTTTTCGTAGATACTTTTAATATATAATATAATAAAATCAATGAATTGTTAGCTGGATTCTTGAAGTGGCCAGCAATCGATCTTCTGCTGACAGTGGATTGGGATTCCTTATAGGTGGGGACAAGCTCTCCCCTTCCCTCGGAAAAAAAGTTAGAAAAAAAGTGACAGGCGCTTCTCATCCTTTACTGACCTGTCCTGCACTGTCTGAGGCTAAAGTAAACCAGCGTATGCTGAAAATTCGAAAGTACCATCTTGCAAACAAAGAAAATTGTCTTCAAATGATACAGAAAAATGTTTGTAGAAACGTTGTTCGTCTCAGAAGCTTACTAAAAGCAACTCAGTTCATTCTTACTTTCATCTCAGATGTGAAAGTACCGCATTTATGTCGACACACTGTATATAATTATTTTCACCCGGTGGGAACACATTTTCCGAAAGCTACAAAAGCGAAAAGGTATATATTGTGTCTTAGGAGTAGAATCAATAAATATAAATTATTTTTGTCTTTCTCGTTCACCTGCAACTAGAAAGCCGTTAACTGTAATGTCACAAAATTTTATTTCAGTCCATTAAGAGCAAAGTCGCAGTTTACATTACTTTGTTCTTCTCTTCTAGTTCCAAACACGAAATATAAATTCCACGAATTGTATTATGTGGAAAAAACCGGATGTATTCCTCTCAAAGTCAAGTATGATCTGCTGTAAAACCGTAGCAGATAGTTGTCCATTGTAATCGGTTGCCACCCAAGAAAAATTAGTTCATTATTGTTATCTGATTATGGATCTTTAATACATTACGAGGGCCCGACAAACGTAGCCAGCAATTCAGATTTTTCGGCACTGCAGTGCTTCAGGCTACGCTCAACACAGGCTGAGTTCGTAAATTGTGATCGCGGCCCGAGGGCGCTCAGATTACTTGCAATTACTTCTGAAAGGAGGTAGATATCAGTGCGATTACCATTTCAAAAACTTTTTTGTTCTTTTAGCTCCATTTCACTCGCTGTAATATATGGTCTAAAAATCATAGAACAGTAACCTGCCCGCTATCTAACTTTTTCAATACACGATTTGTAAATCAAGTGCATATACTTGAGAAATAGCGTCATTTGAAAACGACTGTTAGGAATTACGAAAAGGTGAATGTCGTACACAAAAGCTAAGATGTTTTACTATAATGTGTCCAAAAATCAGATTTTTTAAACGCATACTTTCATCACAATCGAGTGAGGAGCGTTACGGGACTAAAAACTCGTGCGGAATGAAAATTAGCCTTTTTTATTTTTTCACAGGCAAGGCAAAGCTAGTAAGGAAAAACTAATTTCATAAAACGATGTAGCGTGATCGTGTTTACCATCAACAATTTTTACAACGTGAAAATCGAAAAAGTGTATTTTACCCCTTTTTTGTCTCGGGTATGTCCGGCGCGTTGCGTGAACACGCAGCCGGCGGCGTGCGCCGACTAGGCTGAGGCGGTTCAGCCAAGCGCAGCTCGTCCCGGCGGGCGCGACGAGAACCCGGGAGTATCGTGACTCGTCCTGCCCGAAACGTCTCGCTCTTGCGAGTGTGACGTCATCGCTCCCCCTCTACCAACCCTTTACCCCCGCCGCCAGCTGTCGAGAGCGAGGCGCGAGCATTGCGGGAACCGAGCGGGAGTGGCGGCCGTTTTGAAGGGCTCTAGTCAGCTGGCACGGATTGATACAGTGTTTCGAAACCATGAAACCGTGAAGTAATGTGTGTTTTGTCATGAAATCTTCGTTCTAGGAGGGCAATATTTTTCACTATGTGGACAAGGGTACATACAAGAACCTGTCAACCATAGAGTATATATTTACTTCTTGGTCTGTATGGAACATGTTGATAAAGATTTTCTCCCGTCTTGTTGATGTTGCCAACATAGTCACACGAGGCCGCCGGTATGGTAGGTAAAAGTTTACTCACAAACTACAATATGGTACGCATATTACAGTGATGGATCATAAATGCTACTTTCTATACATACTAAATAAATTATAGGGAACAAAGGGCACACTAAATAATCACAAGTAATGCTATGGAATTACAAAAATAGTAAAGTAAGAGGCAAGTTTACCACTTGTATGTCTTGACCGTTATACCACCGCCGCAATTCTTTTAACATGAGTGTCGAAAAATTATAACGATAACTTCGTTTTCGCTCATAAAAAACCAACTCTTTAACACGAGATTAAATATGCGATCTACCTTGTTAGTATAAAAAATGTCATTGCAGGCTTCATGTTGTATCTTATTTCAAAGAATGTAGTTTCACTCGTGTGTCTTTAATATGGTAGTTGTTGTTGTTGTTGTTGTGGTCTTCAGTCCAGAGAGAGGTTTGATGCAGCTCTCCACCCTACTCTATCCTGAGCAAGCCTTTTCATCTCCTCATAAGAACGACAACCCACATCCACTTGAATCTGCTTACTATACGCATCTCTTGGTCTCCCTCTGCGATTTTTACCCCACACACTTCCCTCCAACGCTAAATTCACAATTCCTTGATGTCTAAGAATGTGTCCTACCAACCTATCCCTTCTTTTAGTCAAGGTATGCCAGAAATTTCTTTTCACCCCAATTCGGTTCAGTACCTCCTCATTACTTACGCGATCCACCCACCTAATCTTCAGCATTCTTCTGTAGCACCATATTTCAAAAGCCTCTATCCTCTTTCTGTCCACACTGCTTATCGTCCATGTTTCACTCCCATACAAGGCAACACTCCATACAAATGCCTTCAGAAAGGACTTCCTTAGGCTTAAATCAATATTCGATGTTAACAAATTTCTCTTTTTCAAAAACGCCTTTCTACCCATTGCCATTCTGCATTTTATATCATCTGTACTGCGACCATCATTTGTTATTTTACTGCCCAAGTAACAAAACTCATCTACCTCCTTTATTGTTTCGTTACCTAATCTAATTCCTTCAGCATCACCTGATTTTCTTACACTGCACTCCATTACCCTAGTTTTACTCTTGTTAATGTTCATCTTATATGCACCTTTCAGCACACTGTCCATTCCGTTCAATTGCTCTTCCAGGTCCTTTACTGTATCTGACAGAATTACTAAGTCGTCGGCAAAACGCAATGTTTTTAATTCTTCACCCTGAACTTTAATTCCTTCTCCAAATTTCTCCTTGCTTTCCTTTATAGCTTGCTCAATGTACAAATTGAACAACATTGGGGAAAGGCTACAACCCTGTCTTACTCCCTTTCCAACCACTGCATCCCTTTCATGCCCTTCAACTCTGACAACCGCTGTCTGGTTTTTGTACAAGTTGTAAATAACCTTACGCTCCCTATATTTTACTCCTGCTTGCTTCAGAACTTTAAAGAGTTTATTCCAATCAACATTGTCAAAAGCCTTCTCCAAATCTACAAAAGCTAGAAATGTTGGTTTGCCTTTTCTTAATCTATCTTCTAGGATAAGCCGTAAAGTGAGTATTGCCTCCCGTGTTCCTACATTTCTCCTGAACCCAAACTGATCTTCCCCGAGGTCGGCTTCTACCAGCTTTTCCATCCTTCTGTATATAATTCGTGTTAATATTTTGCAACCATGACTTATTAAACTGATGGTTCTGTAGTTTTCACACCTGTCTGCGCCCGCTTTCTTTGGAATGGGGATTATAACATTTTTATTAAAGTCTGAGGGTATTTCACCTGTCTCATACATCCTAGACACCAGTTCAAATAGTTTTGTCATGGCTGGCTCTCCCAGAGACTTCAGTAGCTCTGACGGGATATCATCTACTCCAGGGGCTTTGTTTCGACTTAGATCTTTCAGTGCTCTGTCAAATTCATCTCTCAGTATAGTATCTCCTATTTCATCATCATCTACATCCTCTTCCCTTCCTAAAATAGTGTCTCGAAGTTCATTTCCTTTGTAGAGCCCCTCTATATACTCTTTCCACCTTTCAGCTTTCCCTTCTTTGCTGAGAACTGGTTTTCCATCAGTGTCCTTGATATTCATAGAGCTGTTTTTCTTATCGCCAAATGTTTCTTTTATTTTCCGGTAGGCTGTATCTATTTTTCCCCTATTTATACATTCTTCTACATCCTTGCATTTGCCTTCTAGCCATTCCTGCTTAGCCATTTTGCACTTCCTGTCAATCTCATTTCTTAGTCGTCTGTACTCCATTTTGCCTGTTTCATTTACTGCATTTTTATACTTTCTCCTTTCATCGATTAAATTTAGTATCTCCTGTGATATCCAAGGATTCTTTGTAGGTCTTGCCTTCGTACCTACTTTGTCCTCTGCTGCCTTCACTATTTCATCTCTCAATTTTACCCATTCCTCCTCAACTGTTTTATTTTCCCCTGTTTCTGTCAATTGTTGCCTGAAGTTCCCTCTGAAATTCTTAAGAACTTCAGGTTCCTTCAATTTATTTAGGTCCCATCTCCTTATTTTCCTACCTTTCTGTAGTTTCTTCAGTTTCAGCCTACAGTTCATAACCAACAAGTTATGGTCAGAGTCTATGTCTGCCCCTGGGTATGTCCTACACTTCAAAACCTGGTTCCGAAATCTATGTCTTACCATTATAAAATCTATCTGGTATCCCCCGGTGTCTCCTGGTCTCTTCCACGTATACAACCTTCTTTTGTGATTCTTAAACCAGGTGTTTGTTATAACTAAATTATGTTCCGTGCAAAATTCTACCAGGCGGCTTCCTCTTTCATTCCTTTTGCCCAGACCATATTCACCCACTATCTTCCCTTCCCTTCCTTGTCCTACTACCGAATTCCAGTCTCCCATAACAATTAAGTTTTCCTCTCCCTTAATTGTCTGAATAATTTCCTTTAGCTCCTCATATATTTCTTCGATCTCCTCATCATCGGCAGAGCTAGTTGGCGTATAAACCTGTACTACTGTTGTCGGTGTTGGCTTCGTATCTATCTTGACAATGATAATGCGATCGCTGTGCTGGTTATAGTAGTTTACCCGCATTCCTATTTTCTTATTCATTATCAATCCTAATCCTGTGATACCCCCAACTGATTTTGTATTTATAATGCTGTACTCACCTGACCAGAAATCCTGTTCATCCTGCCACCGAACTTCACTAATCCCCACTATATCTAACTTCAACCTATCCATTTCTCTTTTTAAATTTTCTAATTTTCCTACTCGATTAAGGGATCTAACATTCCACGCTCCGACCCGTAGAATGCCAGTACTGTCTTTCCTGATGATCACATCCTCCTGAGTAGTCCCCGCCCGGAGATCCGAATGGGGGACTATTTTACCTCCGGAATATTTTACCCGAGAGGATGCCATCATCATATGTTCATACAGTAGAGCTGCATGTCCTCGGGAAAGGTAACGGCTGTAGTTTCCCCTTGCTTTCAGCCGTTCGCAGTAGCTGTGTGGCAAAGCCACATTAGCTGATGTTACAAGGCCAGCTCAGTCAATCATCCAGACTGTTGCCCCTGTAACTACTGAAAAGGCTGCTGCCCCTCTTCAGGAACCACACGTTTGTCTGGCCTCTCCACAGATACCCCTCCGCTGTGGTTGCACCTACGGTACGGCTATCTGTATCGTTGAGGCACGCAAGCCACCCCACCTCGGCAATGTCTGTGGTTCATGGGAGTGGAATATGGTAGATAAACCTAGAATTTAACTGGTTTTTCAATGCAAATAGTGAACGTTGTTTTATTGTTCTCTTACATTTGTAAAGCAGACATTACGTCATTTTGGAATACAGCAGTCTCTCGCAAACGAATCTTGATATCAGTAATCATAAGCTGCAGAGTCAAGAGTGTCAACTACTATTTGACACTCTCTAAATGGTTTATATACTAGTAAGTTATATGTGTATCTTTGTGGAGCTTCAGTAAAATGAACCACCACATTTTGATACCTTTAGTCTGTTCCGCGTTTCTGCATTAGTGGTTTGAAACAACGGTGTTGTGAAACCGACATGAAATCGTGATACCGACTCGAAAACGTGAAACCGACACGATACCGTGAAACCGACAGGAAGAAACGGTTTCAGTGTATCGACATCGACCGCGAATGTGATCCGAAACAGAACGGAATGAAACCGCATGGTTTCGAAACCGTGAAAGAAGCCGGTTTTGAAACACTGAAACTGTTGTGTGTATCGAAACCTGGTTTCGAAACCATGAAACCGTAGCCAACTCTACAACGTAACAGAACAAGACGAATATTATGAGCACTAAGAAACAAAATGAATACCATATATAAGCATAAAAGTTGTAATATGATCAATTCAGGTTGTATATAATATTGTTGTAAATGATTTGTAAATTTTATTTCAGGTTTGTAATTAAGTAATAGGCTAAGTCCCTGATACTCGTTGTTTGTATCTTTTCATGTAAATGAACGAGAGACATGAGGACGTGGGAGACAAGAGGAAGCAGGCAGATGAGCTTATCCTCACTGTAATCTGGTAGCAGACATGGACAGAGGCAGATGCTAAATCCATACCACGCCGTGGTCGTTGCTCCGCATGACGCAAGCTCTACCCCAGCTACTGAACTTACGCTACAATCCTTCGTCTCCACGTCAAGATAAGTGTAAAGAGTTAAGTGTCATTAAACAAAAAAAAAAGTGATCAGTTCAATTCAAATGCATTAAGAACGGCAAAGCGCCGATAAATTAGCTATCCCAAAATAAAAGGACGGCAAAGTGCTGATAATTTCTCATGTTTTAAAGTTAGTGTCATCCTATATGTAATTTCGAGAAAACTGAATAATTAATTTCTTAACTCATTCCTAAAGTAAAATTATTGAGGTTGAGCTTAGATTTTTAAAACTTGCTAAACAGGTACTATCTAATCAATTTTCAATGTCATTCATAGCTACTAGTCGCTATCATTATATTACCTAAAATGTTTTCTGTTATTGTCAATACGAACTGACACCTAGATTTTATCAATTATGTATAATTATGATATTGTACTCTATAATGTTATGGGAAATCTTATCTATGGTGCTTTGATGTTTGGTTCTACATCAACAAAATTTGGGTATTTGGTTCAAATTTTAGTTATATTATGTAAAATATTTCTAAATTATATAGTACATTTTCAAATTGCTAGTTATTACATGAACTATACAATGTTGAAAATTTAATTAGATGGGGGATGTGTGAGGGGGCTGATATGGAGCCGTTTATTTCGCACATCAATATATTAGGTGTTAAAGAAGTTTTCTTGGTTGGAGTACTGTGTTACGCAATAGTAGAAAGGGTGTGAGAGAGAGACAGTAGATGAGCTTGTAACCCGTGGGAAAGCTCCGCCCCTATTGCAACTTGAGATCTGATTGGCTCCCACCTATACTAGTTGTCCGCCAAAACTTTAAGCTTCTTTTAGTAATTTTAACTTTCCTATATCTATTAAAATTTATCTGTATACTTTCTGTAACTCTTTTGTGCTAAGCTATAATCTAGTTAATTCAAAGATTTAATTATTTGAATATTTTGTAATAAGTTGAACAATGTTAATCTAGAAGTTTCGCTTGGCGCCAAAACGATGACTTGTGGCGCGCAGCGAGAGGCGGCGGCAGTCAGTCGAGCGCCGACCGCGATACCTTGCACATTCATGTCAGTTCACTGCGGGCCAGGGACAGTTTATAAGTTATGCAACATTTATATTTGTAACATTACTCAGTCTGTATATTTGTGCTTGGATATACACTCGCATTTCTTCAATAAAAACAAGCACTGGCATCCTACAAAAGCAAAAGTTATTCGTAGTGCAGTACTTCCTAGCCACATATCAACACCTCTTTTAGCATCACTTCAAGTACAACGGACGTGCGACCTGTGTGTTTCACCTGCGCAATGGGACATCAAATACGACAGAAGACACAAGGTTAGTAAAAGAGTGAATTCAGACATGCACTGAAGTTGCATATCGACACGGTACCTCGCGTGCAGTGCTGCCCCGTTTACAAACCAGGGCACTGGCACGAAGTGTGATAGTAATATCGCCGAGGATAGGCATGAAAGAGGGGAGGTGTTTAGGAACATTGTCAACTAGGCACTGATCTTCCCTCCCTGTCTTTTTTAAAATACAAGCCCCGCCGTAACGTTTTTTTGAAAATACGTAGCTATTTAGGCAATTTTGAAGCTAGAACTACAAAATTTCGGATTTTAATTCAGGGTTCGAATTTAAAAAACACGTTTTTCGGCATTTTTTGAAATTCGACAGATAAGGGGGTAAAATAGGTGACGCAAAAAATTTATTTTCAAAAAATATGTTGCTGTTAAGTGTTAAGCTGTAACTACGAAACTTCGGATATGGAATCTTGGTCAGAATTTTTAGTATTTTTGGAAATTCAACAAGTAAGAAGGTTAAATAGAGGATCAAAACTTCTTTTTAAAAACACGTTGCTATTGATACAATTTTGAAGCTAGAGCTGCAAAAATTGATATTTGTATAGTTGATTAGACGTTAAAAAATACGTTTTTCGGTATTTTTGGAAATTCAATCATAAACGGGGTTAAATTGGAGAGGGGGTGTTTTTCGAAAATCTGTTGCCATTTAGGCAATTTTGAAGTTAGAACTACAAATTTTCGGATTTGGATTCGGGTTTCGAATTTAAAAGACACGTGTTCGGCATTTTTTTGAAATTCAACCAATAAGAGGGTAAAATAGAGGACGCAAAAAATTGATGTTCAAAAATATGTTGCTGTTAAATCAAATTTCAAGGTATTACTACGAAACTTAGGATATGAACTCTTGTTCAGGATTAAAAAGACACGAGTTTCGGTATTTATGGAAATTCAAAAACTAAGGGGGTAAAAGAGGGGATCAAAAATTCTTTTCGAAAACACTTTGTTGTCAAGACAATTTTGAAGCTATAGCTGCAAAAATTGGTATTTGTATTGTTCGTTAGAATTTAAAAAAATACGTGTTTCGGTATTTTTGGAGATTCAACCATCAAGGGGGTTACATTGGAGAGGGTATGTTTTTCAAAAATATGTTGCTATTTAGGCAAATTTTGAAGTTAGAACTACAAATTTTCGGATTTGGATTCGGGGGTTCGAATTTAAAAGACACGTGTTTCCGTATTTTTGGAAATTCGACCAATAAGGGGGTGTAATACCAGATGCAAAAATTGATTTTCAAAAATATGGTGCTGTTAACTCAAATTTCAAGCTATAACTACGTAACTTAAGATATGGATTCTTCATCAGGATTAAAAAGAAACAACTGGTGCAGACCAACCAGCCTACGCAAGCGAAGCAGCGGGGGCTCACCAAGTTCAGTCATAATTTGACTTATTTATTAAAAGAAATATAAATGGGAAATCCGTTGCACACATGTTGGTTCCATGAAACAGGCATTTAAAAATGTAAAATAATGCCACCACGAACATGCTTTCTTAAATTCCAGTCATTGCACCACATCATTAATGTGTAGGTTCACTTAGCTTTTACATTAATTATGAGAACAAAAATTATTATCGTTGAGGATTGACCTGGCGTCATGTGTCCCGCATTTCCATGGAGATAAATGGCAGTTTCAGTTATAGCTGTTTCAGAAAGAATTGTACCCGTCGCGGGAATTGCAAAGTAACTGGCAGTTTCACGTGACATCACAGCCCACCCCTTAGTTTCACTTGCATATACCCTCGCAGTATCCGAGTGCCCCATGCGACAGCAGCTCACGGCCTAGAAGCGGTGCCCACGAGCCAGTGAGCGCTCCCTAGCTCACGGGCGAGCGCGCGAGCTGGAACAGCCGAAGGCCGTGTCCTACACGAGGGACGAAAGGAGCCGTAGCGTGCGTCATACTGCTACGCGACACTGCAGCTACAAGCAGCGACATTCGGCGGTATGGCCGAGTGTCCCACGTGAACTTCTCGCTACAAGATGGCGGCTAGAACCGATCAGCTGTTTCTAAAATTTGGCACCGTGAACCGTACAATAACGATAGCTCCAGAGCAAGGCAATAATGTTTTATTTAATTTAGGAAATAAACGAAAATAGTGAAGATGACAACCCAAATACAACGAGTACAGATACTTTCGAGTTTTTTCTTTTGTGAATGCAAAACCATCAACAACTGAACAAGTACAAAATACCAATATATTCACCTTTACTACAAACACACATATCACACTGAAGGCCAACCAAACACATTAAATTCCTACTGAAACATTATATCAACATATTTTATTCAGAAACGTAATTTTATACACACTTCCTTTGACATCCTAGTTTTATATATATATATATATATATATATATATATATATATATATATATATATATATATATATATATATATCCCTGGAGTAATTTTGTTGTTACTGCAAATGCTTAAAAATTACACAAATGTAACTGTGTAAAACATGTTCACCGTTGTGTAAATCTAACTACCATTCAGTATAAAATCAAAAGACTGTCATATTAGAAACAATTTAAAAATTTTAACTTCAGTCGTAAATTTGCGAAATAGTGTTCACAAATTGTTCAAATGTTTGTTAAACTTAAGGGACTTAACTTCGGGGTCATCAGTCCCTAAACTTACAAACTACTTATGAACTACCTACAACTAAGGACGACACAAATATCCATGCCCGAGGGGGGATTCGAACCCCCGACCGTAGTGGCCGTGCAGACTGTGACGGAAGCGCCTCAGTCCCCTCGGCCACCGCGGCCGGCCGAGATATATATATGCAAACGATTCTTCAAGAACTGACACTTTGTCGCGCGTGCGACAACGACAAGATTCAAACGCGTTTGAATTCAAATGTCGCCACTTGTCGCGGGCGACAGGCAGCGAGCCGGATGAAGCTCGTCTAGGACACTTCCGTAACTATACATGTGCGCGTATTTTGTCGCTTGAAGCGGTAGCGCGCTGCCGCGCGCTTTTGTCGCTCACGTAGGACATGGCGTAACGTAGTCAGTTCACATAGGGCCGAAACAAAGAATCCCTTGCGACCAAAATAGACACATTAGCGGGTGGGCCACGTGTCAGAATTCGGCCGACACGTGAGCAGCGGGCACGCAGAGCGCACAAAGCAGCCTCCCAGAAGGCGTGTTTGGCGCCGCTAATGGACCTGAGTGCCGCCCCCGCAGACACCTGCCGCCCCCGCTCCCACCCCCTCACGCCGCTCAGGTTTCCAACCCGCCGTCTTCTGACCTCGCTCGCAGACTCAGCGGTTTTCATGCCCTCGCAGAAGTCGTGCTGGTCGGTTCATAAAATTAATTCAGTATGTCATGTCATTAACGTAAGGTTGAAATAGGGGGAGGGGGTGAAGGACAACAATAATTAGTAGAAGGGTAGGCAAGGTTTTTTGGTAACCAATTGCTACGTAGTACAACACATTTATTACACTCTGATCAAATTTCAGTAAACAACAATAACAATCATCAAAAACCTTCCAAATAACAACAATTGAAAAGGAGCAATAAACCCACTCAAGATACAATACTTCGTAATGAATTAAAAGAAACTCTGAATGAAATGATTATATAACAGTTAGGAGTATAACAAACTTACAAATATTGCCAGCTAAATTGAAGGCGATGCGCGAGGCCGTTTCCCGTCGGGGGTTCGAATCAGCGCCCTCGGGCATCACAGTTTCAATATTAATTCTAAAAACTGGATTTCTTGTTTACCCCCACAGTCCAAAACTCCTGTGTATTTATTTATTATGGTTTATTTTTAAGGTTTGAAAATTCGGTCCCAGTGTAGCTTACAACATAATATTCATTTTCATCTACCTGAATTTTTAGAATATTAATTTCATTAGACAGATTTGTTTCAGTTTAATCTAATGCAGTAACTATTCATTCTAAGTTCCTGATGCCACTCCAAACCTGGCCTTACAACTGCCATATGTAACACCATCTATAATTATCGCGCAGAATTATTAACAAGGCATATATATATATATATATATATATATATATATATATATATATATATATATATATATATATTAATCAGCATTATCAGTTTGTTTGTAATAGTAGGTAGTTTCAGTCCTCAGGTTATATTCAAATTCATTCCTTGTTTCTTTTCCTTCACCATTGTATATTCATTTCTTACTGTTTAGTTTTTAAGTTGATAACTGTAATAACACAATGTCAAATAAGTGTTATACTATGTATGTCGATCTAAGTGGAGACATTTGTCATCTCTTACCATACTGTATAAAAACATTGTACCCTCTTTGACACAGCAGTAAATACTCTGAAGATGGCCTAATAACCCGAAAACCGGTTAAGTAAACAAAAATAAACTTGTAGAACACACAGAAAATTGGTTTTTTAATTTATTTGATTATGTTCTACCAAGAAGCGACGGAAGAATCAATCAATAAGAAAACAAATAAATAAATAAATAAAAATAAAAATAATAAAAAATCATTGATGTTTGTGCTGAAATTAGTATAAGTTATTTTATAAGTAGTTTGTAAGTTTCGGGACTGATGACCCTGCAGTTGAGTCCCATAGGCTTCACGAGCAAGGGATTCAATTCTAATAATCAACACAGGCCCGTCTTCTTAACTTTTTAAACAATTACTGAAAACGAAAGTAGTCACAAATTTCGTTTAATCATCTACATGGCATTTATCGTATTACAATACTAAAACAAAAACTTTGCAGTAATGCAAACAAGGTTAAATATGAAAGGTCTTCCCATTTTAAAATTCAGATAACAAAAGAATTCTTCTAAAGCTTTTTTACCATGAGGCCAATGGTATATGAATATGTAATCCACAAACCAAAACCAGCGATTTGGTTTCTTATTAGGTTTCTTCTATACCTGACTGTTCCAAATTTTCCATATAAAAATAGCGATTACAGGATCTAATGGCTTACCCATTTCGACACCATTACTTGCACATAATACGCATCGTTCCACTGAAACTGAATCAAAGCAAGGCAGTATCGAATAAGAGCAATCAAATACCCTAGGAAAATATTCAACATATGAATCATAACTTCCTTAGCTGGAATCATAATGAATAACGATGCTGTCTCCAAACTTACAAAAATATCTTCAGGAATCATAGCCCATCAAGTTTTTCAATAAAACGACGAGAGTCTTTAGTGTAAGAGTCAATTTTAACAATATGTGGTTCTAGACGAGTGGCCACATATCTTCCTATTTCATATATTGGAGAACTGATAGTACTATCAATCGGTCTCAGAGGAAAATAGATTTTATGATTCTTGAATAGAAATGTTCAAATGATTGTTAAGCTTGTGGGACTTAACTGCAGGGTCATCAGTCCCTAAACTTACACTCTACTTATGAACTACCTTATACTAAAGATAGCACAAACATACGTGCCCGAGGGGGATTTGAACCCCCGACGAGGAACGGGCTCACGCATCGCAGCATAGCGCCTACACTTTCGCAGTTCTTCAGCCCCGCTATTTTTCAGCGTTTTTTGGAACAGTCTGTACCGTGTTTCTCGAACTATTCAGATGATATTGTGGTCTCGGGACGCACAGTTGAAGAACATTTATCAAACCTGGACCTACTACTAAACATGCCAACGCTGACACACTTCCGATTGGCCAGGATGTGTCGTTTGATTCTTCAGAAATGGCATGTTGCCAGATAGACTCCAGAGATGCTTCCGCTGTCGCAGATTTCCATTTGAACTCTCGTCGGGTTGCACAGGAAACAGCTTCGGACGCGGACCTAAGTGTGGTAGCACGTTTTGTTCGCTCAGGGTGGCCTGCCAGAGCGAAAGACATTGATCGGCCTCTGGTTCGACGTTATTTTGAATAACGTCATGCATTGTCTTTAAGTCAGGGTGTTCTGTTGTTCCATATCGACAACGATCAAACAAGAGTGATTGTTCCTCGTTCCCTGCAACCAGAAGTCTTACGCCTCCTGCATCAAGGACATTGGGGTATTGTTCGGACAAAGCAACTGGCCAGACGTCATTGTACCTGGGTTGGTATGGACGCCCAGATAGAGAGCATGACGTCACAGTGTACTGTTTGTGCAGAGCATCAGGCAGCTCCTCCGCAAAGTTTCTCGGATTGGGCACGCCCCAGGGGACTTTTCTGGACCTTTCTCGAATAAGCGCTGGTTAATCGTTGTAGACGCTTTCAGCAAGTTTCCTTTTGTGATTGCCATGAACTCAACAACGGCGTCTAGTACAATCAGTGCCTTAACATCAGTGTTTTGCATCGAAGATTTGCCTGAAACTATCGTCAGTGACAATGGACCTCAGTTTGTTAGTGCGGAATTTCAACAGTTTTGTCGTGTTAATGGCATTCAGCATATCACCACCGCACCTTTTCACCCTCAGTCCAATGGTGAAGCAGAACGTTTCGTTCGAACTTTTAAGTCTCACATGGAAAAGATGAAAGGTCAGCACTCCAGGCAGCAAGCTCTTCAAATTTTCCTGTCTACGTATCGGTGCATGCCACGTGACGGCCCATCTCCTGCCGAGCTACTGCACGGCCGCCGTCACCGCACTCTCCTTCACCTGCTGCAGCCTCCCACGCACCGAAATGGTTCGTATGGTGCTACGCGTTTTCAGGCTTCTACGCCGGTGCTGTACAGGGTGTGTGCTGGAACGAAGAAATGGATGCCGGGCACCATTCATCGCGTACTCGGTCGCAATATGTATGCTGTACGTCCTTCCACAGGGTCGGAGCTGCGGCGCCACGCAAACCAGTTACGCCTGCACAGGTCGCGCGATCCTGTCTCTGGTTTCTTGAATCCAGACCCAGTTCACCGCCAGGAAGCACAGTCACATCTCTCGCAGACGAACCCTTGTCCCCGGACTACGAATTCGTCGCCATGGAAGTCGACGCGCCTCCTATGCAGTCGGCCCCTACGCCTCCGTCGCCGCCGCAGCTGCCAGCGTCACCGAGAGGGACTTCGGGACCGTGCGTGCCCCCGCCGCCTGGGCCACGCACCTCAGAAGATGACCTACTCCCTCTGGGCGGAGGTGTGCGCCCTTCCCCTCGTTTTGGTGGGTTTCCCGTGGGATCGCAAGGTGGATACTGGGGCGCGGACGGCGTCTCGATCCCAGCCTCAGCTATGACGCCCGTCCCATCAGTAACGCCCCCGCCCAGGCCCTCCTCCCAGTGCCGTCGCCTTTGGCCTCAGCCCTACGCCACGACGGCGCGGCGGTTTGGGGGGGGGGGGGAAGGGGGAGTTTGATGTTGCACATGTTTGAAGTGCGCGCTCGCCGCGCGCCGCCATGCAAGCACGGCGCTGCGGCGTTGGCCACGAGCGCCCTCTTCTGCAACCCGCTCGTGACCACCTCTGAACTGCATCGGCCACTTGGGATTAGGACAGGCACTAGGACTCATCAGTAGGCAGGCTTCTACCAAGTTAAACTATGTATCAGAATTCGGCAGTCATGGAATTTGTAAAAGTTAAGTATTATCATATTTCTACGAAATATACATCTTGTACTAATCTAGCTTAGTGTTTCTAGTTTCTGCTGTCCCACTGGCTGGTCACCTCAGACTCTGTACGCACACACGCGTGCATCCTATATTCCTGTGTCGGTCTCTCTCTACTCGGCCACCGACACTTAGGACAACCGGTGGCAACGAGACACATAATTTAGTATCAGTTCTATTCTATTTATTAAATTTCAACAACACAAAAGATTAAAATTCTTGAATGTCCGTCTCCAAATCGCTTATATTTTCTAAAACATTACTAGTTTCGGGACAGCTTCCCATCTTCAGATCTGTTAAATAAATGTTATAACAAAATTTAGAAGTTACAGAGTAACCTGTCCTGTAATGAACGAATGTTCACAGTCGTAACGACTGTGAACATTCGTTCATTACAGGACAGGTTACTCTGTAACTTCTAAATTTTGTTATAACATTTATTTAACAGATCTGAAGATGGGCAGCTGTCCCGAAACTAGTAATGTTTTAGAAAATATAAGCGATTTGGAGACGGACATTCAAGAATTTTATTCATATAACGATCGCAATATCTCCCTGAAGACTAATAAGTCTTGCTTTGATACACAAAAGATTGTTTAACATTTACGTAACTTTCCTGATATATTACTTATGCATGAATTACGTGTCAACTATATGGTTTCCGGGAATCTGTGGCAGACGTTTCATAGGCATGCCGACCGCGGTGGCCGAGGGAACTGCGGCGCTTCAGTCACGGTCTGCACGGCCACTACGGTCTGGGCTTCGAATCCCCCTCGGGCATGGATATTTGTTGTAGCTAGTTCATAAGTTTGTAAGATTAGGGCCTGATCACCCCGTAGATAAGTCCCATAAGCTCTACAAACATCTGAACATAGGCGTGAACTAGGAGTAGTCCATTAGTTCGACCATTACCTATTGCTCATCAGTGAGTGACCCTTACCACATAGGACTGACAATATCCAAAGGAGAGTAGCGGTCTTTGTTACATTTTTAAGTACGCCCATAAGCGTCGCAAAGATGATCGGGAAACATATGGCAGACTCTGCAAGAGAGGCGTTGTACATGACATTGTCTTCTTCTCCCAGAGTTCCGCTAGCCTCTCTTCCTGAGAGAATCAAGCAAAATGCTGATTGTGAATCATGAGCTTCTCAAGGCATACTGAATATTCGACCAACTTACGGATATTTCTGCAGGCGAACGCTCAGCCATTCCCAAGACAAAATCCAGCATCTCTATTTATAAGCCTATTGGTTACTTTAATTTCAAATGCTTACGTAACAACACACGTGCAGTAGTTGATGGTGCAGACCAGAATCTCCGTATTGTTGTATTCCGTTGCCAGTATCTAGGCAGTGTTCTGCAATAGCAGTTTTTCTAGGTTGTTATAAACATGTGTGACGCGTACGTTCAGTGCACTGGTCCTGCAATCGTGACAAAAAATGTTCAAATGTTTGTAAATCTATGGGACTTAACTACTTGTTTATCAATCTCTAGGCTTACAAATTACTGACATTAAGTTAAACCTAAAGACAAAATACATACCATTCCAGAGGGAGGACACGAACCTCCGACGGGGAGCAACTGTGTGCTCCACAGCAGGGCGCCGTAGAGCGCTCGGCCATTCCATCGGGGCCCTGACAAATATGTGACAAACGAAAACTCTAGGGGGAGAAGACGACACCCGCCTTTCACGAACTAATGTCATTTGCAGACCCAAACAGTTCCTAAATCTTAGTTGGCAGTCGAAAACACATTTCACATATATAAAACACGGGCAGTCTCGTTGCAAAACCTGCCAGCGTAGGGCAGACGCCGTTATCTTGGCTGCCACCTAGGTGCTGTCGTCACCTACCTGTTGCACGACTGGTCGGTAACTCAACGCTCGTTTGATTTGTCTTTCATTGAAAACATTCTGACGAAGAGTGATCTCCAGATCACATGCAATTACACAGCTATCAAACTATCAGGGTACGAAATGGCATGATATCCGTGCACCAAGGCACGAAGAAACTGTTCCAGCTGAGGTGGTTAGTCACAACTATCAGCCCACAGATGCTAATCGCTGTGAGTTAGCTCGACTTAGAATGCAGGCCCATCGTACTCTCAAGGTTCCTCATAACCAGTGTATCATGAAAAGAGAAAGTAACCATTCTTTTCCAATTGCACAGGGACACTAATGACATATGGATTAAATTTAAGTGTTTTAAAAAGCCATTCAAATTCTCACTACTACGAGGTCATAAAAAAAAGTATCTACCACGTATCAGTCCTCCTTGGATTGGCCTTTTTTTCCGGTAATATTATCAGAAATAGGTTTATCGATCAGGCCGCTTATATGTTCCGTAATGGGTTATCTCGGTTTGCGTAGAGCGGTTGCCGTCATAGTATTCCATGCAATTGTAGAACGTCAGATTATCAGGACTATGGAAGATTAATTACTAACCGTAGGCACCACATACGTTACAACAATCTACTAAATCTATCATTGCAGAACACTGCCTAGTCGCAGGTCACCCAGTATAACAACACGGAGATACTGGCTCGCATCACCAGGTATTGGGATTGTGTTGTTAAGGGATATATTTAATTTTTAATATTGAGTACTAAAATTTTTCTGAAGGGACATATATCCGAATTTAAATTGTTTGTTTTGAGAGTAACTTCCTGATATTTTTGCCAGTTACAGCGGACTTCCGCGGTGGAGTGTCTGAGAGCTCTAAGACGCCATGCTGGGAAGCGCGCGGTAGCTCGCAGTCGGAGGTTCGAGTCCTGCCGGGGGCATGGTTGTGTGTTTTGTCTTTGAGTTGGTTTAAGTAGTTCACAGGTCTAGGGACTGATGACAACAGCAGTTTGGTGCAATAGGTTTACAAACATTTGAACATTTTATAGTGAAATGAGGATGGAAACAAGCTACATTTCACCAAAACAATAGAGCTTAAATCACTTCAGTGCTACAGTTGGTGTTCATGGTAAAGTAATAGCCTGTAGTTACGTGTGAGGAAGTTTTTACGATACATTTTTAGTAGTGTGAAAAAGGACAAATCTGAAAAGAGGAACTGTTTGTACACAATTTATTTACTATATTGTAGGTACATAATTAATTGTCCGCTGTTCGCAGTACACAACTCACGGGATTGTCGAAACTTGCAAAACACACAAGAACAGAATTACTACCGCCTCTCGCGTTTATACTGACTGGCTAAAAACCCGGCGTAGTCCGGGTATTTAGTTATTTACTCCAGCCTTGAGTTAATACCTACCCTATCCCTTCTCTCTCTGTCCATTTCCTTTTTTCTAAAAACATATTATACTTATTGGAGAATATATGAGAATTAAGGCTGTCTTGCATAATGTACAAAATGATATGTGCAGTATCCAAACAAAGAACGATAGCAATCAAAATACAAATGGCATATAAATTTCGCACGATCTTAAATTTATTGACTACAAAGGTCATGCCTGATGCGACAGTTTCACGGCATCCACAGAGAAACTGTTGTGAGTGGTAGACTCCTTTTCGTTTCATTATTTTGTGGGAGGGGGGGGGGGGGGAAGTTGGGGAGGGGTCAGTTACAAAAACGTCCGAAATTATGTGAAAACTTTGTTGCAGATCGCTAACTACTCCCATTTTCCAATAATTGACGCATAAATCTGGGTATTCTCACGCGGTGGGCTCTCATTATTGATGGCGTCATATCTCCTGAAATATGTGTCGTGCTCTTTTATTTTTGGTTCAGGTATCATCGTGGGCGTGTGGTGAACAGTTCACCAAAGTTTGACTGCAATCTAATGAATGGTTTATGAACATGCAGAGGATATATATATATATATATATATATATATATATATATATATATATATATATATATATATATATATATTCAGATGTTTATCAGATATAATTTTCACATGGCGCTGCCACTTACTTGTTCGTTGTGTGTTGTGTTTCCTGATTTCTCGGAAAATCAAGGAATTTTAATTTCTGTGCAAAGTGATTCCTATCTGCTGTTTTCCTCTGAGAATGTCAGGATAATCTACTGCCAAAATACCACCTGACGTCCATTACTGTTACCCAGCAGCTCGAATATGCTGCGTCCTCCAACCTATACCTGACGAAAATACCAAGAGGATAAAATTAGAGAGATTGGAATTCACACAGTGGCGCACCTGCACTGGTGCGGTGGAGTGGCCTAGCGCACCAAGGTGCCTTGCAGCGGAGCGCGGCACTGCTCGCCGTCGGAGGTTCGAGTCCTCCCTCGAGAATTGGTGTGTGTGTGTGTGTGTGTGTGTGTTGCCCTTAGCGTAAGCTAGTTTGAGTAGTATGTAAGTCTAGGGACCGATGACGCATGTAGTTAAGTCTCTTAGATTTACAAACATTTGAACATTCGTACTCACAGATTATCAACTGCGAATGGTCAAAGCTGAAAATGTGTACCCAGCCGGGATTCGAACCCGGGTCTGCCGCTTTCTAGGCAGCTGCACGGACCACTACACCACTGGGCATACAGTAATCACCGTACCTGCAAGGTACTTCAAAATGTTTGTAGAGTCTATGGGACTTAACTACGGGGTCATCAGTCCCTAAACTTACAAACTACTTATGAACTAGCTAATCCTAAAGACAGCACAAATATCCATGCCCGAGGTGGGATTCGAACCCCCGACCGTAGTGGCCGTGCAGACCGTGACTGGAGCGCCTCAGTCCCCTCGACCACCGCTGCCGGCCGTCAGAAATGACGTCTGCTCTTTCGGAATAGACGGCACATAATATGCCAGTGACAGGCAATGATCCTTTCGTTAGTGGAGAGGAGTGGGCAAGTTTGGAGCACTTACTCTTACGGGAATTAGTACAAAATGACAATGGGCAGGGTAAAGCTGGAAGTTATTGTCTGACGGGAGGCGTGCTTAGGTAGTCCTTTCAGGTGCGGTGGTCAATGTGTCAATGTGTCCCCAGTGGTGTGCAGTGTAGTGGTCATTGCAACTGCCTAGAAGTGAAAGACCTGGGTTCGAATCTCTGCTTCCCGGATGGGGGCACATTTTCAGCTCTGCCCATTCGCAGTTGATGTCATATATTCTGTGAATATGAAAGAATAACAACAGCAGGATCAGAATTGACGTCCCTTCTTTCGGTAAACGCCACATGTATATACGTATATTTGAACATTCGCACCTGCACACTTTTTTTCTTCGAAACCATACGTGACTGGAACAACAAAGGAGAAGTGAGTCGTACACAAAGTTTAGGCAGCAACACCGACATTGATAGATAGAGATAATACCCGACGGATAATCATTGCAGAATGGGACCTCAGTCTTGGAACCACCAGTTCCTCGGTACTCTTCGTGTGGAGACGACCGCCAAGAAGGCAAAGTGTTATGGGATTAGTCTTGAATAGTGTAGCATCTGTACCTGCTGGCGTACGGTCGATCTAAGAGTATTTTAATAAACACTGGTGTTAATTTTCAGCTCATTTTCATTGTTACCGATTACAACCCCATCCATTATGAAACGGAACAATTGTTTTCTACCAAAGTTACATTTTTTCCTGGAAAATCGAAGTCTGCAATATATAATAGTGGTTTATATTTAAGAAGTCACACCCTCCAGCACTGGGGATACCTCTTCGACGTTAACAACCCGTTCCACGGGTTAATCACCACCAATAACAACGATAATTTTACAATTACCACGTAATGTCACAGTGAACAGTAATGACAGAATATAGTGACTCGTAATAAACAGCTCTCATCAGTATACCCAGAAGAAGGCCACTGTAACGCTGGCCGAAATGTTGGTTATTGAAGTAATAATAACCATCTTAAGCTATGCCGCGGTACGAGACCGAGAAAACTTTTATGTCAGTTTTAAGTGTCTCACCCTGTATATCTTAGTGATTTCATCCATTAGGTACACACACTGTCACAATCAAACCCTCTCAGAGTGGCACAATTCTGCACGCTGTTGCTTATAATGGTAATTTACTGTAGTTACGAACATTGCAGTAAACGTAACATATCTATGACGAGTTATTGCATATTACTGGATACGCTGTAAGCTATTACAAAGGTTAACGAACTGGCAGTAGTGCTGCATATTGTTCTTTAGGATGTCCTGTGGACTGGCAAAACTGTCAACACGCTACAAGACGATACTGTCTAAGACGAAAGCCCGAATTTCCAGAGTAAGGGCGGAGAAGAAGACTAACTTCACGTGCAACATAATAACGGCTTGTTCCACATCCTTTCTGCAACCAAGCAAATTACAAATTTCACTGGACTGTCTCCCCAAATTCACCGAACAGTCCCGATTTAGCGGCTTCCGACGTTGTGACGTACCTGGCCGTACGTAGTTCTTAGCCCCTTGTCGATTCTCGTGGATCGGCGCTCTCCACAACGACTGGCTCAAATATCATGGGGCAACATCAGTCTACTACGAATGATGCAGACCACTCGTAGAATTGTAGTTCATTGATACTGTAATGTATCACTAGTGCCCTATTGTCTCCTTTTATGGTCAGCAGAGAAGCCTCGTCAATAATAGTCACTGCAACCCGATACGCACGTTCCACACGTCAATAATACAGTTTACATAGTCCGTGCGTGGAATACTCCTAACCTGACAAAAGTTCTCGAGGTGTACATTTAGCGTCGCACGAATATTAAGTATCAGTTCATAGTCACTGTAGAAACACTTTGTATTGTGTTGTGGTCTTCAGTCCGTAGACTGGTTTGATGCAGCTCTCGACGCTACCCTGCCCCGTGCAACTCTCTTCATCTGAGAATACGTTCGACAACCTACATCCTTTTGAATCTGCTTACTATATATAAAATGTTTGTTAAGCTTATGGGACTTAACTACGGGGTCATCAGTCCCTAAACTTACAAACTACTTATGAACTACTTACAACTAAGGACGGCACAAATATCCATGCCCGAGGGGGGATTCGAACCTCCGACCGTAGTGGCCGTGCTGACCGTGACTGGAGCGCCTCAGTCACCTCGGCCACCGCGGCCGGCTGCTTACTATATTCGTCCCTCTTAGAATAGAAACACTTTATACACGACTAACACTGATGACTTTAACATAATTGTTCAAATCGGCGTTGAGAGTGACGTATAGTCTGTCTCCTACCAAACATGAAACAAAACTGCCTATATGGCGCGAAAGCTCACTTATTTATACTATCGGAACAATGTGTCTGTAAATTAAGAATTGTATTTAAGTAAATTAATCTAATTACAATGGAAAAGTAAACAATTACATGCAATTGGCTATAGTAAAAGGTAGCGGAAATAACTCTGAGAAAATTGATATATAAGTGTTAAATTAATAGTGCTTCACCCCCAAATTTAGTGTAATAAGTTTTTAAACAATTATTTCATAATAAACGGTAATTATACGAAAAGTAATGAAAGTACAATATTCATAACATTAATTGTGAAACATAACAATACCTACTTTAATATTATTCAGATACAATTTACTTAGCCTTATCAGAAATACTAATGATGGCTACATTTAGAGCTACATGTCGCTCCTCACACTACCTACAAATTTGGTCCAAGTCATCCTGAATCCTGCTACAGTCATCTAATGACGACACCTTCCTCTACACTACAGCATCATCAGTCAGGTCATTTATGTAGGTAGAAAATAATAGCGGTCCTATCACACATCCCCGAGGCACTCCTGGCGAGCCGGCCGTGGTGGCCGAAGGGACTGAGGCGTTCCAGTCACGGTCTGCACGGCCACTACGGTCGGGATTCGAATCCCCCCTCGGGCATGGATATTTGTGCCGTCCTTAGTATTAGTTATTTCATAAGTAGTTTGTATGTTTAGGGACTGATGACCCATAGTTAAGTCCCATAAGCTATACAAACATTTGAACATTTTGTACTAATGATGATAATATCCGGCCTATAACAATACGCTTCTGGCATGAACTAATTAATATTTGCTCTTTAAACAAATCTCTACAATGCCAAAAAATAAAAAAATATTACTTCACCCAGTCACATTAGAAAAAGAATAACCAAAGTTTTGAAAAGAAAATGATAATAGACCAATTACATTTGTACCTATTATAATCCAACACTGGTATCAGGAGGTACAGTAACGCAAGAAAATGGGAATAAATTCCAACATGTTTCGTTACAATTTCCATCTCTTTGGGTCTCAGATGGTTCAGATTTTTCCAAGGACCGAATGCAGGTTCTGGTTGATGGTTGGCAAATTTGTATAGCAAATGATGGTGACCATATGGAAAAATGATAGCGAGTAAGTGAAATATTGGTCTATTTAACTGTACTGTAGTTTCCATGAACAATAATTGCAGACATTACTTTCGTAACAACCCTCGTAGGTCTAGCTAGATATGAACCTGCTAAATTGCTCATCTACGTTAGGGTGTCTGGAAGCGATAAGAATTATTGTTTGCGGCCAACACGGCCATCTTCGTGCCACGGGCCGTCAGAGCTGGCTGGAGGGCGCACTGCTTGTTTGTGGCGCCATTTCGTTGGCTTCTGTTTGTGCTCGCGGCGCGGCGCGTCGGGACAAAGATAAAAGGAGAACCGAGGGCTTTTTTCTGCCGCCGCCTTCCTTTGTCCCCCATTATACTGCCAAGGGTCGGTTAACCGGTGCGCGGTGCCCGAGGCAAATAGAGGCTGCCGCATAAAAGTTTTTCTGAGGAGTTTAACAACACGCACGGTATACTGCATGGCATCCGGTGGCGCTGCCAGGATTTGGTACTGGGGGGGTGGGGAGGGGGGCACATTTAAAAAAAAAAAATAAAGCCTGTTGAATTAATTAATCCATGACTTATTTTTACACTTTTTATAATTCAACTAATTTTGCTACGAAAACTATTGCACAAGTAAAAAAATAAAAAAATAAAAAGCACTGAAGCACTGTGTTCAGCTGTGGGCACACATTCTTCATCATCATAAAAAATGAAAGACTTTCCAACAGCTGAAAATGGGGCATTCAGGCTCTGTATTTAATTCCATATGTATCCCTTTCTGAGCTTCATCAGATGAGTATATGCGAATCCCTATACTGAGAAAGCCACGCGAAATTGGCATAGTTTTCTCTAAATAAATACAACTTTGGAATAATTGGACTATAAGACTGACCACTTGAAAATACAAACAATCGTACAATATGGCCGAAAAATGTTTTCTTCATATTAAATGAGCTAAATGAGTTAATGATGACTATACGAAAATGTAGGAGATATTGTAAAAAAAAAAAAAAAAAAAAAAAAAAAAAAAAAAAAAAAAAAAAAAAAAAAAAAAAAAATTATAATGTTTGTATTTTTAAGGAATCAAACTGCTAAGGTCATCGGTCCCTTGTCTTACAATCTACTTTAACTTATTCTAAGGACAACGAACACACCCATGCCCGAGTGATGACGCGAACCTCTGGTGGGAATGGCCGCGTACTCCGCGATGTTGCGAGGCAGATCACACGGCGATTCCCTTGTGGCGCACATAGTTTGATAAATTATTAAACTTTTCACTGTTTACTATGGTTGAATCATTGTAATATTTTTTTTTAAATCATAGGAACTTGAGAATGAAGCAGTAATATGCCGAAAGTAGTGCATTTGTAATTAGATGGACGTGTATTAATTTGACAAGTGAAGACGACTTTACCTAGCGATGCCAGCAACAGACAACATCTGCGCTACTTGAAGGACATATTTATTTCGGATTTCTGCCAACGTTACTCTGCCCCTAGACGCGAAATATTACTGCACACATTGTTACGGGTAACCTTTCCAACACTGCGACGCTGCCTTCTGCTTGCTGATGCTGCGTCGCAGCCATAGTACACGCCTCCTGCCGCTGCTAAAAGCCAGTACATGAAACGTCAACTTACCGTTGACGAACAGTACAGTAACAGGAGTAGCAGTGTCATTAACAGACACTGTAGAAATTGTAAAATCAGCATATCCAAAAAGGTCCCCGAATTACGGCTCAGAAACAAACAAACAAACAGCCAGTAAATACGAGTATGTCGCGCTAAGTTTGATATTCCCTCAAAACCTAAAATCATATTTCATGTGTTTGCGTTGTACTAAGCCAATTTCTTCTCCTTTGCAAACGCACAATGACATGCTGCCCGTAAGTAATAGTTAATTACTCTAGTGCTAAGATCCTTTCCCTCCCTCCCTTCCTCACCATCTCTCTCCCTCTCTCTTCCCTCCGTTCTCTCTCTCTCTCTCGTTCTCTTTCTCTCTCTCTCTCACTCTCTCTATCTCTATTTTTCTTCGGGCCTCCCTTGAATTAATCCTCCCTTGAATGAAGACATTAGATACATGCACCCTATATGCCTTCGATAACTACGCTGCAGTTTGCCGTCATCTGAATGTTCAGTCCAAGAAGTGTTTTGTTTACAGCACTTGACAAAAGATTATGAGGTTGAACAGGACGGGAAACTTTACTTATCACAGTACATTTGAAATATGTATGTGACTTTTATAACTTGAGCATGAAGCACTATGTCACATGAGGAGCTATTTTGTAAAACTTGAGAGTTGCTGAATGAAGATGACAACCAAGATAGATAAAACCGCTCATCTAAAATAAAATAAAATTTTCAAATAAAACATTCTTAGCAAATAATTTAGATCGCCCACTCGCTTGAAAAAGGTAAGCGTATACAACGCCGGCCGCGGTGGCCGATGGAACTGAAGCGCTCCAGTCACGGTCTGCACGGCCACTACGGTCGGGGTTCGGATCCCCCTCGGGCATGGATATTTGTGCCGTCCTTAGGATAAGCTAGTTGATAAGTAGTTTGTAAGTTTAGGGACTGATGAACCCGTAGTTAAGTCCCATAAGCTATACAAACATTTGAACATTTTTGAGCGTATACAACTTCCTAGTTTCTCTTTATCTGTTCGTCACAAATTTAGCAGTTGCGTGCTCTTTGTTAGACATCTGAACTTTTAAACGTTGCTTACAAACTGCTGAAAATGCAAGACTGCAATAATATGAACCACTTACCCGCTACAGGTGAGCGGGTGTGTGTGAAAACAGAGTCGTTACAAACAGAGTCGCAACAACAGGACAGAGCCTGTGCACTTGGAGTTCCCGTACAGTAGCTGTGTTGAACAAATATAACCACTTAACCTAAATCTGTGTGAATTTCCTTCTGAAGAGAATATGTGACAGATTATTGGATTTATAGTCGATCTCTGTAATGCCAGAAGTGATTTCTGCAAAGCGGTGTACACATATCGCTTGCAGTCTAAAGTATTCTGTGACTAGAGTACCCTTAGGGCTGATGGTAGGTATCTGTTCGGTACAATTTTTACAAGTAATTTTAAACTAACGTCCTGACTTGGTTTAATAAATGAATTAGCACGGCTCAGTAATGGATGGCAATGCAATATTAAATGTTTGTTGTCTTTTGAGTAGTGAAGAATGCCGGTTTCCCCTGTCCCTGTTACAGTTAAGAATGGTCTGCTAGAGAAACGGATGCAGGCAAACTTCTCTGTTAACTCTAACCTCTGTAATTCCCAGGCTTTCCGCGAGATGCGGTGAGGAGCATACAATTTCTTGATTTACTTCAGACAGAACCTGAAATAAACTGATACTTACATCATCCCTTTCTGTAATCTTATCACGATTTTTGACATCGAATGAAAAATTTGAGACACACACACACACACACACACACACACACACACACACATGACTAAAAAACAGAAAATCGTTATTTAAATAAAAATAAATTTTTAATATAACACGTTTTTATCTTGGTCTAAAAAGTATATAGTAATTTATCGTGGCACTGTAAAGGTGCCCAGTACCACACATTTACAGCACTTAAGAAAGTTTGACTTTCGAATTGCCATGTACGTACTTCTAAGATTTATAATGAAAACGGTAAGTCACATGCCATACATGTGAATGTATGGTTCACCTCCTAATTGCATTCACACCATGTTTTACTTTGTAGTTCTTATAATTATTGTTATATGCCGCGAAGGAATAGCCGTGCTCACTAAGGCCTAAGGCACACTACTGGGGTGGGCAAGGCAGTTCGCCCTCGGACTTTCGAGTCCTCCCGCGGGAGTGGGTGTTTCTCGTATTCTTAGGATAAATTAGTTTAAGTTGTTTGTAAGTTTGGGGACCGATGACCATTGTTCTTAGGTCCCATATCTTTACAAACATTTGAACATTTGAATCATTGTTATGGCTATTACAAATTCACGGTCAGAAAATTTTATAATTGTGTGTATTGAGTTAGAAGGGGTAAAGAAGAAATTCCTTTGCGCATTTAAAATCCGATATAGAAAAGTGTTACATTAAGATTTTATTTTTATTTAAATATTGGGATCGCAACAACTAGTACGTTTTATTTCTTTTTCACGGTTAGAGACCGACACAACAACTGATTAAACGAACGTGAGTAGCCGGCCGCGGTGGCCGTGGGGACTTGGGCGCTCCAGTCAGGTCTGCACGGCCACTACGGTAGGAGGTTCGAATCCCCCCTCGGGCATGGATATTTGTGCCGTCCTTAGTATTAGTTAGTACATAAGTAGTTCGTAAGATTAGGGACTGATGACCCCGTAGTCAAGTCCCATAAGCTATACAAACATTTGAAACATTTTTTTGAACGTGAGTAATCGAATAGAGACCACGGTCTATCCGACAAGTAAATCTCGTTGTCATTAATACTGAGTATATATTCAATTCCCCTGTTCATCAGCGTACTGATACCAAACTCATTATACCAACTGTGCCTGTTAAACTGCAATTAATCTGTAGGTCTGACAACGTTTGTACGAGAATCCATACCAGGTAATGAGATGATCTTGGCAGAAGTTGTCCTGCGAAAGGCAAAGTTCCCAGGTTCGTGTCCCGGTCCGGGTATTCAATTTTAACCTACCAGGAAATTTCACGAGAAGGTGACTGTTACAGTGGTTATGCGTTGATGAGGAAGAGGCTTACATAATTCAGTAGTAAACTGTCGTGGAAAATCGTTGCATCCAACTCTGGAAGGACTGGACCAACACTAGAAGTGTACGATTCTATCGATCCACAAACGATATATTTTCTGTTCACAGAAGATGTATGTGTTTTATAGCTATTTCTCCATCAACTACAAAAATATACAGCATAGTTTCAGTTCATTCAATAGAAAAACACTCTCTGTTGGCGAGTCAGAATTCTGAACAGGAACGGCGGTGGCCATGAAAGACAGATCGCTGCACTTAACAATATAAATAATTCACTCGGCGGGTATTCCCGATCCATCTGCGGGAGTGAATCGTTGAGGGAAGGGGTGCCAGTCCGTCACCGCCGCACGTTCTTCAGCTGCCAGCCCTTTCGGTTTCCGGTCGCTGTGAATTCTTCCACCGCCTCGGGCGTGTGTGCGAAGCGTTCGCCACTTTACGGCTGGAATCATAAAGTGCGGCAAGGGCGCAGCCGGACCGTAAAACAAGGGGCAGCGTGTCGCGGTAGTCGCTTAGCTTTACGTGGGACCTCGCCTCGCCTCGCTACCAGCACCAGACGGTGCCCCGCTGCCGGTTAACAGATCGGTGATCTCACATCTACTCACGGATCCAGTTTGTAAAAAAAACTGTATACTGAGCCATAACTCACGGATTTATCCAATATACAGGGTGTCCAGTTTATCTTGAGCACCCTAAATAACTGTTTGTCCAGACGCAAATTAAAAAAAAAATGTTTCAAGCAAATGTTCTTCGTAGCTTTGTTTCTTTACAAAGATATGACCAGCGGTATGACTTTTTTAAATGGAATCCTGTTATTTTATTGACTGATTTATTTCCTCTCTTAAAGACCTATTCAAAAATGTATCACAGTGTACGATTCACTAAAACATAACGTTATTAACATTGACATTGACAAATCTTCAAAATGTTCAAATGTTTTTAAATCTACCGGACCAAACTGCGTGGTCATCAGTCCGTAGCTTACAAACTACTTAAACCTAGGTAAACTAACGTAAGGACAAACACAAACACCCATGCCCCAGGGAGGACTCGAAACTCCGACGGCGAGCAACCGCGCTCACCGCAGCGAGGCGCTTTAGACCGCTCGGCTACTCCACCGCGGCTTGACGTTGACGCTCCCAACGCTTACTGCAGGTACTCGGGGTAATGGAACACATCCACGTGCTGACGTCGACTGAGGACAAATGTAAACGTAAGTAGACTGCACCCCGTCAAAAAAATGTTGAAAAAGTTTATAAAACTACGGGGTCATCAGTCCCTAAACGCCGGCCGCGGTGGCCGAGGTGACTGAGGCGCTCCAGTCACGGTCTGCACGGCCACTACGGTCGGGGGTTCGAATCCCCCCTCGGGCATGGATATTTGTGCCGTCCTAGTTCGTAAGTAGTTCATAAGTAGTTTGTAAGTTTAGGGACTGATGACCCCGTAGTTAAGTCCCATAAGCTTGACAAACATTTGAACATTTAGTCCCTAAACTTACAAACGACTTATGAACTAGCTAATACTAAGGACGGCACAAATATTCATGCCCTAGGGGGGATTCGAACCTCCGACCGTAGTGGCCGTACAGACCGTGACTGTCGCGTCGCAGATAGCTCGACCACCGCGGCCGGAGTGGAGTAGCCGAGCGGTCTAAGGCGCATCGCTGCGGAGCGCGCGGCTACTCGCCGTCGGAGGTTCGAGTCCTCCCAAGGGCATGGGTATGTGTGTGTGTATGTGTGTGTGTGTGTGGGTGGGTGTTGTCCTTAGGTTAGTTTACCTTAGTTTAAGTAGTTTGTTAGTTAGGGACTGATGACCAACGTAGTTTAGTCCCATAGAATTACAAACATTTGGACATTTTGAACTGTCCAAAGAGCGATATCCTGACAAGAACCCACCTTCCCGACGGACGTTTTCTCTCTTGTTACGACGCTTCAGGAAACTGGAAGATTCAACCAAACACAATCGTCGTAACACTCGCACAGACGAAGCTGCCAAAGTTACTGATCTCGCTTCTGTCGCAATGAATCTACATGTGAGCACACGACAGCTTGAACAAGAGATTGGCATTCCTAAAACCATCGTATTCAACACATCACCGGTTCCATCTTTACCATGTACACCTACATCAAAACTGCATTGGAATGATTTTCAGAATCGTGTACAGTTCTGTCAGTGGGCATAGCAGCAAATCCGCGCCAACCCGGACATCTTCTCCAATGTTCTATTTACTGATGAATGTTCCTTCTCAAACACAGGACAGATAAATACAAGATGCATTATTGGTCCAGTGACACCCCACATGAGCCTCAATGGAAAGTTAACGTCTGATGTGGGATGCTTGGTACTACAGTTATTGGCCCTTATTTATTTACATCTTCATCTACATGGGATACTCTGTAAGTCACATTTAAGGGCCTGGCAAAGGGGTTCATACTATTCTTTATACTATTTAGCATCCATTCAATTCTCGAATAGCGCGCGGGAAGTAAGAACACCTGAATCAATCCGTTCGAGCTCTGATTTTATTCTGATGAGCGTTTCTATCTATGTGACAGTCAACAATATATTTTCGCTTTGGAGGAGAATGTTGCCGATTGTAGTTTCGTAAGTAGCCCACGCCGCAGCAGTAAACACCGTTGTTGTAATGATTCCCATCCCAGATCCTGCATCATTTCCGTAACGCTGTCTCCCTAGTATCGTGACAATACAAAACGATCTGCCCTTCTTTGGACTCCATCAAACCCACCTGATAAGGATCCCACACTGGGCAGCTATACTCCATAAAAGGACGGACAGGCGTAGTGTATGCAGACTCTTTAGTAGTTCTGTTGCATCTCTTAAGGGTTCTGCCAATAAAACGCAGTCTCTGGTTCGCTTTTCCCACGACATTACCTATGCGTTCTTTCAGTTCAAGTCTGAAGTAATAGTAATTCCTAGGTATTTTGTGCAGTTTACGGCTTTCTGCAAACAACCTAAAAGAGCTGCTTAGATTTTCTCACAAATCGTTTATGTAAATAAGGTACAGCAGAGAACTAATAACACTACCCTGTGGAACACTCGATATCACCACTGTTTAAGTCATCAATGGTAGTTTGCATAGCACAGTGTATGCCAACTTTTTCAGACGAATTTTTCCTCCTATTCTGAATGAAGTTCCACTAAGAACCACAGGTTAATATAATAAATATGCAGTAATTATAGTTTAATATTTCATGAGAATATGAGATATATCATGAAACTAATGGTTTTCACTGTTTCTTTATTTTACTAAGTCAAATGTGATGACAGGTCAAGAGGACCATAATTTTCATAATAATTAATAACACTGAATATTCATTGAAGTTGTCTGAATGGAAAGTAGCTCTTGTCAGAATATTGATGCATTGATAGAAAAAATATTTACTTTTGTATATATCATGTACGTAGGTTAGAAAATGTTGTAGGCGTAAGTAAGTGTGTGTATCATTAATATGGCATTGACAAGTACAATATTATCAAATTTGGTAATGCAAAGGTCATTGTTTTCGTACGAAAAGTTCAATTTTATTTCTTGTCTTGCCCATTGGCAATAATTTTTCCGGTCAACTGTTTTTCTGTAAAATTAGTTTTTTCTGAACACAGGCTTGATTAGTTGGACCACTATCCATGTCAAAGTAAATGTCTTTAAACAGTTAATTTTTCTATGTAATGAAAGGAACTATTTTAAGTTTGTGGTAGGGAAGTGTATTCAGTGTATTGAATTGAATTGTAATCATTTGCAGCTATATGACCTAAAAGCCAGTATGTGTTATAGTTTTGAGAATAGATAAGCAGATTAGACTGTCCATTAGCACAGTCGTCTGTCTTAGAAGTGCAGTTTTCCGTATTGACTACTTAAAGATAAGTCTGCGTCTGTAAAAAGTGTAAAATAATTACCCAGCTATGAGTAATTAATTGTGCAGATATGTGACTGTGTTTTGACAGATATCGTTTGTCGTAAAAGGAAAAAAAAATCGATGGAAATATTTTAGGGCTAGACTGCTTGTGACAGCAGCTATCGTTAAGAAATCATATTGTCTGTGATGCACGTGTGCACAGCGAAGCATCAATGTCTTAGGTCGAACTGTTTATTGTTCAGTCCATACCGAGTTGATAGTGGGACTGTAAGGGCAGCACACGGCGAACAGAACTTCGCACTACTCACAACTGAGCCGACCGCAGTGGCCGAGCGGTCAGCGGCGCGCCAGTCACTGTCTGCACGACCGCTACGGTGGGGGGTTCGAATTCCCCCTCGGGCATAGATGTTTGTGTCGTCTTTAATATAAGCTAGTTCTTAAACAGTTTGTTAGTTTAGGGACTGATGACTCCGCAGTTACGTCCCTTAAGCTTAACAAACATTTGAACATTTTATTCGCAATTGTTTATGTCAAATAACCAGATGATTGAACTTTTAGGAAGTCGTCGTCTTTAAAGTTGTATTTACAGTTTGTGTTTCTTCTATTACATGAAACACCTCCTTGTGTTGAGACCTCTCTATCCAGGGAGCCAACTGTACGAAATGAATAAATGAAAATCAATGGACTACTCGTAGCGTCGGCTCTTTGCTTCCAGACTGAAGACACCGAATTTACCTAATATTTATGAACAGAGACACTAGCCACACTCATGTAATAGAGCACTGTTGCTCGACTATCACTCACAACATCCTAAAGAAAAGGACAATAAAGCACCTTACACACAAACCATGTATTCTCTTTCAGCTTGAATATTGTTATGTTTCTTTTGTGTATTTTCTTCATTTTCAGCTGTGACAATATTTTTTATGTAAAATATGTCTATACATTTTTTTTCTTTCAGGTTATTATTCAATGATTGTAAAATTATTGATAGTAATTTTTTTTATAAATTGAATTCAATGACTTTCTTATTAACGGTGTACGTAAATAATACCGTCATAACAAATGTCAATTGCAATTAGTTTTGCAAAACATGTGGTTGTAATGTGTGATGGGATACAGGGTGGCCATGTAACATATTTTCGTCGCACATGACGATTCCATTGGCTAGTAAATAATATACGTAATATTTAGCGGAAATATTCTAGTAACATTTTATTTGATCAGAATCATTTTCGAAAATTTATATAATCTTAAAATTGTATTCATGGAAAAATCTAATATCTAAGTATATATATATAAGAATCACGGAGGCGCGACCCTCGTAGGCTCTCCTCGCTCTGGCTGGCGTCAAAGACATACGCTCTTCGTCTGTCTTTTCGTTAGTATTTTTTTCTTATTTACTGTTGATTCTTATTCATTTTATTTGACTGGGACATAACATTGAGGAGTTCCAAACTTAGAATCATAGCTGTTTTCTACCATTACTTTAGTGAGTGTTACACTGACATCTTATAATCTTAGTATAAGTAAAATGATTTCAGTCACAATGTAAGTTCCGTTTCTATTTCTATCCACGGCAGCGCTACAATCGCAGTTCCGAATATGGGCGGCAGTTACTCTGGCTCAAATACAAGACATGTACACCATTTTCAGGTCGCTGCTGCCGACATAGATTTGTAAGCTGCTCTATAATGTCAGCTGTAGTTGAAAATGCCGCCGCGTCTTAATTCAGATCTGCGATTCGTTTTCTAAATGCAAAGAAAGTTAAACCAAAGGAAATTCATCGGAAAATCTGCGAGGTACGCGGACAAAATGTTATGAGTGATTCAATGGTTAGAATATGGGTCTCAACTGTTCAGTGATGGACGTGATCAAGTGCACGGTACCCTCTTACCGATAAAATTATACCGATACTCCATAAAATATGTAATTATCTGCGATGTGTCACAGATACGTCTCATATATTGTCATTAATTTTTTTTTCTCGATTCACCCTGTAAAAACATATGAAGTTTTTCTGTTCGTAGAATTAAAATCTCTCCGCAATTACGCTGTTTTAGTATTTTTTTGTGATAGCCAGCTACGGTGAGAGTCTTGCTATGAAGATATGTGTGTATGTGCTTCAATGCTTTCTTTCATTAATTAATTCCCCCATCCTCCCCTTAAAATCCAGTTAATGAATTTTAATTGTAGTTACAAGAGTCCTCCCATCCCCCTGTGATATTTTTTCGGCCATGTTGGACTGCTCCAACAATGGATGGTTTGGTTTTCGTGTAAAATAAACAGTAATCTCTCGTGTAGCGTTTCTCTTCAGAATTCACATTTCGCATTTATATTATTCAATAGCCAGTATAACCTGCAATCATTGTTCCGTAATTTTTCGTGGTCCGATTTACGAGTATAACCAGATTTCAATGTATACCTTTCTTTAAAAATGCAGTATTTTACTCGGTCAGCAGCACGCGAAACTGTTTAATAACACCAAACCACACCATCCACTGTCGACGAGCAGTTACTTTTATCAAAACTTTAACTTTCAGCCTACAAGGAGAAACCGATGCAGAGCTGTATAGCTAACTATTCTACATCTTCATACATACTACGCAATTCACCGTAAGGTGCGTGGCGGAGGGTACACTGTACCCCTACTAGGCATTTCCTTTCCTAATCCACTCCCAAATAGAACGGGGAAAAAAGAATGCCTATATGCCTCCGTACGAGCCCTAATTTCTCTTATCTTGTCTTTGTGATCACCACGCGAAATGTAAGTAGGCGGCAGCAAGATCGTACTACACTCAAATTTTGGCCCTCTAAATTTCCTCAACAGAGATTCACGAAAAGATCGTCGTCTTTTCTCCAGCGATCCCCAATTGAGTTGCCGGAGCATTTCCGTGACACTCGCGTATTGGTCGAACCTACCAGTAACAAACCTAGCTACTCGCCTCTGAACTGCCTCTATGTCTTCCTGTAAACTGATCTGTTGCGGGTCCCAAACACTTGAGCAATACTCAAGACGTGGTCGTACAAGCGTTTTATACGCGGTCTCCTTTACAGGTGAAGTACATCTTCCCAAAATTCTCCCAATAAACCGAAGTCGGCTGTCCACCTTACTCACAACTGTCCTTACATGTTCGTCCCATTTCATATCGCTCTGCAATGTTACGCCTAGATATTTGAACGACGCGACACCACCAAGAAGCTCTATACTAATGCTGTATTCGAACATTATGGGCTTGTTTTTTCTACTCATGCGCATCACCTTACATTTTTTTACATTGAGAGCTAGCTGCCATTCTGCGCACCAACTAGAAATTTTGTCTAAGTCATCCTGTATGCTATTACAGTCAGTTAAAGACGACACCGTCCCATACACCACAGCATCATCAGCAAATAGCCGCAAATTACAACTTACTCTGTCCATCAGATCATTTATATAGATAGAAAGTAATAGCGGTCCTATCACACTCCCCTGGGGCACGCCTGACGATACACTCGTCTCTAATGAACACTCGCCGTCAAGAACAACGTACTGCGGTCTATTACTTAGGAAGTCTTCCAGCCAGCCACAAATCTGTGAACCTATTCCATAAGCTCGTATCTTCGTTAGCAGTCTGCAGTGTGGCACCGCGTCGAACGCCTTTTTGAAGTCAAGAAAAACACAATCCGCCTGTTGCCCTTCATCCATGGCTCGCAAGATGTCATGTGAAAAGAGGGCAAGCTGAGTTTCACATGAACGATGTTTCCTAAACCCGTGCTGATTCATAGAAAGAAGCTCTTCCGTTTCAAGGAAATTTACTAGATTCGAACTGAGAATATGCTCCAAAATCCTACATGAAACTGATGTCAACGATATTGGCCTGTAATTGTGTGGGTCAGTTCTCTTTCCTTCCTTATAAACGGGAGTCACCTGCACTTTTTTCCACTCACTAGGAACTTTGCGCTGAATTAGAGTTTCGCGATGAATACAAGCTAAGTAGGGGGCAAATGCTGCAGAATAGTCTTTGTAAACCGAACTGGTATTCCATCCAGACCAGCAGACGTTTTCGTATTTAGCTCTCTCAGCTGCTTCTCTACACCGGAAATACCTATTACTACGTCCTCCATTTCGGAATTAGTACGCTGATCAAATGATGGTACATTTGTGCAGTCCTCCTGCGTGGAAGATTTCTTAAAGGTCAAATTTAGAACTTCAGCTTTCCGTTTGCTTTCTTCTGTTACTGCCCCGTAATGATCAACGAGTGACTGGACAGTGGGGTTTGACCCGCTTATCGATTTTACATAGGACCAGAATTTTTTAGGGTTCTCGGAAAGATCTTTTAGTAAGATATGGCTGTGGTAATTATTGTATGCTTCGCGCATCGATCTCTTTTTAGACACACGAATCTCTACTGACATTTTCCTGTTATCATTTGCGTGTTCTTTTTTGAATCGAGAGTGCAATAGTCTTTGCTTTCTCAGCAGCTTTCTAACATTATTATTATACCACGGTGGATCTTTTCCATCCTTAATCGTCTTTACGGGCACATATTTCTCTAACCCTTTATTTACAATGCACTTAAATTTAGTCCACAATTCCTCTACGTCCATAGACCATAGACCATTTTTAACACAATGCCCGCATTACCTCCCATCGTTAAGTAGTCTGCTAATCCGTTACCTTTCACATAATTAATTAATTTATTATTTTTTGATTTGGTTTATTTTATTTCATTTTATTTGGTTTTTAATATTATTTTTATTTATTTATTTATTTTTGCTTCCAACTTCAAATTTTTCCCCTTTCCCTTTTTTTTTAAATCACTAACTGTTTCAGTTATATTGAAACTATGTAGAACGAAATGGACACCTGACTGTGGTTACTGATGAACTGGTTCACACAATGGAAGATTTAGCACAACCGTTAAGTTTACACTTAGTGCTCTTGCTATGGATGTTCCGCAAATACCACAATCACTAATACATGATTTTTTTTTTAGAAAAACTGAAGTTTGGAAACCTTTGTTCACGTTGGGTACCCAAAATTCTTACGGAACAACACATAAAACAACGGATGGGCAGTGCGCTTCAGTTTTTGACACGCTACAATGAAGAAGGCGATGGTTTTCTTTATCGCATAGACACGGGGATTGAAACTTGGGTACCGTACGACACTCCCTGAAACAATACGGCAATCAGTGGAATGGAGGCACGCTGCATCCCCGACAAAGGTTAAGCCTATGCAACTCTTGACACCTCAAAAAGTTATTTGTACTTTATTTATTTATTTATTCTTTTTGCGCGGGGGGAACGGAAATGTTATTTTGCTATTACATTTATTACCACTCTCTCTAGGATGTCACCATATACGCCAATAGTGGTCATCCAGGGTAGCACGGTACCGTGATTCATCACTGAACACAATGTGATGCCTACCATAAGCAGTCCACGCTCTGCAGTCGCGGCACCACTCAAAACGCAGCCGTGTGTAACGGTGCTAACGAAACTGTACTCGTTACCTATCCACTGGAGTGCATATGGTATTCATCATCACTAACAAGTATCAATAATCTTGCCCGTGATGGCTGTTTGTAGCGCGCAGTAGCCTACAGTGAGGGATTTGCCCTCTCACACCTTATAACGTGAAGAATTCTTAACACCTGAGACACTGGCTAATACCACCGAACATAATCGTCTCTTGCAGCGTGTGTGTTGCATCTGTTGCGCACTTCGCTAGCAATAGATACCTTCTGCAGAATGAGATCATCTATTCAAAAAGACTTTCTGCATATCATTGATGACGGGTCACGCGGTCGACTTGGAGTCACTTGCGCTAATATCCGTCAACGGAGAGATGCCAAGCATTCTATGTTCTTCTTGTGATCATCATTTTGAAAACTTCTTTTACGCATCGGTCCATGCTTTTCGATCATATGGAAGACTTATTACCGAATGACCTTTACATCCCACACCAAAGAGAAAATACTTTTCTCCCTTTATGATAGCTGCATTCAACGCATCCCTCTAATACTAAACTGACAATTCCTTGATGTCACAGAATAATTTATATCAGTTTGTGACTTATTTATCTTAAACTAAACCACTTTTTTTCTCGGATTATATTTCGTTGTTCCTAGTTGTTTACCCCTAACCCACCTTCAGCATTCTTCTTGTCATCTCTTTTCAGAATCTTCTATTTTGTTTTTGGGACTGCTTATCATCCAAGCTTCACTTCCGCACACGTCGACACTGCATATAAATGTTTTGAGAGAAAATTCCTGATATATACATCAAACAAATATCTCTTGTTCAGTAATACTTTAATTGCATTTCTTTGTAGTTCATCTCTACTTTGATAATAAAAATTGTTTTATATTCCAAATAGAAAAAATCATGGACTATTTTTAATTTTAGGCCACTTTAATTCTACCACATTCATTCTTGCTTTGATTTGTCGATGTCCATCTTCATTCCTCCTTTCAAATTACTGATTCCACTCAAAGGCAGTCCAAATTACTATTCTATCTCTGACAGAATACAATGTAATCGACAAACATCAAAGTATTTATATCTTCTTCGTAATCTATATTTGCTTTTGGCGACACCTGTCTCAAAGTAAAGACTGAATAACTCTGCGGATAATGTACAAAACTGTCTCGCTCTCTTCTCAGCACTGCTTCTCATTCGTATCTTCGATGTTTAAACTGTAAATAACTTTTCGCTCCGATGATTTTAACCCTTCTTAAGTCAAAAATTTAAAGACTGAATTCAATCCTACATTTCCAAAAGCTTTCTGCAAATCTAAAATTGCTATAAACAAATTTTGCTTTACACTAATAAACGTCGTAAGGCCAGTATTGCCTCAAGAGTTTCATAATTTCTCCAAATAACAAACTCATATTCAACGAAATCGTTTTCTGCTACTTTTACCACTCTTCTTTAATTCATTCTTCTCAGAATTCTGCAACAGTCATGTACTGAACTCTTCGTAAGATTTCTCACCCATCAGCATCAGTTTTCTTTCGAATTGAGATTAATTGCATTCTTAGTCTCATTTCTGTTGTACACCAGGCGCAATAAGTAATTCACAATTGGCTCTCCCAGGGATATCAATAGTTTGATATTAATGTCGCCTACGCTTTCTTTCACTTTATGCTCTGCCAAATACTACTTGCTGTATCGTATCTCTCACTTTTACTTAATTTCCCTTCTCTTTCTAAGCCCTTCATTACTGTTGTGTAGACCCTGTGAGTATTTCTTCCATCCTATCAATTTTTTCTTCAGTACTGTTTATCCGCCTGAGCTCTTATTCATACATACCCTTCCATTTCTCCTAAGGTCTCTTTAATTTCCCCAAACTATACACGCTCCTACAGACTTGTACCTTAACCATACGGACTTCGCAATTTTGCACTTTCTTTCAATCTTACTTTTATACCTTTTTATTCTCTTTTCATCTGCTTGATTTGCTGCATTATAATACTTCTTTTTTATCACTTATATCAAATGTTTATTATGATATCTACTGATTTCTAGTAAACGTCTTTCTTAGTTTATCGATCGTCTACTATATTCTTTATTTCAGCTCTTAGAACGATTGTTCACTTTACATTGTATTTCCTTTCCCTGTTTTAGTAAATAGTTGATTAGTTGTCCCTTTGATTCTTTCAACAAACATCCGGTTCTTTTAATTTACGACTTTGTATCCTTAGATCCTAGCGATTTGAAAATTCGTCAGTTATCTATGTCAACAATAAACTGAAAATTCGCCGTATAGAAGTACAGTCTTAGAGAGTGGACGCCACAAGCTTAATACTACTACTAAATAGATTTGGCAGGCGTTGCATTCTGGAAACAGTCCAGAGCAGTTGGGAAGCGCCAGAGCGTAAGGATGGAGATAACGGATCCAGACTCGGCCAAGCAACTCCTCTCTGCAGCCAGCTCGCCAATTCCATTTTCGTTTTTAATGAAGTACCTCAGGCGGCAGGTATTATATTCAAATGTTTGTAATTCTTATGGGACCAAACTACTTTGGTCGTAAGTTCCTAGACTTACAAACTACTTAAACGAAGTTAAACTAACCTCAGGACAACACACACCTCCGTACCAGAGGGAGGATTCGAACCTCCGACACGGGAGGCCTTGCGATCCGCAACGTGGCGCTCCAGACTGCTCGGCTACTCCAGAGCGGCGTCAGGTATTAAAGGCCACACGAATACCTAACGGCAATTACAGAAACTTCAAAAACTTCATATACGGTATTTAACGGAAAAATCCACTGTTATTTATTTTTTTCACAAGTTCGTTGGCGTGATGTAGCAACAGTAAATCCATATTTGAATTGAAAAGCAATCTCTGTTGCGAATTATAATCTTTATTTAGGAATAAATATTATAATTCGCAACAGAGACTACGTTTCAATCCAAATTTTAAAATTTTGTTTAGATTTCAGATCATCTTCACTTGTTTACGTGGCAACTCTATTAAACCATCCTGACTGTAAAAAGTCCAGCGTCCGTCCTGTAAATAGTAAACCACAATCATCAGTAAAACTAACAACACACCATCTTCGGCTATTAAAATCAATTTCTACGTTTTAGTGTGATTGAATGTAATAATTAACTAATCTTTGTCTACAGTTATAATCAAGTACCAACTGTTCTTGTGGATGCTCTCTGCATATATCGGCAAGAAGATGTGGAACATTAACAAGAGTCGAAAATCAACTTCAGTTCTATGCCTTTTATCGGTTTCAGTGGAGCAGGGTAGCTCTTACTATTTTTTACATTACAGTGGAATGGTCTTGTGACTTCAGTAAGTAAATGAATCTTTGACGACAGAAAGGCAACCACTCGACTATTCTAAACTTTGCAGGAGACACACAAAACTGTTTCATATATTTCAGGACCACTAGTTACTGTTAATGAGCATTTTATTGTAGTGTACCATATTTAGCTTACTTATAACGTGCACAGGAAGAGTGTTATTTCTTATTAGAAAATGGTGGGGTTCAGTTTTTGAGATGGACAAGTTTCCTTTCTGCAGCTTACAAGATTCACTATGGACTATTTTTGATAAATAAATGTCGACATATTTCAAATGGAAGTTAGATATAATGAGGCTTATAGGTCATGGTTTAGTTTATATAACGGACAATAACAGAAGTATTGTACATTGGTCGTATGAACATTTTTAAGTTAATGGCGTTTTCATCGACTGCAGCAGTGGTTATTGTCCACGAAGTGACAGTTCCGGAACACCACTTTTTCTTCATGTATTTACACCAGTCTTTTTTAAGTCGTCCGTTTTCTTGTTGTATTTATTTATTGATCCATAGACAATATACATTGTGTAGATGTTGTTAATGTTTGTACATTATTACTTATAAATTAGCATAGGTAACTACATACAATAGTTTACAACTTTCATTTCAGGAATGGAATATTAATTTACAAACACATTTATAGCCTAGGTATTATTATGCTAAGTTATTACAGGTTAATACACACACACGACCCTAAGTATTCAATTTTTGTACTGAGTTATTACACGTTAACACACAGACACTGGCTATATACTGTATATATACTGCATATTGGCAGTACAGTAATATATACTGTTTTGATTGGAGGTTATAGAGGTTTTGTTGCATCTCATAGTCTAAGAGTCTCTAAATTTAAATACTGCTCTGCGATTTTCATGATTTGTGGGAAGTTTTTACCATAAAAATCGTTGATCAAGCAGTTTTATTTTGTTATTCTACTTTTTTATTTGTGCGAAGTAAATCAAAACATCCATTTTCATTTCACAGTTGTAATTATTCCAAATTGCCCGCCACCGGGCATGAATGATAAATTAATGGCGATGCAAAGACTGATATCATCATATATTTTTAGTTTCAATCAGCTGCAGCATCATTCTCACCGGTGTATTGCTTTGGTTCTGTCCTGAACAATTACAGAGACACAAAGTTTTGTTGACTTTACTATTGATACATTGATTCGACAATGTGCACACTTTATTAGAGCCTTTGCCCTCCGCAACTTCACGGTGAACGAGAGTTGTTGATTCTCGTCTAGCGTTGTTGTGAAAATCATCGGTTCTGACTCAACTACCAAACAAAACTAAAAAGAATAGTTCACAGACACAAAGAGCCATCACAGAAATAAAGTTAACTGCAGAAATGGATCGTCACTTGCACTAGTTCCTTACCTGCAATAAACAGTATACTGAAGGCGCTGCTACGGCTATGCTGTCAGACAGACACGTGTCTTTTCGGTAGTAATCGATACGTTCTATCCCTGGTAAACGATTTCAGGCAAATGTTGGACTAGTTACCTTTCTGCAGTTACCGTATCAAATGTGGTACCTAAAGTCGATGTGAAGAGTCACACCGATCTGAAATAAAAGAATTATCAGCAACATCTGTTGGTGCAAATTTGACGTTTTAGAAATACTTATGTACTGTGGAAGGCCATCTGCATAAAAGTTATTGCTTTGAAGACAATAGGCTCCCACTCTGTGCGTGGACAATGACAAATACAAATTATAAAAAGAGACGCTAAAGTAGAAGAAAAATAATACCAAGAACAGGAAACAAAAGGCTTACCAGCAATTTGGCATTACTCAGAGTCAATTCAATCAAGTGAGCTGAAGTAAGCACGGGTCTGTAAGCACTTAGGTACCGTTAGGTGATTTGTCTTGATGTTAATTTCATGTAAAGACGTTCAGTTTACGTCACTGTATGTTTGTCGTTGATTAGTTGTGCACCTAATTATGTGACGGTAAGTCAGTTATGCCTCACTAAAATTGCTCTAAGTTACATGCGTTTTTCGGAGGTGTTGTTATAAAATGTACTTCCAAAAATGTGGCTGTCCTGACAAACGAATCGTCTGTTATAAATTCAAGGGTGAGTTTGTTAACGGAAGAAAATGAAAATTACGCTCCATGGAGCCGACTCTCTACATTAACCTTTTTTTTTTTTATCACCAACGATTTCATATTCTGATCAACATGAATTGGCAATTCATTTAATATCAGCTCTGTGACTATCTCTTATTTCTATAAACATCATAGTCATGTATCCTAAGGAGGGGAGTGGCCCATATTTCAATATGTCGACAGCGGAAACATATTTCTATAAATATCAATTTTTCAACCCTTTGTGATTCTGTTTTCCCCGGTTTGTAACTAGCCCTTCTTGTCATTAAGTTAATATGAAATACCGCTTCGAAAAACAACGTCATCATTAGGAACATCAGGCGTTAAACGCATTTGTGTTCTTTCTATATGTTTTCTAACATTTCCTACCTAACTTCCATCAGTTCGCGGTGCTAATTAAATTCTACAATATGAGAGGAGCAATGTTTCAAATAACTCTTAAGGAAAAAGAGCTAATATAATGGGTCTTAAAAATGTCGCGGCGGGGCGGCCGAGCGCATTGAGGCGCTACGCTGCCATGCGCGAGGCCCTTTCCCGGCCGGCCGCAGTGGCCGAGCGGTCTGCGGAGCGCCAGTCACAGTCTGCACGGCCGCTAGTGTTTGGGGTTCGAATCCCCTTTCGGGCATGGATGTTTGTGTCGTCTTTAGTATAAGGTAGTTCATCAGTAGTTTGTAAGTTTAGCGACTGATGACCGCACAGTTAAGTCCCACAAGCTTTACAAACATTTGAACATTTCATTCACCATATATTGAAGAAACATAATTCCTTACAAGCAAGCAGCAAAATTCATAGCCACACATATAGGTAAAATAAAGTGATTAATTGAATTTAAATATCTTGGAAAAACCTTACAATAGATTGAATCGTCAAATGTTAAAGGCAAATATTTCAAAATTTGAAATTTCCGTTTTTTCATTGAACATTATATGTTAAAGCCAATCATTTGGAGTTGAAATGAAGTACATTTGAATTTGGTAGAAATGGTGGAGCACTTCATGCTGTACTGACGTATTTCCTTTCAAGATGTGCTGCTCAATGAGAATAGCAGATTGTAAAGTAAAATTTGTATTTCTAATTTGTAAATATGCTGTCCATACTGAGAAGATCATTTAATGGTGTTAATATACACGAATAAAAGTCCACTGACGATGCCGCAACCGCATGTCTAAGAATGGAGAAATACAGTAAAGCTGTTGCTGGACTTAGTCGGCCAGAATAAAAATCGCACATTTATAAGGATGTCTGTGGGCGTGGTTCAAGCCGAAATAATCGACACAATAATACGCAACTATTCAGAGAGAGGCCACTTCTTTCATGTGATTGCAACATTGTAAACTATAGCAGAAAAACTAGACATCATTGCCTCATTTACATATATTATGATTACATGGAACTAACAGTCGTCAGCCAAAGGAATGTGGGTGGAAATGGACAGGAAATTCTAGATTCGGACAACTCGTGGCAAAAACCTCTTATAAACTGTGTTGTTTCGTGTGAGACAATGGCGGTCGGGGATTCGAAGCCAAAAATAATCATTTTCCCTCCCAGTAGCTTTAAATGAATACATTACCTTGAGGAAGGAGAGGTGGTTACAATTCTGTACACCGACTGGTCCATAATATACTTTTAATTTAAGAAAAAGATATGAAGTAATGATTCTAGGATTAGTGGATAGTTTTCAAATGGCCTATGCAACTCGCCAAGAACCTATATCAAGTCTGAAGATGAAAGATGAGAAGAAAGACATTGAATAATGTTCCCGCTACCATGAGATACTTATATGAAGAAAGATTTCTTGTGGCCAATTATTCGCTGAAATCATTGATAATTTACAGTTAATAATTACTGTTGTTAAAATTTGAGTTTTAGCATTTCTTTCTCGTCATGCCGATATACATGAAATCATAAAAAGGAGATAAATGTATTTGTGAATTGTGCAAACCAAGTAAGTGAATGAACTTTGAAATCATTAAAATCGAATAAATTAATTATTTGTCTTTCATTAATAGCATATTAAAGTCACATTTCGTAAAAATAACAGCAGTATTGTACTAATGGCAGCATGTAGTTCTACGTTCCTCCTGAAAACTGGAAAAATATTACATATTTGGTTTCAACAACTGATAATTGCATAGATGAATTCATCGGAGAATATGGTGTTAAGCTAATATAGCTAAAATATATTACGTGAAACTCTAATAAATACGATGTGCTAAGTTAAATTTCAGAGAAAAAGTATCACAGGTATTTGAAATAAAAACTGGTCTCTACTGTTGAATACATTCTCGACAAATTGTAAAAACCCGTATTTGTAATTAGAAAGTAAAAGAAAAATAAATAAATAAATAAACTGTTCAAGTCATTCTATGGTGGAAAAGAAATGAAATCAAAGTAAACTGCCTGGCTTTTGTATACGATTTTGCTATACTTTCACAAAATTTTACAAACGCGATTATTCAACTAGCTCTTCGGAAAAAAGAGCACACAGAACTGGTCTGAAATTTTGTTGAAAAACATAATTCCTAAAAATAAATCACCAAACTTCATCAGAATATAAAATTGAATATCTTGAAGGATAGATAAGACTGAATTGATTAGAAAAATCTACAATAAATACAATAGTAAAATGGAAAGAGCACATCGTCTGAAAAAGAATATTTAAAAGAAATAATTCATATTAAAAAAAAAACTAAAATACTAAACCACAATAGTACGAAATGAAAGACCAAAATATTTGCGAAGATATCTTAAAAAAAAAAAAGGAGAGGGAGAGAGAGAGAGAGAGAGAGAGAGAACACCTAACATTATACCACAATAGTACGAGATGAACGACTAAAATATTTGTAAGGATATGGAGATTCCAGTTGTCTCATGTTTTTCTAATAAGAGGTTTTCGGCCAAGATCGCTTTCTTCCTTTAATTACATGACCGGTTTCGGCTATCTTCAGACCTGTCGTAACTTTTTTACGTCACTGCTATTGCAATAATTTTTAACATAGCAAGTTGGTATGTTAAAAATTATTGCAATTGCAGTGACGAGAAAAAAATTATGACAGGTCTGAAGATGGCGTCTACCACGCCGAAACCGGTCATGTAATTAAAGAAAGAAAGCGATCTTGGCTCAAAACTTCTTATTGAACAATTCTAGATCGCCCCAATAATGTGTTCCTTATATAATATATTTTCTAATTCCTTATTTGGTGGTACATTTTTTAGTTCTTCATCATTTGTCCTTATGTATATTTTGATATCTAACAGCCCAATTTCGTTTTTACCCCTGTTTATGACAGCCAGTTTAAAGAAGGAAGAAGCTAAAGAGAATTAGGATTTGAAGTCCCTTCCACAATAAGGTTAGTAGAGACGGACCATGAACAATAAACATTTCAAGGACGGGGATGGTAATTGACCAGTCCGTTTCAAAGGAACCCGACCGAGCGAGGTAATGCAGTCTTAAGACACTGGACTCGCATTCGGGAGGATGGTGGTTCAAAACCGCCTCCGGCCATCCAGATTTAGGTTTTCCATTATTTCTCTAAATCACTCCAGGCAAATGCCGGAATGGTTCCTTTCAAAGGGCACGGTCGATTTCCTCCCCCATCCTTCCCCGAAAATCAGAGCGTAAGCTCCGTCTCTAATGACCACGCTGTCGATGGGACGTTAAACCCTAAGCTTCCTTCCTTCGTTCAAAGGAATCGGCATTTGCCTGCAGATATTTGATGAATGATAGAAATCCTATGTCTGGATGGCCGAACATGTATTTGAACCGCCATCCCCCCTGAATCAACTTAAATTACATACTATGAGAACACCTTTTTTCAGTGTAGAACACTAACTAAGAAAAGGCGGACGAGGAAGAACCCAACTTGCGTTAGATTCTGCAACATTATTGATTGAATAAAGTATGCTGCTGACGTGATACGGTGTTGTAGCCCACCAAGAAATTAATTGCACTGTTAAAATAATTTGCTAGTTCTTTCTCACTTGTGGCTGCTTTTTCTGAATGACGTTTCGGCGATTAGCAGGTAGCGTGATACAGCGCAGTATCAGGCTTTCCCTTATCTTAGTCACAAAATACTTACACGCAACACGAACAAAGTAGGTTAATCAGTTATTGTGCACTGCACACAATAACTACAATTCACGAGTTATTTTGAAATGTTCCTCGCAATTTACTTTTCCTTTTTGTTCTGTTTTAAGTTATATACATCTCATATATATGTCACGCAAAGATTAAATTCACAGAGGCACCGTATTTTACGATATCTTGATATAACCCACTCTAACGGATATGCAAAACTATTACCCATTTTATTTATTAAACTTTCCCTCATGACCTGATTTGTGGTCATCAGCCTAAGTAAAGATTTGGTACGGCTATACACGCAGTGCAGGTCTCTTGATTTCGATGTAATTACTGCATCCTACATAACTTTACGCTCCTTACCGTTATCGTACCTTTGCCTCTCTCTATTATTTTTACTTCTCATACTTGGTATCATCACTAGAATGACGACTTACTTTTGCCTTCGTTTGTGTTATATCAACTGATTACTTCTGTAATTCAATCTGTGCCATAAATTTCTCGTTTTCAGAATTTGATTTAGTATATTTTCATCATTTATCTGATGTGCAGTAGTTTTATGGATATTTTAATGAATGCACGTGATGTGGCTACTGTCGATGTAGCCGGAGCGACAGCTGCATGGTTTTCAAATTTGAAAAATTTCACCAACAAATGTATGAAACTTGCCCTGTCAAGTATTCGTACACTCGACCTTAACGCGTTAAGGTACGGCCATAGTGAACGGCTTCCCGCTAGCTGCTCGGCCGCTTAACTCGCAACTGTCGGGCCACGCGCGCTCCAACGGCGCGATGGCAGCTGGTGACGGCCACAGTGCGCAGCCAACCGCGCGCCGGCTGATGCCAATACATGAACAAAATTACTTTACGATTTTCTTGCTAAAAAAAATATTGCATGTGTATGAAACAAAGCTACATCGTACTCCGGTGTCAGTTTTTCGATAAAAATTCTCCTTCTGCTGTAAAAAAAATAAAAACCGCCTCTCCCGGTTTTGTGCGTTTTCCTTGACGTAGGATACTTATCACTCGATTCTGAGGAAACTAATAGTCGTACCTCATTGCGTTTTGCACATCTTGCAGGCTAACATAACATGGTGTGGCTGATACAGCAACCAGTCAAATTTTAATTTCAATTAAAAACAGTCTTGGTTGCAAAGTGGTTTTATTAATTACCAATGACGCGTTTCGCCCTCACAATAGGGTATCATCACATTATCTGCATGATAAACGTTATGCAAATTGCTACAACAGCCCCTGTTTCACTACTTTAAATTCTTGTATAACATTTGTCATGCAGGTAAGATGATGGCCTGCTGTGAGGGCAGAACGCGTCATTGGTAATTAATAACACCACTTTGCAACCAAGACTGTTTTTACTTGAAATAGCCCTGTAACTGACAGTGTACCGTCTGTCACAGTGCATGTATTTTGAGATTACAGTAGGACAGCAGTTACAATTATTTCACTGTCATTTACCGACATTTTATACTGTTCACGAAAAAAAGGTTTTGGTAAGGTAAATTGACATGGAATGGCAGCAAAGTAATTAAGAATGAAGTAGCCTCGTATTAGTGGCTCACAAAAAAGCCAATTTCACGTGGAACCTTTAGCAAAGAAGTCCATTTCATATTATGAGCTAAATAACCAATCTAAACGTAAGTTATCTTGAATGTCTAGCTGTTTGCTATATTAAAGTACTGGTATTCCTGCACCAATATGAACAAGATGCAATTAAGGACATTGCAAAAACGGTTGTGCGAGTCTACAAAAGTTCAATAAAATTCAGCTACAGTGAATTAACGGCCTTTCATTCAACAATTTTGAGATAAACGCGACTTTATCAGCTCCCATTAAACACGACGCGCAGCGCCCAGCGTTGAAACCTCGGACCCCCGAGCTGAGAGCGGAACAAGAAACATAAATTCTTTCTTGCACGCGCCTGTGAAAGCGATATGAGCGAGCTGAGGCGGCCGCGCGGGTGCACTATGGCCACCCCAATGGGATCACCCACTGGGTTTTCCAACTGCCTCCCCGCCGTCGAGAAGCAGGAAGCGTGGAGCGGCCCACTATGGCCGTACCCTTACACTCCATAAAAAGAATCATCGAATTAAATGTTAAGATGACTGTAAACATCATATGACATGCTTAATTCCTTTTGCTGTTGGCATTGTCGAATCATGATATGGTTATTTTACTACAGTAAATCCGTACTCCAGTCGTGGCAATAATGGCTACAAGGTGCTTGAGCCCCTTCGCCCCTTAGCGTTCTATCTCGAATCAAGTTAAAAAAAAAAATCTTGTATCGTCTGCGAAATCCAGACAACTGATCATGATCTTATTTTTTACTCGTCCAAGCTAAGAGGACTTTCAGTATTTTTGATTTTTCTGTCTACCGCTTTGTAATGAGTCTTATCAAGGACGGGGTTAAAGTGTAGTGGTAACAATCCGTCACTTTGTTGCGCAATCGTCTTTATCTCGACCGGCTTTGTTATTTTACCAGAAAATTTCGTCAGTACTTTGATGAGGCGTAGTGAATTGGGTCACGTTGGTGATCTAGGTCATTTAACAGGGAATCGCGAAAACTGCACTCATACCCGTTTTGAACATAGAGAATGAGAGAATAATTTTAAATTATTTTGTTGTTATTGTTTCCAGTTCGGAAATTTGCTTTGTACATTATCCCCTTGGTCGCAGGCCCGCTTGATATTAATGAATGTTCGAGCAATTCTTGAGTTCTCCGATAATGACGCGCTGAGATGAACTTGTACGTGACCTAAACTACGGAAATCACACTACAATTATTCATATAGAAGTGTGGATCAGTTTTCATTTCCAGCCTACAGTTAGATCCTCTGTTTGCCATATGTGTATGCGGATTACAGTAAGCCTAACCATTACGATTGTTGTAGAATCCGCTATTGTTTATTGAGAGATACTGCAACCAGTAACTTTTTGAAATACTTGCACCGGTTTTCAGACCTTTTTCAGATTCATCATCAGATGTACTGGATGTTACGGCAGTATTTCCTTGCCAAATGCTGGGTACTAGGGCTGTGATGTGAAGTTAGAAGACGCTTTCAGTGATCACGGTTACTAGTATTCACAAGCCGATTTGTGCTCAAATGCAGTTTGTAACCAAAATGGCAAAATATGTGGCTTGTTGCTAGAATCCATCTAACATCTTTCATTTTGAGTGTCAACTACAAAGATTTATGTCGTGTCCTCGAGTGGATATAGGTTCTAAAAGAGTTCCACAATTATGCAGTCTTTTCCAGATACTCTGTTGTTTAGAGTCTCTGGATGTGTATGAGAATTTCCAACTTTAATGATTGTTCCATTTCTTAGGGACGAAGTCAATCAGTAATATTTAACGGTATATTAATATTTAAACAAGTCTGATCGTATTTTATCATTGTGAGGCCGTGCAGGATGCATTTTATCAATTCCCTCTAGCGTACTTCATACTTGAGTCCATTCCACGTCGGGTTGCGGTACTTCTGCGTGATCACGATGGCCCTACACGATGTTCCTTTGGCTCTTCTGTGTATTATTAAAGGGATAACTCAAGAAATGTAACTATTTAAAATTGTCTATTTATCGGCTTCGAGATGGAAAACTTTTCTACTCAGTACTTCATATACTTGGTGCCTATCGAATCCACCAGCCTTTGAACGTAATCCTTCAGGATGACCTCCGCCAGCTATAACGATCAATGTCAAGATGAGTAACTCTTTGCGCAAGTACCAGAACTGATATATGCGTTCTTGAAACATTAGGAAAATATGGGCGCTATAGGGATGTGGTCTGAGGGAAAGAAACTCCCAATCGCAATAACCTTAGATCTAGTGATAGGATGGCGCATTGGGTAGCCCATCAAAATCTAAGATTAAGCACGAAAAAAAGAAAGAAGTTGTATGTAACTCTGAAATGGAAACAGTTACGGTCCAAACGTAAGGTTTGTAACGTAGATGAAATGGCTAAAGCCATGGTATTGTGATTCTGTAGTCCTCGTGTTGGACTGCAAAACGGGGGCAGCTTTATCAATTCCCTCTTGTGTTTATACTTCAGTTATTTTGTTTTTCACTTCACATCACTTTTGAACGATAACATAATAAATGAATAGCGCCTGAAGCGCTGGATGGTTGCAGCACCATACATGCAGTTTCCAATTTATTTTAAATGGCCACAAATAAACCTGATAATTTATTCAGCATGGTAACTGAGAGGAGTAGGGATGCGAAGGATAAAAAAACTGAAATGCAATATTACAGTCATTATTAACACAGAAGTTACATCTAGCGTAGCTTTTATCTATATCGTGTCGATAGCAGAAGAAGAAATATTTTTAATAAGGATTGTTATTATAACGGACTACATACAAAACTTTTGGCTTCTAGATAAGTAGAGTCCGCGACAAAATTCGTGAGATTCATCTTATGCTTACCCTGAACTTCACTGATTATCTATCTACTAGCTTAGCGTCAACAGATTCACTACTGTCGACTGTATGATCTGCAAGATTCAGCTTTGAAAACCTTATGCCAAAAGAGTATATTTTCATTACAGTTTTCGTCCCCTTTTTGTTCCCTTTTCGTTTCAATTTACAAACACATCTACTTTCCTTTTCTTCTTAGCAGACCGCCAAGTACAAATTATCCTGTATTTCAAAATGATTTAATAATTAAATTTTCCTAGGAAACATATCTCATCGCTAAGGGATTATCAAAAGCACTCTAAAACCAAATTATTTATGTCTAAATTACAAACTAAGTTACAGTTCATACTTACAGCATTTAAACGCTTTAGTAATTCTGTAATAATGATTTATTGGAAAATAAACATAAACCTACCATTTCAACCCTATCACCCCATTCTACTGAGAATATATTTCAACTTCTGTGGTTCTCGCGTTAAAATTGCACTAATAGCAACATATTAAAATATAACTTGTACCCTCTATTGTACTTCCTTAGGAATGGAATTTCTGTAGAAACACGTATTTCTTAATTTCGGACCTAGATTTCAGATACCAGCTTTCGTAGTTATAGCTTGAAAATTTCCGTAAAAGCGACATACTTTAATGAAATTTTGATCTCTGACATCACTACACCTAAAACTCGTATTTGACTATAAATCAATTTCACCCCTTAAGGAAGGGGGACTAGGCCTCTGCATAACACTAAACGTCCTTCCCAAATTCAAATTTCTCTCCTCAGTCAGTCAGGATGGGCGATACTGAGCCAGTGACTCAATCAGAAGATTTACTTTTGTCATAGGTTATGGAGGTTAATGCAGCGTAACGTTGCAAGGGGATGAAGTACTACCAACGTACTGTCTACAGATATTACATCGAAAACAATCTGAGCATTGTCAGACGGTTTTGTATAATGTTGGAGACTAGATTGCTATTGATTAATTTATCACTTATATTTATCTTTTGCGCCCGGTAAAGTAATTAAAAAACTATATAATGTACTGAATAATACAAATTATTCGAATCAATCATGATAACGTTACGAAAAAAGTATTTTTGAATACTATGCTTAACTTTCACACATTTACAGGATAATAGGTATTTTCTGCTTCGGGACGTGAGAGGTACAGTGTTTTGAACCATGATTCAGGATGGCCTTAATTGAAATTTTTATCTCAGAATGTAGTACGACACATGAAAACAATATCTGTGCATTCACGATGCATAGAGTTCCCACTTATACAATTAATTAACTCAATTAATTAACTCAAGAATACTAACTACACAGAGTAATGAATAAGTTAGTTAAAAATACAGCATTTACGCAATATACAGAAACTGTACGAGATAAAACTTACGTAGTGACAGAACATAAAACTGTAAGTGTGGTTGGTAACGAGGAAGGAATTAATTCCATTTTACAAAATTAACACAGTTTCACCACTTTGATTCCCAATAGACAATTCTTGTGAACACTAATATTACAAAATCCTCGAGATAGTAATTGAATGGCTTTAATGTTGCTCTATCAGTGGTAGAGCTCATGACTGAACTACACTGCTGTGCAGAATGTGTTTCACCTACACGAATGTCTGCTAATATCGCGGGGAGGGCTGTGCACTGCCTAGACAACGTCACCGCGGGGCGTCTGCATTCCATATTCTGCTCCAAGTCCACACACTAATGATCTTGTTCCAGATCTGAAATCTGCAGCGCCTCGTCTTCACGACAGCCTGTGTTCAAGCTCTGTGACCAAGTCGTCTCCTGTTTCTCTACACACACAGTGAGCGACAACTCCATGTGGTGTCTGTGACAGTATAAACACTGCAGACGTTATTAAGCAACCACGTTCGCTTTTCATGTTCAGAAAAATTTCCGATATATCAAGAAATACTTTCCTCCTAAAAGGCTCATTTCTGTGACGTGCACATGTACTTGATAATCATAGCCTTGTGATCATAAACAAGTGACCAATGGATTTAAGGCGTCTCCTGAATTTTCCATCTAACTTCAAAACTATGTCTGTTATAAAAAAATAACAGAAAAGAAAAGCAAACAAAAGAAAAAAAATCTGTGGCTGACTCAAGTGCCAATATGGCGGTCATCCAGCATTCACACATAACGTTGATCATTTATGACCCTCAGCAGATATATGATCTAGTGCAGGGACCACCCACGGAAAGTGTGCACAATACGCTACCCTTCGGGCTGTTTAGCTCAACGCAAGACAGTGTTAGTCACATGTGGCCACTGAAGTCTCCCGCTTTTGCAGTCTGCAGGCTGCTTCTCTGTCGCCTCCTGCGCCTTGAAGAGCCACAAATAGATTCCTCTTTCTACATTTCAGCTTGTGAGATCACCCAACGTGTATCTGCTAAGTTCACCACTTCCGCTACCTTCAATTAATGCCTCCTTGGCTGGCTACCAATGTAGTGTTGCTGAACAAATCTTCCAAAAGGGATCTACAGATCAAGGTTAAATTTTCATCAATTTGATAAAAATGTCAACCGTGGTCAACTGATTCTTAGTAAAAACCATATTATATCGTACAATTGGCTGTTCATTACTGTGTCTCCATACTGCGTCTACATACATACTCCGCAGAGGTGCGTGGCTGAGGGTACTCAGTACAAGTTACTCGTTACTTCCTTTTCTGTTCCACTCCCATATAGAAAGAGGGGAAACACTAATTCTTATACGTACATGTACGAGCCCTCATCTCTCTGAACTTTGTGGGTTTTGCGCGAAATGTAGGTTAGCGGCAGTAAAAACGTTCCTCATTCCGCCTCAAATTCCGGCCCTTCGTGTTTCTCGAACGTCGCCTTCCCTCCAGCGTTTCCCATTTAAGATCCCAAAGCATTTCAATGATACTCGCGCTCTGATCGAACCTACCCGTAACGAACCTAGCCGCCCGCCTCTGAATTCCGTATCTTCCTTTAAACCTGGTGGCGATCCCAAACTTTGAGTAATACTCATGTAGGGATCTCACAAGCGTTTTATACGTAGTCTCCTTTACAGACGAATTAATCTTCTCAAAATTCTCCCAATAAATCGAAGTCGACCTTTTGCCTTCCCCACGACTGTCATATGTGCGTTATATTTCACACCCTGTGCAGGTATTTAACTGACGCTACTCTGTCAAACAGCACACTACTAATGCAGTATTTGAACATTACCGGATTGTTTCTCCTTCTCATTCTGCAATGTTTTTCTACATTTAGAGCTAACTGTCGCTCTTCACACCACCTACAAATTTGTTCCAAGTCATCCTGAATCCTACTACAGTCATTCAATGACGACACCTTCCTCTACACCACAGCATCATCAGTAACTTACTCTGACCATCAGGTCATTTTATAGGTAGAAAATAATAGCGGTCCTATCACACTTCCCCGAGGCACTCCTGACGACACCCTGGTTTCTTATGAACGCTCGCCGACGAGAACAACGTAGTGGGTTCTATTACTAATGTTCGGGTCACTCACATGTTTGCATACTTAATCCACATGCTCGTACCTTCTTTAGCAGACCGCAGTGCGGTACCGTGTCGCCGGCCGCGGTGGCCGAGGGGACAGAGGCGCTCCAGTCACGGTCAGCACGGCCACTACGGTCGTGGGTTAGAATCCCCCCTCGGGCATGGATATTTGTGCCGTCCTAGTTCGTAAGTAGTTCATAAGTAGTTTGCAAGCTTAGGGACTGATGACCCCGTAGTTAAGTCCCATAAGCTTAACAAACATTTGAACATTTTTTTGGTACCGTGTCAAACGCATTAAGAAAATCGAGGAATATGCAGCCCTTATCTCGCAAGATGTCATGAGAGAAAAGGGAAACTTGAGCTTCGCACGATCGGTGCTTCCTAAAGCCGTGTTTCTTCAAGGGCAGAAATTTTTTTTTTCAAGGAAATTTGCTATATTAGAACTAAGAAGATGTTCCAGAATTCTACTGGGAACTGATGTTACGGATGTAGGTCTGTAATTATGTGGGTCCGTTGTTTTGCTTTTCTTATATACGGGAGATACCTCATATTATTTCAAAAGAAACATTTAAATGGTGAAAGTAATAGCCATTTTACCAGACTGCTGTCTTTCAGTGGTCTGCGTTTACGTTGGGTTCACAAATTCTGCTGGATCAGCAATACACGATTATTACAAGGAGCTACAAATGTAGCAGTATGGCTGTCATAATCAGTGCAACTGTCTTAAACGGAAACGGAAAGTACTAAAATGTGAGGAGATCTTCACCTTTAGAGCTATAGGATACGCAGTCAAGGTAGTGATAGAACTTACGCTGAAGCTTATAAATGAATTCTTCCGTCATTTCTTGGTAGAACGCTTCCATATTTAAGGTACACATTAGATCGATACCAGTAAAAGAATATCAGGATAACTGCTTCTGCGTAATTTAAGATTGGAAACGAACAAACTATTTCTGTTCTACTAATTCTTTGTTTATTTACTAACTAGTTTTCGGCTTATTAGGCCATCGTCAGGTTAACTGTTGACATGCGTCGACAAAGACACTATTGTTTATGTTCTCAAAGATGGTAAAACAAAGATACAGCACACAGAATACTCTGTCTTTGCAATGACATTTGTTGGAATTGCTAACAATATCTGTTGCCATGTAGAATTATATTCATGTAATTATATTCACGCCTCCTTAACACTTTTACATTGTAATTTGCGAGTGAACAGGGTGAAACACATTACACATCAAATATTAATGAATTAAAAACTATGTTAACATTATTGACACTGTAGCATATGTTGAGATCGTCACTTAAGGTGTACATTAATTTAATGTACCTGATGATGGCCTAATAAGCCGAAAACTAGTTAGTAAATAAACAAAAAATTAGTAGAAGAGAAATAGTTTGTTTGTTTCCAGCCTTAAATTACGCAGAAGCAGTTATCCTGATATTCTTTTACTGGTATCGATCTAAAAGCTACTGGTTCTTCCTCAAAAGAGATAGAACTGTTGTTTACGTGAATTTCATCGCCGGCCGCGGTGGCCGCGGGGACTGAGGCGCTCCAGTCACGGTCAGCACGGCCACTACGGTCGGGGGTTCGAATCCCCTCTCGGGCATCATGAATGACAAATGTTTTCCTATTACCTTCACGACATAAATGGCAGCCTGATAAATATCCAGCTAGACAGTGTAGACATATTTTTCGCTTTTTTTTACGATTTACCCACTTCCCTAGTTTTAGGAGGCCGAGTTTGTAAATGCGCGTATCGTTGATTGTGGAATCATGCATCCCAAAGCTTAGTGACATGTGGACATGCATCATTAGACCTAGAGCTAATATGTCATAAGCGAGATAATGGACTCCTAAGTTCCCGCTTCCTTACAAATGTTTTATTGTTGAAGTTTCTAAATTTTTTGTGCAGACAAAGGATGATTATTGTTGCAGTTAGCAGTGGAATATCAACGTAATTAAATGCTAAACAACACTAAAAAGTACCACAATTGGTCTTTAGACTACTGATGCTTATTTGCTACTTGTGCACTTCTGTTATGCATCAATGAACCAAAAGTAACATCGTTTGGACTCATTACGCATAACTCAAATGTGCATTAGACCTATTATAAAAATAAAGCGTTAGAGAGCCATATGCTTCTCAGATCCTGAAACAACTTGACGAGGTCACGTTACTGGATACGAAGCTGAAATAAGAAACAAATTATAGTTTGCAAAATAAACATTCTGGAAAAACATATTGAAGGTATCAACGTAGTCTTGTATCAATGACTTTTCATTTATGGAATTACATGAGATTTTTAAAAACGTAGATTACATTACAGACACTTCATGGATCCTCTACGAATGTTAAAGTGTAACTAATTGTAAATCACTAAGGGTCTACTGTATAAACTGGGTGAATTTAAAAATAATGAAACTTACATAAAAGATGAAAGGTATTTGTTATTAATTGTATTGAGTTTCGAAGTCAACGTGTCCATAGAAATCATCGATTTCGTCGTCCGCAATGGTAGGCTATAAATTTGCAACGACCGGTACATTTGACTTGCATCTTTCAGCGGGAGAAGTAATTTCTAGTCTGAAAGTTTTTATTTAGAAATCGGTTTTCCCCCAGCCCACAATGGAATTAAGTGATCGCTCAGTTTAACGGTTGATAAGAGGGTCTTTTCTTCTTTCCTTTTTCTGAACGTTTTATTTCTGCTGCAGTCTCTGACCAATGTCTCTTTCCATAAAAATGTTTAGAGGATTTTCGTTCCTCATTCCAGATTCTATAGTCTTCAGCTAATTTACTTCGCGTTTTTCTGTGCCAAATTTCCGGTTTGTTATTTATTTATTTTCAGATCTGCGTTCCAACGAATTTTCCTCAGGGATAACCGAAGCAGCATGCTTTTTACGACTTACTTTGATGACATCATGATTTCGTAGATGTGTACAACCGTTGTTGTAACTTAAGTGCACACTCTACAAAATCACTCTCATTAGGCATAAAGCTGTGTCCTGGAAGAAAACAGCGCATAGTAATCTTTTACATCTACATCTACATCTACATGGGATACTCTGCAAATCACATTTAAGTGCCTGTCAGAAGGTTCATCGAACCACAATTATACTATTTATCTCCCATTCCATTCTCGAATAGCGCGCGTGATTTTCCAACACCGTTCTAAGTAACAGCACGTTTTTCATTTTACGATTTTGCTCTCTACACGAGTCTGACCAAAGAATAAGTTCTTTTGCAGTGACATTTACTTCCATATGTTTTTTTTTTTTTTTTTTTTTTTTTTTTTTTCCAGACAGCTGTCAACCTCTAGTCTCTACGTCCAGATTTACCCTGAACCTAGACAGAGCAGTGGCCTTTGTCGTCCTTGCCACTGGGAATACCTGAATTATACACACACTAGTGCCTGTTAGAATCTACAGCGTAGGACGCAGAGGTGGCAGTTTGTCTACTGTGCAGAACTACAATTTTTAATGTGGCTTGTGGTTTTGTGATGCAAAATTTAGGATCAAACATAGGGAAGTGGCACTTAGTCTTTTTCAATATTTCATGGAATCCATTGCTATGGCGACAACGGTTATTTTTTTTGCCAAATAGGCCATGTGGTTTCCCATAGTAATCCACTCTGCTCATAAAATATAAAGGAATGGTGCTTGGTCTAGTGATGCATAACACGGTTTATCTAGTGTGATATTGCACGGCATGTGAAAAGTCATTTCAGATGTCATTATCCCATCATCTCAAGTAGGGGAGAGTGGGGCACATTGAACCACAAAAATTATTTCTCAAGTTAGTTACCCAATAAATTTTTTACAAAGTTGTGAATTTTCCGTTTTTACAGTTTAACCATATAAGTATCAAACAGTGTAAGAAAATCCTTCGCAATGACCAAAAAATAAAGCTCTAAGTTCGCAAAGAAATTAAAACAAGTGGGGAAGAGCAGCGCAATTTCCAATTGAGCTTCTTATTATATGAATGGATGAGACGAGAATAAGAAACATGTAGAAAACAGTGCCGATACTAAAGTCTCAAATACGTCATTTGTAAGCGAACCTCATATTAATTCTATAAAAACAAAAGGTACGAGAAGTATCGTGTGATCGAAACAACTAAAGAATAAATCCTGGTGATTGTCAATAAAAGCGTGAAGCACATGATGAGTCAATCTCGACCTTTTCAGAGGCATTGAAATAGAGCGAAAGAAAAATAAGTTAATCTAGATGGGTGTGAAACAGTATTTCTATGTGTTACCAATTGGCGCATCGTGGTCGTACTACATTTCCTAATCGCTGCACGCTAAGACCCTCTACCAGTGGAAGCTGGTATCTCAAATTACTGGCGGTTCACTAGTTTCACTCCTTTATGCAATTTAGCGAACAGCAAACAGGAAAAGCACAATAGTTTATATGTAGAAATGCAGCCGGAAATATGTTCGTTTTATATAGCTTTTGTAAAAAGACTTACAGAATGTCTTACCTCGGCTTGTTTACGTTTGTTATAACTCGATATGAGGCGTCGACCACTGAAAGCCATTTTGTCCCAACTTACAGGTGAGAAATTTGTTTCTAAAAAAATGCTTCTAAAAAAATTAAAAAAATAATAATAAAATTCCAAAAACTGATGAACATTCACATCTACACTAAAGCATAGTAAATAATAAATAACACTACTAAGTTATTGTAAGGAGCCGGCCGCGGTGGCCGAGGGGACTGAGGCGCTTCAGTCGCCGGTCGCGGTGGCCGAGGGGACTGAGGCGCTCCAGTCACGGTCTGCACGGCCATTACGGTCGGGGGTTCGAATCCCCCCTCGGGCATGGATATTTGTGCCGTCCTTAGAATTAGCTAGTTCATAAGTAGTTTGTAAGTTAAGGGACTGATGACCCCGTAGTTAAGTCCCATAAGCTATACAAACATTTGAACATTTGAAAACATATTGTAAGGAAAATCGCTGTTACAACAAAGAGATATTCTAACTTCGGGTCATGAGACAGTGAAATCGGTACCTGCACGTTACCTCACGCATGATCAAAGGCTGCTCTCCCTCATCTCGAAACAGCTAATTATTTATAATAACGAAGAAAAAAAAAAGGTGCGTCGTATACGAAAAAAATAGCTATAAATTTGTGGCAACGATACAAAAGTTAGTGCTGGTTCCAGAATCTTATGCTCATTCCTCAACATATCTGTAACGATACGGCATTCCTCACAGTTTGTGGCAATCAAAATTATTATTATTTATTTTTGAATACATTACGCTGATGTGTCATTAGTCGAGATTTAGTTTAAGACATCTTACCAAATGTAACACAGTGTTGAAAAATCTTCAGAACGCCAAAAACAACTGTATGGCGCGGATGTTGTTTCCGGGATGTTTCGCACATGCAAAGGGGAGGTGCGGGAATTGGTTCCGCTGTCATAGTTTCGGGCCAATTCGTGCGTTTCCGACAGAGTACGAGTAGCATAAAATCTGCTGTCTTATTAGCGTGTTATTAGCGCCCCTCTCTGTCGAATGAGTGCCCAAAGGATCACTCATGAGCTTCATAAGAGGATCTGAACCTCATAAGTATCTGGGCAAAACCATGTACGGCCCAAACACATGTATATAAAATGACCTGACACGAGAATGAAGCGAAGATTAGTAGTTTAAAATAATTTTCTCAACAAAATTTTTTTCCAAGGGTTTATTCAATCACTACCATATTGGCTGTCAGAACATTTATATAAGACTATATTGGACTTCATGATAGACGTTACTGCTCAGCGAAAATAGCGTGTTCAAACGGAGCAGTCAGTCGTGAACAGTTTCTTATTTAATGCTGGCCTATGGTTTGATAGTAACAAACAAGTTTTGTTCATACCATGTGGAGTGTAACATCAGACTGAGAATTAAATATCTTGAACTACTATACTTACACGCATGTATGTAATTATCTTGCACAGCAGAATTCTCTGCTTTCTCTGCAAACTTGTTCTTCGGCAAGGGCTTCCAGGGCTGTTGCCAGCAGGACCACCCAGGTCGTTGCACAAGTCAGGCGCTGGTCTGGGAAGCTGAATACATCAAAGAGGAATTCGACAGAAGCCGACCGTGTGGCTGGCTACGAGTATACCGAAATGTCAGAGCGAGGGCTGGTTTCACAGAATTATATGGCTAATGGAGGCCGACTATTCAGTGCCGTGGCACCAGGATCTTGGAAAGCATTAGATGGAAGACCGCATGTTCCCCTCACCTTGTCATCGTGTCAGGCCAGAATACCTCTTCGAAAGCATGTCAATAGCATTTCTCTGATTCGCGCGAGTCTGTGACGTGTCCCTATTCCCGCTACCACTTGCAATTTGTTTAGGGGGTCTGGAAGTGAAAATGACTGAAAAACCGAAAACAATTGCCTTTGTCTGAAAGACAAATTTCCTCCGTTTTCAAAAATGTATGGTTTATTTACTTTTAAATAGTTATTATAGGACAGGAAGAGAATAGAGGCTTTTGAAATGTGGTGCTACAGAAGAATGCTGAAGATTAGGTGGGTAGATCGCATAACTAATGAAGAGGTACTGAACAGAATTGGTGAGAAAAGGAATTTTTGGCATACCCTGACCAAAAGAAGGGATCGCTTGGTAGGACACATTCTTAGACATCGAGGAATCGTAAATTTAGCATTGGAGGGAAGTGTGTGGGGTAAAAATCGCAAAGGGAGACCAAGAGACGCGTATAGTAAGCAGATTCAAGTGGATGTGGGTTGCCGTTCTTATTTGGAGATGAAAAGGCTTGCTCAGGTTAGAGTAGGGTGGAGAGCTGCATCAAACCAGTCTTCGGACTGAAGACCATAACACAATCTTAACCGCTCTTTGATCAAATGTCTGCACACTGGCCACGACCCCTCTCAGGCAAATCATAAACATTCCATGTCTTCCAGACATGAGAACAGATAAAAAATTACTTAGGAAATGTTTACATGGCCGTACACAAAAATCCTAATGAGAGTTTCAACAGCTGTATCTGGCAACGAGTCCCAAAAATAGAGTTTGTTGGATGGACAGTACTGACAATAGGTGTGATGGATGCTGAGATCTGTTTTACTTATGGTGTAATTTTGAACGACAAAAGCAATGGACAAATTAGGCATCCAACCCGGAAATAATAGCTGCTCTGACTGCCATAGATCGTCAGCGACAAGTTGAAGCTGAAAGGGCTACGGAAGCCACCACTAAAGAGTCCAGAGTAAGGAAAAGACTCCTGAAAAATATGAAAAGAATAAAGCAGGAGCTGGGTAGCAAGATTATGACACTGGAATGTTCTGAAAGAGGCATACGGTGAGTCAAAAACACTGTGAACACGCTTTTATCGATTTCCAGATTTTCAAAACATTAGGTATATTGTAAGGTCACAGATGCAGTATTACTGCAGACAAGCACTATGTGAATCTGCAAACCCTTGTAAATTTACATATGTTTCCTTTTGTAAATTTTTACTTCGTACATTTATTTTAATTGTTTATTTTTGTATGTACTGTCATTTGTGTTATATGTTTTAATTTTTTTGTTTTTGAATTGTACATTTCTTACGTATATGTGTAAAGTGACCTAGCAAAGATGTTTTATATGTAAAAACAGTAGAAAGTAGCGCGTTCTACTGCGTAACTGTATTGTTAACTGAGAGGCAGTCGGAATCTGCGAGTGGGTCTCGTCGTGTGTGGACGTCGTCCGTGGGCGTCTTTCGCCGCGTACGGTACGCCACTTGCAATCGCCGGCACGAGAAAACCGAGCGCAACATTTATTAGTAAGTTGAAAAAAGAAGTATTTACTGTCAAAGTTTATTTTGAAAGTGCGGGAGTGTCGTTTGTCGTAACAGTGTCTGCAAGTGTCAGACTCGGTTATCGCTTCGTACGTATGTGATCCCGTCGCGCTTGTAAAAAAGGAAACGGATTCGTAACGTGTCTCTGTCGTGAGACAAATTCGCGTATCGCGGAATAAACCCACTCGAATGGAATGGACACTTGATGAACATTCGTCTAAATTTGTATTGCCTCGCAAGGAGAGCATGTTCAGCAGAATTACTCTATGGGTGTCTGTGATTGTTGGTGAAATCTTAATTGTACTGGAAGATATCGTGGAGGATTCTCACCTAAAGATGAGTACTAAACTGTTTTTGTAATGTGAACTGATATAGCATTTGTGTTAAACAAGAAGAGTTAAACAAGAGTAATAAACGTTTTCTTCAAACGAAAATCCTTGATCAACCTAACTAACCTTTCGATAATAAATTGCAACAATAATTTAAAAGTGTACAGATAAGAAAATAAAGAGTAGTGAAGTTCAAGTGCCTAAGACATTTGTAGGTCTATCATTCAGTGCCGATTAAATTTGAACAAACAGACGTTAAATCAATCTTCATTGTGTCCTACGGAAATTTCAATTAATGACAGTATACTCATTCTCATATTAAAATATTTAATCAGAGACATGTCTACTGAAATTCTCATGGTATAACAATACCCACAACAAAGATCAAAAGTCAGTCTTTCAAAACGATAATCAAAGGTGTACATTTTCAATCACGATAAGTACACAGAATTTTTTGTGTTAACACAATTACAGATAAATCCAGTTTGCATCACAATATATCCACTGGCTATATTTATGACTTGGGGTGGTAAGTACAATCTTTGGTGCAGTAATCAGATTCAGGACAAATCAAAGTTATTAATCAACTTGTACAGTTAAATTAGTGAACTAATTAAACTCTTCGATAATAACAGGGCATATATTTAGAAGTGAACTGTATTTCAAACGTGCAGAGTTGACAGGCAGTTACATCTTCTACCAGTAAGTTTCTTCAGTCTTAAAAAAATACTACCGATGGTCAATTATCTTTATTTAGAATCAAAAGTAATATTTAAACTCCTACCCCACCTCATAATATACTTTGTAATGGTTTTAGCTATGTTAACCATGTTTCTCCCATTTAATGAATGGTTCAGTATCTTTGCTTATGCCTAATAAATTTCAGAAATGATCTTTGTTTGTTATTCGGTATATAATTTAACGGTAATTTTTGGACAAAATAGTAATGAAATGTAATAAGGGTTTTCTTTTTTTTTTCATTTCCACAGACATACTCCAAACTTAAAAAAAAAAAAAAAAAAAAAAAAAAAATGCATAACGTGTGCCTATAAATGTTGACAGCATCCTGCCACAGTCTAAATGCTATTAGGCAAAATATTGTAATTCTTAAACTATAACAGACATTTGAATAAATTTCCTATTACAGCTTAGGTTTCTATCATTAAATGTTGGCACAAAATCGCAACATTCTCCGCGTTGTATATCAAGAGTAATGAGCACCGCAAGTACCTGGTCCCGTTAAAGTAGGTTGTAAATAGGCCATTGGCCACCTCTAAATAGTAATGTGGAATTATAAACAGGCGCTGGCTGTGAATGGCAGCTGTTTTTGCGTGCTGTACACTGGACAGTGAAAGGATCTTTTTTTTCTCTCCAGGGCATGAACACAGAAAACTTCTCCATTCATTCGATTGTCGACTGCTGAGGTGTCTGTATGACTGATGGACACTATGTTAAGCCTGATTTCACTGCAGTTGCTTTGAACAAACTCACATGTGTCTCTAGATCAAATGCAGTAAAATTAAATTTGATCGAACAAGCGAAGGGTGTAGGTTTTTCGATCCAAAACCATGGAGCTTATCTCACTGTGCGTTAAGTTTTAACCCTCATTCTGGATCACGCAAACCAAACTCGTTATGTTGACTTCAAAATTTTCTTTTCGGTCAACGAAATTAGTTTACAGTCATAGTTGGTTGGAGTTTTCGTTTTTATCCTATGCACGCTCGTTGTCATCCTTTATTACTTTCAATTGTTTTCAGTAGTGTTTTCGGTAGCTTTACTTCAGCGTAGGGCAAGTTTAAATCGTAACTTCAGTGATGTTCACGCTTATCTGTAACCACAGGCTAGCCATTTTGCAAACTGCTACAATTACTACAACAGCTGCCGCACATACTGGTATGGTACCGTGTCGCCGTCACTGCGATTAAAAAGATACTGTCAGCTATGATTCTTTCCTTGTTCCATTAGTTAAAATCAATTACATGTTCAACTTATTTTTCTATTCTTAAACCTAATTAAGGGAATGCGCATTCATAACCGACGCATATCTGAATCGGTGATTCATGAAACATCTTTCTCAAGAGTTAGACTTACTTCTCCCGTGGTATTCTTTCCAAAATTTATTATATGTCATATATTCTGTAAGTGTCATTTGCGATAATTACGTGCTGTGTCTCATAGTAAATGTTTTCCTCAAGTATTCTTGTGATAATAAATATTTGAAGGGAAACTCCTTTTTCAGTTCATTAGATCTGATTTCCCCATTTTTGTTATTTCAAACATTTAATAATTAATTATTGATCACGACAGTGGTCAATGCAGGAGTTTGTCTGTAGAGAGGTCTCATTTAAACGCAAATACCAGTAATTTGTAGCACTAAGACATTAAGCAAATTTTACACGTATATAATGAGCTGTGAGAGTGTTTAGGGCCATCATTATTTCATTTGCCCTTTGTGATGAAGTGTCAAATTTACGGTTTAGATAGCTTAGATCTGTAACTATCAAAAAATCGTGCAACATTTTCTGGAGTAAAATCTTTCTTGCTGCAGCGGGTCTCTGACGAGTTCTCATTGATAAAAAGGGAAGAGGCTTAAAAAGAGCTCGAAACGATATCTTTCCTGTTGAAGCCTTTTATGAATTGAAGAGTTCCTTCAGTCTATTATTGACCGATAAGTACGCCGATGCTTCTTATGATCTCCCATTTAAAGCATAAAATCGCTCTTCCATTGTAGGGCAGTCTTTTGCTAGTTTTCCTTCCAGCTGGGATGAAATAAATAAGCCTTCTACCAAGAACACTTGTGTACGAGTTTCATTCTTCACATACCATTTCAAATTACACTCTGGTACAGAGAAAAATTTCGAGCTTTTTAAATACACCACCTCCCCATTTCTCACACATTTAATTGCACGAAGCATGGCTTCCTTATCCCCTTTTGATTTCAGGTGCTACTGATATCTACGAAGAAAGAATACAATGAACAGACATAGTCCTCAAAAGACGATTTTATTTAATAGAATTTCAAAAAAGTACTGAGCCGAATTTTTCGAATTGGAGGAATAATGAAGATCCAGAAAGTATGCAAAATTCCTATCCTTAGAGTAGTTGACGTATGCTCCGTATATGGTAATTCAACACAAAAAATACACGCAGCTGTCAGCATTTCATTATTAAAAATGATAAGATACGATCTTATGATGCTATTGCAAAATGTGTGTGTTTGTGTGTGTGTAAAGGAAATCCTGATCGCCATTCTACCACATATTAGGAATCTCGTCATCATGCTAAGAATGTTGTTCTTAATTGAACGTAATAGTCAATCATTATAGGTAATCCAATAATAATAATAATAATAATAATAACAATAAAAGAGTACAAAAATATCTAATCACCTCTAAATAAAGTTACTTATAATCGATGTCAAAAAACTAAACTCGTCATGCATTTTATGACAAATCAATTTACTCTGACCGCCTCAACATGGCTTTCTACTTGCTGTGTCGTTACAGGACACTGTAGAGCTCTTTTTGAGAAACTCCGCCATTGGTCACCACTTGCTATGAGCACATTCGTGGTATCTTAGACTACGGAAATGTCGCAGCTTATCCTTCCTATGATCATCTCATCACATAAAACTTTAAATAAAACATGATTTTTTTAGAACGAACGCCAACTTTAAAATTTCTCAAGAGTGTCAAAAGTTACTTAACAAGGTTTTAATTGCAGTACTTTCGTCACTGTCACTTAACTCTTTGCCTCTTACGTTGCTAGTTACTTCGTATCACAGAAAAATATCTAAATCGATACTGACGAAGGAAATTATTTTAAAAGGGTGAGGGAGCTGTGTAATCGGGTACTGCAAACGTTCGTAACTTATTTCCGGGAGAATGGAAAGCATCGCCAGTGTAAAATAAAAACAAATCTACACAGCATTTCATTTCCTTTCCTCTCTGAGACGAAATGAAATATTCATGTGACGTGATGTTACGAGCTGGCATTTATTAAAGATTAAGACGCAAGTTTCTAACTTGTCACAAGAAAACATTCCTGCTGTCTCAAAAATAGCCATGCATATCCATGTCATATCTTTCTCTCTCTCTCTCTAACGCACAAACACACACATACACACGATAGTCATTTTTTAAATATGAATCGGCTTCTAATGGGGTAAGAAACTTTGTAATACAATTTACGTTCATAAATAAAGTACAATATAGCCTTTTTTCACTTTCCAACATAGTCACTCTGAACATTTAAACAGTTGGCAACTCGTGGCACCAGCGTTTGAATACCAGCTGCAAAAACCTCGGCCGCCTGATAGTCACATTCTTTTTCGCGCCGTTTATCAGTAACAATGTGATAACCTACTGATCTTGAACTGCCGGCAGCGGTGGCCGAGGAGACTGAGGCGCTGCAGTCACGGTCTGCACGGCCACTACGGTCGGGGGTTCGAATCCCCCCTCGGGTATGGATATTTGTGCCGTCCTAGTTCGTAAGTAGTTCATAAGTAGTTTGTAAGTTTAGGGACTGATAACCCCGTAGTTAAGTCCCATAGACTTTACAAACATTTGAACATTTTGATCTTGAACTTGTGGGAATTCCAGATTCAGCGTGTCAATATATATATATATATATATATATATATATATATATATATATATATATATATATATATATATATATTTTTTTTAATCAACGTCTTAATCATGACAGGAGGCCTTCAAATAAAAACAGGTGCTTCTCGTTTTGTCGTCCTGGTCAGCCTCTGTTTTGTCATTCGCGGATCTTTCAGGAATGTTTCTGTTCAGGATGCGTGGACATCTCTAACAGCTATTCAGATTAGTAATACAAATTTTATTTATCAGTATCTGCAAAGTTACTCAACTTCCATCTCTCTCTCTCTCTGTCTCTTCCCTTCTCGCCGCGTCGTCGTCTTCGTGCGCGATGCTATCTACGCTGACTCCTAGTGACTGCCCATTTCGGATCCGAGTTCAGACGGGCTCTTCAGGATGCATGTAGAGAGCGCGCTTCTCCTCCCTCCAGGATGCGCGGCGCCGGCGTGTGATTGGCTGCCGGTCGTCCGCTGCCTTCTCCACGATCGTTCTCGTGCGTCTGGCGTGTGGCGCTGATTTTACGCCACAACACTTCTCTACCGACCAGATGCATCATAAATTTTCTCAAGTTCCTCGATCAGTAGTTTATCGCGTTGGTATTGGCGAACTACACTACATAAATGTTCTCACTGCCGAATTTTTGACGCTGGAATCTAAAAGGTGGTGCAACGTCTTAACACATATGAGGATGTTGACAGTAGAGTTGGGCACCACGATTCTTTTTTAGGACTAGATTTTTGAGATTCATTCCCACATTGTGAATAGATTCCTATAATCCATTCACGATTCTTTTGCGATTCCTTAGTCTGCATTGGCACGTTTCTTACTTCTATATCTTACTCATAGATGGCAATATATGTCTGTGCCATGGATGTTGGAATCTAACCTTGTGAATATGTTCCTACGGTTCGTTCACGATTCTTTCTGGTTTGAGACGGCAAGAATCTTACAGAATGCCAAAAAGCAGGCAACGGGTATCGGATTTTTTAATATGTACGGTGCATAAAGTTCATACTTAAAATAATAATTAGTCAAAGCCATTCGACTCAACTCTCAAAATTTCTCGAGAAAATAGTCTTTGAAGAGTTGTGAGAGAATTTAAATACATATTACGCTACCAACTATTTCTGATGTCGTCATAGCTCATTTAGTAGCGTTGTAGGTTTAGTAAACGTAGGTCATTTATTTCGAATCCTGCTGTAAACTTATAAATTTTGTTTTCGTTTTGTTTGAATACTTTGGCCATTTAAAAATAAATTTCACTAAATCTATGGTAATTAGTACATATCTAATCGTTATAAAATACTTATTATATAAAATCAATTAATTTCAGGAAAAATGTCTATATGAATAAACATAAGACATAAAAATCCGTCTCGAAATATTAAATTTCTTTCGAAATACAAGAAATTCGCGTTTTTATATTAAAATGTTTCTTTTTTGTAAACTCGGTTTCTTTCATGAAAGATTAACATAATAAACTAAGTAGTAAAAAAGATTTTTAAGATTGCGTTAAAAACATTTAAAAACATGTTTTTGTATAAAAAAATATTTTTGTAAAATTTAGTTTTTACAAAAACTACAACTATGTCTCTAAACACAAAATATAGTTCCAAATCGTTACAGCTATTTCCCAGGATACGCGAAATATAAATGTGGAAGAATTGCTCGTTTAAATACATAACATGTAAACTGTATGAAAGACGTATAGTTGTATGTATTGACAGCTGTCTATTTCACTGCGTTTCGTTTCTGTCATCTGTAATTCGTAAATAGGCTAATGATTAACGGCTCACGATCTTCGTTTTGTGCTTCCTTTGTTCATACGCTTTCTGACTTTCGTAATCATTCGGCACGATTCGCCACTTGCTTTCGAATCATGAATCGTTGGAACTGGAAATTGTCACGATACAGACGATTCTTTTGAACAACGATTTGTCCGGATCGGGATTCGATTCTTACGATTCTTTCTTTGTATTCGTTCAAATGAACGACTCATTCACGAAACGCCACAAGTGAAAAAATATTTATACTGTAGCCTACTTCGTGATAAAGATAACGTTCATAAAAATTGTTTGTTTTACTCCATTACAAGTCAGCTCTTACTTTAAAAATCACCCTCGTATATACATAAATATTTGGAAGCTGAATAGCAAATCAAAAAATTTACAACTACTCTCAGATGTACTAATTATATTCTAAGTTCATTCAGTACGGATTTTAAAGCAACAGGTGACACTTAATTCAAGAAGAAATAACAGAACAACTGCAGGCTCTTCAGATTTATCATCGATGAAGTACAGGTTTTTACATCAGTCTTTCTTGAGCGTGATATTGGGTGATAAGAAGGTGGAAGACGTTTTTACGTATCACCAGGAGTAGTGCATACAAACCAGTTTGTATTCAAAGGGGATTTTGTACTCACCGTAACAGAATATATGACTTAGTATCCATTAAACATCTTCCAGTTGCAATCGAAATGTGACTTAGTTGCTAGTACCTATCTAACCTCTTCTATTTCCAATCGAAATAATAGCATGGTAGGGTATCGCGGAGAGCTGCATCATCCAGTCTTTGGCTGAGGGGAAAACAGCAACGAAATGAAAGAAAACGTATTTAAAATTGTGACGGGTTGCAGTGTTTCCTTCTATTTCTAGTAATTATATTGTTTTTAGTAGGCGATATTTGGCAGCTTTCAAGTATCGTACATATGGAAGATCGAATTATGGGACATCACGGAAAACCTAAATTAGGATGGCCGGAGGTAGGTTTGAACCGCCTTCCTTCCGAGTGGGAGTGCAAAGCATTACCACTGCGTCACCTCGACCGGGCTTATTCAATGGTGTTCCTTTTAAGGAAAGAAAGCTTTGTTCTGATCTATTGTTTACTTTACGCAACGAAGCTGCAGTACAGCAGTCGGAATGTATTCGTTGAAAGAGCTATTACCTCATAAAGATATCCGGTGAGTTTAGCAGAAAATAAATTTAAAAAAAGAAGAAAAGTTTCTTCTGGATTAGTTTTGTCGGAGACCCATCTAGAGTCTCGTATTGCTCTTGATGTCAAAAGTTGGTAAAAATCGTTGCTTAAATTTAATGACTCTATTTCATCTAGATGGAGTGTGTTATACATTACACTATATAACAATTATGTATAACATTTGAAAAAGTAATTTTTGGAATGAAATACTTTAGTGAGGCTATTCAATACATTCACGCGTGCCTTTTTTCTGCACTTATAGTACACCCGTGGTGCTATCAAAACCCTTTCATGCGGAAATACGAGTGATTATGAGTAGCAAAGAAGTGGTAATTTTTACACTATTTAATCCGAATTTGAGTATTAACCCATTAGGTTTTTGAAACTTATCTGATTCGTAAACACTGATTATTATCGGTTATAATGCAATGCACTAGTACAGAATACACTAAATAGCGTTTATTGAATACTTCATTAAACTCAGTACATAAGATCCTGTCAGAGCAAAACCCTTTCTGTCCCTATCCATCACTCAGCCGGTTTCTCAAAATCCTTTTCAGTAGCAGGAACCAGGCTCTGGAACAATCTACCTCAGTATATCAGAGAATTGAATAACACTGCCAGCTTCAAACGACAGTTAATGGATTATCTACTAAAGCAATAATGATGCCAGTCTTTATTACCCTACGGTCCAGGTACGTCACATCCATTCCTCCTCCCAGATATTCTTCAACTGCCATTGCTCTCGCCAGGTACAGCTTCTGTCAGAATTCGCCATGCGTTAACCAGTCTCGATATATTCAAAAGTAAATATTGTATCTGCTAATATAAATGTTGTTACTTCTATTATTACACCAGCAGCAGCAGCAGCAGCAGAAGGTGTCTCAGTGGTACTGTTAGTATTAATCTTATTTAGAGTTAAGTTATTACATATGTAGAGTTAAGTTATTACCTTTTATTTACATGCTTTTACATGTAATCAACCTGTATAAATAATGTTATTAACTGTTCATCTGTAAAAATCATTATTATGTTATAGGTAACTCACATGTAAAGAAATACTGTATGTGTAAAACCCTGGTCCGATGTAAGAGAGGGCCTGATGGCCCTAATCTGATCAGGCTAAATAAATAAATAAATAAATAAGATATACATTAATCAATAGAATTATGGTCTCCCATGTCATACGCAACAATCTGACAATGTTCAGATGGTTTTCCCACGTCACGTATGTGGAAAGCCCATATTCAGCATCTCGGTTCCTCGCATGTCACGCTGTTTTCATAAGGGCCATGTCCTTTTCACACGAGGAAGAGGAAACTGGACTATAAAGTAGTTGAACATTATATTCATATATCGCTTGAACCAATCATCATGAAGGGAAAAATTATGATCTGTAGAAATATCGCCGCAGCCATACCTGCACTTGCATGTTGTCTGAATTTATAAAATACAAAGCAAATTAATTGAAAAATTATATCTGAATTAATATTTAAAATGATGTACTACAATAACTTGAACTTTTTAATTTCAATATTTTTATGACAGTGAAAAACAAACAACTACCATACTACCTCGTAATTCAGTACATTGATTCATAATTAAGCAAAACATCTTGCTTTGTATAACACACTTTTAGAATTACGTCAATTAAATTCTGAAATTTTATGTGACATAATCTGAGCCCAGCCATTGGGAAAAATAATTTTGTTATCATTTTATAAATTAGCATGAAGTTGCCTGCTTCCGTGTACAAAGGAGGAGAGATTACTCAAACAAAATTCTTTTCTTAAATTAAAACTTCTGACGTTATCGAAGCTGGAGAGGCGGTCTTGCCACAAATTTTTAAATTTTTTTAAAAAGTATACTATTTTAAAAAACAGCCTAGACCACAGAACTTAAAAAATTTCAAAGTGGTGACTAGTTTCGACTTTACAGTCATTTTCAAACCACAGACAGTGCATAGATAAAAATTAGAGTGCCAATTACATCATTTTCAAGCCTGAGGGCAGTCAGTCGATAAAGCTTGAAAATGATGTAACTGGCACTCATACTTTTTTAACCAACAATTGTCTATGGTTTGAAAACGACTGTAAAGTCGAAAGTAATCACCACTTTGTAAGATTCCAAGTACTTCTGCGGTCATGGATTTTTATTTTATTTAAAATAAGTTGTTAGGAATTTTAAAAGTTTTAACAGTTTATGATAAGACCACCTCTCCAGTTCTGACATTGAATTTTTAGTTTAAGAAAAGAATTTTATTTGAGTAATCTCACGTCCTCCGTATATGGAAGCAGGCAACTCCGTGCTCATTATAGTTATGAGATGCCAAAACCATTTTACATTTTTCATGTTCCATTGCACCACATGTCAGCATATACTACAATTCATTGCATTTGTTTAAATGGGCTTAACTTTATTGACACTGATATCAGCACACAGAGATAAATTAACATTTTCTTCAGCAGACATTTTAGTCATAGGTGCATTGAAAGGCAGTTTTTCCGGTTCACTTAATGTTCCTACGAATGCTGCTGTATCTATCACAGTCACTGTCTTGAGGGGCAGACAAACTACTGACAATAATTGTCCTTATTGAACTGCGAAATTCACAAGCATCAGGTGTTGCATTTTTACTTTTTTTATAATATAATACGTATATACAATGCATTCCCTTAGCCGACCTTTCTGTGAACAGAAAAGTAATCTTGTTCCTTCCAACGCAAGATAACGGGCTATATTATATCGTTTGATGTTTTACAGTCCTTCAATTCATTTCAACGATTTCCCAGTTCTATAAAGTAACCCGACGAATCATGTAAGTCTTTTGAGTCTCAGAATATAAATCAGCTGTTCTCTCCAAGTATTAGTTCACAACTCGCGCCGCTAGGAGGTGCTCGTGTGCACTGTCGCACGTTATAGCGAAGAGTTACCGCCTTGTCTTTATAAGCTGTTCGTTGCTACCTTATTTTTTGGACTGCTGAATGTGTAATACTCGTATTTTCTCCTTTTCACACAGGTTTCCGGATGTACATCTCACTGACTTTATTTCGGTATCAATTAATGGTTTCTATGTTGTTCCTGCAAAAGATACACAAAATGAGCTATGGTAGTCCGTGTAGGTGGGGAGACACTCGATCCCCATTGACGTAATTCAATGCTCATTAATTAGTTTGTGTCTCGGCGTCTTTGTATACTTGGTTTGACAGAAAAATTTACAACTTATTTCTGAGGTCTTCTTGTAAATTCTCGGAAGGTATACACATGGGTGATGATGACCGCTATGGAATGGGCGAGTGCTATAACGAACTGCCTTGATTATCAGTCCCTAGACTTACAAAAAAATTAGCTTAAAATAATCTAAGGACAACACGGACGACCCTACTCCAGGGAGGACTCGAACCTCCGACGGTGAGCAACCGGCTGCTCCGCAACAAGGTGCCTTAGAGCGCTCGGCCACTACAATACGGCGGTACGTTTCCCCCCTCGGCACGGGGGTGTGTGCGTTGGCCTTAGGTTACTTTAAGAACTTTGTAAGCGTAGGGACTAATAACCGCTGAAGTCCCACAGATTTACAAGCATTTGAACATTTTTGGTGACGACGTTAGGCAAAAAGCGGTAAAAGAATCATTTCCACATGACTGTGCTGAACAGAAATAGTGCAACCACGATGTAGAAGGCCAATGTGGTGTGAAAGGCTGCCTCGTTGCGTCGCTAACTTCAGGTTGGGTGACAGTGGACACTGCAGCTCGTAATTACCGCCTCGGAAGCCACAGTGATGGATGGAGGGAGCTGTCCTTAGATGTGAGCCGCGATGCATTGACAGAAACTTGGTTGGTATGCTCCCCGCTGCGGAGGCTGCGCCGCTTCCAACGTCTATGGTGTTTTGACAGGGGGGATGAAGGGAGATGGGAGGGCGTGATTGGCTCCCTGGAAGCCGGCTGTCATTAATCACGGTGGTGACGCTGACGTATCGCTCCCGTCGTGCCCTGACCACAGGGCAGGAAAAATGGAAGGCCCGCCGGGATGGGCTCAGGGCATCCGAGGCGCCAGCTGACGCCTTGTGGGCCCCGCCACCTGGCGGTACCCCTGCTGCATACAAAGTGGGAACTAGAGTTGTCGCAGTCGTGAATGAGTCGTTCATTTGAACGGATACAAATAAAGAATCGTAAGAATCGAATCATGCTTCGGACGAATCGTCGTTCAAAATAATCGTCTGTCTCGTGACGATTCTAAGTAATAACGACTCATGATTCGAAGCAACACCCCCTACAGAAGAAAGTCTGCGCACGACGTTACAACATGGCGGTGGTGAGAGTCTTAGAATCCTCTGAAAGATTGTAAACATTAGCAGTGCACGCTGTTTATAGTGCATTCTTTCGTTCAGGAGTGTATTTATTACGTAAATTGGTGTTGTGTACGGTGTGATCGCTACGCTGGACGATTTGTGTGTGTGAGAACAACGTGTGATCTCTTTTTTACTGACAAAATGCCGTTTTCGCTGTTCTGTGCCTAAATGTAGAGGAAATTACGACTGTGGCCCAAACGTTACCGTCTTTAAACGTCCGAAGTAGAATAAGCTAATGGGTGGCTGGTTACGTAAATAAAATGAATCGCAATATCCAACGGGAAACAGTCTTGACTTAAAACTCTTTTATAAGGTTAAACAAAAACGAAAACTTACTCATTAACTTGAAGAAGGAGCCAAGTTATCCTGGGAATTCTTGATCTCCATTTCTTCTTGTCCGGACGTTTAAAGACGGTAACTTTTGGGCCAAAGGCGTAACTTCCTCTACATTTCAACACAGAACAGCGAAACTGCTTTTTGTCAGTAAAAAAGAGATCATAGTTGTTTTCACACACACACAAGTCGTCCAGCGTAGCGATCACACCGTACGCAACACCAATTTACGTAATAAATACACTCCTGAACGAAAGAATGCACTATAAACAGCGTGCACTGCTAATGTTTACAATCTTTCATAGGACTCTAAGCCTCTCACTGCCGCCATGTTGTGACGTCGTGCGCAGGCTTTCTTCTGTAGGTGGTGCTGTTCGAAGACGACTGCCGAATCTTGCCGAATGCCGAAGTCAAGAGGAGGGACGAATCGTCGTTCAAAAGAATCGCCTGTCTCGTGACGATTCCAAGATCCAACGATTCGTGATTCGAAAGCAACTGACGAATCGTGCCGAATAATTACGAAAGCCAGAAAGCGTGTGAACAAAGGAAGTGCAGAACGAAGATCGTGAGCCGTTATTTATTAGCCTATTCACGAATTACAGATGACAGAAACAAAACGCAGCGAAATACACAGCTGCCAATGCATACGAATATACGTCTTTTAAACAGTTTACATATTATGTATTTAAAAGAGCAATCTTTACACATTTACATTTCGCGTATCCCCGAAACGGAACGATTTGGATTATATTTCGTGTTTTGAGTTCATCAATTCAATTTTACAAAACATATTCTTTTTATATAAAAAAACGCGATTTTAAATCGTTTTAAAGCCATATGAAAAACCGTTTTTACTATTTTGGTTTTTGTTTTCCTGAAAGAAACCGATTTTACAAAAAAAAAGAAAAACCGGATTTTTATTTTTAATGCTTATTTATGTAGACGTGTTTCCTGAAGGTAATTGATTTTACATAGTAAGTATTTTATAATGATTAGATGTGTTTTAATTACCATAGATTTAATTAAATTTATATTCAAATGGCCGAAGTATTCTAACAGAACGGAAAAAAATTATAAGGTTACAGCAGGATTCGAAATTAGTTACTTACGTTCACTAAACCCACAACGCTACTAAATGAGCTATGATGACAACAAATAGTTGGTAGTGTACTATGTATTTATAACCCCTAGCAAAACTTCAAAGATTATTTTCTCGAGAATTTTTGAGAGCTGAAACGAATGGCTTTGCCTCATTATTATTTTAATTCTCAACTTTACGCACCATAAATATGAAAAATTCCGATAACCATATTGTCACCTTCTCGGCATTCTGTAAGATTCGAACCGTCGCAGACCAGAAAGAATCGTGAACGAATCCAAGTAACAGATGCAAAAGGTTAAGATTCCAACATCCATGACACAGACATGTATTGCCATCTGTGAGAAAGATGTAGAAATAAGAATCGTGCCAATGCAGACTAAAGAATCGTGAACGAATCGTAGGAATCGATTCACAATGTGGGATTGAATCGCAAGAATCGATTCCTAAAAAATTTGCCCAACTCTAGTGGGAACACTGCCACATAAGGTGCGCACAAATAGGCAGAATAAACATAGAGGTGCGGTGTGACGATCGTTAGCACTTCCTGCGGTGTCTCGCTGTACTGGTGGTCGCCATATTTTCAGAAGACTCCCATTGAATTCCTGATATCGAGGTAGTATTTGTGCGAACCAGTGAGATAAGCAAGGGTTTTATAAATAATGTCTAACATATGTGTAAACTATACCAGCAAATTCAATAAACGTCCAACATTTAAAACAGCCAAAGTTGCATAACATGTTGGTTTTTACTGACGACCAATTTCGGGCTGGCCTGAGTCCATTCCATGTTACAAACACTAAAAAAAGATTTACATAGTATGACCACCTTTTGAATAAATGCAGTATTTTCCAAAGCTGTAGCCTTTCTCCAATGTTATTCAATTTGTACATTGAACAAGCTATAAAGGAAAGCAAGGAGAAATTTGGAGGAGGCATTAAAGTTCAGGGAGAAGAATTAAAAACTTTGCGTTATGTCGATGACATGGGAATCATAGTAATTCTGTCAGAGACAGCAAAGGACCTGGAAGAGCAGTTGAACGGAATGGCCAGTGTGTTGAAAGGTGCATACAGTGATGAACGTTAACAAGAACAAAACTAGGGTAATGGAGTGCAATCTAAGGAAATCAGGCGATGCTGAAGGAATTAGATTAGGTAACGAAACAATAAAGGAGGTAGATGAGTTTTGTTACTTTGGCAGTAAAATAACAAATATGTTCGCAGTACAGAGGATATAAAATACAGAATGGCAATGGGTAGAAAAGCGTTCTAGAAAAAGAGGTTTGTTAACATCGAATATTGATTTAAGCCTAAGGAAGTCCTTTCTGAAGGCATATGTATGGACTATTGCCTTGTATGGGAGCGAAATATGGACGATAAACAGTGTGAACAGGAAGGGGATAGAGGCTTTTGAAACGTGGTGCTACAGAAGAATGCTGAAGATTAGGTGGGTGGATCGCGTAACTAATGAAGAGGTACTGAACAGAATTGGGGAGAAAAGGAATTTCTGGCATACTTTGACTAAAACAAGGGATCGATTGGTAGGACACATTCTTAGGCATCAAGGAATGGTGAATTTAGCGTTGGAGGGAAGTGTGTGGAGTAAAAACCGCAGAGGAAGACCAAGAGATAGATACAGTAAGCAGATTAAGGGAGATGTAGGTTGCCGTTCTTATGTGGAGTTGAAGAGGCTTGCTCAGGGTATTGTGGAGAGCTGCATCCAACCAGTCTCCGGACTGAAGACTACAACAACAAGACACTATACATACCAATGCAGTGTTATCTTCAATATACAAAAAAAATCATATTACGCTTTTTTGTATATTGAAGATGGCACTGGCTTGGAATTTACACATAACATTGAATTACGAAAATACCGTTTTTACTCAAAAGATGGTCATACTATGTAAATTTCTTTTAGTGTTTGTAACATGTCAGTTTCCTGTCTCTTCAGAGTTCGAGAATGGGCTCAGGCTAGCTCGATACTAGTCGTCAATAAAACCCAACATTTTAGGCAACTTTGGATGTTTTCAGTAGTGAACATGAAAAGTAAATAAGTTGCTATTCCGAAACGACCCAACATGTTGGAACTTCTTGGAAGCGATGAAACTTTGAATAATTGTTTTTTTTTTTTTTTTTTTTTTTTTTTTTCATATCATTACATTACCACAAGTCTCCCAAAGGTGCGTGGTTCAGTGGTTACCGTCGAAGATTGCTCTGCTGGCAATTCCCAGTTCAAATCCCGTCATTGGCAGAAACATTTATTTCTTTGCATTTACCATTTCTAGAATGTTCTTCGTGTTTCTTATGATTGATCTACTTTAGGTTCCAGAAAATTGTTTCTATGAATAAACAGTGGAGAACTCCGATCAGAGGGCAGTCTGTTCTGAGTATACGTTTGTGTTAGCAATAAACTTGGTCTAAGTGTAAAGACTATCTTCAGATGGGTATCACAATAATGGCAGGTGCTGGCGGTATCGCCGGCCGCGGTGGCCGAGAGGACTGAGGCGCTTCAGTCACGGTCTGCACGGCCACTACGGTCGGGGGTTCTAATCCTCCCTCGGGAATGGATATTTGTGCCGTCCTAGTTCGAAAGTAGTTCATAAGTAGTTTGTCAGTTTAGGGATTGATGACCCCGTAGTTAAGTCCCATAAGATTTACAAACATTTGAACATTTTGAATTTGCTGGCGGTATCCATTTGAAAATCGTATGGAATAGAAACACCAATTTTGGAAAGTGGACTGTTTTTAATTTTAATTTCAACTATTTTAGTAAGTTCCTTGTTCATCTCCGGTATGCTTTCCAAATTTATTTATTATTTTATCTAAAGTTTCCGTTGAAAACAAGCTGCTGACGTAGAAATGAGTTTTTGCCATCAGAAGAGAGATTTTGTCCTTCACAAGTTGAAACAAAATGAATGCATGATGTGAATGAAGAAACGCTAAATATATTTAACGTACGTTTCGTCATAAATTGTGAAACTGAAAGTAAATTTCAGAATGGCAGTTTCCTAGTATTTTGATGCAGTGTATCGTAATCCGATTCATGATAAAACCAAGCATAATGTTGAGTACTAATTGTATAACCTTACGACACTCACAAACGTAATTGCATATTCTACCGACTGACTGCCTTAAGAATAAAACTTGTGTGGGATTCTATTTCCTTGGAACATAAACAATTTCTGTTTCGAACATAAAATAAAATTAAATTAACATAAACTTACTGCAGAAAGTTAGTGTCTGAAATCTCTACTATTTTTCGAAAATTTGTCTGAAATTAAAATTTCTAAACCACATCGTTTAGTAGCAAATACTGCTGATAGTCTCGGGCATTGTATTTAAATGAAAGCTGCTGACACTTTCAAGAAAAGGTGTATATAAATTGTGTATGCTCTACACTCAGAGGTAATATTGTTTCTGGCTAAAATTGATAAGCGCAAACAGTTATATCTTTGTAATCTTCCGAGTTACTATCATTATTTACTGTGGTCGCGGTTTTGCCTCTCCATGGTAGTCTACCTCTTTGGGTGCACACAAAGATAACATAACCATTAGGCCCCCAAATTGTGAGTCGAGAACGGCTAGTGCGCGTTATCCATTCAGGTGGGCCACCAGAAAACTTCAAAATATCGAAGTAAAATATCTGACGGAGTGAAAAATTTAAACTGTTGTATAAGTCTTATGAGCTTCATAATATTATTTTCCACTCACATAAAGAAAAGTAACAATTAAGCTGCACAGCTGTTTATCTAAAGTGACAGCAGATATGGACTAGTGTTAAAAGGATAAAAAGTTTTTACGTACAAGATTTTCTCGTTAGGCCGAGTGAAATTCGTTTGGTTCTCTAGGAGTAGTTGTTAAAAACAGTTTCTGTAGTTTTAGTAGTTCCTTATGAATTTTTAAGGCTAAGAAACCGTTGACGAGTGCAAATGTTTGTAAATTTATGGGACGTAACTGCTTTGATTTTCCGTCGCTAAGCTTACAAACTACTTAAACTAATTGAAGGATAGCACGCATACTAATGCCCAAGGGAGGAGTCGAACCTCCGACGGGATGCAAACTGAAAACGTTGATAGAGGACGACCTTAAAAAGCTACAACTATCAGCATCTGAGAAAGAGTCTCTAATGAAACTCCTTATCGTCCACCTTTCACTCCCACACGATGCTACACTCCAGACAAATGCTTTCAGAAAGGACTTCCAAACATTTAAACTAATATTGGGTGTCAACAAATGTCGCTTCTTCAGATACGCTTTTCTTCCCACAGATATTCTGTATTTTGCATCTTCTTTACGTCGGCCATCAGACGTTTTCTTGCTATCCAAATAACAAAACTTGTCTACTGCTTTCATTGTCTCATCACCTAATCTAATTCCTTGAACATAGCCCGATTTTCTGAAACTACATTCCATTAGCTCGTATTGCGCTTGTTGATATTGATGTTATATCTTCCTTTTAAGAGATTGTCCATTCCGTTTAACTGCTCTTCCAGGTCCTTTTCGTTTCTCACCTAATTACTAAGTCGTCAGTATACCGCAAGGTTTTTGTTCCCTGTCCCTGGACTTAAATTCCATCTCCAAATTTCTTTTCGTCTGAGAATACGTTCGGCAACCTACATCCTTTTGAATCTGCTTACTGTATTCCTCCCTCGGTCTGCCTCTACGATTTTTACCCCACCCACTTCCTTCTAATGCTAAGTTGACAATTACTTGATATCTCGAAATGTGTCCAACCAATCTATCCTTTCTCTTAGTCAAGATATGCCAGAAACTCCTTTTCTCCCCAATTCGGTTAAGCACCTCCTCATTAGTCACGTGAGCTACCCATCTAATTTTCATCATTCGTGTGTAGCACCACATTTCAAAAGCTTCTATCATCTTTTTATCTAATCTATGTAAAAGCGAAAGGACACTCACTCACTCACTGACTAAACACGAAATCTCGAAAACTACTTCACCTATGAAGCTGAAATATGGCAGAAATGTAGTTTTTAGGTAGAAAACATCAGCTAAGAAAGTAGTTTGTGATAGGTACATGGCGGAGCATACTTCTCCTACAGACTCACGAAATTAGTTTCATTCCGATTTTCACGAAATTTCGCACGATTGGCCTTCAAAATAAGAAGAACGTCACCGTCTACCTTAAGTTTCATACGTGCATGGTGGAGGGTACAATACAACATAAAAATGGATCCCTAAATATCTTGGCCGCGCCATTACTTGAGAACGGCTCGACATTTCACAAATCTTTTTTTGTTGTTTTCGTTATTCTCAGAACAAATTTTTAACATTGTACCTTAAAAACAAGAGGAATGTCACTGTCTGTAAAAAATTTCGTTCGGTGCGTGGTGGAGGGTACTTAACTTCCGGGATTTTACAAAGTGCATTGTTTTGCTCCAAACTTTATGAATTTTTTCGCACATGACTTTTAAACCAAGAGGAAGATCACTGGGTACATAAGTGTATGGTACTTGACAGAGGGTACCTTGCGGAAAACTTTGCCGATAGAGGGAAGGTGGAAGCGAACAGAGAGCTGGGAGAGAAAGAGATGGCTGCAGAGAGAGAGGGGAAGGGAAGGTTGACTAAGAGAGTTAAAGATAAAGAGAGTTAAGATAAATAAACACACGGGCAACACCGGATTTACAGCTAGTTTTCGATAAATGTGAATATATCTTTAAAAGTGCGATGAAACGATAAATGAATAACAATTAACAAATCATAATTTTTGCTATCTTTTTTTATACAGTTATTACTTGTAATTACTAGGCCCTTACACGAAACTTGTCTACAGGGCTTACCATGAGCCTAGCCATCGAAAGGTTTAAAGTTTTACCGGCCTGTATTGGCTAGAAATGTGCAGTCTCCACGTATGTTACAATTACTTCTGACTGACACCTGTGGGACCTCACACTGACCTGTTTGTGTGACATTAATCTTAAATGGATTCTGCGACTGATTTCCATGAAACGAGTCAGCCGGAAATGTATTCAATTTAGCACGGCGAGGCAGGCGAAATAAATATTTACTGGACGTGTAAATACATACGGGCTCAGTATTAGCTTAACTAATTGGCACACGCAACAGATTTTCAGTGTTTATAGGACCGACGTGGCACTTTTTTTACGTTGAGTAATGTTTGTTGATGTGTAAAATATCCAGCCGCCTCGTGTTCCATACTAAAATATTGTGCTCGCCTTGTAACTGGCAGTATTACTTTTTTCTTAATAGCGGAGAAAGGCCCAGGGCATACAACTTCGAACAGCTCCGTGCCTAGTACGGCACTGTGCTGGCTGTTCAAAATAATCTACCGATTCTTAACGACTTCCCTGCCGAATTATGAAATTAATGTCTTCTTTTTTGTGCAACATTACACTGAGGTGATAAAAATCATGGTTTATTGATATGTACAGATACAGATGGTGCCAGTATTGCATAGACGAAGTATAAAAGAGCGGTGCAGTGTCAGAGCTGACATTTGTTCTCTGGTGATTCATGTGATTTGGAAAGGTTTCCGACATATTTGGTTGGTTTGTTAACTGTTTTAGGGAGACAAAACTGCGAAGTTCATCACTCCCCTCACTCCCTCACTGGGAGCACAAGGAAAGGCATACATGTGGAAGAAAGTGCAGATTTTGAAATAGCAAAGGGGAGGAATATCTCACAGAGTTATTTAAAGAAGTCGACAAGAGACAACGCGAAATGAGACAATCACACAGAAACTCCGAACAATGTAGAGAAATGAAACGACAAAGCCATTGTCTGTGGATGACCGTCCATGAAATTAAAAAGAGGAAGGGTTAACCATGTGGCAACACAAAGAAACATTCAAGTGGGGGACACAAGACAGGAAGAACGTAGACAAAAATGTTCAAATGTTTGTAAAGTCTATGGGACTTAACTACGGGGTCATCAGTCCCTAAACTTACAAACTACTTATGAACTACTTACGAACTAGGACGGCACAAATATCCATGCCCGAGGGGGGATTCGAACCCCCGACCGTTGTGGCCGTGCAGACCGTGACTGGAGCGCCTCAGTCTCCTCGGCCACCGCGGCCGGCCAGGAACGTAGACAATGGACTAAACTACAGACCTATTTCATTGACGTCAATTTGCAGCAGGGTTTTGGAACATATCCTATATTCAAATGTTATTAATTATCTCGAAAAGAATGGTCTAGTGACCGAAGGTCAACACGGATAAAGATAATATCGTTCATGCAAAAGAAACTAGCTATTTACTCACATGAAGTGAGAGTGCTATCGATAAGGGATCTCAAATTGATTCCGTATTTCTTCATTTCCACAAGGATTTTGACAACATATCGCACAAACGGCTTTTAATCAAATTGCGTGATTATCGAATGATGAGCTTTGCTTTAATCTTGCTAGCAAGACTGGCAGTCTTTACCACTTCTGATAGCCGCTCAAAACCTGAGATAATCTATTCAGATCACGACACGCATCATTGGTACCGACGTGTGCCACCACCTGCAGTTGGCTGCACCCCGTACCCTTCATGTCACCCCGAAAGACCCGTTCCACATCTGGAATGACTCCACCTGGTAAGCGCATGGAGTGCACGTTGTCCTTCTTCCCCTATTTGCCAGACATCTGGCTAAGGGGCTCCATTATCCGCCTAATGTTGGAGCTTCCAACTACGAGCAAACCCACCCTTTGTGAAAGCCCGGACCTCACAGGCTGCGTGGTGACGTCAGGATGAGCGATACCATCCGGCTCAAGAACGTTGTCCTGTACAGATGGCGCCTTTGAGTGCCTTTCATCTTTTACTGACCTAATACGTTAGAAAATCCTTGCACAGGTGCACAATTCCGGGACACTGTCGGGGCTCCATGCTACTAATGCCTTGGCCTGTAACAAATCGACAACAGTGCCACGTAATAAGGAGAATAACAGTCACAAAAGTAGCTCAACAAATGTTCAAATGTTTGTAAATCTATCAGTGTCAACAGCCTGGTCATTATCCCGCAGCTTACAAACTACTTAAACTAAGGTAAACTAGGCCTATACATAATTAAGGAATTTTCACATAGTTGAAATGTAGGTGTAAAAATTGAAGTTGTCTGAGTGAAAGGCTGTTGGTCCACTTTACAGTTTAAGTGGACCAACGGTCTTTCACTCAGACAACTTCAATTTTTACACCTACGTTAACTGTGTGAAATTTCCGTAAATATGTATAAATATTTTAACTGTGGTTGCCCTTCACATAAAATTCTTTGTAAGGTATACTAACCTAAGGACGTCACAAACACCCATGCCCGATGGTGATCGGCCGCGCGCAACACAGTAAGGCGCGTCATTGCGCACGGCTAATCCTCCGCGGCACAAAAGTAGCAAAAAAGGAGATAAACAGTTACAAAAGTAGCAATTTTATTGATTCTGACACAGAGTGAGGCGACACAATGGCAACCGTGCTCTGTAGCTGACAGTTGGATCTGAAACTCAAAAGAAGACGAAAGTGGAAGAACTGGCGGGGAGACCAATAAAATCAGTTGCTTCTTAACCACCAATTTATTAAAATGAAGAGATTTCACAATTCTAATTTTAAAGTAGACAGGCATTGCAAGTCGATATTTCAAAAAATGGCCAAATAGTTTAGAAGAATCATCTTAAGAAATATCTTAAAGTGAGAATGCCCTGGTAAGTTAGTAACATTAACAAGGACCAAAATTCGAGTCTCAAGTAAAGGCTTAGGCTTTAAGTTTAAACCAGCGAGACACTTCTAATTTTCTTAAAGGGCCAGAGCTTAAAATTTTACACGAAAAATTCTAAAGAATCACAAATAAACCTGTAATTTTTTTAAATGGACATGAATTAAAATTTTAATTTCACTTAAAACAATTTAATCACAAATATCAGTGTTTTAAATCAGCACTGCCCTTGTAAATTAGCAATTGTTAGGTCAAAGTGTTAACAAGGACGAAATTTCCAGCTTTAAGTGACCTTAATACAGAATAACCACCGCAAAGCATATCTAAATTTTAGTCAGCTGAACTGCGTGAGATGTCATGTTGGTAACACGTTTATGTATGCAGAAATAACACTCAACATATTTTTTTTAACTTGCACTGTGATACAGCGGTTAAACACCATCACGACTCCAGCCATCAAAGGTACAATACTTACTATTTTGGTGTGGTGTCTTCTTTCAGACATGTCCGAAAGAACAGGCATCACACCAATAAAATGTTCAAATGCTTGCAGAGTTAATGGGACTTAACTATGGGGGTCATCTGTCCCTAGACTTACAAACAACTTTTGAACTAGCGTATACTAAAGACGGTACAAACATCCATGCCCGAGGGGGATTCGAACCCCGACGGGGAACAGTATCTTGCATCGTCGCATAGCGCATCAATTCGGTCGACCGCTCCGCCGCGGCTCCCACCAATATAATGAATATTTACACGCGACGAAATCGTTATTCAACTACTTCACCGCAGATGCGATCATACGTTCGACATCGCAAGGGAATCCGTAATGGTGAGTGTAAGAGGGCATGAACGATAGGGGCGCTACAGCCATAGCGTGCTATTTGTGGAAATTTTAGACGGACGAGAGGCGTGCACGGGTAGCCAAGTGGTTAAGGCGACCGCTGTCCAGAAGTCACAGACCAGGGTTCGATTCACGGCCCAGCACACATTTTGCGGCCATTGTTTCATTTCAATGCCCTAAAGCAGCCAGTGTCAATCCTTTCCTTCCTCTCTTTTATCAATAATTTGTAAAGGTACAATATTTAAGGCAAGAAGTTAGTAAAGTGCTTCATGTGATAAGCAGTGACAACCATCAAACACAGGCTCGTAACAGGTCTTTAGGACAAAACATATATGGGATTGAAGCCGGATCCTACAATACCGCATCATGAGACGGATGTCGAATTGCAGTCAGCTATGATGACACATGAACTAGTCAAAAGGACAATGGGCCCCTTTCGTAGTTTACACCAGTTTCGGTATGGTAGGTATGCATCAATATGCACAATTCATACCAAAACAATGAAAATAATTAAGATTAGACTGCCAAAATACACCTACGTGCCAGGCAGTTTATAGACATGGGGAAGAAAATTACGCGCCAAAATTGAAGTCAGCACCGAGGGCAGGTGACTGGCACGCAGATGGCTACAAAGCAGAAGATACACTGGTTCCACTTAACAAATTAAAAACAAGACGAACAATAAACAGTCATCAAACAGTTGGAGCCGTAAATGTTTCAGCACAGCAACAACACATCAAACGAACACGCAACGCTGACACAGAGCCCCCTATCACTGGAGGAAACTCTGGAGACGAAGGTGCCTCGAAAGATGTGAAAACAAGGCAACTTACAATAGGTTCCGCCGCGGGAAGATTCTGCTGCTGCTGGATATGTTAGACGATCGACTCGAAGCGATTCTCCTCCCAGTATGCCAGCGTCTCGCTTTGATACGTATGATCCGCCACTCTCCTCTCTCCGCATTCAGAACGCCGTTGGTGCCAGCAAGAGAAACTGCGTTCTATACTATCAGGCCATGAAACTTCCATGTACGAATAGAATGCACTGCCAAACAGATTGTCGTATGAATTACATATCGACTTGCACATTAAGAAATGTGTCTTAAAGACACAAGGTAGATGTAGTGACAACATGAGGTGAAGTAAGGAGTGAGAGGTATTTTAACTAAATTTTCGCCAAAAAAAAAAAAAAAAAAAAAAAAAAAAAAAAAAAAAAAAAAAAAAAAAAAAAAAGCAGACTACCCAGCAGAAGCAACAGGTAGATGTCGAACAGAAAGTACGCTCTCGATCAAAACCAAGAGCCACCATGGCTCATCTACGTTAAGTTAATAGAAATGAGGAAAATGAATGAGATATTAAGTGGAAATTTAATAGGAAAGTGGCAATAATTGAGAATTTTAATGGAGAGATTAAACAACAGGCAAGAAATCAGGATAATACGTTGAACGCAATTACTGTACAGTAAGAAAAAAGTGCGAGTAAATGTCGCAGAAAGCCTGAGTAGCTTGCCAAGAAAATTACGTGAATCTTTAATGGCGTTGATGAACATTTCCATTCCCCTTACGTGGAGCTGCGAGAGAAGTTATATCTTCCGTGCCAAGGGCTCAATGGAGACCAAAGAAGTGAACGAAATGAAATTATACGGTGGATTTAATAGCATGTACAGGTACAACAGAGAAAATACCGGGAATGGATTAAGTACACAACTCATCAATGGAGGAACTAGAAAATAGGATGTAATCCTAAATATTGAAAACTGAGAACGAAAACAAAGTTTTAAATTATCGGTACGGAATTTAACAGAGAACTGTAACGGAATTAGGAAGTGATTTACGGTACCTGTTGCAACTAGCAGGTAGCGGCCAACAAAGATAAATTAATCGGTAGCATCATGAGGTGATACATGAGCATTCACAGGTTGTGGAAAGGCGTAAATGTTTAGTGTCGGGGGGGGGGGGGGAGATTGATCCAAATGATACTACACATGTGGATGCGTGGGGCTGCAAGTATGCCTAAGGTAAAATGTTTTCATGATTGTTAAGTAATTACAGTTGTCATTCTACCACATCCTAAGGTAAAATGTTTTCATGATTGTTAAGTAATTACAGTTGTCATTCTACCACATCCAAACAAGATACTTAGCTTTTCAACATTACGATTTATGGGGGTTCTGCTCGCTGCAACATTGTTCTCCTGAGGCGTCGTGGTAGAAATAAATACTTGGTAAGTACAATTTTTCACTTCTTCTTTAATTTGAAATCAAACTGCTTCGCCACCAAAACATTACAACTTTATAACATGCGTAAACAATTTACCACAACAACACAGTGACATAGATCCCAAAGCACATAACGATCGCCATAACTCGAACTCCCCCACGCAAGGCGGTGAGGCAAATATATAACATCGACAATAATTACATTGCATTATGCATTGTTCATAACAATTGAATATATTAATTTACAATTACCAAACACAACAGTGAAACATTTCATGCACACAAAAATAATCACAATATGAAATGAAAACTATACATACAATAATTTTACATGGCACATATCTTTTTAAGTTGAAATCTCCGATCTTTCTGTTGACAACAAAGTGCGATGTTAAATGTCAATTAATTAGTTAATGAGTACATCATACATGTTCCTAACATACATTGAACCATCAAATATCTTCACAAATCTGAAAATAGGTTCAAAATCTTGCGTAAGTCAATCTATACAAAGAATTACAATATTGGAATTTCGACTATTACATTAATTAACACAATTAACTGCTCAATACAACTTGTTTATGAGCCTAACATATATACAATGCTATTTATTTTGATGTCTCTTTGTTTTACTAAAGTTTTTACAATTCGCCTGTTTAGTTATTGAAATAATGTACAATGGCGAAACTATTGTTTATAGAACTGTTGGAAACGTCATATACAAATCTCTTACTTGACTTGTTATCTAATCACAGCATCATCAAGACACTGTCCTACACTGATTCCTAGGCTGCCTATTTCGTTTTTAACTAACTTCACGCGCAACATGTATCACTATTGAACCACACGATTCCAGGTCCGACGCAGACGGTATCGTACGATAACATTATCATCACAAAGGGATTGCCTTCAGTCAAGCGCTGTAGCAGGTCCAGAGTGCCACACACCTGAATGGATGTCAAAGTTTTTGCACAACTGTTTGTTATTTCCAGGAGTCATATCTCGTGTCCGAGATGCTGCGACTTCGAGAGATTTCTCATATGATATGCTAGCATAGTAAGCACGCCTCTTTTCTGGCTTGTTTGTGTCGGATTTCGATACACATTATGGCCCAGGTTCTCATAATGTTTCAGCTTAGAACATTTTCAAATTGATACTGGCTGCAGGATAAGAAATAGTATCTGGATATCTCCCAAAGAATAGACAGTAAACATGTAACATTCACAAATGCTGAGACTTTTAGGAGGCACAGAAATCCATGGAGCTATTCCTCATCATCGCCCTATAAGACGAAGGTGCCACTGATGCACTTGTATCACACGGTGTAGGAAGCACCCGCTGTGTGCTACCAACCATGTTATTTAAACGAAACGCTGGTTCACACAACAGAGAAGAGTTATCGCGCCTTTATGTTTCAGGGTCCCATGTGATTTCATAAAAATTACAACCGATTTTTAAGCCTATAGATTAACGGACTACCCAGTGATAATGCAAGACCAAGTGATTCTAGGGAAATTGTCCAGGTTAAACTGCGAACACAATCCATAATCATCGGATGCGGTAATTATTATAATGAAAGTGCAAGAAAGGACAGAATTGTTCATCTTCTCTCTGCCGGACATTCTCATATCCAGCTGAAACACATACACAGAATGTGTGGTCGGGACCCATTTTGATGTATTATTTCTGCACCATTGATGTTATCTATCTATGCGTTAATTATTTTATTCTTTTTTATTAATGATCAATGTCCCATGTTAATACATGTTAGCCCCATATTTATATATGTTTCCACCTGTGTGATTGAACTTGTGTGTTCATGTGAATTTGTGCTCTTACTATTGACTAACTGCCGCGAAATGGCTTACAGTCGCCGCCTCCCGCTCTAGGCCTCGTTTTGCTGTAGTTAAACCTTAACTGGAATCATAGGTAAATGTGGACCTGCAGACAACAACAAAAACGTCTAACAATCGAAAGAAATCCATGTCATTTCAGTTTCGCACAGCAGTCTAATCTCAGTACACCGTGCGGTGCACCAGGTACCGGGAGCTCGCCACTTGAAATTTATTGGAAGTTGACCTAAGTGCCATCGCTGGGTCCAATCTGACCCACAATTCCAAATACGGGATTGCCACAGTGTAGCGGGGTCTTACTGAAAAAGAAATCTTTGAACTATTATTAGACGAAATTCTCTCACACACAGAATCTTTGAACGATTCTCGACCCTCGACAAGAAAATTCACCTTCTAATCAAAGTGTCTCACGGAAAAGAGGAAGAAGTTATTTATATGGCCCTAAAACTGACAGGAAATAATCACAAAAATTCGACAGATGCTTTAAATTCATCTGTAAAGGACATGCAGAAAAAATTTGCTGTGCAACCAGTGCCATTCTTAGCTCAGGTACCAATATACAGATAACATTTGGGCACTTTCATGTTTAGTTGTCATTATTTTTGTTTAAAATAGGTGGCATAAAGAGTACATGTTTATGTTAAGGAGACGTTATGAGAAACCCCATAGTACATGTAGGTTTTTTAATCCAAGTTATTTTTTAATCATACAGCATTCGAGAGTAAGGTATTACAAATGTTCCTTGAATGAGAGACCTACAACTTAAAAGTTAAAAAAATAGCAAAATGTAAAATTTTTGCTCAATGCAAGTTGATTTGTATTTTAAATAAAACTTATCGTTTTAAAATCTTTGTTCAATTACATATTAATTACACCTTTTATAGGAGTTATGTGGATTTTTTATTCAAGGGTCCATATGGACCTACAATACCAGTTATGTTCGTCAAAATAACGATTCCTGTTAAAGGTTAAGAACGCATGGCTTCGTTTGTCGTCTGCAGTAGCCTCTGCTGGGTGCCCGGAGACAAGCTTACTTGGCAAGATGGCGAGGTGGCCGTGTTCTTCGTGACATGCCAACCTTATCTTGGACGAAAGAGGTGACAGGAGACCTGTTTGGGAGCGGTTGTAGAGGGCATTTGGCGGTTGTAGAGGGCATTTGGCCAGGTAGCAAGGGTTGGTAAACACCAGCCTCTAAACGCACTCTGCGTCGCTTTTAGCGCACTCTACATCTGGTGTATGGCGGGGGGAGGGGGGTTTCCGAGGCCTAAGCTTTAGTGTTCACCCTTCATTCTGGCTCCGACGACTGTGAAGTCGTAAGTACTCCACCGAATATGCTGAGGGGAAGGCATGCTATTAGGAATTAACGTGTGTGGCCTTCAGCCTTTGTGTACATTTAGTGTGTTTGAATTTCCTTCGTGTTTTTAACTAACATTTTCGCTTTGTCTCTGTATCCACGAGTATGCTAAATATTTCTCAGATTTTCTGATTTGATTCTGTCTTTCCTGTCTTGTATGACCGATTGCACAACGTGCTTTCATAATGGTCGCTACTTGGGCCTTTAGCCATGCTTTTATTAATACTAGCTTTCTTCTATATGAAATGTCACATGTGCTTAACTGGCTTATTCTAAATTAATATCTGTTTTAAATGCTATGTAATTCACTTTGGGTACATACCATGTGGTACTTAAGAATAGTGAGCTGCTGTCTCCCCACAACTAAGCTCGTTTAGTGCACAGTATATTCAAAAATTTGTGATCAAGATACCTGCCATCTCGTTAAGATGCAGCCAACGCTTCGTTTTGCCACTAGTTCATGTGTTCCAGCATCGTAACATACCACCTATCTTTATGCATGTGTCTGTGAATGAATGAATGTGCTTTCAACTACCCACTGTGTATTTGAAAATTTTTTAATTGGGTCTCTCCACATTTATTTGCTTGTTTATTTTGCTGAATAGATTAAAATTTTAAAGTATCAAACCTTTGCTTTATGATTTCATTTATTTTTTAACATTGATATTGTGTTTGTTAAAATGTTGGCTGCTCCCTTAAGGATTGAGCATAATTTTCTGTTGTGCATGTTCTGTGGCCAAACATAAAATAATTTAGAGCAGCAGTGAGTGTTTCGGATTCTGCTTTTGAGGATGCTCAATGCCTGATGCTCGATGCTCGAGGATGCTCGAGCTTGAGCCGTGTTCAAAACAGGACAGCACGCTGTAATTGGTCACAGCAACGGGCTTCAATCAAAACGACTTTCTAACGGTGCACAAATTTGAAGTATTCCAGAACGCTCCCAGTGGAATTCACCTGCAGGTGTGGGTAGACGAATTTGAGTTCTTGCACAGTTTGTGCACAGACACCTGGAAGGCAAAGCCATGACGCGAATAAGGTCATTCCTGTGGTATAGCGAAAGCTATGAGAGCTTCCGCCAATACCTTTTGGCTTCGTACTGGTCAGACAATTGGCAGTACAGCGTGCGCCATAACATACAAATGATGGCGCCCTTCGGACAGTCGAACTTTGCCAGTCCAGCCAACTTTTTTCAGGACATGTTAAATAGGAACTATCATTTGACTAACCCCTATCCTGTTCCTGAACTCATCAGAATTTGTTTGGGTAAGCTGCCTTGACGTTTGCGCAACGCTCTCTTAGCAAGTAGATGCAAAGATGATGTGAAACAGTTTCAGGTCTTCCTAGAAAATCTAGACTTCCATTATGACCCCCCCCCCCCCCGCCACAGAATAACTTTCCAGTCAAACAGGGAAAGCGAAGTAGTAATGAAAATCAGGTTCTGGAGAAGAAACAGAATAATGGTTCTAATCGTTTACAAAAGTGACTTCCGCGGAAAGATAAAGTGCAAGTCGGGGAAAGGCAATAACTGGCATGCCAATAATAAAGAACCGTGCAAGGAAAATTCCAAGCATGTTCACTGGAAACGGCCAAACAAGCCATAGCGTGTCAAAGTGCATTCGCCCGACCCCAAGCATAACAAAATACCGGACGCACAACCCGGAAAATCGACATCAAAACAATGACATTCTCGATCTGTTCCTTTCTGCTCGGAGCCTGACGACAAACAGGAGACGTAACAAGTCAGACTGATGGCGTTTGACGACTTAAGAGAGGTACTCTTAGAGGAGGAACCCGAACTGAGCGATAATTTAAAATAACCTATCTGACGATCTCAGTCAGAGACGTGGAGCATCGATGCATTCTCGACACAGGCAGTGTCGTCTCCATAATAACCAAGGTGGCATACGAGCACTGCCAAGCCGTGGCGTCTTGGCTGGAACTCCCAATGCAACGCATCGAGGTTAAGGGCGCCTTGGTTGGGCGTAGTGTAGAGGTACAGAGGCAGGCCGAGATTGAATTCACGTGTCTAGAACATGTTTTTGTGGCCGACTTTATCGTTGTGCCGTCACTAGTTGTAGATGTGTTGCTCGGTGTGGAATTTTTGGTGGCACACCATACTACTTTGCACTTTGACGAAGGCGAAGCGCGCCTTCAGCTGAATCAGAAAGAAATTAGGTTAAAATTTAGCGAGTGTACCACAAGGCTCAGTTTCGCGGGTCTATGGTGCCACTTGGTATCAGATTATCAGGTGATATACTCGCCAGATATAGTTCTCTCGGAGTGTGATGATCCACATGTACTGAACTGTGTTGATTGTGAGAAGGTAGACATCCTGGCCGAGATAGACTGAAAAATGAGTTCCACCCACCCCAAGCGAAAATTAATTTAGATTCCATTTTGCGGAAACATGTGACGGTTTTCTCCGATGCCCCGGGGACGATCAAAGGCTTTCAATATAAGTTTAAAGTTCGACCACACAACAAGGTCTTTGCGAAGCTATACCAAATTCCATAGGTATACAAGTGGGAAGTCGAGGAGGAGGTTGCACGGATGTTAGCGGACGGCGTCATAGGATGCAGTGCGAGTTCATATAACAGTCCATTGTTGATCGTCTCCAAGAAGGTTAAATCTATCAGGCTTGTCCTGGATTCGGCGTAAATAAACACCATAATTGAGACGGAGACTGATCGACTGTAGACGTTAGATGAACTCTTGTAGAAATTCCATGACGTTCGTGTGCTCTCCTCGATCGACTTGCAGGCCACCTATTGGCAAATAGAACTGGACCCCTCTTGTCGGCCTTAAACGGCCTTCCTTTGTTTCGAAACTTGTTATCAGTTCCGAAAGCTTCCTTTTGGCCTTAACATCAGATTGCCGCCTTTATTTGGGGCTTTCACTATATTTTACCGGAGGAATTGTGGCGGCGCAGCACCACCTACGTGGATGATGTGCTGATCGTGAAAAATTCATAGGAAAGCCACAACCAAGTTTTAGATCAACTATTGCATATTTCCCAGCAATCAGGGGTAACAGTTAATCTGAAGAAATCAGAATTCGGTCAGCCGCAGATCAACTTTCTTGAGCACGTCATTACGAGAGGGGGTATTCTTCCTGATGCTAGTAAACTACATGCAATCCGAGACTTTCCTGTTCTGACAACAAAGAATCTAGTTCGTACGTACTTGGGTCTCGTAAATTCTTATAAAAAGTTCCTACCTCTTCAAATCATGGGTACACCTTCCCTCTTTGCACTCACGAGTAAAAACAAGCCTTGGAAGTGGGACGCGGACGCAAAATCTGAGTTTCAAAGTGTTAAGCCAGCACTTTTGGCTGCGCCTTTGCTAGCACATCCCGATCTTTCCAAGGATTTCTGCTTTGGAACGGACAGTTCGAAATCCGGAATTGCTGCCGAGCTATTCTAAGAATTTGAAGAAGACGGGGTCATGCACAGGAAGACAATTGCGTTCGCGAGTCGTGTTCTCACTATATGCGAGAGGAATTACTCGGTGACTGAGCTGGAAGCCCTAGCGGTCGTCTTCGTATTTACCAAGTTCCGTGGATTTCTTTTCGGCCGAATGACGAGGGTATATACTCATCAGCGTGCATTGCAGGTCCTCATGTTGGCGAAATTGACGCACGGACGGTTGGCCAGGTGGGCGCTCTATCTCCAGGAATTTCGTTTCACGGTTGTACACATACCCGCGAAAGAGAATATGGTGTCTGACGCTCTTTCTTGTTCCCCGGTGGGTTTGACTTAGGGATCCAATGATGAACCTAATGAAAATACAGCATGTTCTATTTACGTGGCGTAGCTTTTGAAAACTTCATCTCTGCGTCCCTCCATGACATAGTGCGGGAACAAGGACCCGGTTCTGAAAGACGTGAAGGCTTTTTGGCGTGACAACAACAATCCGTCGATTAGGAGCTATTAACTAATCACGAATAACGTCTTGTTCCGCCGTAGCAACCCCGGGAAGTCCAACTGGGTTGTGTGTATACCGGATGAGTTGGTGTACCTTAGCTACATGCACTATGGGCCCCGTAAATGTTTTGTTAAGCTCCGTGATACCTGCTACTTTCCAAACATGGGAAAGAGGATCCGGAAAGTTCTTGCTGTTTGTAAAGCATGACAAAAGTCCAAAGCTCCCACAGTGTCTCACCTGGCTCGTGTGTTCCCCATTATCCCTGCACGTTTACGAGAAATTGCTGCCGTGGATCTGTTTGGTCCCTTACCACGAACAGCTGGTGTACACAGTTACATATTCGTTGCTGTCGAGTTGCCCTCGACATACAGGTTGTTTCACTAAGTGGGTTTGCCTCTGTAACTTATAAAATAATAGGTGACAGGAAATTTTAATGCGGTAGGTCAACACAAGAAATGTTACACTTTCTGCGGAGCTATAAACATAGTTTATTGTGTCATTTTCCAAAGAGTTACACCACAAAGATATAATTTTTTAAATGGAACAATAGTTTTTTTTTTTTCTATCGTGTATTGGATTCGTTTAAACCAGCAGCGTCCAAATCAATTTAAACTACATTCCTATCACTGTTAGTTTGGGAGCTACAACCCTTCAAAGTTCCGGGGGTCGAGGCTGCGATAAAGTAGCTGACTGGCCGAGTGGCTATCCCCTGGGGCACGGTCCACTGTCTCATGACCACCAGCCAGTCAGCTACGCTGTCGTAGCCTCCGCCCCCTAAGCTTTGAAGGGTTGTAGCTCCCAGACTAACAATGATAGGAATGTAGTTTAAATTGATTTCGACGCAGCTGGTTTCAACGAATCCAATGCACGATAGAAAAAACTATTGTTCCATTTAAAAATTATATCTTTTTGCTGTAACTCTTTGGAAAATGATATAATAAACTATGTTCATAGCTCCGCAGAAAGTGTATCATTTCTTGTGTTGACCAACCGCATTAAAATTCCCGTCACCTATTATTTTATAAGTTACAGAGGCAAACACACTTAGTGAAACACCCTGTATGTAACGTTAACCTCTTTAAAAAGAGCCACGAGCAGGTATGTATCACATGCATTCGTGAAAGACTTTCTGTCCCTAGTTGGGTACGTCGAGAACGTATTATCTGACAACAGCCCTCAGTTTCGCTCTCCTGTCTGGAAGAGGACACTTCAGGGGAAGCGCATAAACATATTTTTCATTTCCGTTTATCATCTGCAGTCAAATCCGTGCGAGCGCGAAATTAAATAACTGGGGAAATTGTGCCGCTAGTATTGCTACCGACGTCATCCCGACTGAGATCAGTATATACATGGGTTCCAGTACGACGAGTTGCCGAGTGATTGTACCTCTATGTTGCCGAGGGTTGTTTTGAAAAATGAATGTGCAGAGGAGAAGGTACGAGAAATAGTACCTCTTGATCCACCAGTTAAATTGAGGCACAGCGAGGTGGTTAAACGTGCGGCTGAACATATCAAACGGGCCGCTGAGAAAAGGCGCCAGTATAAGAAGAAGCATAGTGTAGTACGCTACTTTGAATTCGCGGAGGAAAGTCTTGGTTCGTTCCCGTCGTCTATCCAACAAGCATCATCAAAACAAAGTATAATATCTTAGGTTGTATCTTTCTTTTCAGCTGTGCTACGTAAATTTGATGTTTTGGTGTGTTGATGTCCAGTACGTACATCTACATCTACATAGAAACTCTGTAAATCACATTTAAGTGTCTCGCAGAGGGTTCATTAATCACTTTCATGACTTTTCTCTACCGTTCCATTCTCTAATAGCGCGCGGGAAGAAAGAACACCTAAATCGTTTCGTTTTCGATCTGATTTCTCTTATTTTATTGGGTTGGTCATGTCTCCCTAAGTAGGTGGGTGCTATCAAAATATTTTCACATTCAGAATTAAATGTTTGCGATTGAAATTTCGCAAATATATCTCGCCGCAACGAATTACGTGTTTCATTTCCGTGACGCTTTCCCCCCTATAAAGCGATAAAACAAAACCATCTGCCCTTCTTTGAACCTTCTCAATTTTTTCCGTCAGTCCCACCTGGTGAGGATACCACAAGGGGCAACATTACTCCAGGAGAGGACGCTCAAGTGTGATGTAGGCATTCTCTTTGGTGGAGCTGGTGCATCTTTGAAGCGTTCTGTCAATGAAACGTAACCTTTGGTTCGCCTTCCCCACAATATTTTCTATGTGTTCTCTCCAGTCTAAGTTGTTCGTAATTGTAACTCATAGGTATTTGGTAGAATCTACGCCTTAAGGTTTGACTGATTTATCGCTTAATTGAAGTTCAGCGGATTTCTTTTAGTGGTCATGTGTATTACTTCACACTTTTCTTTATTTAGTGTCAATTGCCAATTTTCGCACCATGTAAACATTTTGCCTAAATCGCTTTGCAGTTGCTTTTGGTCCTCTGTTAACTTCACTAAGCGATAAACGACAGCATCGTCCGCGAACAGTCTAAGGGAGCTATTCAGATTGTCTCATAAATCGTTTATAAACACGAGGAAGAGTAGGGGACCTATAACCCTCCCCTGTGGAACGCCGGATACCACTTCTGTTTTACTCGATGACCGTCAGTGAACGAATGGGAAAGGCATGTTCCCCCGAACGAAGGAGGACGGTGATTAGTGCTGCCACACCCAGTACGTGTGCGCCTTGTCTCCTGGAAATAGTCAATGTGTTGCGTTTTGTAAGTCGCCGTAACAATGCCGCCTACCGGACAGAAAAGGGTTAGCGGTTGGTGAAGTGTAGACGGTGTTTTCGAACATGTTGTGTATAATTGGGACAAGGGCTTTGTAATGCGAACTGGGTGACGTATCTAATTTACCCCAATTAATCAATAAACCGTAACGCAAGCTTGAACATGACGACCTTAACTGTATGCATCCCTAATGGAATTTCCCGTTGCCTTTTTTACAGGAAACTATGTTTGACGCAGATAGTAAGTGGGAAGAACGGTGGGGAGAGTAGTACACAGTGAAACACGGTACACAGTGAAACATTCCATATCAATTGTTTTTAGTAATTTTTTATCTATCTGTGGGTTTTCCAGTATGTTTATCGTGATAAAATACATGTTTGACTGTAATGGCGGACAGTTTAGTTGACTCTTCTTGTTTCTATACGTTACTGTTGGTTTTAGGTGGTCAGAAGTTATAGTTAATGTTCCTTTGTAAGTTTAATATTTTCGGTATCACATAAGGCTGAAAGAAATATTATGTTTTGTGATAAGATACACATCTTTAGCTGCCATTCATCAGTTGTAGATTTGGTAGATACGTAGGTTCAGATTCGTACAAACGTTTTAGTTTATGGTGACTTTGGTACACAGTGAAACACCTGTATCTGGTACACAATGAAACAGGACCATTGACCTCAGATGGATGTATGACTACTCCTAACAATTTCGAGGGTACTATGGAAGATGTTGAGGAAGCCATTGCAATAACAACAGCAAAACATACATCTCACCAAGTGAGTTTCGTGGTTTGCCCAAAGCACCTTCCAGATAAACAAGTCGACGTTGCAAAGGTAGAAGCATAATATTAACATGAACACCAGAGCAAATAGCTCTGAGAAAAAGAAGAGAGCTGGAAGAAAAGGAGAAATTGTATATTTTGTAGCTAACGTCTTGAAGTCAGTAGTTTGTGGAAAAACCTTGTTTTTAATTCCCAGTTGCAGAAGACATAGTATGTGTTTCGCGTAAGGACATTGCAATGATTTTGCCACCTGTGTTGCCTATGGCTACGAAGAGACTCTCCAAGCACAAGTATATTTATGTTTCATAAGTCACTCAGACGTAAAAATACAAAAAATGGCAGCTGTTTCACTGTGTACTATACACGGTACACAGTGAAATATTTGGGGAGGTTGTTTAAAATTGTTATATCACTTACTAATTAGTAACAAAAATATTATTCTTTGTTACAAAATATTGACAAAGTATTGTGCTTTCAAGTAAAAAAAGAAAGTTTGTTTTGTGCGTAGTATTTTATACGAAACAATCAAAAGGGTAATTTTTGTTTCAGTGTGTACACCTCCCCTACTGAAGAGTCTACATTACCAGGCCTATTTGAACTTTGTAGACGAGGAAAGTTCGCATCCCAGTTTACAAGGTCGAGCCCATGATTAATGCGACCACAGTGCGAGACGAGTGCCCGAATTTGGAAAACTACGAGCAGTATAAATTAGGAATATGTACCATAATCACTTTCTATTGTAAATTTTGCTGGAACCGAGGCAATGTGTTTAAATCTTTATGGTACTCATTCTTTTTGTATGATGAACTAGGGCATCTAATAACTAGTGAGTGTTTTGATTTATGTTTTTAGGCCATTTTGTAGTTTATATGTCTGACTTAACTGTGTTCTATTTTCTTTATTGCTACAGGTATTTATGTATTTTCATGTATTGTGTTGCTTTTGTGTTTCTCTGGTAATAGGATTAGAATGTTAATTTATCCATTTGAAAAATCGAGAGACCGCTGGCGCAGTCATCGTATTCTCACGCTGTTGCGCCAAATGGGCAGTAAGCGGGTGGAGTGCCACCAGTCATAATAAATTGTCTGTTGTTTATCTTAAGATTCTACAGATAGTCGCCGGAGAGACAAGAACAATCCAGTGATCTGCAAGGGGGCGGGAACTAAACTGTAGTCAGCAGATGCATGCGTTGAGCTCAACAAGTAGTTTGCATAATAGATTACAGAAGCGCGAGCGTTGGCTGGTGGCAGGTCAATTTAATTTTACATTGTGAATAAGTTCAAATGTTTGTGTAGGTTATGGGACTTAACTACGAGGTCATCAGTCCCTAAACTTACAAACTACTTATGAACTAGCTAATCCTAAGGACGGCACAAATATCCATGCCGAGGGGGGATGCGAACCCCCGACCGTAGTGGCCGTGCAGACCGTGACTGGAAGCGCCTCAGTCCCCTCGGCCACAGCGGCCGGCTATGAGTAAGTATTGCCGCGCCGCGCCAATTTGCGTCTGCTATCTGTTCATTGCCAATATTTTGTTTCCTGCTGGCGCCTCCTTGTCAGTGTAACTGTCCGACTTGTGGCCACAGCGTCTGTGTCATTAAACTAGCTTTGTTTTAGTCCCTGTGTTAGTATTAAAAATGTTTTAAACATTTCTCATATGTTACAACTTTTGTTTGATAAGTGTGGGTCATGAGTGTAAAGACTAACTGACCCAAATAATGTAGTTTATTTACGACTGTGTAATTGTCTTTAATTTTTTTATCTAATTGATTATAAATTGTCTGTGTAATTTTTGTATTTGTATGTTCTGAACATTGTGAGTGATACGTTGCACCAGCGTAATGGACGTCACTGGGCTACGAATAGGTGTCAAAAAAGTGTTTTCTAAGTGCCAAGGGAAACAGTTCGTCCATGCCACACTACTAGGAGTAAGGGTACGGCTACAGTGGGCCGCTCCACGCTTCCTGCTTCGCGGCGGCAGGGAGGCGGTTGGAAGACCCAGTGGGTGATCCCATTGGGGTGGCCATAGTGCACCAGCGCAGCCGCCTCAGCTCGCTCACATCGCTTTCACTCGCGCGCACAAGAAAGAATTTATGTTTCTTGTGCCGCTCTCAGCTCGCGGGTTCCGAGGTTTCAAGGCTGTGCTCTGCGCGTCGTGTTTAACGGGAGCTGATAAAGACGTGTTTACTCAAAAGTGTTGAATGAAAGGCTGTTAAATTCACTATAGCTGAATTATATTGAACTTTTGTAGTCTCGCACAACCGCTTTTGTAATGTCTTTAATTGCATCTTATTGTTCATATTGGTGCAACAATACCAGTACTTTAATACAGCAGACAACTACACATTCAAGATAATTTACATGTACATAGGTCATTTTTCTCAGAATATGAAATGGTTACTTCTTTGCTAAAGATTGCACGTGAAATTGGTTTTTTTGTGAGCCAATAACACGAGGCTACTTTATTCATAATTACTTTGCTGCCATTCCATGTCAATTTCCTTTACCAAAAATATTTTTACTTCGTGAGCGGTATAAAATGTCTGTATGTGATTAGGAACCTTGACAGTGAAATAGTTATAACTGATGTCCTATTGCAATCTGTCACACTGTGACAGACTGCACGCTGTCAGTTACAATGTAATTTCAAGAAAAAACAGTCTTGGTTGTAAAGTGGTGTTATTAATTACCAATGACGCGTTCCGCCTTCACAGCAGGCTGTCGTCTGCATGACAAACGTTACACAAGAATTACTACAACATTTAAAGTAGTGAAATAGGGGCTGTTGTAGTAATTTTCGTAACATTTGTCATGCAGATAATGCGATGATACCCTGCTGTGAGGGCGAAACATGTCATTGGTAATTAATAAAATCACTTTGCAACCAAGACTGTTTTTACTTGAAATTAAAATTTGACTGGTTACTGTTTGAGCCACACCACGGACTATGGAAAGCTTAATATACTTGCATTGTATGTATATTGAGATTAAAGGACAGCAGTTGCAACTTTTTCCCTGTCGTGATCTAAAGGTTACTACCCCATGCTAGCAACTAGTAAGTCTAGGTTTGTCATTTTATGGAATTTGCGATCAAAACATTATTTTTTTCGTTATCATCATCCGTGGATGGTGCCAAGTTATAACAGCAGTTTCATTATAGCGCCACTGATTTACTTGCATTAATCTCGACTAGAAGATGCACTTAAGCTACACATACGAACTGCATATTCCAACTTATCAGTGCCGTTGTAAACATCTTTGATGTACCCTACTGTTGGTCTTTGTTGAGAAAGTCTAATTAAATATTGATTCAGAGGAAACATGCTGCAGCGCCTTTGATAACATTTAGACGCTTTCTATTGGGTCCTGTCAATAATTCTTCTGGTAATTTTAGTCTCAAATGTTCAAATGTTTGTACAGCTTACGGGACTTAACTACGGGACCATCAGTCCCTAAACTTACAAACTACTTAAGAACTAACTAAGGACGGCACAAATATCGATGCCCTAGGGGAAATTCGAACCCCCGACCGTAGCGGCCGTGCAGAACGTGACTGGAGCGCCTCAGTCCCCTCGGGCGGCAATTTTAGTCTTCCAATTTCTATTACATGTCGGAAAGAGTATTCAACAAAAACACTAACATTCTCTTTTCCTTAGAACACTACAGTCCCCATTATGAACTAGCAATTTTTCGTCAGTGAATCCTAGCAATCTAATATTTGTAACTGTAAAACATAGAACCAGATTTACTGTCCTTCTTTTTTATCTGAACTTTTATGCCATCAATATTTTAAAACGAGCTAGAGAATTGCCTTCTGTCAAATCAAATGTTCAAATGTTTGTTAAGCTTATGGGACTTAACTACGGGGTCATCAGTCCCTAAACTTACAAACTACTTATGAACTACTTACGAACTAGGACGGCACAAATATCCATGCGCGAGGGGAGATTCGAACCCCCGACCGTAGTGGCCGTGCTGACCGTGACTGGAGCGCCTTAGTCCCCTTGGCCACCCCGGCCGGCCCAGGGGTGACACTTCCACCTGCGGGGGCACAGGAGAGCTCACCAAGCTGTCCTGGCCAGCCAGCAGGTAGCAGGCTGCAGTGGCGGAGTCGGCAGACCAACCCCGTGGTGGCCGCGTCCCAGGCCGCTGACGTCACGTGGGTCACTGGGCCGGCCTGAAATGTTACCATGTGCCCGCGAGACAACGCCGCCGGGTGCCAGCAGACCACGCGCACGCCACTGGCGGTCGGCCTCCCTGATGACGCGCGTCACCGTCAGCGCGGTGGGCAACGCCACTGACGCAGCCATCGCCTGCAGCCGGCAAACTCTTGAAGCCACGTCACCACTGGTTTGGCTGTCGACACACACCCTGCTGCACGGCATTCAACGAGAGCAGCAGGGGCATAAATACAGATGTCTGGCGTCTGTCACGACTGGACCAGAGTTACATGTACCATGTGAGGGGGCTGACATGTAGCCGTTTATTTCGCATATCAATATATTAGGTGTTAAAAAGTTTTCTTGGTTGGAGAAATGTATTACGTAATACAAAGGTCGAGAGAGAGTAGATGAGCTTGTATCCCGTGGGAAAGCTCCGCCCCTATTGCAAGTTTAGATCTGGTTGGCTCCTGCCTATACTAGTTGTCCGCCAAAACTTTAAGCTTCTTTTCCTATGTCTATGTCTATTAAAAAGTATCTGTAATACTTTTGTGCTAAGCTATATTTCAGTTAATTCAAAGATTTAATTATTTGTATATTTTGTAATAAGCTGAACAATGTTAGTCTAGAAGTTTCGCTTGGCGCGCAGCGAGGTGCGGCGGCAGTCAGTCGAGCGCCGACCGCGATACCTTGAACATTCATGTTAGTTCAGTGCGGGCCAGGGACAGTTTATAAGTTATGTATCGTTTATATTCTGAATGTTACTCAGTCTGTATATTTGTGCTTGGATATACACTGGCATTTCTTCAATAAAAACAAGAATTGGCATCCTACGAAAGCTAAAGTTAATCGTAGTGCAGTACTTCCTAGCCACATTTCAACACCATTAAGCATCAGTTCAGGTACAACGGATGTGCGACCTGTGTGCTTCACCTGTGCAATGGGACATCAACTACGACAGAAGATTCAATGTTAGTACAAGAGTGACTTTTAGACGTGCACTGAAGTTGCATATCGACACGGCACCTCGCGTGTAGTGCTGCCCTGTTTATAAACCAGGGCATTGGCACGAAGTGCGTTGATAACATCGCCGAGGGAAGGCATTAAAGAGGGGAGGTGTTTTAGGAACTTTGTCAACTATGTACTGACCTGTCCCTCTCTGTCTTTTTTAAAAAGAAGCCCCGCCGTAACCAGGACGGCAAAAGACCTATGAACATACTTGCTGAACACGCTTCTGTGCTTCGGCACTTAGTCGTTCCATACCTTGGTTCCTGCTTGGATGTCGGAACCTCACAGATACTATGCCACGAAGGCATAGCACTGCTTCTTGTGATCGCTCGCCATCGAGGGTGCTCACAAAGTTCATCTTCCCCCGTGTCTAATGCAACATAAAGACTGATCAATACATTGGCACCGAGACAGAGAGGAAGAGACGTCGGCGAGGCGAGATACACCTGGAGCTGGAAAGAGGGACTATCAACTACGACCGTGAACACTGAACGACACATTGGCAGTAGAAAAGTGTTAAATAAGTGCGGGTTGTAGTTTCCACCCAGTTATCTCTCTCCGCCAATGATCCTAAGTTTTTATCGTTGTGACGAAACTTTGGTAATCAATGTAGGTAAAAAAAAATAATAATAAAAGAAAGCGAATGTTTGTAATTCACTATGGTGAGTGTTCGCTTTCTTTTTTTCTTTTTTTTTCTATTTTTTTTTTAATTTTATTTATTTTTTTAACTACATTGATTACCGAAGTTTCGTCACAACGATAAAAACTTTGGATCATTCGCGGAGAGGGATAACTGGGTGGAAACTACAACCCGCATTTATCTAACACTTTACTACTGCCCGCATAGTGAAGCGAACATCACTTTTTCTTTAAAGACACTCCCAGGAGTGAAAGTTTCATCATTTTATGTCATTTCTTTTGTGTTAATTTGTAAAAGTTTTGTTTATGCATGTATTGTTGCCCTCCCATATGAATTTTTTGCACCACCTTCATTACCAGTTTTAAATGTTGTTTAAATTATTTAAAATGTTTACTTATGTTATGTTTATTGTGTCTTACTTTATCATTTGTTTTGAAATGACCATTATGTTCCCATAATGCCTAGAGTAGGTAGATTTCTTAAAAAATTTTCTTTTGTCATTATGTTTGTGTGACTAATTTTAATCTGGATCCAATCCATAATGACAGGATTGGTTCCAGACTATTTATCGCCCCTAAGCGGAGGGCGATGAAACACGTCCACTGAATGAGTGGTCATGTTCCATTTTGATTTATTCATAACCTAAAGCGTTTCTGCACCATTAATGTTATCTGTTTTTTAATTATTTTATTCTCTTTATTAATGATCAATGCCCCATGTTTATATATGTTTGCCTCACATTTATATATGTTTCCATCCGTGTGATTGAGCTTGTGTGTTCATGTGAATGTGAATGTGTGCTCTTAATATAGACTCACTGCCGCGAAATGGCTTACAGTCACCGCCTCCCGCTCTAGGCCTCGTTTTTCTGTAGTTAAGAACGCATGCCTTCGTTAGTCGCCTGTGCTAGCGCCTGCTGGGTGGTCAGAGACAAGCTTACTTGGCAAGATGGCGAGGTGGCCGTGTGTCAAAATCCTAATGGAATCAAGAAATACGGAATCAATTTGAGAACTCTTGTCGATAGCACTCATAACTTCGTGTGAGTAAAGAGCTAGTAGTGTTTCGCCGTGTTGGCCTGGGATCAATAGATCATTATGTACGAGATAATTCATAATATTTTAATACAGGACATGTTCCAAAACCCTGCTGCAAATTGACGCAATGAAATAGGCCTGTAGTTTAGTGGGTTACTCCTACTACCTGTGCAACTTTCCAATCTTCTGGTACAGATCCTTCTTTGAGAGAGCGGTTGTATACGGCTGTTAAGTAAGGAGCTATCTCTTCAGCATAATCAGAAGACTTGTCCTTGTTAACTGATTTTAGTTGCTTCACTACTCTTAGTATATCTACTTTAATGTTACTCATTCTGGTCTCTGTTTGTAATTCGAAATGTGGAATATTGGTTTCGTCTTCTTTGGTGAATGACTTTCTAATTGCTATGTTTAGTAACTCTGCTTTATTAGCGCTATCATCGGCAGGATCGCCATTAGCGGAGCGGTCTAAAGCGTCTCGCTGCGGAGTGCGCGGTTGCTCGCCGTGAAGGTTCGAGTGCTCCCTGGGGCATGGGTGTGTGTGTTTGTCTTTAGGTTAGTTTACCTAGGTTTAAGTAGTATATTTAACATATTACCAAAATCTCTTAATGTTTTCAGTCAAATTTCGAGAACGAGTTTCGTTGTGAAAAGTGTTGTACGCATCTCGCATTGAAGTCCTCTCTAAATTGCGAGCTTCTGTGTAGGATCGCCAATCCTGGGGATTTTGTGTTCGTTTAATTTTAGCATGCCTTTTCCGTTGCTTTTGCAACAGTGTCCTGACCTTTTTTGTGTACCAAGGGGGATCACTTCATTATTAATTTATTTGGTAAAAAACTGTCAATTGCTGTCGATACCACTTCTTTGAATTTGAGCCACATCTGATCTACACTTACGTTTATTGTTAGGAACGTGTGGGAACTGTCTTGCGAGAAGGAATGTATTGCATTTCCATCTGTTTTCCTGAAAAAATATACTTCTCGTCTTTGGGACTTTCGATATTCAATCTCACTACAACAGTTCTGTGTTCACTAATACCTCTATCCGTTTGGATGTCAGTTATGAGCTCAGGATTATTTGTTGCTAAGAGATGAAGTGTGCTTTGACACCATTTACAATTATAGTTGGCTCATGAAGGAATTGTTCTAAGTAATTCTCAGCGAATGCGTTGAGTAAAATTTCGATCGATGTTTTATGCGTACCTCCTGATTTGAAAATATAATTTCGCCAACGGATTGAGGGTAAATTAAAATCACCGCCTACTATTATTGTGTGAGTCGGATACGAGTTTGCAATTAAACACAGGTTTTCTTTGAACCTTTCTGCTACTGTATCGTCAGAGTCGGGAGGCCGATAAAAGGAACCAATTATTAACTTCTTATGTTTTTCAGGTACAACTTCTACCCGTAAAGCTCACAGGAATTATCAGATGTCACTGACACCGATTTGTCTCACGTTGATGCCGAGCAGTCGCCGCACGCTCATCGTCTCTGCATCAGCGTGAGAAAATGTTCAAATGTTTGTATAGCTTATGGGACTTAACTACGGGGTCATCAGTCCCTAAACTTACAAACTACTTATGAACTAACTAACACTAAGGACGGCACAAATATCCATGCCCGAGGGGGGATTCGATCCCCCGACCGTAGTGGCCGTGCAGACCGTGACTGGAGCGCCTCAGCCCCGTCGGCCACCGGCGGCCCATCAGCGTGAGACAAATCGGTCTGAGGATGATCTTAGCACAGATCGAAACTGGTTACCTTATTACAAAGTAACATGTAAAACGCCTTCCTAATAGGAAACAATGTTTTCCAAACGCATGACAAACATTTGTTGTTGGCTGATCGTCGGGCAGCGGTATCGGTTGTGGTACTGTAGTGTGCCACAGAGCGAACGAAACTGTTTTGTTCATAACGTTTTATTCCAGTACTTTACAATGATCCTTTCTCTCTATTCAAGGCGAAAGCAGACACGGCCGTGCTGGTCCAGCGACGTTCACATGTGCGCCTGGGCAACTCTGCGTAACGTGAAGAATTCGCATAGCCGTCTGTCTGCGGTAGCCGGCAGAAGCTACATCTTGGAAATAAGGCCGCAGCAGTCTGTGTGACGTCTCGCAGAGTGGGTCGCCTGCTGACTGTTAAGGCACTGCGCACTTCGCACTGCGCAGCTGCCGTTGCTACAGCTGGTTTAAGGTCAGTCTGCTGCTGCCAGACGCCGCTATCACATTGTCCAGAGTGCGATGTAGCATAATTTATTTTCATTTTCATTATCGGTCTATTTAGTAAGTTCCGTTGATGCTTCTGCGTACTTGCGTTCCTGGTAGATTTCGTTAAAGCTTATGTTTTAACAGGTTTGAACAGTGGGAGACAGTTTATCACAGTTAGTCAGCTACCAGTTTCCATTAGTATAGCCATAATGTAGTTGCGAATTGAAGTATTTAGCAGTAGCAGTGGTAGGATGGATAGGGTGTGTGCGTGTTGTGTCCAGACGCAGGAGGAGTCTAGCTTGAAGGCAGAGCTCACCATCTGCAGCATAGTTGACAGGACTGACTGCGGACCTCTGGTTCAGAGCCGAGTGGAGAATCTGAATGAGAGGCTCAGACGATTCTGCGACTGTTTAGACTGCGCCATTGGGTGGTAGGTTTCCGGGTTCCGCTGAACAGGTCAGGAGTCCACTAAACGCAGGAAGCGGCTACACAGGTAGCGGGCACTGTGTGCATGGACTAGGCGGAAATGTTCAAATGTTTGTAATGTCTATGGGACTTAACTACGGGGTCATCAATCCCTAAACTTACAACCTACTTATGAACTACTTACGAACTAGGACGGCACAAATATCCATGCCCGAGGGGGGATTCGAACCTCCGACCGTAGTGGCCGTGCAGACCGTGACTGAAGCGCCTCAGTCCCCTTGGCCACCGCGGGGGCGAACATCTGGCGTTCTCCAGGAAAGTGTTATTTGGCCCCTACTGTAACTTATGTATACAAACGAAGTCAGAGACAATCTGAGTAGCTCTCTTAGACTGTTCGCGAATGATGCTGTCATTTATCGCTGAGTAAAGTCGCCAGAAGATAAAAAAACTGCAAAATGATTTAGATATCAGCATGGTGCAATAATTGGCAATTGACCTGTAACGATACACTAGAATTTTATTTCATTTTTTTTTGTTTTGTTTATCTTTTTTATTATTTTTTTTTTTTAATGATCAGCGATGCTTATCGACTCCAGTTCCCTCTAGCTCGCTATGTAACTGACTTAATTCGTTCGCAATTTTTTACTTCTGGACAAGCGAGAAGACGGAACCGCAATCGTAATTTTTCTCACTCTCTTGTCTCTTTTCGTTCTGTACGGACGACTTCCATTCATGTACCCATTCAGTTTAAGTAATTGTGATGCAAGTTGTTGTTAAAATATATTACTTAAATTTAGATTCATTTCTTTTGTGTTTTACGAAGCCTGATCAATTTTTCCTCTTTCTGTCATTACCATTAACTTCATGTTTCATCAGCGGCCGTACAACAATGAAAAGCGAAGTGAACTGTCTGAGCATTAGTCTAGTATGGAAAGTATCTCGAATAATCTCATATTAAATAAGAAAAGATTAACATTTTCAGGTTCTGCAGTACGAAGCATAGGATCCAACTAGATGCTTTCCGTAAGTCTTATAAAGTGTGGTTGTTTTGTTTGGTGCTCGGCTGTAACATTCAACCCGCGGTGTATTTGGCTTAATGTTTATGAATGTCAATTTGTGCTGTGTTTTAACTAAATTATTCCAAATTCAAAATTTCGATAAAACCAATCCTTTGTCTATATTACAATCGTGGAATCAATTTTAACAACTTATGGCATCATAGACCCTTAATAATGATAAGTGTGAAGTCATCCATATCACCACTAAAAGCATTAAACTTCACTTACATCATAACTTAGTCAAACCTACAGATCGTAAATTCAACAAAGTACCTAGGAGTAACAATTACGAACAACTTAAATTGAGAAGAACACTTAAAATATATAGTAGGGAAGGCGAACCAAATACCACATTTCATTGGCAGAACACTTACAAGAAGAAAGAGTTTTAGTAAAGAAACTGCCTACACCACACTTGTACATCCTATATTGGAGTATTGCTGCGCATAGTGGGATCCCCACCTAGTATGACTGACAGGCGGTTCAGAGAAAATTCAGAGCAGGGCAGCTAGTTTATCGCGTTATAGGGGAGAGAGTATCACGCACGAGTTAGGATGAAAATCATTAAAAGAAAGGCGTTATTCGCTACGACGAGATTTATTTGCGAAACTTCTTTCACCAACTTTCTCCGCCGATTTTGCACTTTTTTTGTTAGCAACAGCCGGCCGCGGTGGCCGAGGTGACTGAGGCGCTCCAGTCACGGTCAGCACGGCCACTACGGTCGGGGGTTCGAATCCCCCCTCGGGCATGGATATTTGTGCCGTCCTAGTTCGTAAGTAGTTCATAAGTAGTTTGTAAGTTTAGGGACTGATGACCCCGTAGTTAAGTCCCATAAGCTTAACAAACATTTTTTTTTGTTAGCAACAAGTTACATAAGGGGGGGCATGGTTATAATAAAACAAGAGTTATCAGATCGATAACAGAAAGATTTTGGTGTTCCTTTCTCCCGAGAGCTATTGGAGAATGGAACTGTAGAGAAATATCATAAAAGCGTCCATCATATTTCGGGCTTGCAGCCGGATCACGTTGACCTCTTCGAACGATATTTCGGCTGACAAACATGCAGCCATCTTCAGGTGAGTACGAGACTGAAGATTACCGTTTTTTTTTCCTTCTTCGTCTTATTGTAATTTTAAAACTTCGTGGTGGCAGGCTGGTAACAGCTTCATTGCTGCTCTTCAGCTGACAGTAAACCAACTCTGACACACAGATTTAAAACACACAAGAAGAAAAATAAACACAGAACTCAAAACATTGCAAGGAGATAAACTTGGAGAATTGACAAAACATAGGGCAGTTACAACACATATCCAGAAATTAAAATAGCCACGTTGGTTAAGACTCACATATATGCAGTATTAAAATTCGCAAATGAAAACACACTCATGGGGACAGTAAACTATGAGGAGAGCACACATTTAAAATCACATGGAAACACAATATTCTGCCTACTAGGTGGTTGATAAAGTTTTAAAACTGGAGACACTGAACATGACCTCTGGTACTGATACTGTAACAAGAGCAATGCTAATATCTGGTGGCACAGGGGGATGAAGATGGAGGGGTGGGAGGTGAGGGGGGTGAGGAAGGATATCACAAGAACTCCTGGGAAAGGGGAGGGAGAGGAAAGTGAAGAGTGGGGGGGGAGAGGGAAGGGGAGAGTGGGGCAGATAATTAAGCGGATGGATTAAGATTGGTAGGAAGTATATATACCTGTGGCGTCTGTTCCAAAGAACAGACGTCACTTCTGATCCTGCAGCTGTTATTATTTAATATTCATAGAATATATGACATCAATTGCGATTGGGCAAAGCTGAAAATGTGTACCCAGCCGGGATTTGAACCCGGGTCTCCTGCTTTCTAGGCAGTTGCGCTGACCCGTACACCACTGGGGACACAGTGATCACCGCACCTGCAAGGACTACCCATGCACGCTTCCCAGTTTCGCCCTGCCCATAGTACTCAAACTCGTAGTTTAACTAATTCCCGTAAGAGTAAGGGGTAGATGTCGGGATGGAGGGCGTCATCCGGTAGGCGGAGGTGACGAAAGTTACCCTTGGAGAGGATGTGGAGAGTGTGGAGGTGTACGGAGGGAGGGATAAAAAGGTAACGGCGTGGCAGAGGCCCATCATTTACATGATCTTCTGAAGCTTTTCGCATTTGATGCGTCATTATAGTTATAAGTTATTTTCAATAAACCTTCAATGCGCCAAAAACAAATATGAAGGGCGGATGTTTCCTCCATGGAGGTTTTGCGCCTGCACAAGGCGAGGTGCGTGGTAGCTCCATTGCCTTTGCATCGGGACCATTGGTGCGTTATCGCCCAGAGCTCAAGTAGCCAGGAACTGACATCACCAGCTCCAACGCCAGTGTTATAGTGTTATAAAAGCGGCGTTTCACCTCGCCCGTGGGAGCCGTGGGAGCGCCAAAATGCTGCCTCCAGGGAGTTCAGAAGAGATCTGAACCTCAGCCGCGCATGCGCATTGCAACGCTGCGGGCACAGCCGCGTATATTAAGCGGCCGCGCTACGACTAGTACACGTGCTGTCTCCGCGACGTAAAACGTTTCTCTTGCGATAAAAATAATTTAAATGTGTATATAAAATGATCGCATACAAGAACGAAACGAAGAATGACAGTTTTAAAAACACTTTATTTTATTTATTTACTTTTTTTCACCACGAGTTTTCTTCTGGAGGTGCACTGAACGAATGAACACATAGGACGCGCCGCCATTGCTGTTCACATTACATTTATCTGTCTTTTGCCACCTTGGTGTATGACGCTATGACAGTTTAATTGTTTGCCACGCGCACTGATACCTAGCGCTTAATGGACCTGTGTCCCTAGCAGAGTAATGAGCTGTAAACCGACGCCGAGCATCTGATATAGTTACTGAACGGCAGTGCGCATCCTGCAATTACGAACCACATGGAGCAACAGGTGATTACAGCCACTGCAGTCAATCGTCACCTGTTACGTGTCATGCAGGGCTTTACACGAGCTCTCTCTCTCTCTCTCTCTCTCTCTCTCTCTCTCTCTCTCTGATGAGTTACAGCAGCCGGTGATGTTTCTGATAATCGGACACGATCGTTAATTGCAGTATTTATTCGCCAGGTTCCAGAAACTATCAATACTTCATATTGTAACGGCTGTGGCAGCAGTTGTAGTCACCATAGGGCTGCCTACTCGGGAAGCTAAAATCATTCTAGACACTTTAGTACAACACAATTTATTAATAAGGTAATATGCGTCACTTAACTTTGGTAATGTCCAAGATAAGAAAATTCAGCCTAGTTGTACAATTCTGTATAACAAAGGTCGGGTCGACCTTTTGATTATCTACTGTTGCTATTTGCAATAGTTAGCGATGCAGCTATCATCTGCTTCGAGTCGTCGGTGTAGACCGCGACGCGGACTTCATACAAGTGGACTGTACTCAGAAGTGAGCGGCGCTTGTTTAGTGTCGCTCTGTACTCGATATCGATGTGGAGGGAGAGGTGCCGCTGTGCGATAGGCTATCGGCTCTCCACCGGCTTCTTGGCCCTCTCTTCACACTACTGGCGGAGTGGCGCTAGCGTTACGTCACTACACTTCACACATTCGAAGTAACCGTATTCACCTAAATCATTTGAGAGAGCACTGGTTTTGAGTTTGTTACTTACAGTTAACGACGGCAGCACAAGGCGGATTTACCTACTGTTGACCTCGTTAGAGATGAATAAAAATGTTCAAATGTTTGTACAGCTTATGGGACTTAACTACGAGGTCATCAGTCCCTAAACTTACAAACTACTTATGAACTACTTACGAACTAAGACGGCACAAATATCCATGCCCGAGGGGGGATTCGAACCCCCGACCGTAGTGGCCGTGCAGACCGTGACTGGAGCGCCTCAGTCTCCTCGGCCACCGCGGCCGGCAGATGAATAAAAAATGAAGATTTCAGGAAACAGTAGCGATGGCTGCAAGTATCCCAGTTACGAAAGTCTGGAAACCAAAATCTGCGAAACTAGGTTTTCTGTGCAGTTGACGTATTTCTGCAGTTGACTGAGAAAGTGTCCTACAGAAACAACAATAACAACCTAATGTTACGACATGCAGCTTTATAATTAGGGCAACCACAGCTGAAAAAGTACATTTTCTTTCAAGATATTTTCAAAATGTTACGAAAAGAGGTATTAAAAAAATAATGATCCTCTTAAAATTCTATTCATAAAACAAAATTCCTTCATGCCACGTCATCTGTTTTATTGAGATCCTTTATTTAGATCCATTGCCGGTTTCACGCTGACGTAGGCGCATCCTCAGGTTCTGTACTGAAATAACTATACTTCCTGCACGCATATTTCAGTTAAAATATCGGCTGATCAAAAAGTCAGTATAATGTTCAAATGTTTGTAAAGCTTACGGGACTTAACTGCGGGGTCACCAGTCCCTAAATTTACAAACTACTTACGAACTACCTTATACAGAAAAAAAAAAAAACGCCACAAAAATCCATGCCCGAGGGGTGATTCGAACCCCCGACCGTAGCGAAGTCAGTATAAATTTGAAAACTTAATAAATCACGGAATAATGTAGATAGAGAGGTAAAAATTGACACACATGCTTGGAATGACATGGGGTTTCTTTGAGAACAACGCTGTCAATTCCCGCTACACACTGCGAACGACAACTGCTTAATAACCGCAAGAAGTGATATCTGGCGTTCCACAGGGAAGCGTTATTGGTCCCCTACTCTTCCTCGTGTTTATAAACGATTTAGGAGATAATCTGAATAGCTCCCTTAGACTGTTCGCGGATGATGCTGTCGTTTATCGGTTAGTGAAGTCAACAGAGGATCAAAAGCAACTGCAAAGCGATTTAGACAAAATTTCTACTTGGTGCGAAAATTGGCAATTGACACTAAATAAAGAAAAGTGTGAAGTAATACACATGACCACTAAAAGAAATCCGCTGAACTTCAATTACGCGATAAATCAGTCAAACCTTAAGGTCGTAAATTCTACCAAATACCTAGGAGTTACAATTACGAACAACTTTGACTGGCGAGAACACATAGAAAATATTGTGGGGAAGGCGAACCAAAGGTTACGTTTCATTGGCAGAACGCTTAGACGATGCACCAGCCCCACCAAAGAGACTGCCTACATCACACTTGTGCGTCCTCTCTTGGAGTACTGTTGCCCCTTGTGGGACCCTCACCAGGTGGGACTGACGGAAGATATTGAGAAGGTTCAGAGAAGGGCAGCTCGTTTTGTTTTATCACGTTACGGGTGGGAAAGCGTCACGGAAATGTTGCACGAATTGGGGTGGAAAGCATTAAAAGAAAGACGTTATTCATTGCGGCGTGATCTGTTTGCGAAGTTTCAATCACCGACTTTTAGTTCTGAATGTGAAAATATTTTGCTAGCACCCACCTACTTAGGGAGACATGACCATCCCAATAAAATAAGAGAAATCAGATCGAAAACGGAACGATTTAGGAGTTCTTTCTTCCCGCGCGCTATTAGAGAATGGAACGGTAGAGAAAAGTTATGAAGGTGGTTAATTAACCCTCTGCCAGGCACTTAAATGTGATTTGCAGAGTATCTATGTAGATGTAGATGTAGATGAACCGGACAGCGCTTTTCTGAACACACAGGCAGTCACTTTGCGGCTCAAATTCTATTCTGCTTGCCATGATTCTATGTAAAATCATTTTTGTTCAATAAATCCGTACTTAACAAAGCTATTCTCTTTTTCTAACGTATCTTATTCACTTCCAAATACCGGGTGATAAAAAAAGTCAGTATAAATTTGAAAACTTAATAAATCACGGAACAATGTAGATAGAGAGGTAAAAATTGACACACATGCATGGAATGGCATGGGGTTTTATTAGAACAAAAGAAGGAACAAAAGTTCAAAAACGTTCTACAGATGGCGCTTCATCTGATCGGAAAAGCAATAATTATCATAACAAATTAAGACAAAGCAAGGACGATGTTCTTTACAGGAAATGCTCAATATCTCACCATCATTATAGCTATAGTGGAGGAATAATGTTGTGAACAGCACTGTAAAGCAGGTCCGGAGTTATGGTGAGGCATTGGCGTCGGATGTTGTCTTTCAGCATCCGTAGAGATGTCGGTCGATCACGATACACTTGCAACGTGAGGTAACCCCAAAGCCAATAATCGCACGGACTGAGGTCTGGGGACCTGGTAGGTCAAGTATGACGAAAGTGGCGACTGAGCAAGCGTCTAGCAATATGGGGTTGAGCACCATCCTGCGAAAAACATCGTTATTTCCAGCAGGTGTTTATCAGCCAGCTGGAGATGATGCGATTCTGTAACATATCGGCGTACCTCTCACCTGTCACAGTAGCAGTCACTGACGTTTTGGTATCCAGCGCCATCTTTCGGACAATTTTAATTCATTTACTTTGGTTCTAATAAAACCCCATGTCATTCCAAGCATGTGTGTCAATTTTTACCTCTTTATCTACATTATTCCGTGATTTCTTAAGTTTTCAAATCGATACTGATTTTTTAATCAGCCTGTATATTAAAATGACGAAGGAGTCCCAGCATTTTTACTTCATTTACCCTTAGAAATTACTATGAAGTCCGAATTTTGTATTCGGCATTTCATAAAATAAAGCCTTTTAGCGCCCTAAAACACCGATCATCTTCCTCGTTATCATCAAAAATCTGTTACTGTGGGTCCAACATAAAATTGTTCCTGTTGTCCAGTCGTAAAATTTGTAGGACATACCATTATTTTAACGACCTATGATTTTACGATTGTATTACAGCCACAATTTTATGTTGGTTTAGGCGTACAGTAACAGTTCTTCAAAACAATTGTTTTATGAAATGATATAGATAAAAACTACTAAAAATCGAGACTTCGTAATAATTTCTAACAGGCAATGAAGTAAAGCAGTAAGTAAAAATACTGGGTACTTCTTTGAATTTTTAATGTGTCTTAACAGGAATATGCGGACAGATAACATTGTTGTTTTAATACAGAACTACCTGAGGATGCGCCTATAACGGCGTAAAACCGGAAGTGGATCTAACTAAAAGTACTCAAAAAACAGCCAGCGCTGCATGAATGATTTTTGTTTTATGAAAAGATTTTTTATACCATTCTGAAAATTACTTAAAATGAAATTTGATATTGACCAGGTCTGAGAAGACTGTGAAAGTAGCCTGTTATTAAAACTAGCAAGATGTCAGGCAGTTGAGACCTGCAAATGTAAGTTAAAACGCTCAGTGCCGCTCTAAATTACTTTATAAGTGGCCACAGAAAATGCACAACAGAAACTTATCTAACTGCTCACTCCTTAAGGGAGCGATCAACGTTTTAACAAGCACAATATCGATGTTAAAAATAAATGAATAGATAATTAAACATGGGAAAGGAAGTATGGAATCATAAAGCAGAGGTTTGATACTATAAAATCATAATCTATTCAGCAAAATCAACAAGCAAAAAAACTGTGGGGAGACCCAATTAAGCACACACCTGGTACAAAAGTGAATTAAATCATAAAATTACTGCCCATCAGAAAATTGTTTCTGCCATTTATGAATATGGAGGTAATGTGGGAGGAAATTTTCAAATACACAATGGTTACCTGAAAGCACATTCATTCATTCACAGACATTCACATAAAGCTAGGCGGTATGTTATGATGCAGGAACACATGAAAGTAGTGCCAAAATAAAGCGCCAGCGGCTCCTTGACAACATGGCGGGTGTCTTGATCACAAATTTTTAAATATACTGTGCACTAAATGAACTCGTGTGTGGGGAGGCAGTGGCTCACTATTCTTAAGTACCATGTGGTGTGCGACCATGGTGAATTACATAGCATTTACAAACAGAAATTACTTTATAATAAGTGAGTAAAGCACATGCGAGAGTTCTTGTAGAAGAACGCTAGTATTAATAAAAGCATGGCTGAAGGCTGAAGTAGCGACCATTACGAAAGCACATGATGCAATCGGTCATACAAGACAGGAAAGACAGAATCAAATCAGAAAATCTGAGAAATATTTGGCATACTCACAGATTCAGAAACGACACTTAAGTGTTAGTTAAAAACATGAAGGAAATTCAAACACACTAATTTTACACAAAGGCTGAAGGCCACACACATATATTCCAACTTGAGCAAAACCGGACACACAGTCATCAGTAGAATGAAAAGCAAATAATAAATTTACACTGAATTTACTCAAGTTCTGTAAATAAAGAAACACTTTCCCTCACATAGCAAAAGAATTACTCAAAAAACTATCACTGAAAAGAGTGCCTGAACACAAACGGCTTTTAATCAAATTCCGTGGTTATGGTATATCGCCCCAAATTTACGATTGGATAGGGGATTTCCTGTCAGAGAGGAGGCAGTTAGTAGTCATCGATGTTAGGTATCGACTAAAACAGAGGTGATATCGGGCGTTCCACAGGGTAGTGTTATTGGCCCTCTGCTTTTACTTATTTACATCAACGATTTGGGAGAAAATCTAAGCAGCTCTCTTACGTTGTTTGCAGATGACGCCGTCATTCACCGTCTAGTAAAATCATCTGAAGATCAAAACCAACTGCAGAACGCTCTAAATAAGTCATCACTATGGCGTAAAAATTGGCAATTGTTTCTAAATAATGAGAAGTGTCAAGTCGTCCACATGGGCACGATAAGAAATCCGTTAAACTTTGTTTACAACATAAATCAATCAAAATTAAAGGCCGTAAACTCCACAAACTACCTAGGAATTACTATAACGCCAGACTTAAACTGAAAAGAACACGTAGATAATGTCGTGGGGAAGGCGAACCAGAGACTGCGTTTTATTGGCAGAACCCTTAAAAGATGCAACAGAACTACTAAAGAAATTGTATACACCACACTTGTCCGTCCTTTTTTTGAGTATTTCTGTCCAGTGTGGGATCCTTATGCGGTGGGTTTGACGTAGGACATCGAAAGAGTCCAAAGAAGGGTAGCTCGTTTTGTATGTCACGATACAGGGGAGACAGCGTTACGGAAATGATACAGGATCTGGGAGGGGGATCATTACAACAATGGCACTTATCGCTGCGGCGTGGGCTACTTACGAAACTACGATCACCAACATTCTCCTCCGAATGCGAAAATATATTGTTGGCTTCCACTTACATAGGTAGAAAAGTCCATCAGAATAAAATACGAGAAAAATAAGAGCTCAAACGGAGCGCGCTATTCGAGATAAATAGTATAAAGATGGTTCAATGAACCCTCTGCCAGGCACTTAAATGTGATTTGCAGTGTATCCCATATAGATGTAGATGTAGCTGAAGCATACAATAATTACCACCATCATACCTTAGGAAAAGATCTTGTCGAGAAGCCGAAAAAAATCTGGTTCTATGTAAAATCGGTAAGAGGATCGAAGATCTCTATCCATTCACTCGTTGATCCTTCTGGACTCGTGACAGAAGACAGCAAAATTAAGGCCGACTATTAAATTTGGCATTTAAGAAATCATTCACTCAGGAGTTCCAGGCAAACATACATTCATTTGAAGGTCGTCTTAACTCCCAAATGTAGGACAGAGTCATGGACATAGCTCGTGTAGAGAAACAAGTCGCCAGATCCAAATGGTTACCAATCAGGTATTAAAAAGAGTACTTTGCGACATTATCCCCTTACTTAGCTTGCATTTATTGCGAATCTTCGATGCTGCGCAAAGTGCCAAGCGACTGGGAAAAGGCACAGGTAACTCCCATGTATAAGAAAGGCAAGAAAAGGGACCCACAAAATCATTAATATGTTTGCTGTAGAATTATTGAACATATTCCCAGTTCTGATACCGTAAATTCCTTGAGACGTAAAAGTTTCTGTCCATGCATCAGCACAACTTTAGGAAACATCAAACGTGCGAAACCCAACTTGCCCTTTTCTCTAATGTCATCTGGCAGCTATGGATGAAGGGCGAAAGGCATACAGCATATTTCTCGATTTTCTAAGGGTTTTTGACACTGTACAAAACTACAAACTGCTACCAAATTTGTAAATGACTCGAAGACGACTTAAGTAATAAACCCAGTACGTTGTCCTCTATGTCGAGTGTTCATCAGAGCCCAGGGAAGTGTGATAAGACCGCTATTGTTTTCTATTTATATAAACAATCTGAGGGACAGAGTGAGTTGCAATCTGAAGCAGTTTGCTAATGTTGCCGTGGTGAACAAGTAGGTGTCATCATTGAAGGACTGTAGCAGGATGCAGGATGACTTGGACCAATTTTCTAGGTGGTTTGAGGAATGGCAACTAGCGCTAAATGTAGACATACGTAAGATTATGTACATGGTTAGGAGAAACAATCGCGTAATGTTCGGATACAGTATTAGTACTGTATTGTTTGACATAGTCGCGTAAATTACTTAGCCGTGACGTTGCAAAGTGATATGGGAATGGTCGACTTCGCTTTATTGGGAGAATTTTGGGGAGGTGTTATTCGTCTGTATAAAAGACCGCATATAAAACACTTGTACCACCCCATCTTGGGTCTTGCTCAAGTGTTTGGTATCCCCACCAAGTCGGTTTAAAGGACGATACAGAGGGTGTTAAGAGACGGGCGGCTATGTTTTGTAATGCGCGAGTGTTACTGAAATGCATCGGGAACTCAGCTGGGAGTCACTGGAGGGAAGGCGACATTTTTCTCCAGCACTGTTGAAGAAATTTTGAGGTCCGGAATTTGAGGCGGACTGCTGAACGATTCTAATGCCGCCAACCTACATTTCGCGCAAAGACCATAAAGATAAGTTCAAAGAGATTAGGGCTCGTACGGATGCACACAAGTATTCGTTTTTCCTTCGTTCCATAGGGGAGTGGAACAGGAAAACAAGTAAGTAGTAGTGGTACTGAGAACTCTCAACCACGCACCTTTGGGAGTATTGCGTAATACGTATGTAGTTATAGATATCACATACTACTTTCCGTTGAGTTATATTTCTTGACAATATTTTCCTTTCAGCTAATGTAGTAATTAAAATCTATGAAGAAGACGAAAGAGACTCAACCTTTACTGCCGGCCGCGGTGCCCGAGGGGACTGAGGCGCTCCAGACACGGTCTGCACTGCCGTTACGGTCGGGGGTTCTAATCCACCCTCGGGCATGGATATTTGTGCCGTCCTTAGTCTTAGCTAGTTCATAAGTAGTTTGTAATCTTAGGGACTGATGACCCCGTAGTTAAGTTCTACAAACATATTTTTTTCAACCTTTACTTGTATGCTAAATAATATATACATTCACTCGAAATTTTCAAAAAAATGTTTGTAAATCTACAGCGGTCGTCAGTGCCTAGACTTACAAACATACGAGGGAGGGAGCGAACCTCCGACGGGAAACAGTTGCGCGCTCTGCAGCAAGGCGTCTTAGAGCGCACGGACATTCTCGTACGGAACACGAGAGCTTCGATAAACTTAGTCAGAATAGTAGATAATTAAAAACTTAACTAGTTGTCAGCCACTGACGTGACATAGCAGTAGTAATTAGGAACGCAAGGAAATGTTCTATGATCGCTTGTCAAAGAAGCTGTTATGCCCCATCTGTTCAACATTCTCATATATAAATTAATCGCAAAGATATTAACCACGTTATTCTATGGCATTCTACATCTTTCCTCTGAACAAGGACAATTTCAACGAATTGATGAAAATCTGGCAAGTAACATTTAGGCCTGAATATCTGTTACATTAACAGAAAATTTTTTGGGGGTAACGCACAGATCCGAAAGGAGTATAAGATAATGACAATGACAGAAGAGTGACAACGTTATCGAAAGTTTTTCATAAACCATATCGTTTCCAAAATTGATTTGTAGGCTGTAAGATAAAATTAATGTGTCGCGTCTGTTTTGAAAAATGAACGTGTTACAACTACGTAAACATTGAATAATGAATAGCTTGCTGTATCGAAATAAAGTGTGGATATTACTGCAAGAGAAAAGTAAACAGTCAAATGTTTCAGGACGCAAAATTACAGAGGAGACGTAATTATCTCTTTAATGAAAATAAAATGAGGTTGGGCAGGATACACTGTCAGGTCATTGCATAATAAACAGAACACGAAAGCTTGTTCTGCATTTCAAGAGCTAATCACAGGCTGACAATCTCAATAAATTTAGCTGACGACATTGAAAGAAATCAGAGGATTAACGTTATACAGAGTTGAACGTTTCGCTTAAGGGGACGTGTACATGAAAATGAGTGAAAAATCGATTTTTTTTTTTTTTTTTTTTTTTTTTGCCTGCATCTGAAACACATATGTCTCTCGTTTCCAAAAATGTCTGGTTTATTCACTTTTAAATAGTTATTATAGTCTTAAACAAACTTTGAAAAAAAGTCTGCACACTGGCCACGCTGATGCGTCAGGCAAGGAATATCAACATAAATATTCCATGCCTGCCTTAGTCATGGGAACAATAAAGCCAATATACAGGGACCTTAGATATAAAATTGCTTATCAAATGTCTACATTGCCGTACACAAAAACTTGTGAGCGTTTCAACAGCTACGTGTGGCAACGAGTACCGAAACAGTGTTTATTGGATAGACAGTACTCAAAATAGGTGTCATGGATGCTATTATCTGTTCCAATGACGGTGTAATTAGCAGGTTAAAAGTAATGAACAAAGTAGGCATGCAACCAGGAAATACTATAACAGCTGTTCTGCCATATATCCTCAGCGATTAGTTGAAGCTGAAAGGTCGGCGGAAGCTATCACTAAAGAGCGCAGAGTAAGGAAAAGACTGCATAGAATAAAGAAGCACCTGGCCAGCAAGATTTTGTTCTGAAAGAGGCTTACGGTAAAACAAAACAGTGTGAACAGTCTTTTCTCATCTTGTCGAAACTATATTTTCAGAACATTAAGTACATATATCTTCATACTGGTTTTAGGTATTTTCGCCAAATTTCTCCCAATAGAAGAATGGGAGTATCGTTGCATTATCCCTAGTGGATTTCAGAAATGATCTTATGTTTCTCGTTCTGTATATAATTTTAATGGTAATTTTTAGACAAAATAGTAATCATGTGTTATAAGGGTTTTTCTATGCCTGCCATAGTCATGGAAACAATAAACTGCTTAGCAAATGCCGGAATGGCCGTACACAAAAACCTAATGAGAGTTTCAACAGCTGTGTGTGGCAACGAGTACCGAAATCAGTGATTGATGAACGGACAGTACTCAAAATAGGTCAATATATTTCCTTAGATATACTCCAAACTATAAAACAAGAGGCATAATATGCTCCTACGACTGTTGACTGCAGCCTACCACAGTCTAAATGCTATTGGACTGACGATGCACCAGGAAATGGTCACAGAATGCGAACGTGTATTATAAAAACATCTATTAGGCAAAATATTGTAATTCATAAACTATAACAGATATTTAGATATTTCAACAAATTTTTGAAAACTGTTTGAGTTAATGACATTCAGTGTTGGTACAAAACGGCAACGTCCTCCTCATTGTAGATCAAGAGTAATGTGCACCGAAAGCAAGGTATGAAAACGCAGCCCGTTCACCTTAGAGCCCCTTAAGTAGTCTTGACGTAACTCACCAGAGCTCGTCGTTTCGGTGTAACTGCTGAAACTCACGTCGAATTGAAGCTGTTAATTTACTTTTAGTGTCTCTCTGCAAATATTTACTCTTCACATCATTATCATAACAAACGTCGTTCCATTTTGTTCTGTGGATGGACGAATGAGGCTTGTCCACCAGTTCCGCATATTGAATCTTTCTTGAGTGTTGTCCAAGGTACTTCCTCGTTGTTGCATGACAGATTTCACTATGTCCTCGTGCCTGAGTCCCTTTACCTGACTTTTTCTTCTATTTTAGATCTTACATTTGTTTTAGTAATCCATTATCGTCCATATGACGTACACTACCGAAAAATGTTGTAGACGTAATAAGGCAACGTCAGTTTTGTTCGATGAGAGCAGAAGCCAACTATAGGGCAGTACATGTATTAAACGTCGCCTATCGACGGAGAGCATAGTGGCACAGTTGCCACAGCGCCATCTACCGTTTAATAGGGAATACTTACTATCATTTATTTATTTAATGCTCAGACATTTGATACATAGCAATGAATATAATGAATAATAATACCATCAGCTGTATTTTCATTTTGTTATTTACTGGCAAGCAGTTACCCTTAAAATAGGGAAAACTGCATATTGCTGCATTAAGAAAATGACTGGTGTCGCACAATCATAGAACATAACAGTAAGGAGGGTGTCCCTGTTCATTCTTCTTACTGTCATGTTCTATGATTGTGCGACAGCAGTCATTTTGTTGTTTTTTAATACAGAAAAATGCAGTTCACCCTGTTAAAGGCCCCATGATGATGGCGTGGTCCATCGAAACTGGTTGCCAGTAAATAACAAAATGAAATTACAGCTGACAGTGTTATTATTCATTGTACTCATTGTTATGTATATGGCTGAAGCTCGAGCATCCATGCATAAGATTGACAAAATCAATCATTTGATACATAGTCATTAGTTTTCTAACTTCCCGATACACTTGACCATTTCATATCCCGTCACAATATTGCAGCTTTTCACGGCTTCTTGGATGTTCCCAATTCATAATGAATTCGGTGATGGGAAGATTCCAATCCTGTGCAGGTGTTCCGCAAGGCAGTCGTGGCCAGTAATTCTTCGAAATGTTGCCACCTTTCCCCTTCGTTGTTATTTAGTAAGTGCCTTTATCTTCTAACAGTAGAAGCCATGTTTTTCTTGCCTTTGTGTTGTCAAGTGGTCATAAAACTACTTCTTGAAACTATTCTTAATCAATCTTTTGGTGGAAATATATGACAAATTTGTGCAACCTGTTTGAAAGATCTTGGTTTCGTTTTTGCTAAAAAGTCTCCCATTTCATTCCCATGGATACCTATATATATACATATATATCATGGTATCCATTGAAAAACTATTTCAGATTCAGCTTCGGTGATTGGGAAATAGGAGATTTTATTTCACTAATGGAAGCACTCAGAGGTATTTAGAAGTATGCTATTGTCTGTATTGCAGAAGTTGAATCACAAAATATAACAACCTTTTTGTGACCATTGCAGACAGACAAAAATTGTTTAAGTGCCAGTTTTAATGCCTCCAACTCTCCATCAAAATGGGAGCAATGCTGTCCTACAACTTTTTAAAAACAAAATATTTCACTGTACACTCCAGCAGCAGCGATAATATTGTCCTCAGTCAAGGGGACATCTGTATACCTATGTAGCCATTCTGTTTGCATATAGTATCATTTCTAGAGCCATATTTTTAAGAAATTGCTTATTCATTTCTGTTTTAACAACCTTCAAATTAGGTCTGAATAAGACTGGGCATAGTTTAAGAGGACCGACTAGTGGAGCGAAGTCTTCTTTACTGATTGATTGACAGTGGTTTTTTCTTGCTGCATCAATTCATTGCATAAAGCCTTTCTGCGTTTTCAGCCGGCTTGCATGACGTTGGTAGTTGTTTGGGGTGTAGCGTGTGCTGCCCCCACGTGGTGCACCCTGGGTAACGATAAATGGCATACAGTAACGCTCATGATGGAACTCTCATTGGGAATCAATCGGAACGTAAAACTTTCATCAGTCGGATGACCGAGAGGGGACTACATTGAAAAGAAAAAAATATTTACAAGTATTAGGCTCTATGTAATAACGTGTGAAGTAAACAGGCGCCTACGACGGAGATACCTCTTGCTTCTTACAGCCAACTGAACGAGTTTAAAATTGGTCAAATTGAGTAGTGGTGCGATGGTCCGTTCAGATATTTGCGTAACAGATTCGACTTTCTGCGTGAGTTTTGCAACGATGCTGCTTACAGTGGTCATGTAAATATCCTCAAGCATTGTAGACCAGGTTCCGGTCCTCGAAAAAGCACAGACGTCTACCCAAAATCGTCTTTTTGTAAGAACAGCAGTGGCAGAGTAAACAGCTACCGAAGTACAGAAAAGAGGGTTTGTGTGTCGAGAAGTGTCAACACGAATTGTTGGCAATCAGTTACTTGCAGTGGGTCTACGGTAAGGCGGCCAACCGACCATTATTCTGCGGGACACTCCAGCATCTGGAATATTTACCGAAAATGTCCCGCAAAATGGCGAAAGCCTTCCGCGTTCCAGTAATTTTAAAACTGTTTGTCTAAGAAAACAAGCCGAAACCATATGTGCACGGACCGCTTAGTGGTACTGTTTGCAAGCATCATGTACGAATAAATGACAGTCTTCTTACATTGAATACAAAAGAAAAAAACTGTACACATCGTCAGACTGTTTCAAGAAGACAAACTCGCTAGCAGTGGAAGTTGTGTTTGTTTTATGCCGTTACTGCATTTGGTGATAGGATGACTTTTTAAAAGTTATGTTTTTGGCAAACTTTCTGTGCCTTCTTAACTACTTTTCAGTAAGTGTAATGAATTTTTTTCGGTGCTCAAGGTGGCAAACATGATGTAATATTACCACAGTTTGTATAAAGGTATTTAAAATATGACATGCAAATAAAATATCAGCATTCATTTTACTTCCTTCAGGAAGAAAAAAGGTGGTTCAATTCTGAAAATGTAACAACTAAGTGAGTGAGCATTTCATGCAGCAAGGCACAATTAAACTCTGCACTTCGTCGAAAGAACTTCAATAATAATACAGTAGTTCAAATGGTTTTAAAAAGTATTTTTTATCAAATTTAATTCGGGTTATTGCAAAACATAATGCTTTGGTCGAAGTAAGCTGATTATCAAAATGTGTGGGACACGATGAGGAACAAATAAAAGTAGTACAGACAACGAAGGTCATCGAAAAAACGTAACGGAGAAAGAATATGTAAAAATTGTCATACTCTAAAATTGAAAACAGGAGCATGGGAAAATATTTGTAAACTATAAATGAAGATTTAAAATTAAGAATGAAAAGTCAGTCACGTTAGATACATTACTTTAAAAGTAAATGAGTAGGTCTACTCTGCTCGCCTAAATTTCTTCTCTAGTTTCAGAATAACTGGCACAATGAGTCACGTGATCTTAGCCCTCCTTCCCATCCTCGAAATGTCTCGCACTGAGTTTTGAAAAAGTGGCCCCCTTAGTCTACTGGCAGACACTCCTTTAGCCCGTTTTCCACTGACTCCAAAGCATCGTTGTGCACAGCTTGCCTGGTGTCGTCGGAGGCTCACTTGGAAGATGGAATGCCTAGCTGGGGTCTTCAGCGATGAAAGCAGATTCTTACTGCATGGAAGTGGTAGTCGTTTGCGCGTATGACGTAATCCAGGCCAGCGCTTTCTAGTTTTATGGTCAAGGATGTGATAAACTTCAAATCTTATTCACATTTGGTGTTTGTGGAGGGAAGGCTGACCAGTGGTTCGGTAACTGTAAAATGTTATAAGACCCTGTATTGCTCCATTCTTGAAAGGTGATGTGTTCTTCCAACAGGATAATGCTCGACCAGCTATGAAACTCATCGTGGTCTACACGACGTGCAGCATACTCTCTGGCCAGCACAATCTCTGGACTTGGCTCCAATCGAGCACGTTTGGGTTATGGAGGGACCACAAGTGACACATGCTACTCGTATCTTGTAGAACAACATGAACAGGACAAGGAGACGTGGAATAATGTGTTCCAATACATTATTCGCAATCTGTATGATCCAATGGTTGCCAGAATCAGCGAATTCGTTGCCACCCATCGAGGACACAGCGCGTACTAACATTATGTTTCAGCAATGACCGACACCTGGTATTACATCTACATCTACATAGATACTCTGCAAATCACATTTAAGTGCCTGGCAGTGGATTCATTAACCACTTTCATAACTTTTCTCTTCCATTCTCTAATAGCGCGCGGGAAGGAAAAACACCTAAATCGTTCCGTTTTCGATTTGATTTATTTTATTGGGATAGTCATGTCTCCCTAAGTAGGTGGGTGCTAGCAAGATATTTTCACATTCAGAAGTAAAAGTCAGTGATTGAAACTTCGCAAACAGATCACGCCGCAATGAATAACGTCTTTCTTTTAATGATTTCCACCCCAATTCGTGCAACATTTCCGTGACGCTTCCCCCCCCCCCCCCCCCCCCCCGTAACGTGATAAAACAAAAACTTCTCAATGTCTTCCGTTAGTCTCACCTGGTGAGGGTCCCACAAGGGGCTACAGAACTCCAGGAGAGGACGCACAAGTGTGATGTAGGCAGTCTCTTTGGTGGAGCTGTTGCATCTTCGAAGCGTTCTGCCAATGAAACGTAACCTTTGGTTCGCCTTCCCCACAATATTTTCTATGTGTTCTCGCCAGTCAAAGTTGTTCGTAATTGTAACTCCTAGGTATTTGGTAGAATTTACGACCTTAAGGTTTGACTCATTTATCGCGTAATTGAAGTTCAGCGGATTTCTTTTAGTGATCATGTGTATTACTTCACACTTGTCTTTATTTAATGTCAATTGCCAATTTTCGCACCACGTAAAAATTTTGTCTAGATCGCTTTGCAGTTACTTTTGATCCTCTGTTGACTTCACTAACCGATAAACGACAGCATCATCCGCGAACAGTCTAAGGGAGCTTTTCAGATTGTCCTCCTAAATCGTTTATAAACACGAGGAAGAGTGGGAGACCTATAACGCTTCCCTCTGGAACGCCAGATATCACTTCTGTATCACTCGATGACTTACCATCATCTGTATTACAGTATTTTTTCAGCAATTGATCAGTAAATGTCAAAATTGCAGTAACTCCATCTTCTCTGTTTCAACAACAAATCTCGAGTGAAACTCTAAGAGTGACACTAACTTTTATGTGTTCTCTCTCTCTTTCTCTCTCTCTCTCTCTCTCTCTCTCTCTCTCTTTCAGTGCGGGTAACAATGATTTCACTCCATCCGACAACCAACAACTGGGGACTGATGACCACGCAGTTTAGTCCCCTTTAAACACCCAACAACCAACCAACCAACCAACCAACAACTTATTATGAGTAACAGAGTAACATATTTAGTAACATATTTCTAACAAACATTGCTATATTCCAAAATGATAATGCGCGGATACATAGCTAAAATGTTTGTTCTGGTTCGGGATTGGAAACCGGACTTCTCGTTTTGGGCCAGAGGTGCGTTTGAATTCGTCAGCATTGAAATTGCTAATTGCCTGTTGGCGGCATATTTTACAATGTCAACAAATGGTATCTGTTTATTTCGGACATGTCCGAAAAAACAGATGCCATATCAATAACAGCTAAAAAGGTTTAGGAGTTCTTTGTACACTATCAGGAAATTATCAAACATGTCACTTGGACAACGAAGTCGTTGCAGTTAAATGCTTAATCGATATATTTTTCGCTCTCTAAAACCAGATAGTCACTGATGACACTGTACACAGTTAATTGACGCACTTAAAGAATTTTTTGTAGAGATACCAATTGTGGTTGATGTATATGACAAAATTTTTAGTTTGTTGATGAAAAGAGGAGTGAAGCGTCATAAATTGGGGATGACGGAGTGACGAAAGATAGAGGACAGCTGCGAATGTAACTGTGAGAAATGACGCGATTATATGTGACGTTATTACACAAAATATTGCCAACGGTGTTATTCGTGACCGTGAACAGATTCTGAAGTACCCAAATCTCGGTCTGCAGCACGTTTCTTTTTTCACGTTAGTGACTACCAGGACACGTGTGTTAGTGTAGCGCTCAGTTTAGATATAAGGACTATTTGCTCTGTAGTACAGCACGAGGAAAACCAGGCGCCGCCGGTTGGCATGTTCCAGGCAAACGAACACTCCACAGTCAGCCGCGTAAACATGTGTCACAGGTGACTGACGCTTTGAGTCTTGTGCTCGCTGTATAAAGCTCACAGACAGCAATCGTGTCTCTCTCGTGAAGCGGGATGTTTGTGTGGCAAACAAAGCTATGTCCGTCAGCTTGCTCACAGGAATGTAAAAAAGACTTTCCAGAGAGTCACACAACGCTCAGTCTTGTTCAGTGCATCTTTTGTGTTCCTGGACTCACAGAGTTGATAGTGCAGAACATAATCATGTTAGTGCTTAACTTAGATCACAAAACACTTCTACAACGCACCGTCATGCCAAAAGAGTTCGTCGAACTAGTTAATATTGCACGCCAGAATGCTCGTTTGCAAACACAGTATGCATCTGTTATTTTGTTAAGTCATAGAACTTACTAATTGCTTGGAAAGCTAAGCTCTGTAAATCACACAATGCTTACAACTTACAGTGTCCATGACATTACTGTTTTAGGTACTAACAGCGTTACTATCACTTTTCAAAAACTGTCTGCCATGAACATGACTGTAATAACCAAATTATTGCCGAAACTTTCAGGTCACAAGTTATGAGGTGAGAAAAAAATTTGATTTCCAAAGTAATTTTGGATGTTAATCCACTACGGTGTCGAATCTATGAACCATAAAATTTGCTGCAGGAAGTTATGGTTACCCTCAAATACATACGATATCAGTATCATCATAACGTGTATAGCAGATATTTTCTTTGTCATGCCACAATGGCAAATCTTGGGTATTAAATAAACTTTCTAATGAACTGTTTCTGCCGGCAGCGGTGGCAGAGGGGACTGAGGCGCTGCAGTCACGGTCTGCACGGCCACTACGGTCGGGGGTTCGAATCCCCCCTCTGGCATGGATGTTTGTGCTGTCTTTAGTGTAAGATAGTTTATAAGTAGTTTGTAAGTTTAGAGACTGATGACCCCATAGTTAAGTCCCATAAGCTATACAAACATTTGAAACATTTTTTGAACTGTTTCTAAATTAGAATTGTATTAAAAAGTATTTTAAAAGAAAGAAAATATATTTCTATTGCTTAAATGACGTGGAATAAGAGCAATAACTGTATGAAAATTTCTATAAAAATTGTGGTGGTGTTGTTAAATGAAAATCCCATTTAGTGTGTTGTTGCATCCTACTGCATGCGTGAATGAACATTGATTGGCTGGCAGACTGAGACAATAAAATAAATTGCTAGTACATCTGCCCAATAAAATTGTCGTTCAAACATAATTTGTCTAAGAACGTTTTACGTGTTGTAAGTGTGTGCATCGCGCATCTGTAACTACCCTTAATCGAAAGTACAAAAACAAAACAAAAAACAAAAACAAAAAATCATATGCAGTTTAAACACTTAATTTCCTGGAATTGTGTTGGCCCTGATAATTACTGACTGTCATACAACAAAGATATACTAACTCTGTAGGAGCTATTAACCAGATAATTTTTTGTAATTAAATTTCATTTGAATAGTAGCTGTTGGCCCTGACATTGACAGTTATAAAACAAAGATATTTTTTTCTGTGTATGAACTGATTTTCCATTGTTCAAATGCTTCTAGTATGCGGAACTTAAGTGCTGTGCGTTTCAGTCCCTAAGCTTACAAACAGCTTAAACTAACCTAGGAACACCGCATCCACAATCATGCACGAGGTAAGATTCGAACGTCCGACGGGGATCAACCTCGCGTTCCACAGCAAGACGCCTTAGAGAGCTCGGCCATTTCAACGCGGCAACCGATCATCTGGTAATAAATTTTCATAATTAACTTTCATTTAATTACTTGAATAAAACCGATGAAGATACTAGAGCTGCAACACTGCTGAGATAGTCTTAAGATTACAAGTAATACTCTTCTGAAAAGCAAAGTAAGCTGCCAAACTATTTTTTTTTCAGTCATAAATATACGTGAGCAGGTATAAATAGCGATACTGACACAAGAAAGTTCCTTCTCCGATATTTTTGTATTTTTGAATGAGCTTGCATGAACGGCAACAAAATCTTATACACTGTACCATATTCATTTATTGATACATTCACTACCATTATTGGAAGAATAGGAATAAAACATACCAGTTGCTTTTTTCGTTAACACACAACCATCTTCAAATAATGAAAACAAGTTGCACTATTATAAGATAGACGACTGATCGTGAGAAAAGTACATTGTGTTGTAAAAATACCCTAGCAACGATTGACAGAAAAACCTATACGCTCCGAAAATTAATTAAATAATTTCTTACGTTATTCCAAAAGTTTCGTATCTCATAAACATTACTTCGCGATTGTCATCAATCAGGATCCTCATATGGTGTTAAAATGTTTCATCAGCGTATCTCTTTCTTGTCCCGTCTGGAATGGAAATCAAACACACTAATCAGTGTCATTACTTGACTGCAGCTGCTGCTAATACCTGGACTACACCAGCGATGCGCAACAAAGCCGAAGAGTCTCTCAGACAGACGTTTCAGTAGTTACGTAACAAGCGTTTATGTTGTACATCACAGATACCTATTATGTAACACGCAACCTTGCCCTTTCTTCTTTTAACGGTTGCTGTTACGGAAATTATACTTTGGGATTCTCCAACAGCTGCAGCCAACTCTGTGTCTGTCCTGCTTTCAATCTTCCTTTGGCCCTCCATGCCTAAGCTTCAGTCAAGTCACATAGGTCTTGCATTGCCGTATAGTTTCACTGCATTATCTTAATTGAACTACTTGTGTAATTCGTTTAGTAGAATAAACCCAAGTCAACCCCAAATCCCATCTCGAGAAACTTTCCGTTTTTGCCATTATCCCGATTGCCGCAATGTTCTTGTCTCCACTCCGCAGAAGCGACAGAAAGACTAGACCCATTTTACTTCATTTTGCCGATGACAATTCTTCAGAAACTAGATATCTCAACTGATCTCCTAATTGTTTTGGCTAGTGTATAGGAGTTCCACATCGCTAAAATTACTACAACGGCAAGCGTTTCACATTTCATTCAGCAAAATGTTCAAATGTTTGTATAGTCTATGGGACTTAACTACGGGGTCATCAGTCCCTAAACTTACAAACTACTTATGAACTACTTACGAACTAGGACGGCACAAATATCCATGCCCGAGGGGGGATTCGAACCCCCGACCGTAGTGGCCGTGCAGACCGTGACTAGAGCGCCTTAGTCCCCTCGGCCACCGCGGCCGGCTTCATTCAGCAGCTGCGCGAATATGCTGACGGTTTGAGCATGGAATGGGCTCGTCTTTCAATCAGACTGGTGAGAATTAAAGGCAACTCTCGTGAGCAGTGCGTGTTGTCTGACCTTTGTACGGATTATCACAATTTCCGCAAGGGATCTGGCACACATCTGACTTGCGAAGCAACAAATCATCCTTTACTGACCCGAGGAAGGCTGCAATGTTGTCCGCCACTCACATGCCTTGATGGGCCAACGGGTACCGACCGACCGTCGTGTCGTCATCCGCCGCCCAAACGCGTCACTAGAAGCCGTATGGAGCGGTCCGCTTTCCCGCTCTCCCGGCCGTTGTGCCTGTTTCCGATTCCTCAGTCAAGTAGCTCCTCAGTTGGTCTCACAAGGTTGAGTGCACCACGCTTTTTCGGCAGCGCTCGGTGGAGGGTTACCCATTCACGTGCTAGCCAAGCCAGACAGTGCTTAACTTCGGTGATCTGGCGGAAAACCGGTGCATCCACTGTAGCACGGCCGTTGGCACAACCAATACTATAAATAGTTTAAATTTATGAACAAAATGTTTTACGTTTAATATTCAAGTCCCTGAATTTAAAAGTGCGACTTTCATGTCCCCCTTTCAACTTTGTACATGGCTGATAAACAGCATCCGTAATCCAATTTTTTAACAATTTCGTATATCAGCCAACCGGCCGCGTAATTTTTAGGTGCTTGACCTAGGCTTCGCTGCCACTAGGGACAACTTCATTAGGAGAATAAAAAAATTTACATGAAACACATGACGTCAAAAATATTATCCTGCTCGTAATATGCCATGTGCTTCATGTAACTGTTTTTATTCCTGTTATGAAGTTTATGACGTTCGTTTTATTTTTTAGGATTTTTTTACACGAAATATTGGATTTTTAAAGGAATATTAACGTATTTATCTGCTCGGGTATTTATATTTGGGAAATTATTAGTGTATATGTGCAATTATCATAGTAGAAAATTAGTTTTTTTCGGTCATAAAGAATATTTCAATGCAAAGAAGGGAGTAACAGCATGCAGGACGCAATAGTATCTGATAAATTCTTCATGTTGGCGGATATAAGCAAAATTCCGAGATTGTTACAAAAAAAAAAAAAAAAAACAAAATCTGCTATTATTTCGGTTCGGTTCGGAAGTGCGTTTTTGAAAAGTTTCGATTAAAGTTTTATTTCAGTTAGTGTGCGGCTAATGAAGATAGAACAGTCGAAATCAGATCGCGCCTAAGTTCGATACGGAATAGCGTGAGCAATGTGGCAAACATTATAAAACACGGACAGATTTTAATCAGATAATTTATGGAATTGAGTGACTTCAATAGCGATGAGAACTTTAAATTAGATTCATCATCAGTCATTTCATCTGAAGAGACAACTGTTAAAATATAAGGAAGTGAACTTTTACTTATCGGTACAAACATAATTTCTCGAGATTCTTCAGTTTCTCCCGGCGTATTTGATGATCAAAATATCCACGGGTGTACTGCCGGTCTATAGTGTCCAACGGGCACAATATTTCGGCGATCATACATGTCGCCATCATCAGGTGAACTGACGAACTGAGCTCCTGGAAACGCGCCGGCACGGAGATCCGCACGCTACGGCTGCTCGAAGGGAACTGGGTTCTAGCCCGGTAGCGGGCCATTTAAATACCCTCGGCCCGCGGAGCGACCCCTCCGCGGTCCGCGCCCCGCGCCGCGGCCGCGGCCGCGCAGTGGAACCGATTGCGCCGGTGTCTGAGAAGACGTCGGTGTGAGGGCTCTGTCCGCCGTGGCCGTCACTTCGTTACGTTTGCTAGATTTACTCTTAATTAACCCAATCGCTGGTTCCCAAGCTTTGCTAAGATTATAGCCAGAGTCACGGTTTATGAGGTCGTCACTTGTGCGAATTTCAATGGCCTCTCTAACGACGCAGTCTCAGTATCTCGACGTCTGTACCAGAATCCTAGTGTGTTCATACTCCATGGCGTGATTCCCCGACAAACAATGTTCAGCGACCGCCGACTTGCTCGGATACATCAATCGTGTGTGCCTCTGGTGTTCAACGCATCGATCATCGACGGTACGCATCGTCTGTCCAATATATGACTTTCCACACTGACACGGAATCTGGTACACGCCCGCCTTCCTCAAACCGAGATCATCTTTAGCGCTCCCCACCAGTGCACGAATTTTATTCGGCGGACAAGAAACAGTTCCAACCTGGTGTTTTCTCAAAATGCGGGCGATCTTCCCTGAGAGTGCGCCGGTATATGGAACGAACGCAGTGGCTACATCCTCCCTTGCGTTTTCATCCGTTTCCACAGGTTATGTTGTAGTGGTTGGGCGGAGAGCCCTCTGAATCTGCCACTCTGAGTATCAATTTTATTCGAAATAGAGTTCTCAGGTGTTCCAATTCCTGGGGTAGACTTTCTGCGTCGGAGATAGTGCGCGCCCTACGTACTAGAGTCTTAAGTACCCCATTCCTCTGTGAAGGGTACCTGCGTGTAAATACAGATCAGTGTGCGTTGTCTTCCGATATACACTATGACCCAGGGTGCCATCAACTCTTCTCTTGACCAAGACGTCAAGGAACGGCAATTTACCCTCCGTTTCAGTCTCCATAGTGAATTTGATGTTGGGGTTTATGGAGTTCAGATGTGTAAGGAAGTCAAGGAGTTTATCCATACCATGTGGCCAGATGACGTAAGTGTCGTCCACATAACGGAAAAAGCAAGTAGGTTTCCATTCAGATGATGCCAGGGCTTCCTCCTCGAAATTCTCCATGTACAAATTTTCGACCACAGGGGAGAGTGGGCTACCCATGGCGACTCCCTCCGTTTGTTCGTAGTATTCGCCATTGAAAAGAAAATAAGTGGAGGTCAAGACATGCCTAAAAAGTTCGGTGGTCTTTTCGTCAAATTTCTGACCAATCAAATCTAGTGACTCTCGAAGGGACACCCTCGTAAACAACGAAACGACGTCAAAACTCACCATGATATCTGACTTATCCAGCCTGAAGTTGTTAAGGTGTTTCACAAAATCCACGGAATTACGGATGTGATGAGGGCATTTACCCACATAAGGACTTAATATTCCCGTCAAGTATTTGGCCAACAAATATGTAGGTGCTCTGATGTTACTGACAATGGGACGTAACGGCACCCCATCTTTGTGAACCTTAGGGAGTCCATAAAGTCTTGGCGGTACCGGACCTTGAGGTAGCAGTTTCTTGGCGACACCCTCCGGTAAATACGCATCCTTCAGAAGCGCCCTCATCTTGTTTTCCACCTTCTTTGTGGGGTCAACGCTGATCTTACGGTAGGAATCGTCATTTAGCAGGCTCTGCATCTTTTGAGTGACGACCACGGCGGACAGAGCCCTCACACTGTTTTTTATCCGCCGAATAAAATTCGTGCACTGGTGGGGAGCGCTAAAGATGATCTCGGTTTGAGGAAGGCGGGCGTGTACCAGATTCCGTGTCAGTGTGGAAAGTCATATATTGGACAGACGATGCGTACCGTCGACGGTCGATGCGTTGAACACCAGAGGCACACACGATTGATGTATCCGAGCAAGTCGGCGGTCGCTGAACATTGTTTGTCGGAGAATCACGCCATGGAGTATGAACACACTAGGATTCTGGTACAGACGTCGAGATACTGGGACTGCGTCGTTAGAGAGGCCATTGAAATTCGCACAAGTGACGACCTCATAAACCGTGACTCTGGCTATAATCTTAGCAAAGCTTGGGAACCAGCGATTGGGTTAATTAAGAGTAAATCTAGCAAACGTAACGAAGTGACGGCCACGGCGGACAGAGCCCTCACACCGACGTCTTCTCAGACGCCGGCGCAATCGGTTCCACTGCGCGGCCGCGGCCGCGGCGCGGGGCGCGGACCGCGGAGGGGTCGCTCCGCGGGCCGAGGGTATTTAAATGGCCCGCTACCGGGCTAGAACCCAGTTCCCTTCGAGCAGCCGTAGCGTGCGGATCTCCGTGCCGGCGCGTTTCCAGGAGCTCAGTCCGTCAGTTCACCTGATGATGGCGACATGTATGATCGCCGAAAGATTGTGCCCGTTGGACACTATAGACCGGCAGTACACCTGTGGATATTTTGATCATTATTTCTCGAGTGTATCTTTGGTGCGAACACTATCCAAACATTTAAAATATTGAAATGTTGTTACGGGAATGAATTATTGTGCATTATTATTAAATTTGAGTATGTAGAATATAAAATAACAGTGCATTCCGTCAAATAGAATTTACACCGGACCGGAGCGAGAAATGTGTTAATAAGAGCACTAAAGCTTAACAGCCATATACAACCGCTCTCTCAAAGAAGGATCTCTACCAAAAGATTGGAAAGTTGCACAGGTCACACCTATAATCAAGAAAGTCAGTAGGAGTAAACCATTAAACTACAGGCCTATTTCATTGACTTCAATTTGTAGCAGGGTTTTGGAACATATCCTGTATTCAAAATTATGAATTATCTCGAACAGAATGATCTATTGGCCCAAGATCAACATAGATTTAGAAAATATCGTTCAGCTAAACACAACTAGTTCTTTGCTCACACGAGGTGATGTGTGCTATGGACAAGGGTTCGCAAATTGATTCCGTATTCCTTGATTTCTAGGACGCTTTTGACACCGTACCTCACAAGCGGCTTTTAACAAATTGCGTGGTATATCGACCCCAATTTTGCGACTGGATAGGGGATTTCCTCTCAGAGAGGACACAGTTCGTAGTAATCGATGGTAAGGCGTCGACTAAAAGAGGGGTGATATCGGGCGTTCCACAGGGTAGTGTTATTAGTCCTCTGCTGTTCCTTATTTACATAAACGTTTTATGAGAAAATCTGAGTAGCTCTCTTAGGTTGTTTGCAGATGACGCCGTCATTTACCGTCTAGTAAAATCATCTTAAGATCAAAACCAACTGCATAACGATTTGAATAAGATATCAGTATGGTGTAAAAATTGGCACTTCACTCTAAATAATGAAAAGTGTGAAGACGTCCACATGAATACGAAAAGAAATCTGTTAAACTTTGTTTACATGATAAATCAATCAAATGTGAAGGCCATAAACTCCACAAAATACCTAGGAATTACAATTACTTCTGATTTAAATTGGAAAGAACACGTAGATAATGTCATGGGGGAGGCGAACCAGAGACTGCGTTTTATTCGCAGAACCCTTAAAAGATGCAACAGAACTACTGTAGAAACTGCATACACTACGCTTGTCCGTCCTTTTATGGAGTATTGCTGCCCAGTGTGGGATCCTTATCAGGTGGGTTTGACGGAGGACATCGATAGAGACCAAAGAAGAGCAGCTCGTTTCGTATTGTCACGATATAGGGAAGACAGCGTTACGATACAGGATCTGGGATGGGAATCATTACAACAACGGCGCTTATCGCTGCGGCGTGGGCTACTTACAAAACTCCAATCGCCAACATTCTCCTCCGAATGCGAAAATATATTGTTGACTCCCATTTTAATAAGTATAAATGATCATCACAATAAAATACGAGAAATCAGAGTCCAAACGGAGATATCCAGGTGTTCATTCTTTCCGCTCGCTATTCGAGAATGGAATGGTAGACATAGAAGTATAACGGTGGTTCGATGAACCCTCTGCCAGGCACTTAAATGTAATTTGCAGAGTATCCCATGTAGATGTAGATGTAGAAATGATTGTATCGCGAGGCAACGATAAATAATATCTCTGACTAAGTAATACAAACGAAATACGGACTAAAATTCATGAAATGGAGAATTCTGATGAACTTTAATTTTGCAAAGAATCGTCTTGCCTTGTCCTTCGTATTATGCCCCAAATCCTTGAAAACTATAACTACATGGCTGTGCTTAAGTGCAGTGGAAAGGAGGGAGGAGGGTCATAAGTTGTCCCTCGTGGAAACTAAACCTAGGACAAGCACCAAAAATCACGCAACCGGTTGGGTAATATACGAAATTGTTGAAACAAAATATTCCCCTTTCTCTAAATGATATTTTTCCACTGACGTAGTTACCGGCCGTCCCTTCAGTGAGATAAGTGAGCACAGACTGGGCAGCACCCAGCGCGTGACGTGCCTCGCCGACCGCCCGCCGTTAAGCAGCATTTCAGTGGGACAGCACCGGCGCCGACGCCCCCAGGCCTGGCGTCGGCGGCGCGAGCTGTCAGAGCAACAGGTGCGCCGTTCCGTTATCGCAACAGGCGGCCGGCAGCAGCGAGGAAACACGCCAGGCCCCGCTGACGGCTGCGGCCAGCGCTCGCCACTCACGACAAAGTAGTCGCTGACCGCTGACGCCAACAGCCGGCGCACTCTCGGTGGGCCGTCGCAGCCTACTCTAGTGATGGGCAGTTCGGATCATTTCACTGTTTCGAAACATACGGATCATCTGAGTCTTGTGAGTCGACTCAGTGTTTCGGCACACGAAACATCTGCCGTGCCGCAGAGTCGTGCGCCACGCTACTTTCCCCGATTCACGCGAACCGCAACAGCTACAGGGCGCCGCAGTGAGTCGACTCACTGCTTCGGCACTCGAAACACTTGCCGTGCCTCAGCACTGCGTCCTGCTGACTCCGTTGATTCACGAGAGTCGAGAAAGCTGCAGTAGAGCGATACAGCAAATACGAAACATCTGTGAAATATCAACATGGTTTTAGTAAATTATTCACTAGACTTAATAGAAGCGCAAACGATTTGTTTGCTGCAACGATTTTACAATCGAGTTAAAGCGTAAACGTTTCCTAAGTTACTCGTATTTTCGTACAAACAAATATTGTTAACAAAGGAAGCACAAAATAGTAATGTTCAGATTCCAAAGTCATGAAACTTTTTTCCAATCTTCCAAATACCATAATTAAGTTTAAATAAAACAAGAAGGATCATGGTTCAAATGTCTACGTGCATCCATAAATGAATAACTTTTTGAACAATCAACACAAACAAAATATTTAAGATTTGTTCCTAAGACATGTTTAATGCAATCAACAGATATTACTACAAGTATTAACACAAGAAAACACATTTCACAATTTACGTGACGAAACCACAAAACTGAACTAAAATTTTTCCTTGTCCTGATAGGTATTCTAATAATCATATTCATCTTCAGTCAGTCTAATAAAAGAGAATCAGTTACAGTTTCTTTAAATTGAAATTAAAAAACGTTATTTTTGTCATCTTACTGAGAATGCCGTTTCGTCTCGCTGAAATTATTTGCCCTTGATTCGAAAAGATGCGTTCACCTGGCACAGATGTAGCAACAATGCATAACAACGCTTTTTTCACGTGAAACTACCTCAAAACATCGAAGGACTTTACCACTTTTCTCGGTGGTATCCCAGTTTTCAAAACTGAGTTGAAGGGTAGCATAATTCAAAATCTCGCGTGGCGCGTTAGCGGGACAACTTCAAACCGGTTGCACGCCTGGGCGCTGTGTCGAACTCACCCAATCAGTCTGACAGCAAAACGGATGTTAACGGTACCTAGCGTCCGATACATGAATCACAAGATTCTTTGTCTCGACACAGTGCCGATTCAAGTTTAGACTCAGTCGAACAGTTCGCTGACTCGACTCACTGAGTCGAAACATCAACTCAGTACCTAACTCTAATCTACTCCTCACTTTCTAACAATGTAATTCAGGTGTGACTTACAGATTTCACTGTGTGGCGCTGCAAGCGCTGTATCCAGTCGACCGCCAACATACCAAGCACGGATTGCACAATCTTATCTATATAAGTAAATGTCATTGTAACTTCATAAAAGTTTGTACGAGGCGCGTCCAGAAAGTAAGTTCCGTTTCAATACATCTCCGCTGCGGCACTGCGACTGCAGTTCCACACATTCACTGTAGACGCTGTGTATCGAGGAGAAGAGCGTGCGCCATTTGGAGATCGCTGTCAGTTACGTACGCTTTGTTAAGCTTGTTTGAAATGTCGGCGTTGATTGAAAATCCCGCCGCCTGTGAAATTAGGTCGGTGATTCGGTTTCTGAATGCGAGGAAAGTGAAACCAAGTGAAATTTAGCGGCAACTTTGCGATTTTTACGGACCAAAAGCGATGAGTGATTCCATGGTGAGAAGATGGGTCCGACAGTTCAATGGCGGGCGTAGTGATGTGCAGGATGAAGAACGAATTCACGCGATTGATGACAAGATCCAGGAAAACCATAGGTTTACAATTAGTGCTCTCGCTATGGACGATGAGCTGAAAAAAAAAAAACTGTTTCCATCTGGCTGAAGACACAGGCGGCAGATTTCTATGAAGAAGGTACACAAAACCTGGTGCCACGCCATGACAAATGCCTGCAAAATTTCGACAGTTATGTGGAAAAGTAGTTTAAGAGTTGTAGAATTTTGTGCAATAAAAATTTCTTCTGTATCTGTGTTCAGTTTCATTTTATTATCAAACGGAACTTACTTTCTGGACGCGCCTCGTCGATAGCTAGAGATGTAAGCAAGAGGTGTCCTGATAAAGTTTTGAGACGATACCCCTGGTATTGTGGCCGTAAATCCAAGATTATCGAAGTTTTCAATCCGCGTGATATGAAGGGTACAAACCTGAAAATTTGCGTAAAGAGTCTAATATTTATATATATATATATATATATATATATATATATATATATATAAAAAATTACACTGAGGGCAAGTTAGCGATATCTCTAATAGTTCTCTGATTATTCAACAAAAACTGCTTTTCGCCTAAAATCTTCCAGAATGTTCTAGATTAAGTACCGTTAATAATTACCGTACAGTACTGAAATGTCTATACTAAGATCAGCATAATAAATATGGCTGATGTGCCAATTTTGAAAGTGATTGATAAATAACGAAAAGTACAGAAGCCAAAAACGAAGCAATTCAGAGGCTACCCCAGGCTAGTGGTTCCAATTTAAAAATTCTAGAAGAAAAATTTTAAGAACATCATATTTTTTGTGTGGATACTATTCACTAAGACCTATTTCAAGAAAAATTGTTAAACTTGTAGGTTTTATAGAAAAGACACAATAAATTTTTGAGTAGTCGAAGTATGTGCCAGCTGAGGGCTGAGTCGAGGATTTTTTGGCGAGGACCTGCGCGTCGACAGTGGGGGGGGGGGGGGGGGGGGTATATGAAGCCCACTACTGTGGCAGCTCAGGGTCGCTGTGCGACCAAGCTACGCCGAATCCACGTCACTCTGAGGAATGCTTGACAACTTAAGAGCGTCGCGTGTTTAGCCTCAGAAGTGATAGCTTTCCTGAATCCAAACGACGACTGTTGGAGGACAGAAGCGCGAGTGTAAGTACAGTGAAAAGAGAAGTGATTTCGAGAGGACTGTACACCGCCCTGGATCGCCTAATTGACTGAAGTACCAGTTTCGTGTGCTCTCCGTATGGATGTGTGAACAAAAACGCGTGGGAAGTGGGTTGATAATTCCTCACTTTAAATGGGAGCATAACTAAATAACTGCCGTGATTAGTTTACATGGAACTTGGCGTAAACATTGCCTTTGAACTGCGTCTATGGATGATCACGTTAGATGAATTCACATTTGGTATCCAGACTTGTGAAGTGCGTGTTTAATGACTATTAAAACAATAATCTTTCATTTGAACTCAAAACTTTTATTTGTAGAGGTCGATTCTGCTCCCTTTTGTTAAAGTAGAGCAAGTGACAGTTTTATTACAGGTATCCGTTAGTAAAGTGGACACAGAGACTGCGGAATGTTCAAATGTTCAAATGTTTGTTAAGCTTATGGGACTTAACTACGGGGTCACCAGTCCCTAAACTTACAAACTACTTATGAACTACTTACTAACTAGGACGGCACAAATATCCATGCCCGAGGGGGGATTCGAACCCCCGACCGTAGTGGCCGTGCTGACCGTGACTGAAGCGCCTCAGTCACCTCGGCCACCGCGGCCGGCACTGCGGAATGTATAATAGCAACTTTCCCATCGCTTTCCGGCTGTTCAAGGACATACTTCGCTGTCTCGAGTGACCGGCTAAAGGTAGGTGGAATTCATGAACGATTAGGGTCCTTTTATAAACTAATCTGCCACCCCACATATGGAGCAGACTGTGGAAATAATTCCAACAGATTAGCAGAACAAATACGTAGGTTCCGACCAAAAACCACCATGCCATCCCACAACTGCCTTGAAGCCATTTAAATTTGCTGCACCACGAAGATGGCGTGCTACAGACGCGAAATTTAACCCACAGGAAGAAGAAGATGCTGTGATGTGCACATTATTAGCTTCTCAGAGCATTCACACAAGGTTGGCACGCCGGCCGCGGTGGTCGAGTGGACTGAGGCGCCCCAGTAACGGTCTGCAAGGCCATCACGGTCGGGGGCTCGAATCCCCCCTCGGGCATGGATATTTGTGCCGTCCTTACTATTAGTTAGTTCATAAGTAGTTTGTACGTTTAGGGACTGATGACCCCGTAGTTAAGTCCCATAAGTTATACAAACATTTGAAGGTTGGCGCCGGTGGCGACACCTACAACGTGCTGGCATGAGGAAATTTTCCAACCGATTTCTCATAATTCTCATAAACAAATAGCAGTTGACTGTTGTTGCCTGGTGAAACGTTGTTGTGATGCCTCGTGTAAGAGGGAGAAATGCGAACCATCCCGTTTCCGACTTTGATAAAATCTATCGCGATTTCATTTTATCGTATCACTACATTGATACTCTCGTTGGTCGCGGTCCAATGCTGTTGGCAGAATGGAATCGGCGGGTTCAGGAGGGCAATCACTAACAGTAGAGATGACAGTCATCTTATCCGCATGTCTGTAACCACCACCTCCTACAGAGAAGGCCGCGGCGCTCTTGCGTGACGTCAGGCAGAGTAGGTTGCGCGCGCATAGCTGCATGGCTCGCTGCTTCGGCATAGTGGGCCGTGCCCCAGTGGCTACCCAGACATCTATGCGCGCGCAACCTACTCTGCCTGACGTCACACAAGAGCGCCGCGGCCTTCTCTGTAGGTGGTGTTTCTGTAACGGATCGTACAGCCACGTCTCCATCCCTGAGTCAACAGATGGGGACGTTTGCAAGACAACAACCAACTACACGGTTTGACGACGTTTGCAGCAGCATGGACCATCAGCTCTCAGAATGTATTTATAAAAGAATATGGTACAGTGTATAAGACTTTGTTGCCGTTCATGCAAGCTCATTTAAAAACAAGAAAATCGGAGAAGGAACTTTCTTGTGTCAGTGTCGCTATTTATACCTGCTCACGTACATTTATGAGTGAGAAAAATTAGTTTGGCAGCTTACTTTGTTTTTCAGAATAGTATTACTTGTAATCTTAAGATAGCAGTGTCGCAGGTCCAGTATCTTCTTCAGTTTTCATTCAAGTAATAGAATGAAAATTAACTACGAAAATATGTTATCAAATGATCGGTGGTATGACAGAGTGCTCTAAGGCGTCTTGCTATGGGACACGCGGTTGATCACCATCGGACGTTCGAATCCTACCTCAGGCATGATTGTGTGTGTGTTGTCCTTAAGTTACTTTAAGCAGTTTGGCTGCGGTTGCCAGTGACGCTGCATCCCAGACAGGAGCGCCTGCAATGGTGTAGACGGACGAACCTGGTTGCTCGAATGGGAAAACGTAATTTTTTAGGATGAATCCATATTCTGTTTACAGCATCATGATGGTCGCACACGTGTTTGGCTACATCACGGTGAACGCACATTGGAAACGTGTATTCGTCATCTCCATACTGGCGTATCACCCGGCGTGATGGTATGGGGTGCCACTGGTTACACGTCTCGCTCACATCCTATTCGCATCGACGGCACAGTGGCCGTTACATTTCAGATGTGTTACGACCTGTGGCTCTACCCTTCATTCGATCCCTGTGAAACCCTACATTTAGACAGCTGCCATGGCCAGCAATTCTCCAGATCTCTCACGAATTTGGTAAATGGTGGCCGAACAAATGGCTCGTCACGAAACGCCGGTCACCCGGTCACTACTCTTGATGAATTGTGGTATCGTGTTGTAGCTGTAGTTCTACACGCCATCCAATGCCCAGGCGCATCAAGGCCGCTATCATGGCCATAGGTGGTTGTTCTGGGCACTGATTTCTCTGGATTTATGCACCCAAATTGTATGAAAATTTAATCACATGTCTGTTCTTGTTACGCCAGTAAGAATAGCCCCTACCCAGCAGACCACCCGGCATACGTCCACGTACGCAAGTAGTGGAGTACCAGGCGAAGCCGGAATGCCGACGACTAGAGACAACCATCGCGCGTGGTAAACATTGACAGGAAAACATCAACATAAACACCAAAGCTAAACAGGGGAAAATCTTTTACAGAGGTCGCAGCTCACACGCCACGTCACTGTCCGCTGACGTATACAGAGGTCGCTGTCACTCGCAACAGTGGATCCTTCCGCCAAGCGGCAGCTATATCTGGAGGACGCAGCGACGTGACGGCAGGGCAGTCGTAGCTGACTCGCCAGCGTGAGGAGAGGAGCGTCGCGCCGCTGCTGCACTTAGCCGCGTAAACAGCGAGTAACTCTCGCCGGAGATGGCAAATCGAGCTGCGACAAGGAATCGACGGGGACAGCCACGAAGTGGCGTTCTAGCGGCGTTAGTCCACCTCGCTGCCGAGGTGATGGCCTTGGCAGGCGCGGGTAGAAGGCAGCGCCGACGGCGGGCACGGAAGTTTGTGCAGTACTTCCGCTGCCAAAAGATCGGCCACGTGGCCGGTGACTGCACGGCGACGTTTGCGTGTTTGCGCTGTGCGGGCGCACACGACACGCGCAACTGCACGCACCCGCGGGACGCCGACAAGCGGTGCGTCAACTGTGGCGGTCCCCATGCCGCCAACTTCCGCCGTTGCCCGTACATTGAAGAATGGCGCACGAAGCAGAAGTCGGGACGTGCGGAGAACTCGAGGACGGGCACTGCGACGCCGGCCGCGTCCGCGGCCGATCCGTCCCCTGCGCCTCGTGCACCACGTGGGAACGTTCGAGGGTCGGCTGGTGGCGACGCCGTCACGTCGGGTGCACACGTTATTCTGCATCCCGCGGCGGATGACGCCATGGTTCGTCTTCAGGCCGCGATGGCGGCAGAACGGGAGCAGCACCACGCCGCCCTCGACGTCGCGATGCGACGAATTGCGGACCTCGAGCGGGAGTTGAGGCTCGTCAAAGCGACGATTAGCCACACCCCTCCCCCGCATGCTGGGGTGCCCTGCAGTTCTACTGATACTGCGATTGAAACCGCTTCCCTCGACTCCGCCATGACGGGGGACGCGGGCGCGGCGAAGATGGAGGTGAACGCGCCTCCGACACGAACTGGCGAAAAGGCTGCGCCTGAGGGGGCGGCCCCCGCGCACGTGGAGGGAGGGGGCGTGTCGGAAGACGACGCGACCTACTTGGAGATGCCGACGAAACATGACGTCAAACGAGTCCTGCTACAAATATTGACGAATATTGACGAAGATCCTACCCGAATCGAAAATACCACCACCCCCACACCACCCAGTTCAATTAGCTGAAGACATTCAGCGTCCTATTTGGCGGTTAGTGGGCCGTCAAGGTTTTAATGATTTGAATAATTATTGCGTTTTCACGGAAGAGCAGTTTAAACAGATAGCTCAAATAGCCCAGGAATACTTGGACCTTCGGCGCTCTCGCAAATAGAGCGGCCCCCCACTCCATCTATCCGGGGTGCCTTACGGGTCGAGGGCTTAAGCCCTGCAGGCCCTTACAAGTCAGCCCCGAATGTTTATGGCAAAATAAAGAAATAAAGTCAGCCTACCTTCCTCCTACACTGCTCCATCTGGGGTTGGAGATCGCTGGATAGTGATGGTACCCCATTCCACCTTGTTCCATTAAAGGAAAAAAAAAAGTGACGGCAGTTCCACCTCGAGGAATGTTACGAACCACTAATACGCCGAGGACCGACTACGCCAGCCCACTGGACCCCCTACGGACTCCGACTCGGACACGATCAACCGATGATATCACGATTAGGAGTTAGTGTTTCAGGCTACGGCCTATACCTTTGTCAGTAAAGAAATACTTTGTTACCCTGTACCGGGAATGGGCCCGAGTATTTTCAGTTAATGTGAACTATTGTGTTGTGCAAACAGACTTGTATATCGTGTGAATAAACCGTGTTTCCAACGTTTTGTGTTGAATTAGTCACAACAGTTCTAGTATATTTGTCCAATGAATACCCGTTTCACCTGCATTTCTTCTTATTGTAGCAATTTTAAGGGTCAGTAGTATATATATTTACAGCATATCCGATTTAATTTGACCGCCGTAAATAAGTGTCCAGATGCAAATTACAAAATGTTTCAAGCAAATGTTCTTTAGCCGTAAGAGTGACGTCAATTATCATGATATCCTTCTGTTTTATTATGTACAATACGGATACATTTAGGACAATTGTTTAGTCCTTTTAAAATTTGTCCTGTAGAGCCGATATACAATAAAGATTGTCCTTCCTACAAACTGCATCCACATAACGTTTCTTTTATTGTTTCTGAAGGTAGGCCAAATGCTACGCAGGCAGAGGAGCTGTACAGAGATGTTTTCTCGTCTTGTTACCACGCTTCAGGAAACTGGAAGTTTCTACTCACCACAACACAATCGTCGTAGTACTCGGACAGACGAAGCTGCCGAAGTTCGTGTTCTCGCTTTCGTTGCTGTGTAGCCATTTGTGAGTACACGACGGCTTGATGATGAAACTGGCATTCCTAAAACCTGTGTACATCGTCACCGGTTCCATCCTTACCATGTAAAACTTCATCAAGAATTGCACGGGAATGATCTCCAGAATCATGTACAATTCAGTGGGTACTGCTACAAATCCTCGCTAACCCGTTCTCCAATGTTCTATTTACCGATGAATGTTCCTTCTCAAACAAAGGACAGGTAAATACAAATAACATGCATTATTGGCCTACCGACAACCCGCGATGGCTTAGACAGGTCGAATATCAGCGTCAATGGGGAGTTAACGTCTTGTGTGGGATGCTTGGAGCTGTAACTATTGCCGTATTTCATCAAGTATAGTTTTAACGGGACTTCCTCAGACGAATTCTTCTTTCTCTTCTGGATGAAGTAGCGCTAAGAACCAGAATGGTTATGTGGTATCAACACGATGAATGTTCAGCACATAATGCCTTTCGGTCACGTCGTGTTCTTTACCGAAGGTATCCTGCCAGATGGATTGGTCGAGGAGCAACAATTACTTGGCGTGCTAGGTTTATTGATTTAAAACCTCTAGAATTTTTTCTTTGGGGATGCATTAAAGACGTAGTCTATCGCGATATTTCAACAATTCGGGGACATACAGAAACGTATCATGCTTGCTTGCAATTCTCTTCAGCAGGCAACACTGGAAGCTGTAAATAATTCTTCCATTCAACGAGTGCACCAGTGTATTTGGGTCCAGGGTCACCACTGAGCACCTTTGAATGTTCTACTCCTGGGAAATGTTAGAGGAGAGTCAAGATCAATTTTGTGTCATGTTTTTACTTGGTTTTCATTTGTTTCCTGACATCCCCACAGGTGGACAATTTTGTGATCCCGGGCTAAAACGTCTATGTTCTGTTACCCTTTCAGTCCCACCTTATGAAATCAGCTTTGGAAAAATTAAAATCCAGTGTTTTCTGTATTATTACAGTGCAGTAAAAATCAAAATGTGATTTAAAATTTTTGATCGAACTATTGATCTTTTATATTATTTATTTCACGCACAACACAGACGTTCGAGGTATTTTATTACTTGGCCGTTATTTTGTAGCTAGTAAACACTGCCAGATCAATAAAGTTACAATAGTCTTCGCCACAGCTCCAAAGACAAGGCAATTCACTGCTGAAATAAAATAAAAGGGACCACACTCACGCTCACACTTTCAGTCACATACAGACGGAGAAACAACACAACCTCCATGATAGAAAGATTAATTCCTCATAAGAGGCTGCATGTCGTACCAAACGGCAAAATGTCGTACTAGAAGCATGTTGTTCTTCTGCTAGAAAAAAGGCAGTCATGTTGTTTATGTCTGCCTGACACCTCTGGGTGAAAGTCGTTAGGAAAATAGTTAGAAATATTTTCTTCGACTGAGATTTTCATGGAGTATGATCACTCGCGAGCAAGTCAGCGCAGGAGAACGCTTGAACACAGAGGAGTGATAGCTAAGGCGCGGGAACGTGCTGTTCCACGGTCGATGTTGTCAGGCCTTTGTCGGCGGAATACTAAGTTTCGGAACGTTATCCAGTGATGAGTGACAAGACATATCACATTCTTTAATTACATCAACATCCTGCCTAGTATTTTCTCCTTAAATTGAAGGGTGTCAGCATCTTCAGTTTCAGTATTGTCGACAACATCACAGCAGGCTTCTCAATAACTAAATCGAATTGTAAGGCCGCAACAAAATTTTCCATCACGCCGAAGTTTAGGTAGTGCATGAGACGTATGCTCAGAATTCTTCCGTCTAGTGTTCCTGACATTAGTTAAAATAGTAAGTACCCATTTACAGCATTCTTAGCTGTTCATTATCCCAAGTCATTATTACCTATGTGGGATCCAGTTAAATGAATTCATTTAAGTGCCAACCTAATTAAATTCATTTTTTAAATGTTGACATAAACGACTTAGCTTGGTTAAGAATGATAGCATCATAACTTCTCCCAGACAAAACTTAAAAGTTTATTTGTTCCTGAAACCCTGCACAAATTATATATATATATATATATATATATATATATATATATATATATATATATATATATATTGCAATGAAACTTTGGTGAACTGTTCACCGTACGCCCACGAAGGTTCCTGGCCCAAAAACAAAAGAGCACGACATATAGCTCAGGAGATACGACGTCATAACTAATGAGAGGCCACCGCATGAGAATACCCAGATTTATGCGTCAATTAATGGAAAAAGGGAGTATTTAGGGACCTACAACAAAGTTTGCATGTAATTTTCGGACGTTTATGAAGCGTTTTGTAACTTCCGCCCCCCCCCCCCCCCCACCTTCAACACACACAAAATGATGAAACGAAAAGAATACCGCCCACAACAGTTTCGCTGTAGATGCCGTAAAACAGTCCCATCAGGATTGACCTTGTATCGAATAAAGTTATCATTACAGATTTGCATGTTGCTATTTTTTTTTTTTTATTATAGTCGACATGATCGACTGGAGAGTGTCCGCAACTGCCGCAACTTCCGTCAACAGTTGCAATATAATTGTTTAAATGCATGTTTCGATCACTTGGATCATCTTCAGAACTTATAGTTGTGTCCGCAACTCGTCTGGCTGAGTACTAATTTTATTTTTGTCTGCAAGTCAGCCTTAATTCTCTTGCATCCAAAATTAAGCAATCTGTATTCTTAGTCACAGTCTATATAAAAGCGAAAGGACACTCACTGACTAAACACAACATCTCGAAAACTACTTCACCTATGAAACTGAAATTTGGCATAAATGTGGTTTATAACTAAGAAAGTATTTTATGATAAGTGCATGGCGGAACATACTTATCATACAGACTCACGAAATCTACAGTTTCATTCCAATCTTAACGAAATTTCGTACGCTTGACCTTCAAAACAAGAGGAAGGTCACCGTCTACCTTAAGTTTCATACGGTGCGTGGGGGAGGGTACTTTTCAACACACAAATGCATCCCTAAATACCTTGGTCGCGCAATAACTTGAGAACAGCTCGACCAATTTCACAGATCCTTTTTTGTTGTTTTCGTTTAATCTCAGAACAAGAGTTGTGTGAAACACAACTGGAATATTTGAGAACAACAAGTACGTTTTTCAATGATACCCTGCGTTTCTATTCCATAGAAATCTATAGTTTTATTCCAATACCTTAAAAACAATTTCGTTCGGTGCTTTGTGGAGGGTACTTAACTTACGGAATTTTACAAAATGCGTAGTTTTCCTCCAATCTTTATGAATTTCTGCACACATGACCTTTAAACCAAGAGGAAGATCACTGGGTACATAAATGTATGGTACATGACAGAGGTTACCTTGGAGAAAACTTTGCCGAGAGAGGGAAAGGTGGAAACGGACAGAGAAATGGGAGAGAAAGAGGTGGATGCAGAGAGAGGGGGGGGGGAGGGGTTGTGGACTACGAGAGTGTAGGAAAGAAAAACACCCGGGCAACGCCGGGTTTACAGCTAGTCTATATATATTTCAAAATGAATGTTGTCTATATGTCCTCTATGGGTTCATAAACCATTCTTTCGATTGCAATGAAACTTTTGTGAATTGTTCACCGTATGCCCACGAAGTTTTCTGACCCAAAAACAAAAGAGCGTGACACATAGCTCAGGAGATATGACGTCATAAATAATGAGTCGCCACCGCATGAGAATACGCAGATTTATGCGTCATTTATGCACATTTCCTCCTAAACCACTGAACAGATTTCATCCAAATTTGATACACATCTTCTTTACAGTGAGGTACCAATTCCGTAATGGTGAGAATGACATAGACATATGGTTAAGGAGATATAAGGTCATAAACAACAAGAGTTGCTAGAATCTGCCACATAATGCGACGAGAATGTATGAGAACGAGATTACTTAGCGACTTACACCAAACTTTAAAAATAAATTCAAACCTTTATTGAACGATTTCTCGCTCCAACTTTAGCAAAATTATGAAAGGAATAAAGTTCCTCGCTTACTACTTTTCCCCTGCTCAAGGACTAAAACTACGGCATTCGGTATGACGTTACAATTTGTAATTTCTACACTACAAATTGTAGCCGCAGGAAATTTTACAGACAAATCTTCTAAATTGTATACAGTACTACACGTAGTTCATGAGATATAAGGACATAAACAGTAACGTTCATGGAAAACCGACATCACACATCAAGTTTTACTCTATTATTTCTTTAATACTAATTGTATTGTCTAATTGTCGATTGCATCATAAAATTCTTAAAAGCACAGGGATTCCTAGCTAAATGTTAAGAAACGGCCACATGCCCACAACGAAAACAACACTAATGCTTTTTCGTTCATCGACGTTATCAGTACTAAACAGTAATAGTACCTTCCGCTCGCACATTAGGCGACTGCTGTGAGATGAACCGACTAACAAACAAGTGTTGTGTGCTAATATTGTAAATCTGATACAATCATATTAATTGCGCCGTTGAAATGCATATTATTATTCGCATTACATACCATGGAAATTATGCTCTTTCAGATAATTGAAAGTTTCAACAGCAGTAATAACATTTGCAGCAAAGTTTGTGATTTTGGATGTGAAATATTAGTATTATAAACAACAGACCACGCCAAACAAATTCTCAACTAACATGTGAAAGGTCACGCTATCTCTATTCAAGCACTCGGGCTTGAGTCGAAGACCTATTTCAATACATTATATTTACAGTAAAATGTACTCGTTCTTTAAATCTTAACGACGAATCTGTCTTCTTCTCGAAGGCCCAGTTCAATCATATATCTTGATTGTTTAAAACTGTGCTGTATTCATTAACCGAAGAATTTCGTCTTCAATCAATAAGAAATTAGTTAAAATATGTTTCTACTTATATATTAATTTTTTGGATAGCGTTTTATCTCCTGATCCAGTAAACAAGTCCAGAATTAATTTAGATGTAGTTTGTTCATGCTACGATACTGAAGTTTCGCTACGGTCGCCGCCACACGGAAATGGCCGTGCGCTCTAATGCGCCTTGCTGCGGAGTGTGCGACTGCTCCCCGTCGGAGTTTCGAAAATTAATTAGTTTGAGTAGCTGGTTAGGCTAAGGACTGCTGAGTGCTGCAGTTTGCTCCCATAGCTTTACAACCATTTGAGCATTTGCTATGGTCCATAGACGTTCGTGAATATCAAAATATATTTAACATAAAATGACGCATATGATAAAATATGGAGCTTATGACAAACAGTGAAAACTATTTTGCCATGCCGTACTATACAAAAGTCGGCATGACTTGGAGATCTTAGGCAGGGTTGTATGTCATTCGATGATCCTTACGACGATACAGAAAAATATGTTTACACATTGGACGATCTGAGCATTAATCCGCTTATTAAAGCAGTTTACGTTGGTGAATTATATAAATCTCTGTTGAATCATCTAACTCGAAAGATAATCTATTACGTTAAAAAATGTGAGGCATGAATATTAACATACACCACGGCCTAATCCCATAAATTCAACGTTGCCAACTCTACAAGCACCGAGCATGAATGTCTGCATTTTATGACCTTTTTTCAGTTCGTTTCGGCTTACTAGGGCCACGAGGCTCGTCTTTCAGCTTAGTTCTTTTGCTTTTTCTTGGTCCAGTACGCCTTCATTTTCTGGGTGTAAGCCTGCTTCCTCTCATCCGTCCATTTAGGTCTGTTGGTGCCTGTACACTTCTTGCTTGTGAGAGATAGTGGGAAGATTCCATGTAGGATGGCCTGGCGGTATTGCGTTCGATTTTCGGTTATCTGTAATGGCACCTGCAGTTCCTCTAAGTCTGATCTAAAAGAGGTGAACCACTTGGCTTTGGACGCCTTTCCCCTGCTTGTCACTGTGAGGATCTTCTTGGTGAGCCTCGAGCGATTCAGGCGGGTCATGTGCCAGTAGAAGGTCAGTCGCCTTTTCCTCATACATGTCTTCCTGGTCTTCCTGGTGTTCATACAGTTCGTTATTGTGCCTGATTCTGTAAGTACTGTCTTCCTCTCTTATGGGTCCTAATATTCTCCACAGGATCTTCCTTTCTTTAAGTTCTAGTTTCCTGAGTGGGTCCTTTCGATTATCAAGAGGCACTCAGAGGGTCTTACTAGCGAGTTGTAGTGCTTCAGTTTTAAGTTCTTGGAGGTATAGATATTCTTACATGAATGATAGGCTCTCTCTGACTTGGTGCACCTGGTGTCTATGGCCAAGGTTTCGCTCTCACTTGTTGAAATCCATTCTCCCAAGTACTTGACTGCAGGCACTTTACAGATATTATTGTTTCCTAGTGGGACTGTAGAAGAAGCCTGTTTGATATTGGTGATGAACTCAGTCTTCTGTAGGTTGATTTTCGAGCCAGTTTTTACTGCAACATTATAGAGGTTCTGTATTTGATGAGTAGCCTCCTCCATGCTGTTTTCCAATATTTAAAAAAATTAACCCAGTAACGCACATTATCTAAACATCTATGGAGCGAAGAGAGTTCTCAAGAATAAATTATTTCATTTTTTGCCTAAAACTGTCGTTATCAGGCGCCAATATTGTGACATAAGGGAGATTATCCAATACCTTTTATGACTGCGAACTTCGCTCCCTTGTTTGCTGATGTGGTTTAAAAAAGACTCACAGTGACTCACATGGACAGGATCGGCACATAGTATAAAACGAGAGGAAGTACGAAAAGAAAGCTGACGATAAACCGTCTATTAACTACGTTTTTCAAAACGGCATTGGTAATAGGTCCATAGACTTACAAACTACGTGAACTAATTTATGCTAATGAAAACACACAAACCTATGACCGAGGAAGGACTGTAACCTCCGACGGGGAGCAGCCGCACGCACAGTAGCAAGGCTCCTTAGAACGCACGGACATTCCCACGCGGTTCACGAAGTTGTTCACAACAATTCGAATTTGCAGCTGGTTTTACGTAAACTTGCTGCTTCCATATGCGACGTTCATGACATAGTAATTTTGAAAGAGACCGCAAAAGATCTGGAAGAGCAATTAAATGGAATGGACAATATCTTGAAAGGAAGATATAAGATGAACATTAATTAGAGTAAAACGAAGGTAATGGAATCCAAAATCAGGCGATGCTGAAGGAATTAGATTAGGTAATGAGACAATAAAAGTAGCAAGATAACTTCTGATGGCCGAAGTAAAGAAGATACAAAATGCAGAATGGCTTTGGGAAGAAAAGTGTTTCTAAAGAAGCGAAACTTGTTAACATCCAATATTAATTTGAATGTTAGGAAGTCCTTTCTGAAAGCATTTGTCTGGAGTGTAGCATTCTATGGGAGTGAAACGTGGACGATAAGGAGATCAGATAAAAAGTTGATAGAAGCTTTTGAAATGTGGTGCTACAGACGAATGATGAAAATTAGATGGGTCGAGGAGGTGCTTAACCGAATCGGGGAGAAAAGGAGTTTCTGGAACATCCTGACTAAGAGAAGGGATAGATTGCTAGGATACATTCTGAGACAGTAAGGAATTGGCAACTTAGCATTAGAATGAAGCGTGTGGGGTAAAAACCGTAGAGGGAGACCGAGAAACGAATACAGTAAACAGATTGAAAAGGATGTAGGTTGCCGAACGTATTCTCAGATGAAGAGACTTGCGCAGGACAGGGTAGCGTGGAGAGCTGCATCAAACCAGTCTGCGGATTGAAGACCACAACAACAACAACAACATCAATACGTGTAGTCTGCCTCAAATGGCATATCTCAGTGATATGCCTTTCCATGCGATATACGTAGGATCGATAAAAGCAGTGACAGTGAATTAAACGTATACATGATGTAAGTTATCTACCGGACACTTAATATCCGTAATCTCAGCTTAATAACATGAAATTTTTCTCGAATAAGAGTTGTAAAGAGCCTGGCTCTTTCTCCTGCATTAATAAAAGGTCGTAAAAGGGCCACCATCTCACAGAGAGGAAATCCATTTCAGCAACTTCCGTTCAGTTCCGTCTCTGTCCCCGATTCTTTCTTCCGTGTAACTTCGTCGCTCCGTCCTTGTAAAAAAGTTTTGTCTCCGGCGACAAGTTAGGAAGGTAATTCTGTTGTGCCCGCAAACAGAGGCACCGAGACGAGAAAGGAAACGACAAGGGCTGGCCGGCTCTCTGCCGCGAGGCTTGGTTCTCATGTTTGCAGTGAGGTCGGGATGCAATGCCTTAGTAGCGAAAAAAGATGTATCGTAACAGATTTCGTTTTTCTTTGTGTTACTGTGAACCCAACGGTGTTTAAGCCAAACGAAAAAGTTCTCATAAGAGAAAAAGCAATGATACTTTTATTTCTTTTTTTATTATTTATTTATTTCTAAAAAGTCAGCAATAGCAGTTTTTGTATGTCACATTGATATGATAAACATTTCTATAATATTATAATGACATTGAGTGTGATCCTCTCTAATGAGTAAATTATGATATCGTACCGCACATATTCCGTTTCATGTGAGTACATCGCCGTCGGGATGTCAGAACTATAACATTCATACTTGTCATAATAATAGTTACTTTCCGCTTTTTACCTTCTAAATATTTCAGCTAAAGTTTATAGCAATTATACTGAATATTAGTCTAAAATGTGTTCTGGTGTTTTGAATGTGATCCATATAAACAAAATTACTTTACCGTACAGGTAAATGCTAGCTGAAAACTCGGCGTTGCCCAGGTATTTACTTATGTATTCAAACATCTACTGACCTTTCTCTCTGTGTTCATCTGCTTTTTTCTATTAACATGTTATATTTACCAGAGAATGTATAAGAAATAAGTCTGTATTGCATAATATACAAAATTTTAAGTACAGTATCAAAACAAAGAAAGATAGTAATCAAAATACAAATGAGATGTAACATTCATACAGTCATTTAATTCACAACTCTACTATAAACAATATTTCTTGTTGAAGATCTAAAATGAATAATTTCTTTGGAAAGGATACCCCTAAGCAAGTGACAAAGTTTTCCGTGTGAGAAACTTGGGCATGTCAAATCCACTCTACAGTATTGAAAAGATTGCCCTATAGTTTATTAATCGTAATAGAAAATTTAAGTCCCACTGGAAACAGCAGTCTCTTGAAGTTAAAAACCAGATGTGTCGTAAATAATTGGTATTCGTTGGACGCACTCTCATTCTCTTCCTCTCCTGATAACATCGGCAAGTGTCGTCGCCGCAGTTTTATATAGTGTCTTCAGTGTTTCTTGGTCTTTCCAGTGTTTATGTTGCTTACGGTGTGTTTTAACGCCACCGTGGCACAAACCTTTTAACTAACTGCATGTATTTTATGTATCTCTCTGTGTTATATTTCTGCAAATAACTTCTTTGTGTCTAAGTTTTACGTGCTTCACTTATTACCACTTTGTCATCGTTTCTTATAATCATCAGTTCCACGTTTTAAAAGTCGCTCGGCTGCAGAGCATCGCATAAGCTGCTGCCAGCCTACTGAATGTGTCATTAGGTATACAACAAAGAAAAAAATCTTTCATATCAGGAATTAGAAGGCACGTGGATGCAGGTAGGGAGATCTGGAATGCCATACGTTTCGAAAGTGACTAGAGATGATGCGGTCGTCACCGAAGATTTAAGGAAGCACGTCTTTCACCTATCGCCCCATCTTGCATGAAAGTAGTAGTGTTGACAGATTTCCAGAGGAGGGCTTTAAAATGTTCATCCAGATCTGGAATAAAAGAGCTTGTGAAACAACAGCACACAGTCACGTAAGTTGAATGCAGTGGAGGTTCTTCCATATCGACAGTCCTTTGAATTCACAGCACCATTCAGAGTAACATGTGCCTCTTTCGTCCAAAGAATATTCCCTGGCCACATGTCATGGGTATCCCTCACAAAAAAGCACTGGCGTTTTACCTTATCCTTGGGCTGCATTTGATGCACATTATGAATCTTGTAAAATGGAAAATCACCGCAAAATCTTCTGAACAGTTGACCAAGAGAGAGAAAATTGTCGTGCCACACCTGGAGCTATAGGACATGGAAACATCACCAAAAGTAATTATATAAACAATTGGAACTTAAAGTGAGACTAAATTCACAAAACTTTTTGTGCTAAACGTAAAAAGACGTTCATTGTTCTCAATATTTAACTTTTGACGATTAAATGCCCACAATTCGAGTATGTCTGCACGGCTCCAAATAAATTCAGAAAACAGCGTATTTGTAATCTTCCTTTTCATAGTCACCACGATGTATCAAGCGTATATAATAGAACATTTCCCTCTATTTCGGTACCTAAGAGAGGTGACGTGGGATACCTGCTAGTATCGCATCACGTCGGTTTTCATTTTGGTGGGACGCAGGAAGGTGGCACAGTGGATAACGCACTGCACTCGCATTCCAGGTGACGGCGGTTCTACATCTACATCCATACTTCTCAAGCCACCCGACGGTGTGTGGCGGAGGATACGTTGAGTACCACTATCGGTTCTCCCTCCTATTCAAGTCACGTATTGTTCGCGGAAAGAAAAATTGTCGGTATGCCTCTTTGTGGGCTCTAATCTCTCTGATTTTATCTTAATGATCTCTTCGCGAGATATACGTAGGAGCAAGCAATATACTGCTAGACTCTTCGGTAAAGGTATGTTCTCGAAACTTCAACAAAAGCCCGTACCGAGCCACAAAGCGTCTCTCCTGCAGAGTCACCCAAAGGAGTTTATCGATTATCTCCGTAACGCTTTCTCGATTATCAAATGATCCTGTAACGAAGCACGCTGCTCTCCGATGGATCTTTTCTATTTCCTCTATCAACCCCACCTGGTACGGATCCCACACCGGTGAGCAGTATTCAAGCTGTAGACGGACAAGTGTACTGTAACCTACTTCCTTTGTTTTCGGACTGCATTTCCTTAGGATTCTTCCAATGAATCTAAGTCTGGCATCTGCTTTACCGACGATTGATTTTACACGGTCGTTCCATTTTAAATCACTCCTAATGCCTACTCCCAGATAATTTATGGAATTAATTGCTTCCATTTGCTGATCTGCTATAGTGTAGCTAAATGATACAGGATCTTTCCTTCTTTGTATTCGCAGCACATTACACTTGTCTACATTGAGATTCAATTGCCATCCCCTGCACCATGCGTCAATTCCATACAGATCCTCCTGCATTTCAATACAATTTTACATTGTTACAACCTCTCTATATACTACAGCATCATCCGCAAAAAGCCTGAGTGAATTTCCGTTGTTATCCGCAAGGTCATTTATATATATATATATATACTTCGGAAGACTTCTCTCCCTTGAGAATGACATGCTGCATTCTGTTATCTAGTAGCTCCTCAATCCAATCGCACAATTGGTCTGATAGACCATATGCTCTTACTTTGTTCATTAAACGTCTGTGGGGAACTGTATCAAACGCCTTGCGGAAGTCAAGAAACACGGCATCTACCTGAGAATCCTTGTCTATGACCCTGTGAATCTCGTGAACGAATAGGTTTCACATGATCCCTCTTTTCGAAATCCATGCTCATTCCTACAGAGCAGAACACTAGTCTCCAGAAATGTCATTATACTCGAACATAATACATGTTCCATTATTCTACAACTGATCGACGTTAGAGACATAGGCCTACAGTTCTGCACATCTCTTCGTCGTCCCTTCTTGAAAACGGGGATGACCTGTGCCATTTTCCAATCTTTCGGGACATTACGCTCTTCTAGAGACCTACTGTACACCACTGCAAGAAGGGGGGCAAGTACCTTCGCGTACTCTGTGTAAAAACTAACTGGTATCCCATCTGGTCCAGCGCCTTTCCTCTTTTGAGCGATTTTAATTGTATTTCTATCCCTCTGTCAATAATTTCGATATCTGCCATGTTGTAATCTGTGCGGAAATCTAGAGAAGGAACTACAGTGCAATCTTCCTCTGTGAAAAAGTCATTTAGTAATTCAGCCTTTATCTTCCTCTGTGAAAAAGTCATTTAGTAATTCAGCCTTTATTCTCCGAAAACTGTCTTGAGCAGTTAAACCGGCAACCCACGCGCAATGGAAATATTCTAAACCTAATAGCCACAAACAGGCCTGACCTTATTAACGTTGTCTGTGTAGAGACAGGAATTAGTGATCATGATATCGTCATAGCGTCGATGGTGACAAAAGTTCATAAACCAATCAAGAAGGCTAGGAGCGTGTTTTTGTTGGGAAGAGCCGATAAGCAAATGTTACGATCGCACTTAGAAAATGAATGGGCATCGTTTAGTTCCGGGACTATGGAAGTGTTAGAGAAATATGTGCCGGTAAAGACGATTAAGGATGGAAAAGATCCACTGTGGTATAATAATAATATTAGGAAGCTGCTGAGAAAGCAAAGGCTGTTGCACTCTCGATTCAAAAAAGAACACGCAAATGATGACAGGCAAAAGTTAGTAGAGATTCGTGCGTCTATAAAAAGATCGATGCGCGAAGCATACAATAATTATCACAGCCATACCTTAGCTAAAGATCTTTCCGAGCACCCGAAAAAATTTTGGTCCTATGTAAAATCGATAAGCGGGTCAAAGCCCACTGTTCAGTCACTCGTTGATCATTCCGGGGCAGTAATAGAAGAAAGCGAACGGAAAGCTGAAGTTCTAAATATAACCTTTAAGAAATCTTTCACGCAGGAGGACCGCACACATGTGCCCTCATTTGATCAACGTACTAATTCCGAAATGGGGGACATAGCAATAGGTATTTCCGGTGTAGAGAAGCAGCTGAGAGAGATAAATACGAAAAAGTCTGCTGGTCCGGATGGAATACCAGTTCGGTTTTACAAAGACTATTCTGCGGCGTTGGCCCCCTACTTAGCTTGCATTTATCGCGAATCTTTAATTCAGCGCAAAGTTCCTAGTGATTGGAAAAAAGCGCAGGTGACTCCCGTTTATAAGAAAGGAAAGAGAACTGACCCACACAATTACAGGCCAATATCGTTGACATCAGTTTCATGTAGAATTTTAGAGCATATTCTCAGTTCGAATATAGTAAATTTCCTTGAAAGGCGGAAAAGCTTCTTTCCATGAATCAGCACGGGTTTAGGAAACATCGTTCATGTGAAACTCAGCTTGCCCTTTTCTCACATGACATCTTGCGAGCCATGGATGAAGGGCAACAGGCGGATTGTGTTTTTCTCGACTTCAAAAAGGCGTTCGACGCGGTGTCACACTGCAGATACGAAGATACGAGCTTATGGAATAGGTTCACAGATTTGTGACTGGCTGGAAGACTTCCTAAGTAATAGAACGTTGTTCTCGACAGCGAGTGTTCATCAGAGATGACTGTATCGTCAGGTGTGCCCCAGGGGACTGTGATAGAACCGCTATTATTTTCTACCTATATAAGTGATCTTATGGTCAGAGTAAGTTGTAATTTGCGGCTGTAGCTGATGATGCTGTGGTGTATGGGAGGGTGTCGTCTGTAACTGACTGTAATAGCATACAGGATGACTTAGACAAAATTTCTAGTTGTTGCGAAGAATGGCAGCTAGCTCTCAATATAGAAAAATGTAAGGTGATGCGCATGAGTAGAAAAACAATCTTATAATGTTCGAATACAGCATTAGTAGTGAGCTTCTTGATGCTGTCACGTCGTTCAAATATCTAGGCGTAACATTGCAGAGCGATATGAAATGGAACGAACAAGTAAGGACAGTTGTGAGTAAGGCGGACAGCCGACTTCGGTTTCTTGGGAGAATTTTGGGAAGATGTACTTCACCTGTAAAGGAGACCGCGTATAAAACGCTTGTACGACCACGTCTTGAGTATTGCTCAAGTGTTTGGGACCCGCAGCAGATCGGTTTGAAGGAAGACATAGAGGCGGTTCAGAGGCGAGCAGCTAGATTTGTTACCGGTAGATTCGACCAATGCGCGAGTGTCTCGTAAATGCTCCGGCAACTCAATTGGGGATCGCTGGAAGAAAGACGACGTTCTTTTCGTGAATTTCTGTTAAGTAAATTTAGAGGGCCGGAATTTGAAGATGAGTGTAGTACGATCTTGCTGCCGCCTACTTACATTTCGCGTAAAGATCACAAAGACAAGATAAGAGAAATTAGGGCTCGTACGGAGGCATATAGGCACTCTTTTTTTTCTCGTTCTATTTGGGAGTGGAATAGGAAAGGAAATGCCTAGTAGTGGTACAGTGTACCCTCCGCCACGCACGTTTCGGTGAATTGCGGAGTATGTATGTAGATGTAGATGTCATCCTCTGTTTCAATGCCATTTCCGTCACAGAGTGTCTGGAGATTTTGTTTTGATCCACCTACCGCTTTGACATACGACCAAAATTTCTGCTGGCCGCGGTGGCCGAGGGGATTGAGGCGCTCCAGTCACGGTCCGCACGGCCGCTACGGTCGGGGGTTCGAATCCCCCCTCGGGCATGGATATTTGTGCCGTCCATAGTTGTAAGTAGTTCATAAGCAGTTTTTAAGTTTAGGGACTGATGACCCCGTAGTTAAGTCCCATAGACTCTACAAACATTTCTTCAAACATTTTTCCAAAATTTCTTAGGATTTTCAGCCAAGTCAGTAAATAGAACTTTACTTTCGAACTCGTTGAACGTCTAGCGTAGCCCTCACGCTACATTTCGCTTCGTTTAATCTTTGTTTGACGACAAGGCTTGGGCTATGTTTATGTTTGCAGTGAAGTTCCCTTTGCTTCCGTAGGTTGTTGTACCATGGTGGCTCCTTTCTATCTCTTACGATCTTTCTTGGTACATACTCATCTAATGCATATTGTACGATGGCTTTGAATTTTGACCACTGTTCCTCAACACTATCTGTACTTGAGATAAAACCTCTGTGTTGAGCCGTCAAGTACTCTCAAATCAGCTTTTTGTCATTTTTTCCGAACAGAAAAATCTTCCTACATTTTTTAAATATTTCTATTTATGGCTGAAATTATCGATGCTGTAATCGCTTTATGATCGCTGATTCCCTGTTCTGCGATAACTGTTTCGAATAGTTCGGGTCTGTTGTCGCCACTGTTTAACTTCTCAAGGTAATTTTCAGATAATGCACTCATAACAATTTCACTGGATTCTTTTTCCCTGCCACCCGTCATAAATATTTGGGTCTCCCAGTCTATTTCCGGTAAATTAAAATCTCCTCCCAAAACTATAACATGATCGGGAAATCTACTCGAAATAGTTTCCAAATTTTCCTTCAGGTATTCTGCCACAACAGCGGCTGAGCCAGGAGGCCTATAGAAACATCCAATTACCATGTTCGAGCCTGCTTTAACCGTGACCTTCACCCAAATTATTTCACACTTCGGATCTCCGTCTGTTTCCTCCGATACTAGTGCACTTTTTATCGCTCTAAACACGCCTCCCCCTTCACTGTGCAGCCTATCTCTGCGGTATACATTCCAGTCTGAGTTTAGAATCTCATTACTATTTACATCTGCGTTCAAAGTCGCTTCTGTCCATCCAGGTTAAGGTTTTCAGTGATTTCCCAAAATCACTTCAGGTAAATGTAGGAAAGGTTCCTTTCAAAGTTAACTGCCAATTTCATCCTCATCCTTAAGAAAACAATCAGAACTTCTGCTCCAATAAGCTCGCTGTAGGTGGTATTGTGGCGTCGCACAAGTACAAAGTGCGCGCCACCTACTTTCGCCGCGCGCCGCCATGCATGCACGGCGCGGCGTTCTTCCGACGACAGCCACGAGCGCCCTCTGGTACAACGCCGCTCGTGGCCACCACTGAAGGACATCGGCCACTTCGCACTTCGGACTGAGATAGCAACGACTTCGGACTGAGATAGCAACGAGTTAGGACCTTCGTAATCAGATAGGCACCATTGAAGACTTTGCTATCGTACAGGCACTAGGCAGGCCTCTAACAACTATGTATCAACATTCTGCAGTACTATGTAAAAGTTAAGTATTGTTACATTCTGTGCAATATATCTCTTTCTAATTTACTCGAGTGTTTATAGTTTCTGGCTGCTCCCCTCCGTACCTGCACCAGCGTGTCGGTCTCATTCCACTCGGCCACCGACACCTACGACGAGGCTGGGACACAAAAGCGGCGACGAAGTTGGGACACAAAAGTGGCGACGAGGATGGGATAGAACCGTGGACCAGCCCGCTTGCAGCAGCCAGACAGCAGTAGTAGTCGGAGCACACAGAAATTGCTCCCGCCCACCCACCCTTAATATAAGATTTTTGGGGGAAGATATTTTGTTACATGTTTGTGGACTTTTTTGTTGCAGAGCGTCCTCTTTCATATTTCATTTGTGTTTTGTTATAAGTTACTTGTATGCGCGGCGCCTAATCGGTCAGCATGGCCACTACCCCGAACCCAAACTTAATGGAAATTATTCAGTTACAGACGGCGCAAATTACCCAGCTTCTCCAGGCCGTGTCGCAGTTGACGACACAGGCTGCTCACCAACAACAACAGTCGTCACATCAGCAGCCCACACCTGCCGCCGCACCGCTTCCGACGTTCCGCCAGTACAACGAACGTGAGGAAGAATGGAGCGACTATTTCGCGCAGTTTCAAGAACTCGTCGCGGCTCATCAAATTACAGGTCAGACTGTTAGGCATCTTTTATTGTCCGTGGTGGGCCCCAAAACGTTCGTGTTACTGCAAAAACTATTCCCTCACGCATCTCCTCGTGATGTAGACTTTGAACAAATAGTAGAGGCACTAAATGCTCATTATGAGAGAAAAGTTCTCGTAGCTGCGGCACGGTACCGATTTTTCAGACTTAAAAAATTACCGCAGCAGTCACACCAAGAGTGGATTACGGAATTGAAGGGCTTAACCCGCCAATGTAAATTTACTTGCTCTTGTGGACTTTCGTATAGTGACGTGATGTTGAGGGATGCGATTACGCAGAACATTCAGGACCCCAGAATTAGAGCAGCAATTCTAAAACAGTCTGACCCCTCCTTAGACAGTGTACTGCAGCTTATAGAAGCGCATGATACTTTTGACATAGCTGATGTAGAAATGCAAAGCCATAGTGTAAATTCAGTGCGCCGCAACGGACGCTTTCCTAGCCGTAGTTCTCAGTATAGCACTAGTGATAATTATTTTTCTAACGGCCGTGCTGAACAGACAGTGAACAGTAGCCAGAGTAAAACTGCGACGCAAAGGTCGCCCCGTAGTGTTAGACACAGTAATTTGCATAACGGGCGCCAACGCTCATTTCAGAAAAATGTACGTAAATCTTGCCCCCAGTGTGTGTCTCGCCACAAGCGTGCTCATTGCCCTAGTCGCAACGCAACCTGTTATCAATGTGGCAAATTGGGACATGTGCAGTCTGTGTGTATGCAAATTAAAAACTCAAAGAACGGTGCCTTTCGAAACAGTGCTTCGCAGAGTGCGAGAACAGTTCATTCTGTAAATGTTATACGGGCTGTGGAATTGAATAGTGCTTTCCTTGGATCTCAATTGCTAGAAAGTAGTTCTGCGCCTATGGCAAAACTATATAGTGCACCACGTAGCAAGCGCCAACGAGCGCATAAAACAGTGCAACGGAAAAGGGTTCGGGACAAGCAAAATGACTATGAACAGTGCATTCCTGTAGTGAACCGAGAGTCTTCTACAACTTCTCCTTGTAATAGTGCCCAGTACTGCGTAGCTAGTGACAGTAGACATCAAGTAGCTACTCAAAAGTGTAGTGCAGTAGTTAGTGACGCTGTAGTAGCCTCGCATTGCGCGGACGCCGATCCGGCGGTAGTGTCATCTAGTGACAGTGTGGTTAATCCGCTGTGTGCCGAGTCTGCGCTGCTCACTTCACTACGCGGCCCGCGCAAGGGCAGTAAACAAACCGTAGCAGACGTTGCCCACATTCGCGCACCTGTCGTGCGCCAAAAGCACAAACTGTGTGTGACTCTTTCGATCGAAAATAAGTCTGTGCAATTTCAGCTTGACACTGGTTCCGCTGTTACCTTAATTAATAAAGATACTTATGTACTTTTGGGTTCGCCAAAATTGTCGCCGTCACAGCAAGTGTTAACAGCTTATACAGGTGAAAATATTCCCGTGCTAGGAACGTGTAGCCTGCCTGCCTCTTTTCAAGGTGTTACGAAAACAGTTGCTTTTGTTGTTCTTCAGGCCAAATCTACGCAGAACATTTTTGGATTAGATGCTTTTGATTTGTTTGGTTTATCAATTCAAAGAGATGTGCTTCAAATTTCGTCAATAGTGCCTCAGGATAAAATCAATGCATTGTGTGACAAATATAGTGACTTGTTTTCGCCGGAACTAGGTTGTGCAAAAGACTTCATGGCACATGTAACTTTAAAAGAATCTGCAGTTCCAAAATTTCGTAAAGCTAGACCAGTGCCTATCGCATTGCGTGATACAGTTGCCGAAGAACTTAAACGTTGGCAAGATAGTGGGGTGATTTCTCCTGTTTCTGCGAGTCAGTGGGCCTCGCCTATAGTAATTATACCCAAGCCGTCAGGAAAACTTCGTCTCTGTGCGGACTTCAAATCAACAGTGAACAGTCAAACAATTGTAGATACTTATCCCTTGCCCAGACCTGACGAACTAATGGACAAATTAGGACAGTCTCGTTTCTTTTCTAAGATTGATTTAGCAGAGGCATACTTACAGATTCCACTTGATGACGAGTCAAAAAAGTTTTTCGTCATTAATACTCACATGGGCCTTTTTCAATTTCAACGCCTACCCTTTGGCAGTTCTTCCGCTCCCGCTATTTTTCAGCGCTTTTTGGAACAGCTGACAGTTTCTGTACCGTGTTGCTCGAATTATTTAGATGATATTGTGGTATCCGGACGTACAGTTGAAGAACATTTAGCAAACCTGGAGTGCCTTTTCAAAGTTTTGACTGCAGCAGGTCTACGTTGTAATAAAGCAAAGTGTTCGTTTTTTCAAACTGAAATAGAGTACCTGGGCCATGTGATTAATGCCCAAGGAATTCATCCCTTACAGTCACATCTTCGAGCAATCAAAGACTTGCCTCCTCCTAAGAATGTGCATGAATTGCAAGCAGTGATGGGAAAGCTGAACTATTATTTCAGATTTATTCCTAATGCCTCTCAGATTGCAGCTCCACTGCATCACTTACGTAGGAAGAATGTTCCTTTTGTTTGGTCCAAAGATTGCCAGGTTGCCTTTGACAAACTAAAGTCTGCACTACTCAGTGATGCATGTTTGATTCCCTTTGACCCACAGAAGCCTGTAGTGTTAGCAGTTGACGCCTCGTCGTACGGTCTGGGTGTTGTTCTGTCGCATCGTATTGGATGTCACGATCGTCCTATTGCCTTTGCATCCAAGCTACTGACGCCGACGCAACAGAATTACAGTCAGATAGAAAAGGAGGCCTTAGCAATCATTTACGGCGTCACAAAGTTTCATCATTATCTCTATGGCAGAAAATTCTATTTGTTAACAGACCACAAGCCTCTCACGTCGTTGTTCTCACCCACAAAGCCGATCCCGCCACGTACGGCACAAAAGCTTCAGAGATGGTCCTTGATATTGTCAAATTATCAATATGAGATTTTGTACCGACCTACCACTAAACATGCCAACGCGGACACACTTTCCCGACTTCCGGTTGGCCAGGATGTATCATTTGATTCTTCAGAAATGGCATGTTGTCAGATAGACTCCAGAGATGCTTCCGCTGTCACAGACTTTCCTTTGAACTCTCGTCGGGTTGCACAGGAAACAGCTGCGTATGCAGACCTAAGTGTGGTAGCACGTTTTGTTCGCTCAGGGTGGCCTGCCAGAGCCAAAGACATTGATCGGCCTCTGGTTCGACGTTATTTTGCACAACGTCATGCATTATCTTTAAGTCAGGGTGTACTGTTGTTGCATACCGACAACGACCAAGCAAGAGTGATTGTTCCTCGTTCCCTGCAACGAGAAGTGTTACGCCTCCTGCATCAAGGACATTGGGGCATTGTTCGGACAAAGCAACTGGCCAGACGTCATTGTACCTGGGTTGGTATGGACGCTCAGATAGAGGACATGACGTCACAGTGTACTGTTTGTGCGGAGCATCAGGCGGCTCCACCGCAACGTTTCTCAGACTGGCCACGCCCCAACGGACCATGGCAACGTTTACATATTGACTTTGCCGGACCTTTCTGGAATACGCGCTGGTTAATTGTTGTAGATGCTTTCAGCAAGTTTCCTTTTGTGATTGCCATGAACTCAACGACAGCTTCTAGTACAATCAGTGCCTTAACATCAGTGTTTTGCATCGAAGGCTTGCCTGAAACTATCGTCAGTGACAATGGACCTCAGTTTGTTAGTGCGGAATTTCAACAGTTTTGTCGCGTGAATGGCATTCAGCATATCACCACCGCACCTTTTCACCCTCAGTCCAATGGTGAAGCAGAACGTTTCGTTCGAACATTCAAGTCTCACATGGAGAAGATGAAAGGTCAGCACTCCAGGCAGCAAGCTCTTCAAACTTTCCTGTCTACGTATCGGTGCATGCCACGTGACGGCCCGTCTCCTGCCGAGCTGCTACACGGCCGCCGTCACCGCACTCTCCTTCACCTGCTGCAGCCTCCCACGCACCGAGTCGGTTCGTATGGCGCTACGCGTTTTCAGGTTTCCACGCCGGTGCTGTACAGGGTGTTTGCTGGAAACAAGAAGACATGGTTGCCGGGCACCATTCAACGCGTGCTTGGGCGCAATATGTTTGTTGTACGTTCTTCCACAGGGTCGGAGCTGCGGCGCCACGCAAACCAATTGCGCCTGCACAGACCGCGCGATCCTGTCTCCGGTTTCTTGATTCCAGACCCAGTTCACCGCCAGGGAGCACAACCACATCGTTCGTCCCCGGACTACGAGATCCCTATGGACGTCGACGTACATCCGACGCAGTCGTCGCCGCCGCTGTCGCCGCCGCAGATGACAGCGTCACCGAGAGGGACTCCGGGACCGTGCGGGCCCCCCCAGCTTGGGCCACGCACCTCAGAAGAAGATGACCTGCTCCCTCTGGGCGGGGGCGGGCGCCCTTCCCCAGGTTTCGGCGGGTTCCCTGGAGGATCGCAAGGCGGATGCCGGGGCGCGGACGGCGTCTCGATCCCGGCCTCCGCTACGACGCCCGTCCCACCAGTAACGCCCCCGCCCAGGCCCTCCTCCCAGTGCCGTCGCCGTGGCCCTCAGCCCTACGCCACGACGGCGCGGCGGTTTGGGGGGGAGGGGTGTGGCGTCGCACAAGTACAAAGTGCGCGCCACCTACTTTCGCCGCGCGCCGCCATGCATGCACGGCGCGGCGTTCTTCCGACGACAGCCACGAGCGCCCTCTGGTACAACGCCGCTCGTGGCCACCACTGAAGGACATCGGCCACTTCGCACTTCGGACTGAGATAGCAACGACTTCGGACTGAGATAGCAACGAGTTAGGACCTTCGTAATCAGATAGGCACCATTGAAGACTTTGCTATCGTACAGGCACTAGGCAGGCCTCTAACAACTATGTATCAACATTCTGCAGTACTATGTAAAAGTTAAGTATTGTTACATTCTGTGCAATATATCTCTTTCTAATTTACTCGAGTGTTTATAGTTTCTGGCTGCTCCCCTCCGTACCTGCACCAGCGTGTCGGTCTCATTCCACTCGGCCACCGACACCTACGACGAGGCTGGGACACAAAAGCGGCGACGAAGTTGGGACACAAAAGGTATGTTTAATAAAAATGTGCCTGCCTTTGTTTTGACCGGAGAAATGCTTTATCTCAATACTACCGTATATGCCCGTGCTTCGCAAAGGTTGTTGAAGGAGGGCCTGTGTGTATCATGGTTTTTTATGGTTCTGGATCTCATTCATTAAAAACAGAATCCTTGTTGGATCGCTCTGACAATAAACTCAGTTGTCCTAGCCAAGATGACAAATGCAAGTGCAAGTCATTGTCTAAAACGAAGTATATTCATAAAGTTTTTGATACAAAAAGTGAATCGTTCCAAAATAAGCAAAGAAATGACGTTAAGTATTTAATACACAAAGCGAAATCAGTAACACTATGTTGAATGTGATGCTTGATGGAAGTGTTTTCCATGAACGTTACTCTTTACGTCCTCATATCTCATGAACTACGTGTCATACTATTATAAAATTTCGAACGTACATTCAGCTTTACGTGTGTATTCTGTCTGCGAGTACAATTGGCAGTACAGAAATCATAAATTGTAACATTATACCGAATGCCATAGTTTTGCTCCATGAACAGCGAAAAAGTAGTAAGCGAGAAACTTTTTCCCTTTCATTATTTTTATGTGTTTGTCTGCAAGACTTGCAGTTTCATAAAGGTTTGAAATTGTGTTTAAAGTTTGTTGCTAGTCGCCAAGTACTCTCATTCTCATATAGTAGTTTCTGCGATTAGTATTGTTCATGACGTTATATCTCCTGAACCATGTGTCGTATATGGTTCATTCTCCTACACCAATTGTTATCTCACGTAAGCAATATGTGTAACAAATTTGGTTGAAATCGGTCCAGTGGTTTAGGAGGAAATGTGCAGCACTGTCGTTTGACGCAGCCGTTTTTCGCGCATCTCATTATGACGTCATATCTCCATACGTATGTGTCGTAGGTGATTCTTACCCCGACATCGATTGTTGCATGATATGAAGGTACATGTGTACCAAGTTTTGTTGAAATCGGTCCAGTAGTTTAGGAGGAGATGTGGAACATACATACATACATAAATACATACACACATACAGCCTATTTTGTAAGATGTAACTGGCTCAAGAATATTGAGCCTTGCAGCCTGTATTGCTACTGTTGTGGTCTTCAGTTTGCAGACAGCTTTGATACAGGCCTCTACGCTGCCCTTTCCTGGGCAAGTCTCTTCATCTGATAATGAGAACAGCAACCTATATCCTTTTGAATCTGCTTACCGTATTCGTCCTTCAGTCTTTCTTTGTAGTTTCTTTTCATGGTCTTTTACGAGGGACTTCTAATTTCACGATGATAACGGGTGACTGCAGATGTTCCATAGTGTATTGCTTTTGTTTTATGATCATGATCACATAGGTTGCAGCAGGTCACGAAAATACTGACATGCATTGCATCGTCGGGTCTGACGTTAGTATTCGTTTTGTTTAATAATGGATTGCAGGAAGTATTTTTCTATCACTCAGCAACTAGCAGTTGGTTTGAGTGTATTATGCATTCTGTATGTCCAGGAGAACAAGTGGTGTCCTTGTATAATGCTGAATTGATCTAAGCCGTATCTTCCATTATGTTTAGTTAGTTCTGTGTCGTGGAGTTTGTTAGATTTTCTTGTTACTATGTTCAGTCCGCAGAATGGTATCATACAGCTCTCCAAGCAACCGTATCCTATGCAAGCCTCTTCATCTGAAAACAAGAATGGCAACCTATATCCTTTTGAATATGCATACTATATTCGTCCCTCGGTTTCCCTCTACGATTGGTACCCCAAAGACTTCCTTCTAAGTTGACGATTCCTTTATGTCAGAATGTGTCCCACTAACCTATCCCTTCTGGTAGGATACGCTTCAAACTCCTTTTCTCCCCACTTGAACACCTCATTATTTACGTGACCTACCCATTTAACCTTCATCACTCGTCTGTAGCACCAAATTTCAAAAGCTATCATCTTTTTGTCTGAACTCCTTATCGTCCACGTTTCACTCCAGACAAATGGTTTCAGAAAGGGCCTCCTAACATTTATACTAATATTGGAAGTCAACAAATTTCGCTTCTTCAAATTCAAATATCTGTAAATCTATCGGTCCAAACTGCGTGGTCATCAGTCCGTAGCTTACAAACTACTTAAACCTAGGTAAACTAACCTAAGGACAACATACACACCTATGCCCCAGGGAGGACTCGAACCTCCACGGCAAGCAACCGCGCGCTCCGCAGCGAGACGCTTTAGACCGCTTGGCTGCTCCACCGCGGCTTTCGCTTCTTCAAAAACGCTTTTCTTCCCATAGCCATTCTGCACTTTATTTCTTTACTTTGGTCAAAACTAGTTATTTTGCTACCCAATTAACAAAACTCATCTACCACTACTACTACTACTACTACTGCCACTGCTATTGCCTCTACATCCCTCCATAATTGTAACAGTGTTGCTGATGATTGATACTTTCCGCGGACTGACACCTAGATTGTGTCACATGCATATTCAGTGGGGTTCATGTCGGCTGATCTGGGTGGTCAAATCATTCGCTGCTAATTACCGAAATGTTCGTCTGAACATCGCGAAAAACTCTGCCGTGGTGACGCCGCATACCGTTCCGTAAAAATGTAATCATTGTTTGTAAACGTGAAGTACGGTAATTGTTGCATATGGTCTCTAAGTAGCTTAACATAACCTTTGACAGCCAACGACCGATACAGTTGGACCAGCCATTTCTATATGAAAACAGCCCACAGCATTATGGACCATCACCAGATTGCGCAGTATCTTGCAAGGAACTAGGTATAATTACTTCGTGGGGCGTGGACAACTGTCGAATTCTGTCATCAGAACATACTAACATCGAGATTTAAGTGACCAATCTAAGGTTTTCCAGATGTTTCTGGTGCAACCGATATGGTTACGAACACTAGAAAAGATGCAGGAGATGACCTACTATTAACAAGGGCACTCCGGTTGGTAATCTCCTGTCATTAACCGGTACAAATGACGCCACCAATTTATCCCTTCTTTTAGTTAAGATATGCCAGAAATTCTTTTTCTCCCCAATTCTGTTCAGTACCTCCTGATTAGTTACGCGATCCACCCACCTAATCTTCAGCATTCTTCTGTAGCACCATATTTCAAAAGCCTCAATCCTCTTCCTGTCCGCACTGTTTATCGTCCATGTCTCACTCCCATACAAGGCAACACTCCATACAAATGCCTTCAGAAAGGACTTCCTTAGGCTTAAATCAATATTCGATGTTAACAAATTTCTCTTTTTCAAAAACGCTTTTCTACCCATCGCCATTCTGCATTTTATATCCTCTGTACTACGATCATCATTTGTTATTTTACTGCCCAAGTAACAAAACTCATCTACCTCCTTTATTGCTTCGTTACCTAATCTAATTCCTTCAGCATCACCTGATTTTCTTAGACTGCATTCCATTACCCTTAGTTTTGCTCTTGTTAATGTTCATCTTATATGCACCTTTTAGCACACTGCCCATTCCGTTCAACTGCTCTTCCAGGTCATTTGCTGTCTCTGACAGAATTACTATGTCGTCGGCAAAACACAATGTTTTTAATTCTTCACCCCGAACTTTAATTCCTTCTCCAAATTTTTCCTTGCTTTTTTTTATAGCTTGGTCAATGTACAAATTGAATAACATTGGAGAAAGGCTACAACCATGTCTTACTCCTTTTCCAACCACTGCATCCCTTTCATGCCCTTCCACTCTGACAACCGCTGTTTGGTTTTTGTACAAGTTGTAAATAACCTTACGCTCCTTATATTTTGCTCCTGCTTGCTTCAGAACTTGAAAGAGTTTATTCCAATCAACATTGTCAAAAGCCTTCTCCAAATCTACAAAAGCTAGAAATGTAGGTTTGCCTTTTCTTAATCTATCTTCTAGGATAAGCCGTAAAGTGAGTATTGCCTCCCGTGTTCCTACATTTCTCCTGAACCCAAACTGATCTTCCCCGAGGTCGGCTTCTACCAGATTTTCCATCCTTCTGTATATAATTCGTGTTAATATTTTGCAACCATGACTTATTAAACTGATGGTTCTGTAGTTTTCACACCTGTCTGCACCTGCTTTCTTTGGAATGGGGATTATAACATTTTTCTTAAAGTCTGAGGATACTTCTCCCGTCTCATACAACTTACGCACCAGGTGAAACAGGTTTGTCATGGCTGGTTCTCCCAGAGACTTCAGTAGCTCTGAGGGAATATCATCTACTCCAGGGGCCTTGTTTCGACTTAGGTATTTCAGGGATCTGTCAAATTCTTCTCTCAGTACAATATCTCCTATTTCATCTTCATCTACATCCTCTTCCCTTCCTACAATATTGTCTCGAAGTTCATTTACCTCTATATACTCTTTCCACCTTTTAGCTTTCCCTTCTTTGCTGAGAACTGGTTTTCCATCGGTGTCCTTGATATTCATAAAGCTGTTTTTCTTATCTCCAAATGTTTCTTTTATTTTCCTGTAGACAGTATCTATTTTTCCCCTAATTATACATTCTTCTACATTCTTGCATTTGCCTTCCAACGACTCCTGCTTAGCCATTTTGCACTTCCTGTCAATCTCATTTCTTAGTCGTCCGTACTCCATTTTGCCTGTTTCATTTACTGCATTTTTATATTTTCTCCTTTCATCGATTAAATTTAGTATCTCCTGTGATATCCAAGGATTTTTTGTAGGTCTTGCCTTCCTACCTATTTTGTCCTCTGCTGCCTTCACTATTTCATCTCTCAATGCTACCCATTCCTCCTCTACTGTTTTATTCCCCCCCCCCCCCCCCGTGTCTGTCAATTGTTACCTAAAGCTCCCTCTGAAATTCTTAAGAACTTCAGGTTCCTTCAATTTATCCAGGTCCCATCTCCTTACTTTCCTACCTTTTTGTAGTTTCTTCAGTTTCAGCCTACAGTTCATAACCAACAAGTTATGGCCAGAGTCTATATCTGCCCCTGGGTATGTCTTACAGTTTTGAAACCTCGTTCCGAAATCTGTGTCTTACCATTATAAAGTCTATCTGGTATCCCCCGGTGTCTCCTGGTCTCTTCCTCGTATACAACCTTCTTTTCTGATTCTTAAACCAGGTGTTGGTTATAACTAAATTATGTTCCGTGCAAAATTCTACCAGGAGGCTTCCTCTTTCATTCCTTTTGCCCAGACTATATTCACCTACTGTCTTCCCTTCCCTTCCTTGTCCTACTACCGAATTCCAGTCTTCCATAACAATTAAGTTTTCCCCTCCCTTAATTGCCTGAATTTGTCGAATATACCCCAGAAAATCGTGTGCTGGGGTATATTCCGACAAATATTACACTTCCAGTCGGATTGAACTAGTTGGTTTGACCATAATTGCTGCCCAAATCTATATGACATTGACTATTATAATGCTAGATGGACCTTGATTTTAATCATATCCCAACATTTTACCATGGACAATGCTTTCAATGACCGTACTTTGAACCTTGGAACAAACGGTATTAGTTTTTTTTTTTTTTTTTTTTTTTTTTTTTTTTTTTTTTTTTTTTTTTTTTTTTTTTTTTTTAATGAGAAACTAGAACTCCCAGTAAGTTTTGTATTCAAATCATCTGATGTTATGTCTATAAGACGAGAAACCGGTTGTGATATCTTAAAAGGACCAAAATAAAACAGCTGAAGCTGAGAACGGGACTTTTAAACAGTTTTTAACATTACACTTATTTTATAAGATTTTTAACTGTTTGTTCTTTTTAAGATGTATAACTTGTTTAAATGTGGATGCCCTATGTATAAGATTGTATGTACTTAAACTAAGGTAAACTAACCTAAGGACAACACAAACACCCATGCCCAAGGGAGGACTTGAACCCCCGACGGCGAACGGCCGCGCACACTGCAGCATTGCGCCCCAGTCCGCCGCGACTCACCTCTGAAGATGTTGCCCGCAGTAGGTAAAGAAACGTCGGGAGTAAGAAATTTTATTGATGGACCATGGCATCTTAGCCCGGAAATTTTAATTAATAAATACAAGACAGTTACACGAACAAAAATGTGGTAGGCAATTGCAGTCCACGTAACACATTTTGACCTGATTAGATTATATGACTTTTATTTATTTAAATATGTTCTCTTTGATGTTAATAATCCACCACAATTTTTTTTTAAATTTTATACACCCATTTAATCTGAATAGTGCATTAAAAAGAATACTTCACTTGAAAGACTGGACTCATGATTAACATGTAACAGGAAAAACATATGTTTATCGGACTTACATGAATGTGAGTTTGTTACAAACTAATATCTTAGGGGAATTATTACATCCATAAATTAGTATGGAGTATCGAATTGTATGAGACTTTCAGCACGCATCTAAAAATGCCATCAAAATAACGTTTCAACCATTATTTAAAAGTTGTAAAACGTACTGGGTTAACCATTTGTTGATTAGGAGATAATTTCTGGAATTTAGTTTGTTTGTTTGTATAGCTTATGGGACTTAAATACGGGGTCATCAGTCCCTAAACTTAAAAACAACTTATCAACTAGCTAACACTAAGGACGGCACAAATATCCATGCCCGAGGGGGGATTCGAACCCCCGAGCGTAGTGGCCGTGCAGACCGTGACTGGAGTGCCTCAGTCCCCTCGGCCACCGCGGCCGGCGGAATTTACGTCCACGTGGATATGTACGGTTGGCATCCGAAGTAGTGTGTCAATTAATTATTTAACAATTGCTTAATTTAGGGAAATAAAACGCTATATATGGTTTCAGTGATTAAATATTAAATTCTCTGCAGAAACGTTGAGATTTTTTGTGATCTCTCAACGGCTTTTAATTGTGTAAATCATGAAATTCTCCTAAATAAGCAGAAACACAATGGAGTTACTGGGGCAGTACAGAAATGGGTTAATTCATGCAGAAATGTGAAATTAGTGAATCAGTAAATTGCAAAAATCAGCTGATTTTTCAAACTGGGACCAAATGTACAAATGTTTGTAATTCTATCGGACCAAACTGCGTGGTCATTACTCCGTAGCTGACAAACTACTTAAACTAAGGTAAACTAACCTAAGGACAAACACACACACACCCATGCCCTAGGGAGGACTCGTACCTCCAAGGCGAGCAATCGCGCGCTCCGCAGCGAGACGCTTTAGACCGCTCCGCTACTCCACCGCGGCACAAACTGGGACCTTTGCTGTTCCTGATATATATTAATCAGTCGCTATTCTATATTCATCAAGATTCAAAGCTAGTTCTTTTTTGCTGATGATGCAAATATAGCAATCACACCTGAGAAACAAGAATTGATTGATGAAATTGTAAATAATGTCTTTCAGAAAATTATTAACTGGTTCTCTGCAAACTTACATTGTTAAAACACAGTATATACAGTTCCATGCGGTAAATAGCACTACCTGTAGCTAAGGTAGGATATTCAAAGTTTTTGGGTGTGCGCATTGATGAGAAATTGAATTGGAAGTAAGACGTTGACGAGCTATTGAAAAGTTTGAGTTCGGCAACTTATTCTATTAGGGTTATTGAAATTTTGGTGACAAACATATCAAATTAGCTTACTACGCCAATTTTTATTCTCTGCTTTCATTTGGCATCATATTCTGTGGTAATCCATATTGAGCAGAAAAGTATTTATTGCACAAAAGCATGTAATTACAATAATTTCTAGAGATTTCCCGAGATCATCCTGCAGACACTTATTTTAGGATCATGGGATCTTCATACTAGCTTTACAATACATATATATTCACTTGTGAAATTGTTATTAATATCCCAACCCAACTCAAAAGTAATAGCAGTGTGTACAGCTACCGCACTATGATAGGATGCTCTACACTTTTTAAGGTTAAATCTAACTTCGACACAAAAGTATTTGGTTATTTACCAAGTAACACCAAATGTGTGACAGATAGATAAACGGCATTTGAAAACAAATTGAAAGAATTTCCGAATGACAACTCCTTCTCCTCAGTGTGAATTTCTGTGAATTTCTACACAGAAGTTAATAATTTTACAAAAATTTATAAATTTTTGTTTCATATACTTACTTTTACAAAACTGAAACGTTCCACAATATTATGAAATCTCCTATTTATATTCTATGGTCGCGGCAGAATAGCCGTGCGCACTAAGGCTCCGAGCTGTGGTGCGCACGGCCGTTCGCCGTTAGGGATTCGAGTCCTCCCTCGGGCATGGGTGTTTGGGATGTTCTTAGTTTATGTTAGTTTAAGTAATTTGTAAGCTAGGACTGATAACTTAAGTTGTTGAGTCCCATAAGATTACAACCATTTGAATTTTCTTTTAAATTATGTATTGAACAACTGTCAATCTAATCTAATGGACTCTTACCTCGTACTACTAAGAAAATTATTGATTGTAAGGGCTTTTCCCAGCTGCTTGTTACTATTTGTTCCATCAATGGACTTCATGTTCCTCAAGAACAATGGAATGACTTCATGCCATGTCACCGGGAAACTACTGCTCGCGATTTGTTTGAAGCACATTCCGGACAGTTTCAGCGGATGATTTGGACACCCAGTTCGCCCAACATTATCCAATAGACCGTTTGTGGGACATAATTTATAGATCAGTTGGAGCCAAAATCATTCACAGGCTACAATTTCGTAGTTATGCACGGCAGAATGGCTTAAAATTCTCGCACAGGACTAACGAGGCGTGTTGATCCATTCTACATCGACTTCCTGCAGTTGGCCGAGCAAAACGAGATCCAATACGTTATTAAAAGGTATCCCATTACTTTTATCACCTCACTATGTATTTCAAGGAACACGTAAAAGTTTGTACTGTCGTGGATATGAACTATTGTATATCTCAAGACGCAATATTCAATTGAATTAACGATTGTTTGTATGAGATGCTTAGCAGCGAAATATTAGACTACGGCTTCCGAAAGGAAATAATCTAATTTCTTTTACATTTTTCATAAGGTATTCAAAACTGTATGGTGTAATGACGTAAGATTTTTAAATTTTTTGGTAATATACACACATTAAAAAAATATTCGCAATTGTAGGCTGATAATAAAAAATTGTTTTGTACAGTTATCCATCAGTTTGGTGCCAACATTGATTGAATTTTATTGTTGCCTTAATTATGAAGAATATGGTCATTACTTGACTAACAAAAGAGTTTTCACGTAGTGAGATAAGATTGTTTGTATGAGATTCTGTAGCTATGGCTTGTAAAGCAAATAATTTAATTTCTTTTAAATATTTCGCAAGGTATTTGAATCTATATAATGCAATGACATAAGATTTTGCAATCTTTTAGTAATATACACACATTAAAAAACATTCGTGACTGTAGGTTGATAATAAGATAATAAATTGTTTTAGACATATATCCCACAATTTAGTGCCAACATTGAATTTTATTGATAAGCTCCGAAACATCATGCACTTACAACACAGTTGCCTTAATTGTGAAGAATAAAGTCATTACGTGACTAACAGAAGTGTTTGGACGTAGTTGAAACAAGATTATCGTATCGTGGACGAACAGAGAGCAGAGTTTGGAGCTCCCAACTCTTTCTGCCCCCTCGCCTCCGTCCATTCTCTTTCACCCTTAAATTGATTAGGCGAAGGACACCCGTGGAGCTGAGAAGGAAAGAAGCCACCAACTGGGGCGTGACCTCAATAGACGATAGCCGTCCAAATAAAAAATAAATGAAATCGAACAAAGGAACCAATAGAGACGTAGTCCCTCTGGAGTAACGTCGATACACGAACACTTGAAGAAGGGTGTAGTGCGGCTCTAGTAAAATATGATCTGCAATGAATTCTAGTACGTGTGCTCGGGTTGTTTGAGTAAATTACTTCAAGGATAAGGTCTCCAGAAAAGAGATTATTAATAACTTAAAGCGAGTTCTTTGGGGAAATAACGTACAAATACGGATAAATATTTTTATTAACCAGATGCGATTGAATACCATAACGAAAAATAAGTACATACAAGTATCTCTACACGGAGTTACTTACAGTTATTAAGACACGCAGAATTTTGTTTAATGAGGTTATAATGACGGTCCGCCATTCTGATTTAGTTATTCTGTAGTTTCTCTAAATTATTGCATTATGTCAGTGCATACCATAAAGCTTGAACTTCATAGTGTGGCGATAGGCCTGCCGTGTTAGAGGCAAACTGAACTGACGTCCGCCATGTTATTTGGGGTATCGACTGACAACTGCTATGCCACAACCACTAGAGAATTTTATCTATTTACACAGGTCTACGTTTTCAATTAAAGATAAAGATGTGCCTCAGGATCCGTCAGTGACTGCAGACTTTATCAAAGCTGCGAATTGACGACACTCAGAGTGTACACAGTCTAATATATACAGTCGCGACACTACCGCTGATTTTTGTTATACTAGGCGACTGCAGCGCTCCTTGCGGACGTAAAGCCACATTGCTCTGTATCGTATACGAGACGTGTGTTTATGGTGTGTTTTGATGAACGAAATGGTTTTTACGAAGGGAAGCGTGTGTAGTGCAATAAATTGCAGCAACAACAACAACAAGCATACGTCTCATTTATCATTATTTAGATTTCCTACAGAGCCTCAGAGGTATGTGACATCAAGTTTCGGTAAGGCTTATTTACAATTAGCTTGTGAGCAACAGACACATATTGAAGATTATTTCTTTTTAGGATCAAGAAATGGCTTATAAATAGCAGACAAGATGTTTTGGATAAAGTTGCCGCGTATTTACATGATAATGTGAAGTTCTGCTCGCTACACTTCGATGCAAACCAGTTCATGAATGATGAACAGAAGAAGCTGGTGTGAAATGCTGTGCTTACATTGTTCGATGTTCCATACAAACCACCGAAACTGCGAATGAAGAGGAAACTACCGCAAACACGTGATAATATAAAGGCGGAAGAAATTAAACTGTGTCATGAAAAAAGTATTACGACTGTGGTTGCTGCTACATCACAGCTAGAAACATTTTTGTCTGGGCATACGAGAGTAATTCACTATTAAGGCAAATTTATAAGAAATGTATGAAAAACAAGTGTTCATTGTTACCGTTATTAATGTTTGAAAGGTTAAATATTTTCTGTTTTATCTAATAGAAACCAAGGTCTAACATATTAAGCTATTTATCTGAAACCACAGAGCCGTCTTATTTTACAGACGATTGTCGCCCCGACCCCTCCCACTCCTCCCTCATCTACGAACCATATAATGACACACTGTGATAATGACTTAGGACCATTCATATAATCTGACATTTAGACTGTCGTTTAATCGACGTAATATTATCTTAAAATATCATATAATTGAAATAGCCTCGTAGCAAAATTATATTAGATGAAAGTTTCATAGCCAGTGGGTGTTCTCATAACTAAAAAGCAGGGGAAAATCACTGTTTCGCACCTTTTAACACCGGGAAGGCCAATTATGTGCTTCTCATGTGCGAAATACTGTGTTTACCTGCAAAGTAAGGTGCAATGCCCGAAGAATTTCGTCATAAATATGTTGCAGTTAGCGTCAGTTTATTCACGAGTTTTTACTAAATTTACATTTGTTGATATTTAACGGTCCCTTAGAAGTTTTATTATAGGCTTATCTGCACAAAATACCATGTTTATCTATCACTACCGGCAAGGTAAGCTGCAAGCAATTTCTAAAGAGTTATTTCGTAACATATTGCACAATTGCAGTTTGTGTCCGATCACAACGAGTTTTTGCTCAGTTTACGTTTCTCTTGTCAAGATACTTAAATAAAGCTTGGCATGCAAGAATATATACAATATTTAGCAAATCACACAGAAATATAATTACAAGCGGGCATTACTAATGTGTCGTATAGGGCGTTAAAGGACAGCCGGCTTTACGACCGCTAAGAGCGCTAGTGTCGCTCCAAGTGTCCGGCGGTAACAGCTTTCACAGCAGTGAGTGTCGCGACTGTATTTATTAGACTGTGGAGTGTATTTCCTAGAAATGCGGTAATGAAGTCTCACGAACCGGAATATGTGTGTTGATTTTAAGGCAAGTACATGGTATAAACGTGCTGCGAAAGTAATACATTGTACAGTAATTATTATGACAAACAATCATGATCGTGAATTGGCATCTGTTGTCAGTGTGTTGCAATAACTGCTTTCATAAAGTTAAGCAATTCTGGAAAGTACCGGGTGATCAAAAAGTCAGTATAAATTAGAAAACTTAATACACCACGGAATAATGTAGGTAGGTAAAAATTGACACACATGCTTGGAATAACATGGGGTTTTCTTAGAATGAAAAAAAAAAAAAAAAACGAAGTTCAAAAAATGTCCGACAGATAGCGCGCGATTCTGGTTTTGTAACTGCTACCGTGACGGGTGAGAGGTACGTCGATATGTTGCAGAATCGCATCATTCCCGGCCTGGCTGATAACGTACGATTTTTATGGAGGATGGCGCTCCACCCCATATTGCTAGACGTCTGAATGATCTCTTGCGCACGTCGTTTGGTGATGATCGTGTGCTCAGCCGCCAAGTTCGTCATGCTTGGCCTCCCAGGTCGCCAGACCTCAGTCCTTGCGATTATTGGCTTTGGCGTTACCTGAAGTCGTAAGTGTATCGTGATCGACCGACATCTCTAGGGATGCTGAAAGACAACATCCGACGCCAGTGCCTCACCATAACTCCGGACATGCTTTACAGTGATGACACAACGTTATTCCTCGACTATAGCTAATGCTAAGGAATGATGGTGAACATATTGAGCATTTCCTGTAAAGAACATCATCTTTGCTTTCTCTTAATTTGTTATACTAATTATTGGTTTTCTGATCAGATAAAGCGCCATCTGTCGGACAAAATCTTCTTTTTTTTTTTTTGTTCTATTAAAACCCCATGTCATTCCAAGCATGTGTGGCCATTTTTACCTCTTTATCTACATTATTCCGTTATTTATTAATTTATACTGACTTTTTGATCACCCGGTAATACAGACGATTAAGCCAGAATTCCTTTCCTTGAATTATCGTAATGCGCCTTAGCTGTCATATGTACCTTTATTAGGTTACAACCGGTTTCTCACCATTAAAGGTGCTTCTGCAGGTATCTTAATTTACATGAGGTGGAATGGCGTATTGCGATGTCCCAGTTTTCATGTTCAAAATGTTCAAATGTTTGTATAGCTTATGGGACTCAACTACTGGGTCATCAGTCCCTAAACTTACAAACTACTTATGAACTACTTATCGCTAAGGGCGGCACAAATATCCATGCCCTAGGGGGGATTAGAACCCCCGACCGTAGTGGCCGTGCAGACCGCGACTGGAGCGCCTCTGTCCCCTCGGCCACCGCGGCCGGCCCAGTATTCATGATGGGTGCCGGGTTTTATAGGGGCTTTCCTCTGAGTTGTTGGCTGGGTTTATATGGGACACCGTTGAGAAAACGTCTGTGTCGTTGTAGTCAACAGTTGGTTAGTCCAAGTTTACTGCTTACAAATTTTATTAAATTGAACGTGGGTTGTGTGTTCTATCGCCCCTGAATCTAAAGCAAAATGGATTATACCAATTGGTTCGCGTCTAGAGAAAACCAGAAGCCCTTTGAAGTCGTGCGCCTGCGTTATGATGTCTCAAAAGTACATTTTTTTAAGAACCATTAGGTGCGCGTTTGCACATAAAATTGCTATTGTCATTAAAAGCCATGAAAGTTATTCTAGTGCACAGATAGTATTTAATAGATTCAGAAGTGCTATATTTCTGAATACGTATTGCCGTCCTTTAAGATATCATTATGGAAAATCCCCTAATACTCGTCACGATATCAGTGTGCTGTGGCAATGAAGGAAACCTACTGGACTTGGTATGTGATCACGTTGCACTCATTATCCGGCATCGTTATAGTTATCACGTACTCGCTTTTTGGCGGTAACTAAGGTCCGTTGGACATGTTACTGTGTACTTAACCGAGACTGTCCAGCGTGGCGCGAATGAAGGCTATGTGGGCATGCACATTACGTCACGGCATGGAGGGCCATTGTTGACTGAAAGGCTAGTGCACAATTATCTGGTGCTCATTAAGCGTATTAAGTGAATATAGAGACGAAAATGACAACAAAATGTTGCAGTTAAAATGCACCTAGGTCAGCTGCCGCAAAAGCTTCCCAAGTCGAAGTAAGGTGTCTTTAATAACCTTCTGTGTTAAGTTTGGTGAGTGAATTACGAGTGAAGTACGAAGACGAAAGTGATGTCAGCATACTTCAATAAAAATCTGCTTAGATCAGCTGCCACAACAGCATTACACACCGAAATAACGTATCGTTAATAACTTAGGTTGTTACCAAGACACTTGTTACACAGAAAACAGACATTTAACAAATGAAAAAAATTCTGTTACTATTGCTTCCACACTTTGCACTCATTGTATGTCAACCATGCTCGAACATGTACTGTCAACAACAAATGAAAATATTTTTAAAGAAGATGTAGTCACTCAAAAGTGTTTATTTTATTTTATTATTAAACAGATGGCATCTAAGTTTAATTGGTCAGGAATTTTGTTTGTGGATAGACAGACTGAGATCAAACAAAGCAAATTGTTTGGTGTTCTTGTACAAATTATTTGTCGTTTTATCACTTCGATTTGTGCATTTAAATGCTGAACACACTTTAGGTATATTTCAGAAGCAAACATTGTACAGAGAATATACACTACGTACAAAACGTCGCGTTCAACAGCAACATACGATAGACAGACTCAAGTGTATCGACCACCGCAATATATGCCCAGTTTACATAGGTTGCCGCAAAAAAACGTTGTAATTCCTGTGTTAGCTAATCTATTAAATTTAAGCTCGTTGTTGCCAATAGTACGAAGAGAGTTTTTTATTTTTCCTTGTGCCATGGCTTTCTTTATCAGCATGAAAATTTTTTTTGAAAAGTCTCGGTCGCAATTAGCTTTATTTCACATGACGCACTTCGAGAACATCATCATCAGATCTGTGGTACAAAAGAAGAAAATCACATTTTAGATGTTTAAAGCACGTAATTACAATATCCATAAGGAGTACAAACAATATTAATACATATATACTCACAAAAATTTTAAAAAACGATGGAAAATACAACCATCTTAGTATAGATGCTTGATTAAAACTTAAAACACCATCATGGACGTCTAGTGACAGTGTTGAACTAGACTCACATTCCCAACTGTGGTGAAAGGGGGAAACACCGTAACAGGTCAACTAGGCCCACTCGCACCAGATGGCGCAGGGTTAACATTAAAAGTTACTTGACAAATACTACACATACATCATCTTGGGCACACTGTACTGGGTGCAGTCATAGAAACTGTGAAAAATACGGCTACAAAATGTGTTAAGTCTTATAAAAATATATATAAGACACCAATTGTAAGTACATTAAAATTACTAATGGGATAGGGCGTACGACAAGGGAGGCGTGGGAGGGCCAAAGGATGGGATTGGGCGTTTCTAAATACAGCGCAAACCACATGATAAATGTTAAAAAGTACGCAAGCTAGACCATTGTGACATTACAGTCACATAGCTGCTCACCATATGTTACAAGTTACTATTGTAGAAAAATCTATCAAGAGTCCTAGGTAGATCAATTATATGAAAGGACAATATGTCATTCAACACTTATGTGCTATGATGACGAGACAACAGACAGAATCTGACAATATGAATATAATCAACGTTTGAAAATCAAAACCAATGACAAAATAGGCAGCATAAAAGTGCCATTGAATCATAATAAATGCTCGTACAAGAGGTAGATTTTCATGTAAGCCAACGTATGGTCGCTTGTCCACATAATGGAAGGTTTCATGAACCAAGTGATAAGCTTTCTTTATCGATTTTCATTGTTGATTTTTACTTTACTGTTGTAGTTTTGGTTTACTTTTTGTCATTTTGTCATCTGGAGATAGCAATAACTAATGTTCGAAAGTCGGGTGCGTAGGCCTATGTACAAAGCTAAAATCACAAAATAAGAGGATGTAGATGTGCACGTTTCTGCTTGCACGTCATCAGTTCTTTCGTTAACAGTGTAAGGTCCCTATGGCTCCAACAAAGTTGGTTTTCTGTAATATTTAGGCCACAATGCTGTTCACACAGTACCTGTAGGGTTGTATTATTAATTGTTATTCATACTGTTTGTCATTCTGCATTCTACATGAGTTATTTATGTGGCGAATTTTGTTAACTTGCCACAGATATATATTGCAAGTGGCGCAGTAATCCTTGGAAGTTCCATTGTAGAGTAAGCTCTCTGGCTGCGAGAGAGCAGTCAGTTGCGAGTTAGCTGCCAGTTTTTTCGAGTTGCGTGAGGTAGCGCGAGGAAGCTGTTGGAGAAGGCAGCCGTTAAGTAAGTATATGTTGCAGCACGTCATTATTGTAATGCATGATGTTAATTTAAATTTTTGTAATATTTATCCTTACGAATACACAATTTCTGATCTTAAATTCGCTTTCTGCTTTCTCATTTTGTAGTTAGTTTCCCCTTCTTTTCCTTTTTTATTCATTTAGTAAACCAAATGTTTTCAAAGTTTATGGGACTTAACTGCGGGATCATTAGTCCCTAAACTTAAAAACTGCTTATGAACTAATAATAAAGACGACGCAAACATGCATACCCGAGGGAGGACTCGAACCTCCGACGCGGCAAAGCCGCGCCTTCCGCAACGTGGCGCTCCAGACCGCTCGGCTAGTCCCACGCGGCTACTTAATTACTACCCACTTATCATTTCTGCATATTTTAATACTGAAATCAATCAAGTTACGAACCTGCATGCTACGAGCTGCTTGCTGTTTCCTGCTTCCAGTTTTGTAATAAGAATATAGAGGTAAGTCAAGTTTTATTTATCTGTGTCGCAGATTGTCTCCCCCTTTCAGTATTCAAGTTAATCAGTTTCGCTGTACACTTTCGGAGTACTTTCGACAGGGCCATAAATTTTAGTGTTTGTGTTTCCCCCTTTTCCCGGGCGTGTCCTTTGCGCATATTAATGTTACCTCTATGGTCGTAGTCACTATATTGCTCGGTTTTTAAAAGTTCAGTCTTGCACGCACGTAGTACGCAGTATTGGCCAATCACCATTATACGTATTTCATTCGGGAAACCTTGCACTACAGTTTCCATTAAACATTAAACATAATTAATTTATTTTTCGGGATACCTTGCACGACAATTTCCATTACAGATACTATTCCCATTCCCTGACGTTACTAGTGACGAGAAATTACGCCTTTACACTAATATAAGAAATATCAGGAAAAGGCTGAGCCCAAACAAAGCAGTAACTCAGTGAGTAAGACATGCGCGCATCCGCAAAACGTTATGTTATGCATCTGGTAGAGTAGGGACATTGTGATGTGCTACCAGCTACTTCGCCGAGGTGTATCCATCACTGATGACGTTTGGTGTCAACAACTGCAACGGCTTCCAGACGCAGTCCACGATAACTCCCATTCTTATTCTGACAGACTGGTCAAATAAAAAAAAAATAAAAAAATTAAATAAAAGTAAAAACCTATACAGGAGTGACTTGCAAAGTCATTTCTCACCAACTACTTTCACCTGATTCTCGCCTTCAGATTTTCACCTTTTTCGCTCTCTAAAGAACAATTTTCAAAAAAATTACCTATCGCAATCAAAAGGCTCTCTGCACACGGGTCAACTAGTTATTCGCCTCAAACCCACGTGATTTCCAGAGCCGCGGAATCGATAAGTTATTCCAGCTTTGGCAAACTGTTGTTATTAAGGGCCTCGAGGCAATGGCCGTACTTATTTCAAATCTATGAAACAAAAACTAGATTTGAAACATAGTTTTTTGTAGCGTGTTATCCTTTGACAGAGAACGGAGATTTTTTGATTGAAATCGACCAAATCCAAAATTGTCGGATTGCTGACTTAATCCTCTCCATATGGCAGGTAATAGAATATCGACCACCCCCGGTCGCAACGTTTTGGACTTTTTTTTTAAAGATTTTCAGAAACAACGAAACAGTTGAAAGGCAACTCCGCGAGTGCATGGGTGTAATTATGGAAGGGCGCCACTTGCCCAAGTGCTGCCATGGTTTCCATGTTGTTTTCTCAAGTGCTCAGGCGCAGCACTGGGTCACGATCTTGAAGTTTAAAAATCAGTGGCACCGAAGGCCCTCGAGTACCGAAATTCATTCAAATTACTCCAAAGTACATGGATGTCTCAAGTGGGCATGCGTGGTACTTGGAATTTCCCAAATTTCTACATCTACAGGGATACTCTGCAAGTCACACCGAAGTGCGTAGCAGAGGGTTCATCACTTTTATGATATTTCTCTGTAGTTCCATTCTTTAATAGCTCACGGGAAGAAGGAACTCCTAAATCTTTCCGTTGTCCATCTGATGTCTCTTATTTTATTTTTATATCATGTATTTAGACTGGCATGGCGGGATTAAAATAGGTGAAAACAAAATAAGCAGTCTCGCATATGCGGATGACTTAGTTGTGATGGCCGATTCGATTGAAAGATTGCAAACTAATATTTTAGAGCTCGATCAGAGGTGCAAGGATTATGATTTGGAGATCAGCATCTCCAAATCGAAAATAATGTCTGTGGGAAAGAGATTTAAACAGATTGAGTGTCAAATAGGAGGAATTAAGTTAGAACAGGTAGACAGTTTCAAGTACCTGGGATGTATTTTCTCACAGATTGGCAACATAGAGAAAATAACTGGAATCGAGGTGCAGTAAAGCTAATGCAGTGAGTGCTCAGCTAAGATCTGCTCTCTTCTGCAAGAAGGACGTAAGTACCAAGAGTAAGTTAGCAGTGCACCGCTCTATCTTTCGACCAACTTTGTTGTATGAGAGTGAAAGTTGGGTGGATACAGGTTACCTTATTAATAAGTTAGAGGTTACAGATATGAAAGTAGCAAGAATGATTACAGGTACAAATACATGGGAACAATGGCAGGAGGATGTCCATAATGAGGAAATCAAAGAAAAACTGGGAATGAACTCTATAGATGAACAGACTGAGATGGTGGGGTCATGTTACACGCATGGGAGAAGCAAGGTTACCTAACAGACTCATGAGCTCGGCAACGGAGGGTAAGAGGAGTCGAGGCAGGCCAAGAAGAAAGTACTTAAATTCGGTGAAGAATGATTCTGAAGTAAAAGGCATAACATCAGACGAGGCATCAAGGTTAGCATTGATAGGGGAACATGGAGGAATGTTATTAGAGGTACTGTGCTCCAGACTGAACGCTGAAAGGCATTATTAGTCTCTAATGATGATGGTGATGATGATGTCTTTCTATGTAGGTGGGTGCTAAGAAAGTATATTCGCATACGGAAGAGAAAGTTAGTGAAAGAAATTTCAAAAACAGCTCTCGTCACAACAAACAACGTCTTTAATGATTTCCACCCGAATTAATGCATCATTTCCGTGACACAATGCGCAGCAGTACTCGTAGCTGTTGTTGATCTTCTGGTGACTTTAGTAACCGATAAATGACGGTATTATCCGCGAACAGTCTAAGAGAGCTACTCAGATCATCTGCAAAATCGTTTATAAAAATAAGGAACAGTAGTGGCCCAATAAAACTTCCCTGGGGAACGCCTGGTGTCACTTCTGTTCTATTCGATGACTGACCGTCAATTACAACGTGTTCTTTCTGACAGGAAAACACGAATCCAATCGCATAACTGTGGCGATATTCCATAAGCACGCAATTTGATTAGAACAAGCTTGTGAGGTACAGTATGAAAAGCCTTCCGGAACTCTAGAAATACGGAATCATTTTGGCATCCCTTGTCGATAGTACTCTGCACAAGAACGATACTTTCAGAATCTGTGTTCACTTTGAGACAGTGAGTCGCTCTCTTTGACGTAGTTCATAATATTCTAGAAAAGTATATGTTCTAAGACCCTGCTGTAAACCGATGTCTGTTACACAGGCCCGTAATTTTTCCTTTCTAGAATATTGGAGTGACCTGTGCAACTTTCCAGTCTTTGGGTACAGAACGTTCGTTGAGCGAGCAGTTGTATAAGTAGGTATTGGGCTATTGCATCAGCATAGTATGAAAGGAACCTACTTAGTATATAATCGGGATCGGGAGACTTATTAAGTTGCTGTAATACACCAGGGGTATCTACTTCTAAATTAAGCATGCTGACAGATATTCGTGATACGAATACTGGAGGATTTGCTTTGTCCTCTTTCGTGAAGGAATTTCGGGAAGCTGTGTTAGGCAATTCTGCTTTAGCAGAACTGTCATCAGTAGCATCACCATTACCATCGCGTAGTGGCGGGTAATGATTGTGTTTTACCGCTAGTATACTTTACATATGACCGCAATTTCTTAGGCCGCGGTGAAGCGGCCGAGCGCATTGAGGCGCTATGCTACGATCCACGAGCCCGTTCCCCGTCGAGGGTTCGAATCCCCCCTCGGGCATGGATGTTTGTGCCGTCTTTAGTATAAGCTAGTTCATACGTAGTTTGTAAGTTTAGGGACTGATGACCCCGTAGTTAAGTGCCATAAGCTATACAAACATTTGAACATTTGAATTTGATCTAACCTGTCAAAAATTTAAGGATCAATGTAGTTTTTCATGAGTATTGCTTGAATCTCTGTGCCTGAAAGTTTGCTTTTCAAATTCCAGATCTTGTATGAGGAGTGTATATTGTGGGCTGTGTGCAAAATCCGAGACGATATATACTTTCAGAGTGTAGTGCAGTAGATACTGCTCCGGGTCTATTAACATTTATTTCGACTCGAACCGTAGTGTCATATTTGTGAAAATGTCTCATAATAATGTTTGGTTCTGAGCCAGTTGACCACTAGTCACTGGTACCTTAATGACGAGCAGCCATCGACGCGATCTACCAATTTCCAAAGAAATTACGAATATGTGTCCAAATAGGACCTCATAGGGATGACATTGGGCCAGTTCCAAGTTTGCACTTTAGGTAGGAGTCATTATTATGACGGGCAGGCTTCATGACACATATAGTGCACCAAATACCATCTGACAACGTCGAAGATTGTGTGTTTACAGTTGGTCGATATATCGACGCTACAGGTTAAGATATATCAAATGAGCCATAAAAAATTTAACAATGGATTAAATGGCTAGTTTTCTGAGCCGCATATTTTTATAAATGATGGTTACATTTTGAATGAAATTGGTTGCAGATTTCAGAAATTCATCGCGCGTTCTAACTCTTCACGTAATTCACCTCGAGTAAAAGAAAATTTTATTTAAAAGCAACGCTTGTAAGTAATTCACAAAGTTTCTCAACAAGCTGTTAGAAATATAAACAGTTGTGACGTCACGTTCATCGAAAGCAGTATGTTTTTATGAAGTACTGCACAGTCCTAAAGCGTTGAACAGGTTTCGCTGTCGGCAGACACTTGAATATGTCCTCTATTTTTGACTCTTGTAGACCGCGTATTTTCTGTGACAATGAAGATTTATTTTCATGATAGTTTCTTTTTATTACTGCAGGTATTATTCTGCAGTTGAGAACTAAAGCAAAATTCTTCGTTCGGTCATTATTTGATACTAGTCAAAATTACAAAAATAACCTTATAACTAAAATAACGAATAATTCGTGAAATTGTAAAGAATTTCCGAAGCCGGTCGCGGTGGCCGAGGAGACTAATGCGCTCCAGTCACGGTCTGCACGGTCACTACGGTCGGGGGTTCGAATCCCCCCTCGGGCATGGATATTTGTGCCGTCCTAGTTCGTAAGTAGTTGATAAGTAGTTTGTAAGTTTAGGGACTGATAACCCCGTAGTTAAGTCCCATAGACTATACAAACATTTGAACATTTTTTTGAATTTCCGAATGAAAAGAAATTTTCGGACTTTCCCAGGGTGTCCTGCAGTACAAAAAGCCGATGTGTTTTCCAGACCACCACAGGGAGATATAAATAGCAACGCGTGTTACACAGTATGTTATCAGCAAGACGTACGTTCTTTAAGAACAAGGCACATCGAAGGAAGTTTAATGCTTTTCTGTTTTCCAAGGAAAATGTATAGAAATAAAATTGATCAGTTGATAAGTGTTTAATAATGTATGTCTTAAAAAAGTATGTAGCATACATTTTACAGATTCAATCATTCACCAAAAAATAAACTGAAAAGGAGTTACAATCCATGACATATTTTAAACTATGAAAACTATGAAGATAGGAAATTGATGTTGATACTTCAGTGTACTCTGAAGAAGGTAAATCAGTTTAAAAGAATTAAAACCATTCTGTATTGATGTAACGTGAGTTATTACTTCATACACTTACCTGCAGAAAACCAGAATTTTCACAAATTATGTCGGCCATGTTTCGACTTTCTTTCAGAGATTTCTAAAATTACTGTAATTTCTTATAAAAAATTTCCGTGTTTTAAAAGGTAAGAGTGAGGTAAGGCGAACAGAAAAAAAGTATGGTTTTAGGTATTGCACCTGTTACCTGCTGTAAAGTCACAGAAATTTTACACTTCGTAACTGGATCGTGTGTAGTTGATTTGTAACGTCTGTCGATGTTTGATACAGTATTTATTGCTGACGGATTTAATGTCCCATGAAAAAACATACTGGTTATGACGGCCGCATGGTCGGCGTTTCACTTTTAAAGCAGTCCACTATTTAGCTGTAAATTATTTTCTCCGCCAACATGCGCAACTGCTGCGTCCATTTCGCAAAATAAAAGGCAGGTATTTGGCAATTATCCATTCAATTTACGCTCAATTGCAGTCGTGTATTGTTATAGCATTGGCGCTCATTTAAATATCGTCACCAAATTTGAACACCCCTTCGGCCTAGTATTAATGATGTGTATTAAAAATATCTCCACAGATACTGTTAAATGTTATATATTAATATTTGACATCACCTACACATTATTCTAATATCATTCAACAGAAAGCATACTTTTTATTACCCAAACAAACAAGTCTATAAGCCAGATATGATACTCGTTTAGCACCAAATTTTCAAATGTTTGTAGAGCTTATGGGACTTAACTACGGGGTCATCAGTCTCTAAGCTTAAAAACTACTTATGAACTAGCTAAGACTAAGGACCGTAGTGGCTGTGCACACCGTGACTGGAGCGCCTCAGTCCCCTCGGCCACCGCGGCCGGCCGTTTAGCACCACCAAGGGGATAAGTCAAGCTGAGATATGGACAGGAGACTCCTGTAGAAACCATAATCAGGCTAATGAATAACATGTTACCTTAGAGACATCCAGGTGGTCTGCGATAATCATCTAAGCAGAGAGAAGAAAGTTAATAATAGTCTTCCTAAAGACTCAATTTTGCTACCAATCCTTTTCAACCTCGATGAACCAGAGTGAAGGAAGTTCATTTATTGGCCATTCAACAGCGAACTCTTTAGGCTACCGATGAGGTACTTTTCGGTGATTTAAAAATACTGAAAGAATACAAAATGTGGAGACAGACACCAAATACACGCTGGACCCAAGTCAACTGCTTTCACCTTAACAACAGAATGACAAATATCAAGTTAAACGTCAGTTTTAATGGTCAGGTCCTTCACCATCAAGAATGTCCAAAATATTAGGAGTAATTTTTAATAAACCCTCACGTACAAGAAATATATAGAAAATACCTTATCAAAGCTATGAATGCAGAACATCATACCGAAGCGGAGTTGTGGCGTAAGAGCTACAACAATGCGATGCTTTTCCATAGGGCTGCTCTATTCTGCCGCTGACTACAGTGCTACATTGTGGCTTAATAGCTAAATATGAGATAAAACGACGTAGATTTAAATACACCAATAAACGTTACATCAAATCTAATTGACTATTTACCACCTCTAGGCGCCCAGATATTCTGGCGGCGCCATATATTCTCAATTTCTTGTAAAAAATACCCCAGCTTCCAATACACTTCGATGTGCCTAAACTTCCAATGAGCTAATTACAATCTTGGCAGCCATATCGTATTCGCAGAATCGCTACAGGAAGTTAAATTCAACAGTAACAGAAAGTGAACAGCAAGTGCTATAATATTGCCTGAGAGTAATATTATCCCCTCCTAACACCTAACACACGACTAACCGTTATTAAGATTCACACAGTCCCTGGTTGTTGTTGTTGTTGTTGTTTTGTATTCAGTCCACAGACTGGTTTGATGCAACTCTCCATGTTATCCTATCCGGCGCAAGACTATTCATCTGCGAATAAAAACAGCAACCTACATCCTTTTGAATCTTCTTACTATATTCGTCTCTCGGTTTCCCTCTACGATGTTTACTCCTAAGTTGACGATACCTTGACGTCTCAGAAATGTAACGCACCAACCTACTCCTTCTCTTAGTCAGGATAGGTAAGAAGTTCCTTTTCTCCCAAATCCTGTTGAGCATCTCCTCATTAGTTACTGGTCTACCCATCTAATTTTCATTATTCGTCTGTAACATCACATTTCAAATTCTTCGATCATTTTTTTGTCTGAGCTCCTTATCGTCCACAACAATGGTACACTCCAGACATAAGCTTTCAGAAAGTAATTCTTAACTTTAAATTAATATTAAATGTCGACAAATTTCCCTTCTTCAGAAAAGCTTTCCTTCCGATAACCATTCTGCATTTTACTTCTTTACTTCGGCCTTCAGAAGTTATTTTACTACCCAAATAACAAAAGTCATCTGCTACTTTTATTGTATCATTACCTAATCTGATACCTTGAGCATCGCCACATTTTCTGACACTGCAATTCATTATCCTTGTTTTACTACTGTTAATGTTCATGGTATGTCCTCCTTTTAAGACACTGTCCATTCCGTTGAACTGCTTTTCCAGGTCCTTTGCTTACTGTGGTAGGATTACTATGTCATCGGCAAGCCGCAGAGTTTTTATTTCATCTCTCTGAACTTTAATTCCTTCTCCAAATTGCTCTCTGCATTCCTTCACAGTACCCTCAGTGTAAATATTGAACAACATTGGGGAAAGGCTACAACCCTGTCATACTCCATTCCCAATACTGCCTCCCTTTCATGCACTTCGACACTAATAACTGCTGTATAGTTTTTATACAAGTTAAATGCAGCTCATTGCCCTCTATATTTTACCCCTGATAGCTTCAAAAGTTGAAAGTGTATATTCAAGTCAACAGTGTCAAACGTTTCCTCCAGCTCTGCAAATGCTAAAAACTTAGGTCTGCTTTTCTTATGGTCATAATGTGAGTATTGCCTCCCGTGTTCCTACATTTCTCCTAAATCCAAACTGATCTTCCCCATGGTGAGATTCTGTAAATAATTCGTTTTTTTAACTGATTGTTCTGTACTTTTTTATACATTTGTCTGCACTTTCTTCCGTTCGAAAAGGAATCACTCTATTCTGCTTGAAGTCGGAGGATAATTCCCCTGTCTCATACATCTTGCATCTGACGTGGAACCGTTTCTTCGTTACTGCCTCTCCTAACGATATCAGCAGTTCACTCGGAATATCATCTACTCCAGGGGCCTTTCAAATCTATCAGTGCTCTGTCAAATTCGTCTCGCAATATCACACCTCCTATCTTATCTTCTTCTGATTTCTACAATTACTGTCTTCATTTTGGATGTAGCCTAAAGGCCCTCTATATATCCCTTCCACCTTTCAACTTTTCCTTCTCTGCGGAATACTGGTTTTCCATCTGACCTCTTGACATTCATGCAGCTGCATTTCTGGTCTCCAAATGTTTTATTTTACTGCAGGCGGTATCTATCTTTTCCCTAGTTATACATTCTTTGACGGTCTTGCATTTCTCGTCTAGCCACTCCTGCAGAGCCAGTCTACACTTCCTGTCAACTTCATTTTTTCAGCCACCAGTACTCCCTTTTTCCTGTTTAACTTGCGGCATTTTTATATTTTTTCCTTTCATTAATTACGTTCAGTATCTCCTGTGTAATACAGGGATTTCTATTAGTACTTGTCCTATTGCCTATATGATCCTCTGCGGCCATCACTTACTTTCGTCTGTTTCAGTCCTCGTAAAGCACCCTATGAGACTCTCAACCGCCTCCTTCGATTTCTCCAGGTTCCATCTCCTTAATTTTCTACCTTTCTTGCAGTTTCTTAAGTTTCAATCTACAATTCATAACCAAGAAGCTATAGTCATAGTCTATATCTGTCCCTGGATACGTCTTACTTTTTAAAACCCATGTCTTACCGTTATAAAGTCCATTTGGTACCCTCCAGTGTCACCTGGTCTCTTCCACGTATACAACATACTTTTATGATGATTAAACCAAGTGTTTGTGATGATTGAATTGTGCTCTGTAGAAAATTCTACTATGCGATCTTCTCTTTCATTTCTTTTCCCCAGTCCATTTCTCTTTTCAGATTTTCTACCTAATTAAAGGCATGAACATTCCACTCTCCTATTCGTAGAGAGCCATTTCTGTTTTGTTCTTGATGACGACATCCTCCTCCGTAGTCCCCGCCCGGAGATCTGAATTGGGAACTACTTAACCTCGGTAATATTTTCTCAAAGAAGACGCCATCATCACATATTCATTAAGAAGGGCTGCATGTCCTCGGGAATAGTAACGACTGTAGTTTTCTCTTGCTATCAGTTGTTCACCGTAACTGCAGGGCAAAGCCACTTTAGCTGATGTTAGAGGGCCAGCTCAGTCAGTCATCCAGTCTCTTGCCCCTGTAACTACTAAAGGGTGCTGCCCGTCTTCAGGAACCACATTTTGTCTCTCCACAGATATCCCTACGTTGTTGTTGCACCTACTCTGCAAATCAGATTTAAGTGCCTGGCAGAGGGTTCATCGAAACACCGTTATACTATTTATCTCCCATTCCATTCTAGAGTAGCGCGCGGGAAGAAAGAACACCTCAGTCTCTGCGTTCGAGCTCTGATTTCTCGTATTTATTCTGATGATCATTTCTACCTATGTAATTGGGAGTCAACAACATATTTTCGCCTTCGCAGGAGAATGTTGGCAATTGTAGTTTCGTAAGTAGCCCACGCCGCAGCGACAAGCGCCGTTGTTGTAATGATTCCCATCCCAGATCCTTTATCATTTCCGTGACGCTGTCCCCCTTCTATCGTGACAATACGAAACGAGCTGCCCTTCTTTGGACTCTTTCGATGTCCTCCGTCAAACCCACCTGATAAGGATCCCACACTCGGCAGGAATACTCCAAAAAAGGACGGACAGGCTTAGTGTATGCAGCCTCTTTATTAGTTCTGTTGCATCTTTTAAGGGTTCTAGCAATAAAACATAGTCTCTGGTTCACATTTCCCACGACATTATCTACGTGTTCTTTCCAGTTTAACTCTGAAGAAATAGTAATTCCTAGTTATTTCCATGAACCACAGACATTGCCGAGGTGGGGTGGCTTGCGTGCCTCAACGATGCAGATAGCCGTACCGTAGGTGCAACCACAGCGGAGGGGTATCTGTGGAGAGGCCAGACAAACGTGTGGTTCCTGAAGAGGGGCAGCAGCCTTTTCAGTAGTTACAGGGGCAACAGTCTGGATGATTGACTGAGCTGGCCTTGTAACATCAGCTAATGTAGCTTTGCCACACAGCTACTGCGAACGGCTGAAAGCAAGGGGAAACTACAGCCGTTACCTTTTCCGAGGACATGCAGCTCTACTGTATGAACATATGATGATGGCATCCTCTCGGGTAAAATATTCCGGAGGTAAAATAGTCCCCCATTCGGATCTCCGGGCGGGGACTACTCAGGAGGATGTGATCATCGGGAAAGACAGTACTGGCATTCTACGGGTCGGAGCGTGGAATGTTAGATCCCTTAATAGAGTAGGAAAATTAGAAAATTTAAAAAGGGAAATGGATAGGTTGAAGTTAGATATAGTGGGGATTAGTGAAGTTCGGTGGCAGGATGAATAGGATTTCTGGTCAGGTGAGTACAGAATTATAAATACAAAATCAATTGGGGGTATCACAGGAGTAGGATTGATAATGAATAAGAAAACAGGAATGCGGGTAAACTACTATGAGCAGCACAGTGATCGCATTATCATTGTCAAGATAGATACGAAGCCAACACCGACAACAGTAGTACAGGTTTATATGCCAACTAGCTCTGCTGATGATGAGGAAATCGAAGAAATATATGAGGAGCTAAAGGAAATTATTCAGACAATTAAGGAAGAGGAAAACTTAATTGTTATGGGAGACTGGAATTCGGTAGTAGGACAAGGAAGGGAAGGGAAGATAGTAGGAGAATATGGTCTGGGCAAATGAAAGAGGGAGCCGCCTGGTAGAATTTTGCACGGAACATAATTTAGTTATAACAAACACCTGGTTCAAGAATCACAAAAGAAGGTTGTATACGTGGAAGAGACCAGGAGCACCAGGAGATACCAGATAGATTTTATAATGGTAAGACATAGATTTCGGAACCAGATTATACAGTGTAAGACATACCCAGGGGCAGATATAGACTCTGACCATAACTTGTTGGTTATGAACTGTCGGCTGAAACTAAAGAAACTACAAAAAGGTAGGAAAATAAGGAGATGGGACCTGGATAAATTGAAGGAACCTGAGGTTCTTAAGAATTTCAGAGGGAGCTTTAGGCAACAATTGACAGAAACAAGGGAAAATAAAGCAGTAGAGGAGGAATGGGTAAAATTGAGAGATGAAATAGTGAAAGTAGCAGAGGACAAAATAGGTAGGAAGGCAAGACCTACAAAAAATCCTTGGATATCACAGGAGATACTAAATTTAATCGATGAAAGGAGAAAATATAAAAATGCAGTAAATGAAACAGGCAAAATGGAGTACAGACGACTAAGAAATGAGATTGACAGGAAGTGCAAAATGGCTAAGCAGGAGTGGTTAGAATGCAAATGCAAGGATGTAGAAGAATGTATAAATAGGGGAAAAATAGATACTGCTTACAGGAAAATAAAAGAAACATTTGGGGACAAGAAAAGCAACACTACTAATATCAAGAACTCAGATGGGAAACCAGTTCTCAGCAAAGAAGGGAAAGCTGAAAGGTGGAAAGAGTATATAGAGGGGCTCTACAAAGGAAATGAACTCAGAGACAATATTGTAGGAAGGGAAGAGGATGTAGATGAAGATGAAATAGGAGATACTGTATTGAGAGAAGAATTTGACAGAGCCTTGAAAGATCTAAGTCGAAACAAGGCCCCTGGAGTAGATGATATTCCCTCACAGCTACTGAAGTCTCTGGGAGAACCAGCCATGACAAACCTGTTTCACCTGGTGTGTAAGATATATGAAACAGGTGAAGTACCCTCAGACTTCAAGAAAAATGTTATAATCCCCATTCCAAAGAAAGCAGGTGCAGACAAGTGTGAAAACTACAGAACCATCAGTTTAATAAGTCATGGTTGCAAAATATTAACACGAATTATATACAGACGGATGGAAAAGCTGGTAGAAGCCGACCTCGGGGAAGATCAGTTTGGGTTCAGGAGAAATGTAGGAACTCGGGAGGCAATACTTACTTTACGGCTTATCCTAGAAGATAGATTAAGAAAAGGCAAACCTACATTTCTAGCTTTTGTAGATTTGGAGAAGACTTTTGACAATGTTGATTGGAATAAACTCTTTAAAGTTCTGAAGCAAGCAGGAGTAAAATATCGGGTGCGTAAGGTTATTTACAACTTGTACATAAACCAGAGAGCGGTTGTCAGAGTTGAAGGGCATGAAAGGGATGCAGTGGTTGGGAAGGGAGTGAGACAGGGTTGTAGCCTTTCTCCAATGTTATTCAATTTGTACATTGAACAAGCTATAAAGGAAAGCAAGGAGAAATTTGGTGAAGGAATAAAAGTTCAGGGGGAAGAATTAAAAACATTGCGTTTTGCCGACGACATAGTAATTCTGTCAGATACAGCAAAGGACCTGGAAGAGCAATTGAACGGAATGGACAGTGTGCTGAAAGGTGCATATAAGATGAACATTAACAAGAGCAAAACTAGGGTAATGGAGTGCAGTGTAAGAAAATCAGGTGATGCTAAAGGAATTAGATTGGAAAACGAAGCAATAAAGGAGGTAGATGAGTTTTGTTACTTGGGCAGTAAAATAACAAATGATGTTCGCAGTACAGAGGATATAAAATGCAGAATGGCAATGGGTAGAAAAGCGTTTTTGAAAAAGAGAAATTAGTTAACATCGAATATTGATTTAAGCCTAAGGAAGTCCTTTCTGAAGGCATTTGTATGGAGTGTTGCCTTGTATGGGAGTGAGACATGGACGATAAACAGTGCGGACAGGAAGAGGATTGAGGCTTTTGAAATATGGTGCTACAGAAGAATGCTGAAGATTAGGTGGGTGGATCGCGTAACTAATGAGGAGGTAATGAACAGAATTGGGGAGAAAAGAAATTTCTGGCATACCTTGACTAAAAGAAGGGATAGATTGGTGGGACACATTCTTAGACATCAAGGAATTGTGAATTTAGCATTAGAGGGAAGTGTGTGGGGTAAAAATCGCAGAGGAAGACCAAGAGATGGATACAGTAAGCAGATTCAGACAAATGTAGGTTGCCGTTCTTATGTAGAGATGAAGAGGCTTGCTCAGGATAGGGTATTGTGGAGAGTTGCATCAAACCAGTCTCCGGACTGAAGACCACAACAACAACAAGTTATTTAGTGGAGTTTACGGCCTTCACTTTTGATTGATTTATCTTGTAAACAAAGTTTAACGGATTTCTTTTCGTAGTTATGTGGACGACTTCACACTTCTCATTATTTAGAGTCAATTGCCAATTTTTACACCATAGTGACATCTTATTCAGATCGTTCTGCAGTTGGTATTGATCTTCAGATGATTTTACCAGACGGTAAATGATGGTGTCATCTGCAAGCAACCTAAGAGATCTACTTATATTTTCTCCCAAATCATTTATGTAAATAAGGAACGGCAGAGGACCAATAACATTACCCTGTGGAACGCCAGATATAACTGTCTTTTAGTCGATGCTTCACCATCGATTACTACAAACTGTGTCCTCTCTGACAGGAAATCCCCTATCCAGTCTCAAATTTATGGCTATATACCATTACCACACAATTTGATTAAAAGCCGTTTGTGAGATACGGTGTCAAAAGCCTTCTGGAAATCAAGAAATGCGGAATCGATTTGCGAACCATTGACGATAGCACTCATCACTTCATGTGAGTAAATAGCTAGTTGTGTTTCACACGAACTATATTTTCTAAATCCGTGTTGACCTTGGGTCAATAGATAATTCTGTTCGAGATAATTCATTATATTTGAATACAGGATATGTTCCAAAATCCTGCTTCAAATTGACGTTAATGAAATAGTAGATTACTCCTACTGCCTATCTTGAATATAGGTGTGACCTGTGCAACTTTCCAATATTCGGTACAGATCTTTCTTTGAAAGAGCGGTTGTATATGGCTGTTACGTCAGGGGCTATCGCTTCAGCATAATCACATAGAAATGTAATGGGTATACAATCCGGACCAGAAGACTTGTTCTCGTTAAATGTTTTTAGTTGCTGCACTACTCCGATGATATCTACTTCTACGTTACTCATTACGGTATCTGTTAGTAATTCTAAATCTGGAATATTGGTTTCGTCTTCTTTGGTGAATGAATTTCTAAAAGCCATTTTTAGTATCTCTGCTTTAGTAGCGCTGTCATCGGCAGGATCGCCATTACTATCACGTAGTGAGGGTATTGTTTGTGTTTTGCCCCTAGTATATTTAGCATATGAGCAAAATCTCTTTGGGTTTTCAGTCAAATTACTAGAAAGGGTTTTGTTGTGATAAGTATTGTAGGCATCTCGCATTGAAGTCCTCGCTAAATTTCGAGCTTCTGTGTAGGACCGCCAATCCTGGGGATTTTGTGTTCGATTAAATTTTGCATGCTTTTTCCGTTGCGTTTGAATCAGTGTCCTGACCTCTTTGGTGTACCAAGGCGGATCATATTCTTTTATTAATTTATTTGGTATGAAACTGTCAACTGCGATCGATACCACTTATTTGAATTTGAGCCACATCTGATCTACACTTACGTTTAGTGTTAACGAGTGGAAGCTGTCTTTCAAGAAGCAATTTATTTTATTTCTACCTGCTTCCCTGAACAAATATACTTTTCATCTATTTTTTGTAACTTTGGGACTTTCAGTATTCAATACCTAAGGTACAGCTATCTGTTTTGTTGAGGCACATTAACCATTCCATCTCGGCAATGTCTGTGTTTTGTGGGAGTGGCAGTCCGTGGTATCTGTGTTGAGAACCTACACCGATGTTGGAAGCCTTCATGCTGTCAATGAGACTGTAAAAAGACAAACAGACTATCAAAAACTTTGTAAGAAGCTGCAGCAGAAGAGCTTATCATAGAAATCGAAAACATATCTTTGTAGTGATGGAGGCAGGCCTTGAATGGTTTATGAATTTAGATATTAATATGTAGATTCAGTTCATTACTTCTTTTACTTAGTGAAATAATTCAGTTAAAATATTTTTCTAAAATTCTTGTAAAAATTTGAAATATTATGCAATTAATGTCTTCTTGTAATATTCTCGTATAATTTTGTAAAATTATGAAATTTAAGGACGGTTAGGTGTAAAGTGTTTGTATAGTTTTGTAAAATTGTGAATTCATGTTAAATTTTTGTAAATTTAAAATTATGTAATTCATGACTATTGGTTGCAATTCATCCTTATTGTAATTCGCTAAATAAACAGATTACGTGAACTTTAATAATACTAATCAATCTTCAAATGTCGTTCCGTGAATAGTGCTCGTGATTTAGTAATAAGCTCGAATAAGAAAATGACACAACACTATAGTCCAGATTCCCAGTCATAGGTTTCGTTTTGGTCCCTTCAAACAATAAATCAAACAACCAACAACACGAAGAAATGGGTCAGAAATCGTTAGATGTAGTGTACATGTACAGATAAATAAATTATTACATTTTCAGAAAAACTAGACAAATTATTCAAAGCAAACACCGTTATCAAATTGAGAAGCTTAATAATGCGTTGTTCCACCTCTGTCGCTCATGCAACCTGTCATTTGGTTAAGCAAACACAAAATCGAGCAGTGGAAACTTTCGCTGTGTAAGTGTGAATATTATAAGCCCAGTATGGCTTGTCAACCAGGGCAATAAAAAGTGGCCTACAATATCCTCGAAGTACTGTAAAGAGTGCCGCGGATGAAAACAGAAGGCCCAAGTATGAAATGAAATGGCACCTCTGGTTGTCGAACGCTGTGGCAGGTAACATTCAGGTTGATATTCCACTGCTTTTCAGGGCATTTCCAGACATGTCTTCCCAGGTCATGGTGGCTCATTTCGAAATGGCACTCATTAGTCAAGACTTTTCTGCTCCAGTCAATGATACCCTGTGCTTTATGCACATGGGTATGAGCTTGTTGGAGTACAGAGCATCAATAAGAGGCGGACAAGAAGCGCCTTGAGCTAAGTCTAAGGTAGCCTGACGTCCTGATTTTGCAGAATAGTACGTTTCGGGTTCAACGAGTGAGGGTCCCAAAACTTATAAACATCAGTTTAGTCCGGTTTTTGTGATACCAAAGGAATATCCTCACATCATCTGTTTCTTATGAAGATGATGTCTTGGATTTATATTATTGGATTATACTGTCAATGTTAAGCATACTAATGGTTTGTTTCATTGTTGCACATGCAAGGGTCTATAAAAAGTCTTTATTGTGCAATAACGCCGTTTCACATTATTAACTCTTGTCTTAGGATTCAGTTTAGTCAAGACACTGAAGGTACATGGTTCTGTGTCTGAGGTTTGTTGTACTTAATTCGTGTATGATTGCGTATGAAGTGAGATTCAAATGCCAAAGAGGAAGTGTTCTTTTCATGAATAATACGCAGAAGAATAAAAAAAATGTTCAAATGTTTGTAAATCTATCGGACCAGACTGCGTGATCATCAGTCCGTAGCTTACAAACTACTTAAACCTAGGTAAACTAACCTAAGGACAACACACTCACACCCATGCCCCAGGGAGGACTCGAACCTCCACGGCGAGCAACTGCGCGCTCCGCAGCGAGACGCAGTAGTATTTCAAGGAGGAGGAAATTACTATGGAGTGTAATCTGAAATATGAGTTTTATGCTATTGTTTCACGTGCCGAAAGGGCAGATATTAAGGATTATTATGCACCATAAAGCATAAATCAAACACGCTCTCTTCTACATCTTTCTTGTTAAAAAAAAACGCTTCCTTCAACGTCGATTAAAGGGAAAAAAAAAAGAGTAAATCACTAACAGTGGTGGGATTATGAATGTGCTGTCATACACACGTTTCTGAAATATGTAGACTGTACTTCCTGGCTACGCTCCAATTTTTTTACGATTCTGAAATAGCAAAGGGTGTGACATTGAGCAGAAGCAAAACAACAGCACTTGTGAAAACAGTTTTGGCACCCAGCACGGTAAAAGCTTTCACACGTCCACTATTATTCAATAGCTACAGATGCGATTAATCACCAGGCTGAAAAAATACTGCCATTGACTGTTCAAAAGCAGTGCAATCAAGTTAGCAAAATAGTCATAACTAGCATATTACATGATGTCAGTAGAAATCTAGCTATTCCCAGTCACTAAATTTGTGTTATTTCATCTTCAGTATTCCAGGACATAGTGCGAATATGGAATGAGTACTTTTTTCATGCAATGGAATAAGAAACTATGTAATTACAATTTTCAACGGTCGAGTTAATAACAAAATGTCTTGTTAATCAAATCACGTTGCATTTATTGCACCGATGTATGAGGCCAATGTTGTTTTATTTAGCATATGGCGATTGAGAACTGGAACCCAGTGCAGGTTTTGTTAAGCCAAGTAGCAACTGATGAAATAAAAGTTATACCGCTGTTTTCGAGATGATTTGGGAACTGTTTTTAACATTATGACCTATCATCAAGAGCTTGTTGTTGTTGTTGTGGTCTTCAGTCCGGAGACTGGTTTCATGCATCTCTCCACCCTACTCTATCCTCAGCAAGCCTCTTCATCTTCTCATAAGAACGGCAACCCACATCCATTTGAATCTGCTTACTATATTCATCTCTTGGTCTCCCTCTTCAATTGTTACACCCCACACTTCCCTTCAATGCTAAATTAACAATTTCTTGATGCCTAATAATGTGTCCTACCAATCGATCCCTTCTTTTAGTCAAGGAATGCCATAATTTCCTTTATCTCCCCAATTCGGTTTAGTATCTCCTCATTAGTTACGCGATCCACCCACCTAATCTTTAGCATTCTTTTGTAGCACCACATTTGAAAAGCCTCTATCCTCTTCCTGTCCGTACTGTTTATCGTCCATGCTTCACTCCCATACAAGGCAACACTCCACACAAATGTTTTAAGAAAGAACTTCCTTATGCCTAAATTAATATTTGATGTTAACAAATTTCTCTTTTTCAAAAACCCTTTCCTTCCCATTGCCATTCTGCATTTTATATCCTTTGTACTGCGACCATCATACTGCCCAAATAACAAAACTTATTTACCACCTTTATTGTTTCGTTACCTAATCTAATTACTTCGGCATCGCCTGATTTTCTTAGACTGCATTCCATTACCCTTGTTTTGCTCTTGTTAATGTTCATCTTATATGCACCTTTCAGTACACTGTCCATTCCGTTCAGCTGCTGTTCCAGGTCTTTTGCTGTCTCTGACCGAATTAAAATATCATCAGCAAAACGCAAGGTTTTTATTTCTTCACCCTGAACTTTAATTCCTTCTCCAAATTTCTCCTAGGTTTCATTTATAGCTTGCTCAATGTTCAAATTGAATAACATTGGGGAAAGGCTAAAACCCTGTCTTACACCCTTCCCAACCTCTGCATCTCTTTCATGCCCTTCAATTCTGATAACTTCTGTCTGGTTTTTGTACAAATTGTAAATAACCTATATTTTACTCCTGCTGATTTCAGAATTTGAAAGAGTGTATTCCAATTAACATTGTCAAAAGCTTTCTCCAAAACTACAAAAGCTAGAAATGTAAGTTTGCCTTTCCTTAATCTATCTTCTAGGATAAGACGTAAAGTGAGGATTGTTTCCCGTGTTCCTATACTTCTCTAGAATCCAAACTGATTCTCCCCGAGTTCGGCTTCTACAAGTTTTTCCATCCTTCTGTAAATAATTCGTGCGGTCCAGGGCACGGACTATCATACCATGGACCAGGTTCGAACCTCCATCATGGCACCACATAGGTTCCCATACCATAAAGGCACCGTGATACACATTGTGTCTCTTATTTTAAATGTCGAAGAATAAAAAATTTTATGTGACGTAACGAGATTTGAGAATTCTTGCAAATGGCACAAACATATCCAGCACACTGCCATCTGCCATGGACGCCCATCACAAGCTAATGTAGCCACAAATTTAAGTAAAAGATAACACTCACTACAGTAACAAGGTGGAATCAGTAAAGCATAAACAGTAAGTATTTCATACTACTGTAATCGCCACAAACCAAATAATTCAAAGGCAAAGTTTGAATAAAAATACCCATACCATAAACCTTTTTTTATCCATTACTAGAACAGTAGAAAAATATATACATAGAACCACCTATCAGTTACTTTAAAAAAAAAAAAAAAAAAAAAAAAAAAAAAAAAAAAAAAAAAAAAAAAAAAAAAAAAAAAAAAAGAACACCTTGAGACTACGATTTAAAATGTTATGAAGACACCTAATGAAGCAGTAACGAAAGTAATATATGAATTATGGAATGGGAGCCTCATAGAGCAATATCCACAGACAGATGAGTCCCAAACAAGCAATGTGACAACTGATCGAAGTAAATTCCGAAACAACCCTCACCTACAAAACTGGAAGGGGACAGCTGTAACATTCAATATTTAACAATAAACTCTCGGGTTGTAGGAATTTACAGCCGAACCTACATAATAAAATATGAAACTTACTTACAGACGTTATGAATATTTCGCAGTGATCAGGCATACTACCGTATCAAACTTCTACTGATACGTTTACACATGTCAGGGTCAAAAACTATAATTCTAAAGTCTTCTGTTGGGCAGCTATCTGGTTTGTTTGTGCCCTTTGTTCCTCAGTCTTGTTGCGTGAGATCATGTCCAGATACATTTATTCTTCCACATCTAGAATAAGAGAAATCATTAGTATCTCGATAATCTTGTCACAAGGTTGCTAAAGTGTGTGTCTTAGGAACCTATGTTGTGCGATTTCCTCATAGTTCGGTTATCCGCTGGTTGTTGAAGTAAGCTCTGATAGATACCTGATTTTGTCTTGCACTCACACTACCCTTTCTTAATAAAAGAATAGACCCCTGGGCTTGTTTCAATCCATTTGACTGTTCTAACGTTTTACTCCACCATTTTTATTTGCTTAAGTAGTGTACTCCTTTGAATAAACAGTACTTTATTCTAAGGTGACACACGTTTTTAATGTATATTTGTGGGTCACACGGTTACCCTTTTGCTGTCGTCTCGGGAAGTTTAGGGTATCATCTATTATGAAACTGTGAGGTGTCCTCGCTTTATGTTCTAAGTCAACATATACACTCTGCAATCCATCGTAAAGTACGTGGCGAAGGGTACACTGTACCACTGCCAGGTATTTCGTTTCCTATTCCACTCCCAAACGGAACGAGGGACAAAAGAATGTCTCTATACCTCTGTACTTGCCCTTATTTCTCTTGTCTTTGTTATCTTTACCGAAATGTAAGTAGGCGGCAGGAAGATCGTTCTACACTCAGCTTCAAATTCCGGCCCTCTAAATTTCCTCAACAGAATTTCTCAAAAAGAACGTCCTCCGATGATCCCCAAATTGAGTTCCCAGAGCATTTCCGTGACACTCGCGCATTGGTCGAAGCTACCAGTAACAAACCTAGCTGCTCGCCTCTGAACTGCTTCTACGTCTTCCTTTAAACTGGTCTGCTGCGGGTCCCAAACACTTGAGCAATACTCAAGACGTGGTCGTACAAGCGGTTTATCCGCGGTCTCCTTTACAGATGAAGTACATCATCCCAAAATTCTCCAAATAAACCGAAGTCGGCTGTCAGACTTACTCACAACTGTCCTTACATGTTCGTTCCACTTATTATAGCTCTGCAATGTTACGCCTAGATATTTAAACGAACATTATGGGATTGTTTATCCTACTCATACGCATCACCTTAATTTTTCTACATTTAGTCAACCTGTATGCTATGTCAATTAAAGACGACACCCTCCCATACACCACAGCATCATCAGCAAACAGCCGCAGATTACAAGTTACTCTGTCCATCAGTTCATTTATATAGATATAAAATAATAGCGGTCCTATCACAATCCCCTGGGCATGCCTGAAACTACACTGGTCTCTGATGAACACTCGCCGTCGAGAACAACATACTGCGTCTTCCAACCAGTCACAAATGTTAGGTACTTACCACGAATTGAAGTACTGTGCCCACCTTGTGCTGGCTGCACTGTTAGAAGACACGTTTTCTAGATACAAATACTTATTATATATATCCATCGTTGTTGCTCCTAGGGAATATACTGGTACTGTTACTAGAAATTACATTGGAGACTTGTTCTTACTATGTACCTTCTTTTCGTGGTCTTTTACGAGGAATTTTAAATTTCAGGATGATAATGGAGGAATGCAGATGTTCAAGAGTGTATTACTATGGTTTTATGATCATGATCGCACCTGTTGTAGCAGGTCACCCAAAACACTGAAATGCATTGTATCCTAGGGCCTGACGTTAGTTTCCATTTGTTTAATAAATGATGATGGGTACTACTTCCAAATCGTTCACCAATTAGCAGTTGTTATGAGTGTATTACGCGTTCTGTATGCCCAAGAGAACAACTGATGTCCTTGTATAATGCTCAATTGATCAAAGCCATATCTACCATAATATTTAGTTAGTTGTGAAGTTTATGTCGTTGATTTTGTGGTCTTCAGTCAGCAACGTGGTATGAAGTATCTCTCCATTATACCCTGTCCTGTGCAAGCCGAAGGCCATCCTTAGAAAATTGCCTCTTGGGTAAGAAGGCATCCAATATTCTTGGGTAAAACGGATAGGCTCCTGCGACAACAGCAAAGAAGAAACAGAGGAGTTTGTAAATGTGCAATAGAGAATTTTGTGCATTGGCGTTTGGTAAGATTGAGAGACTGTATGAGGTATTACATTTCACAGGATGCCTGACACTAAGAAGACGTCCACAGCAGCCGAAGAACACTGTGATGTTGCTAAGCGGCCGAGAATAAGGTCATCAGCATGTATTTCATTACCTCCACGTGTAATGAGGAATCTGCATATGCATGAACTGTCAAGGCATTTTAACAGTTTCTATGTCATCCATTGGCATGCAAGGCCGACTGATAGCAAGAACGGCAAACAACATCCTTTGGAATCTGCTCACTGTATTCGTTCCTCGGACTCCCTCTACAATTTTTTCCCCGCACACATCCTTCTAATGCTAAATTGACGATTGCTTGATTTTCTCAGAATGTGTCCCACCCGTCTCTTAGGAGATTCCACACACTCCTTATCTCCCCAATTCTGTTGAGCACTAGGTCCTCAGTTTCGTGATCTACCCATCTAATCTTCGTCGCTAGCACCACATTTCAAGCTTCTATCGTCGTTTTGTCTGAACTCCGTGTCGTCGCTGTTTCGCTCCCATACAGAACTGCACTCCAGATGCTTTAAGAAAAGACTTCCTAACGTTTAAATTAAAATTGGATGTCAAATATTACGCTTCTTCAGAATCCCTTTCTTCCCTTAGCCATTCTGCATTTTATATCTTCTTTAGTTCGGCCATAAGAAGTAATTTTGCCACTCAAATGACAAAACTTGTCTACTAATTTTATTGCCGGATTACCTAATCTAATTTCTTCACAAGTGCCTGATTTTCTGACACTACGTTCCATCCCCTCGTTTTAATGTTGTTAAACTTTATCTTATTCCTTCCTTTCAAGACGATGTCTATTCCGTTTAATTGCTCTTCCAGGTCCTTTGCTGTCTCTGACAGAATTACTATGTAATTGGCAAACCTCAAAGTTTTCTGTCATTACATTCCACGTCCATTGTTTCACTCTTGTTTGTTCATCTTATTCTCTACATTCAAGACACTGTCCATTCTGTTCAATTGCTTTCCCAGGTCTTTTCTGTCTCTGACAACATTAGTATGTCAGTAAAGTTTATGATAAATATCATGTATATATTTTTTTCAGATACATTTAAAATTGGTCTCCTACTTTCTTGTTTAGGGTGCAACAAAACATTTAAAAACGTGGCATGCGACCACTTTTACTCATTATGAACCAAGTTTAATTTTATGAAGACTGCAGTGCTTCACTATTTACCCCTGCCCCCATTCCCCTCGCTTTGGGTCTCCCCCCAACATTTTTGTCGTTCCTCTTCCCACTTTGTCAGTCTCCTCCAACCTTCTATCTCTGTCCATAGCCTTCTCCTCTGTACATCTCTTATCCCACACGCTATCCATCTCCTCCTTTCCTCCTCTCTACATCCTCCCCCAATTAGGCCCCTTTATCTCCTTCTATCTACTTCTAGCCGCCTCATCCCCTTTTACATTCACACAACTATCCCGTGCTCTGTTAATCTCCTCCTCTCCTGTATAAGAAAAGTTATATATACCTGCTAAACTTTATGGTGATTACCCAGAGAGTGTAAGGAGTAATGTACGTCAGGAGTAAGGTAGCCTTGACCGTATTCCATACGAAATATTTTGTAGGCAATGATGTCTTTCTTGCTGGGATATCAAGTGTCCATAATTTAACCAAGATCGGAATAAAACTCTGGATTGGAAATTTCTGACATGCACCACACGAATTATTATGTAGACAGTGCCAATCATCTTATTTTGAAAGTCAAATGTCAAAATTTTGTTGCAATCGGATATGCGGTATTGATGAAGATCTGTTAATTATATCATTTCTATCGTCAGTTATAATCGGTCGTGGTTATGTTACTGGTGCAAAAAATTAAAACCATATTTTAAGTTTTATTGAATCCATCATCGGTGGTGGAAACGGGACAGCGGCTGGTCAAGAGCCTGAAGGAACTGAGGTACCAACAGCCGTAAGTATAATGAAATATTTAATCTACTACAACCAGTTTAGGCATTCCACTATGCCATCTTCAGGTCCCTACATCGGAGCCTGATATCCAAAAGTAGGGATACTAAACTGGATTCGTGGAGTTCGTATTTCATTATACTTACGGCTGTTGGTACCTCAGTTCCTTCAGAATATTTTAAATTTGTGTCAAAATTTGCGCTCATACAATGTGAAATGCGGAAAAATACTTACTGTGTGACAATATTACTTACTCTTCGAATTTCCGACTTCACCATATTTCTGAAAATGACTATTGATTGCTGTGTTCTACGAAGTATTATACAACTCGATGAATACCAAAGAACATGTGCCAGATCGAAAGCAACATTGTGTCAAAATTTCAACGGAATCTGTGAAAATTTTTCTTAGATTTCTGATTCTGAAAAAAAGATAATTTACATTTGTAAATGTAGATGTTCCTAACCGCAAATCGTCGAAAGTGCTAGACCGAATGCTATGAAATTTTCATACACCTTTCGACTGGAATACGCTTTTTTCAAGATGCGTCGTATACAAATTTATGTAAATTTTAAGATTGGGAAACAATTTTACGTTAAACTGCAAAATTGACATTTAAATAGGGTAGTGTACTATATTAATGCAATACGTATCTAAAAAAATGCCCGTATTAGAATGCAAACTTTTGTAAAACTTTGAGCTCTATCGGTGCAGAACATTCTGGGTTTTTGAAGCGTACACAAACCAACAGAACATTTTCTGTATAGAGATAACTCAATAACCATACATGATACGTTGAACTTTGTCGTACTGGTTGGTGTATATGGCCTGAAGATAACGTAGTCGTGTACCGAAACTGGTTGTCAATTATCAAAGACATGAATGTTCAGTTCAGGCCCTCTCTTAATAAATTTAAATTGCTAAGATGTAGTCCTAACATCCATATCCAGCATATCAATTGCGGAAAAAATAGCAGAGGAAGACCAAGAGACGAATATAGTAATGAGATTCAGGTGGATGAGGGTTGCCGTTCTTATGAGGAGATGAATTGGCTTGCTCAGGCTAGAGTAGGGTGGAGCGCTGCATCAAACCAGTCTCCAGACTGAAGACCACAACAACAACAATTCTAGGTAAAAGTGGTTCCAGTCCATACTGGTGGCTGGTACAGCAACTTTTCATGAAGTTATCTCAAAAGTCAGTCTCAGTTGCAAAATTTCTTTTATTTCTTTGACGCGTTACGCCCTTTTGAGGCATCATCAGATTATTTAAATATATGGTGAGCTATTTGTCATTATCGTAAAATAAACCATCTAGGAAGAAATCCTATCGACATGGTTGCTTAAATTTTTTTTAAAGACGAAACGCGTCAGTGAAATAAAAGAAATTTTGCAACTTAGACTGACTTTTGTGATAAACAACAATTCTTTTTGTCAGGCGTGATAGCTATACTTGTATGGTCAGCAAAAAGTACTAGCTTAGCATCTTCGTGAATATAGAATGAAAAGTCATTAATATACATTAAGAACAGCAGAGGACCCAAGACGGAACCTTGTAGGACCCCACATTTGATACCTCCCCAGTTAGAGGAATTTGCTGTTTCTTGGATATTATGTGAGCTGATTTTTTTCAACTTTCTGCACTCTTCCAATTAAGTATGATTTCAACCATTTCATGATTTACACAATCAAAAGCCTTTGAGAGGTCACAGAAAATCTCTACGGGTGATATCCGGTTATGCAGATCATTTAACAGTTCATCAGTGATGTAAAACCTGTTGCATTTCAATTCTTGCAACAAAACTGTGATGTATAGTTCCATCAGGATAATGCCCATCCACACACTCAACGTGTGTGCAAGACTTGCAGAAGCCTCATGACCCTCATGAACTCTAGTCTTGTCTCCAATCGAGCACGTGTGAGATATGATGGGATGACAGTTAATTCGAGCTACTCGTCAACACACAACTCTTGCAGAACTACAAGATGAGTTCGAGTTTTGAATAACATATCCCAAGACAGAATTCAACATATGAAATGGATGCTAGAATAAAGTCAACACTGCCGCTAGTGGAAGCTACTCCACTTATTAATATGGGTGTTTCAGCATGAATCGACATCAGGAACCTACCAACTGTTTGAGCTAATGATCTGAGAATGTAATCATTTAATGTACTCCATATGCACTGTTTCAACAATATATCTTGAGTGCACTGGAAAACTCTAAGAGCGTATACAAATTTTTATTTTCGGCAGTGTACAAAGTACTAGAAAATGTGATTAGGGCAACACCTAGAGTTGTACTTAAAACATTTTTGAGGACTAAAAATTTATTTATATACAACATTCTATGTTTTGTTGTAAACAAAATGTCTGTGTTAGTAATCCAAGAAAAACCTATACAGAGTTGTCCATGTGTAAAACAGTACGTCTTGAATTCGATGGCGGGGTCTCGAAGGGTGTATCCTTGCGACTTGTTAATGGTCATTACAAAGTATGTGTCCATGGAAAACTGCACGGATTTTAGCGCAACTCTTATGAACAATAAAGTAAACCATATTGTAGTTGTGAATAGCCGTTGACATAGAGTCAACGGTAAATCTTTGGGTGGTGAGGATATCAGTAATCCAAAAACAAGCTACACAGAGTAGTCCATGCGAAAAACAGTTTGTCCTGAATTCGATGACGAGGTCTCGAAGGGTGTATTCTTACGACGTGTTGATGGTCGTGGCAAAGCATGCGTCCATGGAACCCTGCACGGGTTTTAGAGTCGACTCTTATGAACGATAAATTAAACCGTGTTGCAGATGTTAATAGCCATTAACGCAGAGTTACAGTAAATCTGTGGGTGGTAAAGAGACTATCTCCGGTCACGAAAACCGACACAACTGCCGGGAATGTGGGGCACTGACCACGTCCCCTCCATACCGCACCGAGCGAAGTGGTACAGTGGTAAGACACTGGACTCGCATTTGGGAGGATGGTGGTTCAAATCCACCTCCAACCATTAAGATTTAGGTTTTCAGTGATTTCCCTATGTCACTCCAGGCAAATGCTGGGATGGTTCCTTTCAAACGGCGCTGCCGATTTCCTCGCCCATCCTTACCCAAAACGCCGAGTGTTAGCTCCGTCTCTAATGGCCATGCTTTCGACGGGACATCAAACCATAAGCGTCTTCTTTTTTCCATTCCGCGTACGATGATGCCTTTGTGTTGAGGATGACACGGGGACAGGGCGAAACCCGGTAGATCTGTGCTTTGCGGTCGTTGGTTCAGTTCGTTCTTGGTTGTTCGTTGAATATTTAGCTCAGTTATTTATTATTATTATTACAGAGGGCGTTTAGCCCCCTGACCTAGCGCGCTGAGCCACGGCGCCCTGCTGCAGTGGTCCTCTCGAGGACTGTAGAACGGACTTCACAAACTCAATATCTAGTTCGTAGTCCCTTGTCGGCAACCATAGTTTCTTGTGTTACTGTACCTATTGCTTCCTACACAATTTTCTTGAGTTACTGTAGATTTTTCTTCTGATGCACTTCCCACAATTGACGGTGTTAAACTTTATGCCCATGCCAATAATCGCAGTATTAGATGCGCTTGGTAATGTTTCGCTCATAGCCTCTGTAAAATTACATACATGTGAATTTTAAGTGACTTCGCAGTAATGAACAGATATCGCCACTTTACAGTGGCTCTGTTCCCTTACAGGTCGTAACGGCATGTTACAGCATTTCAACACGCGGCCACAGCCTTTTGTTAAAAACTGGAATTCAGTCGTGGCACAAGGAACAGAGACATCGATGAAATGGAAATTGGCGTATTATTCTTACCCAAGCACGTTTATGTTGACACGCTCCGTGATTAATTGTCTATTGTCGCAGTAGTCAATTTAGCAAATTAAGCTAATTTTCGATGCTGCGTGTTTCATTAATTTACAGTACACTGGAACTCCGGGGACAAAATGAGGGAGTATGAATCTAATTGGCACGCCGATATTATAAGCTCTACAATTCATTTGCGACCTTACTGTCGAGAGTTCATTAAGATGCACAGCACGTAATATTTCGCAACATATACGTTATTTCAGACCATTTGTGCTGGATTTGTCAATAGCCGCTATTCGCGTGCACCTATTTCGTTAATGTGTTTCATGACGTTCTACGTTTCGTCTGTATACCATATTTTTTGGTAACATAGTATGTTTTGAATAATTTCACACTTGTCATATCCCATCGACATGATGCCATTCAACAGCCATTAACCCTGAATTACTATCGATATTTTTTACTATCACATCTACTATCGTGGGGTCATTAGTGACCACAAAAATTATTAGTACTCATACTCACTTGGATACCGTTTTTTATAGTAATCGTTTTTTACATGTTCATTTCAATTTGTTTCCAACTGATTTAATCTAACATGAGGTGTAAGAAAGCCAGATACTCATACAAATCATCTTTATTTTAATGTCAACATTTTTTTTTTCAATTCTCAATGCATAGGTAATTTTAAAACAACAATTTTTTTCATTTTAGTAGTAGCTCTTCTATATTTCTACAACTGCCACTTCATCTGAGAATAAGAATGGCAACCTACATCCTTTTGAATCTGCTTACTGTGTTCGTCCCTCATTCTTTATCTACGATTTTTACCTCACACACTTTCTTCCAATGCTAAGCTCACGATTTCTTGATGCCTCAGAATGTGTCTCACCAACTTATCCCTTCTCTAAGTCAGGATATGCCAGAAATTTCTTTTCTCGCCAGTTCTGTTGAGCACCTCCTCATTATTTATGTGATCTACCTATCTAACCTTCACCATTCGTCTAACACCACATTTTAAAACCTTCTATCATATTTTGGTCTGAACTTCTTATCGTCCACGTCTCACTCCAATACGATACTACACTGCACACAAATGTTTTAGGAAAAGACTTCCTAACATTTAATTTAATCCTGGATGTTCAAAAAATATGCATTTTATGTATTCTTTATTTTGGCCATCAGAAATTATTTTGCTACAAAAATAACAAAACTCATTTAATACTTTTATTGTGTCATTATCTAATTCCTTCAATATCGCCTGATTATTTGATACTACATTCCAGTACCCTAGTTCCACTCTTATACCCTCTTTGCAGAACAGTGCCCATTCCAAAAAATTGCTCTTACAGGTCCTAGGCTGTCTCTGATAGAATTACTATGTAATCGGCAAACCGCTAAGTTTTTATTCCCTCTCCAAATTGCTTCTTGCATGCATTCTTTCATAGCTTGCCTAATGTACAGATTGAACAACATTGGGGAAAGCCTACACCTGTCTTACTCTCTTATCAACCACTGCGTCCGTTTCATGCCCTTCGATTCTAATAACTGATGTCTGGTTTTTGTATTAACTGAATGTAAGTCCTCGCTAGTTGTATATTACCCCATCTAACCTCAGAATTTTAAAAAGTGTATTCTAGTCAATATTGCCGACAGCCGCCTCTAGATCTATAAATGCTAAAATCGAGGCTTTGCCTTTCCATTTCTCCCATAACCAAACAGATCCTCCCCAAGGACGGTTTCCGCGAGTTTCTCCATTCGTGTGTAAAGATTTCGGGTTAGTATTTTGTAACCATGTCTTATTAAACTGATAGTTCTGTGGGAAATGCTACTGTACATGACATTTACCACTGCTTTAAAAGGAGGAGGGCAGGAGGCAGCGGGATGTATAGAATGTGCGATGGAGGTATTGATGGAGGACAGGCGTTGACCGAGGTGGAGGTAGGTAGTGCAGGAGGAGGTTATGGAGAAAGTCAGGCGATTAAGGAGACAGAAAGGTTAAAATGAGAGAGGTGAAGAAGAGATGAGGAGAGAGGGGGGACGTGATGATTCGAGAGAGAGGGACGACGAGACGAACAAATTTGCTTTTTGGGTATGACCTGCTTTGAGCAAACACAATTGTATCCTAAGAAATTCTGGTCGTGTGTAAAGTATACCTGCGGAAAAATACAATCAATACCTTCACTACGCGATAATAAGGATGATGCTATTGATGATAGTTCTGATCAAGCAGAATTGCTTAGCACAGCTCTCCGAAATTCCTTCACTGAAAACTAAGAAAATACTCCAGAATTTGTATCAAGAAAAACTGTCAGCATGCGTAATTTAGAAATAGATGCCCCTGGAGTATTAAAGCTACTTCAAGCACTTGACAAAAGGAAGTCTCCCGGTCCCAATTGTATACCAATTAGGTTCCCTTTCGGAGTACGCTGATACAATAGCCCCATACCTAGCTATCATATACAACCGATCGCTCAATGAAAGATCCGTACGGAGGCCTATACCATTGACGTTGGTTTGCGGCAGGCGTTTTAAAACATATACTTTCCTCAATTATTACGAACTACCTGGAAGAGAACGACCAAGAAGTATCGTTCTTGAAAAACACAGACAGCTCATTACTCACATGATGTGATGGGCGCTTTTGACAAGGGACGTCAAATATATTCCGTGTTTCTAGATTTCCGTATAGCTTTTGACACTGAACCTCAGAGGCGTCTTCTAATCAAGTACGTGCATATAGAATATCGCCACAGTTGTGCAACTAAATTGGTTATTTCTTGTCAGAAAGAACACAGTACGTTGTAACTAAAGGAAAGTCATAGAGTAGAAGTGATGCCTGGCGTACCCAGGGAAGTGTTACATATTTATGAACGATTTAGGAGACGATCTCAGTAGCTCTCTTAGACTATTCGCGACTGATGCTGTCATGTACCGATTATTGAAGTTACTAGAAGTTCAAAAGCAACTACAAAATTAATTAGGTATCAGCGTGGTGCAACAATTGGCGATTGACACTTAATAATGAAAAGTGTTAAGTCAACCATTTGACCAGAATAAGAAATCCGTTAAACTTCATTTACACGATAAATCAGTGAAATCTAAAGGCTTCAAATTCTACTAAGTACCTAGGAATAACAATTACGAACAACTTAAATTGAAAAGAACACAGAAAATATTGTAGGTAAGGTGAGCCAAAGGCTACGTTTCATTGGCAGAAAACTTAGAAGATGTAACGGTTCTACTAAAGAAACTGTAGATTTTTGTGGTAAAAATACTTTACACAGTATGTTATGATGAAAGTAAAATTAATACATTAGTAGGCTAAAATTAATCAAGGAAATTAAACGAGAAAAATGCCATTACGATATTATCTATTTAAACAAATGAGAGTGAGTACTTTCTGTAATTCATAAAAAAGGGAAAACGTTTATTACAAAATGTAACCAGCCACCCTTAATAACGCTTTCTAAATAATTATCTCTAGTTCTTCTTCAGTTACCGATAAGCTGTTTTTCTGTACTTATGTCTATATATAATATTTTAATTACTTAAATCGCTTGGTAGAAAATAACACGAGGCAGGCAACGCTAAAGAATTCAGTAACCGCTCTTTTGGGAGAGTAGGCTTGTATATACCAAAGAGAAAAACAAATATCACGGTATTATCTGATGCACTTTTTGCAATAACGTTCATTAGATGCATACAATAGCAAATATACCCACCTCGCAAACAATTGCTGCACCAGATCACATGTAATACATCATATTTCCAAGCTGTAAGCAAGATCATTTTTGGGGGTGAATAGTCCACAGTACAGTTTCCTGATTATTAACGTATTATTTTGAAACCAGACAGACCATATAACTGTACACCTGAATTGATATTCAGATATTCTCTGTCCAATATAGTCAAGTAAGCGAAAGAGCAAATTACTTCATTGTTATTCAGAATATATCGAAGAATTTATACTGCAGTAAATAACAATATTCTCTGACCAACTTCTCAAAGACTTCACTAGCATTATTACTTGTTTTGCGTTTCACATTTGTCTATCTTTAGAAATACGATATTTATGAGTCTACATGACGACTGGATAGTCCACATAATAGGTTTAGCTTTCACACGATACCTATACATCTCCACTTTCACATAGCGTATGACAAAAATTAGACCCCTAAACATTCTCTGCGAGCTCTTATCCGACTCCACTGAGATGATAATTCCATCCCAAATAAAGAGAAGTTAACAAACCTCATATGTATTCGGAGCAGACAATTATTGATTGAAATTATATCACATGATTACGCACCAGTGATTAACAACTGTTTTGAATAATTGCAGCCCCATTTATTAACACTGTCGCTGATAGTTTTTCGCAGTATTGTAATAACACACAACTTTCTCATTTGCACTGTGGCCTTTCATTGGTTTTGATCCAAAATACTCAGAAATTGTCTGGAAGAGGACCACCAAGCAGTTTTTCTACGTAATTCTTTTCTGAGTGTTCTTTAAATAAAGCACTGTCTTTCGTTCGAGTTCCTGCAAAACTGTAATGTGACGCGTATTTCTCAAGCACAATAACTGGTACGATTATCTACTTGAGCTACTTGGTAGTAATATTTCGCATAAATAGAAATTTATGCAGAATTATCTAATGACATTAACCTTCAATAATTGGTCTTAGTTTTCAGACTGCAGCCTGGATGTTCTGATAGACTAATAGTGCAAATGTTTTATTACAATTAGTTTCACCAGCTGTCATTTAGTGCGCACCTAATTATAAAATGATCACACAAAATTTTTGTACTTCTTAAAAGTAACATGTTCTGTATCACACATCTTGCAAAGAAACGAAATACTTATTTTCAGTCAGTTACAAGGACCTTAATATACATATTTTACTTGAAGTATAACAAAGTACGTGTAATACTAAAATTTCGCTGAAAGAAAACTGCATTGTGGTATAGTGGATAAAGGTTTGGACGCTGATGCAAATGGTATTGTGTAGTTTAATTTGATTATACAGTTGTAGTACCTTATAGAAGTGTAAATAAATAATGTTCCAGAAGTTTCTGTTACTGTATATATATTGAATAAGCTCCAGCCGGAGTTCATTTAACTCTGTATATTTGTTCTTGTGCGACAAGTACTAAATAAATCGTTAATCGACTAGCCACGTCCTACTGCGGCACTTTAAACTCAACAGCAAATATTACTTTCAAGATACAATAGGGGATAACATACGAAATATAAACCCAGTGTCGGTAAAACAACACTGTCAGTGAAATACACGAACACAAAATAACAAATAACTCAATTTAAGAAGTTACGGCCATGAATAACAGCCAAACCTCACCCATAAGCCTCACTTATAATGTTACGTTAAGAAGGAATTTTCATTTACATAGATTATCAGATGGGACCTTCACTTCTTTAAATGTAAATAATAGTGAATTTGTAACAATCGGTTACAACTGCACTGTCGCATTAATATGGAACATTTCTTTAATGTCCCGTGCAAATTTCACTGAGTAACATCAAAACCCAGGAACAGGATAAACCGGTTTGAAAAGTAAAAATAAAATAAAAAAAGAAAAAAAAGAAGAAGAAGAAAGAAAACGTAAACACTCCCGGTCTCGGCAGTCCACGCAGACACGTAAACCAAGTTACCCTACTGACGCTCCATTGGCACGCCAAGAAAATACAAGAACAAACATATATTAATAATAGGCAAACACAGGACCAGTGTTATTAGCATACGTAAATGGTGAATAATGGCAAATCTTAAGGCTGCTTGCAGCTCAAATTAAGTCGGAATCAGTGGAGACAAATAAGCATGTTACAATAATGCTACACAAATGAAACCCGTGATAATGAATAGAAAACCAAGAATTCAAACTCCTAACTTAATAAAGCACTTGAAACAAATACCAATCAATATCCATGACAAAAAAAAGAACAATGTGATAACCCTTTTAAACGGCATACAAATCAAATGCACACAGGCTGTCCAAGCTGGCTCTAGAGACACACGCAACACGGCTTATTTCAGTTATCCAAGGTGAAACATACGTTAGTATGCACCGGGTGAAACCCGCAAATTCCATATATCCAGCCAGAAACCAAAGGCCCATGCAGATTCCAATCTTGCCCGCCGTTACGTCTGTGTCGAGCGAGTGCATGCACAAGTTTTAATCCAGCAGGAGATGCCACCATTGCTGCCACACACTTTTCTCCTTGGATGCTAAAACCCAACTCTCCAGAGCCATACGCATGTCAGTACAGTCGCCGGAGCGTGTGCAATGTCGACGATAGTACCGTGTACCCTCTTTTTACAGCAGTGCAAGCTGCACTTCTCCCATACAGATGATCGTAGAGACGCCGAATATAGTCTTGGTGCCTAAGTTGCCTATTAGGTGACCAATCGTGCTTGCCACGGTAGGTGACGTACTGGAGACTGAGTGGTACTGGAGACATGTGGACGTCCATTGTTCTGTTAGAAAAGCATAATGTCATGTTGGTACATGAACACATGAACGGTAGAAAGAGTGGTTGAATGATGGTTTAAATGTACCGTGCACTGTTCAATGTTCCCTCGAAGATCACCAGAGGAGAATGGCCAGTGCAGGTTGTGCCTTCCTACAACAAGATGTCGGATGTCGACCCCATGTGCCTCCGTCGTATAGGCCTACACTGCAGATTTTTGGGCACCCCTGCACGACGCCACACATGTGTACGACTATCAATGGCACCGAGGTAGAAGGAACTATCATCAGTGAAGATGACACATCTCGATTCGTCCTTCCATAAGCGCCTATCGCCGCGCAACTGGAGCAGGGCTGATCGAAGTTGAGGCGTGACTGGAATACGTCCTAACAGCACTTATGATGGTGCATCGTGGTTTGGCGTGTATCCTACCCTAACCGTTCTCCTTTGATAAAAGTCCAGGGAACATTGAGCAGTGCACCATCAATGCAATATGCTTAAAATTATAAATGAAATAGTAAACATTGAAAAAGTGATCAAATGATGTAGGTACATAAATTGTAGGAAGGCTGTGTGGATTCAACGAGTGTCCAAGTGGGAAGAACGCAATGAAAATAGTGTGACTATAAAACTATTAAGTGAACTGTTTATAATCGCTCGAGGCTACACCATTAAGCAAAAATTTTAATTTCCAGATAAATAATCCACTGATGATGCCCTAAAGTAGAGGACGCTACGCGTATGGAGGAAATAAGAAGATAGCAGGACCAACAGAATTTTCATTTCCAAAACTAAATAATTACGTACTTGCTGCGGCAGGTAGGTGCACAAAAAGACTTGTTATTTGTCAAACAGCTTGTGTCGGTGCAGTTATATAAAGAATTAATCAACTGTACCTATACTTAATAGACTTTTATTTATTTATTTTCTTTTTTTAATACAGCCCTCAGTCGCAACTTTAATTTAAATAGGTAACCTACGTTTCAGTGTCACAAAGAACACCTTCTTCAGACAATATAGGATGTAGGTTAAAAATTTCATGTTAGATAACAACATAAAATACATATCTGATTTTGACAGATAGTCAAACCTAAAGTAGGAAGTGTTAACGGCACCGCAGTCACAAAGGGCTACATGTAACTGCTACTGCGGTCGAAAAGCAACTAGATACGCATGAGTACCGAACGGCTGTGTAAGCTTGTCGCCATCTAGTGGCCAGATTAATAACCAATTTTACAGGTAGCTTTCCTATTAAAAAGGTAGGAGTCTGAATGTCCACATAAATTTCACACAAAAATGAACAAATGTCGAAGGTGTGACACAAACACAGTAAAATTGATAAAATATAAAGCAGAATTTTTGAGTAGGGCTATGAAACTAACAATTTTAGTAGGCATGTTAGACAAAAAGAAAGAAAAAGTATCTCGAACCCACATTCTCTGAAGACGGTGTCCTATGGAACATCGAAACCTGGGTTGCATACTTAAATGTAACTTGCGTCTGAGGGTTGTATTTTTTTTTTTTTTTTAGTATGTGTTATATACAGTATAGTCGCTAATCAACAGCCATGCATTAAATATTAAGTACCTATATGTTCTTGCTTCTCTCGGCTGATTTTACTAGGCGCGTCCAGAAAATAAGTTCCGTTTGGTAATAAATGAAATTGTACATAGATACAGAAGAAATTTTTATTGCACAAAATTGTACAACTCTTAAACAACTTTTCCACATAACTGCCTAAATTTTGTAGGCACTTGTCATAGCGTGCCACACGTTTTTGCACGCATCCTTCACAGAAGGTTGCCGCCTGTGTATTCAACCATGTGGTAACAGCTCTTTATCATCGTTTAAGTGTTGACCACCAAGGACAGATTTTAGGTGTAAGAAGAGATGAAAGTCGCTAGGAGAGAGAGGTCTGAGCTGTATGGAGAATGATCAAACAGGTCCCATTGAAATTTCCGTAAGAATTGTTTGGTCACATTCGATGTGTGAGGTCAGGCATTAATGTGAAAAAAAAAAAAAAAAAAAAAAAAAAAAAAAATCTTTTGACAGTAATCCTCTTCTTACACCTAAAATCTGTCCTTGGTGGACAACACTTCAACGATGATGACGAGCTGAAAGAACATGTTACCACATGGTTGAATACTCAGGCGGCAACATTCTATGAAAAAGGCACACAAAACCTTGTGCCATGCTATGACAATTGCCTACAAAATTTCGGAAGCTATGTAGAAAAGTAGTTTAACAGTTGTAGATTTTTGTACAATCAATATTTCTTCTGTATCTGTATCCGTTCGTTTTATATAACCAAACGGAACTTACTTTCTGGACGCGCCTCGTATATACAGAGTGTTTCACTAAGTGTGTTTGCCTCTGTAACTTATAAAATAATAGGTGACGGGAAATTTTAATGCGGTAGGTCAACACAAGAAATGTTACACTTTCTGCGGAGCTAAGAACATAGTTTATTGTATCATTTTCCAAAGAGTTACAGCACAGAGACATAATTTTTTAGCTGGAACAATAGTTTTTGGTATCGTGTATTGGATTCGTTTAAACCAGCTGCGTCCAAATCAATTTAACTCTTTCAAGATTAGTGGTACGCTTTGCGTACCAGCATTCCGCCTCGTGTAAATGCATGGTGGTACAAAAACCGTACCACATAATTATGAAGCTCTGACTCATGCAGAAGAAAGGTCTATTTCCTGAAGCACTGAATATGTGTAAGTTGGTAGTTCCCAAAACGACCGAGAGGTGTCAGAAGTAGTATTGCTCATCTTCGGCGACAGTTATTTCCCAAGGTGTGCTCTTAGTTTCTGGTTTTTTTATCTTTACAGTCAAGTTCGTATTTCTTCCGTACGTGATATGTTTTTGATTCATCTCTCTCCTATAAGTAACAAAATACTGTCTATACATTTGGAATCACTGTAAATTTCAGGGTTCTTGGATTTATTCTATAGAAAATGAGTAACTCATGAGTAACTCAGAGTTCAAAATTTGTACCACTATGCATCAAAGGTGTTCCACATTATTTCAGACATCACTTTACATTTCAGTTGATAATGAAACATTCAGTGAATACTAAAGTATGATGTGCTAATGGCAATATTGTATGCTACAATACCCTCAGGTCAGAGTTGGTCAGATGAAGCAGCAGAGTTTAGTGACGACAGCCCAGGGTCGTGGTACATTTAACACCACTGTTTTCGAAAAACTATTTTGAAAACATCAATTAATACAATGAAAGAATCCCTGAGACGGATTTACGTCTCAAATATGTCAAAGACATTATTGATAGATGTGAAGCTGAATTAAAGTTTGTGTTGTGGAGGGAAATCGTACATAGACTATTCCGAGGCGCCTTAGTCGTTAGTGGTGTGGTAGTCTAACGGTTAAGACGTCTGCCTAGTAAGCATGGATGTCCGGGTTCGATTCCCGGCCGCACCACAAATTTTAATTCAATGCTTCACATCTATCAATAATATTTTGAAAACTATTATAATATGTATTAATATTCTCATTATAATGCTATTCTACAACATTCCACCATGGTCTCATATAGTTGTTCAATAAGTAAAGATCATGTGCAACAAGGGTCTAAATTCGTCTTATATCGTTGTGCATGAACGAGTTAAACTACATTCCTATCACTGTTAGTTTGGGAGCTACAACCCTTCAAAGTTCCGGGGGCGGAGGCTGCGATAGCGTAGCTGACTGGCCGAGTGGCTTTCGCCTGGGGCACGGCCCACTGTCTCATGGATACCAGATACGCTGTCGTAGCCTCCGCCCCATAAACTTTGAAGGGTTGTAGCTCCCAAACTAGCAGTGATAGGAATCTAGTTTAAATTGATTTGGACGCGGCTGGACGAATCCAATGCACGATAGAAAAAAACTACAATTTAAAAAAATTATATCTTTGTGCTGTAATTCTTTGGAAAATGGTATAATAAACTATGTTCATAGCTCCGCAGTAAGTGTTACATTTCTTGTGTTGGCCTACCGCATTAAAATTTTCCGTCACCTATTATTTTATAAGTTGCAGAGGCAAACACACTTAGTGAAACAGCCTGTGTATACAGGGTCTCCCAGCTATCTTGTCCACCAAAAATATCTCTGGAACAATAACAGTTATTGGAAAACGACTTTCACCGGTATCAATGTACGGCTGGGTCCCATGAATGTATATATTTGGAAACATTCTAAAACGAAAGCAAATGTGTTTTTTAACACAAACTTATGTTTCTTTAAATGGACACCCTATATTTTTTCTTCAGCAATCCATAGCATGACAAATCACATAAACAATGGCGTTGATTGCATCGCAATATTCCAATTACATCCCGAGATATTGCGACGTGGAGTTGACGCTTGAAACACGCGAAACGCGCGGGTAGCGCACGTCCTGAGACTCGGGCGAGAACCCCATGCTGCTCAGGACGTGCGCCAGCCGCGCGTTTCGCGTATTTCAAGCCTCAACTTCGCGTCGCAATATCTCGGGATGTAATTGTAATATTGCGATGCAATCAACGCCATTGTTTATGTGAATTGTCATGCTATGGATTGCTGAAGAAAAAATATAGGGTGTCCATTTAAAGAAACATAAGTCTGTGTTAAAAAAAACACATTTGTTTTCGTTTTAGAATGTTTCCAAATATATACATTCATGGGCCCCAGCCGTACATTGATACCGCTGAAAGTAGTTTTCCAATAGCTTTTATTGTTCCAGAGATATTTTGGGTGGACAAGATAGCTGGGACACCCTGTATATCGAGGAATGCAACAACCGCTGTCTTCCAAGCGTTAGATTCCCCTGCTACCCACGGCGAGCCTCGAGACGCAGGGCAGGGCAGGGCAGGGCAGTGTTGGCGTGGCCAGGAGCTGCAGTCTGCCCCCCACCATCCCCCACCCCCCGTCGTCGCCGCTAATTATGCACAGCAGGCGAGGCGCCGGCGGTCGCGCGTGTTCCCGCATGGCCGCGCCGCAGCCGCCTACTCATTACCAGGACACCTGCCCCCAGCCCCATAATGAACAATGCACACCAGCCGCTGATCTGCACACCAATTACCTAGTCAGCGAAACATCAGATGTTCCAACACTAAGTATCAGCACTTATAATAAAACTGTAACGTGCACTGGTCGAAACTATTAGGGGATCAGTTGAAATATCTATGTTCTCAACTATTGTCGTCGCCAGAATGAACTATAATGGTTCGACGACTTTCTGCCGGTTGTACGGAGTTGACACAACATTACGGCAACCGACATAGTGTCGCTGCAAAGGCAGTTGGTGTTGACTTTGTTCTACCAAACGAATTACACAAGCCGCTGCGTTCAGATAGTGTAGTGACCAGGTTGCACAATGTAACAACAACGTGAGTTACCCGAAGCTAAGACATGGAGACCCGTAGGAAGCGGGACAAACAACACGAACACATATTGCAAATCAGTGATGTAAAGTGGCAGACCGAAGTACCCAACTTTACAAGTCCTTAAAAGAAAATGTCGGAGAATAGAGGGACGCTGATTGCTCATGTTAGGGGCATTCAGCCTAAGAGCTTACGCCAGAGTCGGGAACGTTCACAAAATTGTAAAACGTTCGTCACACTCGCCTCGTCGTCAGCTAAAACAGTGGGTAGGTCACGACTAATATTAGCCGCTGCCCTCTCAGCACGATATAAAATACACTCAAAATGTGGCGTATAGTGATTTGCACGCCACAAGCATCTCAAATCGGTAAATTCTCCGGACTGAATAAAAAGCTGTGGGTCAAAGGGCTATGTCCAATGCGAAGGCGCGTCAGTGTCACTTCGAAACGCCTGAATGGCTGGCAGGAGGTTCGCCATGGTCGAACAGGTGGTTTAACAAACCGCAGTTTATTACCTGTCGCTGCCAGCCACGTCTCCTCCCACAACTGAAGGGACCTCTGGCGCAGCACCGAGTAGACGTCCCGCAAGAGAATGATACACTCTTTGACATTTGGGTCACTGCAGGCCGCCTTGGCAGCCACATCAGCTGCTTCATTTCCCCATATCCCAACATTCCCAGGACCCAAAGCAATGACACCTCTTTACCCCGCCGTTGGGGGAGGTACATTTCGTCATTGATCACTTGTGTTATAGGTTCAGCAGTGATTGGAGGGCACTAAGGGAATCGGAGCAGAGTAGAAATTTTGCACTTCGAGCAAGCCGGATGTGTTCTAGTGCCTGGAGGATAGCATGCAGCTCTGCCGAGAAAACGGAGTAGGCAGCGGGCAGGCGAATCCCAACTATGTGACCTGGAAACACTGCAGAACACCCCACCGAGTCCCCTTGTTTTGATCCGTCAGTGTACACCACTTTATAATCACGATGCTTATTTAAAATGTTAAAAAATTCTGACTGAAACGCCATGTCTGTGGCCGACCGCGGTAGCCGAGGGGACTAAGGCGCTCCAGTTACGGTCTGCACGGCCACTACGGTCAGGGATTCGAATCCCCCCTCGAGCATGGATATTTGTGCCGTCTTTAGTATAAGGTAGTTTATCAGTAGTTTGTAAGTTTAGTGACTGATGACCCCGTAGTTAAGTCCCATAAGCTAATAAATTAAAAAAATTTTAAAAACGCCATGTCTGGGGTGCAATCTTTTTTAAAACTGGTTAAATCTAAAAGGAGGCTGGCCTCTGTAATAACCAAGGGGGATATCTACTCCATCCTCGACGCAAAACATTAAAATCTGAAACACCCATATCTAAAAAAACAGTCCTTAGCACGAATCCCAAAACGACGCAGCTATTGGTCAAAAAGTGTAATTTCCAGGATCTCCACACGATTTCAGACAACAGGAACCAATTACAGAAGGTCAAGCCAAGGCCGTCCACTGGTAAGAAATGTCAAATGTTTGTAAAGCTTATGGGACTTAACTACGGGGTTATCAGTCCCTAAACTTACATACTACTTATCAACTACCTTATACTAAAGTCGGCACAAATATCCATGCCCGAGGGGGGATTCGAACCCCCGACCGTAGTGGGCGTGCAGACCGTGACTGGAGCGCCTCAGTCTCCTCGGCCACCGCGGCCGGCCACTGGTAAGAGATGACCGTTATATCCGGTTAACAGACCGTCGAGACATGAGGCAGTATGCGTCTCTGCTGGAACGCACCGTCCACGCAGCAACAGGACGCGCGGTATCAACACACAGTCCGAAATCTCCGGGAATAGTGTGTGTCGAATTAAAACCACGACTCCGTATACCCCGCAAAAACTGGGCGGAAAACATCACGATTGGAGTCGTAACGAATGGCACCGGGTTCTATTCACAGATGAGTCCAGACTTTGTGTTTAGCCGAACAATCATCGTTTCCTCATCCGGAGAGAACGTGAAACCGGAACAGTCCTCCTAATGCGCAAGAAATATCACCAGATCATGGTGGAGAAAGCACGTAGTGGGTAGAAGTTAGTATTGGGGGGGGGGGGGGGTACGGACCTCCTACTGTCCATGGTACATTGATATTCTACTTTATTGGCTGTCAGAAGTGATGAAACACCATAAAACAGGGTAACGAAATGACTTTTACACTACTATGATAGCCCCATGGTACTTCACTCTAAGTAAACACCATGTAAGCCTCAAGTAAAGACAGCAAAATATTCTACTGTATCACACGTAACATGATTAAAAACAATTAATCGTATGCTTATAAAATCCTCAGAGTGTTTAATCCATATTTACGTACTAATATTACACTGTAATGTATATTAAAGAGTTTACGGCCAATTGTATAAACAGCTCTGACTGACACATAAAATCTGACTTTATTTCAGAAAACAAATTTTGTTCAGGTCTCCGCTCCTGTTCACTAAAACTAGATCCGCCAAAAACTGGTTCACCGTTGATCTGGGTCAGCACTGAGGATGCTTTGCAACACCACTAAAATCGGCTCTCGACATTATTATTACGCCTAGACAATAGATATTGATTGGTACACAGTATTTGTCATTGCAGCTTTCACGTTGTAAAGATAAAAAGAAGTAAACAGGAAAAAGAGCCATATTGAAACTTCTCCCAACACGGCAAGTATTTACTTCTAGAAATCGTTTTGGGGCGAGATAAGAACAAAGTAGAAAAGGCAAAACGGATAAAGGTACATGACAGATAACTCTCTTGACAATATTACAATGACAAATTTCATCTTTCAGTTACCTCTGCTTATTCGAAAGCAATTATGTCAAACAGCTTTGTTTCCCAACAGTAGCCTATAAAATGTTCAAATGTTTGTAAATCTATGCGACTTAACTTCTCTGGTTATTAGTCCCTACAAACTACACCACTGGCCCTTAAAATTGCTCCACCAAATACAAATGCAGATGATAAACGGGTATTCATTAGACAAATATACTAGAACTGACATGTGATTATATTTTCAAGCAGCATGAGTTTATAGATCCTGAGAAATCAGTACCCAGAACAACCACCTCTGGCCGTAATAACGGCCTTAATACGCCTGGGCATTGGGTCAAACAGAGCTTGGCGTATTGTGACGAGCCAGTTGCTCGGCTCCATTGACCAGACGTTTTCAATTGGTAAGACATCTGGAGAATGTGCTTGCCAGGGCAGCAGTCGAACATTTTCCATATCAGGAAAGGCCCGTAAAGGACCTGCAACATGCGGTCGTGCATTATCGAGCTGAAATGTAGGGCTCGAATGAAGGGGAGAGCCTCGGGTCTTAACACCTCTGAAATGTAACGGCCACTGTTCAAAGAGCCGTCGATTCGAACAAGAGGTAACTGAGACGTATGTGTTTGGCGACATCACGCCGGATGATACGCCAGTATGGCGATAAAGAATACACGCTTCCAATGTGCGTTCACCGCGATGTCGTTAAACACGGATTCGACCATCATGATGCTGTATACAGAATCTGGATTCATCCGAAAAAATGACGTTTTGCCATTCGTGCACCAAGGTTCGTCGTTGCGTACACCATCGCAGCGTCAAGGGTAACCGCAGCCATGGTCTCCGAGCTGATAGTCCATGCTGCTGCAAACGTCGTCGAACTGTTCGTGCAGATAAGATGCCTGTCATCTCGACTGCTAATGATACGAGGCCGTTGGGATGCAGCATGGCGTACCATATTGCCCTCCTGAACCTACCGATTCCATATTCTGCTAACAGTCATTGCATCGCGACCAACACGAGCAGCATCGTCGCGATACGATAAACAGTAATCGCGATAGCCTACAATCCGACCTTTATCAAATTGGAAACGTGATGGTACGCATTTCTCCTCCTTACACGAGGCATCACGTTTCAACAGGCAACGCTGGTTAACTGCTGTTTGTGTATGAGAAATCGGTTGGAAACTTTCCTCGTGTCAGCACGTTGTAGGTGTCGCCACCGGCGCCAACCTTGTGTGAATGCGCTGAAAAGCTAAACATTTGCATATGACAGCATCTTCTTCCTGCCGGTTAAGTTTCGCGTCTGTAGCAGGTCATCTTCGTAGTGCAGTAATTTTAATGGCCAGGAGTGTACTTAAACTAAGTTAAACTAATCTAAGAATAACACACAGACCTATGCCCGAGAGAGTACTCGAACCCCCGACGGCGATCAACCGCGCGATCCGCTACTTCACCGCGCCTAGTAGCCTAGAATGCTTTCAAAACTAATGGTAGGATTAAGTAAGGCAATGGCGTGTTATGGTAAGGAAGTGGTTTTCTAATTATCTTTAATGACCGATGCAATAGAGATAACACTTAATAAGGGATAAAATGCTGCATTTAAGTAGATTCGAACCCGAAAACCTCTGTAAGAGACTTTACGGCGCAATCATTTCGCTCCCATCACATCCGCCTCGAACTTACTCGTTAACAGTATGTCCATAAAAGCGTAGTTCTTATTTAATCATCAATGTGCAAGCGGTTATCGCACCAAGTCTTCAGTAGTAAAAAAAAAAAATTATTACCAACTGCAGAATTACTTCTACTCCAGTTGAGAGTACATACGAGATTAAGGATCGTTATTGGGTGCTGTCGTAATTCATAAGCTTATCTCTTCCCTGCAAATATTCATCACGAACAATCACGGAAGCAACGAAAGCGCTCCATTGGCAAATGTGAAAATTACAAATCTTTCAGTTTAATAAGTCGTGCTTTCAAAGTACTAACACGAATAATTTACAGACCAATGGAAAAACTTGTAGAATCCGACCTTGAGGAAGATCAGATTTAGGAGAAATGTTGGAACACGCGAGGCAATACATTGCGACTTATGTAAGAAGATAGATTTTTAGACCTGGAGAAAGCTTTTGCCAATGTTGACTGGAATAAATTCTTTCAAATTTTGAAGGTAGCGGGATTAAAATATAAGGAGCAAATAGTTATATCCAAATGAAACAAAAGCCTCATAACAGTTTTTAATCGAAGGACATGAAAGGGACGTAGTGGTTGGAAAGAGTGTAAGACAGGATTGTAGCCTTTCCCCAGTGTTGTTCAATCTGTACGTTCAGCAATCTGTGTAGGAATGAAAGGCGAAATTTGGAGACGGGATTAAAGTTCAGAGAGAAGAAATGAAAACTTTGCGGTTTGCGGTTTGCCAATGAAATAGTAATTCTGTCAGAGACAGCAAAGAACCTGGAAGAGCAATTGAACGGAATGGACAGTGTCTTGAAAGGAGGGTATATGACGAATATTAAAATGAGGGTAATAGAATTTAGTGTAAGAAAATAAGGCGATGCTTAAGGAATTAGATTACGTAATGGGACAAAAGTAGTATATGAGTTAAGTTATTTTGGTAGAAAAATAACTTCTGAAATCCGAAGTAAAGAAGATATAAAATGCAGAATGGTTGTGGGAAGAAAAGCGTTTCTGAAGAAGCGAAATTTCTTGACATCCAATATTAATTCAAATGTTATGAATTCCTTTCTGAAAGCGTTTGTCTGGAATGTGTCATTGTATGGGACTGGAACGTGGACAATAAGGAGTTCAGATGAAATGATGATAGGAGCTTTTGAATTGTGGTGCTACACACAAATTATGAAGAATAGATGAGTAGATCTCGTAACTAATCAACAGAATTAGGGAGAAAAGAAGTTTCTGCCATATCCTAAGTGGAGGCATAGGACAATCGGACACATTCTGAGACGTCAAGGAATCGTCAACTTAGCATTAGAAGGAAGTGTGTGGTGTAAAAATCGTAGTGTAGGACAAGAGACGAATACAGTACGCAGTTTCAAAATGATGTGGGTTGTCGTTCTTATTCTCGAATAATGAGGTTTGCACAGGACAGGGTAGCTTAGAGAGATGCATCAAACCAGTCTTCGGACTGAAAACCACAACAACAACAATGTTCACCAAAATTTAGATATGCAAATACAAACAAATATATGGGACTGACTGCAGATCCAGCATGGAATCAAACTTGATACTGGTATATTTATCAAAATCGGATCAAGGAGAAAAGAAAAGTAATCTTAAGTTTTCGGAGTCTTCTCTTCTCACCAGTACCGCGTATCATTTCAAAGACAGAACTTGTACTTCAGGAAGAAGCAAATCGATGCGGTCGGACTTGTTTATGAATAAGAAATATTTCAAATGCAAAGGCGAAGCTGAAAATTTGTTCCAGACCGGGATTCAATCCGAATTTCTCGCTTTTTTTTTTTTCTTTTTTTTTGTTTTAAAAAAATTAAAGTGAATTGGGGCTTGAACCCAGGACTTTCTGGACCACAATTTAACGCTCGACTAACTAACCCACTTTTTTTTTTTTTTTTTAGGGCCTCCTTCCTCCCCTTCAGCCCCACCTTACGCTCTCCAAAATCGCCTTCTTCGGCGTCGGCTTCCTTCGCCTTTTAAACGAAAATATCCTTTTCTTCTCACTTCTTATTTGGAGTACTCTTCTTGGTACTTTTTTTTTATTTTACATACTTTTTTTTTGGGCAGGAAAAAATTTTAGCAATTATAAAAGAAAATAATGTTTCTTCTTTCTTAATTAGTGCGAAGATCCGTAAAATTAACGCTTATTGGTGAGAGCGGCGTTGAGACTTTAGTAATGGATTCTGAACGAACGGAAAACGTGGTCTTTCTTTGAAAAAAAAAAAAAAAAAAAAAAAAAAAAAAAAAAAAAAAAAAAGGAGTGCAAATTCCCAGTTTCACCACTGGGTTACATGAAATCAACAAAAGCCATATAGTGTTCTCGTATCTGCTATTCACTATAATCTTTTAATCTTTCGTTACACTTGTCATATCGAAATATAGTCATGTTGCGTGAATGTTTCGTTGTCCAATTGCCTTCTATGTTACATGTGAGAATGAGCAAGTAAACTTCGCTTCGTCCGTATTGGTATTTTACGGTATAGTTCTGCTTAGGAAGTTTGCGAAATTTTCCTTGTATTTTTTAGTGTTCATCAATGCGTAGTGCTCCGTTGTCAGGTACAGGCAGAAATCCTCTAGGTGTCCTGATTGCTTGGTGAAGATGTAGTGTACATATTGGCCCTTCAGCCAATTGACTGCGTTCCGTTTCGTTCTTGGGTAAGGGATACCGTCCGGGTTTAAAAAGTCAGCAGGCGTTATGGCATTTGGCGTGGTTCTGCTGATGCTCGCTATCTTTCGTCGGATGTAAAGCCATAAATCTTTTACCCTGTCGCACGACACCCGATGTTCTTCGTCATCTATTTCATTACAGGACACACATATTGGTGACTCCGCTAGACGGATAGAATGAAGTTTTGAATTGGTCGCTATCTTACGGTTTACGGCAAAGTACCATGTTGCTTTCACATATGACGGTAGATTCCGGCTGTGGATATTCTCCCACGTTGCTTTCCAATTTTGTGAAGGGTATTTGTGTTCTATCCTGTTTCTGGTTTTGTCTTTTATCAGATGATGGTATAGATCTTTTACTCTGATGATTTCCTTTTCCGGAATCCTTGCTTGTATATAACTGTATTCGAGTAGAAAGTATTTCAGATGGTACAGCCCGTTGGTAATGTGTTGAACACTGATGGGTGCGTTGTGGTCGACAGGAGCTATTTCATTTAAAAGATGTGCTGAAAGGCTACCGTTGTTTCTTTTCCAAAGCTTGTACGTGTTTGAAACGTATAAAGCCTGCGCTTTTTTGCTGACATCTGTAAGGTTTAGTCCGCCAGATTTCGTAGGGAGCATTAGAGTGTCGTACTTCACTTTGAATATTCGGCCACGGCTCACAAAATGTCCTAGTGCGGATGTTATGCGGTTGGCCATTGATGCAGGTAGTGGCAGAACTTGTGCTACGTAGTTCAATTTCGAAGTAATATACACATTGGCCACGGTTGCTTTCTGTATTTCGTCAAGTTTCCTAATGCTGTGTTCTTGCACACAAGCACGTATCTTGTTAAGAATTTTCCGGTAATTCACAGCAGCAGTACGTTGTATACTCTTATGAAACTCAATGCCGAGACATTTCAGTGTTTGAAGAGTACGTAACTCGCCTTGCATTTGCGAACCAATTCCACGGCCAATGTTAAAGATCCCGGACTTAGTTCTGTTGAGTTTTGCTCCAGATGCCTGTTCGTATTTAGTCACTATCTGGAGTGCGGACTCTACTTCGTTGCCATTTGTCACCAGAAAACCAACATCGTCAGCATACGCTTTGCACGCGATCTTTTCTCCCCGTATTTGCAGTCCTCGTAGGTGTTTTGTAAGGGAGGCGAGCAGGGGTTCGATGGCAATGGCGTAGAGTGCCATGGACATCGGACACCCTTGCCGAATAGAGCTGGTAACTGCAAGTGGGCGACTAAGTTGTCCATTAATAACTATCCTGGCTGTGTTGTTCAGCAACGTATTCCGTACAACGGCAGTGAACCGAGGTGGGAAGCCCATAGCATCCATGGTTCGAAGTAAAAAACGGTGGTTAACCCTATCAAAAGCTTTATCGAAGTCCAATGAGACAAGTGCGCAATGTATTTCACAGACGTCTGCGGTTGAAATTAGGTCTCTGTATTCGCAGAGGGTGTGCAGTATTTTCCTATGTCTTCCAACACTTGTTTGATAGGGACCTGTGACGGTATCCATTGTCGTTTTTAGTCTTCGTGCAAGGATGCGGCCAAAGATTTTATAGTCGCTATTCAGCAACGTAATCGGCCTGAGATTGCCGATAGTTTTAGCACCCGGCTGTTTGGGCACTAACACCACGATTCCCTGTCGAAATTCTTTTGGGATGTCATTTGCAGGGTTCAATAGTTCGTTACAAATAAGTGTAAACTTCGCTTTTATGACGTCACTGAACTTTTTATAAAATTCCGCTGGTATGCCGTCTATCCCCGGGGACTTGTTGTTCTTGCTTTCTTCTATTGCGTCCGTAACATCTTCTTCAGTCACTTGTGAGACAAGAGCATGAGCTTCCGAGTGGGTAATCCTGCCGTCGAGGTTGTCCAGTAATTCGACTTGAAGCTGTTCATTGACAGGCTGACAAGACATGAAGGAGGCAAAGTGCTGTATAATCGCCTCTCGAATCTCCGCTTGCTTTATCAGCTTCCTTCCATCATCGGTTGTTAGTTCCGTTAGTATTTTGTGGGACGCTCTTTCATTTTCGCGGATGACGTGGTACATGGAGGTGACCTCGTGCTGTGCTATATTCTGGGCTCGCGACCTTATTTTGTAGCCCTCCATTTGTTTGCGCCGCAAAGACAGAATCTTTGCCTTAACTTTTTTGATTCTTTCGTAGTTGTCCACAACTGTTGCGTCTGACTTATACAAGTCCCGTAGGCACTGGAAGTAAAACTCAATAGTTGTTCTGAACCAAAAACTTTTCTCCTTAGAGTAATTCATAAAAAGATCTTCTTATTTTAGGTTTTGTGTGTTTCAGCCACCAGTCAATCCCTGATTTGTACTTGGGGTATTTGCTTTCACATTCCCTCCATAGTGCGTGGACTGCCTCCTGACACGCAAGGTCTTCCAGATGTGTTACGTTCATCTTCCACGTGCCTCTGCCTCTGAATGTTCCCTGTTGCGCCATATTAATTGTACACACGTACGCTGCATGGTCGGAGAATACAGTAGGCCAAACTTCGGACTGCAAGATGTGCTCTTTTAGATTGTGCGAGACATATATTCTATCGAGACGACTTGCCGAGTGGTTAGTGACATAAGTAAAACCAGGGGCTGCTCCGTGTGTTTGCTCCCAGGAGTCTATTAGATGTAGTTCTGTAACAATACGTTCCAGTTCAGTGCTCTTATTAAAATTGGGAATCTGGTCTTTGGCGTGCAGTACGCAATTAAAATCTCCGCCGAGGATAAAACGGCCACACTGGCTTCCAAATAAGGGGACGATTTCCTCTTTGAAGAAGTCTGCTCTGCGTTGCCTATTGCTGGAACCTGATGGTGCATATATATTAATCAAACGGGTGTCGTTGATGGTGCCCGCTATACCTCTACTATTAGGTAGCTTCACAACGTCTCGTATTATGATGCCCTCTCTCATTAGTAGAGCAGTCCCCATTTCTGTGCCATTGCCTGGGTTTATGATGGAGTTGAATCCAGGTACGCGATCAAGTTCAATGTCCGTGACTTCTTGTAAGAAAATAATATCACTGTCAGAGGCATATATAAAATCCTTTAAGTTCTGTAATTTGAAGGAACTCTGTATTTTATTAAGGTTTACAGTGGAAATCTTGTAAGATTGTAGTCCAGGCATGGTTCTGTCTAGCTGATCGTTCGTTAAAAAATAATCTTGAGTTTCAGCACAAAAATATCAATTTTTATACACATTTTAATAGTATTCGTCCGTATCAAATGGGTCAGAGACGCGTCCTTGTCGTTTGGAAACATCTTTCATTGAGACATCCGCATTGCCCGTATCATCTTTTTCTGGAAGTGACGGTCCATCGACTGCTGAAATGTCCTTCATTTTGTCGTCCACGGTGTCGGGTTCAATATCATCTGCCCAGTTAGTTTTTGTGGGCGCATCGTCTAAGTCGTGGGGAGTTACCCGGGGGTGACTTCCTTCTTGTCGTGGGTTCGCAGTGTTCTTAGACTTCTTTTCTACAATGTCATGATTTGCGGGAACAGGAGTGGGTTGTTTTTTAGAGGCTGGTGACTCTTTTGTTTTGTGAGCTCTGTCTTGACTGAGGGTGCTCGCTATGTCCTTGGCTTTTTGTCGTAACATAGGGGCTGTCTCGTTCGCACCTTGGTGCGCCAGACGACGCTTTTTATTTTTCTTCAATGAACTGCTCCCCGATGGCCGATCTTCGGCATCCAGATTATTGTCCGTTTCCTGCACAGAGGTCTCCTCCTCGGTTACCGGAGGGTCTGCTTCCGACACGGTTAGAGGCACCTGCGTCGACGGAGCTTCAACAGTCGTTGTAGGAGGTCGGGATGCGTGTAATTCCTCAGTTATAAGAGTGCTGACATCCATCGGTATTTCAGCGTCAATAAAATTGCTGGGTTCAGTAAGCTCGGGGGCCGACGGGGTAATCTGCTGCGCGCGAGTCGCGGCAGCGTAAGTGACTGGCAGTGACGTCATCGACTGCGGCCTAGCGGGCTCGCCTGCCGGCAGCTGCGCCACGCGCCTCTGTATACAGTTCGCTCTGACGTGTCCAGGTTTGTTACAGGCCGAGCAAGTTCGTGGTTGGTCGTCGTAAATTACAATACCTCTGTAGCCACAAACATTAATATAAGATGGTATGTGCTTTCGTAGCTCTACTCGAAGCTGACGTACACCGTTTAGTACGGGAAACTTATGAGCACTTGACCACCTCTCAGCAAAGTTGCTAAGTACTGTACCAAAAGGTGATATAACCTCATTTATTTGCTCAGCTGTTATTTCAAATGGAAGCTCGAATACACGAACCGTCCGGATGCCAAAGCCAGCATGGGTAAGTGTAACCTCCCCAACATTCCCGTCAGAATGATTAAATTTCATGACACCTCCGCAAGACTCGACAATTTTCGCACACAGATCGGCACTACTAAGCTTTACAAACACTACGCAGGCCACAATAGACAAATGAATCCCCACAATGTCGTTTAGAGACAGTTTCAAGTCACGTTCAAGCCAATTCTCTATTTCAAAGGACTTCGGTCGTGCATATCGGGTATCAAAAGTCAATCTCAAAGTGTCTTTCCTCGTTGGTTGTTCCATCGTTACTTTCGGTTCATAACTTGTCACAATTTAGATAATGACAGCGAAAAGCTGCAGCGAGCGCGAAGACTTACCACGCGGAGGGAGCAGGCGCGGCGCACCGCACGGCACAACCTTCCACTAGCACGCCCGCGAGCAGACGCTTTGGGCCATAGCTCTCCTTTACCGTTGGACTATTGAAACGTAGAAGTTACTCACATCTGAGGTCTGCCATACTGAATGTCTGCCAACTGTGCAACTGATATCTTTGGCTCCACCAGAAGACATTTTGGTGTGTGCTGAACCGCGTTTCCCCGCTACCGACGAGTAAGCCGTGGCAGAGTGTGGTGTCGGCAGTCAAGCATTTAAGTGCAGTGTGAGCTTTGAATAGACTTATGTTTTTATGCGCATGATGTGGTTAACCAAAACTGGAGAATTTAACGAAGATTGAAACTGATCTGATATTATGATAAAACAAGGTAACGAGAAGCATCATTTTCATTATTAGGCGCCCTCGTACTTGTCATCCATATCGGACAGACATTCAGCATGAAAGGTTAAAGTTTGTAGAGTAGGTATTAGTATGATTTTTCTGTATGAAAGACGGGGGAGAAAATGATGAGGATAATTTTGATTTTGATTACATTGTTTAATGTAATAGTTAGTTTTTGATCGTACTAAAGAGAAAGATTATGTAAGAAAAGACGGTATAAAAAAAATTACTTTCTGTAAAGGAATATAAAGGAAATGCTACTGTTAATGTTTCATATCCATCATTCTTATTAAGAAACTGTTAAGTGAACTATTTTAAAATCAGACCTTCCGACTGATTCGTGTTGATCATTTATTCCTAACCCAAACAAATTATTTAAAAAAAAAAACTGCAGAGATGGAGAAATTTTGATTTTTGTAGGTAATGGATTCGCAGTACACACCTGCGAATTGTGTAGTTAGCTTTTTGCTTCGCAGCAGCTGCAGCTTTGGCAGTAATTTTGAGAGCAGTGTCAGATATGCTGTTTCCTTGCGCACAGGTAGGACATAAATTAGCGTTATCTGACAAGTGAGCTACGACAGGAATAAATATTGAATGAGACATAAATTGTAATCAGTAACTAACACAGAAAATTTAATTCTTATTATTCAGAAGCTTCAGTCATTAATGAAATCAAATCAAATATTTGTAAAGCTTATGGGACTTAACTACTGGGTCATCAGTCCCTAAACTTACAAACTACTTATGAACTACTTACGAACTAGGACGGCACAAATATCCATGCCCGAGGGGGGATTCGAACCCCCGACCTTAGTGGCCGTGCTGACCGTGACTGGAGCGCCTCAGTCACCTCGGCCACCGCGGCCGCCCAGTCATTAATGAGTCAGCCTGTCTACTTCCATAAATTGCTTAAACTCAATGAATAAAGTCATAGGGTTAGAATTTGTTTTTTATTATATATCTGGTTTTTGTTCAAGTCACGTTGAATCACTTTAATAAAGTTTTCAGTAAGTTTAGCAAAGTTTGAGTTAAAGAGCAGAGTCATTGACAATCACTCATAACGCACGACATACGACACGATTCCTTAAGAAGCCATTAAGGTAGCGTTGAAACAATTTTTATAAAATCTTTATTTAATTTTATCTACAACTTTGAATATCAGTACACGCATCTCATCTTGTCCAAACTCCCAAGTTATTGCACATCAGTATATAGACTACCCGTCCATTATTCCTCTTGCTTGCGGCTTAACATGTTTTCTCGTAAGGGATCGTAGTGCATCAGCCATGAAATTGTGTTGTGCCTATTGAATCATTAATTTCTAAATAGCAATAAATAAATAAATAATTTAAAAAAGTGTTGTGCCTTAGTGTCGCCAAAACTCAGAAGTGATACACTGCTTTCAATAATTCGTTTTTCGCTTCGTTCGCTTTAACATAGAGGTCGCTTATAGCAAAAGAAGAAAAAAAGGAAACTCAGAGAAACAGGTGAAAAATCGAACAAATATAAATTGGTAATTATGTTTGTGCATCGCCACTTCGGATAAGATTTGTACTTTATGCGCTGCAATACCGTTCATCCGATTTCCACAGAATAACTTGCGCCGTGCATGAAAGGATGTACTTTAAAACAGACCTCGACAACAATCGACACCTTTTCTCCGATCTATATGACAATTTCCTAACCTTTAAAACAAGTCTATATCACGACTCCGCACGGTGCATGGCGGAGGGTACCTTCTCTATATTTCAACTCAGTTTGAACGATCGTCATGAAATTTGAGAAATACATGTAACTTTTGATACACGAAGCATGAAGGAAACGACCAGATAGAGAGAGCAGGATGACATTGATAGAGATGGGAGTGAAGCGAGGTAATGGTAGAAGCAGGGTGATGGATGGGTAGATACATGGAGTAAGGAAGAGGCAGAGGAGAAAACGGGACTAGGAACAGGAGGAGAAGGAAGGAAGGCGTTGCAGCGTTGCAAAAACGGCGAAGAAGAAAACAGATGTAGGTAGACAGAAGAGGGAGAAGGATATGGGAAGAGAGAGAGAGAGGGATGGAGTACATGGACGACGTGAATATTGGAATAAATAAATACCTGATCAAAGCGAGGATTTTAGCTAGGTAATACAGGGACAAGCCTACGAGGATAAAGATCAGAATTATAGAGTTGGGGGACGTGATGGGCATAGAGATTATAAGGGCAGGAGTGTATCCAATTCCCATGCATATTTAGCAAATTTCGGAGCATTGTCAGGTACGCTAGTACAGTAAGAGGTTTGGTGTCTATTTTTTCGCATATATATGCAACTACATATTGTTGTTTGTTCTTCCAGACGTAACCGAATCTGTGTACTCCTTATTTATAATTGTATATATGACAATTTCAGTGCGAGTGCATTACCTATTGGCGATACAGGTGAAGCTGCAACCGAGTGGAAGAATGGGCACGGGGCCCTTCAACAGTTGAGATTTTCTGCAAGAATAAGCACGTGCGGATAGTCTAATAATTAACGCGAAACGTGCCTCAAAGCAGGAAATTCGACTTCGAGTCCCGGCCTTGCATAAATTGTCAACTTAGCCAGTGAATTTAATACAGCGCCCTGAAACATCCCACATGTTAACACAATTCTTATTCATAAATTTACGGTTGTTAACATCCACTAATGGTGTCTGCTCATTTGGACATATCTATTATGTCGTATGCGAGACAGGGGAAGACCTTTCTAGCAGACAATAATTTATTGAGCACAATAAAACTCATCTTTCTTGGCGGTATAAGGAAATAACAATTCATAATGGGAAAATAGACGTGACGGAACGTCCAGAAAAGAGAAGTCCCTTGCTTATGTAAAGTTCTAGATCACTGAACTCAATGACGCAGATGCCTGGTAGCTCCGATTGTTCCTTCTGATCGAGAGAGAGGGACAGCTGTCTAAAATTGGATGAGTAGCAACCGCCCGGAGTTGTGAAGTGCTTCTCGGAGTCGAACATTCTGCCCAGGCGCCGGCGTATATAGCAGGCGGTGACAAGATTCAGTCGGCGCTATTTCCTGGTCACGTGATGGGCTTGGTAGCAGAAATCAAGATCACATTCCCCGCGCTTGGTTTTATGCACTGGAGAACTTCTATGACTTCCTGTTGTAAGTCCATCTGGAACATCATTACCTCCTATTTTGACAATGCAAATCTCTTCTCGAAAACTTCGGTTACTTTATCAATGTCGCGAGAAAATTTTCTTCCTAACACAGCATGTTTCTCTGAAGAAATTGTCTTGCAAGTAGGAAAAGGGGTCATGTCACCTTTCAACAGTTGTTTTTTAAAGAGAGCAACTTTCATTCTGAAAGCACGTACTGTTGCCAACAGCTGCAAAATAAACTGCGATTTTCCCTGCAGTTTGAGTTCAGTTCGTCGAAATGAGCCGTCATAACAGTCAGAAAGCATAAGTAATGGGTACAGTCTTCATTTTTCAATTCAGGAAATTCCTTTGGATCGTTTTTCCTAAAATTGTTTATTTCCTCTTTTATTGCAAAGTAGCGCTGCAACACTTTCCCACGACTTAGCCAATGCATGACTCAGTACAATAAATCCCCGTACTTCGTGCCCACTGTTTCTTCAAGAATGTTCGGTGTTTCAGCCCTCTTGATGGGATGGCGTGATATGGTCATATCCCACAACATCGCTCAAAACACTTGTTAATGAACGATACAGTCGACTTTGCTTATTGTTTTGTTTTTCCAGCGTGTTCTTCCTGTTGGATATTGAATGCAAACTACTTTGGGCTTTAGGGATCTGTAATGGACATTTCAGAGATTTTATATATTTGCACTCTCTGACTTTTATGCATTCTATTATTAGTGTCTTTGGTGTAAATAAAGTTACGTTTGTCTGATATACGTTTTGCCAGTTAAAATGTTTTTTATCATTAATTGCATAATAACCATACAGAATTTCTTTCACTTCCAGTAATTATTCTGCGTCAATCTTCCTTCCACGCATAAAAGGTGCTCCTTCGGTGCAAATCGACACAATATTGTCAAAAGTCAAACCCAGTTTGTTCGTGCATCCTTTCACTTCGTTAAAAATGTCTCCACCTTTTGTTGGCCCTTTAATGGGGCACAGTCCTACCATTTCTTCTGTGTTACTGAAATTGTGATAAACACCACGAATAAAAATTAAAAGTTGTGCAGTACCGTTTATGACAGAACTGTCGTCAATGGCTAAAGAGTAATACTTGAATTCTCCAGATTTACTTTTAACTGGTTTTGAAGATTCGTAGAGATATTATGCATTCTTCTTTGAACTGTCATCCTGGACAAGGTTATGCTCTCGAAAATTTGTTTCTTTTCTGCACATGCACTTTTTCAAGAAATGGCCTTCAGTGGAAGATCTCCCAGCAGCAGCAATTTCTTTTGAAATTAAGAAGCTAACATTTGTAGCCACTTCACTCTCTGTCTTTGTTTTCTTGAAAAACTGCTGTTGACTAGTCAAAGATTTTAGCAGATTAGACGCCTTGATTTTCTTCTGGTTACCGCCCAACTTCGCCAAATCAACATGTTTTGACTCAAAATAGCGTCCAATATTATATTCTTTTACAACTATAACTGATTCGCGGCAAACTAAATAAAGTACTGTACCGTTGTACAGTATAAAAATTACTTATTTATTCACTCCGTATTAAATACTCTGTGTTCACACAATTGTTCGCTTGTGGTTTTCGTCACCCATTATTTTTCGCCACCTTGAAGTAAATATTAAGAATTAAAACTTGTAGTTCTCCGAGCATTCGTCAGAAATTAATTTCAGATACAGTGAGACTATTTAACCACAGGACACAGACAGTAGTACAGTATCTTGGCAGTTTTCCTTGAAGTACTGGAAACACTTCAAACACTCCTACACGTCGGTTCAACACGCGACAATTACATGCAACGCTTGCTTCTGTCTGTGTGTCTTCGTCAGTCTGGGGTAGCAGGTGAAGCAGCTTCCCCCACCCAAAGTTATCACCTGTGCGCCACTTGACGGGTAGGCATACCACCTGTTTATAGTAGAGTGAGTTGGCATGTATTTTGTCCCGACCGCTGTGTAACGATAGCGCCACTCGATCTCAGTCGAGGAATGCCATTCTGTCGCAAACACAAGTTGAATAATGTACACCTATTTTACCATAGATGTCGCAGACCTTATTTTTCAATGATGTCTAGATTTAATATCGTAATAGATTCAGCTAAATGTCATAGAATTCTAAAGAAATATGGAAATGATTACCATTCAGAGATCCTCCCCGCGAGCAACACAGAAATATGGAACGCGCCGCACATGGACCGCGGCCGTATGTTGTGCAGCCCTGGTCTAGAGAACTAAGTTGTAGTAGACAAAGAGTCGCAACACAGAAAAGGAATTACAGTAACAGCTATTGAAAGTGATCACCACCCATGTGTCTTCAGTTTTGAGCTCTGGTTACCTTTGTACCTCCTCCGCCGGCCGCGGAGGCCGAGGGGACTGCAGCGCGCCAGTCACGGTCTGCACGGCCACTACGTTTGGGGGTTCGAATCCCCCTTCGGGCATGGCTACTTGTGTCGTCCTTTGTGTTAGCTAGTTCATAAGTAGTTTGTAAGTTTAGGCACATATGACCCCGTAGCTAAGTCCCATAAGCTATACAAACATTTGAATTTTGTACCTCCTCCACTTCTGAACAACATCGGTTTGTTTGTCAACCTTAAGGGACTTAAAGGCGGGGTCATCAGTCCCTAAACTTACAAACTACTTATGAACTATCTTATACTAAAGACGGCACAAACATCCATGCCCGAGGGGGGATTCGAACCCCCGACGGGAAACGGTCTCTCGCATCGTAGGATAGCGCCTCAATGCGCTCGGCCTCTCCGCCGCGGCCAACATCGGTTTCATTGATTCCGAGACGTCTGGAAACTTCCCTTGATGAATCGTCGCTCCTGACACAAAGTATCAATGCGGACATGATCAAATTTCGGAATTGACCTCTTAGACATAGTAGAACTACTTTCAACATCAGTGCTTGGTGTTATGACTGGAACTTACCAGCCGTCTTATAGACACCGTCGCTTTGGCACTGTTTATGAATGCATGTTTAGAACTTTGTACAAGGTTGGGTGATATATATGGACAAACAAGGAACTGTCTTCTTGTTGTAATATATACCGGGTGAAGAAAAAGTCTGTATAAATTTGAAAATTGAATAAATCACGGAATAATGTACATAGAGAGGAATAAATTGACACACATGCTTGGAAAGCCATGAGGTTTTATTAGAACAAAGAAAACGTTCAAAAAAGATCTCTTGCGTGCGTAGTTTGGTGCTTATCGTGTGCGCAGCAGCCATTTTCGTCATGCTTGGTCTCCCAAGTCCCCAGACTTCAGTCCGTGCGATTATTGCCTTTGGGGCTACCTGAAGTCGCAAGTGTATAGTGATCGACCTTCTTCTCTAGGGATGCTGAAAGACAACATCCGACGCAAATGCCTCACCATAACTCCGGACATCCTTTGCAGTGCTATTCACAACATTATTCCTCGACTAAAGCTATTCTTGAGGAATGATGGTGAACATATTGAGCATTTCCTGTAAAGAACATCATCTTTGCTTTGTCTTAATTTGTTACGCTAATTATTGCTTTTCTGATCAGATGACGCGCCATCTCACGGACATTTCTTTAACTTTTGTTTTTTTGCTTTGGTTCTAATAAAACCACATGTCATTCCAAACATGTGTGTCAATTTTTACCTCTCTATCTACATTATTCCGTGATTTATTAAGTTTTCAAATTTATACTGACTTTTTAATCACCCGGTACATTCAACGTCGGTGTTTAGGAGACTTGAAACGAAAGCGTTGCATTTAATAATCTTCAAAAGTGAAACACAAAGATCGTAGAATGTTTATTTATTTAATGACGACCGGTTTTAGTGGTCTATGCCACCATCATCTGGCCATATCAAATATTACAAGTTGTTCATCGTATTTAAAAATTGGAGATTAAATAATACGTGCAATATCTAAATATAAAAATATATAAGTTATCACAGCTTGTAAGATTTGAACATTCATTCTGACTCACGGTTGACGTTAACTGAAACATGTATACAGGGCAACACTGCTCACAGACACAACGCGGACTCTCGGCTTCGTAGTTCAGTAAGTGCTGCTGCTTCCTCCGCTAGTGCAGCAGTGGTTGCCAGGTTAAGTTTGGCGTAGCCGTGCCGCGGACGCTAACGAACGTCGGCACGCAGAGGGGATTGCCATCAGCGGTAATAGCCACGGCTTTGTGCGCGTATCGGTTAATCCGGTGAGGGCCCCATTTGCTGCTGGCCGGTGAGCCTCCGCTGCTGCCAATATCCCGCAACCGAAGCGCCCTACAACTACGTGACAAGTGCGGCGGCCCATCGCAATGGCGGCTTTCAATCAACTGCCTGCGGACCCAAGTAAATAACTCGCAGTAGTCGATGCAGCGTAGTCACTCAATTTATTTTCTACCGTTTACGTAAACACCGTTCTTGGTTATCTATGAACTACCTCAAACAGAACGGCCTATTTACCAATAGTCAACACGGATTCGGAAGGTATCGCTCTAGCGAAATACAGCTTTCCCTTTACTCACATGAAGTGATACATCTACATCTACATACACACTCCGCAATTCACCGTAACGTGCGTGGCGGAGGGTACACTGTACCACTACTAGGCATTTCCGTTCCTATTCCACTCCCAAATTGAACGAGGAAAAAAAGAATGCCTATATGCCTCCGTACGAGCCCTAATTTCTCTTATCTTGTCTTTGTGATCTTTACGCGAAATGTAAATAGGCGGCAGCAAGATCGTACTACACTCAGCTTCAAATTCCGGCCCTCTGAATTTACTTAACAAAAATTCACGAAAAGAACGTCGTCTATCTTCCAGCGATCCCCAATTGAGTTGCCGGAGCATTTCCGTGACACTCGCGCATTGGTCGAACCTACCGGTAACAAATCTAGCTGCTCGCCTCTGAACCGCCTCTATGTCTTCCTTCAAACCGATCTGCTGCGGGTCCCAAATACTTGAGCAATACTCAAGACGTGGTCGTACAAGCGTTTTATACGCGGTCTCCTTTACAGGTGAAGTACATCTTCCCAAAATTCTCCCAAGAAACCGAAGTCGGCTGTCTGCCTAACTCACAACTGTCCTTACATGCTCGTTCCATTTCATATCGCTCTGCAATGTTACGCCTAGATATTTGAACGACAGCATCAAGAAGCTCACTACTGATGCTGTATTTGAACATAATAGGATTGTTTTTTCTACTCATGCGCATCACCTTACATTTTTCTACATTGAGAGCTAGCTGCCATTCTTCGCACCAACTAGAAATTTTGTCTAAGTCAACCTGTATGCTATTACAGTCAGTTACAGACGACACCCTCCCATACACCACAGCATCATCAGCAAACAGCCACAAATTACAACTTACTCTGTCCATCAGATCATTTATATAGATAGAAAATAATAGCGGTCCTATCACACTCCCCTGGGGCACGCCTGACGATACACTCGTCTCTGATGAACACTCGCCGTCGAGAACAACGTACTGCGTTCTATTACTTAGGAAGTCTTCCAGCCAGTCACAAATCTGTGAACCTATTCCATAAGCTCGTATCTTCGTTAGCAGTCTGCAGTGTGGCACCGCGTCGAACGCCTTTTTGAAGTCGAGAAAAACACAATCCGCCTGTTGCCCTTCGTCCATGGTTCGCAAGATGTCATGTGAGAAAAGGGAAAGCTGAGTTTCACATGAACGATGTTTCCTAAACCCGTGCTGATTCATGGAAAGAAGCTTTTCCGTTTCAAGGAAATTTACTATATTCGAACTGAGAATATGCTCCAAACTTCTACGTGAAACTGATGTCAACGATATTGGCCTGTAATTGTATGGGTCAGTTCTCTTTCCTTTCTTATACACCATCGATAAGTGCCATCGATAAGGGATCTGAAATCGATTCCATATTTCTGGGATTCCGGAAGGCTTTTTGACACTGTACAGCACAAGCGGCTTCAAATGAAATTGCGTCCTTATGGAATATCTCCCCAATTGTGCGACTGGATTCACGATTTACTATCAGAAAAGACACAGTTCGTTGTAATTGACGGTAAGTCATCTACTAAAACAGAAGTGATAACTAGCGTTCCCCAGGGAAGCGTTATCGGTCCCCTACTCTTCCTCGTGTTTATAAACGACTTAGGAGACAATATCAATAGTTCCCTTAGACTTTTCGCGGATGATTCTGTCGTTTATCGGTTAGTGAAGTCAACAGAGGATCAAAAGCAACTGCAAAGCGATTTAGATAAAATTTCTACATGGTGCGAAAATTGGCAATTGACACTAAATAAAGAAAACTGTGAAGTAATACATATGACTACTAAAAGAAATCTGCTGAACTTCAATTACGCGATAAATCAGTCAAACCTTAAGGTCGTAAATTCTACCAAATACCTAGGAGTTACAATTACGAACAACTTAGGCTGGAGAGAACACATAGAAAATACTGTGGAGAAGGCGAACCAAAGTTTACGTCTCATTGGCAGAACGCTCCACCAAACAGACTGCCTACATCACACTTGTGCGTCCTCTCCTGGAGTACTGCTGCCCCTTGTGGGACCCCCACCTCAATGGTTTGTATAGTCTATGGGACTTAACTACGGGGTCATCAGTCCCTAAACTTACAAACTACTTATGAACTCCTTACGAACTAGGACGGCACAAATATCCATGCCCAAGGTGGGATTCGAACCCTCGACCGTAGTAGCCGTGCAGACCGTGACTGGGGCGCCTTAGTCCCCTCGGCCACCGCGGCTGGCCAGGTGGGACTGACGGAGGACATTGAGAAGGTTCAGAGAAGGGCAGCTCGTTTTGTTTTATCACGTTATCGGGGAGAAAGCGTCACGGGAATGTTGCACGACTTGGGATGGAAATCATCAAAAGACAGACGTTATTCATTGCGGCATGATCTGTTTGCGAAGTTTCAATCACCGACTTTTAATTCTGAATGTGAAAATATTTTGCTAGCATCCACCTATTTGGGGAGACATGACCATCCCAATAAAATAAGAGAAATCAGATCGAAAACGAAGCGATTTAGGTGTTCTTTCTTCCCGCGCGCTATTAGCAAATGGAACGGTAGAGATAAGTTCGAAAGTGGTTAATTAACACTCTGCCGGGCACTTAAATGTGATTTTCAGAGTATCTATGTAGATGTAGATGTAGAAGTGCTTGACAGCAGCTGTACATATACTTTTTACGAAAAAGTGAAACAATTGCTACGAGGATACCCTTTACTAGTATTGTTGAGCCTAGATATCTACCTTACAGTGATTCTATGGCAACAGGCAATAACCAATATGTTTTGGTGAGTCGTGGCATTACCCTCTGATGGCATTAACTTAGCAGCTTCATTATTTTAATCTCCAAGAGAACGTCAACGTCAGTAAATAAATTTTAACGTGCTACCTTAACCCGAGACAGACTGACAGGAAGACCGACGGACAAAGAAGTTGTCTTTAATACCATCAGTTTTTATTTAATGACGTAAATGAAGCAAAATTAATAATAAAAAAATTCCGAATGAGGAATAATTATATTGTAGCTCTCAGGAATTGCATCCGTTTACAAATGCTGTTTTAACAAGATATATTCACTTGAAACTGTTCTGTTTTCTTAAGTCCCCTCACCATGAGGTTAAAAACGCCTGATAAAATGCGACGATAAATATTTAAGGTCAGTCTGCTGTTTGAAAATAATATTTATTTAAATAAATATCAGTTGACGAAGGTATGAATAATTATCAATTGAGAACGGTGCGCCTCATTACGCGGATTGTTGTTTTCTCTTTTATTTATATTTATGTATTTATTTTTGTACGTATCTGCACAACACTTTTTTTTTTTTGAAGGAAAGTGTGAAAACTTTATACAAAACTGGATATATTCGGGACAAACACTGAAACAGCCTTTTCCTGTTTGAAATTTTGGATGTACTCAAGGATCTCCTACTTACTAGGTAGGCGCATTTCATAGGGAACATGAGGCAGAATTAAAGTATGTGGTGTGGAGGGAGACGTGTTTTAAAACTTACCGTGTAGTTGCTGTTGGTACAACGCTGTGTTAGCTGAGTGGTCTGAATCACCTACCTAGTAAGTAGTAGGTCCCGGTTTCGAGTCCTGGCCACAGCATAAATTTTAATTCAATGCTTCTTCCTTACGTTTAAAACATTACATCATTCGAGATAGTGTTGCTGCAGACGGGGTTGGTGTTGACTTTTGTTTACTCTACCAAACTAATTAGGGAAGCAGTTGGTTTCAGATAGCAAAGTGTGCAGGTAATGCAATGCAACAACAATTTGAATTACTCAAACTATGGCATGGAGATCCATAGAAAGGTTGCAAGCTGGACAGACACAGAGGGAGGTGGCTGCAGCTACTGTAGTGTCTTGAAGTCTAATTTGCAGGACATGGATGCATGTTCAGACAAGGTAGTTCATAGATTCATGGGCAACGTCAGCAAGAGACAACCATTAACTCTCGTTGACAGCCAGTCGAGACAGGAGGCTGAATGCAACTCAGCTGTTATGCAGCCTCCAGGCAGCAGCAGGATGCGCAATATGAAAACAAACAGTCCGAAATCGCCTTACGAAATGTGGCCTCTACGCACGGAGATTATGGTGTGTGCCCCATTAAAATCACGACCCCGTTTATCCCGCAGAAACTGAGGGAGGATTTTGTGTTCAGCCATACAATCGTTGTTCCCTAATCTGGAGAGGACGTGGAACTCGGAAGAATCCCGTATATGTGCAGGAAACGTCACCGTGTGGACTACTGTTGTCGGCAGGAGTTAGTATTGGTGGATGTACGAACCTCTATGTCGTTTAGAATAGCGCTTTGACTGCTCAGAGGTATAGAGACGAGATCCTTCGACTTTTGTTGTGCCCTACGCTGGTGTCATAGGAAATGAGCTCTTCTGGTAGACGCTAACGCTCGTCCCCACAGATGTACACTGGTGGACAATATGCTTGGAAGCTGAGGGAATGGAATGAATGAAATGGTCACCTTCTTCACCTGAGTTGAAACCGATTGAGCATGTCTGGTATGTACTAGGCAGACGCATTGCAGCCAGACCAGCACCTCCCACAACAGCTGCATAGCTGGATATTGCCCTAATATCCCTCAAGAGCTTTCTGATAACCTCATACTGTCCATGTCACGCTGGTGAGCAACTGTACTGACCGTTCAAGGTGATCTGAATAAAATACGTTACCACATGTATATTGTGTATGATTTCTTACCTGATCCCCTAATTGTTTTAAGCAGTGTATATAGAGAAAGTTTTTATACCCCACAAAACACTGCATGGCCGTAGGAAAGGAAGGAAGGAAATTATATTTTAACGTCTTCTCAACAATGTGTTCATCACAGATGGAGCACAAGCATCATTTTTTTGCTAAGTTTGGAAAGGAAATCGGCAGTGTTCTTTCAAAGAATCGATCCTGGCATTTGCTTCGAGTGACAGGAAAACCACGACACCGTACAGCGTATGGCGGAGGGCACCTTACAGTAGGCTTCCATACCGTTTGATCGATCACCATGAATATTGGACTGTATGTGAATGTTCTCATGAAGAAGACATGTATCTTCCAGAACCATCGTATGGTGCGTGACAGAGGTTACTCCCGATAGAACACCAAAATTCCAAACCGTGACGAGGTGCATTGCAAGTATGAATTGCCGGATACCCGAAAAAACAGGCACCGCAATTCACAATTGTAATCTACCTAGTCACAGTTTGATGCCTGTTTCAGTGCATAGGAGGGCCGTACTCCTGATGGGATTATAGACCCAGGTGCGAACCATGGTCGAAGTAAGAGAACATAATTATGGAAGTTTGGATCGAGCGCGTTTCGTGCTTGGATAGACCCTGCAGTGAAGTTAAGCCCATGTGCCTGCGGTGGAGCAGAAGCTTAGTTCAAATTCCAATTTAGCATAAGGTCCTAGAAGCGAATTCCTGCTCTGACAAAAATTTTCATGGCCCACATTGTATGTCTGCAACACCTAGTAGCAGCTGATGCTAAAAATTTAAAAAAAAAATCTACAACTGCTGCAGCATCACATAGTGCTTATTTTCGTCATAGAAGGCGCTCTCGCGCTACTGCGTAGAGACCGACAGAAAATATTATAGTGCTATTCTACTAACAAGAATAAGATCAAGACTAAAGGAATAGTATCGCAGACTGTATTTGACGGTCCTTCTGTGTTTTAGAGCTATTTTGAAATTTCGTATAGCGAAGAATCATAATCATTCATAAGGTTGTGGTTAGCTTATTGTAACGATCATTCGTGTTGATTCTTTGATTCTTTCTACTAACAAGAATACTATCAAGATTAAAGGAATAGTATCGGAGGCTGTATTTGACGGTCCTTCAGTGTTTTAAGAGCTATTTTGAAATTTCGTATAGAGAAAAATGACACTCATTCATAAGGTTGTGGATGGCTTATTGTAACAATCATTCGTGTTGATTCTTTGAATAACGTTGCATGACTTGAGAGCTTTAATGGTCGTGACATTATTATGTGCGAAAAAACAGACGCCTAATTCATGATTCTTGAAAATTCGGTAGGATGGATCGCTTCTTAGTGAACTATCAGCCATCACAGACCTAAATCACTGAATATATAAACATGAAATAAATATACGTAATTCTTTTTTTTTTAAGTTCACAAAGTCGGTGCGAGTCGTAGTATGGAGTAAATTATAATTAAACCGCCTCGTGGAGGAAGTGGAAAATTTTGTACTGTAACCTATCGACATTTCTCAGAGCTATTTGATAACTAAATTGTTTCTAATTCAATATTGCATCTATAAAGCTAAAATTTATTTTAATCATACGTTCTCTGTATAGGATCAGACCATGGTAACCAATACAGCGTCCGTTCTGTGTCATAAACCTGGTGCAACGCCAGAGAACGTCATTGTCACTGCTCTAATTAGTCGGCTGATTCCACGGTGGCCGTTAGCAAACTAATTAACACCAAGCCCATTGTTACTTGGGACGCTGGGGCAAAACCTTATCCTCGGCGTGACCTGGATTAGCCATAGTAAGCAAACAACCTTTCTTGCTGTTTGTCAGTATAGCCATCATTAAGTTCATAGTGCCATGGTTACTTGGCGGACGATTTTTGGTCCAGAATAATGCAGCCGTAAGAAGAGATGCATTAATTACGTGAGGTCAAAATGGGGATAGAGTGTAGGGGCCCAGGAAAATCGCCCCAAATCTCACATTTAAAAGCGGACGAGGGTCGAGTGCGAAACTATTTTCATCATTTTAATACAGTTGAAAACGTTACCAGCAGGAATAACATTTTGTGTTTAATCAAGGACTAAGACAAGGATGTGGACTATCACCTACCCTTTGTAATATATACAGTGACTACATTCTTCGGAAATGGAAGCTTAAAGTAAACAAAGGAGTTAAAATATCGAATCAGGAATACCTGAATGTGCTTCTATTTGCAGATGACATCGCTATTATTCAAAAGAAGTAAGATGACCTCCAAAGATCAGTATATCAGCTGAACGAAATATGCAGGAAATATAACCTTAAAATCTCTAGTAATACATCTAAAATATTTGCTTTCCGAGGAAAGTACCCTATAAGATCAAAAATTGTCTTTGATTATTCACATTTATAACAAATCTCTCACATCTCATATTTAGGCTGTGATGTAAGTTTCGGTTTTGGTTCCGAGATTGGAAATAAAATACAAAAATCCCAAGCTCTCTGTGGTACCACAAGCACAATATTTGGCCATAGAGTACAAAAATGTACTATTTTAAAATTTTATAAAGTGATGGCAGCCCTTGTACTATCTTATGGAAGAGAAAGTTGGGTTACTACAAAGAGATAACAGAATATAATCCAAAGTGCAGAGGTAAGGTTCCTGACAAAAACAAAGGGTTGCACTAGAAGAGACATTATCAGGAATGACGACATCAGAAAAGAAATATTTTCAGTATCGACGAGAAAATCCCACAATATCGAGAAAACTGGAGGCAACACATTTTTACAATGCCAGAGCACAGGATCCCCCAAAAGATCCTGAAATACAAACCAAATGGTAAAAGAGATATTGGAAGACCACGGAAAAGATGAAAATTATTGTTTGTGAGTTCGGGACAGGCAACAGCCTAATCCCTGAAAGGATGATAATGAGATTTATTGCCAAACATAGTATTACAGGGTCCACTGACCCTTATGGCGTCTTTGCTGTGAACATAAAACTTCACACTTGTGCATACCCGGGATTTCCCGATTTCAAATAAATGACACGTGTCACATTTCGCTATCGTGTTCGTCGAAATCGCTGCATCTCAATAAGTGATTTGGTCATAATATTCTGCAACTCATAGAAAGCAGATGTCATTATTTTTTTTAAAAACAGCAGCAACCGGTGTCATTGTCGTCATTGACTCTTTATTCAAAGAACCAAAGGTAAGCCATCCTCAGTTTGCTTCAGGAGTATCTCTGTACTACAAAGTAACTCATTCGATAACAGAACGATAGTCAAGTCTATCCTACGAGCTCATTCCGTAAGTCTTGACACTATTCTTCTTAGTAGAATCACCACTATTGAAACTTATATTTTCAGTGGCCATATACAGAGTAGTACGAGAACCCCTCCTACGACTAAATACCGTGGAATCTCTTGAGCCATTCAATTTTTGTTTTATTTATTTTTTATTATTATTATTATTCCTGTGCAGCAGCCTTATCGAGATTAGAGGTGGGCAAACTAGTTCTTTTTTGGAACTAGTTGACTCATGATCGTTCCTTTTTGGGAACCATTCCCTTCTAATCGTTCAGCGTTCCTCTTTTATCCGTCATCTAATAACATATAATAAAAACAGAAATTGAGTGGTTTGTTTATAAAATCTGTACAATATTTTCTTAGATAAAAAGTAAATACGATATTATTGCAGTCTACATCTTCCGAAATCGAAATCCGTTTTCCTACTTATAACGCACAACTATTTTTCTTTTCTTTTTCCTTTTTTTACGCATATATAGTTAGTACAACGCCGACCGCGGTGGCCGAGGAGACTGAGGCGCTTCAGTCACGGTCTGCACGGCCACTATTGTCGGGGGTTCGAATCCCGCCTCGGGCATGGATATTTGTGCCGCCCTAGTTCGTAAGTAGTTCATAAGTAGTTTGTAAGTTTAGGGACTGATGATCCCATAGTTAAGTCCCATAAACTATACAAACATTTTTGAGTTAGCACAAACTTAAAAATTATAGCCACCGTAGTGTCACGTATCGGCTAGAAAGCAAAGGGTAAAATATATTTATTTGGACACACTCTACATTTTAGGAAAATTATTAAAACTTACTTGAAAAAAGAATATTAAATGAAGCAGATAAAATCTAAAAATCTACGAATGACAATAAAAAATCTCGGGAGAATTATGGCTTCTGTTGTTGATAAAAATTACGAAGAATTAATCTGATTTACCTTCATGATGCCTGTAAAACTTATGTGTCACAGAATGAAATATTTATGCATATTAAATTACAGAATTATAAAATACCTGTAAAATATAAAAAATACATGTTAGATCGATAATAGAACATACTTTCTATTCACGGCTTGCAAGTCTGGCGCCCTATCGACTATCTTTGTACCGATCAGACACCATCGCCATGGACACTGAAGTAGGCGTCCTGCAGACCATCTCTCCATCGCTACGTTTACTGAAAAGCCCCATAGAGGGCAGTCCACAGATTAAATTAGCCTAATCATTGGTTAATGACAATCATTTATTCATGTTAAAACGTATTTTTCGTCTTATAATATGTATAAGAAGTTTAATGGTCTAAGTATATAAACACACAACACATTTTTTCAATCAATATAACTCAAATTCATGCCCATTGGTTATCAATGGCGGCAGATGATGGACGGTGTTGATTGATGGGAGGAAGGGAGAAAACATCCAGTCCCTTGATCTGGAATGAAAGTAAGAATGAGGTCCGGCTAAAGACATTCCGATAGTAAAATGGTAGTATAATCAATGATTCCAAAATGACTAAATATAACACAAAATGCGGAATTTTGTGATACACTTCTCTACAGCTCTATAACCCCCATTCATTAACGACGAGCATTTACAGGTGAACAGTGTATGCTCCTAAAGCGGAGGCCTAAAAAATTCAAGAATGAAACTACGCTAAAAAGAACGTAAAGAAGGGAATTGGACTTTTCGGGGCGAGTGCAAGGACCCTGTCAACAATTCGAGGATCATCTGCCAATGAGTGCGGAATGCCGTATTTGGCACGGAGCACCAGGACGAGCGGACATTCCAATAAGATGTGGGCCACAAATTGTAGGGCTCCACAACCACAATGTGGGGGAAACTCACTGCTCAAAATAAAACCGTAGGTCTGCCTGGAATGTTCGATGCGGAGACGGCAAAGAACAGTGGATTCCCTCCGAGAAAGGTGTAAGGAAGAACTCCAAGCTGCGGTGGTCGACTTGTTGGAGTTTATTGGATGGGGCAGTAGCCTGCCAGGTGCTGTTCCACTCTTGTATGAGCAGAGATCTCTCTGCACGCGCAAATATGCAGACGGAATTGTCCAAGGGAAGAGGTAATAAGTAACGGCTAGCCAACTGATCAGCCTGTTTATTCCCTAGGATACCCACGTGTCTGGGGACCCAGAGAAAGCAATGGAGTAGGCGACATGATGAAGCCCAGCGAAGAGATCGTGGAAATCAATGACCAAAAGATGGGAAGAGTGGCAACAGCCTATGGCAGGCTGCTCATTGAGTCTGCTCAGATTAAAATGCGTTCCAGGGCGGTCTGTTTGATAAAATGAAGTGCTCTACTAATAGCCATCAGTTCTGCCGTAAACACACTGCATGAATGTGGCAGGGCCGGCCGCGGTGGCCGAGGTGACTGAGGCGCTCCAGTCACGGTCTGCACGGCCACTACGGTCGGGGGTTCGAATCCCCCCTCGGGCATGGATATTTGTGCCGTCCTTAGGATTAACTAGTTCATAAGTAGTTTGTAAGTTTAGGGACTGATGACCCCGTAGTTAAGTCCCATAAGCTATACAAACATTTTTTTTTTTTTTTTTTTTTTTTTTTTTTAATGTGGCAGAAAATGGCATTCAATACCAATGGGAGATGTAAATGCATATTCTGTATGACTAGCAGATTTCGATCCATCAATGTAGAAGATCCTGGCACCCTGAAATTCTGCGTGTAACGAACGCTGAAGTTTTAGAACCTTGGAAGAGATCCAACAGGATTTGTGGCCGGGACAGCATCCAAAGGGGGTATGCGCGGTATAGCACGGAGCGTACAATCAAGGGACGGGAGATAGGAGTTCGTACAAAGGAAAGCTAGCCGTATTCCCACGGGTAATTCCACTCGAGGGCGAGTATCACGAGGTCAAGGACATTTTCCCACTAAAAGAACATGATATGTGCGGTGACCAGGGAATTCAATAGGAATGAAAACCGTCTAGATAGTTAAAATTATATTTATTGATTACGACGTTTCGGCATCTGTCATCATCAGATCTAAAAACCTCTGAATTCTTACAGGCAAGTTGACGTACTTACTAGGTAGATATTTCATTATTGACGCTGAACTTTACCGTGTAAGTTCAGAGGTTTTTAGATGCCGAAACGTCGTAATCAATAAATATAATTTTAGTGATCTAGACGGTTTTTATTCTTATTGAAAAAAGGAAGATAACGGACTCACGCAAGAAATTTGTTTCTTTATCATCATCATCATAATCATTAGAGACTGATTATACCTTTCAGCGTTCAATCTGGAGCATCGTACCTCTAATAAAGTTCCTCCATGACCCCGTATTCAATGCTAAAGTTGATGCCTCGTCTGATGTTACGCCTTTTACTTCAGAATCATTCTGCACCGAATCTAAGTACTTTCTTCTTGGTCTACCTCGACTCCTCGACTCCAAGGGAATTGTCGAATACCAAAGGGATAGGACACCAAAAGCTGATTCCGCTTAATCTGAAGAGGGAGGATTCCTGCTTTGGCAAGGAGACTATCAACAGGGCTGGTCCGGAAAGCACTCGTAGCCAAGCAGACACCACAGTGGTAGACTGGGTCTAACAAATTCCAGCCAGAAGGAGCTGCCGAGGCATAAATCTGGCACCCGTAATCTAATCGGGACTGAATCAAAGCCCAACAGATATGAAGGAGTGTTGTACGATCTGTACCCCACGCTGAGTGGGCTAGGAAACGGTCATTAAGCTTCCGCATTCAGCTTATCTTCAGCTGACGGATATGGGCAGCCAAGTTAGTTTTTTATCAACAATCTTTTTTCATAACATCTTCTGTGAACAACATACTTGTGGAGCTTGGCATTGCGGATACCGCGACTTGAAAAGCTTGCGATTTATATCGCGCACGTTTTTAGATCGCTGCAGCATCCGAATTACCATTTACTTTTACAAGGCATGAGTCATCTAAAATGCACAATTGCGGCCTAGGTCAGGAGAAACAATCGCTGTTCACCTGCAGTCCCATCTTCTCGATCTCAAATTTTGGCCCCTGTTACATTGCCGCCAACCACACCCTTCAAAAGTTTGTAAATCTATAAGACTCAATTACGTGGTTATTAGTCCGTAACTTACAAACTACTTAAACCAAGGTAAACTAATCTAAGGACAACACAAACATCTATGTGCCAGGGGGACTCGAACCCCCGACGGCGAATGGCCGTACGCACCGCAGCACGACGCCCCAGTGCGCGCGGCTATGCCGCCGCGGTGAAATTCCCTTAAACTTGTCATGAGTCCCGAAAGATTCAGTTGATCCTAATGCCCTTTGCCATCAAATTCTTACCATTATGGACATATCTCATGGCTCCGATATAGTCTACACTGATGGCTCGATGATTGATGGCCACATCAGCTTTGTATGTGCTCACGCAGAAGATAAATAACAGTTGGTTGACTGAGCATACATACTGCATAACTGATAGCCATCTACAGCCATCCTTCGCGTTATTGAGCTTCCGTTCATGCTCCGGCGAGTCGTCCTTCATCTGTAGTCACTCCCTGAGAAGTTTACAAGATATCGACCAGTGCTACCCTTTACATCCTTTGGCATCAATCCGGATGTTTAGCGACATTCGTCTGGACCCCAGGACCTCGCAAACCAGAGGAATGAACTCCGTGACACGCTAGCTAACCAGGCTACCGGTAAACTGGTTCTGGTGATCAGCATCCTGATATCTTCGATCGGTGTTGTAGTGCGAAGTGATCTGAATCTGAGATTGTGAATAGCGTGACCTGACTGTACCAAACAAATACGTGTAATCAAGAAGATGTATAGAAGTCCTCTTTGCGGGCCTTTCCTTTGCCAGAACCGCATCAACTGTATCTGGCACATTTTAGTTACCTGAATTAAGCTCCTCCGGCTTGAAGACGCTCCCTCAGTGTCGCTATAGTCTGCTATTGACAGTAGTGTAGTTGAACTGTCCTGATCTAACCGCCATGAGGCGGAACTCTAGTCTTCCTAACAGGCTGAAACTCGGTAACAATGCCTCAGTGTTTGTTTAAGTTTCATCCATGAAAGGGTTTTTATTACACAGACTAACGGTGGGTGTCATAGGCACCCTCGTCCCCCTCCTCCCTGCAATTATACTCAGTCCTCAACCTCTTCTAATCAGTATTCCTTGGTTTTGCGTTGTGTTAGGAATACAACTCAATTTCCTAGGCTGTAAATTTCAGAGTATTGCGGAGTTGCTGGCTCATCCTTTTTCTACCCCTGTAATTAGCCATCCACAGCCATCTGCCGATTTGTTTTAAGCCATCCTCCTACATTATTTTGTAAATCTGTCTCCCTCTTCTCTTGTGTTATCCTTTGTAACACTCGTTATCTTTCTGTGGGTTTCTTTTTGCATATGTGCTCGTGGAGAAGACAGTAATTTTGGAAGAAGGTATCGATGACCAATGTAGTTTGGTTCATTTAAAACATAAACCAATGATCCAACCAACCAATCCCAATGCATCGTCTTGCTTTCGCTACACTATCGCCATTTGTTTCTGATCCTATCACTACCCCTCAGTATTAAGTATAGTTCCCTCGTTACGCTTTAGAAAACACTAAATAGAGGTGGATGTTGCATCATTGTGTAGTCTGGGCAGTAAAGTAAATGTTCGGAGACTGTATAAACATGGCAGTGCACTCTGTCAAAAAGCAGCATCTGTGAGACAGTGTTCAGTAGACAGTACATTCCTGACTTGGAAAGCATGTCCTGATCCCCGATGTGAGTCCAACATCGCGATTTTGGTATTATTTAGAATGTCGACTATGCACTAAACACGTGTCCAATATCGCTACATTCTCTGGCTCCAGCTCTCGAGGAAGAATGTACAGCCATTCTCAACAGACATTTACATACCTAATTGAAAGTGTCTCCACAGACTCGTAAATGCGAGTGATGCACACAGCCCATATGAATTTCCACCAACAGATGCTCAGTACGTTTGATCAGATTGTTTATAGACCAAACTTTGTGTAGAGGGCTGTGTTTAGCATCCATCCTAACACGAAATGCGGATCCCTGTTTTATCTATCATAGGGCATCTACAGCCCATAATTTATAGGTACAGTAATGATTTGAAACACAGTGCACAATGCAGGTTGATTTTTGTCTCCATTACACGAGGGAATATGACGGCCTTTTGTCGAAAGTACTGCGATAAACATTTTCCTAATATTAAAAGAAAGCATCATATGTAAGTCATGAGGATGGTGCCACGGTATTTCAGCAATGTGCTCCACATTTTATCGAACATTTCGCCGTACTTCGAGAATTTGCGTTTGGAGTAAATAATTTCAGATTAATAAAGTGGCAAACAGCACTCCTTAGACTTTTAATTTACATGTGGTCCGATATTTTATCAACTGTTGTATTGTCTTTGTTCCATTTCCATATACTCAAGAGAAACTGTTTTGATTTTGTCCTGACTCATATATTCAGTCAACTAATCTCTATATCTGAGTTTTCATGCTGTTGCTGGTTTGTATATGCATTGTAATAAGAACGTCCGGCATTTTTTTGCCGGCTCGGATAAATAACACGCCTGCTAAATGTTCGTATCGTGTTCGTAGTTATTTGGTGCAATATTGTGACAACACAATGGCCATGTTACTGCTTAATATCGTCCAGATTGGCATCCTGTGTTAAAATATTTGTTGATGACATGTGCACTGTTTACTAATACCGTATCGTTTGAATAAAACTCTTTGGTGATAACTGACTGAGTTAGAATCATTATTCACAATTTTGAATACAAAATAAGATTTGGATATTATAAATTCAAGCCACCAGCAAAACAGGGGCTATCGCATACGTCTATTATACTCGCACTAATATTTAGAAAATTAAATCTCGTACGTGAATGTACCACCCCCATGAACCACAGACATTGCCGAGGTTGGGTGGCTTGCGTGCCTCAACGATGCAGATAGCCGTACCGTAGGTGCAACCACAGCGGAGGGGTATCTGTGGAGAGGCCAGACAAACGTGTGGTTCCTGAAGAGGGGCAGCAGCCTTTTCAGTAGTTACAGGGGCAACAGTCTGGATGATTGACTGAGCTGGCCTTGTAACATCAGCTAATGTGGCTTTGCCACACGGTTACTGCGAACGGCTGAAAGCAAGGGGAAACTACAGCCGTTACTTTTCCCGAGGACATGCAGCTCTACTGTATGAAAATATGATGATGGCATCCTCTAGGGTAAAATATTCCGGAGGTAAAATAGTCCCCCATTCGGATCTCCGGGCGGGGACTACTCAGGAGGATGTTATCATCAGGAAAGACAATACTGGCATTCTACGGATCGGAGCGTGGAATGTTAGATCCCTTAATCGGGTAGGAAAATTAGAAAATTTAAAAAGGGAAATGGATAGGTTGAAGTTAGATATAGTGGGGATTAGTGAAGTTCGGTGGCAGGATGAACGGGATTTCTGGTCAGGTGAGTACAGGATTATAAATACAAAATCAGTTGGGGGTATCACAGGAGTAGGACTGATATTGAATAAGAAAATAGGAATGCGGGTAAACTACTATGAGCAGCGCAGTGATCGCGTTATCATTGTCAAGATAGATACGAAGCCAACACCGACAACAGTAGTACAGGTTTATATGCCAACTAGCTCTGCCGATGATGAGGAGATCGAAGAAATATATGAGGAGCTAAAGGAAATTATTCAGACAGTTAAGGGAGATGAAAACTTAATTGTGATGGGAGACTGGAATTCGGTAGTAGGAAAAGGAAGAGAAGGAAAAATAGTAGGTGAATATGGACTGGGCAGAAGGAATGAAAGAGGAAGTCGCCTGGTAGAATTTTGCACGGAACATAATTTAATCATAACAAACACGTGGTTAAAGAATCACAAAAGAAGGTTGTATACGTGGAAGAGACCAGGAGACACTGGAAGATATCAGATAGATTTTATAATGGTAAAACATAGATTCCGGAATCAGGTTATTAACTGCAAGACATACCCAGGGGCAGATATAGACTCTGACCATAACTTGTTAGTCATGAACTGTAGGCTGAAACTGAAAAAACTGCAGAAAGGTAGGAAAATTAGGAGATGGGACCTAGATAAATTGAAGGAAAGTGAAGTTCTGGAGAATTTCAGAGGGAGATTTAGGCAACAATTGACAGAAACAGGGGGAAATAAAACAGTAGAAGAGGAATGGGTAGCATTGAGAGATGAAATAGTGAAGGCAGCAGAGGACAAAATAGGTAGAAAGGCAAGACCTGCAAAAAATCCTTGGATAACACAGGAAATACTAAATTTAATTGATGAAAGGAGAAAATATAAAAATGCAGTAAATGAAACAGGCAAAATGGAGTACAGACGACTAAGAAATGAGATTGATAGGAAGTGCAAAATGGCTAAGCAGGAGTGGCTAGAAACCAAATGCAAATCTGTAGAAGAATGTATAAGAAGGGGAAAAGTAGATACCGCCTACAGGAAAATCAGAGAGACATTTGGGGACAAGAAAAGCAATTCTACAAATATCAAGAACTCAGATGGGAAACCAGTTCTCAGCAAAGAAGGGAAGGCTGAAAGATGGAAAGAGTACATAGAGCAGCTCTACAAAGGAAATGAACTGAGAGACGATGTTGTAGGAAGGGAAGAGGAAGTAGATCAAGATGAAATAGGAGATATTATACTGAGAGATGAATTTGACAGAGCCCTGAAAGACCTAGGTCGGAACAAGGCCCCAGGAGTAGATGACATACCCTCAGAGCTACTAAAGTCTCTGGGAGAGCCAGCCATGACAAAACTATTTGAACTGGTGTGTAGGATGTACGAGACAGGCGAAATACCCTCAGACTTTAAGAAAAATGTAATAATCCCCATTCCAAAGAAATCAGGTGCAGACAGGTGTGAAAATTACAGAACCATCAGTTTGATAAGTCATGGTTGCAAAATTTTAACACGAATTATCTACAGGAGAATGGAAAAGCTGGTAGAAGCTGACCTAGGGGAAGATCAGTTTGGATTCAGGAGGAACGTAGGAACACGGGAGGCAATACTCACTTTACTGCTTATCTTAGAAGATAGATTAAGGAAAGGCAAATCTACATTTTTAGCCTTTGTAGATTTGGAGAAAGCGTTTGACAATGTTGACTGGACTACACTCTTTCAAATTCTGAAGTCAGCAGGGGTAAAATACAGGGAAAGGAGAGTTATCTGCAACTTGTACAAAAGCCAGACCGTAGTTATTAGACTCGAAGGGCATGAAAGGGAAGCATCAGTTGAGAAGGGAGTAAGACAGGGTTGTAGCCTTTCTCCGATGTTATTCAATTTGTACATTGAGCAGGCGATGAAGGAAAGCAAGGAAAAATTTGGAATAGGGATTAAAGTTCAGGGGGAAGAAATAAAAACATTGCGTTTTGCTGATGACATTGTAATTCTGTCAGAGACAGCGAACGACCTGGAAGAGCAGTTGAATGGAATGGGCAGTGTGTTGAAGAGAGCGTACAAAATGAACATTAACAAGAGCAAAACAAAAATAATGGAATGCGGTCTTAGAAAATCAGGTGATGGTGAAGGAATTAGATTAGGTAACGAAACAATGAAGGTGGTAGATGAGTTTTGTTACTTGGGTAGTAAAATAACATGCGATGGTCGCAGTACAGAGGATATAAAATGCAGAATGGCAATGGGAAGAAAAGCATTTTTGAAAAAGAGAAATTTGCTAACATCGAATATCAATTTAAGTGTAAGGAAGTCTTTTCTGAAGGCATTTGTGTGGAGTGTTGCCTTGTACGGGAGTGAAACATGGACGATAAGCAGTGCGGACAGGAAGAGAATAGAGGCTTTTGAAATGTGGTGCTACAGAAGAATGCTGAAGATTAGGTGGGTAGATCACATAACTAATGAAGAGGTACTGAACAGAATTGGCGAGAAAAGGAGTTTTTGGCATACCCTGACTAAAAGAAGGGATCGCTTGGTAGGACACATTCTTAGACATCGAGGAATCGTAAATTTAGCATTGGAGGGAAGTGTGTGGGGTAAAAATCGCAGAGGGAGGCCAAGAGACGCGTATAGTAAGCAGATTCAAATAGATGTGGGGTGTCGTTCTTATGAGGAGATGAAAAGGCTTGCTCAGGATAGAGTAGGGTGGAGAGCTGCATCAAACCAGTCTCCGGACTGAAGACCATAACAACGTGAATGTAAAAACTATAAATGAAAAAGATACAGAGCTGGTCTGTATGTATGGGATGTAGTATAGTAACAATACGACTGAAATTTTACCTCCATCAGAAACATAATAAATATTCCTCTGTACTAAACTAACAAAAAAATTCTCCTTCCATTCCGTCAATGAGGGTGGTGGTTAAAGGTTGAATGGCTTTCGGCTAACTACACCCAGCAACCATCGACTTTTATGTCTGCTATCTGGCTGTTTGCGCTGCTCTCATAAAGGCATGCTATGGTTATGATAATGTCACTGATGCTAAGCTCCCGTATAATCGACATATTTTGTAGACTGTATGTACACTTTGCATACATGATGTTCACGCTAACCTAGATAGAGCCGTATCCTTCTCTGAAATCCATCCTGTCATCTACCGCAAACATATCAAGATTTAACAAGTATTGATATTATTATTAGATTCTGCTGAGATGAAATCGTACTTTGTACGGAATGTTAATCATTATAATCTGATGCAGCAGTGTGTCCAATTTGGCACTTAATAATAATAATAATAATAATAATGTAATGATTTACAGAATAAAACAGTTTCGTCACTATTGAAAAGCGCGAGTGAACATTAAAATTTTACATTTTGCAAGTAAGATAGTCAATAATACTGAACAAAAAGACAAGGCGAAATCTTATTAAAAATTTTTAATTTCTTTTTCTCTTTTACTACTGTGTAACTAACAAAAGTAATTGTAACAATATTGAAGACCGTGTTCATAGATATTATGTAATGCCGTCATCCAGTCGAATGTACCAGAAAAAAAAGACAATATGTCGTATTACATTAAATATTTCCACGCAAATTATCAACAACGCTTGTCGCCAGCGTATCTTTTCTCGCTTCATTGTATTTCTGCACAGTATTCTTTTATGATTGACAATTTTTTCCTCTGACTTGGAGAGAGAACGGAAACGCATTTCGTCTTTTTTTTTTTTCTCTACACCGTGATACTGTTCGGACGCCACTTCTTAGGAATTATAATGAACGTGTGAGCGTGGTTTTATTTTTATTGCAATAAACCGCTTTTTTTTAGATTAATTTATTCTTTTGACTCCTCTTTCAAAATGACGCATCCCATATTGTTTTCAGCAATAACATAAAAGGATGCTTGGTCGGCATTAAGGTTCGCTTCGCGATTGCACTCATATTTAACTCAATTTCGCCTCTTTTCAACATTCCTTTCATATTGGTCTTGTTTTTTTTCAAAGCCTGCAATCAATGCTTATTTCCTCCGAAGCCCGATATTTTTTCGATTTATTCATCTATTGTGACGAGTTTTAAACAAGGTCGCGAGACTTCATTCCGCGAAGCGTAATAACAACCAAGCATCTCGTTACGGCGGAAAGTTATCTGATTCATTTATTTATACGCACCAAGTTATGTTACAGTTCATTACAAGCTCGTCTAATCTTGCAGAAAAAAGGTAACTTTCGCCAATTTTCTCTGTAGTGATACTTTCGGGTGTTGTCTTGATCTCAACAACGCCCGTCATCTCCTTACACCGGATTCTTCATATTTTTCCTTGACTTCCCCCTTTTAAATTTAATTCCTACTGCTTATTACAAATTTCCTTAACTTAAAGTTTATTCTATTCCTTGCGCCGGTTTAAATTTGAACCACTATAGAAAACGTCACGAAATATCGCTTCAAACGTATTATCAAATTTAATTTCCCCTGTTTTGGCTAGTTGCGCCTGACTCTGTATTACTTCGCTGGATGGTGTAGAAGCATCATGAACACCAACCAGGACGTTATGGCTACCTAAGTAATTGCCGTTATGTCCACCTTTGGTCCGGAAACAACAGACACCACATCAATAATAATTGTAAATTTCCTCCCCCCCCCCCTCCCCCTCCACAGGCATCTGACAATTTGGATTCAGACGAATTAATATGCTCGATCCAAATATTTTAAATGTTTGTATAGTTATGGGACCTAACTGCAGTGGTCATCGGTCCCTAAAAACTTACAAACTACTTAAACTAACTTATCCTAAGAACAACTCTCTCTCTCTCTCTCTCTCTCTCTCTCTCTCTCTCTCTCTTTAACACAAGTACACACACACACACACACACACACACACACACACACACACACACACAAACATATGCCTGAGGGAGGACTCGAACCTCCGACGGCGAACATCTGCGCGCACCGTAGCAAGGCGCCTTAGTGCGCACGGCTAATTCGTCGCGGCACGCTCGATGCCTTGCGGTAATACAGTATAGGCTACGAGCAAGAGGAAGTAATGGATAGGGGGCACTACCATCGTAGTGTGTTGCAAGTTGGGAATTTAGGTTGCAAGGGAATCTAATTTGTTAAAGCGAACACTGGGCCGTTAATGTCAATAAATGGTGTCTGTTCTTCTCACATGTCCAAAAAGAACAGACAACATATCGATAATTGTAAACTCAGATAGATCGCAGGTCTTCCCCGTTCTGAAAACACACACACACACACACAGTCAACACGCTCACTGAAGGCACCGTGCAGGTGTCTGGATAACATTGATTTATTGTCATTTTCTGTCTGCGTCTAAGTTCAGATAAATAATCTATAAATAACATCCGTGTACTAATTGTAATTTGGCCATTTATGTACACCATTAAATGCAGTATTTATTATTTTTAATTTAACAAGCAGCCTATGTTTCCGCTACAGTCACAAGGGCGCAGGCGAATTGTTGGGAGGCCTAATGACCTGATGCTTTTGTGTTCATTAATTAATTTGCATCACAACTAAGTGATTAGCGGCCTTATGACCTGTGATTGATATCTTAATTTCCACTGGCAAAATTATTCGAATTAACCATATTCTTAAACAAGAGCCAGTAATCATCCTCTCCAATAGTCATACATTCGCTCTTTTGTGCTTCTACGCATCTCCCTGAATTGAGGGTCGTAGCTGGACGTTTATCACTTAAATAGCAGAGTAATCAATGAATCGTCAAAATCTATATCCATTTCTTGAGACTACCTGTCTCACAGCATTGTTCTTCTGAACACAGAATATTTCTCACCATCGCAAATGTTACTTTGAAAATGTTTCTACTGATCATAATATATATAGTTTGGCTTAGTACTGACGCAGCTCTGAAAGAACAATTTTACTTCACAGCATTTCATAGTTGTTATTCTTCATAACGCATATTCCACATGTGTAATGTGGAATACACGTGTGATGCTTCTATGGTCTTCAAATCTTTCCAAGTTAGGCCCTGAAAAATGGTGGAATTATCACTTGGAACTCTAATGTTTGGTTGGGCTCCTTTGGAAAACAGCGGGAGGGTCGAGAAAGAAGGCCAGTGCGAACTCTTAAAAAAATGTTCAAATGTTTGTAAATCTATGGGTCTCAAATGCTTGGTTACTAGTCCCTAGCTTACGAACTACTTGAACTAAGGTAAACTAACCTAAGGGCAACACAAACACACATGCCCCAGGATGAAGTCTGCTTGCTTTCTGGAATCTCATCCAAAATGTGAAGGATGCTCTGCCAGCGGCGACAGATAGCACTGTGTGGATCCGGATGCAAATCGTTGCTCATCTCAGCATCAGAGCGACCTGTGGTTTTGAGATCATCTTTAGTTCCTAAGACGTCTCGCTGATTTACCGAAGGTAATCTCGTTATGCTATGTAAGCAGTACATTTAATTTGTTGTAGCATTGCGGTCCTCTGCTTTAGAGCCGAGTCGAAAGGCTTAGAAAGGAACGAAGGGAGAAAGATTAGGCTTTAACGTCCCGTCGACAACAAGCTCACTAGAGACGAAGGTCACATTCGGAAGAATGGGGAAGAAAATTGGTCGTGCCATTTGAAAGGAACCATACTGCCACTCGCCTAAGTGTTTTAGGGATTACGGAGAACCTAAATCAGGATGGCGTCCTTCTCAGTGCAAGTGCAATGTGTTACCACTGCGCCACCTCGCTCAGTAAGCAAGAAGCGTCTGCTAGGGTAGCGGAGTACTAGTAACGTGCAGATGTTGGCTTTTAGGTTACAAAAATCCTCCCACAGGCCATGAAGGGCGCGTTGTAAATTCATAAAAGTCAGCATTTCTCCTTTCTCGCGTCTTCCCAATGGTAAACCGTTGTCTAGGGTATTTTAGCGCAATCACTAGAGGACTAAAAGTGAGTCACCAGCGTTTACAGCGATGAACTACTTCTGACCTGAGAAGCAGATTGGGTTGATGTGTTGATAAGCAGGCACCGTGTGAACTCGTGCCTATAGGAGGTTGCGGCTTCAGAACTTGAGTGAAAATGGAGCACTCCTTATCACCCAGACCAACGACTCGCCGTGCCCAGAAATTTCTCTTCTTCTCTGAGCAGTCCATGTTCAGCTTTCACTTCCGCAAAAGACTAGCCTTTCTACGAACAGCTAACTTTGGAAATGACTTCCTAATAGTCTTATTGGATGTTAACAAATTTGTCTCTATCGGCAAAGGAACTTGCCCCCCCCCCCCTTCTAGTACAAGTATACCGAAGATATCTAGAAGAGCGAAGCCTGTATCTCTGACATCGGTCAGTTGTAAAATTTTCGAACATATTTTATGTTCTAATATTATGTCTTTTGGAGGGGGAATTAAAGTTCAGGGAGAAGAAATAAAAACTTTGCGGTTTGCCGATGACATAGTAATTCTGTCAGAGACCGCAAATAATCTGGATGAGCAATTGAATGGAATGGACAATGTCTTGAAAAGGGCGTATACGATGAACATCAGAAAGAGTAAAACAAAGATAATGGGATGTAGTATCAGAAAAGCAGGCGATGCTGAAGGAATTAGATTAGGTAATGAGACAATAAAAGTAGTAGATGAGTTTCGTTATTTGGGTAGCAAGATAACTTCTGATGGCCGAAGTAAAGACGATATAAAATGCAGAATGGTTATGGTAAGAAAAGCCTTTCTGAAGAAGCGAAATATCTTGACATCTAATATTAATTTAAATATTAGGAAGTCTAACTAATGAGGAGGTGCTCAACCGAATTTTGGAGAAAAGGAGTTTCTGGCATATACTGACTAAGAGAAGGAATAGATTGGCGGGACACATTCTGAGACATCAACGAAATCGCCAGCATTAGAGGGAAGTGTGTGGGGTAAAAATCGTATAGGGAGACCGAGGGATCAATACAACAAGCGTATTCAAAAGGATGTAGGTTGCCGTACGTATTCTCAGCTGAAGAGACTTGCACAGGACAGAGTAGCGTGGAGAGCTGCATCAAACCAGTCTGCGGACTGAAGGCCATAACAAGAACATTATGTATTTTTTGGAGCTCGGAAATCTCCTTTGTAGGAATCAACATGGTTTCCGAAACCAACGATCATGTGAAACACAACTCGCACCATTCATCCACGAGATCCAGAGGGCAGTTGATACAAGATCCCAAGTAGACGCCGTGTTTCTGATTTCCCCAGGGCGTTCTGTACCGTTACACACCCTCACCTGATAAACAAAGTGCGAGCAAATGGAATATCAGACCAACTGTGTGCTGGATTGAGGCGTTTCTTGCCAACAGAATGTCTCTTGTGTATTAGAAAATCATGCATGAATGTCCTAAAACAGAAGAGATGTCAGGGAACAGTTTTTACAATTTGTGAGTTTTATAGACAGTTTCCTATGTTATTTCAATGGTGAATCAGCAGTAACGCCGAACTTAGACGACTAAAAACGTTAACTAAATTTGTATACTGTTCATTCAAAACGTTGGCTATAGAGTAGGAAACAATAACAATATATCTCTTAATTTTTCTTTTATTTATTCTAAAAATGAACAATATTACGTTCAGGATGCTTACTGACAGCATGTCTTTCTCAACTGTGAGATGTCTTCAGACGTTAATGTGATGTCAGGCGTGTCTCAGGAGAGTGTTGTAGGACCGTTGCTTATCACAATGTGTACAATGACCTCATAGATAACATCGGAAGTTCAATGACGATGTTCTGCGGATAATGCGCCAATTCATCGAGAAGTCGCAACACCGGGAAAGGGTAAATAAGTGCAGGATGAGCTGCAGAGACAAGCATTTTCTCCGTGAATTTTAATTTCTCTGTAAATTTCTCATTTACTGGCGATGGTCGATCAGAGTGCAACAGTGAATGTTATGCCGGCAACCCAGTTAACCGAAAAGTGTTCCTGGCAGCCTAAGCGTAAAGTGTATCTCAAGCTGCGCACGTTCAACCGCGAAGCCATGCCATTTTCGGGTACGCCTACGATGACAAAAACAACAACATACTTCACGTTCACTACTGCTTGTACGCGAAGCTAAAGGAAAACACTGCAGCATTGCGAGACAGCACTGCAGGAAATATCGCTAATCCCGTACCGTATCTAGGTACGCATCCTGCCCCAACGTTCGTTCGCCTACGTATGCCGTATACGGTGAGACACGCCACCGGACGAAGACTATCCTCACTCTCTTCGACTTGCACTCCGGATCTTCGTTCGGCTTCTCGTATACTCTCGGACTACTTCATCTTTGGACTTTCTTTCGGTGAACTTAAAAAACAAAATTAATGTTTCAAATGTCTGTATATCTTATGGGACTTAACTACGGCGTCATCAGTCCCTAAACTTACAAACTACTTATGAACTAGCTTATACTAAAGACGGCACAAACATCCATGCCCGAGGGAATTGGAACCGCCAACCGCAGCGGGCGTGCAGACCGTGACTGGCACGCCGCAGACCGCTCGGCCACTACTGCGGCCGGATGAAAAAATATTACTCTGTAATTCCCAATTTCGATCTTGTGGACTCTTTAACTTTTCCTGACCATTCCTCGAGGCTACTGTGCCGTGATAGAACTTTTTTGTTAACGCCAGTAGGTATCTTTTGTTTACCTATGTCCTCTCGTCTAAATTTCATACCGTTCTTACGTATTCTTGTTTCTGAACTTGTAAGACCAATTTGTGTAACTAGACTTAATTGTGCTAACTTGCGTCTCTTCAATTGCAACAGTGAACATCTGGAAGAAGCTACAAGCCCTTATTAACGACCTCTTGCGGTGCGACGGCGTACGGGCGATGATAAAATTGTCGTTTTAAAGGTTGTAAAGGAACACCATTTCTGAAAAAAAGTTGCTTTAGCCAAGTTTCAGTTGGTTGATAGGTAGCTGTTGACTCGAAATTTTCTGTTACCTAGCAACACTAACTGTGAATTCTGGCCATGAAAATTATCAACTTCGATCCATAGTTACTGCACCACCAGCATGATTCAAATAAAAAATTAACTCTTCTCTTTACTTAAATAAAATAAGATGTCCTTGTACAAGCGGGGCAGGAGAACTAATTTTCTACTATTGCTGTACGTTCACTCTCAGAATGAATCACAGGCACCATAAATTGCTATCGATCTTTAAAACTCATCGAAGTTCAGTGCCTGCTCAACTTGAAATCTCTTATTAATAGTTAGCGTACTTTATCCTGCTACTACTCAATGTTAAAATTCAATGATCTCTTCAGTTGTCTTCTTGACTGACTTCATATTCATCTTCCTACAATAATAATACACATACTAAATAAAACTTCATAATAAACTCAAAATGTCTTTCAATACAACAAATGTCGAGTTAAAGCTATACTCGTATAAAATGTCAACTCAGAAAGACAAGCAATAATGTAACAACATTTTTTTTTCCTTTTTGAAGACGATTGAGGCACGGCAATAGAGGAGGTGCAGCCGGATTTGTAGCTCCGTAGCCGTCGGTTAAATGTTGATAGTGGCCAGATACAGCAACGTTGTCTGCGGTGGCGACGACGCTGCCCTTGTGCATTGTGGCACCTCGATCGTACTTGAAACAGAAAGAAAACGAACAAAAAACATTTTGAGTATTACATCATGACATTACAACATTTATACACAAATAAATATACACAATTTCATACTATTTACATACAAACAATTAAACTGTTTTGCCAGGTATCAAAGTCGACGACGGCTGATATTTCGGCAGGACACCACCTGCCAGTTTCAAGGCGAAACTGCAGTGAGGAAGCAATGTGCAACCATCTTTAAAACCTCGGTTTTCAGTGAGTAAACAGGAAAGACAACACACACCGAGCAAGCAAGCACACAGCGCCGACACGACCAAAGAAGAAACCGTTCAGAATATTGATAGTAAACATCAGTTCTCGGATGAGGTCGGATTATTTTTCTCCCTCTGTTTTTTGACAAGTGAGAGAGCAGGATCCCAAGCGGAATTTAAGCAGAACCCTACATCCCTATTCATAAGGTTGTCACCTAGTTTTATTTCTATCGCTTCCTTGATAACTCAGTCCCAGTGGTTGGAAGTGTCGTGATAATAGTATCATTGTGGCACCTCGATCATACATGAAACAAACACAAAACATTTTAAGTATCACATCATGGCATTACAACTTATATGCACAAATAAATAAATACATTTAATAGTATTTACATACAAACAGTTAAATTTTTATTCGCATCCTGCAAAACAGGGTTGATATAGGGAAGTGGCGATCGTCAATGTTCGTCCCACTACATTCTTCTGTTTCCTGTCCCTCGTCCAGCATTTAACAATGAAAGTAGTTTGCTATTTACAACAAACTTTAGGAAACATTTTCTATCTGAGTTCCCTCTCCCAACCGTCCTATAAAATACGATGGTAAGAAGAAAGTTTATCGCTAAACAGATTTTTGCCTGTTCTTGTAGTAAAACGTCAGCATCAGTCGTGACGTAGGAATTTCTTATTACTTCATTACTATATACATCCATAAAAAATTCTGAACATATGGTCCACTTACACCAATGTACTGCACTCTATTCAGGAGATGTGAGCATAAAGAAAGAGGTGTGTGGAAAACTAGACTTTGCTTTTAACGCAGTTGAAGTGACCGGACTACATTCTTCCGATGTTTGATAATTGAAGTACTTAGAGTCTTGGAACAATCTTTAAAATACAAATTCCAAACGTTTCCTCGCTTACATGCTTCAATTAAAATAATTAACACATTAACTCCTTTATAGTCGTCAGTTTGAAGCTATTATATCCATGGGTCTTCGATTGCACTTTAGTCATCTATTCTTTAAACAAACTGGGAGTTAATAGTTACGATTAAATGTCCGTGTATGTAACCAGACCATCCTCTACGAAAGCATTAATGTTGCAATCTATTTGAATTTCTCTCCCTCTACATTCGCTTAGTCATAAAGTTTCAATTTTGTAAATCAGTAAATAGGTTTATAGTTTATTCCTTTTATATTTTCTACGCGTCACTATTCGTAACATTATTAATTGCAGTACGAATTGTAGTAGCGTTGCTAGTACTATTTGTGTTAGTTGCTTGGCAGTGTTATCTCAGGTCTAGTTTGAAACCATTTTGATTACATTACTATCGGTTCTTACTGTTTATCAATTAATCTAGAAATAAACAGATACTAGTTTCACCTCTCAGACGGGAACATCCTCAGGTATTCATTGCCTTGGTACCAACGAGTTCGATCTTTAAAGCAATTTCATTACCGTCTAACGTTTCGCCTTAAGGGCAATGAATATCTGAAGATCCTCGCGTCTTACGAGCGAAACTAACCAACTAAATCAAGCCGTAAGCAATTTAAGGCAGTTAGTGTTTACATTAGCTATAAATATCACTTTTTCCACTTCGTTCGACGTCAGAATTTGCTAAATTAACAATTTATTATACTAAAATGATTTCCAGTCCATTGTGTAGAGCAATCAGTGAGAATAAATATTCCTTCAGTAAAAAACCGTCTTGATTGTAAATTGTTTTATTCCTTATTTAATGACTCGTTTCGCCCTTTAGCAGGGCGTCTTCAGATTATCTGCGTGACAGAATTTACACAAAATTACAAGGCGTAATTACAAAACGGGGATAATGGGACATGGGCTTATTTTGTGTTTACAAGAGAGTATAAATGGTAAACAAAGCTTACAATACACTCTCCTGGTGTGACACACAAAATAAGCCCATGTCCCATTATCCCCGTTTTGTAATTACGCCTTGTAATTTTATGTAAATTCTGTCACGCAGATAATCTGAATATGCCCTGCTAAAGGGCGAAACGCGTCATTAAATAAGGAATAAAACAATATGCGATCAAGACGGTTTTTACTGAAGGAATATTTATCATACTGGTTTTTTAAAATTTCAGCAACAACTTGCCCTTAATTGGTTACTTCCATTTTAAATACCAATTTAATAACAGTTGCTGCCATGGAAAAAATGCTAATTTATTATCTTAAAATCATTGTAATGATTTTAGTAGGTGACGATAAGAAGTATTTTGTAAAGCTCTGGTTTCATATAAGGAGGGAGGGGCCCGAAGACCCTGATGTAATCATCTAAAATGAATAAACATAAAACTGTAAATGATTAATCGCATACAGTCAGTAAGCATCCTGAAAGTATTATTGTTCATTTTCAGAAGAAATCAACGAAAAATCAAAAGATATATTTTCATTGTTTGCTACTCCACAACCTGCGTTTTGAGTGAACTGACACTATTTTAGTTAACGTTTTTAATATTCTAAATGAGTCACCATTGAAATAATTCAGGGAACTATGACACTCATAAATTCTAAAAACATATCGCTGATATCTCTTTAGGACGTTCATGCATGGTTTTCAAATGTCTTTCGTTGTTCTACTCTCATGAACTACGGACAATTCCGAGGTGGGTAGGCTTGCGTGACTCGACGATGCAGGTGCAACCATAGCAGAGGGTTATCTATGGAGAGGCCAAACGTGTTGTCCCTGAAGAGGGGCAGCAGCCTTTTCAGTAGTTGCAGGGATGATTGACTGACCTTTCACTAATGTTATTCAATTTATATATTGAGCAGGCTATGAAGGAAGGCAAGGAGAAATTTGGAGAAGTTCATGATGAAGAAATAAAAATTTCGCAGTTTGCCGATGACATTGTGATTCTGTCAGAGACAGAAATTGACCTCGAACAGCAATTCAACGGAATCAACAGTGCCTTGAATGGGTAGTGTAAAATAAACATAACAAGAGAAAAATAAGTGTAATGCGATATAGTCTAAGAAAGGCTGTACTGAAGGGAACAGAGAAGTGTCTGGCAGAGCGTGACTAAAAGAAGGGACCGATCAGTAGGATACCTTCTTAATCATCAAGGAGTCGTCAGTTTAACATTGTCGGGAAGTATGGGGTAAAAATCGCAGCATCAAAAGGAATTAGGTTGCCATTCTTTTGAGGAAATGAAGAGGTGGGCTCACGATACAATAGGGTGGGGAGCTTGGTCAACCAAGTCTCTGTGCTGAACACCACATCAATGTGTTGTCAATTCGCGTACCTCCAGGCACCGGATTCCTTCGATACGCGAGACTATGTCCAATTCACCCTTAACTCGAGGGGGAAGAGCTCACAGCCCATGTGGCCAAGGATTAGCCGTCTGCAGATAAGGTTGCCTGACTTGAATAGGCGTCAGCTCGTCACAGAACACACAAAGTTCGCGCTCGATCGGGTCTCTGCTGCACATGTTTGAACCTAACGGCTAGAAAATCCAAGTCAACTCTCCATCTTGATAATTCATGTCGGTGAATGTTCAAATGTTTGTAAATCTATCGGACTCAACTGTTTCGTCATTAGTCCGTAGCTTACAAGCTACTTAAACAAAGGTAAACTAACCTAAGGACAACATAAACACCCATGCCCGAGGGGGACTCTAGTCCCCGACGGCAGACGGCTGCGCGCATCGGTGAATGGGAAAATTATTTAGGTACCTACACACGCAAATTTTTTTTCTCCAAAGTTAAATCGAATTTTTTAATTAAAGAAATTTTAATGTTGTAACTGTTTTGTCCGCCCCGAAAGTTCTGCTCAGGACGCGTGGGATGCATGGACAGCTAAAACAGCTATACAGATTCGTAATACAAATTTTATTTATTAATTTATACACAGTTACTCAACTTATGAGAAAGTCGTCTGTCTGTTCTCGCGTCTTCTTGTGCGATGCTAGTTGCGCTGTAGTATAGTCACTGCCTAGTTCGGAGCCGAGTTCGGAGTGCCCTTCCAGACGCATGTAGGCCTAGATACAGCTGCTTGTAGAGGGCGCGCTTCTCCATTGCTCCCTCCAGGAGACGTAGCCGGCGTGCGATTGGCTGCCGGTCGTCCGCTGCCTTCTTCACGTTCGTTCTCGTGGTCTGGCGTGTGGCGCTGACTTTATGCCACAACAGTAACAGGCCCATGCTCAGTAACTATCGACTCGTTATCTCGACAGCAATGTGAATCATCGATCCAATTATGCAATTCTCTCTCCTCGTTTCTAGTTGTGGAGAAAGTAGTCTTTGTGGCTACGCCACACGCTAGATATTAAGTTAAAAGTTCATTCGTTACACGTAGTATATATAATTCCATTCTGGACTCCAAAAATGACCAAATGTTTGTAAAGTTCTGAGACCTAACTTCGGTGGTAATTGGTCGTTAAACTTAAGAACTACTTTAACTTATCCTAAAGACAACACACACACACACACACACACACACACACACACACTCACGTATATGCCCGAGAGAGGACTCTAACCTCCGACGGCGAACGGTCGTGTGCACCGCAACAAGGCGCCTAAGTGTGCACGGCTATTTCGCCGCGGTAGTCTAGATTCCAATAGACTGCCTGTTACATATCCAGCCTGTTCCCGTGATTACCTTTCTCCTAGGTATCCAAGGAAATAGATGAATTAACTAGTGAGAAAACAAACATGTTGTGGCTCTCAGCCTGTGCAACTGGCAACCCGCCAAGCACAACAATGTCGCGAGTTGCCAGCCGATCAGACAACATGGCGACGTGTCGGAAGAAGAAACCAGGTGGCATCAACAGCTGAGATAGAGGGCGTGCTGTGAGGGAACTACTTTCCTGCCACCATACACGTGACCAGGAAGTAGTTCCTACGGTATCCCGCCGCCCGCGGATACTTAAGCCCTGACTCATTGGAGCCAGGGCAGTCGCAGACGCAGACAGGACATCGCATTTCCATGACGATGACGATGACGACGACAACGACGACGACGACGACGATGACGATGACGCGTCGCCTTGCCCTCGCTGCTAGCCTGCCGCGCCGCTCCCGGACACCGCTTGGCCTCGGCAGCATCGCCGACGCCGTCGATAGTGGGAGGACTTCACGTCTCTGACTACAGGATGACTTTTTTCTCACCGAAGTAAGCAGACTTTTTTTTTTCCTTTGACTATACAGACAGTAATTGTTCTGCAAATGTTAAAGGAAGGGAAGGAAGAAGGATAGGAGAGAAAGATTTGACAGTGGCCGCATTTTGGCATTGATATTAAGCAATGGCGACAAGTGAAAATGTGTGCCGGACCAGGAATCGAACCCGGGTCTCCCGCTTCGGGCCAGTACTTGTTCTATTTTCTCCGCGCATGGTGGACTTTTGTTTATAGTTAGTACTTAACAATGGAATTGTACGTCATTATTGACGGACCATTTTGTACAATAAACTGTACCTTTTCTTTTGAGGAATTCCGTTTTTGTGTGCCACGCCACGGATTCTTCACAAACTGCAACTGCAGAAAATAAGTTACTTCGAAACACTCATATATATATATATATATATATATATATATATGCGGTTCGATTAATGTGTGGGAAGCTCGCGTACTTTTTGTGGACTCCTGTTTAGGAGCCTAGGAATTCTGACAATAGCCTCTCCATACATATTATCTTTAATGTCTTTTTTTGTTAATATTTTGCTATTCCCAGAAGTTAGTAGTTTTCACTCAGTTAATACTAAACAGAAACCGAATTATTTGGATCAGTACTGCAGTACTGCAGTACTGTGCCGCATTGAGTTTTTTATAAATTCCCACAAGAATTCCAAATGCTTAGTAGTAATCCTCGGACATTCAAGGATATACTGAAAAGTTTAATTATGGCTTACTTTCTATTTTGCCGAGGAATTCCTGGAATTAAAAAAAAGCTATTTTTATATTACGTTATAGGCTCATTTTACTTAGGCCTAGGCCCGTCATGTGCATCGTATAAAATTATGGGGAATGAATAACAATTTAAAAGAAAATTACATTTATACAAAATGTTTATACGAAAACCCACAGCAAAGAAACATAACGCCATTGGCAAAGTCATATTTTAATACGGCAAGGAGGAGAGAAATTAAAAACTGTGATAAAAAAAGAAAGTGACCTAGTCGTCGACTGTCTGAGCTGGCGCCTGGCGCGCGGACAAAGAGATTGCTCTCTCTCTCTCTCTCTCTCTCTCTCTCTCTCGCTTAGGTCATTGTCATGGTAGGACATGTTTGCTATTTTGTATGATTATGTTAGATATTTCTGCATAGTGCATTCTGCACGATATAAAATCGTGTCTGATTGCTTAGACGACTTAATAATAACAATCAGTCAAAGTTAACAAATTCCAGTCTCTTACCTGATTCATCTAACTTCGTCTTCTCACATTTCAGCAATTTTTTAACGTATGAGCCATTTATTTCAGCTTAATGCCGAACTCTATCTTGGCTTGGAAGGAAGACATTGTTGGAGATGCGATTTGTAACAACACGGATTCCATTTACGGAACATAAAAAAAAAAATCTGTTATCTTACTTCACGATACTCAGATATGCCGATTTATTAAATTTTGTCAGGATTTATGATTTTGAGTTATCCATGGTTAATGTTCAATAAACAATTGGCTACTTTCGTGACCGCCAATATATTGTCACGTTGCAAACTGCAGTTTTGATACTCGAAGCCGTGAGGATACGCACCCACAAGACAATGTATGTTGCACACGCTGCCGCATTCCAGGTGAATTGTCGTTTCAGTTGCGGATTGTAAAGGAAACACATTGTTTCGTCTCCAGTTATTATCCGGTTGAGATAATCATCCTCACAACTGTCACCACAAATCGCTATGCGATCATCACTGGCTGAGGTCGTCCGTCAGAATTTTGTGGGAAGTACCATAGTTGACACTTCTGCTGCGACAGCATCTACCAAATGGGAACGATTAGCATGCACCAACGTTGCAACTTCCTGGATCTTGTGCTACAATCGAACTGTCCGTGGCCAACCAGCACGAAGATCATCTTCCAAACCATCGCGCCCTTGCACAAAACGTCGGTGCCACCTAAATACAACACTGCGACTCAGTGCTTCCTCACTGTACACCTGTTGCATCATTTGAAATGTTTCGGGGATTTTGCCTAACTTCTGGCTGAACTTTATGTTTACCCATTGCTGAAACTATGTTAGGATCTGACTTACGCATTCAACTCGCCGTCAGAACAAAGACCGTACGTCTGCTTCCAGAGCATGCACTCGGCTGTCTATTGCAGGGACGAGAGACTGACATGGTACCAAACCACGGCGCCACATGTATGCTATAGTGCACCACAGGGCCGTCATGTGGTCAGTGTCAGAACTTACTGACTATACTATCTGTACTTATTGCTTTGTTGTGAAGTACGCTTCTTATTTAGATCATCTGTAACATCTGCATAACTCGTTATTACAGTGCTTAAGAGACGCTTTACAAATACAAAGGCCACGTTATTTATTTACGCGTTTCTAACGCGTCAAATGTTTGTATAGCTTATGGGACTTAACTACGGGGTCATCAATCCCGAAACTTACAAACTACTTATGAACTAGCTAATACTAAGGACGGCACAAATATCCATGCCCGAGGGGGGGGGGGAGATTCGAACCCCCGACCGTAGTGGCCGTCAGACTGTGACTGGAGTGCCGCAGTCCCCTCGGACACCGCGGCCGGCTTCTAACTCGTCATCGACAGAATCTACTGAATCTAAACCCTGGGGTAAAGTTCACACAGGTAAATAAGTAACAGCTTCACCACCACCGTAGACCTTTGTATTTGTAAAGCGTCCCTCACAGCACTGTTTAATAACGAAAATTTTAAACATAGCTGATATTGTCAGCGACCATTACAACGTCAGTGGATAAAACAGCAGCCCTCGGTGGCAAATTAAAAGTTTCGGCAATGACTAAGATTGTCTTCATCAGAAATTATGAAATTACACAAGTCACATAATAAAATATATAACTCAGGTGTCAATCTTACGTCACTATCCTAAGTGGATACGCCAGTCTGATGCCTCCGTGCAGCCCATAGTGGCTACATAAAAAAAAAAAAAAAAAAAAAACCCGTCTTTAAATGTTGCGACGTAAGATTTACAGCTGAGTTATATATTTTATTATGTGACTTGTGTAATTTTATAATTTTTGATGAAGGCAATCTTATTACCGAAACCAGGTCAAATAATTTTTTTATTTGCGACCGAGGGCTGCTTTTTTTCCATTGATGTTTAATAACGAAATCTGAAAATGAGCGTATAACATATTTTCGACTTCGTGTCACATTTGGAATCTACATAACTATTATTTTCATTGCTCATTCATAATCATCAGTTCAAAGTTTTTAGATGTATGCTACAGTTCAAGAAACTTGAAAGTACTGAAAACAGCATTGTTTTTTTCAATGTCTAACACTCTGATTCACAGGTTCTTGTCTGCTTCCTCACTGTCAGTAAGAAACGGTTAGTAAATCCATAAAACGTTTTTTACACATCTTCAAAATAATAGAAACAGTAACGAAATATTACCAGTCACATCATTGCTAGTAGAATGCCATTAGTCGACGAACATGTTTTCATAACGAGAAATTCGTTTTTTAAATCACCACCCCGTTAACTGTGACAGACATATGCGATGGACAGGTAAATCAGAAACGAGATATGCCGAAAATTAATTATTTGGTTTGCGTGTTTCACGTCATTTCAAATCAAGTGGCGTATAATTTCGCACACCTTTTCACAACTGTAAAATTTTCAAGTTGGCACCGATCCGCTTTACATGTTCTTCCTCTCTGACGTGTGACAGACGTATATATCATTTACAATTCGAGATTTCTGTGGTCTGATATTGAAGTGCTAAAACCCAATGGATTGACATTTTAATAGATTCTGATGAAACTGAAAATGTTTTTTAGCTTTACAAACAAGCATTGGCTATATTATTCCAAATCGGCATCGCATCGAAATATTTCAACAACAGTAGTGCGGGAGCTGGGTTTTTTCTGTCTTTTCTTTTTTAGAAAATCGTATCATGGATTTCGAACTAGAAAAACACTGTGAAAGTCAAAGAAATTTTATTTGCAACGTTTACCAACACCTTCCAGCTTCTTCTCTTTGCAGACGCATTCATCGTATTGTGTTACCGGTTTTCCAGCACACTCATCTTACATAAGTCACCTGTGCTTTCAGGCAATTCTCTACGTTGGTCTGCTGCTCGCTGTACTTACCAAAATGTTGCGCCCTAAACAACTTTTCATATCAACAAACTTTTGGAAATAAGTAGGAGTTAAGTGCGTAAGTTGGTAAACCTCTGAGCTAGCCGAGACGCGCGACCTTGGTTCTGTCGGAAAGATAAGTAATTTACGCAGTAATAAGACTTACAAGGACAGTAAATGGGCTCGAACAAACATATATGTATGAAAGTTTGGTTACAGTATCTCTACGTACACCTCAGTGTTCTGATGGGTGTCGTTTTTCTGCAAAGCTCTGCTCTGCTCTAGATAGCACTGAAGATATAATTGTAGAGGTCATACGTAATGCATATATCTTGACTATAACTTATGTAATAATCATCGAACATGTTCTCTAGCGAACTGTCATCAAAAGCCGTGATGATAGTTGCAACTTTAACCTTCTTCCCGAAAGGCTGTTGGTATTCACTGCCACTGCTTCCATCGCCTCTTCCCGCACTTAACGTAGCACTACCGCTTGCAATGAGTTGTTCGTCATTATCATTCCTATTATCATTATTACGTGTTAGTGTTACAACAGTATTTGACTTATGCTCATATTTCTGTACCATAACAGATACGAGAAAGCATGCGAATGATTCATCTTCTACAGTAATACCATCTTCACGAAGAAGGGTTCTTCTTAACTTCATCTCAACTAATCGCAATACATTAGCAAGATTGATTAGCAATCGCCCCATCTGACGCTTCAGCACACAAATACCATCACAAAAAGCAATTTCGGAGGCACACTGCACCGTCCCTACTGGCGAACCGACAGGTCAAAGTGCATTGTGGCATGGCACACGCAGAGGCCTCTAACGAACGACTGCAGAGTTTTGCAGATGCGGGAGTATCACTAGTGCAATAAGGGATCTTTACATCATCTCTCATACGATTTTGGTATATATGTGTTTGTTCGAGTCCAGGTACTTTCCTTGTTAGTGTAACTGCAATAACTAATAAAATACGTTTATTAGTGTGCTCTTCAAGCTTACCAACAAAGTTTTCACGTTTTCTTGTGGATTTCTTCATACAAAGCGAAAAGATAACATAGCAGAGCAATAGTCATAGTTTGTTTATGCCTTGGTGCAGTAAATCTAATTAATATCGGTTACTTGTTCCTTTTCCTATGTACAAGTTAAGGACAGTGCAACCCTTAATTTTTTCACTTCTAACTTCTGTAAAATGGAGTAAATTTTAATTCGCTTCTCCAGAAACTTTATTGTGTATTAATGAACTTCTGGGACCAAGCAGTAGGTTCCTTACTTTGTCAGGATGAAGCGTGAAACCTGGTGAAGTGCCAGAGGACGCTAGTAAAACAGTATTAGAGTTTACAAGATTATTCAACTGAATACAACATTCCGTGGTGTAGGCACTAGCTCGGCAGGGGCTACAGGGGCTAGAACAGGAGGTGACGTCTCCATTACCTGCGTTAGCTCGCCGTCTCGCTACTTATTCTATGGGCCGGCTGCTATACTGTTCGGACGGAGGTGCCCGAGCAGCGACGTTTGGGTGTTGACGCAAAGACTTCTAGGTGGAATCCTCTATCTCTCCTTCGGTCTATGAAGCTGTTTGTGGGTCCAGGCTTGGAACCACCGGGGTCGGATGTCGTGGTGACAGTTGACTTCTTGATACCGCTGGCAGGGTTATCACCAGAGTGCTAGAGCGTCGGCAGAATCATTAGCCTTTAAGAAACCAACCAATGAGCTGGCCTCAGGCAGCAACCATATTCAGCGTTGTGAAGACAACGGTTCACCATCTCCCCAGATACTGGTCAGTCCGAAGCGTAGTAGTTGTCTTCGGACGCATCTCCTAATTACGACTAGTGGCTATTAGTCTGTAATGCCTTATCTGAGACATAAGATGAATACATAGACTAGATCATTCGATTTCCTGAGGATCTTAGATTCCAAGGACGAAGGGACTACACTTCGAAAAGCGGGAGTTTATATACGGATTTGGCTGAAGCTATGACCTTTGGGACGGTTCGTAATGACCGAATGTGTCCTACTTCTAAGTGGAGCGTTCACTCAATGAGCCCTTTAGCCGCTGACGTATCATCGGTCTTATTCACTCATTTCTGCAAATTAATGATAAAGGAGAGGAAGGAAGAAGGATTAGGAAGGAAAGGATTGATAGTGGCTGCTTTAGGGCATTGAAATGAAACAATGGCGATAAGTGAAAATGTGAGCCGGACCAGCAATCGAAACCGGGTCTCCCGCTTTGGTCAGCGGTCCCCTTAACCACTTGGTGACGCATGATCGCCTCCACAAGTCGCACGCTGTGGCTGTAGCGCCCCTATCGTTCATGCTCTCTTACACTGGCCATTACGGATTCCGGTGCAAGGTCTAACGTAGGACCGCATCTGCGATGAAATAATTTAAGCTGACATCGTCTTAGCGTCTAAATACTTCATATTTTGGTGTGGTGTCTGTACTTTCTCTCTCTGCTGGTCGTCTGTGACAGTCAACAGTCTGCTGACTGTAGGCTTTCAACTCGCCGACGCAGTGTCTGCTGTCGTCACGAACGACTGGCGTCGCATTTTACGACAGAGCCAATGACCTGTTTCCGCGTAACTTCGCTGGCAATTGCTTGAGCAATCTAAGATTTTAACAAGTTTTTCTGCCACAATTCTGCGCTGTAACCAGACCAGTGATCCTTATATCTTTAGTTATATTAATTTTATCGTTATCTTGCCAATTACTGTAATTGACCAAGAGTGAAAAGTGTTTAAGCTGCCGTAGGAAAGTTAGTTCGTGGTTTTTATGGAGCTGTTGGGGAGAATGTAGCGCTGTGGGAATCTGTGAAGCGAAGGAGACTCTTCCATTTTTTTTTTTTTTTTTTTTTTTTTTTTTTTTTTTTTTTTTTTTTTTTGCAAGGTATGTTCAAGGGACAGGAAATTAGCGGAAGAGGAAGGGAAGCCCTTCAGGATAATTCGATAGTGTTAGGGAGGAACTTATGACGTTAAGGGTGAAGGATGGGGAAGAGAACTGGGAAATGGTAGAAAGGAACGGGGCCCACAGAAAGAGAACAGTGTCTGAGGCCAGGCGCACATTGAGTCACAGCCGATGCAGGGCAGGGCAGCACAGCACAGGTTTCTGTAAATGCCGCGTTTAAATGCAGCGGCACAGGGCAGGCCAGGGCAGCACAGCTCCTGCTTCCGCCTGGACTGCACAGTGTCTGGGACACAGATATTTGTGCATGTACCGCGCAGCTTTGGAGGCAGGCAGGCCACCTGCTGGGGTGGGGGTACGGTCTGTTGCCCCACTGCCGGCTCGCTGCCAGTCTTCTCCAGCTGCTTACCGCACATTCTGACCCATCTGTGTTCGACATGGAGAGAAAAGTAATTGAAGCAGTTCGTCCGAACCTGGTTTTGTACAATACCAATCACACTGACTACATGAAAACCAAATTGAAACAAAAAATTTGGGATTCTATTGCAAAAGATCTCCATATTCAGAATGGTAACTATTATGCTTTATTACTTCATTTTAATTCAAATACATCGCGTTAAACATCAAAGCAATGTGCTGACATGGTTACAGGGAATTTGTCTATTCAAATGACAGTCGCAAAAATGTCAATTGTTTTATCTAGTATTTTTCTTTTGAAATGCTGTCTGCTTGCCAAGATACACTTCCAAATGTGTTCAAATATTCAGTAAATTTCTCCATCACAACAAAAGCACTTGTAGCACTCCTACTATTGTTAGGTTTCAATGGAAGTAGTTGACTGTTTGGCATCACAACACTATCATCATTTCCATTGTTATCAGCAGCTGCATCACTTCGCAAGTAATTGTGTAGCACACATGCCGCCTTAACGACACCATCAACGCTGTCTATTTTTATCTCGAATTGTTTTCTGAAGCAGCGAAATCGTGAAGCTAGAATTCCAAAGGCGTATTCACATGTTTGCCTGCCTCGTGAAAGTCTGTAATTGAAAACTTTGTTTCTATAATTACCTGTAACGCTTCTACTTGGATATGGTCTCATTAAATTGTCTAATAAAGGAAAGGCCTCATCCCCCACAAAGACATACGGAAGCTCTTCTTCGGAATGTGGAGGTAACTGTAAATTTTGTCTCTGTAACCTCTTTGCCAAGGTACTGCTTGAAAAAATATTCCCATCACTAAACCTCTCCATTGACCCCACATCAATAGTGATGAACTTGTAGTTTGCATCGACGGTGGCCATTAGCACTACAGAATGTGTATGTTTATAGTTGAAGAATGACGAACCACTTTTTGCTGGCTTCTTAACCACAATATGCTTCCCGTCAATAGCCCCGATGCAATGTGGAAACTGCCATCGCTGTTCGAAACATTCTGCGATAGTTTTCCACATCTATGCTGTGGATTGCGGTAAATATAGTGGTTGCATGGTGTCCCACATGGCATGCGAGACTTCATTAACTATGTTTGACAAAGTTCTATCGCCCATTCTGTAGCTGTAGGCAATACTTTTGTAACTGTCTCCTGTGACTAAATACCTGTGGGGGGGGGGGGGGGGATGTATTTAAGGAAAATGTCATAGTAAGCGCTGTAGATGTTCTGTCGTAATTGTCATATATAGTACTAAGTTTATGTAACTAAGTTTATGTCTCCACCATATCCTTTCTTCCAGGAGTGCTAGTCTTGCAAGTTTCGCAGGAGAACTTCTGTGAAGTTTGGAAAGTAGGAGGCGAGGTACTGGCGGAAGTAAAGTTGTGAGGCGGCATCGTGAGTCGTGTCGGGGTAGCTCAGTGGTAGAGCGTTTGCCCGCGAAAGGCAGAGGTCCCAGGTTCGAGTCCCGGTTCCGGCACACAATTTTAATCTGCCAGGAAGTTTCAATAATGTATAACTTTATTCCCATTTAATAGTCAGTGTGTCATAGCAAATAGTCGTATCATACCTATGGATAAAAATTTAAAGTTTATGTAATCTCATTGCTCTGATCTTATTAGTTTTCTTTCTTTATCACTTGGTTCATGAAACCGTCCATTCTGTGGAAAAGCGACCATACGTTGGCATGCATGAAAAAAAATTTTTTTTGAAAAGTCTCGGTCGCAAAAAGCTTTATTTCACATGACGCGTTTCGAGAACATCATCATCAGATCTGTGGTACGAAAGAAGTAAATTACATTTTAGATGTTTAAAACACGTAATTACAATATCTATAAGGAGTATAAACCATATTAATACATATATACTTACAAAAAATTTAAAAAAAAAAAAGAACGATGAGAAATACAACCATCTTAGTAAAGATGCTTGATTAAAATTTAAAACACCATCATGGACGTCTAGTGACAGTGTTGAACCAGACTCACATGCCCAACTGTGGTGAGAGGGAGAAACACCGAAACAGGTAAACTAGGCCCACTCGCCACCAGATGGCGCAGGGTTGACATTAAAAGTTACGTGAATAAAACTACACATACATCATCTTGGGCACACTATACTATGTGCAGTCATAGAAACTGTGAAATACATGGCTACAAAATGTGTTAAGTCTCATAAAAATATATAAGATACCAATTTTAAGTAAATTAAAATTACTAATGGGTTAGGGCGCACGACAAGGGAGGCGTGGGAGGGCCAAAGGATGGGGTTGGGCGTTGCTAAATACAGCACAAACCACATGATAAATGTTAAAAAGTACGCAAGCTAGACTATTGTGACGTTACAGTCACATAGCAGCTTACCATATGGTACAAGATACTATTGTAGAAAAATCTATCAAGAGTCCTAGGTAGATAAATTATGTGAAAGGACAATATGTCATTTAACACTTATGTGCTATGATGACGAGACAACAGACAGAATCTGAAAATATGAATATAATCAAGGTTTGAAAATCAAAACCAATGACAAAATAGGCAGTATACAGCGGCCAGAAGCCGCCTGGTAGAATTTTGCACAGAACATAATTTAGTTATAACAAACACCTGGTTCAAGAATCACAAAAGAAGGTTGTATACGTGGAAGAGACCAGGAGACACCGGGAGATACCAGATAGATTTTATAATGGTAAGACATAGATTTCGGAACCAGGTTCTACAGTGTAAGACATACCCAGGATCAGATATAGACTCTGACCATAACTTGTTGGTTATGAACTGTAGGCTGAAACTAAAGAAACTACAAAAAGGTAGGAAAATAAGGAGATTGGACCTGGATAAATTGAAGGAACCTGAGGTTCTTAAGAATTTCAGAGGGAGCTTTAGGCAACAATTGACAGAAACAGGGGAAAATAAAACAGTAGAGGAGGAACGGGTAAAATTGAGAGATGAAATAGTGAAGGTAGCACAGGATAAAATAAGTAGGAAGGCAAGACCTACAAAAAAATCCTTGGATATCACAGGACATACTAAATTTAATCGATGAAAGAAGAAAATATAAAAATGCAGTAAATGAAACAGGCAAAATGGAGTACAGACGACTAAGAAATGAGATTGATAGGAAGTGCAAAATGGCTAAGCAGGAGTGGCTAGAAGGCAAATGCAAGGATGTAGAATGTATAAATAGGGGAAAAATAGATACAGCCTACAGGAAAATGAAAGAAACATTTGGAGATAAGAAAAACAGCTCTATGAATATCAAGGACACTGATGGAAAACCAGTTCTCAGCAAAGAAGGGAAAGCTGAAAGGTGGAAAAAGTATATAGAGGGGCTCTACAAAGGAAATGAACTTCGAGACAATATTGTAGGAAGGGAAGAGGATGTAGATGAAGATGAAATAGGAGATACTGTACTGAGAGAAGAATTTGACAGAACACTGAAAGACCTAAGACGAAACAAGGCCCCTGGAGTAGATGATATTCCCTCAGAGCTACTGAAGTCTCTGGGAGAACCAGCCATGACAAAATTGTTTCACCTGGTGTGTAAGATGTATGAGACAGGTGAAATACCCTCAGACTTAAAGAAAAATGTTATAATCCCCATCCCTAAGAAAGCAGGTGCAGACAGGTGTGAAAACTACAGTTTAATAAGTCATGGTTGCAAAATATTAATGCAAATTATATACAGAAGGATGGAAAAGCTGGTAGAAGCCGACCTCGGGGATGATCAGTTTGGGTTCAGGAGAAATGTAGGAACACGAGAGGCAATACTCACTTTACGGCTTATCCTAGAAGATAGATTAAGAAAAGGCAAACCTACATTTCTAGCTTTTGTATATTTGGAGAAGGCTTTTGACAATGTTGATTGGAATAAACTCTTTCAAGTTCTGAAGCAAGCAGGAGTAAAATATAGGGAACGTAAGGTTATTTACAACTTGTACAAAAACTAGACAGCAGTTGTTAGAGTTGAAGGGCATGAAAGGGATGCAGTGGTTGAGAGGGGAGTAAGACAGGGTTGTAGCCTTTCCCTAATGTTATTCAATTTTTACATTGAGCAAGCTATAAAGGAAACCAAGGAGAAATTTGGCGAAGGAATTAAAGTTCAGGGTGAAGAATTAAAAACATTGTGTTTTGCCGACGACATAGTAATTCTGTCAGACCCAGCAAAGGACATGGAAGAGCAGTTGAATGGAATGGACAGTGTGATGAAAGGTGTATATAAGATGAACATTAACAAGAGCAAAACTAGGTTACTGGAATGCAGTGTAAGAAAATCAGGTGATGCTGAAGGAATTAGATTGGGAAACGAAGCAATAAAGTAGGTAGATGAGTTTTGTTACTTGGGCAATAAAATAACAAATGATGGTCGCAGTGCAGAGGATATAAAACGCAGAATGGCAATGGGTAGAAAACCGTTCTTGAAAAAGAGAAATTTGTTAACATCGAATACTGATTTAAACCTAAGGAAGTCCTTTCTGAAGGCATTTGTATGGAGTGTTGCCTTGGATGGGAGTGAGACATGGACGATAAACAGTGCAGACAGGAAGAGGATTGAGGCTTTTGTAATATATGGTGCTACAGAAGAATGCTGAAGATTAGTTGGGTGGATCGCGTAACTAATGAGGAGGTACTGAACAGAATTGGAGAGAAAAGGAATTTCTGGCATACCTTGACTAAAAGAAGGGATAGATTGGTAGGAAACATTCTTAGACATCAAGGAATTGTGAATTTAGCGTGTATGGGGAAAAAATCGCAGGGGAAGACCAAGAGATGGATACAGTAAGCAGATTCAGACAGATGTAGGTTATCGCTCTTATTTGGAGATGAAGAGGCTTGCTCAGGATAGGGTATTGTGGAGAGCTGCATCAAAACCAGTCTCCGGACTGAAGACCACAACGACCACAACCAGCCAGATATCACAATAAAATTATGCCAATTCCTTTCCAATGCATATTAGAATGATAGTAATAAGGATGAAAACGCATTTTGGAGCGCTCTCGCCGCGATAGCTGGAAACCAGCTCCGTGTGCTGAAGTGGGATTCAGCCGCGCTGGTATGTGCGCAGAGAGCCGGCGCAGTCGTCTGTTCGCTATTGCGCATGAGCAGATGTGACGTCAGGCCTGGTGACTCATGTGTGCTGAGACTGACTGCAGCACCAGATCAATATTTCTCTTCGCGCTGCGTGTAACGGCTGCGGAAGAATAGTATATGACGAATATTGCGGCATACAGAGTCAAATAGCGCGCTAGCTCAGGTGTCTTGCGCGTTGTCTCTCAAACCTACCTTGTGTGAGGCTCTTATTCAAATTTTTAATTTCTGTAAATAAAATTAATATTTTTAAACGTTATATTTACTACCTGCAGTGCATACATGCAGTTGGCAGCGCTGTTATAGTTTCCCCTGAAGGTCTTACTGTCAGTACAATATTAATTGCTACTTAATTAAAGGCAGTCATACAAAGGTTGACTTTTTATTTTAGTATATTTTGTTTCCTGTTTATTTTTGTAATATTGTAGCACACTGGTCAAATTTTGTACGAGCCGCCACTGCAAGTGCCATTGAATCATAATAAATTCTCGTACAAGAGGTGGGTGGATGAGGTGTGGTTGTTTTTAGTTAGTTATTTACAAAATACACGTTACATAAAACATAATATATGTTGTAAGATACAATGAACAATAGGAAACATGTGACATATCAAGTGGACAGCTGTGTTCATGCATACATTTAAATATAGTAATATATAGAATTGTACATTATTATTATATTTAAATGTATGCCTGAACATGTCACATGTATCCTATTGTTCATTGTATCTTAAAACATATATTATGTTTTATATAACATGTATTTTGTAAATAATTAACTTAAAAAAAAACACACCTCATCCACCCACCTCTTGTACGAGAATTTAGTATGATTCAATGGCACTTGTATACTGCCTATTTTGTCATTGGTTTTGATTTTCAAACCTTGATTATATTCATATTTTCAGATTATGTCTGTTGTCTTGTCATCATAGCACATATCTGTTAAATGACATATTGTCCTTTCACATAATTTATCTACCTAGGACTCTTGATAGATTTTTCTACAATAGTAACTTGTAACATATGGTGAGCAGCTATATGACTGTAACGTCACAATGGTCTAACTTGCGTACTTTTTAACATTAATCATGTGGTTTGTGCTGTATTTAGCAACGCCCAATCCTATCCTATGGCCCTCCCACGCCTCCCTTGTCGTGCGCCCTAACCCATTAGTAATCTTAATGTACTTAAAATTGGTATCTTATATATTTTTATGAGACTTAACAAATTTTGTAGCCATGTCTTTCACAGTTTCTATGACTGCACATAGTATAGTGTGCCCAAGATGATGTATGTGTAGTTTTATTCACGTAACTTTTAATGTCAACCCTGAGCCATCTGGTGGCGAGTGGGCCTAGTTTACCTGTTTCGGTGTTTCTCCCTCTCACCACAGTTGGGCATGTGAGTCTGGTTCAACACTGTCACTAGACGTCCATGATGGTGTTTTAAATTTTAATCAAGCATCTTTACTAAGATGGTTGTATTTCTCATCGTTCTTTTTTTTTAATTTTTTGTAAGTATATATGTATTAATATGGTTTATACTCCTTATAGATATTGTAATTACGTGTTTTAAACATCTAAAATGTAATTTACTTCTTTCGTACCACAGATCTGATGATGATGTTCTCGAAACGCGTCATGTGAAATAAAGCTTTTTGCGACCGAGACTTTTCAAAAAAAAATTTTTTTCATGCATGCCAACGTATGGTCGCTTTTCCACAGAATGGAAGGTTTCATGAACCAAGTGATAAAGAAAGAAAACTAATAAGATCAGAGCAATGAGATTACATAAACTTTAAATTTTTATCCATAGGTATGATACGACTATTTGCTATGACACACTGACTATTAAATGGGAATAAAGTTATACATTATTGAAACTTCCTGGCAGATTAAAATTGTGTGCCGGAACTTTTTTTTTTTTTTAAATAACGTTTATTAAAATTTGATGTACAAATAACAATATATACACTGATTTTACATGCGTGGGTTTGTTTTGTGTATTACATTTTATCATTTTTTGTGTCCCTGAAAGAGAAGAAAAAAAAAAATTTTTTTATGAACTATTTTTTTTTTTTTTTTTTTTTTAAATGTCCGAAATGCATCAAACAAGGGCTATCGTAGACAACATAAAAAAACACATAAGATAAATTCGTAAGGCTAACAAAGAAAGGCTACAAATGAAATGGATTAGGCAGAACTCGCATGTGGACTACCATGTAAGCTACAGTAAAGAAAACGGTAAGAGTGCGCTAGTGGGAGAAAAAGAGAGAGAGAGAGAGGGAGAGAGGGAGAGAGGGAGAGAGAGAGAGAGAGAACAATTTAATAACTACTGATCAGTTTAGAGCGTTACATTAAGAACTAATAAGAAACATATTTAAAATTTGTTACTTTGCTCGTGTTAATCATTCGTTTTGTAGGCACACGCACTGCACTCTTTGCTTGGCACTTCGACACTTCACGTGAACACACAGGACACACTTTGGTGGGGCGGGCGTCCCCTGCTGGGCTGTGGTGGGCACTAGGAGGGCGTCGGCGTCGGCGGCGTCGTGCTGTGGGTGGCCGGCGTCGGCGGCGGCGGCGGTCGCGGCTGCGTTGGCGGCGGCGGCGGCGCTCGCGGGTTTCGCAGCGCCTCCTCAAAGGCTGCCTTCAGCGAGATGTCCAAGTAATTTTGGAACGTTTCTCGGTATTTCACACGCTGTTTGGCCCTTTTGTTTTCTTCCCACAGGTCTGTTACGAATTGTAGTTGGTCCTTCTGCTTTTCTGTTATGACTTGATGGGCTGTCATTGCTATTAGCCACATAGTGGCTATTCGTTTTGGCCTCGGAAAGGTCCATGCATCAGGGACGGTAAGTGCCGTGATCGAGATGGCTCGTGGGTCTGTCCTGTTTATCAGTGCCAACATTTTCCTACACGTTGCCCAGATTACGCCGCTCTGTCCGCACGAGAATCGATGCTCCAATGTGTCTTTTTTGTCACAGGCACCGCATTTGTCCGAGTTTCTTTGCCTGATCAGCGCCAGCCTCTCGTTTGTGGGCACAGTCCGGTGCACTACTTTGTACCACGAGTCTTTAGCGTGGGCTGGTAAGGCATTTTCTGAGATATTCTTCCAGACTCGTGGCCAGTCGAAGTCTGGAAGCTTTCTCTCTATTTTGGCCTTGGCAGTAATCCCCCGCAGCACTCCATATACTTTTCGTGTCGTTCTTTGGCTCGGGTTCTGTATTGAGGCGATCACATAGCTTCTATCAATAGTGAGCTGTTTTATGTGTCGCAGCTTGAACGGTATGTGCCCGGCGTAGACTGGCGCCTCTTCGGACTGCGGCCTGTAACCTCTCACGAGAATGCTGGTGATGCTGTCCTCGTGTCTTTCTTCCGTTTTCAGCTGTCTGTGGAGCAACAGAGCAGCGCATTTCTTCTTGACGTCCACTAAGCCAACCCCACCTTGTTCCCTTGAGAGGAAGCACGTTTCCTGAGAGACTTTAAATATTTCTCTCCGCCATAGTAGGTAGTAGCCAGCGCTGTTCAGTGCGCGTGCTATCTCCAGTGGTACATTTAAGATTTGCGCCATGTACCAGGCTTTCGATAGGATCGTCACGTTTACGAGTTCTACCCTCTGTGAGAGAGTGAGGTTCCTGTCTGCGTGTGTCCTGGCGAGCCCCCTAATGGTATGGAGGATGTTGCGCCAGTTGTCAGCTGCCATCTTCAACGGACATTTTTGGATATTTATGCCGAGTATTTTGTGTTTGTCCACAACTTTATACCACGGCTTTGCTGGTGTTAGTCTTCCATTTCCTATGGCGAGCAGTGCAGTTTTCGCGGGATTCGTCTTGGCACCTGTTGCTCTTTCAAACGACTTCATAATTATTGCCGTTTTGTTGATGTCTTCTTCATCAGATGCGAAGACTCCCATGTCGTCTGCATATGCCATGCATGCGACTGAGACATCGCCTATTTGATATCCTCTTATGTTGTTATCCAATTTATGTAACAGTGGGTCGAGAGCTATCGTAAATAGGGCCATCGAAAGAGGGCATCCTTGGCGTACAGATTTTTGTATTTTTATTGTTCCCGATGTCCATCCGTTTACCATTATTTTCGAGTTTGCTTTAGAAATTATGTTCTTCACTATTCCTGTGAATTTTGGACCAAAACCGAGATGAATGAGCGTTTTTAATAGGTAGCTGTGACTAATCCTATCGAAAGCCTTGTGAAGATCAATTGAAATGATAGCGGCGGTGGTGTTTGTTACCGCGGCGTGCGAGATTACGTCCCTGTATGTGTTGACGGCGTCGAAAATGTTCCTGCCAGGCACTGCACAGGTCTGCCATGGGCTCATGGCCTTCTTCATTGCGGCCTTCATGTTCTCTGACAGACATTTTGCTACTAGTTTATAATCGTTATTCAGTAGCGTTATGGGCCTGTAGTCGTCCAAGGTTTTCGCTGCCTTCTTCTTGGGAATTAGAATAACCGTCCCTTCGAGGAAGGTGGGCGGTATTTCCGTTCCATTTATTATCTCGTTTGCGACTTCTGCCATCGTTTCGCCTACGATATCCCAGAACTGTATGTAAAATTCAGTCGGGATACCGTCGGCTCCTGGTGCCTTTCCTTTTGCAGTCGCCTTCAAGATGTTTTCCAGGTCGCTCTTTGTTATGAGTTCTGTAAGGAGGGCTCGGTCTTCGTTTGTTAGAAGTCGGGGAGCTTCCTGTAGGATACTCATAACTTCGCCGTCGTCGTTTTCCTCCCTGCTGAAGAGGCAGGAGAAGTGTTGTTGAGTGTGGCACATTATGTCGCTCTTGGTGGTCAGTTTGTTTCCCTGTCTGTCCAGCAGTTCTGTGATGGTCTTGCCGCTGGCTCTCTGTCTCTCTCTGTGTAGATGGTGCAGTGTGACAGGTTCCTCTTCGACGCCGCCGTGGGGCTGGCTTCTTGTGATTACTCCTTTCATTCTCCCTCTTTTAATGTTGAGCAGTCTCGCTTTTCTATGTCTGACGCGTTTCATATGCATCGGGTCATCTAACGGGGCGTTTAGGGCGTCTCTCAGACAGAGCGCGTAGAAGTCTGCCGTGTTCTTTCGCCAGAATGCCTTCTCTGCGCTGTAGTTTATTAAGCATTTCCTCATTGCTGGCTTGGCGCATTCCACCCACCACCGAGTGGTGGAGTTGTAATTGCCTCGCTTCCTTGTGCATTCTTCCATTGTTTTGGACATTTCTGCTCTTAGGTTGTCGTCCCGAAGGTGCTGAGTATTCAGTTTCCACCTCCCTCTGTTTGGAGCGGTTTTCTTCTGTGTCAGTCGGATGTTGCATTGATATGCACAGTGGTCAGAGAATATTACAGGACAGACTTCCACATGTGAGACAGAGCTGGCCATTTCTCTTCTCACGTACACTCTGTCTAATCGGCTCTTTCCGCTGTTGTAGTGGTACGTGTATTCTGTGTGATTCTTGTGCATCAGACGCCACGAGTCGTTCAGTTTGAGACGTCGTAAGAGTTCTTGGAGGTCTGCACTTATATTCGGTATCGGGATTTGGTCTTCTGGTGATGTAACGCAGTTAAAGTCGCCACCGAGAATGATGTTTCTGTTATTGTGAATAAGGAGCTCACAGATGTCTTCATTGTAGAATTTGCTTCTCGCTCTCTTATTTTCTGTCCCTGATGGGGCGTATATGTTTATGAACACGGTTCCTTCTATGGTCACTGCAATTCCATTTCCGTCGATCATTTGTTTTACTTCACCAGTTGGTATACTTTGTCTGACTAAGATTGCCGTTCCTCGACCAGTTTCTGGATCAATGTTGTTGAATACGTTGTACCCCGGTACATGTTCTATTTTTGTGGTTACTACTTCTTGCAATAGAACAACGTCTGCTGCTCTGTGTCGCAAGAACTCTGTAAGCGCGTCTATTTTTACGTCCGAGCTCATTTTGTTTACATTGCTTGTAATTATCGTGTAATTAGATGACCCGTGCATGTTTCGTCAGGCGTGGCTTTGCTGCGGTGTTTATTGGTTTTACTGTGGCCGATCTGGCCGTAGGCTGACCCCCTCCACCGTTCTGTCTCTCGTGTTTGCGGCCGGAGTGTCCTGGGATTCCGATTCGGATACCTCCATGTACTCCTTGCTCCGGCTTCGCCGCCTGTTACGTCTTCTTTTTGATTTCGGTGACTCTGGGTGGTCCTCGTTCGACTCTTTCCGTTCGTCGTCCGATTCCTTTAACATTCGCGCAAGTTTAGTAACCTGCTTCTTAATCGTCTGTTCGCGCATCTCAGTGTACGAGGTGGGCGCGGTCGTGTCGGCGCTGGGCCCGGCCGGCTGGCTGGTGTGAATGACAGCCACAGCTGGCGGCGGGGCGGGCGCGGACGACGGGGGCTGCGCCACTTTCTCCGGCCGGCTAGCGGGGGAGAGGGTGGCGGCGGCGGCGGCGACGCCGGCGGCCTCCATCTCCACGTCCATGTCGTTGACTTGGTCTGCGCTTACCTGCCGCTTCTCCCCAGGGGCGGCTTCGGCTTCGGCCTCGGCCTCGGCCGGCTGGGTCTCCGTGGCTTGCGGTGGTGCCGCTTCCGCCGTGGCGAGCGGCGCTTCGCCCGTCACCGCTCCGGCGTATGACGGAGTCACCGTCTCTTGAGCGTTACTGTCTGCGTTTGCACGCGGCCGCTGATTTAGCCTCTTGTTCCTCGGGCAGCTTCCCCGCATGTGCTCCGTAGAGCTGCAGATGGAGCACGTAGGGGGTTGCCCGCTGTACTGTATAACAGCCCTGTGCCCTCCTATAACGAGGAACGACGGCACGTGCTTCTTCAGGACAATCTTTACCGACCTGACACCGGAATCGACTTTGTATCGGTGACCTTCGCCCCAGAAATCTCTAGTCACGGACAGGACCTCCCCGTAGAGCTTGAGATGTCGTTGGACTTCGTCGTTTGGCACTTCAAAGGGCAAGTTAAACACCTTGATACTTCGCACGCCACTGGCCGCGTACGAAATTTTTACCTTGCTAACTTTACCGTCCCTGTGCTTGAACTCCCGATTTCCACCATTAATTCCCACGAGAGTGTTGCATCGGACCTCCGTTTTTAGTTTCACGAACAGACTGTACAAAGTGAAGTCTAGTTGCAGACCTTCTACTTCGTCTTCCCCTATTCGCAGCTCGTCATGCATCCATTCTTCAATTTCGTAAGCGGTGGGCCTTTCGTACTCGCGTTCAAATGCGCATTGCACTGTGGTGTTGGATCTGTTGAAGGTAGACATGATGGACTCACCCAAAATCGTTGATCGTAGACGTTCGGAGAAGATGCTACGGCGAGCAGGAGCTACAGCTACGGCTGGGAGCAGGCGAGGCAGCTCAACCAGCAGGTGCGGCGCCGATGTCGGCCGGGGACGGGGGGTCTCCCTGTAAACTTTCTACCTGCGGACCGGTCACACAATAGCGGCACTAGGTGTTGACAGGCGAACGGCCAGCCTGAGACCGGGACTCGAACCTGGGACCTCTGCCTTTCGCGGGCAAGCGCTCTACCACTGAGCTACCCCGACACGACTCACGATGCCGCCTCACATTACATTACATTACATTACATTATTGTCTTGCAAGTGGTGAAGTTAAAGCCATTTGGATTAAATTAAGGAACTGTCACCGAGATGAGCTCAATAGACAAAGAAAATGTTACAAAAGTAGAGCTTCAGCTAATCAAATAAAGCAATGGAAATTCCAAAAACAAATGGATTTTTTCTTGCCTTACATGACAAACAGAAACCGCGATGACCATTTTCAGGAAAGTGATGACTCACAAGCCAGGCCTGAAAATGCAGACACTGTTGCGATGGAAAATACGGCAAATACTAAAGTAGTGTCTGATTATGATGACTACGAAAGCGAAGAGATTGGAAATGCTGATAATTGTGAGGAAATTGTATCTCAAACTGAAAGATCTGCAGAATCGAACATTTCTCCATTAAACAGGACACCATGTTGTAAAAAACAACGAATGACAAAGAAGAAACTTGATGTTTCCACACTGATACGGCAGTCCATTTTGCAGCGTGAACGAAGGGCAAACGAAAGAGCCATTGAACGCAAAAAGATTGAAGACACAAAATCTGCCACTGACCCACTTTATCATTTCTTCATGTCAATGTACCAAGCAACAAAAAGTATGCCACCAGTAAAGCAACATTTCATCCGAGGTAAAATATTTGAAGTGGTTTCGCAAACTGGAGGATCTCTGCTAGGAATTCACAATCCTACAACTGAAGAATTGCAACCTCCTCGAAATTACGAAGCTACAAGTGCTGTACATCCATCGTACTCGTCGCAAGCCAGCAATACATCCCTGACACTTCTGTAGAATTCAGTGGACTTGCATTCAACTACAGCTGCTGGATCTTTCGATCAACTCATGAATACTAAACACGATTTTTGTAATTAGCTTTTCTGAACTCATTCATGCAACTAATGAATAAGACTGACAATTTACGTAATTAATTTTTCACAATAATCTATGTATCTTTTGCTTACGACTTTAGTTTGTAATAAATTTCAATAAAACCTACCTAAAGAACACAGCGAGTTTTTCTTCAGTTGCAATTGGGTTTTGGGCATTACATCCTTCGGAAAATATAGATTTCCTCAGCAGTTCGTGAACCTCATGGAATTGACTCCGAACTAAACGGAAGTAGTTCGTGAACTGTTTATCAGCAAACTCCGATGTCAAAGCGAATTCACCATGGGTGCTTCTCTTGTTCGTGTAACTGCTTTTCCATTCCGATTTATCTCGTTTTGAAGCATTATATAATAACATCAGCATGTCCATTTCCTCATCAGAATCAGACTCTGAACTAAGGTCAAAGAGTTCAGCCATAGCTGTACAAGGAAACACTGCGCACTGGTTCAACAAACAACGACTGTGTGACAATGGCTTAAAAACTGTCTCACAATATGCGCAGACGCTGTGCCGCAAAGTGTTTCCTTTGCTGCGTTGCCCTTCCCTGCCCTGCGTCGGCTGTGTCTCAGTGTGCGCCTGGCAGTTCCATTACGGACACCAAAAACAGATTTGTCTCACCACCACTGTTAAGCAAGGCAGAGGCTCCAGTAGGAGAAGATGTAATGAAGACGCAATAGATTTCACTAGGAAAAAACTGTATTTCAAAAAAATAGTAGAAAATAGAAGGAATGTACTGTTGCTAGGTAGCGACCACCTAAGAGGTGTGGACCAGATTCTGCACGGAAAAATTAGGTGGCAGGTACCAGGTCACTTTTTTTTTCAGGCCCAGTGCTTGCCTTAGACAGGTTAATATGGATTTGTTGTGCAAGGGATTTACAAAGCAGGATCATGTTGTGACAATGGGTGGAGTGGGAAACAGTATTGACAGGGAAAAGTGCTACAATATTGAGATTGATCTGAAAACAAAAGATTCTGAAGAAGTTATACAAAACTTCGGCTGGTGCCTGCCTTCATGCGGTATGATCGGCCCCAGTTGAGAGGGTCAACAAAGAGTTAGATTAGCTGCTCAGGGCGGATATTTCCCCAAGCATGGGTTTTGTTTCTGTTGATTTTATGGTGGGATTTGACTAGGCATGGCCTGAATCTCCATTGGAAGGGAGGCCACTGCAACTCATGGGAGTATCTCTTTTTTAGGATATCATCAGTGTGCAGTGAGAAGCTCTGACAGCAAAGTACTAAAGCTATTAAAATATTGCAATATCTTCAAAAAAGTACAGTAAAATAATGTTACTATATTTCATTAAAAAGTGGGGGATTAGAGAATAAAGTAGGTGAGATTTTGATATGTATGGAGGATATAGAAATTGGGTGTATAATAGATGTATTATGCATATCTGAGCACCACATTGTCACTTATATGAGAAAAGTCAACATCAATGGTTATAAACTCACAGCACATGTAAGTAGAGAAAACAAGGAGAGTTGAGTTGCCATACATGTGAAAAGGTATGACTGTGTAAAGACTTAGAAATAAATATTTTTTGTGTAGAGCAACTTGTGGAAGACTGCATCTGTGAGCTTAAACTAAATGAAGGCACTTTTATGATCGAAACAATGTGTAGGTCCCCATCAGGTAATTTTCAACTATTTCCGAAACAGTGGATGACGTGTTGTGCTATCTGTCTGACAGGGGGAAGCAAATTGTTATTTGCAAGGATTTCAGTTTTGATTCTCTAAAAGACTGTAATAGGAAGAAAGACCTTAAAGTATTACTTATTTCAATTTGATATCCACTGCTGACTTTACTACTCGGGTAGTAAATGACAGCAACACACTTAATAGACAACTTTTTTGTAGACCGAGATACATTCATAACCATAAATGTTTATCCTGTTTTTCTGATCATGGTGCACAGCTAGATACAGTACAAGACATAGCCCCATACAGCAAGTTAAAACAGACATCCAAAGTAGTGCATTTTCTTGATATTCGCAGAGCTATTTTTCTTGTCCTCAAATGTCTCTTTTATTTTCCTGTGGGTGGTATCTACTTTTCCCTTGTTATACATTGTTCTACAGACTTGCATTTGGCTTCTAGTCATTCATGCTTTGCCATTTTGCACTTCGTTTCCATCTCATTTCTTATTTGTCTGTACTCCATTTTGCCTGCTTCATTTACTGCATTTTTTATATTTTCTCCTTCCATCAATTAAATTCAGTATTTCCTGTGATATCCATGGGTTTTTGGAGGTCTTGCCTTTATACCTATTTCACTATTTCATCTCTCATAGCTACCCATTCCCCTTCTACTGTCTTATCCCCCCCCCCCCCTCATTTCTGTCAATTGTTGCCCAAAGTTCCCTCTGAAATTCTCAAGAACTTCAGATTCCTTCAATTTATCCAGGTCCCATATCCTTATTTTCCTACCTTTCTGCAGCTTTTCTTCTCATTTTAGTCTAGATTTCATGACCAATAAGATATGGTCAAAGTCAATATCTGCCCCAGGATATGTCTTACAGTTTAAACCTGGTTCCTGAATCTATGTCTTACAATTATAAAATCTATCTGGTACCTTCCAGTGTCTCCTGGCCTCTTCCATGTATGCAGCCTTCTTTCATGATTCTTAAACCATGTATTTGTTATGATTAAATTATGTTCCGTGCAAAATTCTACCAGACAGCTTCCTCTTTCATTCCTTTTGCCCAGTCCATATTCACCTATTATTTTTCCTTCCCTTCCTTTTCCTACAACTGAATCCCAGTATCCCAAAACAATTAAGTTTTCCTTTCCTTTAATTGTCTGATTAATTTCCTTCACCTCCTATACGTTTCTTCAATCTTCTCATCATCGGCCGAGCTAGTTGGCATATAAACCTGTACTACTGTGGTCAGTGTTGGTTTCGTACCTACCTTGACTATGATAATGTGATCACTGTGTGCTCGTAATAGTTTGCCCACATTCCTATTTTATTATTCATTATTAGACCCACTCCTGTGATACTCACAACCGATTTTGTATTTATAATCCTGTACTCGCCTGATCAGAAATGCTGTTCCTCTTTCCACCTAACTTCACTAATCCCCACAATATCTAACTTGAACCTATCCATTTCTCTTTCTAATTTTCTAAACTTCCTACCAGATTAAGGGATCTAACATTCCATACTCCGATCCGTAGAATGCCAATATTGTCTTTCCTGATGACAACATCCTCCTGGAATGGGGGACTATCTTACCTCTGGAATATTTTACCTGAGAGGATGCCATTATCATATTTCCATACAGTAGAGCCATGGCTCCCAAAAGGGTGTGACTGGGTGGACCCATGGGTCCATGTCCCAGTGCTGAAGGGGGCCTGAGCCAAGCTCAAAATGATTGAATTTTTTGTTTAATGCAATTAAGAACAAACTAGAAAAACATGTTGAATATTTTTCATCATCATCATTTGGTTGTCTGCCGTATGGCAGGTTTAGACTGCATAGCCCTCCATGCTTCTGTCTTTAGTGATCATCTTCGTTCTTTGTTACCCTCCTAGTGGCTTGCTGACGTCATCCAGCATCTGGTACCTTCTTCTGCCCCTTCTTCTCTTTCCCGGAATGCAACTCTCAATTGCCTCTACCAGAAGGCAATCTCATCTTAAACTGTGGCCTAGCCAGTTCAGTTTTCTGTTCTTTATCGCCAGCAACATCCTCTGTTCCTCTCCAACTCTATTCAGTACTTCTTCTATCGAACCAGCTGATCTTCTCCATCCTACACCATATCCACATTTCGCAAGCTTAAATGTTCTTCTCATCTTGCTTTCTCAATGTCCACGTTTCTGCTCCATATTAGACACTTAACCAGTCTCTTCCTTAATTCTTTGTTTAAGCCACTAGTTAGGAGTTTCTCTGCTTTTGGAACTCTTATTTTGCCAGGGCAATTCTCATTTTGATGTCTTGTTGGCAATTCATATCTTCCTTAATCCAACTTCCCAAATACATGAATGCTGTCACCTGTTCTATGACCTCTGACTCCAACTTGATTTTCACTTTTCTTTTCTTTAAACCTAGGACCATGCTTTTTGTTTTCTTTTTATTAATTTTTATGTGATATGCTGCACAGGCTTTGCTCAGATCATTTAGCATTTGAGTCAGTGTATCTTTACTTTCTGTAAGGATGACCATGTTGTCAGCAAATCTTATACAATCAATTTTCCACCCATCTCTCCTTACTCCTCTTGTCTCATTCTAACGGCCGTCACCCCTTTTTGGAATGACTCAAACTGAGCCCTAATATTATCCTGAATTATGGAAAGTTTTGTTAGTTCACAGTCTATAACAAAGTCATTCCACTGTAGGTGAAGTTGAACTTATCTTATATGCTCGCTGAGGTCCATTGCGTTGTGAGCTCTCTTCGGCATTCACTAAAAAATTTGGTTACAGGATCTTTTCGTAAATTATAAACATGTCAGATGATATGGAAACGATTTTATTTCCACTTAAACAACGTTCAAATCAATCACATTGTTGCACAATCAAGAAATGCAGTGGTAAGCCAACAGAGCTGCTTACAGGTTTATGGCTCCTAGAAGACTCTTCGAAGACTAAATAAACATGGTTTCTTTCAAACATCTTTCTATGTAACCGCGTAATAAGATTGATGACAAAGTTTTGTAATTCACAATTAAACAATATTCTTTTACATTAAATATGCCTGCCAAAATACAGAAATTAAAACATTACATTTAAGCTTTGACTATTTATCTCAATGTATGTACTTGTTTCATGAAATTTGTATTTAATGTGGTACACAAATTTAAAGTCATCCTTTTGACTAGTGTTTACTGTGCTCAAATTATTTACATTATGTGTGTTTTTGAAGTGCACACATATTTGTTTTGCCAATATTGTGTAGGCGTAATATTATTGTGACATGGAATTTTAATGTGTTTCAGTTTGCGGTCTAATTTTTTATTAATACGGATTTGTATATGGTTGTCATAGTTTTGTTAATTTCGAAGATAGTTTCTTAGTACCAAACGGATTATTAATTTTAGAGCATGGAAAAATTATCAGTATTTAATTTAGAATCCAGTGATATATAAAACATGGTCTGCCCTAATTTATTTAAACAAAAGGTATATATGAAATCATGTTGTGCAATAGTTATAACATGTAGTATTTTTGTTTTTATACAAATTAGTATCTATATAGGTTCAGCAATTTCCGAAACTAAGTGTAATGCATTTTTAGTGTTTGCAGCTATTTTTTTTACAAAAGTATTAAAAACTGAAAATTACGTAAAAGGTCAGCCAAAGTTATATTTAAATCAACGTACTATTTTTTAAAAGCGTCTTACTAATAGTGTTAATAGAATTTCAAACTGAAGGTGAAAATGTGATATTTCACACGTCCGGTAATGAAGTTTTATTTTAGGTGTCAGATATTTCGTGTTTCTATGTTGGCAACTGATTTATGTATGGAGTATGCAACATAGCAGAAACGTTACACCATCCAAACAGCTTTCCAGTACTTGTTAAATAAAATTGGAGAGAGAGACAACAGCCTTGTCTGACGCCTCTCCCAATCTTGCTGTCTTCTGAGATCCCATTACCTATTTTTTACTCGTGCCTTCTCTTTCTGGTACAGATTTGCAGTCTTCTTTCCTTCCACTTTACTCCCTTCCTTTTCAAGCTTATCCTACTGCACTCTATCAAATGCCTTTTCGAGATCTATGAAGACAGCATACACTTCTTTACCCTTTTCAATATATCTTTCGCCGATGGTTCTTAGGAGTCCAATTGCATTTCGCATTCCCTTTCCCTTTCTGAAAACATATTGTTCCTCTCCAAGTCCTTCTTCCAGCATTCCATTAAGCCTCCTATTCAGAACTCGAAGAAGTACCTTTGCTGCTTGCGATATTAGGCTGATTGTCCTGTGATCTTCACACTTTTTAGCATTATTAGTCTTTGGGATTGGAACTATTATACTTACGAGAAAGTCTTCTGGCCACTCCTCTTTGTCATAGATGTGGTTGCAAAGAGAGGTCAACTCACTTTCACCTGTTTCTTTTAAGCTCTTCAAGATTTCAGCTGGAATGTCATCTACACCACACACTTTGTTGTTTTTAAGTTCTCCCAGTGCCTCTTTTACTTCTGAACGTAAGATGGTATCTCCCTTTTCATCTTTGTTTATTGATTCTTCCTTCTCAATCGATAGAACGGAAGGTCTTTGATCCACTTTCCATCTATCCTGAACAGCACATGGGTTACTTAATAGAGTTCCATCTTTCCTTTCTTTTTCCACATTAGTTTTGCTCTTTCTTCCCTGAAATACTAATTCTTTGGCTATTTGATACATTTTTTCATACTTGCCCTCTTTTTCCAGTTTCTCAATTTCTGAGCAGATTTCTCTTACCCATTTTTTTTTTTTTTTTTTTTTTTTTTTTTTTTTTTTTTTTTTTTTCTGGCCTGATCAGTTACTATTCTCAGCTCATTGTTCAGTCTTCTGTATTGCCTTTTTCCTTCATCAGTTTGGCAGTTTTTTCCATTTTCTCCTTTCTGCCATCTTCAAGATCATGTCGTCGGTAACCCATGGTTTCCTTCTCCGCTTGCACATAACCCGACCAACAACTTCTCTACTGGTTGCTTTCAGGGTGTCTCTGAACTGGTTCCACTGCTCATTTATGGTCTCTGTCTTTTCTTTAATTTTCCACTTGTCTCGGAACACTTTTTCAAGTTTTTTGGTTGTCCCTTCTTTCATTTGGGCGTCTAAATTAAATTTTTCTTTCAATTTACCAACCAAAATTCTTTTCAATCTAACCTGCACATCCGCTACAATCAAATTGTGATCGGAATTAATATCGGCTCCAGGATAAGCTTTGCCATTCCTCATGCAGGTCCGGAATCTACTCTGTATTAATATATAATCGATCTGATATCTGTTATTGTCTATGTTCGATGTCCATGTAGGCCTTCTTCTTTTGTGATGTTCAAAAAGTGTGTTTCCAACTATGAATGCATTTTCCTTACAAAATCTGACCATTCTCATGCCTCTTTCGTTTCTCTTTCCCAAACCAAACTTTCCCGCCACATCTCCGTCTTTCCCAATCTCCCACTACTAGGATGCAGGCCTTTTTCTTCTCATTCTCCACCAGTGATTCAATTCTGCTGTAGCATTCTTCAATCTCATCATCACTGTGTTGGCTGGTAGGCATGTAGACCTGTATCAGAACTATATCTTTCTTGTGACCTTTCAACCTCAGCATCATCAACCTGCTATTAATGTATTCCACCTTTATTATCATGTTTTTAACCTTCTTCCTTACCAAGATAGCTACTCTATTCATTCCGCTTTTTTCCTCGCCTGAATAAAATAGTTTGTAATCATCGCTCTGTTGCTCGCCATTGCCCCCCCCCCCCCTCCCCCAATTTTACCTCACACATTCCAACAATATCGAGATTGTTGTGCTCCATCTCTGTTTTTGAATTTTCCAATTTTCCAGATTGTAGCAAGGTGTTAACGTTCCATGTACCAATCCTTAGCTTTTCCTCTTTCCTTTTATTTTTCTTTGTCGTTACACTATCAATTAGCCTTGATGTACTCCCCTCCCAGAGATCCAATTGAGGGGATGTTTTACCTCCGGATTCATTATTTTGCACATAGAGTGCGCCTTGGGAACAGTAATGTGGTAGCTTCCTGTTGCTTTCCATATATGATACCAGCCACCCACTCTGGGTCAGATCCTGTTTGCAGTTGCTCACTGAGTCAGACGCTGCAGTTTTTTTATATTTTTATATATTTTTAATCCAACAAATTTAAGAAGATTTTACAGACAATTGTAGTAGATATTTATGATAAACCACTTATCTTAAATGATTACTTTGATTGATGCTCTAGTTATTGCCATAAGATGGTAATATATGTGTGTATCATCTACGGTGATCAACCATATGGATTTTTTTGGAGCAGTCATGATTATTGTCTGTCCCAATTTTTTTCAAATGTAATGTGATACATCTATTTGTCCTGGATTTATCAGTTATGTTCTGACTTAGAAATTTATCTCACCTTTAACAGTCTAATTTACTATTAGTTATAATGGAAAACTGTTTGACATACAGTTCGTTAGACTTAAGTTACTTACCACAAATTGTCAAAAATCCATTTCAAACTATTTCCACTGAGCACACATGCACAAACTATGCCGGTGAGAAAATCAGTGAATAGACTGCAAACTCCACATTTCCAGGTCAGACAGATTGATATTATTTCTCATTTCAGACAAAATCATGTGCCATTCTGAAATGTGCTTAAGCTAGTGCAATTTCTCTTCTGCATGTTCTGATTGCATTCCTTCAACATATAAAGTACTAATGAAGTGTAAATTAATGTACTTTTTGTAACAACTCAAAATGATATTTTGTAATTATTACTTTCACTAAAATCTTCTTCTAATATAATGAAAATATATAAACAAATTACAAGATTTGTAATGTCTCCCAAATTTGAATCTAGAAAATGTTTTCTCCTTGCGGAGTACATACACTTACCAGAGACAATGCTTATGCTGCTGAACTGAATTATGATATGATTCTTTTTTAGAAATGTTGAGAGCTTATATTCTTTCTCCCCTATTAGGGCTGGTCATTGGGATTTAGTAAATACTGACAGCTTCTTTAAATTCTACCCATGTAGACCATCTTCAGTAGGCCTGCAGTCTGTCAACCATAAAAGGATCCAATGAAGGTTCTCAGCACATTTATGAGAAAATATTCAAGCAATTTTTTTGGTTCTGAGTTGAATAATTAGACATTTTTGTACGATTAAGGCAGTCACAAGTACCCGGGCCACAAACTACAGGAGGCCCCGCCATGATCGCCTTTGAAATTTGTCACTATTTAACGAAGAGTCTTGTTTCCTAGTGAAAGGGGAAAAAATCATCAAATTTAGAATAGATACATGATGCATTCACAATAATCCCACCATCAAGGGCACCTTTATTGTTGCCTCTACTTTTCCTTTAGCAGAAGAGTAGTGTTGATTACCATGGCAGTCTTACTTCATGTGAACCAGCAACAATACCCATTTCGATTTGTCACCCAGTCGGCCGCCAATTTGTGTTGAAACACCACAACTGTTTGATTTTGCTGACAGGCACAGTTCATCTTTTTGCGTACAATGTGGTGCTTTAGGGCCACAACAATGGGTAGTGTCTGCAGAGGCTGCCCTCAGCCGGTAAAGTAAATTTTTGTTATTAGATGAAAAAGAGTGCATATTCATATTTGCTGTGAAACTATTATCACCTTGTAGAAACACTACATCGGGCATTATGATACCGAATGTTGCAACAATGAATTTCTATTGCGTCAGCCAGAGGGGACTGCAGAAATACGCAAAAATATTATACCAGATGTTAGGAAGGTCTTTCTTAAAAATTTGGAAAAATATTTACCAGTTTACTATAAAGCCATAAATAAGATAAATATAGAATAGTTTTTGAGTCCCTGTATTATGCAAAACACCTAATACATTCTTACATTCCTATTTCCCCAGTTTTATTTTGTGTTTGTTTTAGATACAAGTTCGCTTGGTATATTTTGTTGAATATTTCCCTTGTTGTAGCTTAAATTTCCCATATTTTGTGCATATTTGAACACACACATTCCACTTGGCACAGCCAGTTGGTGAACTATCTGGGCAGTAGTACTGTCGTGATTCAATGCAGAAGGAAGATAAAAGGAGGTGATGTGAAATTAATTTACCAGGTATTCTGAAAAGTACAGCTTAACAAGTTATAGTCCATTTAAAAATAATTTTACACTGGAAGGATCAAGAGGCTGAATTGGCTCCTTTACCAATTTTTCCCATGTGTCCTGTCAAACCATTTAATGAAATGAGTTGACTTCTGTGATTTTTCATCTTTGATATGAAGTATTATGGACTCTTCTACTTGTGCACCAAATAGTCCTAAATATTAAGATTACTACCTAGAAGAACTGCAGGAACAATTTAGCTCCTCATAGCATTTCTCTGTATTTTCAGCATGTTTCCTTGTAATACTGTGTATGAAATAAAACCAATCACTGTCTTCCTGTTGTTTCAATATGTGACTACAATTCCATACTTTCCAGCACTGCCGGCCGCGGTGGCCGAGGGGACTGTGGTGCTCCAGTCATGGTCTGGACGGCCACTATGGTTGGGGGTTTGAATCCCCCCCCCCCCCTCGGGCATGGATATTTGTGGCCGTCCTTAGTGTTAGCTAGTTCATAAGTAGTTTGTAAGTTTAGGGAATGATGACCCCATAGTTAAGTCCCATAAGCAATACAAACATGTGAACATTCCAGCACTGATTCGGTAGGGTAGCTGGGGATGGCGGTCATGTATGGACGAGTTATGCCTGAGTGATTGTGCGAGTGAGTGTGTTCTTTTCTGATGACGGTCATGGCCGAAAATTTACAAGTTGTATGAATGTCAATATGAGTTTGTTGGCAGCTCAGCAATCATCTTTATGCTGAGTTGCTAGCTGTCCTCATATTATCAACATTCCAATCTGAACCTTCCATTGTTAAAAATCAATAAAAGTATGGTACATATGATGGTTACACTGAATTATCTTTCACAATCTGGCCATATAAGCAGTAAAACTGCATTAGGCCATTTGCATGTGATCCTTTTAGTATTGAATGCCAAGTAGACTAGATAGCAGCTAGAAAAACATCATAATTATAATTAATTCCTTTTTCCCAATTCACTCTGTTTGTCATACGGCTAGGGATTCATTCTCAAGTTATGTTGTTGGTGCAGCAGTTTGACGTTAACTTGTGATATGGCTTGAAAAGGTATCGATGGATCAGCTTTCGGTATAATGTAGTGATAGATTTCTTTTTCTTCTTTTTGCCAACTTCCTGCGAAGATGAGAGTTTCATGTGTGTACAGTAATTCCATCGTACCTGGAGCAGCGTCTGCCAGAAGTACGAACAAGTGTTCTGTTAAGCTGCACTAGGGCTTACTGTGGCTCAGGGCAATAGCCATGGAGCGGAAGGGGGGGGTGGAGGCAACAAGAAGGGGCTCAATCCTCCCCCCCCCCTGAAAAGCCTCACTAAACACATAATTCCTGATATAGTGTAACTGAAAAGTATGCTGAACTTGTATTGAATAAAATTGATTATTGTCTCAATTGAAATACATCTCTGCCTCTAGTTAAACTTATGTTGTAAAGCTTCACAAGTTAGACTATACATCATAATTGGTTGATTCCCCCCCCCCCCCCCGAAAAAAATAAATAAATAAAAAATATTAAATTCTGACTACAGGCCTGCTGTGGCCACTGTAAGTAAAACCTCTATTTTAAGTAAAATAATTTTATAAATGAAGCTTACAGTACCAAATTTATACCTTGTTTTACCAAGTTAAAGTACATTTTAAAAAGAGCATGATTAAGATATAAACTTGCAATTACAAACTACTGCACACAATACCAAAAAAGACAGGAGGTAGGGCCCATGTCTGATTCTGGGTCCAGGGTCCACAATCAAATGTGGAGGACGATGAGTAGAGCTGCACGTCCTCGGGGGGGGGGGGGGGGGGGGGAAATAACAGCTGTAGTTTCCCCCTTGCTTTCAGTCATTCGTAGAAACTGCATGGCAAAGCCATATTACCTGGTGGTACAAGGCCAACTCAATCAACCAGACTGTTGCCCCTGCAACTACTAAAAAGGTTGCTGTCCAGGTACCACACGTTTGTCTGGCCTCTCCACAGATACCCCTCTGCTGTGGTTGCACCTATGGTACGACTATGTGTATTGTTGAGGCATGCAAGCCAACCCACCTTAGCAATGTCTGTGATTCATGCATGAGGATGTTTTGTTGTTGTGTTTCTTTTTGTATTTTATTATTTATTATTTTTTTCCCTAACACTTGCAAAAGATGTAGACAATTCCAGATAAGTCAGTTCAATCATGTGTATTGATATTAATATATTGGGTGTGATCCTAAACAAACAAAGTAATAGATTAGAAATTAAAACTTATAAAATTATCAGAACATATGCTTTAACTGCATATTGAGATTGATAGGAAAATCCTCAACTAAGTAATCATTGACACAATACAAAATGACAGTCAGTTGAAAATAGTTCAAATCTTAGTCCAACAAATAATATATCAACACTTGTAAATTCTGGTGTAGAATCACATACACTGTTCATTTAATATCTGAAATGGAATCGGAAGAAGTTCTTAAACATGGACTCCTTCCCCCCCCCCCCCCCCCCCCCGTTGCCCCAAAGAAAAAGTCCTGACAAAGTGGCTTTTTTTTCGTGCAGAATCTAATACTGTTGCAAACGAAGGACTTCAGCCATCCTGGCAGGCCCTTTTTTTCCTAACCAAGAGATAAAATGTTTTTACAGCCCCATGGAGCTTTTCTCAAGAACTGCCCAATTATTTTACTTGTCCACTGCAGTTTTCTGCCTTAGCCACTCTCATTGGCAGATCTCCAGCCCCTCCAAAAGTAGCAGAGTTCTTTACGTATATAATAATGGAAAGTCCAAGTTGGAATTAATAATATAGTAAGGAAGGTTTACAACTCACCACAAAGACGTTGCGATGAGTCCTGTCCCTGATTTACTCACTGCAGAGCATGATTCCAAGTGTGGCAGCTCGAGGTGATGGTTGTATGACTGTGTTGTGTGATTGCGTGAGTGTTCTATTTTCTGAATAAGGCCATGGACAATAGCTGAAAGTGTTGTATGTGTGTGCCTTTTGTTTGTGCCTGTCGGAGCTCGTCGCCGCATCTTTGTGGTGAGTTGTAAAGAGTTCTTTACATGAAAGACATGTTTTGACTTAACTTTGTGACTTCCACACTAACTTAACGTTTTGACTATATGAAATACATAAGTTGTAAACATTCAGTCAACTTGGAACTTTTTATCAGAATTACAAATTTAATGTATGAATTCAATAAATAAACAAGCCAGACTTCAAAGGTTTGTCCACTCTACTGCACAATATTTACATAAAGTTACTGGTAAAATAGACAAATATTCATTAAATTATGAATAATTATGGCCAGTGACTTGGAATCAAGTTTTGCCAAATCCGCTTCAGGCTGGGTAAGATTTTTATTTATTTATTTATTTATTTATTTATTTATTATTATTATTATTATTATTATTATTTTTTTTTTTTTTTTTTTTTTTTTTTTTTTTTTTTTTTTTTTTTTTTTTTTTTTTTTTTTTTGAGTTTGAGAGTCTGGCAGACAATGGCAAACTGCAGGATATGAGTAAACCCTTGGAAGGGGAAGCTGAGGCGAGAGACAGGACTTGTCTTAATAATGAATCAGAGTTGTATGTTCCCATCTACTCTGAAGGCATATACAATGTGAGAAAAAGTAGGAGCATCTCATGTAGCAAACTGAACATAATGATAATAATAAAAAAACCTGAAACTTCCTGGCAGATCAAAATTGTGTGCCAGAACAGGGATTCAAACCTGTGACCTTTGCCTTTTGCAGGCAAGCACTCTACCGACTGAGCTATCCCAGCACACTTCACGGTCCGTCCACACAACTTTACTTCTACCAGTACCTTACATCCTACCTTCCAAATTACACAAAACTTGCAAGACAAGCACTCTTGGAAGAAAGGATATGGAGGTGACATGGCTTACCCACAGCCTAAGGGATGTTTCCAGAATTAAGAATGAATTTCACTCTGCAACGGAGAGTGTGCTGATATGAACTCCTGCACCTGGAGGCAGGTTTTAAAAAAATGGCTATTTGCAACATCAGATTAAGAAAGCCGTGCAAATAAAAACACCAGAAAAATCACAGGAGAAAGATGAAGAGGAAAAAGAAGTGAAATCTAAAGCTCTTCTCCCATACATGGGTAATGTTTCTTCAAAAATAGCCAGAATCATGAAGAAACAAAGTGGATGTGATCTTCTGCCCACCAGCTAAGACCTCAGCTCTTTTGGGATCTGTCAAAGATGATCTGTTGTTGCAAAAATCGGGGTTTTATGAAATCTCTCGTGAGTGTGGAAAATGTTACATAGACTCAAACCATGGGCACTGTACAAGAATGATGAGTTGAGCACCAGTGATATAAACGCCTTCTTCAGTCCAACAAGTCTGCTAGCCGAACATTCTATTTCTACTGGCCATTCCATGAATTACAAAGAGGTAAAGATTTTAACCACAGCTTCTACTTACGGGGACTCAGTTGTAAGGGAAGCTGTACACATACAACTGGTGGACAACCTGTTAAATCGTGATGGATTTCATCTTGAGAATGCTTGGAAACCACTTATATCACGCCTTCGTTCTGAAAGAATGTCTGCGTCTTCACTTCCGATTGATGTTACCACTTTTAATGATTAATTATTCATTTGTAAGCACTGTTGATATGTAATAGCTCTGTTTATGTCTGCACTCAGCGCTCACATGTTTATCTTTGAAGTATATATTCATCTATGACTAGCGCTGCAGTTACGAATGTGATATCTTCGAGCATGCACAGTCTAATCCTCAGTAGCTTTGCATCAATTGATTTACCATATAAATAGGCCCACACAGACGCTGAGAACTCAGTCTTGAATTCACCGTGAAGATGGCTGTAAAGTTTACAGCCAAAATATCGGACGAAGAATTGTCACTGTCCCGTGTGCACTCCCAAAAGATGATGAAATATTATGTCCGCCAGGAAAACTTAAAGAATCATTGAGATATACTCAATACATGGCTGTACAAGTGTTTTATTTGCGGTCTCCTTTACAGATGAAGCACATCTTCCCAAAATTCTCCCAATAAACCAAAGTCGGCTGTCCGCCTTACTCACAACTGTTCTTACATGTTCGTTCCATTTCATATTGCTCTGCCTTGTTGCGCCTAGATATTTGAACGTCATGACTACATCAAGAAGCTCACTATTAATGCTGTATTTTAACATTGTGGGATTATTTTATGTAGCCATCTGCACCAGCTTACATTTTTCTACATTTAATGTTAGTTGCCATTCCTCACACCACCTAGAAATTTAGCACAAGTCATCCTGTATGCTATTACAGTCAATTAAAGATAACACCTTCCCATACACTACAGCATCATCAGCAAACAGCTGCAAATTATAAGTTACTCTGTCCATCAGATCATTTATGTAGATAGAAAATAAGTGGTCCCCTGGGACACTCCTGACGATACACTCATCTCTGAACACTCGTCGTTTAGAACAAAGTACTGTGTTCTATAACTTTGGAAGTTTTCCAGCCAGTCAAATCAGTGACCCTATTCCATATGCCCATATCTTTGTTAGCAGTCTGCAGTGTGGCACAATATCAAATGCCTTTTTGAAACAGAAAAACACAGTCTGCCTGTTGCTCTTCATCCCTGGCTCACAGGATGCCATGTGAGAAAATGACAACCTGAGTTTTACATGAATAATGTTTCCTAAACCTGTGCTGATTCATAGAAAGCTTTTCTGTCTCAAGGAAACTTACTATATATGAACTGAGAATATGCTCCAAAATTCTACAAGAAACCAATCTCAACAATATTGGCCTGTAATTATGAGGGTCAGTTCTTTTACCATTCTTATAAATGGGAGTCGCCTGCACTTTTTCCAATCACTAGGAACTTAGTTCTGAATTAAAGATTCATGACAAATCTAAGCTAAGAAAGGGGCCAATGCTGTAAAATACTCTTTGCAAAACCGAACTAGTATTCCTTCTGAACCAGGTGACATTTTCTTCGAAATAGAGTGAGAAGCATTATGAAACTTCAAACACATGTGATTTTCACAAGCAATGGAAAACATATATGGAAAAAATAATTTGATAAAACAATGTGGGATGGTCCTAGGTACTGTCAACAGTTCCTACAGCATGAAAATCGGAAAAGTTATTTCCTCCATTGTCCCAGCCCAGCCCGACCGGAAGTGGCCACCCCTTTGCGGCTCAAAGTAAATAAATTCTCTTTCAAATCAGGAGTGGGTATTTTACATACTCATAATTCATTGAGCGGATACAGCTACCATGGTACCCACTTCAACTGTCTGGCCTGACCGTGGCTGACCCCTACTGCTGCTGCAAAAGTGTCTAGCAACAGTTAGAACAGTTAGCACACAAGAACATTGGAATTTCCTGGATCTCACATTTAAAATTGAATGGGTCAGACTAGGTCACATTTATAATCTCAGAATCGCCTTCTTCAATTGCAGACATGACATTTGAAGTTCTTCTTTGCAATTCATTGTTTCACATATACTAATTTTATGCACATTTATTAGTAAGAGGACTGGTATCTTCTTCTCATTAACTCACTTTGTATATTTAAATGATGAGATAAAACTATATTGTTTGTGTCATACTGAATGGAAACTGCTGCAGCTGTATGGTACTCTTTTTCAACCAACTAGTTTTGTGACATTAGAGACACATCATCAGGGTGATCTGTATACAAAGAAGAGCAAATGCCACAACATGTAGATCTTGTTCATTCTAGAAGTTTTGACATTATTGTTAATCATAAAACAATGATTCTAATAAGTTTCCAAAACATCTATCCACCAAAAATTATGATTACTGACATAAGAAATTACCTGAAAGGTCTTCATATCGGTATGTTCATTAATTGATACGTATATAATGAATTTAAAATAATAATGCATCTAGCCATATTTTTGTATTTGGATAAATAAGTTATAATATAGTAATGGCAATGACCTGCGACAGGCACATGCAAAAGACACACACATACAACACTTTCAGCTATAGGCCATGGGACTGCAAGCACAGCGATCTGCAATGCTAACCACTGCACCACGCGTTGCATCGGAAGACTCACGGCAATATTAATACTTCCATTTTGACAGCTGCCATCCATTCCATATCAAAAGTCCTTTTCACACAGCCTAGTCATCTGCAGTGATAAGCAGTCCCCCTCTACATCTGCCAAATGCTTCACTCAAGTCATGACTTACCACAATTACCCTCCAAACCTTCTCCAGAAACACCACTCGTGGGCCATGTTTGTTCAGTCATCCACCACGTCTCCCACACCTGAGAACAACGTACTGCATTCTATTACTTAGGAAGCCTTCCAGCCAGTCACAAGCATATTCCATAAATGCAGTTAAAAGTGTAGTCAAGCAACAGGTTACAAATATTTATAAAAAAGACGTCAAATAGTAAATAGGTTAACACTGCAGAATACCTGTGTGACCAGCAAACTGTCTGAGTTTTAACAAATAAGTTTACAAATCACCCATGACTGGAAAAAATTAAACCAAGTTCTCCACCAAGATTTCAACTACCTTTCAGCCTGCCCTGAAATGAGAAATACACTACCAAATATCCCCCCCCCCCCAAAGTGGTATTCTGATGCCCACCCAAACCTTCGTAATATCCTTGTCTGCTACTCCATCCATGCTCCCAACCCCTTGCCCCATGGCTCATAAATTTGTAATAGATTCAGATGCAAAACCTGTCCCATCCAATATCCCACCAACACCTACTCCAGTCCCATCACATGCATTTCCTATGCCATCAATGGCAGGGCAATCTATTCCAATGCAGTTTACTTATCTACAAACTGAGCTGCTACCACTGTGCAACTTTCTACATGGGCATGACCACCAACAGACTGTCAGTCCAGATTAATGGCCATCATCAAACTGTGGCCAGGAAACAGCTAGACAATGTTGTTGGAGAAAATGTGGCCCTGCATTATGTGATTCACTTCAATGACAGCTACACAGCCTGTTCCACAAACACCAGCTTTCCGGAATTATGTAAGTGGGAACTCTCCTTACAATGTACCTTATGCTTCTGCAGTTCCCCAGGTCTAAACTTATGCTAGTTCCTGCCGTCCCCACCTCCTTCCCATACCCCTCCCCTGCCCACACTGTAGCCCATGTATATCTGCCAGCCCGTCACACACTTAGTACTTTTCTACACCTCAACGAGCATCTTTGTGCTGAGTAGCACTCTATCCTTCTAAAAGACATTGTTGAATACTTCCTGGAATTTTTATTGTTAGATAACTATTTAATATATGTAATAATGGAATGTCCAGGTTGGAATTAATAATATAGTACGGACAGTTTACCACTTACCGCAAAGACGTGGCAATGAGCTGCGACAGGCACATAAAAAAGACACATACATACAACACTTTCAGCTATCGGCCATGACCTTCTGCAGAAAATATAATACTCATGCAAACTCACAGACACACAACACAGCCATACAACCATCACCTCCAGGTGCTGCAGTTTGAATAATGCTCTGCGGCAAGTAAATCGGGGACAGGAGGATAGGGGAGGGGAGAGAGAATAGGAAGGTTATGTCATGGTGGTGGGGATGGATTAGATGGGAATAACGAGATGCAGCTTAGGAATGGAGTGGGGAGGCGGATGAGAGGAGAAAAATGAAATAAAAAAATTGTTGTATATTTATTTTATTTTATTTTTCTCCCCTCACCTGCCTCCCCACTCCATTCCTAAGCTGCATCTCATTACTCCCATCTAACCCATCCCAACCACTGTGACAAAACCTTCCTATCCCCTCTCCCCTTCCCTCCCTTCCCGTCCCCTCCCATTCCCGATTTACTCGCCGCAGTGTGAGATTTGAAGTGCAGCACCCACAGGTGATGGTTTTATGACTGTGTTGTGTGCCTGTGTGAGTGTTCCATTTTCTGAAGAAGGCCATGGCCAATAGCTGAAAGTGTTGTATGTATGTGTCTTTTGTATGTGCCTATCACAGCTTGTCACCACGTCTTTGCAGTGAGTTGTAAACTGTCCTTACTATATTATTTAATATATGTCATATATTCTGACAAACTGTAGAAACATTTATGAGAATGCAGGCTTTCTCAGCTAATCTCGATGATGAAATCTTCTGGGGTTGACAGCTGAGTCAGTACTTCCTTCTCCGGAGAATGAAGCATTGAATTGGCTGTCGGCCCAAGATTATTTCATCGTGTAGAAACAGTTCTTCAATAAGGAAGTTTTAGTAGCTTTATTGAATGCATTTACATGTTTTGTGTTCTTGATAGCTACGGGTAACTTATTGCAGATTGCTACACCAGAGTGATAAGCACCCTTCTGGGATTAAGTTGTGCTTCAAAATTTTACATGGATATTTTTCTTGACCTCGTATAGTGCTAGTGCACAGCAGAATGTCAGATAAAGAGTGTCTTTTCCTACATCATGATTTTTTTATATACAAAAAGGATAATTTCTAAAATATAACTGCATGGAATAGGGAGAATATTTAAAAAAGGTTTACATGAACTACTGCTGTTTGCTTTTTTATGATTCTCATTATTCTGTATTGCATTCTATGGCATGACAAAAGTTTCCCCAAAAAGTAGCACCATATCTTATCAGTGAGTGAATCCGAGCAAAATACACAGATTTTGTAGTTTCAAGAGCTATATTGTTGGTAGCACTCTGATTTCATATGTTAGTTTAGAGAGATGGAAGTTTAAGTATATTATTTGGGAGCTCCATTTTAAATTTTCTTGTAGGAAATGTACTAAAAATTTTGTACCAGTGACATTCTAATTTTCATGTTTCTTCATATGAATTTGAAACTTTTCAACATACTTGTGGCATAGAGCACCTTAAATATCAATACTTGCAGAGTATGTTATCTTGGAGATTCTATGTTCTTTGTGTATGTTTCCCCTAATGGCAGTTAGCCTCTGGACTTGAATCTGTATAGACAATCTGAGTGCTAATAAATCTGTATCTGAGTAAAGCCTAGTTGTTTACCTACAACTATCACCAAACTCTCTCAATAGTGACCCCATTTTCAAGTAATACACATTTGAGTTATCCCCGAAGTGTTATTTACACAATACTGTGCCAGGTTTTTTCACGATCATGGGGGCCATTGTTTAAGCTTCAGACAATGGTCTTTCAGCACTCACCACCACCCAGATTTCAGCACAATCTCTCCAGCACTCCTGGCGTCATAGTAGATATGCTGCAAGGCTCTTCTGTATCCTTCAGCCCAAATATGAAGTGGAATTCATCGAGTACCACCAGTTTCTTCCAACCACTAACGGTCACAGACTAGCTTTGTTAGCACAGACTTTTCCACATGTTCTTCACAAAGTGTTGTTCAGAACATTCCTACTCCTGCACCAAATGCACAATTCAATACAGCTTGTGGTGTTGAGCGAAGTTTTGTTACTTTGTAAAATCCAGTCATAAATTAAATTTGAGTCAGTTCCTGCCATGTGTGAATCCTTCTGCACCGGCTAGGTGCTCAATGCTCGACAAACTGCAAATATCACACCGTGTGTGCATTCTAGTGGGCTTGTGTGGGGTGCATCGTATTGCTTCTAATCAAGTCAACAATTCTGTGCTGGACAATAATTACCTGAACATTGACAACCAGCCACCTCACTAATGGTCGAGTAAATGCAATGTGCATAACAGACATTCACCATCGCACGTAAGTACTTGCGACTCCTTGTCAAGTGAACATGACAATGATAATGCACATTTTGACTATGATCCTCACACTGTTCGAGCATCCATCACTTCTCGCGCCTCCCCTCCCTCCCTGGCGCCAAGTGAAATTCATGTTGCCTGCATTATGTGATGCTAATAATTTGGACTCGCTATCTTCTGCATGCTCTACTACTATCCAAAGAAATAGTTCCACCTCCACAGTGACTGCAGTTCCGTCAAATCTACCAAAACTACCAGACTTCAAACCTGCTCACCTGTTATTCTGGTTCAACTTGTTCAAGCAAATATTCAATGTCTGTGTTCTGGATGACATTGCAGGCTTCTCCTGCCTCATGAACCATCTCCATGACCACGTCGACTTAATTTATGATCTGGTCAAAGCACCTTTCCTGGTAGAGAACTGTGCTGCGACTAAACAGATGACACTGAAGCACATCTCAAAAACCAGGAGAGAAAATATGCGACAGCTCATCTACAAAGAATGTCTCGGTGACAGGTCTCCATCCCAGCTTTGGCAGTGCCTCCATCTTCTTGTCAACTACAGCGCCACCTCCTGCAACGTAAACAACAGATGCCATCCAACTTGGCATTCTGTATTGGACAACAACAATAAGTGTGGTCGAGTTTATGTTCGCAATTTACAATCAGGTGTACCTTTTCCGTTAGAGACTGGCACTGACATCTCTTTGCTTCTGGCTTGCCTAGTGACCAATAAAGTGCAGCCACACAAAACAATACTTTGTGCAGAGAACTTTTCTACCTTACAGTGTTCAGTTCTACTTGTATACAGTGAAACTTTTCCCTGAGTGCAAGCTGAAATGGACGTTTTTAGTGTCAACAGTTGAGGAACCTATTCTTTGAATTGACTTCCTCAAGCACTATCAGTTGTCACTAGATTTATTCCCCACTAAACAAGCATATTCCTTGCGTTCCACCAAGTGACAGTTCTTCTAACACCAAACATGTGTGCCTGGCTAAGAAGTGTTCAAATCTATCCTCGGAGCAACAATCTTGGACAAACAAGTGGCTTGTGGAGTGTGCCGAGTCTTCGAAGTTGTGGATGGAACGTATGGAACTGCTGCTGCATCTCCACAACATACACCACAAGATAGCCTCCACACAGCAATGCCTCGCGATACTACAAGCAGATGTCTCATCAGCTACAATGTCAGACCTTGCCAATCTGGTGTTCCCATGCCCCTGCACATTAGTGACAATTTTGTGAACTCTATAAACTGTGTCACAAGTCCCTCTTGTAATGACAGTGTATGCCCAAGTGTTCATGTTCCTTGCATTTCGCTTGGACCATTAACTTTCCAAGCTCGTGGCAATGAACTACAGCCATCAGCTGTTTAACCACACCCACTTGTGCCTTCAGCGCGCATAGTGGCACTGCCCGCTTCCAAAAACCAGTGTACCAACCTCACCCATGTTAACATGCATGTGGCCTTTACTCAACCTACAAGCAGTTGTACTTCTGCACCCTCAGCACCAAAATTTTGCTCGTCGTCACTGCCTTCTCTGCCTTATGGACATCTGACTGTTGTGCCGCACTGTGCATTGCAGTAGTCCCTAACGGCACAGTTCATCGGTTACGGCTTACTGACGGGCCACCAATATCACAACTCCCACACCACCTGAAGCCAGAATTAATGACGATTGCAAAAGAACAATTAGGTTGCTGGGCTAGTCCTATCTTGTTTGAGCAAAATAAAAATGGTACTTGGCGTATGGTTGGGTACTATAGGCGTTTAATCACCTGCACCATCATTGGTAAATACCCTGTCCCACACACCGCGGACTCCAATCATTTGCTTGAATGTGCAAAATACTTCTGTTTCAGACTGCAAGCACGCATTTCATCAGATTCCTATGGCTGTAAGGATATTGGAAAGCTTGCCATTATCACTCCCTTTGGGCTGTTTCAATACAAATTTATGCCGTTTGGGTTGAAAAACGCCCCCCAAACATGGCAATGTTTCATCAGCCAAACTTTATCACATTTAGACTTTTGTTTCATATACATGGATGACATATTGGCTTTTGCTTGTACTTTGGAACAGAGTAAGGAGCATGTTCAAGTTGTGACAGATACTTTAGCAGCCGCAGGTATTGAACTGAACAATAAAAAGACTCAATTGCACCAGTCATCCATCACATTCCTAAGCTATGTTGGGTTGTCGGACCGTCTGACACCACTGCAGGACAAGATCAAACCTGTTCTCAAGATGCCATACCCTCAGACCTACAGGGAATTACACAGGTTCATGGTTTAATGAATATACCACATAAAATTCTGCTTGTTTGTAAATATGCAAATTACGATACCAATTGGAAATGTACCTTTCCCTATGCTTGATCACGAATTTATGCATAAAACATCATATTATGATGCAGGACTGTTTGAATAGAATAATAATAAAGTTTTTTATATTATTGTATTAAATTATTTATTGATCGTAAAAAAACCTAACACTAACATTGTGCAATAACACATTTATGTTTATGAAATTAATAACTAACATTATATCATGTATTTTGCAATACATAACTTGTATCAAAACTGTATAATTACGTTAACTATTTTAAATAATGTCAACAAATGTAATTACTGCTCTAATTGTAAATTACTTACAATCTTAATTTACATTTTTTTCTTGATACAAAAATCCTATCATTACATTTGTCATAATTTTGTGTATATTTTCTAAATGGAAGATTCATTTGTTTCACAAACAGACTATTTAATATGTTATGATGTAACTTCCTGGTTCTAGAATGTTCTGAAACATTGGATTGTATTAATATGTGTGAATTGGTGTGAACACAGTTAGTCTTATTCTAGTCTTACTTGGAGTCTTATGACAGTTGTAAGTCAGTCACTGTTAGTCAATAGTCAGTTATTAATCAGTCAGTCTTACTTTGGAATTCACTCAGTCAACTGTTCTGAAGATGTATTTTTGTGCGTGTTAATTATTTGAGAATAAATGAGAAGAAACTATTATCAACAACATGTACACATTTAGTGATTCCTAGACAATCAAAAACCTGAGCTTTCATAATTATATACAGGCAGGCGACCTATTGAAACTGTTGGAGCTGTTCAAACTGCTGGAGCTACTACCGAACATGTTACAGTGAGGTTGGCTCTGAATGGTAGTTCTGTGCAGTGTTACCATCTATATGTTTGACTTCTGTTATCTGAGGACAATAATTTAAGTAGGTTTTCAGCCCCTTTTTTGGCACTCTTGACACTCCATAAGAGTCAAGTTTTCCTATGTGGACTGGGTGATCTAAAACATCAAAAGCTTTAGATGAGTCTTGGAAGATATTTGAAATTGTGGAGTGAGAGTCAATTATGTTTATGATTTGGTTTATGAGATTAAAGGTAACAGTCTCAGTGGAATGCTGAGCCCTGAAGCCATGTTGTGTATACAGATAATATACTATTCTCATTGTAGATTCTTTTTAGCCAAGACATGAAGAGTTTTTAAATACTCTTTGAAAAGCCAGATAACAGTACTATATTATCAGCTTGTAAAAAAAAGGTATGTACCTGTATTAGTATTATCAAAAAAAAAAAAAAAAAAAAAAATTGACATGTTCCATGCCGACGAGGATCTCCTCAACACAGATCTATGGAACAAACAACTAATTCAATCTAATCTAATCTAATCTAATCTAGTCATTACAATCCCAGGATAGGAAAGACTTACCATGGGGGCAAAAACGATAGATAAACAAACACACACACAGCCATTGTAAAGTGTCCCTTGTTTGCCGATTCCTATAATAGGTCCAGACGAACTGTGTCCATACTGCAAGTCACAGATTTATTAAGAGGATGTGGGGAATGGTGAGGTTCACATCATAAAACAAAAACTACTTATCTTGTTTTAGATGCTTGTATCAGATGGGCAGTCTGCATTGTAGTTGAAGTCCGTTGAGCCAGGTTTGCTTTGGAGCTACCTTCACTTAAATGAAATAGTGGTCGACATTAAATGACGAACTCACTTATTGAACTTTTCTTAATGAATGTTTTATTGCCTTGTTGCATGTTGCACAACTTTTATGGACAAAAAAAGAAGCACACCTTGTCTTCAACACAGCCCAATCTAATCTAACACAATATGGCCTCCCTCCAAATATTTGAAAGGGTACTACTTAAACACGAAAAAACTATTGTGTAAATAATATTACCTGTTAAACCAAGATCAAAAATAGGTTATAAATTTTGTCTGAAACTGGGCTTCACAAAAATAATCCATTTTGGTAATGTGGTTGTACAATGTTATGGTAATTTTATTTAAATTAGGCATATAAATAACAAGTATGAACATGACTCATAAATTTACATATTAGGTCTACTCAAATTATGGGTTCTATATATGATATTTACAAAGGTATGTCGATAGTTTGTAATTAGCGTATTGGTGTTTTGTTATTTAGATGTGTAATTTAAATGTATTTCAATTTGTGGTCTAGTTTTTTTAAATTGTATAAAGTTTTGTATAAAGTCGTAGTAGTTTTGTTTATTTCAACGGTAGTTCCTTAGTACCAAATGGATTAATAAATCAAGTGTGGGAATCATGATAAGTATAAGCATCTAGTGATATATAAAACATGGACTGCCCTAATTTATTCAAACAAAAGGTAAATATGTAATAACATTGTGCAATTGTTCTAACATGTAGCAGTGTTGTTTTTGTACAAATGTGTATCTTTATAGGCTGAGCATATTCAGTAACTAAGTGTAATGCATTTTTAGTGTTTGTATTTATTATTTATGAAAGTTGAAAGTTACGTAAAAAGACAGCTAAAGTTATGTTTAAATCAACTTGTTATTTCTTAAATGTGTTTTACTAATGTTTTTATATGTCCAGTATCAAAGTTTTTATTTAGGTGTCCAATAGTTCGTATTTGTAATGTTGGCAATGGAATTGTAGGGAGCATGCAACATAGCAGAAACATTACACCATGCACATTGTAACGTTTCTGCTATGTTGCGAACTCCTACAAATCAGTTGCCAACATAGAAACATGAAATATCTGATACCTAAAGTAAAACTTCATTACCGGACATGTAAAATATTACATTTTCGCCTTCTGTTTGAAATTCTATTAACACTATTAGTAAAACACTTTTAAGAAATAGTACATTGATTTAAATATAAATTTGGCAGACCTTTTACGTAATTTTCAGTTTTTAATACTTTCGTAAATAATAGCTGCAAACACTAAAAATGCATTACACTTAGTTTCAGAAATTGCTGAACCTATATAGTTACTAATTTGTATAAAAACAACAATGCTACATGTTATAAACTATTGCACAACATGATTTCATATATACCTTTTGTTTAAATAAATTAGGGCAGACCATGTTTTATATATCACTAGATCCTAAATTAAATACTGATAATTTTTCATGCACTAAAACTAATAATCTGTTTGGTACTAAGAAACTATCTTCGAAATTAACAAAACTACGACAACCATATACAAATCCGTATTAATAAATAATTTGACCGCAAACCGAAACACATTAAAATTCCATGTCAAAATAATATTACGCCTACACACTATTGGCAAAACAAATATATGTGCATTTCGAAAACACACATAATGTAAATAATTTGACGACTGTAAACACTAGTCAAAAGGATGATGTTAAATTTGTGTACTACATTTAAATACAAATTTCATGAAACAAGTACATACATCGAGATAAATAGTCAAAGCTTAAATGTAATTTTTTAATTCCTGTATTTTGGCATATTTGATGTAAAAGAATATTGTTTAATTCTGAATTGCAAAACTTTGTCATCAATATTATTACGTGGTTATGCAGAAAGATGTTTGAGAGAAACCTTTGTTTGTTAGTCGTGGATAGAGTTGTTGAGTGGCCAGAAACCTGTAAGCAGCTCTGTTGGCTTGCTGCTGCATTTCTTGATTGTGCAATGTTTAAGTGGAAATAAAATCGTTTCCATATCAACTAATATGGTTTTAATTTATGAGAAGATCCTGTAGAATCAATTTCTTTAGTGAATGCCGAAGATAACTCACAACGCAATGGACTTCAGCCAGCATATAAGATAAGTTCAACTTCACCTACAGTGGAATGACTTTGTTTTAGACTGTGAACTAACAAAACTTTCCGTAATTCAGGAAAACGTTAGGGCTCAGTTTGAGTCATTCCGAAAAGAGGTGATGGACGTTAGAACATGCACACGCGCACACACACCAAGGCAGACATATGTAAAAAGCAAATAAGTTTGACAGAGATGCCAGTTGAGGCAGAGGCTCTGTACAGAGATCAGGGGCAAAGATGTTGTTGAATGTTGGGTGGGAATTAGAAATTACCAGAGGCTGAGACCAGGGGGCAACAGGAAGAGAGAATATGCTGAAGGGAAAGTTCAGAACTCCGAAGAGGGGAACTAAACAATAAAGTTGGGAGTTTTCATGCAGACGCGAACAACGAACAACATGAAGCTGAACTTCCAGGAGATGGAACATTTGAAAAATAACCTATCAAGAATACTAGCTCTATAAGGCAGAGAAGTGATATACATAGTTATAGCACTTGATATAAAAGCAGCGTATGTTCTCTGGTTTAAAAGGTGAAGAAGATAAAAATACCGTACTTTTAAATAGTGTGTGATAGTTCTTAGCCTAACCACCTTTGCAGACGAGGAAAAATTCCTAACAGGAAATATATATATATATATATATATATATATATATATATATATATATATATATATATATATATATACGTAAAAAATAGATGATTCCTCTATAATATATATATATATATATATATATATATATATATATATATATATATATAGTTGCTTCTTCAGACAGAAGTGAAGAAGAGGGAAAAGGAAATGATGAGGGTTTTAAGGGAGGGGGTAAGGAGCCATTACCATCCTGGGAGAGGAAAGACTTACCTTGGGGGAAGAAAAGGAAGGTAAGCAAATACACACACTCCCATTCATATACACAGACACACACACACTGGTAACCCTGTGTTTATCTTTTTACATTCTTTTTGACCACTCGAGTGAAATTTGCAACTTTCATGCAAAATTTTCGCCAAAAATATGATGGGCCACCAGCCAACAATCAATGGCCACAATGACTTTGCCATTCCAGACTTCACTTGGATTTAATTTCGAATCTCTCCCTGTTCCATAAGTGCTTAATCTGCATGGTAGGATGAGTGCTTTATCATTGTCTTTGCCACAACAAGTTTTGCAGGATTCTTTCTCCACACTACTTTCAATGAGTGCTGTCTTGCTTTGAAATGACTCCTGCTTAGTTATGCCCAGTGTGTTTCCTGATGTATCACCTTTTCATAGTGCCAACGAACAACAGAACATTGTACCATGTGATTGTAATTTTCCAAACATTTATATTTCAGACTTGAAAAAATTTGCCCCACCATGCAAGCCAGGGTATCCCTCCACCAGCCATGTGTTCGGTCAACAGAGTGCTAATTGGCGGCCATAATCTAACTTTATTCTGCACCGGAGCACAGTGACTTTGTTGATAGTGCAATTTTTCATATGCAGAAATGTGCTGCGTCATGTGATGCATCTGCCATGTCATGACCACAACAGTCTTTTATGCACATCCAAATGGTTGACACATTCAGAAACATGTGACTGTTCATGCAACTGTGAGTTTACTCAGCACATCCTGGTGCCTGTGATGTATTGATTACCACACTGTCTTGTCGCACCGTGTCGCTGATCTGCCGCTTTCATTTCCTGTACCACCAGGGACATCAGCCATGCTCTGTGAACTACAAATTCACCTCAACAAATGTGCAATCGTTCCACAATCATGGAGGCTCTATTTCAGACACCTGGCCCACCACCTTCTCCGCTGCCTGGTCGGCTACCCAAACTACTGCCGCTCTCTTTCAGCACACTGACCAGTAGGTTTGCATTGGTGGAGAAAATCTTTGATCACTACTCACTGGATGATGTGACACATTTCCTGTGCCTTATCACCCACATTCACATGCACGTCACCCTCATCTGTGACTTAGTGACATTGCCTCCAACAGCTGACCACTATATCATCACCAAATGTACTGTCCTCAAACATGTCTGTCACACTTTGGATGATACTCTCACATACATCATTCACAACGAGCACCTTGGTGACAAAATGCCTTTGCAACTGCATGACTATTTCTGACTGCTTGTCAATGAGCACAACATGCTGGACTCAACTCTCATGTCAGCCTGGTGCAGGAATTTTCCTCCCGCTGTCCAAACTGTGATCACTTGCAAATTTCTCAAGTTTCTCCAGACGAGCAGCAAGTGCATACAATTTGCAGACAGGATCTAAGAGGCCCACTTACATGAAGACCATGAGAATCAACTTGTGCCTACTCTGCATGACACACCTCGCCTCCCTGCTGTTGGTCAAGGTCGCTCCTGCAACGTACATGACACACGCAAGTCACCTGGCTTGTCCCACCATCTACATGCTGCCTGAATTCCAGCTTCTCCACCTCCTTCCTCACCAGTGTTGGAGCTGGCCACTGTGCAGCAAGATATCAACTTGTTGGGTACCTTCAAAGGATAATCACACTCAGTTCAGCACTTAGCTCTCCCTCCTCCACCCCCGTCCCCCATGAGTGTTATTAGTGATGTCACATCAGCATGTGAGGTTACCACTGCTTGTGACAGTTCTGTATCCTTGCACTGCTCCTACACGAATGCTTGTAAACAAAATTTAGTTGCCACACCAATGCCCTGTTTGGATGCTTCACCAGCTCTCTGTCCCACTCCAACAGTCTCATCCTGTACTACTGCATCCCCTCTCCCACCCACGCAGTGATCTTCTTCTCTTTCAGGCTCACCTGCTCTATTGGTCAAGTACATATGTGGAACTTTAACTTAGCTGACTCGCACACTGTTCCCACCCACACATGTTCCTCTTTGGAACTGATTAAACACATATCACACGCCTCCATCTTGTGCTAGTGCATCTATGTTTGCACACTCCTGCAGCCCGTACAGCTACTATTCAGTTCCACACACCACTACACATGCTATCATGTAGTGCTTCACACTATCACAACAAATAGCGTGCATGCCAACAAACAAACACTCACCACTGCACCTATTTATGTTTCTGTTACCAAGAGCGGATCTGTGCTCAGACTTCATCTAATAGACAGCCTTTCCATTTCTAGCAAACTGCACTGTCTGTGCCCTGAGAAACTTGCAGTTTTCAAACAGTAAATTGCTGAACTTTTGGAACTTGGTGTTATTGAACCCTGGTTTACCAATATCACCCACAGGGCAACAACCTTGTTGAATGGTGGCATTGCATCTTGAAAGCTGCTCTCTGGCTTGAGGCCCTGTCCTTAGTTCTGCTCGGACTCTGCTCCACTTACAAGCAAGATTTAAAAGACACAGTGACAGTTTTCTTATGTACAAAAGCTAACACTCCCTGCTGAGTTTGTTCAACCCTCCACCCCTCCTTCTCCCTTCAACCTTCCATTTTTTGTTGATTGTGTCAAAATTCACTACTCTAAACTCCCCCCCCCCCCCCACACACACACACCCTAGTCATTCCTCTCCCTCTTCACATGTCCCTCAGTCACTGGAGGTCTGTTTCCACATGTTACTTTATGACGATTACATCTGCCCCCCCCCCCCTTCTCCGAACTCCTTATTCTGGGCCTTACTGTGTCCTCAAACAGGCCAGTAATACTGTCATTATCTCCGGCAGTGAAATACCAATAATTGTCTCTAATGATCACCACAAACTGCCTCATGTTGAGCCCCCATTTTCAATTGTGGAAGGAACTCAGCCTGGGTCAGCCATCACCGGCTGTCCCAAGCCTTCTCCAGTCTCAACTCCCCACACTCTCTCTCTCTCTCCCGTGTCTTCTTTGGCTAGCCCCAATGCCTCCCCCTCCCTTCCTCAACAGTGTACCCTCCATCTCCTTCCTTGGCATTCCTTGGTTTCCTGCACTTCCCCTCCTCTTGGTACCAACCTCTCAATTATTCTGTGGACTGCTCTATTTTCATTTTGTGCTCTTCATCACCCCTCGCCCCTCTCCCACATTGTATGGCACCTTTTGAAACATATCACTGTACCTGTGGAGGTGCACCAATCTCATGTTTGAGCATTCTTGCTTCCTCCTGCTGAAATACTTAGTTATGCCCCCTGGCTCCTACCTTGGAGTTGTAACATCTGGTCCACATGGCATCTGACGTTAGTGAAGACTACTTGACTTCATAGTCGCCAACTCATTGCCACCTGCCTCTGCCTCTACATCAATATACCATTGAGCTCTTGATCACGTACATGCCAAGGCATGCGATGTCCCATGCCTTGGACACCCATTCCTTTTCCCCCTCCCCCACACCCCACATCAGGACATATTCCGTACTACAGAGGGTAAGAGAGTGTTGGTCTGTGTGGGTACATGACCATAATTGATTACTGCAACAGAAGAACAATGTGTATTCTCTTGTCAGCCAAGATCTTTGGGACAGCAGTTTCACTGCACTTGGCGACTATGTTGAACCAGTCTTGCTCTGTATCTAGTGATTTCTGTAACCTTAGATATGTGATTTACATTGGGCCCGAAAAACTGAAGTTTCCCATGTATTCTTTCCAACACAGAAATTGTTTTGACCATAAGAAGACAGTGTAATGTTTCCTTTGAGAAAAGGACTTAATATGAAACCAGGACAGAAATTATGTTCAAGGTGTGTCAAACTGAAAAATGAAATGTATTCTTATAATGTACATGACAGTGATGAAGAGTATTGCCGGTGGAGTAGCCGAGCGGTCTAAAGCGCCTCACTGCGGAGCGCCCAGTTGCTCGCCATGGAGGTTCGAGTCCTCCCTGGGGCATGGGTGTGTGTGTTTGTCCGTAGGTTAGTTTACCTAGGTTTAAGTAGTTTGTAAGCTACGGACTGATGACCACGCAGTTTGGTCCGATAGATTTACAAACATTTGAACATTTTGAAGAGTATCATCCACCTTCAACCACAGTGGATGAGCATTTAAATACTTCAGTGTTTACTCTTGGTTTCTCACCCATGAAGACAACAGAGAGTTGGGAAAAGAGACAGACTGAGCTATGGTAGAAGAAAACTGCAAGAAGTTCAAACAGAATTAAAACAAAAAATAGCAAAGACACTAATGGCGGAACAGAAAGAACTATTTGCTTCAAAGGAACAGAAATCATACCAGAAATGCTCTGGTTTGGGCAAAATTGTGCACAATTTGAAAGATAGATGTATCATATCCACACCTTCCAGTTCATCTACTGAAAGTACCACAAAGGAATTCAGTGTTTCTACATACATGGTAAAGCAAGCTAGGAAAATAAAAGCAACTGAAGGAGTGTTCCAAGAACTTTGACAGGTTCAGTCTAAGCAATTGTGTTCAGAAATAAAGGTGCTAGTGTTTGAGTTTTATAAAAGTAATGACTATAGCAGAATAATGCTTGGAAAAAAATTAGAATTTAAGAAAAAGCATCCAAATGCCAAAGTGGGCTTATCGTCTTTTTTCAATCTTACCTATAAGTGCAAGGGGCACACACACTATGTTTGTATGTGAAACTTATCAAAATGCTAAGCTGATTTATGCTGCTATAAAGGATTCTAGTTTGTATTAGAAAGATGCAATGAAACTGCTAGTGTGTAACATGAGTTCATACCAGTATATGATGCACAGGTGCAAAAAGTGTTCTGGTAAGGCGAAACTAGCAGAATGTATGAATAATAAACTGTATGGTGAGAACCTTAAGGATGATGATGAAATTATTTCTTATAAACAGTGGACGCATAGATCGCACGACTCTTGAGACAAAACAAAGTACAGTGGAAAATTTTGTTGTGAAAAATGGGTAAACTAATCACACACAGCTTTAGAGCAATAGTACAATCTGCATATCTAAAGTTATGCAAGGATCACTTGAAACAAGATGAAATTATAGAAATACTAAACTTTTATTAAAATCATGCATTGATAGTTCAAGATGCTATTCAAGGATAACACTGGGACAACACTTAAGCAACTCTCCATCCATTTGCAATTTACCATCATGCTGAATCAAGTACTGTGTCTGTCATGAACTTGTGCGTTTTTAGTGACTGCTTAATCCATGATGCCACTGCAGTTCATGCCCACATATGCACTGTCATAGCACATGTCAAGAACAAGTTCTTAATCTACGTTATGCAAAATAATTCAGTGATGGGGCAGTTAGCCAGTACAAAAAGTGTAAAAACCTCAAAAATGTATGCATGTAGTACCACAATTTTCAGATTCATACAGAATGTATTTTTTTTTTTAAATAAGTCATGGTAAAATGTAAGTGATGGTATTGGTGCTACCATTAAGCACATGCCATCAAGAGCTAGTCTGCAGCATCCTACGGAAGGCCACATTCTAACACCTCTTCAATTATTTATTTGGGCACAGAAAAATATCTCTAGCATACAATCATTTTGTGTTTCAAAAGATGAGGTGAAATCCCTTGAAGAGTCACTAAAAAGCAGACTGGAACATGTTAAAAGTATTTCAGGCACACAGAGCTTTCCTCTGGTGGACTCCAACAACCTGCAGATCAGCAGACTGTTCATATGCAACATGTGTCTTCACAGTATGTGTGACCATGGATTCAGAAGCAAAAGTGGCAACATACAACCAAGTTGCTGTGTTATTGCTGTTTCTGATGATAAATGGTACTTAGAACGTGTTGTAGAGTGCTGTGAAGCAGACTGTGATATATTAGTGAATTTCATGGCACCAGCAGGACCAGCAAGATCATTCCACTGGCCACGTTTGACAGACATGTGTTGGATACCTTTTGAACATATTCTTATGGTATTTCCAGTTCCTAATATAGTGTCAGGGAGACAGTGCGACGGGGTGGAACATGCTTTCCCTCTTTCTGATGGAAAAATGCTTTGTGGTCATTTATGGGATAACATTATATGATTCCCGCTTTGGTGCTGCTCCATCAATGTGTGCCCTAATACAGTTTCCAATTAATAAACAAAAGTACATACTAATTATACACACAAAATGTAGGCATACACGGCGAGTTGCAAAAGAATAATGTTCACCACACAGCTATCATTTTAAATAAGTTTAATTTGTCTTCATCACACTGCACGTATTTAATCTTATAAAAATGTTTTTTGTGCAACTCGAGCCCCCACTCAACTTTGCACTTTTCCCCAAGCAGCAAAATTCTTTAACTGCAAAGGTAAAAATGGTACTTTGGCCGCAAAAACTACCACATGTTTTTATAGAATCGCCGCGACAAGCAACCGTGCTCTGCCACCCTCGGCAGTCCACATGACTCCCCTTCCCCCGCGCGACTCGGCTTCCGTTTTTGCAGTCCCGCGGAAAAACCCGTATGTCATAAAGTCCCCAAGCTTATATTTCCCGCGTGCGTCCATGCGCGTGCAATTTAAATGTGCCGGTGTGTGGCTCTGTAGAATACAAGTGCGTGGCATCAGCCTGGGGGTACTGTCATGACATAATACCCCCACTTGTGACTTCCAAACACAATGTTGGATGTTGCAAGTATCACCAAAATATAACACACCTATACCCCTCAAACACAAATAAGAAAAGACAATAAAAAATAAAATAAAAAAACATCTTACAACTAGTGACAAAAATTAAATTTTGTGAAATTGTACACATTTAAATTCTGTATATGTGACCCACATCAACAACAACATACAAAAAAATCACTAATATTGATGGTATGCCCCATGTCATTGTCTCATTATGGAATGAATACCATCATTTTTAATATACACTTCCCGTTGCACTGAAAAGTTTCACTTCCAACATCCCTTGTGTTGCACTTCAGTATATGGGCACTGGTCCTTACACTTCTGTCTTTTTCAGTTTGTAAGCCGATGCAGCTCAGGCTATTGGCAATGATTTTAGCTCTCTTGTCCTCTCAGCTGGCATGAAAACAATGAAAGGGAGAAGAAGAAGAAAAAAAAAAGGAATACCAAATGATTTTTCTTTTGACAAATGTATATATATTATACTGGGGATCCATCAGATTCACACCCCACCCCTCTGCTATCCAGATTTAGCACAATCAAAACAGAATTTCATGACAGAACTTCATACAGTTACACTGACATTGAGTTGTATTGTATTGTATTGTATCTTTATTGGTCCTGTAAAATCATACATTGTACAGCAGTACATAGAGATATAGGACAAGTCATATAATGTATATAGTATATTCTAAAATACAATAAAATTATTTAAGCCATACATAAAAAGCACATAACTGACTCTTTCTAGAATACACATACATTTCTAAGTTTAAACACTCACTTTTTTTTTAATCTTAAATATATATTTACACTTTTTCATTTCCCAAATTATTTTTCAGAAAAAAATTCATCCACACTATAATAGCACTTTTCAGACAGAAAGTTACTTAAAGCAGTTTTAAATTTATGCAAGCATGTTATTGCTTTAATGTTCTTAGGTAATTTATTATAAAGTTTTGTCCCTGCCTGCAGGGGGCCTTTTTGCTTTAGTGTCGTACGAGCAAACTGTACATGTATATCACGATGCTTCCTTGTGTTGTATGTGTGAATACTGTGATTTGTTGGTACGAGCTTGTTTTTGGAATCTAAAATTTTTCGTATGAACACTACTACTTCAAGTATGTAGAGGCTCGGTAGTGGAAGAATACACAGTTTTTTAAATAAAGGTTTGCATGAGAAACGTGGTGCTACACCTACCATGGCTCTTATTATTCTTTTCTGGGCAATGAAACAACTTTTGCTGGGTGGTGTATTTCCCCAGCAGATTAAACCATACCTTAACTGTGATTCTACTTGAGCATAATACACAGTTTTGAGGACTTGCATTGATGTGCAACCTGCAAGAATTTTGATACCATAACAAATGCTGTTTAGTTTGCTACATGTATATTGTATATGAGTGTTCCATCTTAGGTCATCTTGTATCCAGACCCCAAGAAATTTTGTAGCATTTACAGATTCTAGTGTTTTACTCAGCAGATCTATGGTTGGAGTTAGATTCTGTTTGTTCTGTATTGTATGTAGATTCATGGTGATTGTTTTCTGTGTATTTATTATTAACTTGTTTGCAGAGAACCATTCTGATAGGTGAGATGTACACTCTTTTACTTCATTCTGCAACTCTTCCAATGTTCCACCTTTGATAAGTATGTTTGTGTCATCAGCATATTTAATATATTTCTGGTTAGGGGTAAGTGGCTCCAAGTCATTCACAAAAAGAAGGAACAGAATCGGTCCCACGACGGAGCCCTGTGGTACACCGTATTTTATACAACATTTCTGTGAGTAGTATGATTGTATGTTATTCCCATTTTTGTGCACTATTTCAACTACTTGTTGTCTATTTATTAGGTATGACTGTACCCACTCATAGGCGGGACCTCTGATGCCCATATTTTCTAGCTTACTAAGTAATAAACCATGGTTTATTATGTCAAAAGCTTTTGACAGATCTAAAAACATTGCTACTATATGTTCTTTTTTGTCTATTGAGTTTAGAGCTTCATTTAGAAAATTAACGATAGCTGTCTCAGTAGATTTACCTTTTCGAAAGTCATGTTGCGTAGCTGAGAGGAGTTTATGTTTTTCAATGAAGCCTATGAGCCTTTTGTAAAAGATTTTTTCAATTATTTTAGAAAAAACAGATAGAAGAGAGACAGGCCTATAATTTTCTATGTTGGTTTTTTCCCCTTTCTTGTATAGTGGCTTCACTTTTGCTATTTTCAGCTTTTCTGGAAAAATTCCCTCCGACAGCGAGTTATTGCATATGTCGACCAAGGGCTTTGTTATTAAGGGAGCACACTTTTTAATGATGTGGTCTGGTATATTGTCAACACTGTATGAAGATTTTGATTTCAGCTCACCTATTATTTTTAACATTTCCTTTTCATCTGTTGGATATATGAAGAGAGAGTTACTACTACGGCTAGTTTTAGTCTGACATGTAATGGTGTCATTCTGTGAATTTTGCTTCACCAGACTGCTGGCTATCTCAGTAAAATACGAATTGAATTTATTTGCTATCTGTTGGGGATTAGATATTACAGATGAGTTTTCCTTAAGTCTGAAGTTTTCATGTTGTCTTAGTTTTACACCTGTTTCCTGTCTTACAACATCCCATGTGGCTTTCATTTTATTTGGTGCATTTTTTATGAAGGAGCTGTTGGCCATTCTCTTTGCTTCTTTTATAACTTTCGTTAAAATCTTTTTGTAATTCTTAAAATAGGAATCAAACTCAGGAGATGTTGTGCACTGTTTAGATATTTCATGAAGTAATCTCTTTTTCTTTGCAGATACTTGTATACCTGTTGTGATCCATTTTACTTTCCTATCACTTTTCCTGATTGTCTTACTTTCTAGCGGAAAGCACATTTCAAAATAGTAACAGAAAGTACTTATAAATGTGTTATATTTATCATTTGTATTTTTACATTCATAAACCTTTCCCCAAGTTTCTTTAGTCAAACAGTGCATAAAATATTGTATATTCTGTTCATTATACTTCCTAAAAGTAGTGGTTAGGTGCTGAGTTGAAATAAGCTGTTTCTCTAGTCTTATTTGAATTTCTTGGGCTGAGTGGTCCCCAAAACCTGTGTTGAAAGTTTGTAGTGTGTATTCCATGGGCACATTTGTAAATATTTGGTCAAGGATTGTGGCTGTGGTTTTAGTTACACGTGTTGGTGTTTTTACAGTGGCTTTTAAATTGAAAGTTGATAGTAGGTTTAATAAATCAGTTCTATGCTTGGACTCTTCTCCACAATCAATATTGAAGTCCCCACATATAATAACCTTCCTATTTTGCTGTGTAATCTTGTATAACATATTTTCAAGTTTTTTTAACAAGATACTTATGTCACCAGTTGGTGCCCTGTACAGACAAATTATAACTATTTTTTCATTAGTTATTCCAATCCCATTCACCTCAAAATCTTTCTCCACAGATAATTTTTCTAGGTAATTTATACACTTAAAATCTATGCCATTTTTAATGTAAATGCAACTGCCTCCACAATTATACTGTTTTCTACAAAAATAACTACCCAATACAAAATTTGGAAAAGATACCATATGCAGCTTTTCTTTGTTAAGATGATGTTCAGTTATACATAATACAGAAGTGTTTTTTATATCATTTTCTAACAAAATTTGAAGTTCATTTAATTTGTTTGATAGAGATTGTACGTTTTGATGCAACACTGTTAGGAAACTTGAGAAGCACTGAGCACTTCTTACCTTGTAGGATTTTCATTTCTCTTCACTTGATATAAAAAATCATTTCGACAATGAAGAGTTGCAGTTTTCTTGCCAATTGAGTCACTAACGATGTTTCTTTCTATTCGCTTCTCATTTTTCCTTGCTGCTGCTGATTCTGGAGGTACTGGTACTACTTCTACAGTTACTCAGGTCATAAAATAACTTGTTCTATTCAAAGGCAGAAAAGCCAAAGTCATTGTTCTTTTATTATATATCACTCAGTCTGCTCCAATGAAAAATAAACTCAAGATGTGGCATGATTATTACCATTTGTATGTGGATTTAGAGATTGTAATCTAATACTGTAGCCAAATTTAACCATCTGACAAAATGAACTCTTTAGAAAACTTTTTTTCTTCTTCTGACAAACTATTCAATTCATTTAATTTTCTTTCATATCATAAAATATACATTTTATTTTGTTTTTATAATCTTATATCCATTATGCAAATTTCAAGAATTTCACATGATACACATAGCATTTCCCACTTTCACACAGCATGATCCCTTAGATACACAATAACCCTATTCAAACATTTCTCTATCCCCAATGCACCAAATATATAATTAACTTTGTGCATTTCCACATTATCATCACCTATTCCAAATTATTTAAACTAATTGCACTGCCTTAATCCTAATCTGGGACTAATTAGAAAAAAGACATCCACGGGTCTAGTGTCAACATGTAAAACTCAAAATCTCCAGTTCACACTTGTACTTTATAAGATAATGTAATCCTTTATATACACATTTTCATCACCTCTGAATTTTAAACCCTGTCCTTACTGCTTCACATAAATTAATCACAGATATATAATACAGTTACAAAAATAAATTTACACAAATTCTTACCCCACTATATACACTGATCATACTTGGAGACTGCCTTACCCCATACCTTTCCTCACAATAATAGGATCATGTGGTTTTACCCTTATTGAATGTTCAAATTTTGGTACCTTACCTGGCTTTTCAGAAAATAAATTCTTATTGTTTGTCAGTAAATAATACAGCTCCCCCTTCGCATGGTCATCAATTCCCTTAGTATTGTTTACCTTCCTTCGTATCTCTTCCTCAACCTCAGCCTCATCCATTGTACATTTAGATATGTGCAGATGTGCCACTAAATCTTTATCACTCCTTGCACTTCTAAATTTAACCATTTTAATGCATCCTCCAGAATGGAGTTTCACCACCTGATCCTTACAATCAATGCAAGCCCCATTTTTACACAGGAAATCATTGCCAAGCACAAGATGTAGACAGAGATTTCTTATTACCAGAAAAAAACATGACTAAACATTTTCCCTTCTATATTTACATCTAATACAACCTCCTTAATCACTGGCTTGCTGTAAGTTCCAGTTGCATTTTTTTATTCTCACACCTGAAATTCAACTGCACCTGTGGTCCCAATCTGATTGTAAAAGTCTTCTTCAATGCCACTAATAGAGCTCCCAGTATCAATCAGTGCACTTTCACATACCCCTCCAACAGTGACCTTTATGATTGGTTGCACATATTCATTCACCTTTTTCTCTAATTCAGTCTCAGCTAAAAAGTCGTCTTCTATCTCGTGTATGCAGTGTTTTACCATGTTGCATACTTGACCCTCACTACTAGGGCTATCTGATTCTATGTTATCATCAACTACAAATACTTTTTCAAACACCTCTCTGAATTCTGGGTTCCCAGCATTTAGCATTGTTATTTTTCTTGCAAAACCAAACTTGTCTCTTTCCCATCCCTTTGGTTCTACATTTTTCCTACACTTTAAAAATTGAATCCAATCACGACCTGTATACTCATGCTCCTCTTTCTCCATCCACCTGACTTTCATTCCATCCTCTTTCATACCCTCATACTGTTCACTATTATAGATGACAAAAGTTTGTATATCATCCGCTATTTCTTGTTCATCGATAGATCCCTCATTTAGAGAGTCATGTTCATCATTCATTTTACTAGTTTCCAATTCGAATATGCTTTGTTCCCTCAATTCATGAAATTCTAGATCCCCCCAAAATATTTCTTTAAGAACATTGTAATATGTCTCGTTTTTCCCACATTGTTCTCCTAGTCTTTTTATATAGTCATATTTATGAATTTCCCAATCATCTGGTGCCCATTTCCTAATCCAATTGACTTCTTCATCCAGCCTTTAAATTTACACTTTTCATCCTGTTTCCAATCTTCATTAATTATAGGTGCTTGTATATTCTTATTTACATTTACATCTTCAAACCACACAACATCAACATGCACCAAACCAGATACAGCTCTTATTACACTGTCATTAGTAATTGCTTTAAATTTTAGAATACCCACATTTTTTCCACACATGTTAACATTTGAGTTTGTCTCATCTTGTTCAATGACACTCTTGCTACCATTCACCCATCCACTTGGCATACTCTTACATTCAATCGCACACTTATGCTCCACATGCAAACCTGATTCACCAAATACATAAGAAGCCAAACCAATGCTGTTTTCTTTAACATCTCTCCCACTACTTACTCTTTCACTAAACAAATCTCCCACATTACAATCTTCACTTGGATTTTTATGATTTCTTCTCTTATTGGCATTTCTCTTATCATGCTGTGTAAACCATCCCCCAACCATTTCTTCATTACCCAATATTGCATCCCCCTTAATTACCCAATATTGCATCCATTTGGAACATATTCTAGTTTCCTGAATGTTGTCTGTGTTGTTCATTTCTATTTTGTTCCCTCCTTCTTTCTCCATTTTCCTGTGTTAACCTTCGATCATCCCTGTTATTTCTTCCCCATGAATCTCTCTGATTCCTATTGTCACCATTCCATCTACCCACATTATTTCTCCAATTTTAATTTACATTCCTTTCTTGGTGGTGGTCATGCTGCTTATTTCCCCAATTTCTGGTATTCTTATTATCATTATGTTCCCTTTGGTTAGCTATATGTTGAAGCTCCCCAAGTCTAGGTTCATATGCCATTGCATGATCTATTTTTTCTATAAAATCTAGAAATTTTTCAGTAGAGTCAGTGGAGCAGTGTATAAGTTGCAAATTTAAATTCTGTGGCAACCTCCAGCAAAGAGTGTAAATTTTAGTAAGAGTTCCTAATGGTCTATCTAAGTGCACCAATATCCTTAATACTTCCTGACAGAATTCTTTCATAGTCTGTTTATCCCCTTTGTAAGCAACCCCGTTTAAGAATTCATTTTGTAACCTGACATGTTTAGCCTGGCTCCAGTACCTATCTAAAATTAGTTTTTCAAAAGCTTCAAAGGAAACAAATTTCTCAGCACATTGGTTAGCCCACGTCTGTGCAGGACCTTCTAACATTCTTTTGATGTATTTTATTCTGTAATTATCAGACATTTCAGGCAGGAATTGATCTTTGCATTCTGCAATAAAATCTACTACATGGTAGTTACTTTCCCCTGAAAAAGTTTTACAACTTGGTATCTGCATCCCATACCAACCAGTATTTGCAGATGCAGAGCACAATTCTAAATCACCCATCCTACTATTCACCTTTTCTATATTACATTTATTTACAGCTACTACCTGTTATATTTCCTTTCTTAAAACACTTTTTGTATTTTCCAAAATTTTCTTAGTTTCATCAACACAAGCCACAATCCTTTTGTTTATTTCAATTAAAGCCTGCCTAGTGTTCTAATTCCTGATTTCACACGTCTGTTTTCCTGATTCTATCCTGTCATTCAACTCAGTCTCAACAGCACCAATTCTGGCATTCAGATCCTTTTCTCTAACTTCAAATTTTTCAGTCAAATTTCCTAATATTTTGTCAAAGTCGTAATTATTTCATTTTTTAAAACACCCATTGAACTTTTTATTGAGTTTCCCATTTCAGCAATTGAATTCCCCATTTCTGATTTTATACTTATAATTTAATTTCCAATTTTTGTTTCCAGGCCTATAATTGAATTTCCCATTTCAGCAATTGAATATCCCATTTTTGTTTCCAGGCCCTCTACAGTATTTTTAAATTCAGTTATCATCCAACCCATCATTGCTTTCATTTCATCTGCCTTAGTTTAAGTGATTCACTATCACTTAAAACCCTATCAGTTTTGGAACTCATGGCTGGGAACAAGAGAACTGAAATCAACAAAACTAAAGCCTGCTGCGACACTTATCTTTTTGTCTGTGCTGCATAACTACAGCGTGCTGAGCTGCTGTTGACAAAAAAGCCGCTGTTGTGTGTCACCTCTGCCGCACCGCCGGTGCCCGATGATGGTCTAAATATACCGGCTGTTGCCGCCGCGTCTCCTGGTTCCACTGTTGTTGCCTGCCACACACTTGCTGCCACGGGCCGCTGACATTTTCTTCAACACGCAAATCGGAACATACCTTGCATGCGAAATAAATGAGCCGCGAAGTACTTCTCACTTCAGATGGGCATGAAATTCACTATTTCAGGAAATGGACGTGTCAGAACGTGCCTCAGTACTCACTGTTTCATGAAATGGACGAGCCCCCATATGCGATGGTGCGGAACATGCGTTTCACTCTTTCTGATGGAAAAATGTTTTGTGGTTGTTTAGGGGATGACACTATACGATTCCCGCTTTGGTACTGTTCCGCCCATGTGTGCCTTAATACAATTTCCAATTAATAAACAAAAGTACATACTAATTATACACACGAAATGTGGCCATACAGGGTGAGTTGCAAAAGAATAATGTCCACCACACAGCTATTGTTTTAAATAAGTTTAATTTGTCTTCATCACACTGCACATATTTAATCTTATAAAAATGTTTTTTGTACGACTCGAGCCCCCACGCAACTTTGCACTTTTCCCCACACAGTGAAATCCTTTAACTGCACAGGCAAAAACAGCACTTTGGCCACAAAAACTATCACACATTTTTACAGAATCACTGTGACGAGCAACCGCGCTCTGCCACCCTCAGCAGTCCACACAACTCCCCTTCCCTCGCACGACTCGGCTTCCATTTTTCCAGTCCCGCGGTAAAACCCCTACATCATAAAGTTCCCCAAGCTTATATTTCCCGCACACGTCCATGCGTGCGCATTTGAAATGTGCCAGTGTGTGGCTCTATAGAATACAAGTGCGCGGCATCAGCCTGGGGGCACTGTCATGACATAACAGTACAATTTGACACTTGATTTACACAGAGTACAGTTGATAACCATGGGAGAACTTCAGCTCCAAGTATAATTAACTGGTTAATGAAAGAGTTAGAATAATGATTATGCATGTTTCTAGAATAAACAATATTTGCATTAATGATAAGTCATCCAAGAGCGTGAAGAAGTGGTAAGTTACCCAAGAAGGCAGGGGGTTCATCATTCTTTGATGAATACATTACTTGGTGAGTAATGCCTTCCCTCAGCTAGGTGATCCTATTCTTCATTTCTTACATCACTCCATTCTTCTTCCACTATCCTATGAGTAGTTTGTAAGTTAATAAATCTTCTTCTATGTTTTGTTTACTATAGTTAGATGTAATTATAAGTTACCATAGTGTAATTATAGGTTGCCATAATGTAGTGTGTATTATGCTATGTTTGAGTGAATGTAGTATCTTTCCACCTGAATTATGTATCTTCTAAACAGCATATGTAGCAGCAGCAAAAGATTACACTTAAATTTAGTGGAATGATGGTTAAGGTTGGTACTTCCAAGATGAAGTCAGTGTGTTACACTTTAAATTATTGCATTTATGATCTAGCAAGTGAGTTGTGAGCAAAATGATCTGTAGCTATGCGGGAAATTTGTATCTGTGGCCATGAATTTAAAGCAATATGGTAATGAAAAGTTCTGGAATGTATATGGTTCTGTTTGTATTGAAGTAATGCAAGTAAAAGCTGGTAAGTTACTGTGGACTAGGCATATGGAGATTTCTTGTCGCTTTGGCAGGATTTTGATAGTTTTTCTTTGATTGGGTATTGAAAGGAATGTTCAAGGAGATTTGATGTATCACGAGAAATAAGGTAGTGGAATATTATGGTGATCAAGGTAAAAGGTGAGATAAGATGAAGGATATTAATTGCTGAGATAAGGTGAAGAATATCGATGAGATATGATGAGTAGTTAATTATGAGGTATAATGATAATGAGTAGGTAAAATGAAGTAATGGTAATGAGTAGGTATGGACAATGAGTAGGGAGCCTGTCTTTGCTATTGCAGATTTTCTATGGATTCTATCCACAGATTACTTGGTAGGATTTGTGAGTTTGAAAGGTGTATATACATTTCATCTTGGGCCGATACAACTGTTTTTGTGTAAGATGTTTTCCAAATTTTCAGTGTAACAGTAGTTCGAGAATCTACCATCTTTCTTGTTTTATATTTTGATCATTTAATTGCTGCTTGGTATTTGTAATCTGTAAGTAGGAAGTGGGGGTCATAATCTTTGGTTCATATGCTGTCTGTAGGAGTGTGTTTATCTTGTTACTGTAATGTAAGAGGATAATATTGATTTGGTATGGGAAAAAATAATATGATTTTCAAATTTTTGCTTTAAATTTCATTTCAATTTTTGATTAAGTGTAACCTCTATAGATATTTTTGTAGTACAAATCAAGTTTCCATCCTTTTCCTTAATAGGATTTCAATTAGCCCTGTATTGTGTATATGAATTTACACAGTTTGTCTGTGGAATATAAAAGTTCAAGGTGTATATCTCAATGTGGCACAAACATTAGTAGTCCAATAATAATACTGGTAGAAACACTTTCCACATGACTACATGTATATTGTGGGAAAGACATATTTTTGTGTAATTAGTGATAAGTTTTGTTGAGGCACTAATGTAAGGATTTTGTACATCTTTCATGTACTCTGCTGGAGGAGAGCCACCTCCAGGTGAAGGACATGTGGGACAACCATTTCTGAGGACCTGATGAAGGTGTGGACCTATCGTGAAGCTAAGTGAAAGTTTAAATGCTATGTGTGTAGTGTGAAGTGTAGTGAAAGAACTGGGAGATAACATGTCATCTCTTCTTTTTGTGCCAATTAAAAATAAAACTGGAAGCTTAGTGTTCCTTCCTTGAAAAACAATATTTTTTTGTTTTGAGTGATGTGTACAACTTTGTAAATTTTCATTTGTTTTGTAAATATTTTGTATATTTATGTTAATAATCAATTTGTTCTGGGGCTTGATGTAATTTTGTGGCCAGAATAGGGTGAACAGAATGTGTAATGTAGATTAAAGCTATTTTTGGAATAATGTACCTAGGTGTATTTCATATGATTTATTTGTGGCTATATAATTTTATTATTTAATTACCCAGTTTGTTATTTTAACAAATAACTATCTTGTTAATTAAATGACGGCGTGATGTAATGAAGCATGTTAGGATTTATTCCCATCTGCTTGCATTACAGAAGCTTCAGATGCCACTGTTGTGTAACAATAGATACAAATGTAATTAGTCTATTACCATTTTCTTTTCCAAAACTTTTGTTATTCTTTGTAAGATAACTAGCTGAAGTCATTTTCTATTATTTGGCATTGTAGAAATTTGTTTAATTAGCAATTAGTAATTAGTTAACGCCAGAGGTGTATTGTTAAAGTTCAGATAGTATGCTAATAGTATTTCTATTAAACTAATTTAATTCTTTCCTCATAATATTAAAGAAGGTATTACTATGTTTCACAAGTAATGTAAGGAAAGTTTTTCCCTCTTTAGTTTCGGTGTAATTACCATTAATTCCAAAAATATTGTTCATAAACATATTTTGTTAAATACATAAATGAAATACTATTAATTTAACTGAGATTTGTATATTAATTCAATCAGTATTATTTACACTATCTTTTACTATAGCCAGCAACATATAATTGTTTACTTTACAATTATAATTAATTTAATATACACAATTAACAACACAAAATTTCCAGTATCATTGGTTGAAAGATATAAACAGGATGTGTTCATGGCATGTAATTGAGTATTGTTTCACCCATTATCTGAGGCATAATCCATGCTAGTTCAAACTATTGTTTCATCCTTGATCTGATGCACAATCTATGTCAGTTCAGAGTATTGTTTCGTCCGTTGTCTGAGGCACAACCCACGCAAGTTCAGTGTACTGCTTTGTCCGCAATCTGAGGCATAATCCCCACCAGTTTGAACTTTAATTTTGAACAATTATGTACAAAATCTTTGATATTAGTCATGTGGAAAGTGTTTCTACCAGTATTATTATTGGACTACTAATGTTTGTGCCACATTGAGATGTACACCTTGAACTTTTATATTCCACAGACAAACTGTGTAAATTCACATTATTGGTGTGTGGAATGTGCTTTTCTGGTCACATTAATTGTAATTTATGAGACTTGTAGGCTGGCCATAAATGGGGACAAAGAACTGCGATTCTGTGTGTTGCTATGTTATTTGTAGTGAATTAGTTTTTGTACTATGAGATTTCAGCCAGCTGTTACCGAGAGCAATCACCAATGATAACATCAAGAATAATCAATCTACAACCAGGAAATGACACAAGGCAGTAATATGTAACAGTATTTAATGCCTTGCGGAAGTGAAGAAAAATGGCATATACTTGGGACCCTGTATCTACTGCACTCTGGATCTGGTAGTTGAATAGTGAGAGTTGCATTTTTAAATTGCTGCTTTTGGAACCCATATTGATTCCTAGGAAGTAGATTTCCAGTCTCTAGAAATGACATAATACTCTAACATCGTTTGTGCTCCAAAATTCTGCAACTGATAATTGACAGAGATATAGGCCTATAGTTTTGTGCATCTGATTGTCTGTTCTTGTATACAGGAGTGACCGGCACTTTTTGAATCCTTAAAAACACTTAACTCCTTTAGAGACCTGTGGTACACTATTATTAGAAGGTGGACAAGTTCCTTTCCAAAAATTGGTGTCCTATCAGGTCAAGTGACCTTTCCTCTGCTGAGCACTTTCAATTATTTTTCTATCCCAATGACACTTATTTCAATTTCTGCAATTTTTTTTTATTCTTACAATCTTTCTCTGTGAAACAGCTTTGCAAGAATACATTTAATATTGCAGCCTTTTGTGTGTCATCCTGTGTTTCAGTAGCATTCGAGTCAGAGAATGTGTCAGATACCTGATTCTGACCCATTTAGCAATTCAACATAGGACAAAAATATCTTAGGATTTCCTGCCAAGTCAGTCAACAAAACTTTGCTGTCAAGGAACACTTCTGGAATGGCAGCCCTTTAGCTGATTTTGGTTTCATTTAATTTTTACTTGTTCTGCAATCTATGTTTATATTTGCAGTGAAGTTATTTTTGCTTTTATAAAAGTTTCTTTATTTGGTTGTTGCACCATGGTGGATATTTCCCATTTCTCAAAATTTACTGAGCACTTACTTACCTAGCATGTACTGTATGTTGTACTTGAACTTTGTCCACAGCTGGTCAACACTGTCAGTGCTCATGTTGAGCAGTGATGCACTATGAAATCTGAACCTTTTTGGTTTGCCAAATAAGGAGATCACCCTATCTTTTTTGATATTTCTATTTACAGCTGTATTTATTGATGCTGTAATGGCCTTGTGATCACTGATTTCCTGATATATGCTAATACAATAAAAAAGTTTGGGTCTGTAGCAAGTGAAACATGTTATCTCCATGGCTGACACTCTATTTAACTGTTTGAAATAATTTTGGAATACTGCACTTACAAAAATATTTCTGAATTCTCAACTTTTTATTTCTTTATTGTAATTTCACACTGACAAATTACATGCCAGTAGGCCAGCAGCACCATTAAGCTGCTCTTCAGCCAATAGATAATACACAAATGAACATGAAGAGTGGAAAAACATAAGCCTGGAGTTTCAAACAATGGAGATGTAAAATATGGACAAGGTGATGATTATGATAACATTACAGATCTGACAGATGATAAAATACATGTAGTCACTATAAACACTGAGCCATGGTGGTTTTAAAAACATACATTAAGACACCAAAACACTGATGAGATGAAGAATACTGAAGACATTGTTTAAAACGTTACATTTGCGACACTTGCCTGGAGGCGGCCAACACTAATAAAAACACACACTGACACACTTGGTACATTAGCATAACACTGGATGAAGCGATGCTAAAACTGATGGTGCTGGATCCCACAAGATAGGGAGTGGAGGGTAGGAAGTGTGGGGAGGGTGGGAGAGGTGGTAGGGAGGAAGGGTAGGGACTCCAGGGTAGGAAGAGGAATAACAAAGCAGGGAAAGGGAAGAGGTGGAGGTGGGGGAGAGGGAGTGCTTCATCCATGGGAGGGGATCAGTGTTGGTGAGAGGGCTATATAGCAGCACGGTGTCATCCAGGAGGGAGAGGTGACAGAAGTTAGAGGTGAAAGGAGGGAGGGATGCTGGAGTGAAGGCATGGCATAAGCCTGGAATTGGTGAGGATAAGGTAGGCCAGCGGGTTGTGGGAGTCTATCCTAATGTATAGGATTCGGATGTGTTCAAGGTATTGCAGGAGATGGGGAAACGGGATGTGATCATACAGGATCTGTGTGTGAGAGGGTAGCTGGATATCAATACTCTATGTCTTCCACCCATCTTAAACTTGTTCATCACCCAATATATATCTGGTAAGTTGCAATCTCCACCTAAAACTTTAACAGGAGTAGGATATCAATGGGAAATATATTCTAAGTGCTGTAACTTCACATAACATTTATTAACACAAAGTAACTGCAAATTTCAATTTTTAACACAAAGAATAGTATATTACGTTCTCTGTAAAGTTTCCAGTGCGAGCGCATTACACAGAATGTGTGCTCAGACCATTTCCGCATGTGTCCAATCAGATGGCACTGACATAGTAGCCTTTGCATAACAGCGCCTCAGTTTCTAGCTCTGGTCAGCTCAGCAACTAGTTGAAATATTGCGCAGCATACATTTTCTTTATTTTTGAAACTTACTTCATTGGTGTCGTGTACCAATAGGCCCGAGGAACAATGGGAAGACAAGAAAGAAAAGACCGGAAAGCGCACTGGCGGCTTGTTGTTGTTGTTGTTGTTTAGAGGGGACTAGACTGCACAGTCATCAGTCCCCTGTTGCAAGCAAAGTCAATGCGGCGTATAGCAAGATGAAAAAACGATCATTGAAACACAAAAAATAGAAAGCACAATGGGTACACAATGACAAGGAGGATTGAGGTCACGACATGCAAGGAAGAAAACTCAAAGAGTAAAGAAAAATAATTGGACTAAAAAGTTACAGCAGAATGTTGTGGCTGGCTGATCACAAGGATAATAAAGGATGAGCCAGCCACTCTGCACATTCTAAAACATACGAATAAAAGCAGGGTAGACAACACAAAATAAGAAGGGTAAAAGGTTGTGAGAGATGGGTGCCTGAGAGTTCAGGCTAAGGAACCCACCGTTATATCAAATGGTAAAACCCAGCTGCACGGATAAAACGTAAAACACGATCAGCTGTAACAGTGTCGTCACCCAGAATAAAAGGAAGCGCAGCTGGCAGGTCAAAGGACTGTCGTAAGTCAGCTAAAAGGGGACAGTCCACCAGGATGTGGACCACTGTCAATAAAGTACCACAGCGACACTGTGGAGGATCTTCCCATCGAAGTAGATGGCCATGTGTCATCCACGTGTGACCAATACGCAGACGACAAAGGACGACTGACTCCTTCCGAGAGGCCCTCAGGGAGGACTTCCACGGAGCTGTAGAACGCTTCACTGCAAGGAGCACTGGTGGCCTCGGTGCCCCCAGCCCTTGCACCTGACGCACCTGAGGATGAGGTCATCTCTCTCACAACACCTGAAGATTTGGCCTTCGCCAATCTCGGGGATGCCATGGACACGAAGGATCAGACTTCACAGGCATAGACGAGTGCTCATGTCATCCCTCTTTCATCTTTGTCATCTTCATGCACCATCAATCAGGAGACAGCCTGATCCTCCAGTGGAATTGTGGAGGTTTTTTCTGCCACTTGGCTGAATTGCGTCAGCTGTTGAGCTCCTTTCCAACTCTGTGTTGCTCTCCGGGAAACCTGGTTTCCTGGTTATTGGATCCACACCCTTCAGGGCTACCGAGTCTACAATAGGGTGTCGGGCGGGATATGTCTATATGTATATGCCTATGTCTAGAGTTCCCCAGTGCCAAATCAAACAGCCCTGGAGGCTGTCGCTGTCAGGCTTCGGGCATCACGGGACGTTACCATCTGTTCCCTTTATCTTCCTCTTGATACAGATGTGGCACCAGCCAACTTAGAGCCCTGATCGCTCAACTTCCTTTGCCATTTATTCTTTTAGGAGATTATAACGCCCATCTCTCCATGTGGGGGAGCAACATGACTACAGGACGTGGTCGAGACATTGAACTAGTTTTTAACCAGCTTGGCCTTTGTATTCTTAATACAGGGGCCCCTACCTATTTTAGTGTGGCCCATGGCACCTTTTCCGCCATAGACCTTTGTGTGTGTAGTCTGGGCTTACATCCGCTCCTTAACTGGTTGGTCCACGATGACCTTTGCGAAAGTGACCATCTTCCTTTTGATCCCCCACGTCCAAGGCCATGCATGCCTACCACGCAGGTCCTTCCACAGTGCCAACTGAGCAGCATACACTTCAGTTGCAATGCTGGATACCCCTCTCCCTGCTGACACGACAATGGCAGTACACCACATTATTTCCATTGTTGTTTCTGCGACTGAGTCCACAATACCATCCTCTTCTGCCTTACCCCAGCGAAGACCAGTGCCCTCATGGTCACTGGAGATAGCAGCAGCGATTCGCAATCGCCACATAGCTCTGCAGCAGTACCGGTACCACCCCACCATTGACCACCTGGTTGCCTTTAAACATCTTCAGGCCCAGACACGGCGGCTCATCTGGCAAGCAGGCATGCTGGGAAGAGTACGTTTCCACAATTGGACCCCGCATCTCTTCTACCCAGATCTGGATGAAGATTCGCCGCATATCAGGTTACCACCCACCGGCGGGTGTCACGGGTCTCTCTATCCATGCTACTATCCATACCAGCCCGACCATAATTGAAGAGCATTTTGCAGTGCACTTTGCTCTCAATTCAGCATCCACTGCCTACACCCCAGGTTTTTGTACCTTGAAAGAGCAGGCTGAGCAAAAGCAGTTGGTATTTAGCACAAACCGCTGGGAGCCTTACAATGCACCATTTACCGAATGGGAATGTCAAAGTATTCTCGCCAGTTGCCCCAATACATCTCCAGGACTGGACCAAATCCACTGTCAAATGCTAAAACATCTTTCTGTAAACTAGCAACGCCATCTTTTGGATTTCTTCAATTGTCTCTGGACCGACGGAGTACACCCATCCCAATGGCAGGAGAGTATCGTTATCCCTCTGTTGAAACCAGGTGCACATCCATTGAATGTTGATAGTTACCTTCCCATAAGTCTCACAAACGTTCTTTGTAAACTTTTTGAATGTATGGGGAGCCGGTGGCTGCTGTGGGTTCTTGAGTATCAGGGTCTTCTCGCCCCCACAACAAGGTGCTTTCCGGCTGGCTTGCTCTGCCATTGATAACCTCCTCTCTTTTCAGAGTCTGGACGTGCACAACAAGCTGCGAACGATCAAGGATACAACATCTGTCTGGAAGTCCTCACAGCTGGGGTCCCGTAGCGACTCCATGGCCCTCTGTCGTATCCGCATTGGTCACACCCATCTGACGCATGGTCACCTCCTCCATTAAGAGGACCTGCCCATGTGCCAATGTGGTGCTCCATTGACAGTGGTCCATTTCCTGCTTCAGTGTCCCATTTTAGCTCCACTACAGCGTTCTTTTAACCTCCCGAAAACTCTCTCTTTGGTGTTCGGTGAGGATGCCTCTGTGGCTAATATTGTTTTACGATTTCTTCGTGCGGGTGGGTTCATTCGCAGATCACACCAGCAGCCACTCCATAGGCAACACCCTCACAGCTAACAGCAAATGAGAGACATCAAAAAGGAAGTCAACTCCAAACCTCAATCAGGGACGAAATTTTACAAAACAAATGAAATACTCACCAGCCACTGCATAGAGGAAGAACTATGAGCTCGCCATTTGCGAAGAGTACTGCACTCAAGAGTCACCCATCTTAACTTCATTCCAGAGGATAGCCCACACAACACCTACAAATGCCATGATGTCTCCAATCATTGACTCACAGGTCACACAACTCTGGAAAGGACATTTTCGTCCTTAGACTTATGTATTGTCAAGAGACTGCTACAAGGATGCAGATGACAATATGGACATAGGTGTAGTACACGACACCAACGAAGCAAGTTTCAAAAATAAAGAAAATGTATGCTGCGCAATATTTGAACTAGTTGCAGAGCTGGCCAGAGCTAGAAACTGAGGCACTGTTATGCACAGGCTACTTATGTCAGTGCCATCTGAGTGGACACATCCCCCCAGGGGGCCCACAGTTCTTTTGTGGGTACGTGTGTGGCGCGCACGGGGCCCCGAGCCAGAGCAGCCTTTCTTCTGCCCCAGGCTGCTTCAATTCCCCCCCCCCCCCCCCCCCCCCGGTTTATGCCTTCGCCCGAAGATGGGCATATTTCGTGAGCTACGGTGGTTCTTGTTGTCATTTTTCTTCCTTCGTTCCTTCCTTTCTTACCCTTTGTTTCTGTCTTTCTCTCCTGGTACTCTCCTAGCCTTCTTCTCCTCCTTATTAGTCTCTGCCTCGGTGTTTGAGACACTTCTTTACTTCTTTCTCTTCACTTCCTCTTTTCTTCTTTCCTCCCTGTGCGTGTCTGAAGGCCGACCCACGCATTATCATGCGTAGCAGGTGACGGGGTAACTCGTAATTCCCCGCCCCGGGTAGACAAGTAGGGCACATACGTACCCCCTGGTAAAGGCCAGGCCCAGGGAGGGGTGATTACCCAAGCTGGTACCTTCCGAACATGCCGATTGGTCCCTCCGTCAGTTCTTGGGAGGTGTGACCTGAGGTGTGAACAATCACCTAAGGCGGGTAAGCCCTCGGAGAGGGCCCCCACTAGGAAGGAGCGCGCCATCGGAGACGCCGGTAATCACAGGGGACACTTCCGTGATGACTTCCTTCTCCTCTTCTGTAACGTTGACCCAGAAATGTAAGATAGATTCGCCTCAGCCAAAGAAGACTCTGCCTAATTTACCGAAATTTCTTGTTGTGTCTCGCACCGACGGAAAAGACTTCAATTCTGTCAATCCTTTCATTATACAGAAAGGTGTAGATGCAATTGCTGGCCCTGTTAAAACCTGTTCACATCAGCGCAATGGCACATTGTTGCTGGAAGTGGACAGTGCCTTCCAAGCTCAGAAACTATTCCGGACTACATTGTTACACACGTTTCCTGTCAAGGTGGAAGCACATCGCACACTCAACTCGTCACGGGGGGTAGTCTTCACGAGATCCCTTGACGGGTTGTCTGATGCAGACATCCAATCCTATATGTACGACCAGGGTGTGACAGCCGTCCATAGGGGTAATAAAAAAGGCCGATAACCAGCTGACACCGGCACGTACTGTGTTTTTGACGTTCGACAGAGTTGACCTCCCGTCGAAGGTCAAAGCAGTTTTCAGTGCCACAGGTACAACCATACCCGTGAACATTGCCCAAATGCAGCAAAATGTGTCACTTGTGGTAGGGACGCCCATGAGGGGGATTGCCCACCTCCGTCCCCTCACTGCCTTAACTGCAACGGTGACCATGCGGCTTCCTCTTGCGACTGCCCGGTATACAAGGATGAGAAGGTCATCCAGCAAATTCGGGTTACGGAAAAGGTGTCGACATTTGCCGCTCGAAAGTTGTTGGCGAATCGGAAGCCCGCTGTCCTCCCAGTGAGCACATACAGTAAGGTCCTCACCTCCACTCGACCTACTAAGGATTAAGTACCCAGACCTGTGATTTTACTTTCACTGACACAGTTGTGCGATCCGCCAGGCCAAAGATTGCCCATTCTACGTCCCCACTTCCTCCTGCTGCTTCTAAGGTACAGTCTCCGTCAACTTCTAGTAAACCGCGGGCACCTAAACAAGATGCCCGGACCTTGAAAAAGGAACCCGTCCATGAGGATTTTCTGCGTTCTCAGGCTTCCCAACCGTCAACTGCCTCTTCTCGCCGTCACTCTTCCAGAAGAGCTGACAAGAAAAAGAGTTCCTCTCCTTCCCCGCCGAGGCGTGACCTATCTGTCACGCCACCCAACAGTTGCCGGCCTCGACCATCTTCTGTTTCACCGGGACGCTCCGTTTGCCGGGCGCCCGGCCCTTTACCGGCGGTGGAAACTACCCCTCCTGATCAACTCAGGGAGGTGGCAGGCGCGTCGGTCGAACCAATGGATCATGACCCTTTGCCCCCAGACAGCGATAGCAGTGCTCCCTCGAAATCCGGTCCTCAGCGGCCGTCGAGGTGACCCCGCTTGCTAGTTGGTTTTTAACCTTATTTCTTATCTCATTTTTATCATGGCGCTCCTTCAATGGAATATTCGCGGCATTTGTTCCAATCAGGAGGAGTTAAAACTACTCCTTCGGTTGCACTGCCCGCTTCTAGTCTGCCTCCAAGAAACAAAGTTGCGTCCAAGTGATCGACCTCGCAATATGCACTCCTCAGCTTGCCGGTCGGTTTGAGTGGTATGCACTTTCTGACACGTACTCGAGTGACCATTTCCCTTGTATCATCCACTTCCTCCATCATTCCCCATCTCCTCGCCCAACCAGTTGGAACATTTCTAAAGCCGACTGGGGGCTTTATTCTTCCATGGCTGTTTTTCCCGATCAGAATTTTCCTGACTGTGACCTCACAGAGGTTATTCTCACCGCTGCTGAACGTTCCATACCTTGTACATCCTCTTCTCCACATCGTGTCCAGGTCCCTTGGTGGACTGCAGCCTGCCGCGACGCGCTTAGAGCCCGGCGCCGTGCTTTACGCACCTTCCGCCGCCACCCAACTTTGGAGAATTGCATCAATTATAAACGTATGAGAGCGCAATGTCGTCGTATCATAAATGACAGCAAGAAAGCTTACTGGACTGCTTTTACTAGTTCTTTTAACCGTTTTACTCCCTCGACGGTTGTTTGGGGAGGCCTACGCCGTTTATCCGGCATCAAGGTCCGCTCCCCGATTCCTGGCCTGACTGTGGGGAACGCAGTCCTCGTGGACCCCACTGATGTTTCCAACGCATTGGGCTGTTTCTTTACGGAGGTTTCGAGCTCTGCCCATTATCACCCTGCCTTTCTCCCTCGCAAACAGGTAGAGGAGGCGCGGCCGCCTTCCTTCCGCTCTTTTAATCGTGAAAATTATAACGTCGCCTTCACCATGGAGGAGCTAGACCGTGCTCTCGCTATGCCCCGATCTTCTGCTCCCGGGCCCGATTCCATTCATATTGAGATGCTGAAGAACCTCTCTCCTGCGGGTAAGTGCTTTCTTCTTAGTACCTACAATCGCATATGGACTGAAGGTCATGTTCCCACAAGTTGGCGTGAAGCCATTGTTGTCCCCATCCCCAAACCAGGAAAGGACAAACATCTTCCTTCCAGCTATCGCCCCATTTCCCTGACGAGCTGCGTCTGTAAGGTGATAGAACGCATGGTTAACACTCGGTTGGTCTGGCTCCGCGAATCTCGCCGCCTCCTGACTAATATCCAATGCGGTTTTCGTCAACATCGCTCTGCTGCTGATCACCTCGTTACGTTGTTGACCTTCATTATGAACAACTTTCTAAAGAAGTGTCAAACAGTAGCAGTGTTCTTCGACTTGGAGAAGGCATACGATACCTGTTGGAGAGCGGGCATTCTCCGCACATTGCACACATGGGGCCTTCGGGGCCGCCTTCCTCTTTTCATTCAAGTGTTTTTGGCGGATTGCAAGTTCCGGGTACGGGTGGGCTCTGTTCTGTCAGATGTCTTTTGCCAGGAGAATGGGGTACCACAGGGCTCCGTCTTGAGTGTGGCGCTCTTTGCCATTGCAATCAATCCGATCGTAGATTGCCTTTCAGCCGACGTCTCGTTTTGTTGACGATTTTGCAATTTATTGCAGCACCCAGAGGAAGTGTCTCTTGGAGCGTTCTCTTCAACCCTGTCTTGACCGTCTATATTCCTGGAGCATCGCAAACGGCTTCCGATTCTCTACTGAGAAGACGGTGTGTATAAACTTCTGGAGATACAAGGAATTTCTTCCACCTTCTCTACGTCTCGGCCCTGTTGCTCTCCCTTTCGTGGAGACTACGAAATTCTTGGGACTCATGTTGGATCGTAAACTTTGCTGGTCCACACACGTGTCCTACCTGGCTGCCCGTTGTGCCCGATCCCTTAACGTTCTTCGCGTCCTCAGTGGCACGTCATGGGGAGTGGATCGTACCGTCCTGCTTCACCTTTACCAGGCCATTGTTCAGTCGAAGCTCGACTACGGAAGCCTTGTATACCTTTCTGCACGGCCGTCGATTCTCCGCCGTCTTAACTCTATCCACCATCGGGGATTACGTCTGGCGACCGGTGCATTTTATACCAGCCCTGTGGAAAGTCTGTATGCTGAGGCTGCTGTATTACCCTTGACCACTCGACGTGACATACTTTTGTGTCGGTACGCATGCCGCCTGCGGTCGATGCCCAACCATCCATCTTACCGATTATTTTTTGACGATTCAGTCGATCGCCAATATCAGTTGTCTGTGATTGCCTTGCTTCCACCCGGAGTTCGGTTTCGCCGCCTGCTACAGCGGCTCGATTTTACCCTTCCTTCCACCCTTCGGTTGAGCGAAAGCCCATTGCCACCGTGGCATCAGGCCCAGGTTCACACTCACCTTGAACTTAGTTCGCTCTCCAAGGAGAGCACTCCAGATTTGCTATACCGCTTGAGGCTTGTCGAACTCTGTTCGCGGTTCGATAATGCCATATTTATTTACACTGATGGTTCCAAGAGCACTGCCAGTATCGGATCTGCCTTCGTCGGCGGCGACAACCGTTTGCAATACAAGCTCCCTGACCTGTGCTCGAACTTCATGGCTGAGCTTTTTGCCCTCCACCAGGTGGTTTTGTATACCTGCCGCCACCGCAAACCTTTCTATGCCATATGTTCGGACTCCCTAAGTGCCCTGCAGTGTCTCAAGGACCCTTTCTCGAACCATCCTCTCGTGTATCGGATCCAACGCTCCCTCCAGTTGCTAGCAAATGACAGCTGTCACGTTTCATTCCTGTGGGTTCCTGGCCACGTGGGTGTGCCCGGGAATGAGGCCGCCGACATAGCAGCCAAGGCCGCAGCTCTTTTGCCTCGTATGGCTACCTTTTGCATCCCACCGGACGATGTTCAATGGGCTCTTCGCCGGAGTATCGTCTCGTCATGGCACAGTGCGTGGCTTTCACTGTACAACAATAAGTTGCGAACTGTCAAACCGATCCCGACCGCTTTGAGGACCTCCTCACGCCCCTCTCGGCGAGAGGAGGTCATCCTGGCCTGGTTGCGGATCGGTCACTGCCGTTTCAGCCACTGTCACTTGCTCTCCGCCGACCCTGCACCGCTGTGCTCCTGCGGTGAACTGCTGACAGTGCGACATGTTTTACTGACTTGTGTTAATTTTAATCATCTCCGTGTAGCTCTTCACTTTACGTCTACTCTGGAGGAAATTCTAGCTGATGACACACGAGCAGCTGCTCGAGTTTTGCGTTTTATCAACTTGGCCAACTTATCCAAGGATATTTAACCCTTTTAATTGTCTTTTATCTTTCGTTTTTAGCGTCTTGTTGATGTTCTGACAGTCACCATCTTTTTTTTGAGATCATAGCGAATCTATGTTCTTTGCTGGGCGCTAATGACCATAGAAGTTGTGCGCCCTAAAACCACAAAAAAAAAAAAAAAATAAAAAAAAGAGTGGACACATGCGGGAATGGTCTGAGAACGCATGGCCGGTGGGCATTCTGTGTAATGTGCTTGCACTGGAAACTTTACTGAGAACTCATTATACTATTCTTTGTGTTAAAAATTGACATTTGCAGTTACTTTGTGTTAATAAATGTTATGTGAAGATACATCACTTAGAATATATTTCCCATCGATATCCTACTCATGTTAAGTTTTAGGTGGAGATTGCAACTTACCAGATATATATTGGGCGATGAACAAGGTTAAGATGGGTGGAAGACAGAGTATTGATATCCAGCTACCCTCTCGCACACAGATCTTGTATGATCACATCCTGTTTTCCCATCTCCTGCAATACCTTGAACACATTCGAATCGTATACATTAACCACAAGATAGAGGAGGGGGGATTCTCCAGAGGGGCTTCAGGAGTGTGGGAAGACTGAGGAGCCAAAAGGCTTTCTGGCTGAGGGTCCTTCAGCTGCTGGCTAGTGTCTAATTTCTTTGGTGATAACGGTGGAAGGGGGGGACAAGTTTCCATCCCAGAAGAAGAAGAAGCCAGAGAAGGGGAACCCTTTTCTGGCTGGGGAGTGGGGATAACTGCTCCTGACATGGGAGGGGTGGGGGATAGTATGGGTCCTGCAGAAGATGGTGTGCCCCCAGATGTCTGGGAGGCTGAGGTAGAAGGGCAGCCCATAGGGCCCACAGAGGGAGGCAGAGCAGGTCAAGAAGTGGCCACCAGTGGTGGTGCCATTGTTGTAGCTGCCTCTGAGTAGGTTAGGTGGTCTAGAGTCTTGTACTCGACTATCTTCCACTGTTTATGTAGAGTGGGACAGTCCTGTGAACGTGGAGACTGGTGACCACTGCAGTTGATGCCATAAGGAGGAGGGGGCATAGGCAGTGTCCAGTTGTAAGGGATAGCAACAGTTCCAACAGGTTGCAGCAGCATTGCAACGAGAGGACATGTGCTCGAAACACCAACATTTAAAACATCGCATTGGAGGGGGGGATGTACGGTCAGACGTCACATTGATACATCAAGACCTTCACGTTTTCGGGCAGATTGTCACCCTCAAAGGCCAAGACAAATTTGCCAGTGGCCACCCTACTATCTTTTGCTCCCCAAAAAACATGTCAGACAAAATGGACTCCGCGTCATAGATTTTCGCGTAACTCTTCATCTGTCTGCAGCAAAAAGTCTCTGTGATAAATGACCCCTGTACCTTATTTAAGGATTTGTGGGGCGTTATTGAGACAGGAATGTCGCCTATGTGGTTTTGTGGAGGTTTTGTGACTGAGCATGGGTCTCCGCCTGTATTAGGACTGAACCGTCACGCAGTTTGGACATGCCAGCAACTTCTCTAAACCTTTCCTCAAGGTTTTTGACAATAGGAAGGCTTAGTTGCCCGGAAAGTTTCCCCATCCTGTCTGGTACACACTAGGTAATGTGGTGAGTATGGCTCAGTCTGCTTTGTGGGCCCACATTCACTCCATGATGGAGTTAGGGAAGGAAATGATTTGGGGTCATATCTTGCAGCATTGAAATTAAATTTGACACACTTTGAAAATCGTGGCTCTAAGTCAGGTGTCTCTGAGGTTTGTTTCCTCTTCATTGCAAAATGTCTGCCCCGATGCCAGCCACTCTGAAACAGGGGCTCTCCTCAAGGTCGCCACTCAGTCACAGCAACGCCACCTGGCAGGTTGACCATTTCTGGGAGTCCTGATGCCCCACAGAGACAAGTATCGACTCCTTGGCATTCATGAGGAGGTCACAGCTCAGGCATTGGCAGTGTGATCCCTGTGTAATTCAGGGGGCTCGACCATGAGGGTACATAACAGCCCCACCACACGAACTGGCTACACATGCTGGTGACCTAGCAGGGGAGGAGTCTATAGCGAGGAAGGAATTTGGAAGTAAATGGTAGGAATCCGCGCCTTAGGGGCCAGGTTGGGTGTTCTTCCCCAAATGTCTCACACTTAGACTGAAATTTTGATGGAAGTCAAACCCCAAAGGGGACCTAACTGGACCAAAATTGGTGAATATGGCAAACAAAGACACAATTGTGAAACCAGCAGTACCGTGGAAATAGCCTGGCCGACATCGCGAGAACACTTAGAGACGGGGTTGGAGAAGGGTTGGTGGGGGGGGGGGGGGGGAGGAAAGGGATTAGGGAGGGGAGGGAACTGGGAAGAGGAAAAGTGACCTGAGAAATAGGAAGGAAGGTGGAAGTAAGGAGCTTTTTCATTTTGGTTGTGAATGTGCGAAGGAGGTGCTCAACTTCCCCGTTTTATTGACGATGGAATGGGGGAGCAGTGATGTGATTGATGCCACACTGGGCACAAAAGTCAGAAAAGTCATTAGAAGTGAATTGTGGTCTATTATCTGAGACAAGAGTGTTAGGTAAGCCTTCAAGAGAAAAAGTTTGGCGAGAGTTGCTGTGATTGCCACTGTGGAAGGAGATGCACAACAGACAACAAATGGAAAGATAGGGTAAGCATCTTGACCAAGAACCAGGAAGTGCCAAGGAAAGAGCCAGAAAAATCAATATGTATGCATTTTCGTGAGTGCGTAGGGGCAGGCCAAGGTGACAGAGAAGTCTTTGGTGCTGGCACCTGAGAGGCACAGCTTTTGCAGTAAGCAACCATGTGTGTGATGATGTCTGCATTGATGATGGGCCAATAAACATGGCGGTTGGCCAGCGTCTTCATGCAAGACATTTTCCAGTGTCCCTGGTGAAGAAGTCAGAGTACTGCCAAATGCAGAGATGCTGGGACAACCACGTGCAGTGAAGTGTCATCAGAGGCAAGCATAACAACACTGTTACATGACATAAGGCAAAGACACAGAGAGAAGTAATTGTGTATCGGATCAGAAGCTTTTCCAGAAGGGTAGTATTGCCAGCCTTTATTAATATAGCTGATAACATGGCACAAAATGGTATCCACCGCTGTGGCCTCAGTGAGTCAATCCCCTATAATAGGAACTGAGCTGTTTAGTCCCCTCTAACTCCTCACAACAACAACAACAACAACAACAAGAAAACTCTCAACTATGTGTCATTCTGCCACACTCAAATGAAAATGGAGAAGTTTATCCCTGTAAAATGTGGTGTCAGGACACATAGATGGGATAAGGTATTTTCAATGGCATGCTGAACCATAGGTTGAAAGGGAATTTCATAGTTAAAGCAGGATAGAAAAAGAGCCCAACATTAAAGTCTGTGGGCTGCCTTGTCTGGTACAGACGCTGCAGGATGAAAAGAGATTCCAGAGGTTTGTGATCTGTAATGAGATGAAATTTGGTTCTATAGAGAAATACACCAAATGTTACCAAAGCATAAATGTTATCCAGGGCCTTTTTTTCCATTTGAGAATTGCATTGTTGAGAGGTGTACAGCATCTTCGAAGCATACTATGACGATCCCCATTTAATCTGGGCTACCGTGATAAATATCAATTTGATTAGAAACTTAGACACGAGTTCACTTTGAAGAATTTTTATTTCTATCACAGATTCGTATTGTACAACAGCACCAGAACTAGTCAACAACCACTACGTTCTCTCCAGGTGCTCTATTCGTCTGACTTATATAGAGTTAATGACAATTAACATTGGCACAACAATGACTTGTAATTATTGGTATACAATTAAATCTTTCAAAATACAGTAGTCTGATGAAATGTAAATTATAACTTGATAGAAACCGTAAGACAAAATATTTTTATGTTACAAGAAATTGACAAATTCCAGCATTACTTAACAATAGGATTGTATTAAATAATCAAACTTCTAGAACATACTATATTGTTACTTAAAATTTGTAAATAATGCTTGACAATCAATCATGATTAATTGCTTAATTTACTAGATGTACTGAAATCTGGTCAGGCCATAAATACTACGAATTTTATTGGAATTTAATAAAGGGAATAAAAGGAAAGGTAAAAACAATGTGGTTGATATAAGGTAGAAAGGAAGAAAACTGGTATCCTGAGCTTCACTATAGGAAAAAGGTATCCTGTACTTCAGTAGACCGTGGCTCACATTACATTATACATCCCTCCAGATCTTCTGTGTGTTTCTTGCCACACACAAAAGATCTGTCATTGCGTGCAACGAAGGACATGGGCAGTACTATCAAAGCAAAAATGTTTACAAAATGGAAAGTAAAGAATAAACAGATTACCAATGGAGCAAAGTTAAATCATAGTATTCGTGACTTGACCATCACATTGACTGTTTCTTTGACAAATTAATTTTGTGTGTGTGTGTGTGTGTGTGTGTGTGTGTGTGTGTGTGTGTGTGTGTGTGTACATTACATCTTTCTTTCTGCTAGGGGTCTAGGTTTTCTCTTGTCTGATAGATGAAAGATTTATATCAGTCTTCATCGCCATCTGTCTGAGGTCACCATACTACCACTAAGGATTGAGCTGAAATAGCACAAATCGTGTCAATACCTTTGTAATGGAAAATGTTGAGTCAAACCAATGGTGACCAAGCTGCTGACATGTCCAGTTTAATAACTTGAATGTCAACCCCTCGTACCCCTGATTTGAACACATCAAATCTCATTTACATAAAAAAAATAAACTAATAATATTGATATCATAAATTTTTCTGTTTTTATTTGATCAGTTTTATAGCGATTATCTCTCAAAAGTTAACTTTAATCTGGAAATGACTAAGTTTTCTTATACCAGCAAAATTAGTGATTATTCACTCAATTATTAAAGATCAAGATGAAAATAATATGCAGAAAATATAATTACACAATAATATTATTTACACTAATTTTTGGTAGGTCAGACAGTAAATTATAGATTGATCATCATATTAACAATATATATAATCTATGTATGTATGTATGTATATCTACATACAAGTTTTTACTTGCCTTTTTTTATGAACATTATAGCTTCATCTTCCATTCTATAAGCCACTGATTCTTTTTAAGTGTCCAGTGTAGACTTATATGTATGAACATAACATGTCATCTGTACAAATCTCTCAATACAAAGGTTCTACTTATATTGATCCTCATTAAATTAATAGGGAAAATTCCATACATATTCCATTAATCCACCCCCCCATGACTAATTAAAACCCACAATATTACACTGTAAAGGCTATTTACATTGTTATATTTAAGAATTTGCATAAAGTATAACATCATGACATTACAATTAATTTTTCGAAATCATCTTGTACTACACTATTTGTATAACTTTAGCTCAGTCACATTCCTCAGACCAAATAGTTTTTCCGATTTGGGGTATACAAGTCTATATGCATTTGGATGAGAAATTTCCTTTATCATAAATGGACCAACATATTTATATCAAAAAACTTCTTTAACTCACCACTTAAAGCTTTCAACCTCTCATTAGTTTTCACTAATACATATTGTCCCAAGCCAAAAGTAGACATCTTCCCTTTGCTGTCGTGTCTCTTTTTTCTAACATCAGCTTGTTTTTTACAATTTCTTCACGTTCCTGGGGTGATAGGCATTTACATGCAGGAAAAGGTACAAGTTCATTTATAAGGTTGTCTGGTAGTTCGTTATGTACACGACAATAGGTTTGGAATAACCTGCCAATTTCCCTCATATATCTCTCAGCAGGATTGCTGGAGGGATGATACACAGATGTTAAAATATGATTAATATTCTCATCACTAACAAAATCTTTCCATAATTTAGATGTAAATTGACTGCCATTATCTGACAACATACACTTAGGTTTTCCCATACAATTAAAATAATCAGATTTAATTTCATTAATGATACTATGACTGGTTGCTTTTTTCAATGGATACAATTTTATGTACTTAGAGAATACATCAGCCATTACAAATATATAGAAAAAACCTTTAGATTTAGGTAAACTCCCATATAAATCTATAGCAACAATTTCTAGTTTCTCCTTATATAAAATATTTTGCATGTACTCCTTACAATTTTGGTTAGACACTTTTACTCTTTGACATCTGTCACACTTACTCAATAATGTTCTTACTCTTCTGGATATGTTATAAAAGTATATAATTTCTGTATGTTTTTGGATACATTTCAAGGCAAATGTCCAAAACTTTCATGTATGTATCTGATCAATATATCTATATAAGGCTCTGGCCAACATAATTTCCACATATCCCTATCAATGTTCATTCTTCTAAACAGAATAGTATTTGTCAACTTTTTCATGCCCCTCTTTACCAAGATAGCTTTTTACTAACCTCCAATTTTGGTCATCATTTTGGCATCTCCTAGTATTTTTACAGATTTTCCATATTTGATCCTCATGTTTCACACCTGTAATATACATGAGTCTGAATTCTCTCTCATGTCCCCTACTAAAATCCTCATTTTTGTTACAAACAGGTAAATGAGAGAGACAGTCCGCAACGACATTATCTTTGCCTTTGATGTGCCTGATAGAGTAATTAAATTGATGTAAAAATATTGTCCACCTTGTTATCCTATCATGGTAGAGGCTACACTCCTGAAGATAAATTAAAGCCTTGTGATCAGTATACACAACTACTTCATGACCTAACAGGTAATTGTTGAACTTTGAAAATCCCCAATAGATAGCTAATAATTCCTTTTCAGTAATAGTATACATCCTTTCATGTTTTTGCAAAGTTCTGCTAGCGAAAGCAATGGATTGCCGAATAGTTTCTCCATTTACCACTTTTTCCTGGAATAAATGTACACCTACCCCATAATTACTGCTGTCTGTAGTAATACAAAACAGAAGGGTCATACAATATTCTTCCCTTACACAGTTCTCTTTTGATAGCATCTACTTCACTAATTTTACACTCTAAGTTGCTCATTCGAACATCAAACTGGACATGTTTTGACTCAACTGATATTTTAAATTCAGCAATTTCATCTGTTAATTGTTTCAGTTTTGTGTCAAATTTGACATCTATGCCTTTTATCTGTTCAGAAAGTTCGCTTTTATTTTTCTCTAAATTTTCTGAAAGTTCGCAAATATTTCTATCCACCTTTCGTATTTTTTCTGAAATCCCACTTAGTACCCAGAGTTTCTTCAGTATTTCTGAAACTGGATCTACTTTGATTTCTTGCATGACTTTGTTCCTACTCACGTTACTAGCATTTTCCACAAAATATACACTTTCTTGCTCTAATTTGAAGTTGTCTTTCCCTGTGCCTGACATTTGGCTAATGAGTCTACTTTCTGCACATCATACGCAAATGATACAACAGTTTTCACCACACTAATGGAAAAAAAAAGAGTTTGTCTACTTATCTTTTCTGGAGTCCAGATGAGAAGTTCCTTCGCTGTTATTTTATAGAGCTGTTAACGTAAGTTCACCTTTGTTTGTTGATCTTTCTTGCAGTGACTTCACAGTATGTAAGCAATGTTTTCTATTCATTTGTCCATAGATATTCCTTTTAACCTTTGCCAGTTTTTTCAAAGTCCACAGTTCTTCTTTGATATTACATCCTCTGCTTCAACCTGGAACAGAAAGTCTTTAATATTCTTGTTCACAAACCCAGCTCCTAACACCAATTATGATGATCCCCATTTAATCTGGGCTACCATCATAAATATCAATTTAATTTGAAACTTAAACAAGGAGTTCACCTTGAAGAATTTTAATTTCTATCACAGATTTGTATTGTACAACAGCACCAGAACTAGTCAACAACAGCGCCATCATCTCCAGGTGCTCCATTCGTCTGATTCATATAGAGCTAATGACAATTAACATTGGCACAACAACGACTTGTAATTATTGGTATACAATTAAATCTTTCAAAATACAGTAGTCTGATGAAATGTAAATTATAACTTGATAGAAACCGTAAGACAAAATAGTTTTATGTCACAAGAAATTGATAAATTACAGCATTATTTAACAATAGGATTGTATTAAATAATCAAACTTTTAGAACATACTATATTGTTACTTAAAATTTGTAAATAATGATTGACAATCAATCATGAATAATTGCTTAATTTACTAGATGTACTGAAACCTGGTCAGGCCATAAATACTATGAATTTTATTGGAATTTAATAAAGGGAATAAAAGGAAAGGGATTCTTAGAGGTAGAAACAATGTGGTTGATATAAGGTAGAAAGGAAGAAAACTGGTATCCTGAGCTTCACTATAGGAAAAAGGTATCCTGTACATCAGTGTACCGTGGCTCATGATGTTACATTACAATACGCAATGGGACCTTCAGACCCATCCAGATATTTTTGTGCTAGAATGACACCTATCCCAAGCTGGGAGGCATCGGCAGCCATGGTAAGCAGGTGACCAGGATAATATGTAGCAAGAGAAGGTACCTTCTGAAGATAAGATTTGAGATGTTGCAAGGAAGCATCACAGTCAGCATACCAATTAAAAGGAACATTTTTGCAGAGAAGACAATGTAAATGGATGTGCAATCTCCACCACTGACAGTACAAACTTGTGATAATAAGGAATATTTCCAAAAAAGTCTTAAAGTTCTTTGACTATGGTGGAATAAGGAAGAGCATTGATAGCAGCTACATGTTCATTAAGAGAATGAATGCCATATCTGGAAAGTTGAAACCTCAGGTATATGATGGAGGGTTGAAAGAATTGAGATTTTTAAAAGTTGCACTTAAGGCCTGTGGATTGAAGGAATGAGAAAAGTGTACGTAAACTGCTAAGGTGTTCATCTGTGGTAGCCCCTGTGACTACAATATCGTATTCATAGTTGATGCCTCCTGGAACAGTGACAAGAAGTTGTTCCAGAAAATGTTGAAAAATTACAGGTGCACTGGCAACCCCAAACGGTAGCCATTGATATTGATATAATCCAAAGGGTGTGTTTAATACAAGGAACTGGCAAAAGGCTTCATCTTGAGGTATCTGATGATGAGCTTTCAAAAGGTTAATCTTTGAGAAGAACTGGCCCCCAGCCAACTTGGAAAACAACTCTGCATGGTGTGGCATGGGGTTCGTATCAATGAGGCACTGAGCATCACTGAGGCTTTGAAATTTTCGCAGAGACATAGACTACCATTAGGTTTGCAGATGACCATTAAAGGCGAGGCCCACTTTTTTGGAGGTTATCAGTAGCAGAACTCCAAAGACTGTCAACATACCCAATTTTTGCATCACTGCGTCTGACAAAGCCTCTGGGAGTGGCAGTGGCAGAAAGAATTACGGCCAGGCCATTGGCTACAAAGTAACATGCACCTCAAAATTACTGGGCAAATCAAGCCAGGCAAAAAAAGCATAGAAAATTATTCTGGCAAAGACTCCAACTTTGAGCAAGGAATATCATCAGAGCTGTTGTTGACCATATCATCTACAAAAAAGCCAAAAATGCTAAATGCATCGTAACCGAATAAGGTTAATTTCAGATGACAGACTTGTAAGAAACGTTGACATCTATCTGATCTAGTGAGGAAATCTGTTGAGGGTTGTAGGTATGTAAATGTCATGAAACAGAAGACAGTGGGGGGGGGGGGGAGGACCCCATCCCCAGGCATATACCTGTGCCCCTGCAGCACAAGTAATTTCAAAAGTTTGAGCAATGGACAAAACCTCTTCTAACGTGGGGTTGTCAAGTTGAAGAGCCTGCTGACAAATATCCCTGTTGGAAGCAGGCCATAGAATAGCATTCCCAATCATGGAATTGGCATATGATTCTTTATGAATCTCGGTAATGAACAAACATTTCCTACTAAGCCCTGGTAATTTCACTGCCCATGCCCTGTATGACTGAGGAGGTTGCTTTTTACATCCATAGAAAGCTACAAGTGATGCAACTACGTGAGACTGTTTCTCGTAATAAACAGACAGAAGAGATCACATTTCACCAAATGACGAGGTTTGTTTTAAAGAAGCCAACTGAGATAGAAGTTGATACAACTTAGGAGATATCCAAGAGAGAAAGAGAGACTTACAGGTTTGTGGATCTGGAATTTCAAAAGTCATTAAGTGTTGCCTTAGGCGTTTTTCATAGTCAACCCAGTCCTCTATAGTTTCCTCACATGATGGGAAAGGAGGAATGGTCAACACTGGTTGACGAGTGTTGGAGGCGCCATGAGAAATTTCTGCAAGGCAAAGGTGATGACCCTCTGGTGTTCATCATTGAACACTAGAAGGCCACCACTGGTGTCTGTGAGCAGCTTTGCTGTTACACGAGACTTAATAGGATTTGTTCTAATGTAGACATGTCTTCCAATGTATCTTAAAGTGGGAGCACAGAAAATCCCATTTTCATTGCCACTTAAGTGTTGTAACTACACATAACATTTATTAACACAAAGTAACTGCAAATTACAGTTTGTAACACAAAGAATAGTATAATAAGTTCTCAGTTAAGTGTCCAGTGTGAGTGCATTACATAGAATGTCCATCAGCCGTGCATGCTCTAGCTGTCTCCACACCAGTACGCTCAGATGGTGCTGACATAGTAGCCTTTCATAACAGCGCCTCAGTTTCTAGCACTGGCCAGCTCGGCAGCAAGTTCAAATATTGTGCAGCATACATAGCACTAAGTTTTCCCTCAGATGTTATGCCAGGTGGTCTCTAAACTTTTCTGTGACTATAAATATATTCACTGAGCCACTTACTGGCATGTTAAACAGACAATCACATTCACACAATTTAAACATTTGGCCATGGCCTTCATCAGAAAAAGAATACATACATTCACACAATAACTCAGACAACTATAAGCACACAACCAACATCTCTGGCAACTCCAGCAGATTACCCATTGTTAAAACTTCCATGTTTCATACTAAACTTCACCCAAATTATTTCAGATTCCAAATCCGCACTAATTTCAGATACTCTGTCACTATAAATAGACATCCCCTTCAATGTTCAACCCATCTCTGCAGTATATGTTCCAGTCAGAGTTTAGAAATTCATTACTATTTACATCTGGTTTGAGCCAACTTCCTGTTCTTAGTACTATTTACGCAGTGAGAGCTGTTGTGGGATCTTTTCATAATGCTCATGCAATGAGCTATTACTGTATTTATCATTTTTCTCTGTTCTCTTGTGTTTGGTACACCATTAACTGAAATCAGTAGAAAGCTTGAATGTTTGTGTGTGTTTTTATTTGTGTTTTTTGTGCCTAGACATAAAAAACACGCACAAACATTCAAGCTTTTGCAATCATTGGCCACTTCGTCAGGAAAAGAGGAAGGAAGGAGGGGCAAAAGGAAAGGATGCGGGTTTTAAGGGAGTGGATGAGGAGTCATTCCAATCCCAGGAGTGGAAGGACTTACCTTAGGGAAAAAAGGAAGATAAAAGTAAATTCAGAGAATAGAGTCCCAATTCGCTGGTAAGGAACATGTTCAGAAACGAGGTGGATGGAGTCCTTTATGGAAAATCCGAAAGCCTGAAAGGCATCCATGCCAAATAAATTTGCAGTACGAGGGTCATCTACAACCAAAAAGGTCAAGAAATGAATCACATTTTTATATGTTGCCGGCGCCATGAAGTTTCCTAGAACCGCAATGCTCTGTTTGTTATAGTTGACCAACTGTCGATCAACTGAAGAAAGTGCAGCGGACCCCAGGTCTACAAAGGTTTGGGCAGCACCTGTATCCATCTGTAAGTGAAGCATGTGTCCCAATACTTTAAGTTCTAAAAACAATTGTCATGCTAGAAGCCATACGGAAAACACAATGAACGTCCTTGGTAGAGTCAGAGTTGAGAGAAAACAGAGCGGCATACAGCCGCAATGTGACCTTTCTTCTTGCATTTATTGCATGTGGCATGGCATTTAGGACATGCTGCATGGTCATGCTGGACAAAGCGTAAAGGGCACAACAGAAGCATTGTGTGCGGCCGTAGTGATGCCTACCATGACTGTTGTTGAGCTGCTGTTAGCTGTCCTACCTGCCACTGAGAAGAAGTGTTTACTGCTGCTACATCCTCCACGACATGTGAAACAACAAAGGAAGGACCTGCAGAAGTGGGATCACCCTGATACATCACACAAGGCCTCAATTTGATCGCCGGCTGTTCACAAAATCTCAAAAGACTGAGCAACGTGCAAAACCTCAGCCAGTGATTGGTTTTCACATTGAACAGCATGTTGACGAACCTCTTTGTCAGGAGCAAACCTAATAACAGCATCATGAACCATAGAATCAGCACAAGAATCCTTGTGAGTATCAGTAATGAACACACATTTCTGACTCAAACTCTGAAGTTCTGCAACCCAAGCGTGATGGGGCTTTTTCTGACAGCAGCAGAATTCAACATGCGCAGTGACAACATGTGTGTGTTTGTGATAATAAGTAGACAACAACTTACACATCTCATCAAAGGAAAGAGAGGCCGGGTCCCACAGAGGTACTAACTGGCTGAGCAATTGATATACACAGGGAGAAAGCCAGGATAAAAATAAAACTATACATACGTTAGCATCCGTGACTCCAACACAAGAAAATGTTGCCACAGCCACTTCTCATATGCGTCCCAATCTTCAGCTGAGTAATCATACTGAGGAGACAGGGGCAGAAACATTGACGGTGCAGATACCCTAGCAGACAACATGGTGGAAAGCATCATGATAGCAGATGTAAAAGCTCTCTGCTACTCGAGAAAAGCCCTTACGGAGAACATGAGCAAGCAAGAGATGCATGGAACGTGAAACTCGTAGCCAATTACTGCTGTACAGCACACTTGAACACGCAAAACTCACCTTGTCAAATCTGAGCCTAGACTACCGACACGGCTACCTCTTCCTCGGCTACACTCCCCGCTCTCCACAAGGTGTTGTGGTGTTAGCTTTGTTGAGCAATGAAGAAGACGTCTGGTGAACATTTGAAGCACTGCTGGTGGGATTTGAAATAGTCCACACCTTAGTCAAATATGCTATGTAGGATAGAAATTGAATTTTATATCAGACAACACTGTGCATCCTACATGTACTCCCATGCTTTTAGTCACTTTTGTACTAATTCATAGCAAGTCCCTCTTAACACTTCAAAGTACAACACAAAAACTAACCAACAATACAAAAATACTACTGAATGATTAACAGTTAGAGAGTTTGAAAGGAGCTAAGGAATTAGAATTGTAATGCACTGTGGATGTGATTAAAAAAGTTCTCAGTACATAATGAGCTAACTGTTTTCTTATATACAATGTTATTTCAAGCCAAAAACAAATAATACACTTTAACATACCTTTGATTATGCATACGAGGTTACTAAAATAATAATAATAATAATGTGAAAATCTGTACATACAGATATGGTATAAGCACTATCTGTATGCCACATTCATAAATGGTTTGAAAACTATCAACAAATATCTTCCCAATAGATTTCAGAGTAAGAGCAAGATAAAAATTTACAAGACATTAATTAGCTTTTCTGTAGGTAGGTTTTAAATGCATTAATCTTCCTGAGACAGATCAACTTTCTGGATCGTGGAAAAACAAAACTATAAGCATACAGCTAAGGGTTTCAATGATTTCAAGTGGCTCAACGTATATATGTAGAAAAATTTCAACTCTGATCTTAACAAATGGACTACTTACATAGTAAAATTTTACTTGGTTTTCAGGTTCCGTTAATAGATTTCTTAAAACTTCTTCAAAATTATTCAAGTCACTAGGATCACAAGACGAAGGTATACTTTTATATTTACTTTCAATAACACTGCAGTAGATGACTTAACATTTAGATCAGGGTTTGGAGCTAACATTCTCAGTACACTTAACATATCATTTTAAGATTTCTCAGCAGTCTCAAGCAATTTTAACATCTTAGGCTTTCAGTAAAGCATCTGTTCAGAGAATACACTATTCTTAACATCTACAACTTCTTATCATCAATAAGTTTCATTAAATATTTATCATTCATTTTCATTATGAAATATTACTTCTTTTTTCTTTTTTCAACATACGAAGCATTTTTCACTTCTATTACTTAATAACTACTTGTTCAGCATTTTTACTGACAATTCTTAACCCAACACATTTTTCTCATGAATATTACTAAATATTTTTTCTAACCTGTTATTTCTTTTGATTCCACAAAGACTTCCATATTAGTTGCTGGTTCATTAACATCATAATATAGGCTCCAGAGTCCTGACAAACCACATTTAATAAACTCCCATCATCTACCTGTATTCATTTTCTGTACTTAAATTCACACAGTATTTTAATTCATAATCCGCCTGAAGTCTACGGCTTGCCCTCGTTTTTTTTTGTGCACGTGTGGTGCCCTTTGCCTTGTGCAACCAAGTTAAACAGGAATTGGATAGGTTGACTTCTCTGGGTGCTCTGAAGCCTATTCCCTCCACCGAATGGGTGTCACCCTTAGTGATTGTTAAAAAGCTAACAGCCAGTTACATCTTTGTGATGATTTTAAGAACACCGTTAACACCCATAGCATCATTTACACATAGCTATTGCCACACCCAGATGCACTTTTTGCAAAACTTGTTGGTCAGTTTTTCTCCAAGCTCAGCCTATTGGAGGTGTACTTACAGGTCCCCTTTGTATGAGTTCTCCAAACAATTTCTGGTACTCAACACACCCTTTGTGTTGTACCAATATCAGCGTCTTCCATTTGGAGTGTTTTTCCAATGTTTTTTAGAACAATTAACAGTATCCATTCCAGGATGTGATAATTATCAAGATGACATTGTCATCACGGGTGCTACCAGAGAAGAGCATTTGTCAAATTTCCATTCACTGTTTCTAGTCCTTCAGACAGCTGGCCTCAAATGCAACCTGTACAAGTCAAGCTTCTTCCAGCCTTAAAGTGTTTATCTTGGCTTTGAGCTTTCTAAAAATGGCATCTGTCCCTTGCAACATCATGTTGCTGCAATCATGGCTATGCCTGGGCCTACCAACTTAAAAGAGCTACAGGTTTTTTTAGGCACAATCGCCTATTACCATAAATTTTTTCCTGTTGCTGCCACAAGTATTCCAGGATTTAGGTTAGCTTCCAACTTTTGTAGAGTGGAAATGGAGGATAGACAAGTTGCCACATTCATTAGAAATAGTTATAAATTTAATACCATAGACATTCATAAATTTTGTTTACAGCAGCATATGGAAGCATGTGCAACAGAAATGGAATTTCATAATAAATCATTTATAATAGTAACTGTGTATGGTAATAAGTTTTCATGGACATTTCTGGACTCACCAACATTCTTATCTGTGCTGTGGTACCTGTATAATCTGCAATTGCTGCCCTTACAACATGATGATCTTCTTGGATGTCTGCGATGTGTGGATGCCAAGTCTTTCAGAACTGACAGTATAAGTGTAGCTCAGAGGTGGCTAGAACCTTGTCACAAAATTTGATAGACAGTCTTAAAAAATTCTGTTCATATGTAAAGCACACTGGTGGCAAAACACAATCAATAGCTTCACTGCATGATAACAATGGTGATGCTACTGATGACACTGCTGCTAAAGCAGACTTGAAAACACAGTATTCTAAAATTCATTTAATGAAGAAGACAAAGAAAATACTCCAGAATTAAAACTCGCAGCTTCCAGCAAGTGTAACTTTTAAGTAGATGTAGATCTATGTTTACATCTACATATATACTCTGCAACCCACTCAAAGGTGCATGGTAGAGTAACCTATACAACTACTAGTTACTTGCTTTCCTGTTCCACTCCCATATAGATGAAGGAAAAACTAATGCTTTTATGCACCTGCATGAGTCCTAATCACTTTGCAGCATTATGTCCATACCTGGAGTATTAAAGCAACTTGAATCATTTAACCAAAGAAAGTCTCATGGTTCTGATTGTATACGAATTAGATGCCTGTCAGAGTATGCTGATGCAATAGCCCCATACCTAGCTATCATATACAACCACTTGTTCAGTGAAATATTGTACCCAAAGACTTCATATTTGCACAGGTGACTCCATATTCAAGAAAGGCAATAGGAGCTATCTGAAAAATTATAACATCATTGATGTCAACTTGCAGAAAGATTATAGAACATACATGTTCCTCAAACATTATTATCTACCTCAGATGGAATGACCTATTGACCCATAGTCAACATGGATTCAGAAAGTTTCATTCTTGTGAAACACAGCTAGCTCTTTACTCACATGATGTGATTAGTGCCATTGACAAGGTATTTCAAATGGATTCTGTATTTCTAGATTTCTGGAAGCCTTTCTACACTGTACCTCACAAGGATCATCTAAATAAATTGTTTTGCAATCGGATTCATAATTTCCATTCAGAAAGTTCACAGTAATTGATGGAAAGTCATTAAGTCAAAAAGAAGTGATATATGCCATTCCCCGGGAATGTGTTATAGTGTTCCTAAAATTCCTTATCTTTAGGAGACAATGTGAGCACCTATCTTAGATAGTTTATGGATGATGCTGTCATTTATTGGTTAGTAAAATCACCAGAAGATTCAAAGCAAATGCAAAAAGATTTAGATATCTGTGTGATGCAAAAATTGACAATTGACCTTAATAAATGATAAGTGTGAAGTTAGCCATATGAGAACTAAAAGAAATCCATTAAAATTCACAATATAATAAGGACAGTTTACAATTCACCACAAAGACGAGTTGTGACAGGCACATAAAAAAAGACACACATGGATACAACACAAACTATCAGTCATTGCCTTCTTCAGAAAATAGGACATTCATGCAAACACACAGGTACACAACACAGTCACACACCCATTATCTCCAACTGCCACACTCCATATAATGCTCTGTGGTGTGGAAATAGGGGAGGGGATGGGGAGATAGGAAGGTTGCTCATGGTGGTGGGGATGGATATAATATCGTCTTATGGAACATCTACATATTAGATGAGGGAGTAATGAAATGGAGTGGGGAGGTGGGTCAGGGAAGGAAAGGAGAACAAAACAAGCAAACAAGCATCTGTACATATGGGCACAGCTCATGAAATAGGAGAGGTTTAGGATGTATGCGGATAGGAACTGTTTGGTGTGGAAAATAGTGAAGTTATCAAAGGCTGAGGCCTGGATAATTTGTGAAGTTCAGAAAAACTGTCAGTGGGTGGGAGGATCCAGATTGCCCGATTTGTAAAGCAGCCATTGAGATCAAGCATATGCTCTTCTATATGGTCCACCTCGTTTTTGGCCACATTTTGGCAGTGGCCATTCATCCTAAAGGATAGCTGGTTAGCAGTCATGTCAATATAGAAAGCTGTGCAGTGATTGCAGCACAGTTGTTAAATTACATGGGTGCTTTCACAGGTGGCCCAGTCTGATTGGGTAGGATATGCCTGTGACAAGAGTGGAATATAAAGGACTGGATGGATGGATCGAACAGGTCTTGGAGCAGGGTCTTCTACTAGTTGGATGGGTGACAGAATACCACTTCACGGGGATGGGAACAATCCTGGCAGGCTGTCTTATTTCGAGCACGAGGATAGAAAATAAAAATTTGGCAAAAGATGCAGTTTAGTTGTTCAAGTCCAGGGTAGCACTGATTGACAGGGGGAGTGCATTTCTGTGGATGGTTGTTGGTGGTAGAGGGAGGATTTGGGGTGTGTGGGAATATGACGAGAGATATCTGTTTGTGGACCAGGTCTGTGGGGTAGTTTCTATCTGCAAAGGCCTTTGTGAGACCCTCAGCAAATTGAGAAAGGGAGTACTTGTCATTGCAGATATGGCATCCACTGGTGGCCAGGCTGTAAGGGAGTTAGCCCATTAAACTTCATTTAAATGATAAATCAGTCAGATCTACAGGCTGTAATTTAAACTAAATACATAGGAATAACAATTATGATCAACTTAAATTGGATAGAACAAAAAAAGTATTGTAGTGATGGCAAACTAAAAGCTACATTTCATTTCATTGTCAGCACACTTAGAAGATGCAACAGTACTATTAAATAAACTGCCTATACTACAATTTTGTGTTCTATTTTGGAGTATTGATGCATATTGTGGGATCCCACCAAGTGATACAGAGGGACAATTTATAGAAAGTTCAAAGAAGGGCAGCTAATTTTCTATTATCACAGTATAGGTGGGAGAATGTCATGGAAATGATGCAAAAGTTGATGTGGCAATCATTAAAAGAATGGCATTATTCATTGTGATAAGATTTATTTGCCAAATTTCTTTCACCAACTTTCTCTTCCAAATGCAAATATATTTTGTTAGCATCCAGCTATTAAAGCAGCCATGATCACCATAATAAAATAAGAGAAATAAGATCAAAAATGGAAAGATTTACTTGTTCATTTTTTCTCATGCACTATTAGAGAATGGAAATGTGGAGAAATATCATTAACACAGTCCAGTGATACCTCTAACATGCTCTTCAATCTAATTTGCAAGTATTTATGTAGATGAAGAACCTTGTCTATGTGTATGAGAATGTTCATGTGACCATTGTAACCAGCACTGATGCACAACTAATGCAGCATACCCAACCTGTATGGCAATTCTGTGAAAAGACCATCCTTGACCACTTTCAAATTCTCTCACTTGGTCGTAGGAAGCAGAAGTGCATCTGTGTTGCATGGTGCCTGCTTGCTTCGAATGTTATTACACTGAGCTTTATGGCTATAAACATTCCATATTTAAGGATACACAAAGCTAGCACTCTGGCAGCTACATTACTATGCTACCTGTTGGATATGTATGAAAGAACAGACACCATACTAATCTATACATATAAGTATGTGGAACTTTACTGAGTGATATTCTCCAGAGAGAACACTTTTAACTTAAGAACTGTATTTATTCGATCTTAACACTTTGTAACATTTCTGCTATGTTGCAAACTCCTAAAAATCAGTTGCCAACATAGAAACACGAAATATCTGACACCTAAAGTAAAACTTCATTACCGGACATGTGAGATCACATTTTCGCCTTCAGTTTGAAATTCTATTAACACTATTAGTAAAACGCTTTCAAGAAATAGTACATTGATTTAAATGTAACTTTGCCTGACTTTTTACGTAATTTTCAGTTTTTAATACTTTCGTAAACAATAGCTGCAAACACTAAAAATGCATTACACTTAGTTTCGGAAATTGCTGAACCTATACAGATACTAATTTGTATAAAAACAACAATGCTACATGTTATAAACTATTGCACAACATGATTTCATATATACCTTTTGTTTAAATAAATTAGGGCAGACCATGTTTTATATATCAATAGATCCTAAATTAAATACTGATAATTTTTCATGCACTAAAATTAATAATCTGTTTGGTACTAAGAAACTATCTTCGAAATTAACAAAACTACGACAAACATATACAAATCCGTATTAATAAATAATATGACCGCAAACTGAAACATATTAAAATTCCATGTCACAATAATATTACGCCTACACACTATTGGCAAAACAAATATGTGTGCATTTCGAAAACACACATAATGTAAATAATTTGAGCACTGTAAACACTAGTCAAAAGGATGACTTTAAATTTGTGTACCACATTTAAATACAAATTTCATGAAACAAGTACATACATCGAGATAAATAGTCAAAGCTTAAATGTAATGTTTTAATATCTGTATTTTGTCATATTTAATGTAAAAGAATATTGTTTAATTATGAGTTACAAAACTTTGTCATCATTTTTATTACGTGGTTAAGCAGAAAGATGTTGGAGAGAAGCCATTGTTGAGTCAGTCTTGGATAGAGTTTGTGAGTGGCCAGAAACCTGTAAGCAGCTCTGTTGGCTTGCTGCTGCATTTCTTGGTTGTGCAATGTTTAAGTGGAAATAAAATCGTTTCCATATCAACTGAGATGGTTTTAATTTATGAAAAGATCCTGTAAAATCAAATTCTTTAGTGAATGCTGAAGACAACTCACAACGCAATGGACTTCAGCAAGCATATAAGTTCAACTTCACCTACAGTGGAATGACTTCGTTATAGACTGTGAACTAATAAACATTTCCGTGATTCAGGAATATATTAGGGCTCAGTTTGAGTCATTCCGAAAAGAGGTGATGGACGTTAGAACTTCACTACATAATACAGAACTGAACGGCATGGCCAGTTTAGCAAAGATACCTGTGAGCTCGGTGGTGGAGTCTGGGAGCAGTGTTGGCCGACAGTGGGAGGTGGGCAGTGGCCACTGCACCTTGAAGTCCGTGTAGCGTTGTGGGCGGTGGGTGAGGCAGTTGGGCCAGGTTGGGGCTGCAGTAGTTGATGAGTAGGGGGCCTTGATGATGATGTCTCCTGTGGGGGTGGCGAAGGCTCGTACTGCGTCAGTGTCGACTGTCAGGGCAGAGGGATGAAGCGTACTAGGTGGCACTGGAGTGGGGTTGTGGTATCTGGTGCACACACAGTAGTACAAAACACAAACACAATGTCATCACGTAGCACTATGGATACATCTGTAAGCACTTCCGGGGGAGGGGGGGGGGGGAAGGGCACGAGGATGGTTACCTCAAGTGTGGGGGTTGCAAGTTTGTAGCGGGAAAAGAACGTACAAGATACACTGCCAAATGTAAACTTCAGGTTGCCTAGTCACAGTAACCGACGTGGAAAACAGAAAGTTCAACTTAAATTTGACACTGATGAAAAAAAGTTCGATGCTGGTGTGTAAGTGAGGATAACCTACAAAAATGTTCGAAGAGTCATTGCGCATTTCAAGGACTAAAATGCAAATATCCCCATGTTTGCTTGACTTCATAGTTCAAAACAGGAACTGTGGTTTTGCTGTTACAACAGAAATGATTCAGTTGCAAGGCTGCAAAATAGTCCCGAGTTCCATGTACATCGTTTCATGGAAATAACCCCCAATGAATGTGAAACCAGTGAATCTGATTGTAGTAAAGTATGTTATTTTAAAATGTAGCATTGGAACTCAACATCAGCATTAGCTACACAAATCGGTTGTTCCGCTATCTTAAACTCCCATCACCGCTCACGGTAGGCATTACCATACCAACGTAAAAGTCACGGTAAAATCTCTCGCGACCACACTAAACTTTTATCACGAAGACTAGCTTCATTGACTACATTAAATTAAAATCATTTGTGTGCTTAGGAAGTGTGTGTTATTTACTATTTTTGTTTTTAGGCCGCACGGACGTGTTAAAAAAAACAGTCATCAGCTTTTGTTGTCTGCGGTACAGAATGACACCATTCGATTTATATCGAAATATTGACTTCCACGAATTCCCGCGCCATTTCTTTGAACATATACAAAAACGTATATGCAGTTCTGTAAAACTGTTACTGTAGCATTTTTGAAAATTGTCATTTTATTACATTTCTCAAACAAAAATAAAACTGAGCGTGTAATTTTTGAAACTAACGACTTTGGGAAAAGGAGCGGTTGGGGGGGGGGGGGGGGAGGATTGAATCTCGATTACAGGCCGCACCATGATTTTGTACGCTGAAACTTCGGAAAAAAACTGCGGTCTATATTCGAGCAAATACAGTACGTAGCAAAAGCCGTTGGACAGTTTCTGTCGACCTACCAGGTCGACATGTACATGTTTGAAGTGGCCATGTGGCACTGGGAAGCTGCCCAGAGGGAGGGGGGGGGGGATATTGACTTTGCTCCTTTGGCATGCGAGGCAGGTACATGCCCATTCCTGGCAATCTCTGTTCATATTTCTCCAGACAAAAAGTTCTGCAACCAGGTGTGTGGAGGCGCAGACCCCCAGGTGTGCGAGGTTGTGCACTTTTTCGAAAATGTTTCTGCGCAGGGCGGTTGGTATAAAAGGGCATAAGCGGCCTGTTGACTCATCACACCATAATTCATCCATCACTCCTGGAAAGGTTGTGCGGATGGGGTGAAGGGAGGAGCTGTAGTCCGATACTAGTGACAAGATATCATCATCTGCTGATTGCAAGGCAGCCAGGTTTGAAAGGTCTATCAGTGATGAGACTGCACCTACGCATGACAGGAAATCTGCTACGACATTGTCTGCTCCATTTATGTATCTGATATCGGTGGTAAATTGTGACATGAAATCAAAGTGTCAGAACCTGCGTGGGGGTGGGTCGGCCAGTGGATGGAAATTGCTGCTGCTAGTGGTTTGTGATCCGTCAACACGTAAAAGGCACGTCCTTCTATGTCTGGTCGGAAATGCTTGATTGCTGCGTACACAGTGAGTAGTTCTCGGTCAAATGCCGAATACTTCTGTTGGGCATTGTTTAGTTTGTGAGAAAAAAATTTAGTGGGGCAGTGATGTTTCCCAGTGTCTGGCTAAGCACGGCCCCTATTGCAATGTCGCTCGTATCAGTAGTTATAAACAGCATCAGTAGCCAGGTGGGCAATAGTCACTGCATTGGCTAGCAGTGTTTTTAGGCTTTAGAAAGCTCTATCCCTGTCTGGTGTCCACATAACTGGGCATGTGCCTGAGGTCTGTTTTGCTGCCAGAGCGTCGTTGAGTGGGGCTTGAATTTCAGCACCAGCTGGGAGGTGCCGTCGGTAGTAGTTTATTGTGCCTAGGAACCTATGTAATTCTTTATATGTGGTTGGTCATGGTAGGTCTTGTGTCATTGTGACATTCTCTGGGAGGAGAGCAATTCCATTGGTGGAAACTGTTAATCCTAGGAAAATCACTGACGGTTGGTATAATTGGAGTTTTTTATTGTTTGTTTGTATGCCTGCGGCAACCAGTGTGTCCAGGACCGTTTGCACATTTTTTTCCCCCTCAACAGAGGCACTCAATACCAGAGTATCGTCTAGATATTGTGATGATACTGCTGGCCCTCTCATCTCAATGTTATCATATGATACCGTCTGCGCCGGACCCAGAATCATGTGGTCTAATAGTGATATATGTTGCGTGTGAAGTTAGTTACAAATGAAATAGTCAGCCTAGGAATCAGTGTGTCTCAGTGTACTGTGATTAGTTAACCAGTGACAGATTTCATTAATTAAGAGATTCATATATTTTTGTTCCAGACAGTTCTATAAACAATAGTTTCATCATTGTATATTATTTCAAGACGTAGACAAACAAAGGGTATAAACTTTTGTATTTACATAAAAAAAGGAAATAAATAGCATTGTATTTATGTTAGGCTCATAAACAAGTTGTGTTGACCAGTTAATTGTGTTAATTAATGTAATAGTCGAGATTTCAACATTATAATTCATTGTATATATTGACTGATGTGAGATTTTGAACCTATTTTCAGAATTGCCAAGATATTTGATAGTTCAATATATGTTAGGAATATGTATGATGTACTCATTAACAAATTGACATTTAACATTGCTGTTTGTTGTCAAACAGAAAGAACCGAAATTACGACTTGAAAAGATATGCACCATCTAAAATTATTGTATGTATAGTTTTCATTTTATATTGTGATTATTTTTGTGTATATGAAATGTTTTACTTGAGTGCTCCTTATTTGTAAATTAGTATATTCAATTGTTATGAACAATGCATAATGTAATGCCATTATTGTCAATGTTATATATTTGCCTCACCACCTTGCATGGGGGAGTTCGAGTTTTGCCGTTTGTAATGTGCTTATTGTTTTAAAATGGAAATACTATCACATATCACCTAAGTTCTGTTGCATTGGGTACATTATGAAGTGTAATGTTTTGGTGGAATAAGAAGCAGTTTGATTGCAAATTAAAGGAGTGAAAAATTGTACCTACGAGTATTTATTTCTACCACATGCATAATTTTCAATTTTTAATACTTTCGTAAATAATAGCTGCAAACACTAAAAATGCATTACACTTAGTTTCGGAAATTTGTATAAAAACAACAATACTACATGTTATAACTATTGCACAACGTGGTTTCATATGTACCTTTTGTTTAAATAAATTAGGGCAGACCATGTTTTATATATCACTGGATCCTAAATTAAATACTGATAATTTTTCATGCACTAAATTAATAATCCGTTTGGTACTAAGAAACTATATTCGAAATTAAAAAAACTACGACAACCATATACAAATAGGTATTAATAAAAAATTTAACCGCAAACTGAAATACATTAAAATTCCATGTCACAATAATAGTACGCCTACACAATATTGGCAAAACAAATATGTGTGCACTTCGAAAACACAAATAATGTAAATAATTTGAGCACTGTAAACACTAGTCAAAGGATGACTTCAAATTTGTGTACCACATTTAATACAAATTTCATGAAAGATGTACATACATTGAGGTAAATAGTCAAAGCTTAAATGTAATGTTTTATTTTCTGTATTTTGGCATATTTAATGTAAAAGGATATTGTTTAATTGTGAATTACAAAACTTTGTCATCAATCTTATTACGCGGTTACGTAGAAAGATGTTCGAGAGAAACCATGTTTTGTTAGTCTTCTAGCAGTCACAAACCTGTAAGCAGCTCTGTTGGCTTGCCGCTGCCTTTTGTTTTAAATTTTGATTGTGCAACAATGTGACTGATTTAAACTTTATTTAAATGGAAATAAAATCGTTTCCATACCAGCTGACATGTTTATGATTTACGAAAAGATCCTGTAACATCAAATCTTTTAGTGAAAGCCGAAGACAGCTCACAACGCAATGGACTACAGCCAGCATATAAGATAAGTTCTTTATAAGTCAACTTCACCTACAGTGGAATGACTTTGTTATAGAGACTGTGAACTAATAAAACTTTCTGTGATTTAGGAAAATATTAGGGCTCAGTTTGAGTCATTCCCAAAAGGGGTGACTGTCGTTAGAAGTGGTGCCGTGACCAGGATTTCAAAGAGTATTCACTAATGTAAAATGTGTTTCAGGATACAAAGAAAATAATTTATGTGATGGATGTGCAGTGGAACTACCAAAAAAGGGCAGAATTCTACTACAATACTATCCACACCTACAATGTCAAAATTTAATGGAGGAAGATGGCAGTAATTTGAACTACTTGATTCCTGTATTGCCGCATCCTTGTGACCAGCTAAGTACTTTTCCAATCACTTTAGTAACTTTTGTAGTGACTGTTTGTGTGATAGGGATTTTATGTGGAATGAAAAGATATTTTAAAATGGATACAGTAAGAAAGGAGGGAGATGATAGTACTCAAGTTTCAGACTTTGATAGTGGGGTAGAAGGTTCTGGTATTGCGATTTCTACACCGATTGCAAGAATGCAGCAGGTCCCATTTTCTAGTGATTTACAAGAGACTGGACAACAGATTAGTAATATGGCAGCAAACATGGAAATAGAAAATAAATCAATCTTGGAACTTTTACTACAAATGAAAACCAAACTATCTGACATGAAATCTCAAACAAACTCAATTAAATTTGAAATTTGTAAAACAAATGAGGCAATATCAAACCTAAAACATAGAATGTTGCAAACAGTGACCGATTTAAAACAATGTATTGGAGATCTAGACACAAAGTTTAGTGCTAGACTCGAAAGTGTAGAAAGTGAAGTTACAAGAAATGTTTCTCAGATTACACAATCAAATGACCAAGTGAATAAAATTGAGGACAGTGTACGAATAGTAAATTCTCAGATCGAAACCACCAAATCAGAGTTATGTGGAAAGATTCGCGATGTTGAAGAAAAATGTAATAGCAATCTTAACTGTGTTATAAAAGAGCATACAGATAAATTGAGTGTGTTAAATAATAAAATTGAAAATGTCAGAAAAAGTAATTCTGAATTGAAGGTAGAAACCCAGATTACAGTCTTAGAATTACAGCAGAGGTTAACTCAGATTCAAGAAGGGTTAGATACAAAAACTTTGATAAGTCCAAGCTTTGCTAGTTTAAGTAGTGTACCTGTAAGAAGTTTCCCAGGTGACAAGAAATTTCATTCTGTGGACTTCATACAACATTGGCCTGAGTGACACTGCAAAGATTAAATTTGTAAAACGTTTCCTTGAGGGTGAAGCACTTTCATGGGCAAACCAACTGAATAGCAACATTAATACCTATTCTGAATTTGAAACTAGTTTATTAAATTAATTCTGGTCTAGTGCAGAACAGTCTAGAATTAAAACAGATTTCTTGAATGGACCTATGTACAGGGATCACCTGGGAGATATGAAAGAATTTTGTACAGAACAACTGAAGAAACTTGTACATTTAACAGAACCATTAGATGTGATTACACAAATTGATGCCTTGCGCAGGAGGTTACCTAGTTGGATACAAAAAAGGTTGTCTTATGGACCTGCAGATTCTGTTGAGAAGTTTCTATCTTTTTTGGGACAAATAAATTCATATGAGGAAATAAAGAGTTGTTGTTGTTGGTATGGGGGGTTTTAGGGGGACTAGACTACTATGGCCATCAGTCCCCCACTTCATAGCTAGGCAACATGCAGAAAAACATAATCATCGAAAAATGTGCCTGAGCGAGATTTAAAACAGCACAGAATAAAAGAATACACCATCAATGAAATATTGACAGAGTTAACAAGAGACAATACAAAAAATGCCAGACACACAGTAACCAATACGAGACAAAAATGGCAGAGCCAGTGAATGTGGTTGACCGACCATATGTATAAAAAGAGAAAAGCCAACCACATAGTGTACAAAATAAAAACTGTAGTCTAGAGACACGTCAAGTGGAACATAGAAAATTATCTAAAGGACATCCCAGAGGACTCACAGTAACTGGTAAATCCCCCCCCCCCCCCCCCCGCACAAAGAAATCGTAAAACCAAATTAGCCAAAGAGTCATCGTCGCCGAGCACCAAAGAGAGAGTGTTCAGGATGGTAAAAGAATGCCACAGTGGAGCTAAAATGGTACAGTGGAGTAGGAGATGGACCACAGTCAATGGAGCACCACATTGGCACACAGGCGGGTCCTCTCGACGGAGGAGGTGGCCATGCGTCAGATGGGTGTGACCATTGTGGAGACAGCAGAGAACCACAGAGTCCCTACGGGACCCCAGCTGCGAGGACTTCCAGACAGATTTTGTATCCTTTATCGTCCGCAGCTTATTGGGCACGTCCAGAGCGGACCATTCGGCTTTCCAGTGAACTCACCTGGTTTCAGCGGAGGGATAACGGTACTCTCCTGCCATTGGGACGGGTATGCTCCCTCGATCCAGAGACGATTGAAGAAATACAAAAGATTGTGTTGCGAGTTTACAGAGAGATGTTTTAGTATTTGACAGTGGATTCCGTCCGGTCCTGGAGATGTATTGGGGCAACTGGCAAGAATAGTTTGAAATTCCTACTCAGTAAATGGTGCATTGTACGGCTCCTGGTGGTTTGTGTGATATACCAACTGCTTTCACTCAGACCGCTCTTTTAAGGTACAAAAAACTTGGCTGTAGGCAGTGGACGCCGAATTAAGAGCAAAGTGCGCTGCAAAAGACTCGGCAATAATGGTCGGGTCGGTATGAATAGTTCCATGGATAGAGAGACCCGCGATCCCTGCCGGTGGACGGTAGCCTGATATACGGCGAATCTTCATCCAAATCTGGCTGGAGGAGACACGAGGTCTAAGTGTGGAAACGTATTCTTCCCAGCATGCCTGCTTGTGCTGCCGGATAAGCTGGAGTGTCTGGGCCCGAAGACGCTTAAATGCAACCAGGTGGTCAAGGGTGGGGCGGCGCCGGTACTGCTGCAGAGCTCTGCGTTGATTGCGGATAGCTGCTGCTATCTCCGGTGACCACCACGGCACTGGTCTTCGCCGAGGTAAGGCAGAAGAAGATGGTATCGCAGACTCAGTGGCAGAAACGACAATGGAAATAATTTGGTCTACTGCCATTGTCGCATCAGCAGGGAGAGAGGTATCCAACATTGCAGCTGAAGTGTATGCTACCCAGTCGGCCCTGTGGAAGGACTAGCAGGGTAGGTGTGCATGGCGTTGGTGGTGGGGAAGCGAAAGGAAGATGGGAAAGAGGTCGCTTCCACAAAGGTCATCATGGACCCACCAGTTAAGGAGTGGACGTAAGCCCGGACTACACACAGAAAGGTCTATGGTGGAAAAGGTGCCATGGGCCATACTAAAATGGGTAGGAGCTCCTGTATTAAGAATACAAAGGTCAAATTGGTTAAAAAGTAGTTCAAAGTCTCGACCACGTCCTATAGTCACGTTGCTCCCCCATATGGGGTGATGTGCGTTAAAATCTCCAAAAATAAGAAATGGTGAAGGAAGTTGAGTGATCAAGGCTGCTAAGTCAGCCGGTGCCACTGCTGCATCAGGAGGGAGATAAAGGGAACAGATGGTAATGTCCCGTGTTGCTCGAACCCTGACAGCGACAGCCTCCAGGGCTGTGTGAAGTGGCACTGGGGAACTGCAGGCAAAGGTATGTACATATACACATATCCCGCCCGACACCCTATTGTAGATGGTGCGGTTATTGAAGTACCCCCGGTAGCCCCGAAGGGTGGGGGTCTGATCACCAGGAAACCAGGTTTCCTGGAGAGCAACACAAAGAGGTGGAAAAGAGCTCAACAGCTGACGCAATTCAGCCAAGTGACTGAAAAAACCTCCACAATTCCATTGTCTCCTGATTGATGGTGCATGAAGATGAAGATGGAAGAGGAGTGGCATGAGCACTCGTCTCTGGCTGTGAAGCCTGATCCTCCGTGTCCATGGCATCCCGGAGACCGGCAAAGGCTAAATCTTCTGGCGTCGCGAGCAGGATGACATCATCCTCAGGCACGTCAGGTGCAAGGGCTGGGGGCACTGAGGCCGCCAGTGTCTCCTTGCACTTTGCCGTCTTTTCTTTCTTTTCTTTCTTGTCTTCCTGTCGTTCCTTTGGCCTACCAGAGGAGGGGGGTTTCTCCAGCGGGGCTTGAGGAGTGTGGGAAGACTGAGGAGCCAGACGGCTTTCTGGCCGAGGGTCCTTCAGCCATTGGCTAGTATCGGATTTCTGAGGTGACATGGTGGGTGGGTAGCCACTCCCGACATGGGGGGCAGTACCTGCCCCACAGAAGATGGTGTGCCTCCGGAAGTCTGGGAGGCCGAGGTAGAGGGGCGGCCCATAGGGTCCACAGATGGAGGTAGAGCAGTACGAGAACTGGCCACTGGTTGTGGCGCCATCGTAGTAGCTGCAGCATATGACGTAAGTAAAGAGACTGGATGCATTTTTCGTACTTCCTCCGAGCCTCTGAGTACATTAGTTGGTCCAATGTTTTGTACTCGACTATCTTCCGCTCTTTCTGTAGAGCGGGACAGTCCTGTGAACAGGGAGGGGTGGTGACCACCGCAATTGACACAATAAGGAGGAGAGGCACAGGCAGTGTCCAGGTGGGAGGGATCGCCACAGTCCTGACAGGTTGCAGCAGCGTTGCAACAAGAGGACATGTGCCTGAAACGCCAACACTTAAAGCATCGCATTGGAGGGAGGATGTACGGTTCGACGTCACATCGGTACATCATAACTTTGACCTTTTCGAGCAGATTGTCACCCTCAAAGGCCAACAAAAACACTCCAGCGGCCACCCTATTATCTTTCGGTCCCCAAAAAACGCGTCTGACAAAATGGACTCCGCGTCGTTGCAGATTGTCGTGTAATTCCTCATCTGTCTGCAGCAAAAGGTCTCTATGATATATCACCCCCTGTACCCTATTTAAGGATTTGTGGGGTGTTATTGTGACAGGAATATCGCCTAGGTGGTCACACGTTAAGAGGCTTCGTGATTGAGCACAGGTCTCCGCCTGAATCAGGACCGAACCGTCGCGCAATTTAGACATACCGGCAATTCTCCAAACCTTTCTTCCAGGTGTTTGACAAAGAAGGAAGGCTTAGTTGCCTGGAAAGATTCCCCATCCTGTCTGGTCACAACTAGGTATCATGGTGAGTAGTGGTCAATCTTCTTCGTGGGCCCACGTTCCCCCCATGATGGTGTTAGGGAAGGAAACGATTTGGGGTCGTATTGAGCAGCATTGAAATTGAACTTACCCAACTTGGATACACCTGACTTAGAGCCAGGATTTTCAGAGGCTTGTTTCCTCTTCATTGCGGAATGTCTGCCCCGATGCCACCCACTCCGAAACAGGGGCTCTCCTCAAGGGCACCACCCAGCCATAGCAACGCCACCTGGCAGGATGGCCATTGCTGGGAGTCCTGATGCCCCGCAAAGACAAGTATCGACTCCTTGGCATGCATGAGGAGGTTGCAGCTCAGGCATCAGCAGTGTGATCCCTGTGCAATTCAGGAGACTCAACCATGAGGGTACATAACAGCCCCACCACATGGACTGGCTACCGTGCTGGTGACCTAGTGGGGAGGGAGCTACGGCGAGGAAGGGATTTGGAAGGAAAGGGTAGGAATCCGCACCGTAGGGGCTAGGATGGGAGTTTTTCCACAAATGGCTCACACTAACTCTGAAATTTAGATGGAGGTCAAATCCCAAAGGGGACCTAACTGGGCCGAAAATGGTGAAAACGGCAAACAAAACATAATAGAGAAACCAGCAGTACCGTGGAAATAGCCGGGCCGTCTTTGTGAGAACACCTAGAGACGGGGTTGGAGAAGGGTAGGGTGGGAAGAAGGATTAGGGAGGGAAGGGAGCCGGGAGGGGGAAAAGCGGCCTGGGGAACAGAAGGCCGCAATGGTTCGGGGACCCGTGCGCGCCACACACATACCCACAAAAGAGCTATGGGCCCCCTGGGGGGAAAGAAAGAGTAACCTGAACCAGGGGTCAGATAGGTTAAATTAGGGTATGTCAAGTAATAAACATAAACAGTTCATGCCAAAGTATAACCAAAACTTCAAACCCACAGTCAGTACCTAACTTTGTTCCTACATACAATCCCTATGTTACTCCACCTTTTGTTCAGAACTATAATCCAGGCTACAATTAGAATTTTGCACAACCTTTTAATGCTAATCATAATTTCCAACATAAGGGTAATGGTTATAAAAAGGATTACAATAAGAATCAAGGAAAAGGAAACTTCTATAATCACAACAGTAAGCAGTGCGAGAAGAGCAATGAACAAGGTGGCCAGGAAAACTAAACCACTCTCGTTTGGAGGTCCTCAACACGAGAGACTTTACATGTAAGAAGGCAGGGACCAATTATGCTAAACAAGGAAATGTTAATGACAAATAGGGGAAGGCTATAGATTTGCAACAGACACATACAATAAACAGTGGGTCTACAGATGAATTTTGCACAAACTATTGGAATAAAAATGTAAGTACAATGAATTTAATTAAGGATAGTAATGATACCATGTGTAAATTTGAAGATGGTGAGTTAAATAATGTGTTAAAACTGGATTTTGGCAGTAGCTTCAATGAAAATAATAACTTAAAGAAAACTGTAAGTTTCAGTAATGTGATAGAACCGATAATAGATGTAACGACTCACGATGCCGCCTCACAACTTTACTTCCGCCAGTACCTCGCCTCTATTGAAACTATTTTCTCAGAACATCCTTAAGTTTATACATGTGTAAATGACAGTCTGTAAGAACAAGTCTCCTAATTTCTCAAGAAAGGGCGTTTAATAAAAGTGATAACTTCTAAATTTATATTCAAATCAACTGAGTGAAATGACAAGTACATTTAAATAGTGAAATGGTGGATGGAATCAGCTTTCAATGAGCACCACAAACATTAATCATTAAAAACTATGGTATACTGGAAATGGGTATCAAGACAGACAATGTAATCATGGTTTTTTGAAAATTCTTAAGTACTGTGTGTATTGAATATTTGTTATAATATACAATTTGAGAAATTGAGACCGAAAAGTAGTAAAGATTAGAAAAACAAAATTGGATCATAATGACATGCAATTACTTACTTATTGATCAAACATCTGCATTAATGAAAATTCAAAACAAACCAACCCCCTGTGAGTAGTTAGCAGTGGCAATGGTTAAGTAATATTACAGCTCGAATCAAGTATGATAATGTAAGTAGTATGTGTCAGTTCTTAACTGATCCATCAAAATGTATCATACTTTTCACAAATAATTGGGGAAAAATAAAATTATTTAAAAAAAATGAATATTTTTGTTTTAACTGCCAAGGCAGTAATCAACAGAGGGCTGAGTAATACACTGCCATTACCTTATGTCCACAGCCGGGGCAGGTAACTGACTCACAAATGGCTACATAAGTAGACATAAACTCTGGTTGTGTGTAATTTTTTTTAACAATTATTGTGCTTGTAAGGTATTACAATACACCATTTAGTTTTCATAAAAACTGGTTTGATGCAGCTCTCCACAATACCCTCTCCTGAGCAAGCCTCTTCATCTCCACATATATCTCTCTGAATATGCTTACTGTATCCATCTCTTGGTCTTCCTCCGCGGTTTTTACCCCATAAACTTCCCTCCAATGCTAAATTCACAATTCCTTCATGTCTAAGAATGTGTCCTACCAATCTATCCCTTCTTTTAGTCAAGGTGTGCCAGAAATTTCTTTTCTCCCCAATTCTGTTCAGTACCTCATCATTAGTTACGCGATCCACCCACCGAATCTTCAGCATTCTTCTGTAGCACCATATTTCAAAAGCCTCAATCCTCTTCCTGTCTGCACTGTTTATCATCCATGTCTCACTCCCATACAAGGCAACACTCCATACAAATGCCTTCAGAAAGGACTTCCTTAGGTTTAAATCAATATTCGATGTTAACAAATTTCTCTTTTTCAAGAACGCTTTTCTACCCATTGCCATTCTGCATTTTATATCCTCTGTACTGCGAACATCATTTGTTATTTTACTGCCCAAGTAACAAAACTCATCTACCTCCTTTATTGCTTCGTTTCCCAATCTAATTCTTTCAGCATCACCTGATTTTCTTACACTGCACTCCATTACCCTAGTTTTGCTCTTGTTAATATTCATCTTATATGTACCTTTCAGCACACTGTCCATTCCGTTCAATTGCTCTTCCAGGTCCTTTGCTGTATCTGACAGAATTACTATGTCGTCGGCAAAATGCAAGGTTTTTAATTCTCCCCCCTGAACTTTAATTCCTTCGCCAAATTTCTCCTTGCTCTCCTTTATAGCTTTCTCAATGTACAAATTCAACAACAATGGAGAAAGACTACAACCCTGTCTTACTCTCTTTCCAACCACTGCATCCCTTTCATGCCCTTCAACTCTGACAACTGCTGTCTGGTTTTTGTACAAGTTGTAAATAACCTTACGTTCCCTATATTTTACTCCTGCTTGCTTCAGAACTTGAAAGAGTTTATTCCAATCAACATTGTCAAAAGCCTTCTCCAAATCTACAAAAGCTAGAAATGTAGGTTTGCCTTTTCTTAATCTATCTTCTAGGATAAGCCGTAAAGTGAATATTGCCTCCCGTGTTCCTACATTTCTCCTGAACCCAAACTGATCTTCCCCGAGGTCGGCTTCTAACAGCTTTTCCATCCTTCTGTATATAATTCATGTTAATATTTTGCTACCATGACTTATTAAACTGACGGTTCTGTAGTTTTCACACCTGTCTGCACCTGCTTTCTTAGGGATGGGTATTATAACATTTTTCTTAAAGTCTGAGGGTATTTCACCTGTCTCATACATCTTACACACCAGGTGAAACAATTTTGTCATGGCTGGTTCTCCCAGAGACTTCAGTAGCTCTGAGGGAAAGTCATCTACTCCAGGGGCCTTGTTTTGACTTAAATCTTTCAGGGCTCGGTCAATTTTTTCTCTCTGTACAGTACCTCCTATTTCATCTTCATCTACATCCTCTTCCCTTCCTACATTATTGTCTTGAAGTTCATTTCCTTTGTAGAGCCCCTCTATATACTCTTTCCACGTTTCAGCTTTCCCTTCTTTGCTGAGAACTGATTTTCCATCAGTGTCCTTGATATTCATAGAGCTGTTTTTCTTATCTCCAAATGTTTCTTTTATTTTCCTGTAGGCTGTATCTATTTTTCCCCTATTCATACATTCTTCTACTTCCTTGCATTTGCCTTCTAGCCACTCCTGCTTAGCCATTTAGCACTTCCTGTCAATCTCATTTCTTAGTCGTCTTGTAACGTTTCTGCTATGTTGCACACTCCTAAAAATCAGTTGCCAACATAGAAACACAAAATATCTGACACCTAAAATAAAACTTCACTACCGGACATGTAAAATATCACAATTTCTCCTTCAGTTTCAAATTCTATTAACACTAGTAAAACACCTTTATAAATAGTACATTGATTTAAATATAACTTTGGCTGTCCTTTTACATAATTTTCAATTTTTAATACTTTCGTAAATAATAGCTGCAAACACTAAAAATGCATTACACTTAGTTTCGGAAATTGCTCAACCTATGTAGATACTACCTTGTATAAAAACAACAATACTACATGTTATAACTATTGCACAACATGATTTCATATATACCTTTTGTTTAAATAAATTAGGGCAGACCATGTTTTATATATCACTGGATCCTAAATTAAATACTGATAAATTTTCATGCACTAAAATTAATAATCCGTTGGTACTAAGAAACTATCTTCGAAATTAACAAAACTACGACAACCATATACAAATCGGTATTAATAAAAAATTTAACCGCAAACTGAAATACATTAAAATTCCATGTCACAATAATAGTACGCCTACACAATATTGGCAAAACAAATATGTGTGCACTTCGAAAACACAAATAATGTAAATAATTTGAGCACTGTAAACACTAGTCAAAGGATGTATTTAAATTTGTGTACCACATCAAATACAAATTTCATGAAACAAGTACATACATTGAGGTAAATAATCAAAGCTTAAATGTAATGTTTTAATTTCTGTATTTTGGCATATTTAATGTAAAAGGATATTGTTTAATTGTGAATTACAAAACTTTGTCATCAATCTTATTATGCGGTTACGTAGAAAGATGTTTGAGAGAAACCATGTTTAGTTAGTCTTCTAGCAGTCACAAACCTGTAAGCAGCTCTGTTGACTTGCACTGCATTTTTTTGATTGTGCAACAATGTGATTGATTTAAACGTTGTTTAAGTGTAAATAAAATCATTTCCATATCAACTGACATGTTTATGATTTACGAAAAGATCCTGTAACATCAAATCTTTTTAGTGAATGCCGAAGACAGCTCACAACGCAATGGACTTCAGCCAGCATATAAGATAAGTTCAACTTCACCTACAGTGGAATGACTTTGTGATAGACTGTGAACTAATAAAACTTTCCGTGATTCAGGAAAATATTAGGGCTCAGTTTGAGACATTCCGAAAAGAGGTGACGGGTGTTAGAGTGCTTATTCATTTTTCACTTCCTGTCATACTCTATTTCTTAGTCATCTGTACTCCAATTTGCCTGTTTCATTTACTGCATTTTTATATTTTCTCCTTTCATCGATTAAATTTAGTATCTCCTGTGATATCCAAGGATTTTTTGTAGGTCTTGCCTTCCTACCTATTTTGTTCTTTACTGCCTTTACTATTTCATCTCTCAATTTTACCCATTCATCCTCTACTGTTTTATTTTCCCCTGTTTCTGTCAATTGTTGCCTAAAGCTCCCTCTGAAATTGTTAAGAACTTCAGGTTCCTTCAATTTAACCAGGTCCCCTCTCCTTATTTTCCTACCTTTTTGTAGTTTCTTCACTTTCAGCCTACAGTTCATAGCCAACAAGTTATGGTCAGAGTCTATATCTGCCCCTGGGTATGTCTTACAGTTTAAAACCTGGTTCTGAAATCTATGTCTTACCATTCTAAAATCTATCTGGTATCTCCCAGTGTCTCCTGGTCTCTTCCACGTATACAACCTTCTTTTGTGATTCTTAAACCAGATGTTTGTTATAACTAAATTATGTTGTGTGCAAATTTCTACCAGGCGGCTTTCTCTTTCATTCCTTTTGCCCAGACCATATTCACCTACTATCTCCCCTTCTCTTCCTTTTCCTACTACTGAATTCTGGTCTCCCATCACAATTACATTTTCCTCTCCCTTAATTGTGTGAATAATTTCCTTTAGCTCCTCGTATATTTCTTCGATTTCCTCATCATCGGCAGAGCTAGTTGGCATATAAACCTGAACTATTGTTGTCGGTATTTGGCTTCGAATCTATCTTGACAATGATAATGCGATCACTGTGCTGTTCATAGTAGTTTACCCGCATTCCTATTTTCTTATTCATTATCAGTCCTACTCCTGTGATACCCTCAACTGATTTTGTATTTATAATCCTGTACTCACCTGACCAGAAATCCTATTCACCCTGCCACCGAACTTCACTAATCCCCACTATATCTAACTTCAACATATCCATTTCCCTTTTTAAATTTTATAATTTTCCTACTCAATTAAGGGATCTAACATTCCACGCTCCGACCCGTAGAATGCCAGTAATGCCTTTCCTGATGATTACATCCTCTTGGGTAGTCCCTGCCCAGAGATCCGAATGGGGGACTATTTTACCTCCGAATATTTTACCCGAGAGGATGCCATCATCATATGTTCATACAGTACAGCTGCATGTCCTCAGGAAACATAACGGCTGTAGTTTCCCCTTGCTTTCAGCCGTTCGCAGTAACTGTGTGGTAAAGCCACATTAGCTGATGTTACAAGGCCAGCTCAGTCAGACTGTTGCCCCTGTAACTACTGAAAAGGCTGCTGCCCCTCTTCAGGAACCACACGTTTGTCTGGCCTCTCCACAGATATCCCTCCGCTGTGGTTGCACCTATTGTATGGCTATCTGTATCGTTGAGGCACGCAAGCCACCCTACCTCGGCAATGTCTGTGGTTTATGGGAGTGGCATATTTCAACTAACTGCTCCAAAAAACACAGTCCAGAGTACCTTTTGTTTGTTGAACGGTGAACAGTTACTACCCCCCAAATGCTCAAATCACAATTTCTAGTAGTGGTGTTATACTGATGGTTAACAGTGAATGATAAATAATATTGCCGCGAGACTTCAAGCTAACCGACTGCCAGTGTGGTGCAATGGTTAGCTTATCCGATTGTAGTGCTGAAGGTCGTCGGTTCAGTCCCGTCCACGAGAAAAAATGTATTTCTTTGTAATTATCATTTCCAGAATATTCTACATGTTTATATGTTAACTATTCTTCTAATTTCTGTCTGTGTATAAATAGCAGAGCACTCTGCCTGAGAGGCAGTTAGGGCTACATGTATGTTAAGTTCGCAATAAACCTGCTTTCAGTATAAGTGCTGTGTTAAGTTGTCAAGCCTGCTTCCATTTCAATGCGACATTGTTTGGTGGAGGTGCCGCATATCCTATGCAACAGCTGCATCACCGTGGCTCCGATTAGGCAATGTGAAAGCCGTCACTCCCACGGACTAGAGCCAGAATATGAGGGATATACTGAGTACATCCTTCGAAAAGTCCACATTATCAGAAGAATGATGGATGCAAAACCATCGGTAAGCCAGCTGCACATTTGACACCCGTCGGTGTTCTCTGGAGACGCTGGACGGGACCCCAACAAATGGCTAAAAGGGTTCGACCAAGTCGCCAAGTACAACAGGTGGGATCATATGATGTGCTTGGCCAACATTTATTTCTATCTGGATGGAACAGCCCAGCAATGGTTCGAAAACAACAAACATAAGCTGAATGACTGGGAAACATTCCAGACAAAACTCAAGAAGACGTTTGATGACCACCAGCAATAAATCCCCTCTGTGGGAGAACAACCGAAGAACCGGGCCTAACGACATGGTGAGCTGACACAGTCATACATACAGAATGTTTCGGCCCTGTGTAACATAGTCAATCCGAATATGACTGAGGCTGACAAAATCATGCACCTGATGAAGCGTATAGCAGAAGACATGCACCAAGCCCTTCTGATAAAAGACCTCGCTACAACAGAAGAGTTCATTAAGTGGTGCCAGTGTATTGAAGAGATGCAACAAAGGAGGGTGATACGAAAGAAGTAAGACAGACTCCCCAATGTAGTCTCTATGGCCGTTGTGGAAGACCAGCATGACTTCACTATTAGACTGAGCAAGCATCAGATTATGGCCATGGATGTAAGCCCTATAAGTCAAGAAGGAGCCGATGCCAATGAGGAAGAGGTATTCCAGACATTAGCTCCTGCCTGTCCTGCCAATCATATCTGACGTGAAGAATGGCATCGCCCTGCTATGAATTACGCTGCAGCCGCCAAACACCAGCCTATGAACCATCCAACGCGGCCACAACCAACTCCCCCGGCAACTATGATGCCCCGCAGAAGAACTGACGTCTGGAGGACAGAAGACAACACACCACTGTGTTTCCACTGTGGGCGCACTGGACATAATGTACGCTACTTCAGCGAGAGAAAGCGAGTAGTCAACGATTATTTTGCCACAAGACGCCAGCCATCAAAACAGTTCTATCCCAGACAGTCACCTGCTGATAAGTTCAGTCGACCTATGGGAAGAAGCCCATCGCCGTACCCTCCATGAGGTTGCTCCCCGACGCACCGCTGCCGTTCACCGTCGCCGTACAGAGGTACCAGCCGCTCCCCCAGCCACTACGCCCAGGAAAACTAAGCGAGGCGACCATCTACGGAGGTGAGGCTGCTGCAGATGAAAATCCTCCAAGGGAATGTGTATCGGGTCAGCTGACCCAATCCAGGACAGTGAGCTCAACGTCATCAACGAAGACCAATGCTCTGCTGTTAGTACAGACAACACACTGGAGGAAACAACCGTGGCCGGCCGCGGTGGCCGAGGGGATTGAGGCGCTCCAGTCACGGTCCGCACGGCCACTACAGTCGGGGGTTCGAATTCCCCCTCGGGCATGGACATTTGTGCCGTCCTTAGTTGTAAGTAGTTCATAAGTAGTTTGTAAGTTTAGGGACTGATGACCCCGTAGTTAAGTCCCATAGACCCTACAAACATTTGAACATTTGAAACAAGGGTGGATCTGCCAATAGGGCCCACACTAACCAAGGAACAATGCCAGCGGGTGTTAGCTATACTGTGTCAATTTTCGGGTGCATTAACACACCAACAGGAGAAAAGTCAGACGAAACAGCCCATGATAAAGCACCTTATCAATACTGGAGATCATCCGCCAATTAGCCAGCATTCATATAGCGTGTCACGAGCTGAAAAATGGATAATTTGGGAAGAAGTGGAAAAGATGTTGCACAATGACATTATTCAACCTTCAGAGAGTCCTTCATCACCTCCAGTGGTCTTCGTAAAGAAGAAGGAGGGCACGTGGCGATTCTGTGTCGAGTATCGGTGGCTGAACAAAATCACAAAGAAAGATGTCTACCCACTGCCACGCATTGACGACACCTTAGACTGCTTGAAAGAAGCTACATACTTCTCAACTATTGACATGCAGACAGGTTACTGGCAAATCAAGGTTGACTTAGATGACAGGGAGAAGGTGGCTTCTATTACACCTGACGGCCTCTATGAATTCAAAGTAATGCCATTTGGATTATGTAATGCTCCGGCCACATTCGAATGCATGATGGACAGCTTGCTTCAACACATTAAGTGGGATGTCTTTGCTATTTAGATGACATTGTCGTTTTCTCGAAAACGTTTGAAGAACATCTGAGTCACCTGTCAACTGTGTTGAAGTGTGTTCAGACTGCAGGACTCAACCTCAATCCAAAGAAGTGCCTTTTTATTGCCAAAGAGGTAAAAATCCTGGGGCACCTAGTAAACGGAGATGGTGTCCGTCCTTATCCAGATAAAGTAAGGGCAGTCACAGAATTTCCAACACGTCAGCACATTCGTTATGTGAGAAGTTTTCTAGGGCTGTGCTCGTACTACTGACGTTTCATAAAAGGACTTTCTAACAAGGCACGTCCATTGCAAGAACTTCTGCAGGGAGATGCCAAGTTTTACTGAAATGAGACAAGAGAAAATGCTTTCCGGGCACTTAAGGAGGCTCTCACTTCCGCACCAGTTCTAGCCTTGTACTACGAGAATGCAGAAATTGAACTTCACACTGACGCAAGTGGTTATGGGATTGGTGCAGTGCTTGTACAAGTTCAGGAAGGTGCATCAAGCGTTCTCTCTAAGTCCAAGAAAAACTACATCTGAGAAAGAATGTCTTGCAGTTATCTAGGCTATCAACAAGTTCCGGTCGTATTTATTCGGCAAACCATTCACTGTCATGACAGACCACCATTATTTGTGTTGGATGACTAGCTTGAAGGATCCATCAGGTCGACTAGCAACAAATGTTACAGTGGAATTCAAGAACGGGCGCAAACACAAGGATGTCGACCGCCTTTCGAGGAATCCATTAGTGATACACATGAGCATGAATGAAATTTCAGCCCTCACTGAATTCGGTGATGTTACGTCTGAACAGTGGGAAGATCCAGCACTAGTAAAAACCACAAAGGCCTTGGAGAAAGGAGAACCGACCAATGGAGAGTTCCAACTTATAAACGGGACATTGTATAAGAGCAACTACTATCCACTGGGCCCCAAATGGCTACTAGTATCAGAGGTAATGTCACTTTGCGACATTGTCCACAGAATGACAACTGCATACCATCCTCAAAAAAAAAGTGCTTCTATCCGCGGGTATCATTTGAATTTAAAACATAACAACGTTTCTTCGCGTCTATCGATGTTTTTATTTACTAAGAATTCTTTGCAAGGAAATACGAATTTATTTAGTTTCCTTTCTGATTTCTGTACGTACTTGTTACATCTCGAGTCTATTGTGTTTAGGAATGACTAGAAAACGGTGTAGCACAGTACAGTACAGAACACAGACGCCCTGTTGGTTACATAGTGCACCAAAGATTTAATAGTTGGCGCTGCTGCATTTTTCTTTTATTATTTTTTATTTTTCTTTCTTTATTTATTTATTTATTTATTTATTTATTTTTTTTTTCTTTCGATGGATAGGGCATAGCACAGTAACGAACCACGAAAGCTGCTGTTGATTTTTTAGTTCTGCAAAGAAACAATACATGATTGTGTTGTGCGTATTCCCTCAGTAGCAGAAGTATTTATCTCTGAAAACACAAACTAACATTGAACAGCGAGTTGCTGATTACACTTTGTATATTCACAGCTTAACGGCATTTCTATGACGAATTCTCATAGGATTTTTAGCCGGAACTTGAGTATATCTTGCGGTTGGATACATGCTTCATTTCATCAAATCGGATCAGAGGAAATAAATATATCAAAATTTAAACATTTATCTAAAAGCAATTAGTGTCTATCTACAAAGATTAATCTCCAAAAGTACTACATGAGCTTGCAAGGGGTTTCGTGGGTAAATTCAGACTAGAGAGGCGTTTTAGTGCACCAAAGATACACGCTGCTGCTGCGTAATAAGTATGGCATAGTACAGCAAGGAACCGTATGTCTGTGACAGAATTAAATGACGCAATCTTAAGAATAACAACAAACAATGAACATAGTGTTACTGATTTCGCTTTGTCAACTGCATAATTAACGATATTTCTTTGCTTCTTTCTGCACGTTTCATTTATGTTTAAAACTGACTGAGGTTCGGAACCCTAAAAAGCCATGATACGCACAGGCCCTTCTTTAACAAACCGTTGCGAAGCACGGGCATATCAGCTAGTTATTGTATAAAAGTGTATGATGTTTCCATTTTAATGGGGAAATATGTTTATTTAGTTGCGCGGTGGTAGAATGTCAGAGTATGAATCCTAAGGTCACGGGTTCGATCCCCGTCATATCCTAGTACTTTTATCTGTCACTTTCCACTTCTTTCGCCTCTGGCAGTATTGCTCATGTGAAAAATACCGAGTAGCACCGTGGTTCGGAACCCATGTTAAACTGTAGGTCCCCCTATAACTGGTGGAGTAAGTCAGTTCGAAGGTCGGCAGTGGCATATCACCTCCAAACAGAACCATGCCTAGTAAAGCACAGTCGTGTTCAAACCAATCTTCGGATTGTTACTGCTTTAGCTTTTTATTTATGTTTATGTAATGGATATGTTGTGAATATGTATTTGTATAAAAATATGCAATGTCTATTTAACATTGATGTTTTATTGCGATTTTATTAAACTGGGCGCCATTAAAATAATTTGCCTAGGGCGCCGAATTTGTTCAGGCTGGCCCTGGCTGTGTGTGTGAAATGCGCTAGGCCATCATTTATTTTGAAAAATAAAGCATTTTTTTCTCAGAATTATTTGACATAGTGGTCTTGTAACCTCAAAGCCAAACCATACATTTTTTTTACTATTGTTGTGGTGGTTTTCAGTCCGCAAACTGGTTTGATGCAGCTCTCCACACTACCCTGTCCTGTGCAAGCCTCTTCATCAGAAAATACGTACGGCAACATACATCATTTTTAATCTGCTTTCTGTATTCGTCCCTTAGTCTCACTCTACGATTTTTACCACAAACACTTCCTTCGAATGCTAAGTTGACTATTCCTTGATGTCTCATAATGTGTCCCACCAACAATTCCTTCTCTTAGTTAGGATTTGCCATAAACTCCTTTTCTTCCCAATTCTGTTAAGCACCTCCTCATTAGTGACGTGATCTACCCATCTAATCTTCATAATTCGTCTGTAGCACAACATTTCGAAACCTTCTATCATCTTCTTGTCTGAACTCATTGGCCACATTTCACTCCCACACAATGCTACACTCCAAACAAATGCTTTCAGAAAGGACTTCCTAGCATTTAAACTAATATTGAATTAACAAATTTCGCTTCTTCAGAAACGATTTTCTTCCCATAGCCATTCTGCATTTTATATCCTCTTTACTTCGGCCATGAGAAGTATTCTTTCTATCCAAATAACAAAACTCATGTACTACTTTTATTGTCTCATTACCTAATCTAATTCCTTCAGCATAGCCTAATTTTCTGACACTACTTTCCGTTATCCTCGTTTTACTCTTGTTAATTTTCACCTTATACCTTCCTTTCAAGGCACTATCTATTCCGTTTAATTGCTCTTCCAGGTCCTTTGCTGTCTCTGATAGAATTAAACCGCAGGGTTTTTATACCCTCTACATGGACTTTAATTCCCTATCTAAATTTCTTGTTACATTCCTTCCCTGCTTGCTCAATGTACAGATTGAACAACATTGGGGAAAGGGCTACAACCCTGTCTTACTCCCTTCCCAGCCACTGCGACCGTTCCACGCCCTTCGACTCTAATAATTGCTATATGGTTTTGTACAAGTTGAGTACAAATCTTCGCGCCCTACATTTTACTCCTGCTACCTTCAGAATTTGAAGGAGTGTATTCCAGTCAACATTGTCAAAATCTTTTTCCAGATCCACAAACGCTAAAAACTTAGGTTTCTCTTTCATTAACGTATCTGCTAATGTGAGTATTGCCTCGTGTGTTCCTTTATTTCTCCTAAATCCAATTTGATCTTCTTCACGGTCGGATTCCACCACTTTTTCCATTCATCTGTAAATATTCGTGTTAGTATTTTGCAACCATGACTTTTTATTCCTGTTACCTTGCGCCTCGGTTGCACAGTAGTAGAGTGCCAGAATACAAATCCAAAGGTCGCGAGTTCGATCCCCACCAGGTCCTAGGATTTTTATCTGTCACTTTCCATTTCTTTCATCTCTGGCAGTACTGCTCATGTGAAAAATACCGAGTAGCACCGTGGTTCGGAACCGACGTTAAACTGTAGGTCCCCCTATAACTGGCTGGGTAAGTCAGTTCGAAGGTCGGAGGAAGGCAACGGCATACCACCTCCAAACAGGACCATGCCTAGTAAAGCACTGTGGTGTTCAAACCAATCTTCGGATTGTTGACTGCTTTACCTTTAAAATTGGTAGAGTGTATTCCAGTAATCATTGTCAAAAACTTTCTCCACGTCTTGAAACGCTAGAAACGTAAGTTTGCCTTTCCTTATCTTCTAAGATTAGTCGTAATTTATTGCCTCCGTGTTCCTACATTTCTTCTAAATCCAAACTGATTTTCTCCAAGGTCGGATTCCACTTGTTCCTCCTTTCGTTTGTAAATAATTCGTATTAACATTTTGCAACCATGCCTTATTAAATTGATAGTTCTGTAATTTTATCGTTTGTCTGCACTTGTTTTTTTGTTTTTGTTTTTTGTTTTTTTTTTGTTTTTTTGTTTTTGTTTTTGGAATTGCATCAATATATTCTTCTGAGGTTATTTCCCCTGTCTTATACATCTTGCATTTTTTACAGAGAGAACACAATTCATGCAGAAAGATGTTAAAATTTTGTTACGAGACAATAATTTCCGGTTAGCTGTTCTGATGTATGTCGGTTTGTAGACGTACTTTCTTAAATTATCTGCGTACATTATTTTCAAAACAGGAAGCACAGAATCGATAATGATGGAATACCGGGTGATCGAAAAGTCCGTATAAATTTGAAAACTTAATAATTCACAGAATAATGTAGATAGAGAGGTAAAAATTGACAGACATGCTTGGAATGACATGGTGTTTTATTAGAACAAAAAATAGAACGAAGTATTGCTGGACGCGTCAAAGATCCCTTGCGCTCGTCGTTTGGTGATGATCCTGTGCTCACCCGCCACTTTCGTCATGCTTGGCCTCCCAGGTCCCCAGACCTCAGTCCGTGAGATTATTGGCTTTGGGGTTACCTGAAGTCGCAAGTGTATCGTGATCGACCAACATCTCTAGGGATGCTGAAAGACAACATCCGACGCCAATGCCTCACCATAACCCCGGACATGCTTTACAGTGCTGTTCACATTATTCCTCGATTACAGCTATCGTTGAGGAATGGTGGTGAACATATTGAGCATTTCCTGTAAAGAACATCATCTTTGCTTTGTCTTAATTTGTTACGCAAAGGCTAGTCTACACGACGACACTAGGTTGCGAAACTCATTGCATGAAATGAATTGCGTGCAACTAGTTTCGTGTATGTCTGTAGACACGGCACAAATACCACACACTTCAGTTTCGTTGTTTTGTGAGTGCCATAGCCGCCGTAAAATGAAAGTTTTGGTAGCTGTACGAGTTGTGGCGAATCTATTGCTTGTCTATGTGAAGTCGCTGCATAAGACTAAACATAAAAAGAATAAGAAACGTGTTTGGTTTCGTGACTGAATTAAGAAAAGACGTCAGCTCTGTTTCTCAGCTACCTTGCTGAAAGAAATTGCGGTTGAAGACCCTATAAGTTAATTTAATCGACTTAGAATGTCACCAGAGCAGTTAACGTTCCTTTTAAACAGAGTTAGTAATGCAATAAATAAACAAGTTACCGTTATTTGTGAAGCATAGTTACCAGAACTGAAATTACAAATTGCATTACGTTTCTTGTCAAGTAGATATTCGTCTCTGCCGGCCGCGGTGGCCGAGGAGACTGAGGAGCTTCAGTCACGGTCTGCACGGCCACTACGGTCGGGGGTTCGAATCCCCCCTAGGGCATGGATATTTGTGCCGTCCTTAGTTGTAGGTAGTTCATAAGTAGTTTGTAAGTTTAGGGACCGATGACCCCGTAGTTAAGTTAAGTCCCTTAAGCTTAACAAACATTTGAACATATTCGTCTCTGAGTACTTGTACCATGTTCCGAAATCCACAATTGCCATACTTCGTTTGTATAGGTATTTCAAATTGGATGTATTTTAGTCTGCAATTCACTAATCGTCAACCCATCAATATTTAATTTCACAAATAATTGTCAGATGAGCAGTAACACGCCGTTAAAATCGCACAAACATCTACTCAACGAATATATGTTCAAAAACCGAATTATTTCTTCCGTTCCCCCCTTTATGTTGTATTTTGTTCTCTATTGGTCATAACCTAACCTAAAAACAAGCGCAATCAGTTTCGCCAAAGTTAGAACGTGCCGAAACTATTTTCGTCAACGAGTTGCACGAAGGCCTGCTGCGCATGCGCATTGGCCAGTAGCGCAGTTTCATTAAACGTAGTGTCGTCGTGTAAACTAGTCTTTAATTATTGCTTTTCTGATCAGATGAAGCGCCATCTGTCGGACATTTTTTCAACTTTTTTATTTTGTTCTAATAAAACCACATAACATTTCAAGTATATGTGTCAATTTTTACCTCTCTATGTACATTATTCCGTGATTTATTACGTTTTCAAATTTATACTGACTCTTGATCATCCGGTATAAGCAACGAAATGAGTAACTTCGGCGTGTGTGCAGAGTTTCCTGGGCCCAGATGTGAACTTCAGTACTTGTTTACCATAGCAGCGTTTAGTGTGTTCCGATGATGCAGGCGCCCCTTTAATGCAACCCAGGATGGTGAAGAAGGGGGGGGGGGGGAGCCCTGGCGGCGTGCATCCGGGGTCGGTGTGGCGCAGAGACTTTGATGGCGGCTGTTTGCGGCTTGTTTGGGCGACAGTTGCGGGGCGGCGCGTGGGCTGCCACGGAGGTCGTGTGGTCGTGGCCCACGCCAATCGGGGCCGAGCGTGACCACTAATTGCGCGTATTCTGGCGAAATTCACAGCAACGCCGCGGTTCTGAGGCCGCGCTCTGACTGTGGTGTACCGCCGCCGCAGCTGTTTTCCGGCGTCCACTGCGGAGAGAAGCGGAACTGCCGCAGGTAGCGCTCTCTCTGTTGATCAGTTACGTTTCGCTCGAACCACAGTCGCAAAAAAGATATTATTTTGTGGTGAAAGGGGGTTTGCAGTGGGCGAAAGCAGTGAACTCACACAATAGCACCTCTGCTGACAAGGCGAGAGTTTGAATTGTCTTATTCGCATTTCGGATCGATACAAGACTCATTTCGACTTGCTGAACGCAGTTAGAGGAATGACTTGTTTTCGAGCATTTAGGCCATGCATTCATGAGCAGTATACCGTTTTGCAGGTAAACAACAGAGTTATGTCCTACATATCAGGAAATATTTTTCCAGCACTGGTTCGGAACAGGCAGAATGTTGTAAGAACCGTTACTCTGCCATTCCTTCAATAGGAAGACGATGCGTTGTTCCATCAGGATAATGCTCGACCACAAACTGCTTGTGAAACTCTCCGTGCTCTGCAAGACGTGCAGCAACTTCACTAGTCAGCACAACGTCCAGAGTTGTCTCCAATCGAGTACGTATATGATGGGACGACAACTGACACTTTTGACTCATCAACACATAACTCTTGTAGAACTACGTTAACGTGTCGAGCAAGCGTGGAATAATATATCCCAAAACAGTAGTTGCCAACTGTATGATAAAATGGAGGCTGTTAGAGGCTACGAAACTTACTATAGTAATGTGGATGTTTCAGTATGAATCGACACCTGGTACCGCAGTACCACTTCAAATATTGATTGCCCAAGGAAAAAGAATTTCCGGCGTAGAGAAGCAGCTGAGAGAGCTAAATACGAAAAGGTCTGCTGGTCCGGATGGAGTACCAGTTCGGTTTTACAAAGACTATTCTGCGGCATTGGTCCCCTACTTAGCTTGCATTTATAGCGAATCTTTAATTCAGCGCAAAGTTCCTAGTGATTGGAAAAAAGCGCAGGTGACTCCCGTGTATAAGAAAGGAAAGAGAACTGACCCATACAATTACAGGCCAATATCGTTGACATCGGTTTCATGTCGAATTTTGGAGCATATTCTCAGTTCTAATATAGTAAATTTCCTTGAAACGGAAAAGCTTCTTTCCATGAATCAGCACGGGTTTAGGAAACATCGTTCATGTGAAACTCAGCTTGCCCTTTTCTCACATGACATCTTGCGAGCCATGGACGAAGGGCAACAGGCGGGTTGTGTTTTTCTCGACTTCAAAAAGGCGTTCGACACGGTGCCACACTGCAGACTGCTAACGAAGATACGAGCTTATGGAATAGGTTCAAAGATTTGTGACTGGCTGGAAGACTTCCTAAGTAATAGAACGCAGTACGTTGTTCTCGACGGCGAGTGTTCATCAGAGACGAGTGTATCGTCAGGCGTGCCCCAGGGGAGTGTGATAGGACCGCTATTATTTTCTATCTATATAAATGATCTGATGGACAGAGTAAGTTGTAATTTGCGGCTGTTTGCTGATGATGCTGTGGTGTATGGGAGGGTGTCGTCTGTAACTGACTGTAATAGCATACAGGTTGACTTAGACAAAATTTCTAGTTGGTGCAAGAATGGCAGCTAGCTCTCAATGTAGAAAAATGTAAGGTGATGCGCATGAGTAGAAAAGACAATCCTATAATGTTCGAATACAGCATCAGTAGTGAGCTTCTTGATGCCGTCGCGTCGTTCAAATATCTAGGCGTAACATTGCAGAGCGATATGAAATGGAACGAGCATGTAAGGACAGTTGTGAGTAAGGCAGACAGCCGACTTCGGTTTATTGGGAGAATTTTGGGAAGATGTACTTCACCTGTAAAGAAGACCGCTTATAAAATGCTTGTACGACCACGTCTTGAGTATTGCTCAAGTATTTGGGACCCGCAGCAGATCGGTTTGAATGAAGACATAGAGGCGGTTCAGAGGCGAGCAGCTAGATTTGTTACCGGTAGATTCGACCAATGCGCGAGTGTCACGGAAATGCTCCGGCAACTCAATTGGGTATCGCTGGAAGAAAGACGACGTTTTGTTCGTGAATTTCTGTTAAGTAAATTTAGAGGTCCGGAATTTGAAGCTGAGTGTAGTACGATCTTGCTGCCGCCTACTTACATTTCGCGTAAAGATCACAAAGACAAGATAAGGGAAATTAGGGCTCGTACGGAGGCATATAGGCATTCTTTTTTTCCTCGTTCAATTTGGGAGTGGAATAGGAAAGGAAATGCATAGTAGTGGTACAGTGTACCCTCCGCCACGCACCTTACGGTGAATTGCGGAGTATGTATGTAGATGTAGATGTGATGCAGTTTCATCACCGTCATCACAGATCCTACATTTAGGGTCCTTTTCTGTTATTGCCATTGTATGTAGGTGTTTTTTGAAATTGCCATGGCCTGTCAGCAATCCAACCATGAGTCTAATCTCTCTCCTGTTCAGACCCAGGATTGCAGAGCTTCTTTTAAAACATGGCTTTGGCATCATTACCTTGCCATGTTTTTGTTGATGGACTTTGGTCCAATATTCTACGTGCTGTCTTCTGAGTAGTTACGTAGCTTCAATTTGATCATTGCCTTGGTGATTGTCAGGACAGGTTCCGGTTAAATGGAGTCTCTGCCCCCATCCTAGCTAATCTGTCGGCATGTTCGTTGCCACTGATCCCCGAGTGGCCAGGGACCCACAATAGGTTTACTCTATTACTTTCCCCTAGCTCCACCAGAACCCTGTGACATTCTGCAACAATTTTAGATCTTGTTGCAGGAGCTGCCAGTGATCTCAGGGCTGCCTGGCTGTCTGAATAGATATAGATGCTACGATCTTTGTAGCACCTACGCAAATTCTCCTCCACACACTCCCTGATGGCAGTGATTTCGGCCTGGAATACTGAGGCCAGTTTTCCTAGAGAGATCACGCCCTCCAGTCTTGGCTGCACCCCATATACCCCAGCCCCAACACCTTGGTCTGATTTTGACTCGTCAGTGAACCAGACAATATCCCCCGTACGGTGTCGAACTATTTTCTCCCACTGCTTCCTACTTCCAATTGTTATATTGAAAGCCTTGTTGAAGCAGTATGGGGTTATAATATAGTCAGCTGGCATTTTCCCAACCTTTCCTATATTTACCTTACTCACTATTTTAGTGTGTGATTCTGGATATCCCAGAGAGTTCCAGTTGTTGCCAGATTTGAGTCTGTATGCACCAGCCGCTGGCTCCATGTTGACCCAAAGGTGTAATGGGGGCATATACAGCATGGTTTCCATCCCAGCAGTTGGTGTGCTGCTAATTCCGCCAGTTATGGCTAAGCAGGCTAATCTCTGCACCTTACCAAGCTCCTTAGCAGCAACCTGCTGTTCTACCTTCTTGCACCACACGTCGCCCCATAGGTGATCCTGGGTCTAATCACTGTGGTGTATATCCAGTGCATTCCCTTGGGGCTCAGGCCCCAATTTTTGCCACAAACTCTCCTGGTACTCACAAGAGTACCTTTTGCCTTGGAGCAAATATTCCTGATATGAGGGGTCCATGTCAGTTTCTCATCTAGGGTAACCCCTAGATATTTCACTGCCCCCTTCACAGGTAGCGCTTCATTGAAAAGCTTTAGATTCCAACTTGAATGTTGTATATGCTTCTTTGTGAATGGTACAACAAGTCTTCTTAGGACTAACCCCCAGATCCTGTTTTCTGCACCAGTCTTGCACAATATCCAACGCACCTTGTGCCATATTCATCACTGTGTCAGCAAATTTGCCAAGTATTACTATTACAAGATCATCTGCATATCCTTGGCAAAAGTACTGCCTAGAGTTGAATTCTCCAATGAAATCATTCACCACTAGATTCCACAATAAAGGGGAAAGAACTCCTCCTTGCGGGCCACCCCTAGTGGTGTTGATTAGCATTTTTTCATTCATCATGGTAGCTTCTACCTTTCTTCCACTAAGCATGGCCCTAGTCCACCTACATATTGTGGTCCTAGGCCATGCACCTCTGCTGCCCTAACCATGGAATAGAAGGTCGTGTTGCTAAAAGCCCCCTTGATGTCCTGAAAGTGTCATGCTTTCTCCACCTTCCCCACGAGTTGGTGGAGAGCTGTCTCACATGATTTATCTGGCTGATATGCATGTTGGTTTGAATGTAGAGGAGCCCTACTTAACCTCCTTTCTCCAACATGCACATTAACCAGCTTTTCCAATGTCTTAAGAATGAAGGAGGACAGGCTGATTGGTCTCATATCCTTGGCCTTGGTATGATCAATTCTCCCTGGTTTAGGAATGAAGACAACCTTCACTGCCCTCCAGGCATTGGGAATGATTCCTGCTGCTAGGCTAACCCTGAATAACCTGCATAGGAATCTAATAAGATTTTCTCCCGCTTGTTGCAGGAGACCTGGAAAGATTCCATCGGGGCCAGGTGACTTGAACGGTTGAAATGTTCTCACCGCCCATCGGACCTTACTGAGATCGACACACTCCTTGGCCAAATACCAGTCCTCTTTGCTAATACCTGAGAACCGTTGTCTCTCAGGAATCGCATTCTGGTCTGAGTTATCCCCCAGAGTATATTGAGGAAAGTGAGTCTTGAGGAGCAGTTCCAGCGTTTCATGTGCTGTCTTTGTATACTCCCCATCCTCCTTTCTCAATGTTCCTCATGGATTAGTTGGTACCCTAGTGAGGATTTTATGAAGTCTCGCTTGAGCAGCCGTGCCCTCCACTTCCTCACAGAATACCTTCCAGGATGCCTCCTTTGCCCGTCTGATGGCAAGGTTGTAATTGACAAGGGCCTCACGATACTTTGCCCATTGTCCTTTGCGCCTCGCAAGGTTAAACAGTCTTCGTACCTGTTTCCTTTGCATTTCCAGGTTATTATTCCACCAAGGCACACTCCTATTTGTGCACTTCTTGGTGATTGAGCAGTTGTCCTGGTATGAGGTCACTATAGCAGAGGTTACGGCCTCTGCTACTTCCTCAAACTCTGCTGGATTCCGTATCGAAGTTTTAATTTCCGATAGGCTGAAGTCAAGGTCTTTCCTACATGTGGCCCTTAATCAGACATCACTTTCCATTTCTGATGAATGGCTGACCGAACCGTGAAACAATGAAGCCATTTTTCCACCTCATGTTGATTTATTAATCAAGCGATTCAGTAGCCTTTGTGCACCAGTGCTACAGTTATTTACAATGGTCCTAGCCGCGGCGGAGTGACCGAGCGCACTGAGGCGCCATGCTCCGATGCGCGACGCCGTTCCCCGTCGGGGGGCTCTAATCCTCCCTTGGGCAAGGATGTTTGTGCTGTCTTTAGTATAAGTTAGTGTGTAAGTAGTTTTTAAGTTTAGGGACTGATGACCCCGCAGTTAAGTCCCATAAGTTTGACAAACATTTGAACATTTTTGAATGGTCGTAAACTTCTTTTATGGCTTTGTCACATGTTCAAATATTGTTGTCAGATAAACAAGCAATCACTAAAATTATTTTTAATCAATATGAAGCAATACTTTATTACTACTGAATCATAGTAGTTTGGAGCTAGTAACGAGTTTTCAAAACATTATTATTTTTAATCAACTAACAAAAATACCATTTTATTACTAGATCATAGTAGTTTGCTGCTCGGTTAGCCGTGTGGTCTAACGCACCGCTTTCCGAGATGGGGAGACGTAACGGCTCCGGTTCGAATCCGTCCGGCGGATTAACGAAGGGGGTTCGAAGTGCCGTCCAGCCTGGATGTAGTTTTAAGGCGGTTTTCTACATTCCCCTGGTACCCTAGTCCCGCCTCAGATAAACGATTCGCAAACATTTCGTAACACTTTACACTTTCACACATATAACACTATACGCAGACATTTGGAGTACATATTTCCTCCGGGGGTTGGGGGGGGGGGGGGGCATGGGGCATTTGACCACCCCATAAATATTAACAAGCCAAGTCCGGATTTAACAAAGCCGACTCTGCATGTGCTGGAACATGGCCAAATAGAAGAGTAGTGTACAGCACTTTACCCCACGGATGATAGGAAAATTATACAACCCATTCCAGTGCTGCTTAAATAAGATGGGTTGGAGGCGTTGTCAGGATGGAAGGCAGAGCGGTGAAGGCTTGTGGCCGCCCTAGGAAAGGGTGGCTGAATGGCAAATAAATGATAGGATGCAAGTTAATATTTAGTATATTCTGAAATACGGGATACATAATGGGGCTCGCCCTGAGATAGGATGCAATGACTGGGTGCCAGTCTAATTTAGCGGATTAGAAAATGAAAAAGGTTACGGTAATGGTTACGGTTCACACACTAAGCGGCTGATACCGAACAGCCGTTAGGCGGGAGCGGACGGCATGCGGCCGTTCCCCCCCGCACAGACGCCGAGCCTCTCGAGTGCGTCTGTTCCGTTCGAGAACTCAAACTGAAGAGAGCGAAGGAAGCGATTCTGGCACCTCTGAGTCCTCCAGCAGTAGCACACGTGATCAAACGTGGGTGTCTGCTATTGGCTCCACGGTAGCATGGAAACGTCAGTAGATTCAACACGGACGCCAGAAGGGTGGCGTGATTTTAGAATCAGCATTCAATACTGGTTCTGGCCGGCACTGTCCTGCAAGGTGGACAGCCTTGGTCACGTTGTCAAGGCGTATGTTACAGTGGAAGAACACTTGTAAAATTTAGGCGAAGTTTTGAAATAAAATTTTTGAACAGTTTCCCTAAATTCTTTTAGACTGGCTGGTCACCCTGTACAGTAGTTTGCTGACGGTTAAAGGTGTCCAATATCCTTTCAATGAACTCTAAAGTTTATGAGCATACTTGAAATATTAAGAAGTGATGCATCACCTTTGTTTCACACTCGCACATGACGGCACGACACCACCTAACAGTTTGATATTTACTATTCATGGCAGTAAAACGATACCTAAAATTGTTGTACCAATATTTTTTTAGTTTTGATTTGTTTCTGCCACTGCAACTTTCACTAGACGTGATTGGCTACGCAGATCCTAGATACATCTAAGAAAGAAATTTAAATACTATGTTTTGTGTCCCAGCCTCGTCGCCGCTATTGTGTCTCGTTTCCGTCGTAGGTGTCGGTGGCCGAGTAGAAAGACCGACACAGGAATAAAGGATGCACGCTTGTGCAGGTAGGAGGTGACCAGCCAGTGGGACAGCAGTAACTAGAAACACTAGAGTAAATTAGAACGAGATATATATTTCTTAGAGACTTAGTACTGCAGAACGCTGATACATAGTTGAACTAGAGGCCTGCCTAGTGCCTATCCGATAGCCAAGTATTCACTGGCGCCTATCTGATTCCGAAGTGTTAACTGGTTCCTATCTCAGTCCCAAGTGAACGATGTCGTTCAGTGGTGGCCACGAGCGGAGTTGCAGCAGAGGGCGCTCGTGGCTGACGTTGTAAGAACGCCGCGCTGTGCGTGCATGGCGGCGCGCGGCGAAAGTAGGTGGCGCGCACTTTGGACTTGTGCGACACCACACTTTGCCTTGGTGTAGCTTTATTACGAGCCGAACATTTTTACTCGGAAGGGGATTGCAGGTTCGAAAAGGTCCAAAACCACTGCCATAAAGCAATGATATTCAAATGCCTTAAACGTCTGTTGCGAACCACAGGCGTGTAGCGTACAGAATATGCCTTGCATTAGGTTTATTTATTTTTTAATGCATAACAGACTTTGTGACAGATGTGTGGAAAGGGATTGTGAATCAGTTTTCTTATTTCCAGTTTTCCTCTGATCCAAATTGGCATTTTCAAGTACTTGTGTTTCTAACGCATGGTACAACGCGCAGACAGTTATTTCCTTGTTGTAGAACACTGCTATACCAGTACAGGAATACATCATCTCATTCGGGTTTTACTGTGGCAATGGGTTGTTGCACGTTTCGGCGCCGACAAATAGCAGTTTGAAGATACGAAAAAGTTTCATGTCGCACACAGCTACGTTCCTGTTACGCTATGTTTCCCTTGATTCCATCTACTTCTACATGGGATACTCTGCAATCACATTTAAGTGCCTGGCAGAGGGTCCATTGAACCACAATTAAACTATTTATCTCCCATTCCATTCTCGAATAGCGCGTGGGAAGAAAGAACACCTGAATCTCTCTGATTTCTCTTATTTTATTCTGATGATAATTTCTACCTATGTAGGTGGGAGTCAACAATATAGTTTCGCATTCGGAGGAGAATGTTGGCGATTGGAGTTTCGCAAGTAGCCCACGCCGCAGCGATAAGGGCCATTGTTGTAATGATTCCCATCCCAGATCTTGTATCATTTCCGTAACGCTGTCTCCCCTGTATCGTGACAATACGAAACGAGCTGCCCTTTTTTTGACTCTTTAGATGTCCTCCGTCAAACTCACCTGATAAGGCTCCCACACTGGGCTGCAATACTCCAAAAATGGACGGACAAGCGTAGTGTATGCAGTTTCTTTTGTAGTTCTGTTGCATGTTTTAAGGGTTCTGCCAATAAAACGCAGTCTCTGGTTCGCCTTTCCCACGATATTATCTACCTGTTCCTTCCAATTTAAGTCTGAAGTAATAGTAGTTCGTAGGTATTTTGTGGAGTTTACGGCCATCACATTTGATTGACTTATCTTGTAAACAAAGTTTAACGGATTTCTTTTCGTACTCATGTGGACGACTTCACACTTCTCATTATTTAGAGTCAATTGCCAATTTTTACACAATACTGATATCTTATTCAGATCGTTCAGCAGTTGGTTTTGATCTTCAGATGATTTTACTAGACGGTAAATGACAGCGTCATTTGCAAAAAAAAACTAAGAGAGCTACTTAGGTTTTCCCCTAAATCGTTTATGTAAATAAGGAACAGCAGAGGACCAAAAACACTATCCTGTGGAATGACCGGTATCACCTCTGTTTTAGTCGATGCCTTACCATCGATTACTATGAACTGTGTCCTCTCTGTCAAGAAATCCCCTATCCAATCGGAAATATACCATAAACATGCAAATTGATTAAAAGCCGTTTGTGAGGTACGGTGTCAAAAGCTTTCTGGAAATCAAGAAATACGGAATCGATTTGCGAACATTTGTCGATAGCACCCATCACTTCGTGTGAATAAAGAGCTAATTGTGTTTCGCATGAACGATATTTTCTAAATCCGTGTTGACCTTGGGTCAATAGATGGTTCTGTTCGAGATAATTCATAACATTTGAATACAGGATATGTTCCAAAACCCTGCTGCAAATTGACGTCAATGAAATAGGCCTGTAGTTCAGTGGGTTACTCATACTGTCTTTCTTGAATATAGGTGTGATCTGGGCAACTTTCTAATCTTTTGGTACAGATCCTTCTATGAGAGAACGGTTGTATATGACTGTTAAGTAAGGAGCTATCGATTCAGCATAATCAGATAGAAATCTAAGGGCATACAATCCGGACCAGAAGACTTGTTCTTGTTAAGTGATTTTAGTTGCTGCACTACTCCGATGATATCTACTTCTACGTTACTCATTACGGCATCTGTTCGTAATTCGAAATCTGGAATATTGGTTTCGTCTTCTTTGGTGAATGAGTTCCTAAAAGCTATGTTTAGTAACTCTGCTTTAGTAGCGCTGTCATCGGCAGGATCGCCCTTACTATCACGTAGTGAAGGTATTGCTTGTGATTTGCCCCGAGTATATTTAAAATATGACCAAAATTTCTTTGGGTTTTCAGTCAAATTTCGAGAAAGAGTTTCGTTGTGATAAATATTGTAGGCATCTCGCATTGAAATCCTCGCTAAATTTCGAGCTTCTGCGTACGATCGCCTGTCAATTTAGTATGCCTTTTCCTTTGCTTTTGCAACAGTGTCCTGACCTGTTTTGTGTACCAAGGGGGATCGCCTCCTTCTTTTATTAATTTATTTGGTATAAAACTGTTAATTCCTTTAAAGGAAACAGGTGTAGAAAGTTAAGGAAATGACCTGGAAACAAAGTATATTAAGACCAATTTCATATACTTTTTTTTCTACGGTATGAAGATAGATCCTTTGAAATGTGGTGTTATTTTTACGTGATGTCCTCTATATGTTAGAATACAGAGCAGGTAGATACAAAAAACGATACTGTGACGTGAGATGCGCTGAAAAAGTTACTTTCTGACCGAGTGCGGTAAATTTCCTCTGCCGATGGCACTTTAACGTTTTATCTTCGGTAACGGCAGGTGGAGTGGAACGACTACCCGCAGAGCTTTCCTTCACGGCGGAATGGCTTGCCACTGCTACTGCTCGATGCGTCGAAGCAGTGCGCCCAAGAGAGCAGTTCCAAGGGGCAGAAAATTCGCCAGCTTTTCACTCTCGATCGCTCTGGGAGCCAGTCGCCAGCGAAGCAGCCGTAACCTAGGTTTTTGAGGCTGCGGCAGGCAAGAAAAACGCAGATAAACCACGAACTAAATATTAAGTCGACCTACACGTATGTCAGGCGTGCCCCAGGGGAGTGTGATAGGACCGCTATTATTTTCTATCTATATAAATGATCTGATGGACAGAGTAAGTTGTAATTTGCGGCTGTTTGCTGATGATGCTGTGGTGTATGGGAGGGTGTCGTCTGTAACTGACTGTAATAGCATACAGGATGACTTAGACAAAATTTCTAGTTGGTGCGAAGAATGGCAGCTAGCTCTCAATGTAGAAAAATGTAAGGTGATGCGCATGAGTAGAATAAACAATCCCATAATGTTAGAATACAGCATTAGTAGTGAGCTTCTTGATGCAGTCGCGTCGTTCAAATATCTAGGCGTAACATTGCAGAGCGATATGAAGTGGAACGAACATGTAAGGACAGTTGTGAGTAAGGCGGATAGCGGACTTCGGTTTATTGGGAGAATTTTGGGAAGATGTACTTCACCCGTAAAGGCGACCGCGTATAAAACGCTTGTACGACCACGTCTTGAGTATTGCTCAAGTGTTTGGGAACCGCTGCAGATCAGTTTAAAGGAAGGTAGGTTCGACCAATGCGCGAGTGTCACGGAAATGCTCCGGCAACTCAATTGGGGATCGCTGGAAGAAAGACGACGTTCTTTTCGTGAATTTCTGTTAAGTAAATTTAGAGGGCCGGAATTTGAAGCTGAGTGTAGTACGATCTTGCTGCCGCCTACTTACATTTCGCGTAAAGATCACAAAGACAAGATAAGAGAAATTAGGGCTCGTACGGAGGCATATAGGCATTCTTTTTTTCCTCGTTCAATTTGGGAGTGGAATAGGAAAGGAAATGCCTAGTAGTGGTACAGTGTACCATCCGCCACTCACCTTACGGTTAATTGCGGAGTATGTATGTAGATGTAGATTGTAATAAATAATTGTAAGAAATAAAACAGAGAATAGGAATGGGTAGCCTTGAGAGATTAAATAGTGAAGGCAGCAGAGGACAAAATAGGTAGAAAGGCAAGACCTACAAAAAACCTTGGATATCACAGGAAATACTAAAATTAATCGATGAAAGGAGAAAATATAAAAACGCAGTAACTGAAACAGGTAAATTGGAGTACACACGACTAAGAAATAGAGTATGACAGGAAGTGCAAAATGACTAAGCAGGAGTGGCTAGAAGCCAAATGAAAATCTCTAGAAGATTGTATAACAAGGGGAAAAGTAGATACTGTGTACAGGAAAATAAAGGAGACATTTGCGGACAAGAAAAACAGCTCTACGAATATCAAGAACTCAGAAGGAAAACCAGTTCTTAGCAAAAAAGGAAAAGCTGAAAGGTGGAAAGAGTACATAGAGGAGCTCTACAAAGGAAATGAACTTAGAGACAATGTTGTAGGAAGCGGAGAAGAAGTAGATCAAGATGAAATAGGAGATAATAAACTGAGAGATGAATTTGATAGAGCCCTAAAAGACCTAGGTCAGAACAAGGACGCGGGAGTAGATGACATTCCCTCAGAGCTACTAAAGCCTCTGAGAGAGCCAGCCATGACAAAACTATTTTACCCCGTGTGTAAGATTTATGAGACAGGCGAAATACCATCAGACTTTAAGAAAATTTCACTATTCTTGTTTGTCCCCAAAGAGATAAAAATACAGAAAATAGTAGGAGAAAACGATAATAAATAAAAAGAAAGAAAAAGTGATAAGAAAGTAGCCTGAGGCATGCGAGGAAACGGTTTATTGAATAGGGAGCTGTAGGGTATCTTGTGAAGCAATAGATACAGAAGAAAAACACAGCAAACACATCTATATATGTAGTGAAACAAGGTTTCTTCCACTGAGTTGAATAGAAATCTCCGAAGAAAGGTTTTTTATTTTTAGAATGGCACTCGTACAATGTAATCCTTGACTGCATCGAAAATTTTCCATTTTGAGAAGAACCAAAAGTAACAGATTTAGATCCCAATCATTTTTGGACAGAAAGTATTATGCTCTGCCGATTACAGATTACAGGTCTCTTGTTGGTGTGGTAAATTTTAAGATTTCGTTTACATACAGGGTGAATCACCTAACACTTGACCGCAAATATTGTGGAAACGGAAAGTGCGATTGTTGTACGGTTTTCACAGAATGAACTGGTAGTCAGGGGCTCGTATTTTCAGCCAACAAACAGATTGTAAGATTACTTAGAAAGTGTATTTTTTATGCAAACAAAAGTTTTTTAAATAGAACAACGGTTCTTTCTGTCATGTACTGAAATTTTTGATACTAGCAATATACAAAGAATTTTGAATGATATTCTTATCACGTTTAGTTTAGCAGCTAAAACCGTTCAAAGGTTCTGGGGCGGAGGCTGCGATAGCGTGGCCGAGGGGATAGCCCCTGGGGCACAGCATACTGTGTCATGACCACTAGCCAGTCAGATACGCTGTCGTAGCCTCCGCCTCCAAAACTTTGAATGGTGTAACTGCCAAACTGAACGTGATTACGGGCAGCATGGGGTTCACGCCTGAGCCTCAGGACGTGCGCTAGCATCGTATTTCGGGTTTTTCAAGCGTCAACTTCTCCTCGCGATATCTCGGGATGTAATTGGAATATTGCGATGCAATCAACGCCATTTTTATGTGATTTGTCATGCTATGGATTGCTGAAGAAAAAATATAAGGTGTCCATTAAAAAAACATAAGTTTGCGTTAAAAAAACACATTTGCTTTCGTTTTAGAATGTTTCCAAGTACGTATATTCATGGGCCCCAGCCGTATATTGATAACGGTGAAAGTCATTTTCCAATAGCTGTTATTGTTCCAGAGATATTTTGTGTGGACAAGATAGCTGGAACACCCTGTATAGAGATCCAGGTGCGTTGTTTTCAGTGTAACAGCTTGATTAATATATGAGAGATTTATGAACAGCAAGTCTGGAAGGATTTCACTTCCAGACGTTACATTTTGGACAACCACAGCTGTATGAAATCATTATTTCTTTCGTTTTGTGAAATAAAACCCCACTGAATCGTTGTAAACATTTGACTAGCAATAACAGGGGATGGAGAGAAATAAAAATATTGCACAAAGGGTCGAATGAAGTAAATTTCTTCCGACCTGAGATATATCGGACTAAGGGCCTGGAGCAGGAGACCGAAAATACAAAATTCCTCCACTCTCTTCCTTAGCCAATGAAGCGAACAGTGACATACAAAGGATCAAGCTTCAAAAATGTTAGAATAATTTTGAATTTTGGTTGCAACCTTCCTAAATGTGAACCACTATAGTGGTCCCCCATTTACAACAAATGGACCCCCAAAATTATTTTTCCGCTGACGTGGACTTCTTGCAGGTTGGAAGACTCCTCGGGGTCTTTATAGACCACTTTGGGAATCACTGTGTTAGGTGATTCACCCTGTGTATCTTACTTACGTACAGATAATGGCGAATACAGTGTGTCAGTTGGAAGGGGGTGGTTTTTTTAGACGTTGGTGCGATACGCCGCGAGGCCTCGGTAGTCGTTAGGGATGCAGCACCTGTTGTGTGTGCTCGCTAACGGGAGGGCGGCGCCCCGCCCCGCTGCGCTCTCTGGCCGCAGAGCTTCGTTAAAATGCCAGCCGCATCAGCAATGCAAATGTCGCGAATCCGGGAGGCTCATTAACACCCAGGTAGTGTCACGGGGGCGCCATCCTTGCTCTCTAAGCCTCTGTAAAAGCTACGTCTATACACGAATATTTAGTTTCTTGTCGCTTTTCAAATGCCTTTTTCCCATGTACTTTTCTTCATTAAAATTCACTTGTATCTGCCTCGTTACGGTCATCACTTATGCAACAATGAAAAATTCGAATTCTGGTGTCCTGGATTTTTTGTTAAAGGTGGGATATGTGACGATTTGCAGGAAAAATATATTCAATGTCAATTTTCGCATGATTATTGACTGAACTTAAAAATTTAAAATCCTCTCATTATGTTCAATTGTTTGTCAATCTATGGGACAACTACTAGGGTTATCAGTCCCTATGCTTAAAAAACTACTTAAAGTAACCTAAGGACAACATTCACTCACATACCCATACCCGAGGGAGGACTCGAATCTTCGACAGGTAGCAACCGCGCGCTCTTCGGCAAGGCGCCTTAGAGCGCTCGGCCATTCCACCGCGGCAAAATCCTGTCATAATGTGGTTTTTAACTAGGAAAATATTGAGTTAACACAACAAGGCAAGTATTGCAGTTAGGAACTGTCTAACATTAAGGCACTAAAATATTCCGATTTTCTCATCCGTTACTCGAAATGACTTTCCACATACTTATAACTTCAAACCTTTACGAAACACCCCCTACAAAATGATGAAAAGGGAATAGTTTATCACTGACTACATTTTCACTGTTTGTGAGGTAAATTTTCAGCATATGCCATGACGTTATAATAATTACTTTTTTTAACTACCATTTCTACTCGTAACATACTTTGTAGACAATGTGACATATATCACTGAATGTACCAGCGAACTTATATCACTGGACGACTCATAGGAGATTTCATGTGACACATTTTGACACCTCAAGAAATACCTTCTGCTTCTATCGGTGTGCAGTAAAACTCTGCAGCAGGAGTGACGTGTTACTTTATTACTACTTTATTATAACGCTATTCCCAACAAATTTTGCATATGAAGTATCTACATAAAGGATGGTTACAATTAAAGTGACAGTGTTCCAGGTGCTCCAGTGTGGGCTGTACTCATGGCAGGACGCTGAAATTTCGTGGGTACATTCAGTAATCGGAGTGTTCATGAGGAAATATGGTGCTATAAGCAGTTTGAATGTGGTGTGGGTGCTGGGATAGGGGAAATAATGACCAAACACATGAGAATGGTGGTTCTGGCACATTTATTAGGATATGGTTACAATTTACAACGTTACAATATGTGTTCAATATGGTGTCTGCTATCCTTCAGATCAGAAAGAGTCCGGATACATCCCTAATAGAAACGATCTTCAAATGTCCCCACATGTCACGTGGATTTAGGTCAGGACATCTGGAAGACCATACATCTTGAAAGTGCCTAGACATGTTGTGGTCACCACGGAAGGTTTCTCGAAGAACTTGTTTCACCTGGTGAGCGACATGTGGTGTTGCCCTATCTTGCATGAAAATGGTGTGGGCACAGTTCCGTTCTTGTAAAGCTGTAATCAAGTGTTGCATGAGGAGATCTTTGTCACGTGTAGCTATTACCGTACAACTAACAGACCCACAAAGTTCTCCTCGAAGGAAAACGGACCGAGAATGAAGAAGCTAGCGAAACAACATCACACTGTCACAAACTATGATCCGGCATGACATGTAGAGAAGTGGAAAGATATATGCAACAGTTCTGTGGATTCATGGCACCATGCAGAGTAAAATGTCCTTCGTCCGTCCAAAGAGTATTCCCTGTCCACTTGTCATCCATTTCCATGTGTGTAAAAGAAAGAGCAAAGGCGTATCTAGGGGCTGCATTCGTTGAACGCCATGAATCTTGTAAGAATGTTGTTGTTATGGTCTTCAGTCCGGAGACTGGTTTGATGCAGCTCTCCACCCTACTCTATCCTGAGCAAGCCTTTTCATCTCCTCATAAGAACGACAACCCACATCCACTTGAATCTGCTTACTATACGCGTCTCTTGGTCTCCCTCTGCGATTTTTACCCCACACACTTCCCTCCAATGCTAAGTTTACCATTCCCCGATGTCTAAGAATGTGTCCTACCAAGCGATCCCTCCTTTTAGTCAGGGTATGCCAAAAATTCCTTTTCTCACAAATTCTGTTCAGTACCTCCTCATTAGTTATGCGATCTACCCATCTAATCTTCAGCATTCTTCTGTAGCACCACATTTCAAAAGCCTCTATTCTCTTCCTGTCCGCAATGCTTATCGTCCATGTTTCACTCCCGTACAAGGCAACACTCCACACAAATGCCTTCAGGAAAGACTTCCTTACCCTTAAATTAATATTCGATGTTAGCAAATTTCTCTTTTTCAAAAATGCTTTTCTTCCCATTGCCATTCTGCATTTTATATCCTCTGTACTGCGACCATCGCATGTTATTTTACTACCCAAGTAACAAAACTCATCTACCACCTTCATTGTTTCGTTACCTAATCTAATTCCTTCAGCATCGCCTGACTTTCTAAGACCGCATTCCATTATTTTTGTTTTGCTCTTGTTAATGTTCATTTTATACGCTCTCTTCAACACACTGTCCATTCCATTCAACTGCTCTTCCAGGTCCTTTGCTGTCTCTGACAGAATTACAATGTCATCAGTAAAATGAAATGTTTTATTTCTTCCCCCTGAACTTTAATCCCTATTCCAAATTTTTCCTTGCTTTCCTTCACCGCCTGCTCGATGTACAAATTAAACAACATCGGAGAAAGGCTACAACCCTGTCTTACTCCCTTCCCAACTGATGCTTCCCTTTCATGCCCTTCGAGTCTAATAACTGCGGTCTGGCTTTTGTACAAGTTGTAAATAACTCTCCTTTCCCTGTATTTTACCCCTGCTGACTTCAGAATTTGAAAGAGTGTATTCCAGTCAACATTGTCAAATGCTTTCTCCAAATCTACAAAAGCCAAAAATGTAGGTTTGCCTTTCCTTAATCTATCTTCTAAGATAAGACGTAAAGTGAGTATTGCCTCCCGGGTTCCTATGTTCCTCCTGAATCCAAACTGATCTTCCCCGAGGTCAGCTACTACCAGCTTTGCCATTCTTGTACGAATACTAGTGTAAAATGAGTCCCAAAATCTTCTGAATTGGTGACCAGGTTATAGAGAATTTTGATGCCACAGCTGGAGTACTGGCTGCAGACAGTGAGGCTTGTGCTGCTCTACAGCTACAGGAACTTCGTCAACAACAGAATGGCTATGGGACGCCTCCCACTTCCTGCTGCACCACCTAATTCACCTGTCTTCAAATTTCTTGATAATATCCCTTAGCACATTTATTGACATGAGGTCTCTTCGCAGCTGTTTCTGTTGGCGATATTACTGTTCTGATAAAACAACTTTACCACTAGTGCACGGTCTTTCTTACGGAAAACTTCAACCTAATTAATCCTTAAAAGTCGACCACTGTAAGAAACCGTAGCTTTGTTTTATCACTAAAATTAGTAATTGAGGTCCGTGTGAACTACTGGTTACTCCCTGCTACAAAGCCTTGTTCCCTGGCCCAAACTGAGAACTGACTCGTTACAAATTACTTCAATAACAGGAAGTTAATACTACAGTGGTCAATATACATAGCAGCTCACGCGTTATTACACACAGACATTAATAAACAAGCTACCACAATTAAAGTTATCTTAGAAAGGTGGCTAAGAAAACATTTATGGCGCAACGAAATTTAAACATAAAAATGATTGCATCTGAACTTATTTTCAGCACTTGTGAAGATCAACATTAAATAAAAGAGGGAAGGTGCTCTAAAACTACAATTTATAGGCAACTTACGGATTAAGCTGAACTTAGATTTGTTTACTCAGATAGAAAACAAGCAAAATGGGGAACCAATTTCCTTAACACGATAAAAATGCATCTCTTACATGGATTAATGCAGACGGTGCCAAGCCTAAATTATACATGATTTAACGCTACTGGGGGGGGGGGGACGATTCACAAACAACACTCATTCTATCACACGCACGCAATGCCACAGTGAAACTCACGAAAAACAGCGTGCTGAGACGAGGCGGAAGCAGGCGCCGCTTATAGTAGGTGAAATTCAGCGTGTCGGAGGCAGCACAAAACATAATATACAAACACTTTGAAGCTGGCTCTGGTCTGTCGTGCCTGTTTTGAGATGGTGCGTCTGTATAGAAAGTTAAATTACATGTGAACAGAAAACGCAAGCAAACACGCTAACGGCGACACACGGCTACGTTACATGAACGCACTCCACTGAAGGTGAAGTGGTTGAAAGTCGGATTCATTATACAAAATCAAGGTAGATTCTTAAGTTGCAGTCTGTTAGAAATCGATCTAGGTACTGTTTTTATAAGAGAAGTTGCGTGAACTCAGGCGACTAGCTGCATACCCCGGAAGTCGGAACTCGGACCCACGTGGTTCCGAAAACCAATAAAATTGAATAAATTTAGTTTCCAAAAAATAAAGAAAATTAACTACTTCATGTAATCCATAGAAATGTTTAGAATTACATGAAGAAGCGAAAGAAATGCAGCTATACGCGATAGGGAGCGCTTACAAAGACGGATGAAGTCTCAAAAAACTCGTAAAAGTGAAATAATTACAAAGTCGAAAAAATGAATTAAGAATTACGGCATGCAACCCATAGAAATGTTTAGAATTACATAAGGTAGCTACTGAAGGAGGTTGTACAATGATAAGAGAGAATTACAGACAAGACAGAGTGCGTTCTACAAGTCGGAGAGGAAACAGGAAAATTAAAATAGGCGGGGAGAGAAGATCGCGCAATAGTAGTGGAAATCAGAAGGATACCCGCATAGTTACTTGCCTGATGGTCATGGAACAAACAAGAGTGGAAGCTGAGGGCTTTGTTCTGTGAACCAACCACGTGGCACCCATAACACTCACGGAAGGAAACGATGAGAAGATTTTTACATGCACTGTACAAAACATGAACATATCATCTAATAGAAATTGGGACCCACGAAGCTAGAAAGTATTTACACAGAGTTCATACACCGCCACATGATCACATTTATCTATGGGAAATCACTGTTTTCAAAAACGAGAACACATTTCCGCACACGATCGGAGAAAATAATTAAAAAAAAACGATTCCAAGTTCACGAATCTAAGTTAAACGTGCTAGTCAATGAAACGCTACCGTCTCCAGAAACAAGAGCAGAACCAACCTTACCTCACCAGACGTCCAGGACCGAATGATCAGCCGCACAGCTACCGGGACGCGGGAAGCCACCGGAAGCTGGAAAATCCACGAAAACAGTGGTGGTGGGGACGGACAGCGAGACTCGCACTAAAGAAAGTTCGCTGACTGGACTGTAACCAAATGGCGTAGAAACCTCTTTGGTAGTATCAGCAGCTATCGATATGAGCCAGAGAGAAAGATGCAGAGCGAGCTATCACTCCCCACATACAGACAGCCATAGATTCTCGCACCCACTTAAAAGTAAAACAACTGCACATTCTCACAGGGACAGTGGTGTAGCGGAGAAGCCATACTTATGCCACATTAATTAATATAATAATAATAAATTATTAACAAAATAAGAAAAACCTAGCAATATTAAGTAATATTCTAACACATGAAATAAAAAAGTTATTCCTCAAGCCTTGAAAAGAGTGGGGTTCAAATTTTAACAAAATGATAATCTGGCGACATTAAATAAATCATAACTTTACATAAAGTATACAAAAATATATGGAAGACGACAGACGGTCGTCTTTCTCCCTTTACACCAATTGTCACTTCAGAAACGACATAAACAAGCATCGCCAAACAACCAGCATCATAGTGATGTCAAACCAGGAAAATTTCACATTCTGAACTTTCCTGGCGGATTAAAATTGTGTACCAGAAGTGGTGTTCGAACCTGGGACCTTTGCCTTTCACAGGCAAGAGCTCTACCGATTGAGCTATCCCGGCACACTTCATTGTCCGTTCTCGCAGGTTTACTTCTGCCACTGAACATACCTATAAAGTTTCAGCGTCGTGTGATGTATACAACCGCCACTGCATGATAACCACATTGTACGTAAGCGATTGTGCCTCAGGAGTTATTTCACCGAGTAGAAAATAGTTCAGGAGGTATAATGTCATACATAATGTGTATTTTTTGAAACATTTTAGTTTCCTTTAGCAACACAGTGCTCTCTTTGTTAATTTCTTTGATAAAAACATTCTAGAGCGCAAACATTTAATTTTTTTCTATTAGTGTCGATTCATGGGTGGAAGATATTCATGACATGTGGCTCCAGAGATTGTGCGGAGCGGAGCAGGAGCTGTGGGTTCCTTCAGGAGCTGTTCTTTTGAACAATAATAATGTTCTGGAATACAAAAATAAATTAAATATAAGAATGATAGTGTTTAAGACGTACTTTTCCGTTACTGTAGTGTAAATTACTCATTTTATAATCGTCATGTGTTCCATTATTAGAGGACTTAGCGACTTCCAACAAACTTTAAGCATAATTTCGATCATTTTATAAACCTTTCCTCACTTAATTATATCCATAACGGACTAACTTTCCTCACTTACATATTAATAGTCAACAATAAAGGACTCAGAGCGCAATTATAATTGTTGCATTGGGAAACTCACATAATGAAGCCACACTACCTTTAGTTTTTTCCTCTGTTTATTTTTATTTATTTTTGGTGGACTGCGAATACTACGTAACCTAGCTCGAGAAAGGCTTTTGTACTGGTCATCAAAATAAAAACGATGAGGAAGACCATAGGAACTTCAGGCACAGAGTTGGAAGTCCTCGTTCAGGACGACACCTAGTTGGAGCAAATTGCGTGATTTCATTAAATCATTCTGAACTGTTGTGAGTCCGTGATTATGTGCCAGAACTGTCCTGTATTGCAGACAGACACGTTTACCCTAACTACACCAGAAAATTTGGTCGCAGAAACTTTTTATTCCTCCACAGGTGAGAAGCGATGCGCAATATTTATCATGCTCTGCGCGTAAGAATGGCTGAGAAGCGCGAAGCTACGGCAAATAATATATTTGTAAACTAAGACTCCGAATCTAGTAAATATTTAATAGTAGTGAGATAAGCGTGAGTTAAGTGAATAATTATGGAGTGTTTGAAGCTTAATGTTAATTAATTAACTAATTAAAGTTAGCAAGAAACGCAGCCTTTGGTTTGGACGACAAACGGTGATTCATTGCAGGGGGGATAAGGGTCATGGCGGCGCGCCCATTTCGCGACGGTGGGAACACAAGGAGGAGGAGTCGGGCCGTGACGTCACCGAGAGGTACAGAAGTGCTTCCCCAGCGAGAAGCACTATAGAGGCTAAAGGTGCAATCAAGTTGCACAGAATTCATCTCAGCAACTGGCTGGCAGCAGAAGGAAGAAGCGTGGAACGACTAATGACGTAATTCCGAAAACAAAGAGTTTTGGAATACTACTCAGGCCAAGGCGAGAAGTTCCACCAGGAGCACTCATGGCGTTTCCACCGGCGACAGCGTCAACGACTTATTCCGCCATCTCACCGGCAGTCACAATGCTCCGTCCACAGCATCTTTCTTCAAAACTTCGCCACACCATCATATAGCAGTACCACCATTTCAGGTAAACTCTGCAGTTATTTTAACAACTTAGAGAACTCCATAACTTGTAAACTAGTACAAACAAGCGTTGTCAGAATAGAATAATATTTTGTGCACATCTAGTTTCATTCTACGTAAAAATCCAGTGAATATTCATACATAAATAAATTTATTGATACAATTAAAAAGAAAAAAAAAAACACAATAATACAACATCTACGAAACCGTTCCCTTAGTTTTGCATCGATTTTTATCGTCATTGCAATTTTATTAAACTTTTTGACTCTACAAATATTTTAAATCAGTAAATTAATTTTAAATGCTACAAAAAGTGTGAGTTAATTCAGAGAACAAGAGTTTCAAGAGTTTCAATAATTCAGTTTGTCCAAAAACAATAATAATTTACGTCATTTTTAATAACGTTAATACCTTTTCCTGTGGGCTGGCGACCAAATTAATAAATATTTCTTTCACTTTAGTTTCAAGTGGAATCTAAGGCAGCTGAAACCATCCTGTGAACTTGCTGCAGATTTCTACTGGGAAAACACATATACGCAAACAGTGTATACGGTTGGTCAGTAGTGTTCCCACGAGTGTTGTATTTCTTTGTCAATTTTCGGACTCAACCGATCTCATCTGTGCTTTGGAAAGGGAAGAAGTCTGAAAGAATTGAGCTTTTTGTCTATTAGGAAAAACAGGTTTATACAAATGTTCAAATGTTTGTTAAGCTTATGGGATTTAACTGCGGGGTCATCAGTCCCTAAACTTACGAACTACTTATGAACTAACTTATACTAAAGACAGCGCTAACATGAGTGCCAGAGGGGGGATTCGAACTCCCGACGAACGGCCTTGCGCATCGGAGCATGACGCCTCAATGCGCTCGGCCTCTCCGTCGCGGCTCAGGTTTATACGGTCATATTCTTTTTAGCTTAAATTCATTGGGACCTAGGAAACGCCACTGGACCTTATAGGTAACCAATTTTATTTTACACGGAGTATGCGAAGGACCTTGACCACCCCCTCCTCCTTCTAGCAGCAGCTTAGCATTTAGCATAGATCTCCAGAGGAACGGGCCGGCCGCGGTGGCCAAACGGTCTGCGGCGCGCCAGTCACTGTCTGCACGGCCACTACGGTCGGGGGTTCGAATCCCCCCTCGGGCATGGATGTTTGTGCCGTCCTTAGTATTAGCTAGTTCATAACTAGTTTGTAAGCGTAGGGACTGATGACTCCGTAGTTAAGTCCCATAGACTATACAAACATTTGAACATTTGATTTGAGAGGAACGAAGTGTTCCCAAGGACTGTACTAAAAAAAAAAAAAAAAAAAAAAAAAAAAAAAAAAAAAAAAAAAAAAAAAAAAGAGGAACGGGCAGGTCATCACCGTTTACAAGAAACATCGTCGATTAGACGCGCGAAACTATGGGCCTATTTCAATGACGTCGGTTAATTTTAAATTTTTTTAACATATTTCATGAACATCGTTTCCGAATGCAACGATCATGTGAAACACAACTCCCGGTATTCATTTACGATATCCAGACGGCAGCAGATACACGATCAAAGGTAGATACCGTGTTTCTCGACTTTCGAAAGACATTCTATTCCATTACACACGAACAAAGTGCGATTACATGGAACATCAGACCAACAGTGGTCTGAATTGAGGCGTTCCTAGCTAACAGATCTCAGCATGTCATTCTCAACGGAGAGAAGTCTTCAGACGTTTAAGTGATTTCACGCTTGCCGCTGAGGAGTGTTGTAGGACCGTTGCTTTTAACAATATATTTAATAAATGACCTCATAGATGACATTGGAAATGTTCAATGAGGATTTTTGCGGATGATGCTGCAGTTTATCAAGCAGTCGCCGACAGGGGTTCAAGCCCTCCCTCGGGAATAAATGTGTTTTTTTCTTAGGATAATTTTGTTTGTAAGTTTAGGGTGCGATGACCACTGCAGTTGGGTCCCATACGTTTACAAACGTTTGATCTGTAGCGTATTGACGCATAGGGCAGGGGAATGACAATGGATCAACAAAAATAAGTGATAATTTCTGCGTTTACGTAGAAAGATAGATCATTTACTACAGAACTATGCAAACGAGGACAAAAACTGGAAGCAGTTACCTACATAAAATACGTGGGATTTGACATAAGGTGATTTCAAATGAGGGTAATGCTGATGTCTTTGGTGCTGTGGCGAAGATTATGCCAGCATTATTGATCTGGAAGTGTTGACTATCAACAAAATAACGTCCAAGTAATGAAATACCTCGATGCAAACGTCTCTGAAAGCAAGGAAGCATAGGGTTAACGTCCTGTCGACAGCTTGGTCATTAGAGACGGAGCTAACGCTCGGAGTTTTTGGTAAGGATGGGAAGGAAATCGGCCGTGCGCTTCTAAAATGTTCAATTGTTTGTAAAGCTTACGGGACTTAACTGCAGGGTCATCAGTCCCTAAACTTACAAACCACTTATGAACTACCTTACACTAAAGACAGCACAAACATCCATTTCCGAGGTGGGATTCGAACCTCCGACGGGGAATGGCCTCGCGCATCGGAACATAGCGTCTCAATGCACTCGGCCGCTCCGTCGCGGCCCGTGCTCTTCGAATGGAACCATCCCGACATTTGCCTGGAGTTATTTAGGGAAATCACTCAAACGTCTGTGTTGTGCAAGAAATACAAGAGCAAAAAAAAAAAAAAAAAAAAAAAAAAAAAAATCAAAAATTTTAATTTAAAAACACAGATTTTGATATTTACTGCACTGTATTAATATAGAAAACACTGAATTTCAATTTTTGCAAAGCTGATTTCATAATGTGGGACTGAAAAGGTTAAGAAGAGGGAAACTAATTCATATCAAAGTATGAAAGTGGTATTGCGAAACTGAAAGTTTCGTACACAAGAAATCCGTCAGCGAAGCATAACAAGACTGACATTGCAGATTGTAAAACCGAATAATGTCTAAAGTAGGAGTAATGGACTCTGCAATTAATAGCAGCACTAAACCAAACTAACAAACTGCCTTCCAAATTACAACTAATCTTAGAACCTTCCAGAATTACTGAAAGGAAAAATTACGGGAATTGATTTGGAAGTGAGAATGCAAAATAGGAATTAATTTTCAAAATATGTAATCGAAAGAAACAGTCATGTGCAATGACTTTACAATCGGCAGGACGACGAAACTCGAGCGGCACATCTGCTTCTGACTGACATGGAGACTAAACAAGAAATGGCAATGACTGCTTCTCTTCCTCTCTCTCGTCGCGGATGTAGAATTATTTAATCCCTGACCGGATAGACGGTGAAAATAATGTATCATTTCACAGGGGACAGTATATAGTGTGTGCGGTAGGGCACCTCGTACCTCTATCAGTCATTTCCTTTCCAAGTGCAGCGTTGGGTAAAACGACTACTAGCTTGCCCCTGTACAAGTCCTAATTTATCTTTGCTGTCTTTGCGTGAATGCAATTGGCGGCGGTGGAACTGTTCCGTAGTCAGTTTCAGATGCGGGCCCTCTAAATTTCCTCTCTTGTTTATCTAGGAAATAACGTCGTCTTCCCTGCAGCGATTCCCATTTGAGTTTCCGAGCCATCTCCGTAGGACTCGCATGCTGATCGAAGCTAACAGTAACAAATCTGGCAGCCTGCCGCTGAATATTGTTACTCTGTCTTCCTCTAAATCGATGAAGTGGGTGTCCCAAGCACTTGAGAGGTACTCAATGTTTCGTACAAGTGTTTTACACGCTATCTTATTTACAGACGACTCTCATTTCTCCGAAATTCTCTCGATAAATGATAGTGTTACTTCACATCGATAACGTATCGATTAATCGATAGCGTCTGAACTGTCACTCCTACCGATAGTCTGGTTTAACAGTCGATAGTTAATAATAAAAAACCAACGGACTAAATGGGAGGGATATAAATACCTCACTTTCAATAAAACAAAATTTACGTATTTCGCAAACAACAGACTAAAGGACAAAAATTTAAATACCTTACTATCTGTACAACAAACTTTTCGTATCTTGTTTTGTACCGTCTTCTGTAGAATAAAAATATCTCAGAGAGTCATTTTCCATATTTTATGGAACATTGTTCCCTGTAGAGTAACAGTGCAACAGTGTTCTGACTTATTTTGTGTACCACGGGGGCCAGCCCCCTCTTTTATTAATTTAGTTGGTATAAATCTCTCGATTGCTACAGATATTTCTGAAAGTTAGCCACAACTGATGTACACTCACATTTTTAGTTTTGAAAGAATGGAGACTATCACTCAGGAAAGCGTGAATCGGATTTTTATCAGTTCTTTTGAATATATATATATATATATATATATATATATATATATATATATATATATATATATATATATATATATATATATATATATATATATTTAGTTTATTTTTGGTGCATTTGAGAATTTTCTAAATTCAGTCTCGCCACTAAAACTCTATGTTCGCTAATCTCTGTAACTCTTTTGATGCTCTTTACTAACTCAGGATTATTTGTTGCTTGGATATCAAGGGTATTTTCGCAAACGTTTACTATTCTAGTGGTTTCATGCACTAATTGTTCGAAGTAGTTTACAGAAAAATCATTCAGAAATTCAGAACAAGTTCTGACGATGTTTTATATTTGTCTCCTGTTTTGAATACGTATTTATGCCAACATATCGAGGGTAAATTAAAGTCGCCACCGATTATAACAGTATGCTTCGGGTACCTGTTTGAAATGTGATTCAAGCTTTCTTGAACATTTCGGCAATTGCATCGTCTAAGTCAGGGGGGCGATAAAAATATCCAGTTATTAATTTATTCCGGTGTTCAGATATAATCTCTACCCATACAACACATAGAAAGTATCTGCCTCAATTTCGCTGCAGAATAAACCGTTTGTAACGGCAATAAGCACGCCACCCCATGGTTTTTAATGTATCCTTTCTGAATACCATATGGCCCTTTGTAAAAATTTCGGCCGAACTTATCTCTGGCTTCAGTCAGCTTTCTGAACCTATAAAGATTTGTGCCTCAGGACTTTGTATCAAGCGCTTGGAGCTCTGGAACTTTCCCAACACAGCTACGACAATTTATAACTGTTACACCAATGGTTCCTAGATCTGCATTTGTCCTGCGCCTGTTCTGCACCCTTTGAGACAAACCCGTCCTCTAACCTAAAAAACCGCCCATCTACGCCACACAGCTCCCGCTACTCGTGTAACCGCTTCCTGAGTGTTGAGGACTTCTGACCTATTTAGCGGAATCTGAAAACCCACCACCCTATGGCGCAAGTCGAGGAACCGTCTGAGCCTCTGATTCAGACCCTACACTCGGCTATGAACCAGAGGTCCGCAGTTAGTCCTGTCGCCTATGCTGCAGATAGTGAGCTCTGCCCTCATCTCGCAAGCAAGACTGGCAGTCTTTACCACCTCTGATAGCCTCTCAAAACCAGGGAGTATCTCTTCCGATCCAAAGCGCCACACATCGTAGGTCCCGACATTAAACACCACCTGCAGCTGGCTGCACCCTTTGCTCTTTATGGCATCCGGAAGGACCCGTTCCACATCTGGAATTTACACGGAGTGTACATTGGACTTCTTCCACTCCCTTGCGAAGAAAAAAATCTGATGCAAGTTTAAAACTTTGATAATGTTATCATGGTTCTAGCAAATGCAACTGTGGTCATGTCGTACCACGGAAAGGTCATCAAACTACACTCTAACCCTCATTTAACCCTTTCTTTTGACGACTCTCTCTGATCGGTCCTTTCGGGTGGTGAAGGGAAATATTCCAGTCTCACCGCCTCTTAGCATTGATACAGGAAAGCGTCAAGTAGTGTTGTAAATGGCTCCAATGAAACCAGTCCTTCCATTGTGGCGTTGATTGGCACAAATTTCAAAGTGTAAAAATATAGCCCCAATGGAAAGAACCACGGTATTAACGACCTTTGGAGACACCCGCCGGATGAATGAACCTTTGCCAAAAAATCGCGAGGCTACAACCTTATTGACCGCGTACACCTTTCAAGAGCAACTCGTGCGCTTTGGACGGAATTTATACGCTATCAGAAACAGGAAAGGGTGTTATAGTCATCCTAGTATGTTATAAAAAAGAAATGATTCATTATTGCATAGGAAACCTCACATTATAAGTGTTAGTAAGGTACTGACCTCTGTTCAACAATCTAATGAAGAAACAAACCATGTATATTGTTAGGCAACGATTGAAATTGGGGAAAAAACTCTTACCTTTCTTGAAATACGTGGCAGAGGCGTAAATAAGATTTTGCCCCCCCCCCCCCTGCAAAAGAAAAAAATGGGTCTTATTTACAAATATGTTGTTGTTGCTGTTATGGTCTTCAGTCCGGAGACTGGTTTGATGCAGCTCACCACCCTACTCTATCCTGAGCAAGCCTTTTCATCTCATAAGAACGGCAACCCACATCCACTTGAATCTGCTTACTATACGCGTCTCTTGGTCTCCCTCTGCGATTTTTACCCCACACACTTCCCTCCAATGCTAAATTTACGATCCCTCGATGTCTAAGAATGTGTCCTACCAAGCGATCCCTTCTTTTAGTCAGTGTATGCCAAAAATTCCTTTTCTCACCAATTCCGTTCAGTACCTCTTCATTAGTTATGTGATCTACCCACCTAATCTTCAGCATTCTTCTCTAGCACCACATTTCAAAAGCCTCTATTCTCCTGCTGTCCGCACTGCTTATCGTCCATGTTTCACTCCCGTACAAGGCAACACTTCACACAAATGCCACAAATGCCTTCAGAAAAGACTTCCTTACCCTTAAATTAATATTCGATGTCAGCAAATTTCTCTTTTTCAAAAATGCTTTTCTTCCCATTGCCATTCTGCAATGTCTTTATTTCTTCCCCCTGAAATATAATTCCTATTCCAAATTTTTCCTTGCTTTCCTTCACCGCCCGCTCGATGTACAAATTGAATAACATCGGTGAAAGGCTACAACCCTGTCTTACTCCCTTCCCAACTGATGCTTCCCTTTCATGCCCTTCGAGTCTAATAACTGCGGTCTGGCTTTTGTACAAGTTGTAAATAACTCTCATTTCCCTATATTTTACCCCTACTGACTTCAGAATTTGAAAGAGCGTATTCCAGTCAACATTGTCAAACGCTTTCTCCAAATCTACAAAAGCTAAAAACGTACGTTTGCCTTTCCTTGATCTATCTTCTAAGATAAGCCGTAAAGTGAGGATTGCCTCCCGGGTTCCTACGTCCCTCCTGAATCCAAACCGATCTTCCCCGAGGTCAGCTTCTACCAGCTTTTCCATTCTCCTGTAGATAATTCGTGTTAAAATTTTGCAACCATGACTTATCAAACTGATGGTTCTGTAATTTTCACACCTGTCTGCGCCTGATTTCTTTGGAATGGAGATTATTACATTTTTCTTAAAGTCTGAGGGTATTTCGTCTGTCTCATACATCCTACACACCAGTTCAAATAGTTTTGTCATGGCTGGCTCTCCCAGAGACTTTAGTAGCTCTGAGGGTATGTCGTCTACTCCTGGGGCCTTGTTCGGACATAGGTCTTTCAGGGCTCTGTCAAATTCATCTCTCAGTATAGTATCTCGTATTTCATCTTGATCTACTTCCTCTTCTCTTCCTACAACATCGTTTCTAATTTCATTTCCTTTGTAGAGCTGCTCTATGTTCTCTTTCCACCTTTCAGCTTTTCCTTCTTTGCTGAGAACTGGTTTCCCATCTGAGTTCTTGATATTCGTAGAGTTGCTTTTCTTGTCCCCAAATGTCTCTTATTTTCCTGTAGGCGGTATCTACTTTTCCCCTTCTTATACATTCTTCTACAGATTTGCATTTGGCTTCTAGCCACTCCTGCTTAGCCATTTTGCACTTCCTGTCAATCTAATTTCTTAGTCGTCTGTACTCCATTTTGCCTTTTTTATTTACCGCATTTTTATATTTTCTCCTTGCATCAATTAAATTCAGTATTTCCTGTGAAATTTTTGACAAGGTAACTTTTATTTATGCGCCTTCTAATTTATGATAATAAATTTGCCAGACAGCTCATGTGCTTAGCGGTGATGATAGGACCCAATCACTTCTCAATCTATCCCCATTAATATTTGAAGCCATAGACACTACGACAAATTCTTTATATTGAAAGATGCCCTGACAGTGACATTCTAAGCATCTTACCACTGTGTAAGCTGCTAGTTCCGAAATATTCCGCCTATGGCGCCACTATCATTTTGCTTCTTACACAACCAAATATTAATCTGTTAAGCGACTGTTTTATCAGTCACCTGCTCCCCTCTTCACGCTTTTTTTTTTTTTTTTTCAACACATCGAGTATTACTTTCCCATAGCCCTTTTTCCTTATTTATTTTTACTCTTTCACTATGAGGCTCATCCATAGATACTTTGTTAGCAGCTGATTGTTATTCATTGCATAATCTCTGCACTTAGTGTTGATTCTCATAATAGCATGTACATTCATTAAGCAACAATACTAAATTGTAAGTGTTAATTTTATCCCATTATATGAACATATCTCTTATTAAAATGTATTTGGTTCCAAATTGCTTCAAATTTCTTAACCGACTTTTGTACGTTTTATAGCCTTTACTGTATACCAATGCACTTGTTTGTCTGTATAGAGACCAGAAGAAGGGCACTCAAGCGCCCGAAACCGGACGTCAAAAATAACCACAAGCAACTGGTTGCTGAATTTTATTAATTTATTCATAGCGTTGTTCCTAGACAACACCGTATTAAAAGCTTCTTTAGATAGTGTTACGGGCTTCAGTACTTAAAGTTGTGTTATTGAGGAACAACGTGCTTCTAGAACATCTTAGCCCTTGGTCAGGCGTGTATCCACCAGCGAGCACAGAATAACATAGAGAGACCCAGTAGCGTAACTAGGACTTGGCTTTGGGGGGGGGGGGGGGGAATAGATCTGCTTGACGAGCAAAATTTTAGTCAGTTTCTATACAGACTACCATCTACCACTCCCGTTGAAGAAACTAATTCACTCCTATCTAATGAAAGCTTATGGTAAAACACACCAAGTTTCAAATCTTTACCTTTACCAGATCGCTGTTTTACGATTTCTTTTTTCTTTTTCTTCTTCTTTTTATTTTTTCGTGGTCTGGGGGGAGGGGGGTGGTTCTATCCCCCTCATCCCCCCCATAGTTACGCCACTGGCGAGACCTTACAATGACAGGGAAATGAAGCCGGCTGAGAGCGCGACACACACCAACATGGCGGCCGAGAGCCATCCGGCGCCAGCACAGGGTAGTTTACTGAGTTCGCTAATTCCTCTTTCATATATTTTAAGGCGTTCCTTTTTGACAATCTATTTTTGCCATAAAATAATTACAAATTTCAGCTAGGCACAGCAAATCATAGTATCACATAAAATAGAAGCACATTTTTTCTCTGCCTGTCACTTTAACCTTTCAAAGAAGTGTTCAAATGTTTGTAAATCTATCGGACCAAACTGCGTGGTCATCAGTCCGTAGTTTACAAACTACTTATACTAACTAACCTAAGGACAAATACACACGCCCATGCCCCAGGGAGGACTCGAACCTCCGACGGAGAGCAACCGCGCGCTCCGTAGCGAGGCGCCTTACACCGCTCGGCTACTCCACCGCGGCACTTTAACCTTTTATAACTCGAGAAGTACCAAACGTATCGTCATGCGGTTTAATTTCTTCTTTAGAATCTTGTGATAATCTTAGGCTATATTTAATTTCAATACGAATATAAGACAAAACACTAAAATAAGAATATAAGAATCATAGCGAAGAATCGTTACCGCTTCTGCACTTTATTCAGCTCTGCAGCTGGGCCGTGTACTTAATATAAACTTGCAGAACTCACAAATAGCTACAAAAAAAAAAAAAAAAAAAAAAAAAAAAAAAAAAAAAAAAAAAAAAAAAAAAAAACGTGAGAGCGTGTGTCTAACTTTTACAAGTGAAACAAAAATGTTCAAATGTTTGTTAAGCTTATGGGACTTAACTACGGGGTCATCAGTCCCTAAACTTACAAACTACTTATCAACTACATTATACTAAGGACGGCACAAATATCCATGCCCGAGGGAGGATTCGAACCCCCGACCTTAGTGGCCGTGCAGACCGTGACTGGAGCGCTTCAGTCCCCTCGGCCACCGCGGCCGGCACGAGTGAAACACATTTATAATTTTTCTTTTCTAAAGCGATGGCGCCAGATGGCTTCAGACTAGAGATATAATGATTGTGGGAGATATGTAAAAGTTAGATATATGATCTCGCGATTTTTTTTTTTTTTTTTTTTTTTTTAATGTCGTGAGTTCTGTAATTCTACACTGTGAACTTAGGCGCAGGTCTCATAGTTTAGGCTATGCTGCAAAGGACACGAAAGTGTGGAAGTGGTAAACGATTTTTCGGTATTATTCTTATTTCGATCATTTCTCATTTTCGTATGGGTATTTAACGTAGCCTACGTTGAACACAGGATTTTCCCAAGTAATTGAAAGAAACCGCACCACGATACGTTCTGCAGTTCTAGAGTTAAAGTAGTTTAAAGATTACCCGTCCAAAGCCGGAGCGGCTCAGCTAATTAGTAATAAAATAAATAAAAGAGTGTTAAGTCATAATTATTGTACACCAAATTTCAAATGTCTGTCACAAGTACAAGGTGAGTGGGCAGCAGAATCTGCGCTCGATGGTGGTTAATCTCCCTCCATGTAACGAGTAGAATTTGATAAGTTACTCCACTGCATTGTATCCAAATTTGTGAGAAAACCAGGGGAGCTATAAAAAAGTTGTTTAAATAAAAAGAAAAGTTCATTTCATTATCTACAACTTTCTCGCTGACGAAAATTTTCTGACCACAATAAAAATAGGGGGAGGCGGGCAGGCGACTAACTTTTTCATGTCGCAATGTTTATCTCATATAAAAGTAATAGTTGCAATTATTTTAATACAAACATAATACATATAGTACTTGCTACGAACACTATTGCACTCCTTCCTGTCTACGTGAGAATTTTTTTTCCTATGCTAAGGGGTTCAAATGACAATGTATTTAAGCCGAGCGCCACTTGAACTACGCATTTGGCGGTTCGGCTGCGTTTCTACACCCAACTAAGATGGCTGCCAGGCTTCAGGCTACGTTGATGAAAGCGGTATAGCCTCTATATTATTCTGTGCTCGCTGGTATCCACTTCAGAGGCATTAATGTATTCGACTTGTGTTACGTAGCTGCCTATAGATGACTGAATTAAGTATGCGTTTCACGTCATTTTATGTTAGCAGCAAATTGTCTTTCCTTTCGTACCAAGTTGAAGATTATGCTAGAATTACTGATCTGACAGAACTAAAAGTAAATAAAATGGCGTCCGAAGTAATGACATGACTCAAATGTATGCTGCGCATGCAAAATATAAAAACAATTACTGTTGAACCAAAAATAGCCGGCCGCGGTGGTCGAGGGGATTGAGGCGCTCCAGTCACGCTCTGCACGGCCACTGCGGTTGGGGGTTAGAATCCCCCCTCGGGCATGGATATTTGTGACGTCCTTAGTCTTAGCTAGTTCATAAGTAGTTTGTAAGCTCAGGGACTGATGACCCCGTAGTTAAGTCCCATAAGTTCTACAAACATTTGAATTTGAACCAAAAAATACAAAATCACGGTTTTTATGTTTAGTGATATATAGTAGTACAGAAAACTGTGAATGATGTGGAAATGAAAGGGTTAAAAATGAATTTCCATTAGACCATTTTCCTACTTTTTTACTTCGTTTATCTCAGACAAATGAGAACGGTCTCTGCGGCCATGTTACCTTTATAAACTACTCAATATTCATTTTTTAAATGGTTTCCTAGAAAGCATGTAAGATACAGTTCTTTCCAACTATTCGAGAACTTATTTTCTAGTTTTTTTAAAGTTTAGACTGTCATTTGCCGGAAGTACTTTTTCGGAACATATGTCATCATTTTAAGTACCTTTCAACGTATTTAATTAATGTATTTTCAAAATATGAATAATCATTTCAGATACTGTAAATCAAACTGAATTGTACCTTTAGGGTTACTTCTTCTGCAGTCGTATTACTTCCATTTCTTCTCTATCAGTGTTTCTAAATTCACAAAATTCATTATTAATGTTTCGCGTATTGATAGTCAGGAAAGAGAAGTAGCAGCGTGAGAGTGGCTGTTGATTCTTAGGCTCCTTGCTGCGGAGTGCGCGTCTGCTTCCCATCGGAGGTTTGAGTCCTCCGTCGGGCGTGTGTGTGTGTGTGTGTGTGTGTGTGTGTGTGTGCGTGTGTGTGTGCGCGTGTGCGTGTGTGTTAATTTTACCGTCAGTTAAAGTAATTTGTAAGTCTAGGGACTGATGACCACTGCATAACTTTACAAACATTTGAACATTTTAAACTGCATTAAAAGATAGATATTGATTCTCAATATGAAGCAAATATCAACCTCAGTAAAAGGAACATCATACGATAGCAGAGTGCAGTCAATAATAATAGATAAACAACGGTATACCGGCCGCAGTGGCTGAGCGGTCTGTGGCGCGCCAGTCACAGTCTGCACGGCCGCAACGGTTGGGGTTCGAATCCCCCCTCGGGCATGGATGTTTGTGTGGTCTTTAGTGTAAGGTAGTTCGTAAGTAGTTTCTAAGTTTAGGGACTGATGACCCCGCAGTTAAGCCCCTTAAGCTTAACGAACATTTGAACACTTTGAAAAAACGGTATGTATGCCCTCGGAACCGAATGTGCCATACTGTGGCAACTATTTTCATTTCATCCTGTTGCTCATTTGGTTTTACTCAGTAAAAAGTGATTATTTGAAACGATATGTAGAATTACAACCGAGTGTGTCAACTACTTTCTAACTGAATGAATGGATTGTTTACACTCCCGTCTGTACTAATTGTCCACGATAATGATTTTACGCCGGCCGCGGTGTCCGAGGGGACTGAGGCGCTCCAGTCACGGTCTGCACGGCCACTACGGTCGGCCATGGATATTTGTGCCGTCCTTAGTGTTAGCTAGTTCATAAGTAGTTTGTAAGTTTAGGGACTGATGACCCCGTAGTCAAGTACCATAAGATCTACAAACATTTGAACAGTTGAACGATTTTACTGGTCCTGGCAAAAGTGGAGAAAAGCGTAACTGGTTGAAAGATAATTTATTTCCGAATGCTGTCAACGTTCAGATGCCACTCAACACGAAATATTACTGTCCACACAGCAACGGGTTACGGTTTAAGCACTGCGGCAAATAACCGACGCTGCCTTCTCCTCGCTGCTCCACTCTCCACAGCAACAATGTTTGTTTCAAGACACGCTTCCGCAACCACTTCGCGAACCGCTAACTTATCGTGAACAAATAGTAGCAGCAGGGCGACACGACGCTTAGCAAACTTATGTATTACCCAACAAGGCGAAGTAGTAACGAGGCGGTAGAGGAAACTAACTTGGTCGCCCGACGAGGTACGCCCACGCTCTTGTTAAAGTGTCGCGCGTTGTTGCGTTGCAGTGTTGGCATGCTACGCTGAAGCAGAACATGTTATCACAGGTAGGCGCGAACACAAGGGCTCAGGACGAACATGCTAACGACGAAGAGGAGAAGGTATTTTCATGCTGACGAAGAAGGCGACGTAGCGTTTAGGCGAAAATTTGAAGATAAGAAAGAGGGACACTAAGTCTTTTAGAATGGAAGTGAAGTTTCAGTGCCGAGAAGGAGATTCAAGATATAATAACTATGCCATTAACGTTATGGACATATATGTTATCAGGCAGAAGCTTATCGTTCCCATCTAATATATAAAACATTAATGTTTGTTAGTTTGTCAGGAAAAGCTATTCAAGGGAAGTAATGGTGTGTTGCTTTGAGTTTCTTTTTTAATTTCATCAGTCGACAATGGGGGAAACAAGTGTTACAGAAACCAAGGGCCGGCCGCAGTGGCCGAGCGCTCTGCGGCGCGCCGGTCACAGTCTGCACGGCCGCTACATTCGGGGGTTCGAATCCCCCTCGGGCATGGATGTTTGTGTCGTCTTTTAGTATAAGGTAGTTCTGCATTGCTGTTGAAGAGTGTGTATCCATTCCACTGGGGGAAGGCGTTCCAAGCTGGAACCTTGGGGATCCGGTTGGGCTTCTATATATTGACACCTATAGCGTAGTCGAATTTCGACAGGTGTTTTTATTCCGTCCGGGGGAATCGACTGCAGAGTCACACACATTCCGACAAAGTACGACGCTGGCGGAGAGTGGTGACAGCGCTGCGGACGCTGGAAGCAGATCGTCGGGACGATGAGGCGCAAGGGCGCGTTAAAGTGATGAGCTATTTGCCGATATAAAATTTAATTCTACTATGAAATTAGTGTGCTTTGCACCATAGGGACATACACTCTTCTGGACATTTAATTAATATGCCATAAAATTTATAATTGATGTTACTTTAGTTTTAAATCTCATATATGGCGCCCAAATGGTTCATACGCCACTACAGTTTTATACACTTTGTTCTGGCACAGCAGTTGGTAATAATTTTAATGTTTTTATTAATTTAATATTAAACGGTCAAAAATTTTGGTGCTACTTGACATGATAATTTGGCACGCAAATGTATCATATCAAGTAGAGGTGAGTGACAGTTTTGGCAAGCTGTTGGGTTTTTACCAGCCGGCCGGCTACTAGTTTGGACCAAGTGAATGGAACACAGGTATTTAGGAAAACCCTAATGCCGGCCGCGGTGGCCGAGGGACTGAGGCGCTCCAGTCACGGTCTGCACGGCCACTACGGTCGGGGGTTCGAATCCCCCCTCGGGCATGGATATTTGTGCCGTCCTTAGTATAAGGTAGTAAATAAGTAGTTTGTAAGTTTAGGGACTGATGACCCCGTAGTTAAGTCCCATAAGCTTAACAAACATTTGAACATTTTCTGAAAACCCTAATCTGCTCGGAAACAGGAAACGGCGGTCTTGGATTAGCGAGGGCGGCTCTCCCAGATTGCAATTTAAATACAATAGAGCCGCATACATTATTCAATAAATCCTTATAAATCAGGCAATGATCACATGGAAAATATAATTATATAAAAGGATTCAGGAGACTTGGGAGAATCAAACGCCGTAATTACAATTTCAATATCCCTTGCAGATAAAAAAACGGTAAATTTCAGTACTGTAATAACATTATAAGACTTATATTTACAATTATTGATACCTAGTGTTTATTAGTAACAGCTTAAGAAGCAAATGGGCAGCATTGCACCACGCTATCTTAAAAGACGCACCACGCTACCTATCTTAAAAGACGCACCACGCTATTTCTGTATTCTTTCAGTAAACTGTGTTTTACTCTCTTATTCAGCTTTCTGTTGAGGTTCTTGTGTCAGAACATAGATTCCACCACAGAAAAACAAAACATGAACCCAGCAAAGGGCATTACATTGCCGGCTGCGGTGGCCGGGAGGACTGAGGCGCGTCAGTCACGGTCCGCACGGCCACTACGGTCGGGGGTTCGAATCCCCCCTCGGGCATGGATATTTGTGCCGTCCTTAGTATAAGGTAGTTGATAAGTAGTTTGTAAGTTTAGGGACTGATGACCCCGTAGTTAAGTCCCATAAGGTTTACAAACATTTGAACATTTGATTTGGCATTACATTTATATGTGTATTTTATTATATTTAATATTATTCTTAGTAGCGTTCGTTTTATGTTGTAGACTGCCAATTAAATATTTCATGGCCGACTAAAATAGTAGATATGCAGCAGATAACTTATACATAAACAATTATAAGTATGTGTGAACAAGAACTGAATATATTTGCATAAAAGCCATGATAAAAATTAATTGTGTAACTATATTTCGACGGCGGCAGTATATTGGAACAGTGAGACGCCACGCTTTTTAGCTACCCGAGCAAAGAGCCCCTGTCTCAACCGATTTTAGTATTGTTAAATATATATTTGTGTGTTAAATGTAAACAACATTTGTAGGAAGGTGGTCAAAGCATTTAATTCTGTGATATTCAAATGTATAATATTTTGGAAGGTAAGTCTTTTTAAAGATGCGTTAATATGTGAGAACCGATACAATTTTGGGAGCAGGGAGAGCTTGCTTTTCGAATGCTTGGGAAGGGTCTCGTAACTTGGACGCGGTGGTAATAGATTGTGATGCTGGGTAGTCTGAAGACGCTTTAAGAACTTGTGTTTTGAAGAGATAGGCATGTGTGGACTCGTGTGATGACAAACTGTGTTTTATAACAAATACTGTAATTAATTGCGGATTAATTTGCAACTGCAATGTTCGATGGACTTCATTAATTTACGAGGGATAATTTGGAACTTTTACTCTCAAGTGCGTGAGATAATTATTGTGGCTCTCATGAACAATACTTTGGGAAATTCAGTTATTTGCCGATGTATAAAGTAGGACCACCTTCGCATTTTCATGTTCAAAAAGAGTAATAAAGGCCATTTATAAAAAATTACTTCGTAAGTGAATCGTCTAAACATCTTAGAATCCATTTCGTTGGCTATTCAGAGCTTTAATTTACGTCTGTTTAAATATATTTTTCGCGTCATCATCTGCAGATTAGTTATTTAAACAGTTTGGGGTAGCTGTTTAGAGCATAGAAGCTGACATACATAACTCACCCCTATGAACAGAGACAACGAGCCATAAACTTCTACTACCCGAGTTAAGTACTGCCCAATTCTTATTGGTGAGTACCGATAGGAAGGTCGCATCCTGAAGAAAACAAATATTATTTTTATAATGTGCGTAATATGTCTGAATAAGAAAACAATTTCGGATATGTAGGATTTGTAAACAACTCTTCAACAATCTTCTTCCAATAAAAGCATCAGCATTACAAAAAAAGAGAACTACAAAGGGGCTAATAACCTCAATTTGATTGGGTTTTCGAATTAAATTTTCGCATTCCGCAAATTGTGTCGCTTTTAAAATGTTGTGATACAGGGACGGCGTGTGAAAGAGCCTCACTTATAAGAACAATGGCTTGTACGCATTGGGGTGAAACTAATATAGGGACGCGGTTATGGAACGTTTGTTCGCTCCCACGCCACTTGGAGCGGTGAAAGGGTGAGTGTTATTTCTATTATTGATTGATTTATAGTCTTAGATTTTTTCGATTCGTTCAGAAGAGAAGATATTTTTGCAACACTGATTACGACTTCATATGTATTGCATTCTGATGTGTTACTCGTATCTGCCTGGCGTAACAATAAAATTTCGCGTTTTGCAATGAATAAAAAGTACAGAAGTGGGCATCCCCACAATTCGAAGTTTTCCTGCACTTCTTTTTTTTTTCTGGAACGACCCATGAACAACTGGTGCTTTTGGAAGCCGTATAAACACCACCTTAGACCATATGCAAAAGCCGGCCGCAGTGGCAGAGGGCACTGAGGCGCTTCAGTCACGGTCTGCACGGCCACTACGGTGCCGTCCTTAGTATTAGCTAGTTCATAAGTAGTTTGTAAGTTTAGGGACTGTTGATCCCGTAGTTAAGTCCCATAAGCTATACAAACATTTGAACATATGCAAAGGGCAAACAACAGCCGATTAGTTCAATTTGGTGGGGATGTATGTAGTGTGTGTAATGTACCTTAGGATAGCAACAGTACGTCAGTTGTTTTGATCCTTAGAGAAATCATTCATATGCAAGGTACTATCACAGAGTAACATATACAAAGGAGCAACCCCCTCTAAAACACTGTCCTACGCTCCCCTCCCTGTAGATGTAGTTCTGTAAGATGCTAGCAGGTGTCAGGCGGATCGCTGGCTGCCTCTCGCACGTCAGAGGGTAGTGTGGAGGGGAGGCTGAGGGGAGAGCTCGTGCCGCCTGCCACGAGGCCACGGCTGTGTCCGGCTTGCTGGCGTTTGAGGGGAGGTGGTGGTGGGGAGAGCTGCTACCTGCCGCCTGCTCTGGCCAGTTTAAAGGGCTGCTTCTGACCGCAGCGCCATCATGGGACATCTTACGGAACTGCTGGAAACCCTCTCTCCCCGCACCCCTGATCGTAGGAGCGGACCCTTACGGAGGCTTCCCTTCTGTATATATTTGTCTGTGGTACTATCCAAAGCTCTTCATTCCCCCCCTCCCCGCCCCCCCCCCCAACAATTGGTCCCACAGCTGTGTCTGGCGTGCCCAGGTCCGCGACCCATTTGTAACGTAAAGGCTATAAACTGTCACGAAAGACATACAAAATTTAAAAAATATATTGTCTGATGTGTTTTGATACGAGTCAATGCAGTCACCGGATTGTCCACTGTACAAGAAAGAGAAAAAACCAGAGAAGATAAAAGAGTCCCTTGATCGCTAATCTAACACTGAGGCACGTCGAAAATTCTATGCATATCTGTGTACTTTCGCTTGTGGTACATCCTGTCCCCCTCTTGCTCCTCCTCGTCCAACTCCCACCCCCTCCACCGTTTCTCTCCCCTTCAGCTGTCTTCCCCAGCTGGTGAAGTGCTCCCCCATCTCTGGCACTTGCTAGTGAATATGCCTTCTCAGGAATTCTCCTCACAGTGTTCCCAGTTTGCGGTTCTTCTTACTCAAGGCTGCAAATGGACTCAGTGTGTGAGAGTCATATGGTTGCCCACTCTTGTCAGTCCCAGACTAAAAGCCCTGTCTCTGGACCGTTCCTCCACATTCTGCAAGAGACAAAGCGACGAAGAAGAAACAAAAGTCGCAGAAAAAGGCTCCTCCAATAACCCTTGGGTATTGTCTCAGCCGCAGGGATTAGTCGTGCGCACTGGGACGCCATGCTGCTGTGCGCTTGGCCGTCCGCCGTCGGGGGTTCGAGTGCCCCCCTCTTGCATGAGTATTTGTGTTTTCCTTAGGTTAGCTTTCCTTAGTTAAGTAGTTTGTAAGCTACGGACTAATGGCCACACAGTTGATTCCGATAGATTTACAAACATTTGAACATTTTTGACACGCCTCTCCTCACAACCATCACATGCCATTGAGCTTGTGTCTGATCCGCTGTACATGGATGTCGTTCCATCCTTATCAGTGAGAAGCCAGTGGCGTGACAGGCTTCAATCTGCTTACCTCCCACCTGTATCCTCTTGCTGTACTCATGTAATAGAAGTGTAATGGATATTACAATCGCCTCCTGTAGTTGGCTTATTTCCCACTACTCTACATTTTTCAATTTATTGATACATATGCACCCGATCCTCTGTGGGTTGGAACGAGGTTAGCCTCTTACAGGCATTTGTAGAGTTTTTGCACTAGTCTGTATGACTGTCGCTAGTACATGTTTCTCTTTCTGTGACACTGTTGCTGCCTGGATGTACTTGTACCCTCTCTTAATAATTTTTAATCACTACCTCCGCCCCGACAGGACACCTAAATGTGCTGAACTAACTGCCCTTCACCAGCAACTGCCTTCTCCTTTCCTTTGGGGGTCCAATTCCCTTTTCCCTTCCTTCCACAAGTCCCTGTATCATAACCTCTGCAGTAGTGACCTCTTCCCATTGATTCTTTCGCACCCCACCTTTTAAAAGACAGGCTACACCATTGGGATTTTCGTCTCTGTATATATCCCACATTGTTTTCCCTCCTTTCATGTCAGGTGGTACTGATGATATTACCGTGATATATCTGACGTGATTACTATAATAGCTAGAATCAGTTTTTCCAGATGGACAAGCCCTTAGCCGCCAGCCAGTTCCATGGCAGGACACAAGCATTACTGCAGCCATTCATTATCTACGTCGATCTTTTCAACAAGCGCCATCCATTTATCACCAGTGTTAATTACCTTTATAAGCCTTCACACTAAAATGGATACATAATCAAACAGAGCAAGTGAGTGTGCTGGGAGTGTTTTGTTTCTACCTTTTGGCTCTATGTTTCCTTTGTCACGAGTGTCGGATATGCTATGCTCCAGCAAAATTTACCAGGAAATTTCTTCAGTCTCCGACCGTACCATACAGGGTGCAGGGTGGTAAGTGTACAGACCCATCCATTCTCACAGAACAGCTAGTAACACATTTCGTGAAGGAATCGGCGACGGCTTCCTGTCTGGAGGCCTTTCTTTACCCTGCGGAAGCACTGAATTTATCTTTTACCTCTCAACAGGAAAAACCTTTAAGCGAAACCTTTATTGAGTGGGAACTACTTTTGGCCCTTTCCAATTCCCATGATTCAGCACCTCACCCTGATTCCAACCACGAACAATTGCTCAATTCTGCACAATGACAATATCTTCTCCAGGTACATAAATATATTTTACTCCAAAGGGATCTCCACCTCTCAGTGAAGAGACAGCATTGTGGTTCCTGTCTTTAAGCCTGGCAAGGATCCGTCATCCCTTGACATTTAAAGGCAGATTAGCCTGACCAATGTGCCATATAGATTAGATTAGCTGTACATTTTGTTCCAGTAGATCCAAATCGAGGAGATCCTCTTTGATGTAGAGCGTGTCAGAATACACAATCAGTATTACAAAATGGGAGCAGATGTGTTAATGTACCTTCCACATGTCACAGTTATATTTGCCTTTCTGGATGTGGAATGGGTCAGAAAGCACAATATCTTAAGAAGGCGTAAAACGTATTATTATGCACCAAACATTGAATATACTAGGTGAGTATGATACTAAAGTAAGACTGGACTAAATATTGAATACAGTAACATGAATCAATCACTTCTGCCTAGAAATTCATCAGTGGCGCAGTAGGAATCCTTTATACTTTTTTCGAACTGAAATTTATTGTGAGTTAAATTTTTTATCGTTTCTGGCATGTTATTGAAAATGTATTTTGCTGAATAGTGGACACCTTTATGTACCAGAGTAAGCGAATTTAAATCTTCGTAGAAGTTATTCTTGTATCTAGTATTCATCCCATGAACTGAGCTAATGGTATATATATATGTGTGTGTGTATAATGGAAAATTTTATTAGAAAAGAAATGTATTGGGAAGCAGCAGTTAGTGTCCCAGGTTCCTTAAACAGGCCTCTGCAGGATATTCATGAGTTGAAACCACAAATGATTTCTATCACACGTCTTTGGGCTCTGAAAACTTTAGCGCGACCTGATTGGTTGCCCAGAAAATAATTCTGTGTGATATTATGGAGTGAATATACACATTATACGATAGCTTTCTTAGTTTTATATCTCCGACGTCTGACAACATTCGCTTAGCAAACAGACTAGTTTAGGTGCTTCAGCAGTTCTGTGGTATGCTCCTCCCAGTTAAATTTATTATCAAGGTAGAGTCCCAAGAATCTGACACTGTCAACGTCTTTTATCTTCTTGTTGTCATACGTTAACATCTACTGGCAGGAAAACTTTTACAAGTTCCAAACTGCATATAGGTTTTATTTCAAAGGTTAGGGCAGAGAATTGGCTACAAACCATTTATTAATGTCTATGAAAATTAGTTTACACAATCATTCTAATGTCACTGATATATACAAGAAAAAGCAGGGGCACTAAGATGGAACATTGGGGGACCCCACGAGTTATCAGTTCCCAATTGGATGAGACCTGATCGTTCATTATAGGTCTCTTTCCTATTGATACTCTGTTTCCTGTTAGAGTTATACGATTTGAAACATTCTGCAGCATTTCCTGTTACACTGTCATATTATAGTTTCCTTAAAAGGATATTTAAATTTACACAGTCAAATGCCTTTGACAGATAAAATATATCAGTGGCTTGTAATTTATTGTCTAATGAATTAAGTACATTCTCGCTGTTTGCGTACATAGCCTTTTCAATATCAGAATCCTTTAGAAACTCTGTGACGTATATAATATTATACTCTACTGGCCATTAAAATTGCCACACCAAGGAGAAATGCAGATGATAAACCGGTACTCATTGGACAAATATACTAGAACTGACATGGATACATAGATCCTGAGAAATCAGTACCCAGAAGAACCACCTCTGTCCGTAATAACGGCCTACATACGCCTGGGCATTCAGTCAAACAGATCGTGGATGGGGTGTACAGGTATTTATGCCAATGCAACTTCAGTACGATACCACAGTTCATAAAGAGTGACTGGCGTATTGTGACGAACCAGTTGCTCGGCCACCACTGACCAGACGTTTTCAATTGGCGAGGGATCTGGAGAATGTGTTGGCTAGGGCAGCAGTCGAACATTTTCCGTATCAAGAAGGGCCAGTACAGGACATGCAACATGCGGTCGTGCATTATCCTGCTGAAATGTAGGGTAGATCCACGGGTCGTAACACATCTGAAATGTGAAGGCCACATAAATGATCTGACAAGCAGAGTGAGTAGTAATCTATGGCTTTTTGCTGATGATGCTGTGATGTACGGGCAACTGTCATCATCGAATGACAGTAATAGGATGCAGGATAACTTGGACAAAATTTCTAGTTGGTGTGAGCCATAAATGTAGAAAAATGTAAGCTGATGCAGTTCAATACAGAATACAAATCCACAGTTTTGTTCCAATCTTTGTGAAATTTTGCACACGTAAGCTTCAATCCATGAGGACGGTTGCCGTAAGTGTAAGGATCACGTATAATACATACTTCGAGATGTGACATCATAAATAATGATATGCGAGAAAAACTGCTGCATTACGCGACAATGTTCCACATTTCCTCCTAAACCACTGGAAGATTTCAACCAAATTTGGAACATAGCTTCCTTATCGTAAGGTACCTATTCCGTAATGGTGTCATGTTTCAGGAGACTTAACGTCATAAACGTTAGGAGTTGCAAGAAACTGCAACAGTGCTACGAGACTTTATGAATACAGTATATGAGAACGAAATTGCTTAGCGACTTGCAAGAACTTTAAACATAATTTCAAACCGTTATTAAACTTTTTCTCGCTGACAACCATAGCAAAATTATGAAAGAAATAAAGTTTCTCGCTTACTATTTTTCCGCTGTTCATGGACTAAAATTACAGCATTCGGCATGAAGTTACAATTTATAATTTCTATTCTACGAATTGTAACAGCAGGGAATTTTACAGAGGGTGTACGCACATGTAGTTGAATGTACCTTCGAAACTGTATCACAGTACGACACGTAGTTTATAAACGTTGACGGTGATGGAAAACCGCCCACTCTCGCACTAAGTTTTAATCTATTATTTATTTACCACTAATTGTATTACCAAGAGATTTTACAGACATACAGTCCTTATATAAACCAAATGTTCGTAAACGGCGCGTTCGAATTTGCGATTCCTTAGGGGCCCATATCTCAGGTTCTATCCACCTCAGAGTGAAGGGGCAAAGTGTTCTGGATAGATGTTGGCCTAGTGATCATTTGTGTACATATTAGAAGAATGGGTATGCTATAACTATCATACAGTACATCATCTAAATTTTCAAAGTTGCACACTTCCTGTAGCCTAAACAAATGGAGCAAACAAGATGGCTTTTGTACATGACGTGTAGTCTATGGTGGGCTTTAAACGACTTACAAAAGCACCATACATTCATGGGCGGTTCCTGAGAAAATCTCAAAAAACCATGATTTTTAGTAAAAAAAAAAACCACCGAATTGTGGGTATGGTCACTTCGATACTTTCTATTCATTTTAAATCTTCCAAATTTTTACCATATGTTCTTATGATGATATTCTCGAGGCCGTTTTTAAATTTTTTCGATATCGTTATCCGTTATCGAGGTCCAGAGGTTGAAACTTATCATAGTTTTGCACAAAATCAGAAAAACCGATTATTCGTTTTAGTACCGTGAATCGCAAATATCTACATAACTAACTACAAATAATTGTTCAATTATTTAGAAAAATCACCCTGTAGACATTTATCTATAAACGGCATTTTTCAGTTTTCGTAAATCTTTAGTCCGTTAGCAAGATACGGCCGAAAAACAACGATATTTTGCTAGAAAAAAGGGCGTATTGTGCTGAAAGACGGCTTTCGGACAGATTTGAAACTTACCATGCGATTTCGAAAAACGGTGCTTGGCGAAATAATTTGATTTTTGTACATCTTAAAGACTGAAGTCTTCCGTCTATGAAGGGGTTATTTTTGTTTTCGTTTAATTTACAGTTAATGTGAAGCATCCGGTTTAGTGAACTATTGCAACATATTTTAAAGAGTTTACAAAACACATTGCGTAAACTTCTCGTATGGTTGATTTTAGGTTACACATAGCTGGCTATGAAATGTAGATAAGATATCGAAATTTTATTTAAAGATTAGAGCAGAATGATATCTTATCTGATTCTTGAGATATTGGTCCGTGAATGATAGCACGAGACAGTAATAGGTTCGAAAACGCTATTACTGATTCATAATATTCTTCTCGGGTTTCCTGCCGGATCAAAACGTCATCTTGACACAATATTTCGGCGGTCCACCTGGCCGCCATCCTCAGGTGACAGTGCTGGTACACCGACTCGCCGAGACCGAGTACAAGCCGCGAGCGGCGGCCCCTATATACGCCGCGGAAGGCCGAGGGCGCGTGCGCAAGAATGGACAGTTCTGCCCTCTACGTTTCAGCGCCGCCAGTGGTAGAAGCCGGCGTAAGCGATAGATCGCTATTCAGCAGAGACCGTTGTTTTTTTATGTCAAATAATAGAGGGTTCCACATTTTACTTAAAGGAAAACCCTTATCTCTGTTTATAATATTGTCAGAAAGACGAATAGCAATCGATTCTTTTAAAATGCAGTCCCAATAGCGAGACGCAGAAGCAACCATTTGTGTTTCATCATATTTCATTTTATGTCCCTCAGTAAGACAGTGCTCAGCTACTGCAGATTTCTCTGGTTGAAGCAATCTTGTGTGTCGATGGTGTTCAGTACATCGATCTTGTATTGTGCGAAATGTCTGGCCGATGTAAACTTAAAAGCTGTACGTGTGTTGTGGAATGTTGAACCTATCGTTAAATCAGACAATAAATTGTTCATTAACACAGCTATTTGGTTTAATTATGGCCCTGATATTGATGTATAAGAAACAGTGCATTAAACTGATTATGTGCGCAACGGATATTTTAACAAAACAACTGTGACATGTAACCTTTTGAAACAGACACTGACTATACTCAAAAATTTTGACTGCGAGAAAGATATAAGAAAAACCACAAATCACTTTCTTAATGCTTGACTGTGAGAATTTATGTAGATCAGTTTCTAATTATTGAAATTTAAATTAACTATCATTTTACTATGGCACCAATAATGAAATATGTTCAATAATATTATTCAAATCAACACTCTACTAAATAAACTAATTATCAAATGAAGGAAGTAGGTTAATTTTCTAACTACGTAAATGAAATATGAAACAGGGTTAAGTTACTTATTATTGATAATCAGCATTACATTACCTACATAATACAACTTCTGACTTGCTGGCAAAGCAGCCTCTGCTCTACATCGGAGCCATACACACAACCCAACCGCTCTCTAAGCGAGCTGAACCACTAGTGCTACTCTCTCTCAGTGCGAGCTACAATGCTATGCAATACATGATCTTTGCCAGAGATGAAACTTTACATATATCGATACATACAGTAGAAGCGATATTATACATTTTCTTGCAAGCAAGTTACTCGATACAAAACAGGAGGCACAATATTAGACATTTTCTTATAAAAATAATTTTTTAAGCGAGCTGAACCACTAGTGCTACTCTCTCTCAGTGCGAGCTATAATGCTATGCAATACATGATCTTTGCCAGAGATGAAACTTTACATATATCGATACATACAGTAGAAGCGATATTATACATTTTCTTGCAAGCAAGTTACTCGATACAAAACAGGAGGCACAATATTAGACATTTTCTTATAAAAATAATTTTTTATGGACACGTTTCATCACCCCCCTCCTACCTATTAAAATTTTGTAGGGTGGGTGATGCCAATGGCATTGCCTAGCCAGCAAAATTACTGAATTTCAAGTCCAAAAATTCATTAATGACATCCAAAATATAACATGAAAAATATGAAAACCTGATAAATATTTTTATACAAGATATTCAAGATCAAAACAACAGATGGAGTACATAGAAAATTTAAAAAAATGTGACAGTCATAAATACATGTCATTTTACAGAACAGTACCATCAAAAGTCACGCATGGAGTGGTACAGGGTGTGACAGGCATAAGCAAATGTCAAAATTTACAGAACATCAGCAATAAGTGGAATATATGACAATTATACATAATGGTAAACATAAGTATATATAGAATTTCAGAAAACATAGTTTGACAAATGATATAGTGGAGAAAATGAGATAGCTAGAAGTAATACACAAATGGAAAAAAAATACAATAATAAACATGAACATATACAAAGTTTTACAAAAGATAGTTTAACTAATGTCATCATTTTTTTAAACATAAAATAAACATTCGTATCTTGTGCACAATGTAGTCTATGTAAATTTTTAGTGCACTTAGTATAAGATAAAGTGTCAGTTTTGTATTCTGTGATGCATTTAAGATGCCATACTTTCATGGATGCTAGAACATACATGTAAAATTTTTGACTACATAGGCTTCTGATCATGTACAAAATAATGTTACTGCTTCAGCACAATAGGATTTCAATATAACGTTTGTCAATCGAATAGGCACAATGACATTTCAGACTAAGTATATGTATCTATCAAGAGCACAATTTTATTTTGGTCACTGAATGTAAAAGAACCATGAAATATACCTAAACACTGGTAATGAACCTGTGGACAACGTTTGCAATGGGAGGCACTGAATAGTATATGCACACGAATAGCACATTAGCTCCTAACATTCATTTTAGGTCTGCACACGAATAGCCAATTATCCCCTAACATTCGTTTTAGGTCTGCACACGAACACAAAACACTGTAAGATTACACCACACTGTAGGCGAGCTGGCTGGTTGCATTGAAGTTGAAGTCATGGGGAAAAGGTTCTGATGTATTCCTCCATGCAATTCGACAACCAAGTGTGCTCCAACCAACGGAGCTATTAGCAGACTGCATCAGCATAGCCAAAATTAGAGCAAAATGGTGGTGGTTGGCCAAGGCTGCAATGGACAGTACTGTGTGGCCAAACATCATCCAACAAACATCTTCATTAAAAGGCCCAAAATCAGTGGTGTATAGTAACTCGTCCATTGTTCTGTGTGCATTCTGGAATCTCGTGTGCGAAATCGCCACTTCCCATGCGTGTCCAAAGTACATGAAATAAAGCATTTTACACACAAATTAGTAACATAGTCATGATATTTCAGTTTAGACTGAAAGAAAAGTCATTGATTAGAACATATCTACAGAAATATTTTCCCAAAAATTCAAGTGGTACAGATGGGGTCATGGTATTAAACCATATTTTTACATTACAGGTAGGGTCTTGAAGACGGATACATTTGAATACTAATGAGTAATTTAATTCTTATATTAGAGTATCTACAACATTAGTGTCATTTCATATAAGCACAAGGCTTTACATACTATGTACATATTGCTTTACAAACACATAATCGTATGAAATACATTGAGGGTGCTTGTCATCAATTTGGCATTAGGTCATGTAAAGTAAATTTGTTGTCATAATGAAATAACTTAAATTGACATTCCAATTACCATTAGTTCATATCTCTTTAAATTAATATATATCACTATGGTGGTGATTACATTACCACCAAATTATAACACTTAAATTACATAAGTTGCCATGGCCAGGCTTTTGTCTCAACTGAGCTACATATTTCATTGCCTTAAGGTATAACACATCAGGGTAGTTTCGTGAGAATATCAAAAGAGGTTCAAGTCATCAGGTCATGTCTGTGTCTGTCTGAGTCAACAGTAGGGTCAAACAAAACAATTAGTGCAAATTTTGGCACAGTAATAGATGTACATCACAGTAAATCATCCAATAACATAAACACAGACGTAATATTCGTTAGGCATAGCTGCAGATTTTCGTCAACAAGATCATCAATAAAATTTGGAAGATAGCAGTAAGCAAAAGCAAAATATCTCTGTGCATTATCTTTCTAGACTTAACTAGGCGCAATTTATGGCATAGCTGCAAGTTTGCAAGAGAGATGGCTGTGTGCAACGTATAAGCATAACCATACATTGTCATTGAGCTTCATTATAAAATTAATTAGCATAGTGGTAGGGCTTAGGTATATAATTAGTGAGCATAGCGGTAAGCTTGATTACAAGAGCAATACGCATAGCTGCAAGCATAATTAGAAATATTCATTACACATAATTACAAATAATTACAGAGCATCAGAAGGATATGAATCTCACCAATCACACATGCCATTGAAGGCACAATGCATCAACATACAAAATGGTGCACATAAGCACAAAGAGAAAACACAAAAGGGCAGTGCGAGTAAGCACATAAGAAAAGAACAGAACATAGCATCATTAGCAACATAGCGATTCTCCTCATAATTGCTTCATAATCATTGTATAATCTCGTCCACATAATTACATTTATCAAACATCTTTGACTGTTACCAATACCTTCCTTACCATCATTTATCCATAAACAATAATGCATTTTAAAGACCACCATGACATATTGTGTATTGCCTTACTCATCATCCTCCATAATGTCCTTGGCTTACAAGATGCTTATGTCAACTCAAAATCTTCTTCACTCGCTCAGAACTTCGTAAGTTATGCAATTAGTAACACAGAAGAGAAATCTGATATTTTCTGAAACATAGGAACTTGATTAGATTACACAATCAAAAATTTCCATTAATTTTATTTGTCTTGCACAGCCACAGAGTTCGTTATATGCAAATTGCAAGATAATCAAAGTTTCGTATGACAATATCCCAGCGTAGCACAGAGCATAAGTATTCAGAGTTAGAGAAAAGTAACAGTGAGAAAAAGAGGTAGATAGAGCGCACTAAGGAAAAGCGGAAGAATAGTGACACTCAGCTCGAGAACGGGGCACCAATCGCCACTTGGTGTGTCCAAAACAGATTAATGGACTCTCTACCCCATCTTTATTCCTTGAAAATTTTAATATTGGAAATGTGGTGTATGCCTTTCGACTTGTGCGTCTTTAAAGTTTCTACCTCAACGACGTTGTCGTGGATGATACGTTTGATTCGATACGGACCATTGTACAGTAAGAAGAATTTGTGAATCATAGATCTTCCCTTGTGGGATAAGTGGTGGGATCTAATTAATACCTTTTGTCCTACATAGAGTTGTTTAGCATAACAATTACGTTGAGAGCGTTTCCTTTTTTCAGCGGCTTTCTTAATGTTTTTAAGCGCCAATTGAATGATCTCATGATGACGTAGTCTTCTGTGTTTAGGAAAAGGTATCAATTCCTTGATACGGTCGGGAGGTTGCTTGTTTTTCAGAACCAGAATTGGTGAAAGACCTGTAGAATCATTAGGAAGTTCATTTATAATATTTTGAAATGAAGGAAGATATCTATCCCATGTGTTATGTCGTCGGTAGCAATATAGCCTACAAAGTTTTCCAAGTTCTTTCATCACTCGTTCACAAGGGTTAGAGGCAGCATGATAAAGTGATATGAACACAGGTTTGATGTTTCTGCGCCGCAACATCCGTGCCCAATCATGAGAACGGAATTGAGGTCCATTATCGGAGATGACTTTATCTATATGGCCAACATCTTTTAGGAAGTTTTTGACAAAGGCGTTAGTTACTGTCTTCGCCGTGGCACGGCGGAGCGGAGTAAAAGATACAAATTTTGATGTGAGCTCAATAGCAACGAAAACAAAAGAGAAACCATTGTTAGTTCTCGGAAGAGGTCCAAACAGATCAACGGCTGCTAACTGCTTTAATTTTGAAGGTATAATCGGAAAAAGTGGAGCAGAATGCGATATGGTCGGCGGCTTTGCTTTCTGACACAATTTGCATCGAGATAACACATTGCGTATACGTTGATGAAGTAACAAGAGTCGCGTAATTTCGCGAGGCACTTCTTGGCACCATAGTGTCCGTAACTGAGATGAATATACCAAATCAATTTGTTCACGGATTCCTCCGGAACACACACTAACCAAAATTGACTGTCAGGGGCTTTACGTTTGAAGAGAATGTTATTATGGATAATGTAAAATTGTCTGATGGAAACATTATATTTATCATGCCATTTTATTTTAATATCTCGCCAGATTGGATCTTTATCTTGTTCTTTAGCAATGTCAGAAAATGTGGCAGATATGTAATTTTCGAAAGCAACTTGCTGCATATAGAGGATAGTAAAGTTATTTTCTAAGTATGCCTCTTCCGTCTCCTTGATGAGCCCAACAGGCGAACGAGATAGCGAGTCTGCAACGATGTTTTGTTTACCAGGAATGTAAATTACAGAGAAATCGAATTCTTGAAGGAACAAAGCCCATCGTCTAAGTCTATCATGGTTAAGTTTTGCCGACATGAGGAATTGAAGTGCACGGTGATCCGTGTAAACTTTAGTGTGTCTGCCAAACAAGAAATAACGGAATTTTTCGAATGCCCAAACTACTGCCAAAGCTTCAAGCTCAGTGACGGAATAGTTCCGCTCTGACTTGGATAATATGCGACTAGCAAATGCAATGGTTCTCTGTGTGGCAAAGCCATTTTCTTCATCCTCTTGAAACACGTGAACGCCAAGTCCGAATTTTGAACTATCGGTAGAAATGCAAAAGTTCTTAGACAAATCTGGATGGTGCAGAATAGGTGCGTGAAGGAGTGCATCTTTTAAGCAAAGAAATTCTCTTTGGGCAGCTTCATCCCAGAACCAAACAGTATTCTTTCCAGTTAATTCATATAATCTGGGAGTAGTTAGGTCTTTCAAATTTATAAAACGGCGATAGAAATTAATTAAACCCAAGAAAGCTCTTAATTGGCGTTTAGTGGTGGGAACAGGCATTTTCATTATCGCCTCTAACTTTTCGGGGTCGGGCTGGATCCCATCTTTAGAAATAATGTGCCCTAAAAATTTAATTTGAGAACGACCAAACTGTGACTTCTCTAAGTTGACAGTAATCCCGGATTGAGCAAACACTTCAAGTAAAGATGCCAACGTACTGTTATGTTTTTCCCAGGAAGATTCTGCAATTAAAATATCATCAACGTAAATTGTGATTTGTTGTTTTAAGTGCTCAGGGAGTGTGGAATTCATCGCACGGATGAAAGCAGATGAGGAGATGTTCAGTCCGAATGGCAATTTACGGAACTGATAACAGTTTCCGAAGCAGAGAAACGCGGTATACTTCCTACAGTTGGGGTGCAGTTTCACTTGCCAAAAACTAGACCTAAGATCTAATGAGGATAAAACTTTGACACCATAGAATTTTTGTAACAATTCTTCAAGGGTTTGGGGTCGGTCGGTTTCAGGTAAAATGATAGTGTTAATTTGTCTGGAATCGAGCACTAATCGAATTGACTTATCTCTTTTTTCAACAATATGTAGGGGACTGTTATACGAGCTAACTGCAGGTTCAATTATACCTTGACTGAGCATGGACTGAATTTCAGCCTTAACTCTTTCCCTGTATACTATCGGAATGGGATATGGAGGTACAAAAAATTTATTATGTTCTTTGATCTTAAATTCATAGAGAAAATTTTTTATGGTACCAGGACTGTTAGCGAATACACGGGAATAACGCCGCAAGATAAGGAACAATTCTTCCTTATCACGTTCTGAGGCACCTTCAACTTCTACTAATTTTTTCTTAATGATGTCAGAAATCAAGTCAATTCGCTCAGTCTCGAAATGTTTATCTGTTATATCATCATCAGGTTTGACATCCTGCGTCGCATTAGAAATAGATAAAAATTTTAAACAACTGGCACCTTCTTCATATCTGGTAATCCAGTCTTCGAATTTAATTTGAATGGCATTTTCCTGAACAAAAGCAATGGCACTAGCCGTATTGAAATCTAAAGTAAACTTGTACTTGTATAGGAAGTCCACACCTAATATTATCTGTGTAGTTAAGCGGGGGACAATCAATAGGTTGGCAGAAAAGGTATGACCTTGACATAAAAATTCTACGTATGTTTGCTGTCGAATTTCGACAGGTTTGCTAGAAATAACGCCACGAATTTTAGTGCAATGCAAAGGCAGAGTAGGACCGTTAAGCAAATTCTGATATTTCTTGAAAGTCACTTCACTGATTACTGATACTGGGCTACCAGAATCTAAGACAGCAGAAAGATTGATTTTGCCAATTTTCACAGATACAATAGGGTGAATTGGAATATCAAGACATTCTACCTTCTCTTCTAATAGTGCCTCTTTTATGTCATCTAACTGTACAAATTTTACGTCTTGTTCGGTAGAAGGTTCATAAGAAATTTCTTTGTTGAGACAAGTGTTACCAAGATTAATGAGGCTTTCACAAGATAAATGCTTTTCAAATCTTGGTTGTTCATCAACTTCGCATTCGCTATCATCGTCATTAGAAGACATGTAATTGTCTATCCAATCAGCAACAGAGGTGTGCTGCAAATCTAATTGTTCGAAATCATTTTTTGCTGTTCCAAGGTTACTGTTAGTTGCATTATTGTGTGGCAGTACTGTGTCCTGCCTTTCAAAGTACATGACCGGTCTGTCATATGCAATTGTTGGTTGATACTGTAAGAATTTTATTTCGTATATAGTGTCTTCCTCAGAGTCTGAAGACGAAGCTTCTGTCTCCCAATCTGAATTGTCGTCATTATATTGCTGATCGACAATTATCTCGTTTAACCGTTGGGCAGTATAACGTTTGTTCGATACCTTTTCATTTGTTTCGTTAAATTTGATAGTACAATTTTTGTTACTGTCATTACTTTCAGGAGTAACGGCTTTAGGTTTTGACACAAGTTGTGTCGGTTTTGCCTTATCACTTACTGAGGTGCTACCAGCATCAGTATTGTGCACTTCCGCACAAACTACTATTCTGTTTTGTTCGGGAGGTTGTTCATCGTAATCTTCCTCTCTGTGAGGTAGTTCACAATGAACAAGTTTCAGCGTATAGTTAGGATCACACAAATTCTGTACGGCCGAATTATTTGCCGTCGAGTCCGCTAGTCATACCTGACGCGGCCCCTTTTTTGACGAATTATAGTGCGGATTGGCAGATCTGATTTCAATGTTTTGCTCTTGTCTTTCTGGGGTACGCGATCTGCTTTGGCCCTGATTTGTGTTTTCGTATCGTGGAAGGCGATCACGAGAATTATCGCGTGTGCCCTCCCGACTACGCTTCTCAGCGTTATTGTTGTGATTTTCAGTCTCGCGATCACTATCAGTATTGCGTCTATCACGCCAATTAGTATCATTCGAAGTATTGCTGTTATGATAGTAATTATTGTAGAGTCCTCCGCGACCAAAACCACCACCTCGGTTGCGGCCACGAAAACTTCCACGGTTAATTTCACGATCATGAAAATCACCGTTCTCATTGTCGCGACTTTGTTTGTAAGATTCATTAGTGAAAGAATTACTTTTTGGTTTATCGTCGTGCTCTGAATAACGTTTAGTACGCGGCGGGCTTTGTTGCGACCGGCGATCATATTTGTTTGTTTCAAAATATCGACTGCGCGAGGAATTTTCCTCGTCTTCTTCCTCTAAGTCTTGTAAGAGATTTCTAAAGGCTTCAATATCATTCTTGCATCGTGCCGCAATGGCAATTTGACGCAAGTGTAGAGGCAATTTGTTCAAACAAATTCTGATTAATTCCGCAGGGCAGTAAGGTGCCGATAAAAATTGATTTTTGTATACTAAGTTTTGGAAATATTCCACTGGGCTCGAGAAATTTGATCGCTCAAAAGTTTTGAATGTCGCAATACTGTTTTTAACGCGGTCTTGTGCCGCTTCCGACCAGTATGCGGATAGAAATGAGCGTCGGAACTGATTCTCGCTATAGCACTCTTGTGCAATAGCTCTCATTCTGGTGGCTGGCTCGCCTTCCAGATAACCACATATAAATTCTAATCTGTGCTCAAGTGGCCAATTCGGGGGAAGACAATAATCGAATTGCTGCAACCACTCTTTAGGGTGCAAGTCATTCGGAGAGTTTTTAAATGTCTTGAATTTACGTACAGTCAGGAAATGCTTGTAGTCAAACGCTTCCTTTCGCCCGTGCGGCGTAAGTGGGCGTAAACTACGCACTGAGTCTTCATTGTTGTTACTACAAGGTACACTTCGTTCACGTACCAAGCGACCTACTTGAGTCGAATCATCATTGTCATTTTCGTTCAAATTTTCTTCTACATCTTCGTATGCATTTCCATAAGTGTGGTCAAATTTCCTCTCTATTCGCGCCACGCGATCATCTAATTTCCTGACCTCAGCCTTGTATTGCTGATTAATGGTCATTTGACCTTGTTTGAAACGGTCAAGGGCGAGATATTCATTAGTTTCACTAAACGGGGTAGGATGCGTTACATCAGAACTTTTGTCACTGTTATCACTGATTTGGGTAATTTTAACAGTAATATCCTCAAACTGTTTATTAATTTTATTGATCTGTTCAGTCGTGACAGACTGGAAGTGCTGCAGCTTTTCATCAATTAGATTACTCTGCTGCTTCAATTGAGCGAGTTCAGTAGTTTCCATATTTTCGACTCGTGACGCAAAGCTTTCCATATTTTCCACTCGTGACGCTAGGCTTTCCACTACCGGGTTAATCTCGTCGCGAATATCTTGTCTTATTTGCTGAGATTCACATTTGAAAGTATTGAGCAGTTGTTCCCTGAACCGGTTGTTGTCCTCATTTATTCTATTAAAACTACTTTGAATACTCGCAAACCTCGAATCGCACGTCTGTTCTATTTTCTCAAGTTTTTCATTTAATTTCTGAGATTGTAATTGATTATTGTCAAGTTTTTCATTTAATTTCTGAGATTGTTTCTCAAGTTTTTCACCTTGTTTCTCAAGTTTTTCATTTAATTTCTGAGATTGTAATTGACTATTCTCATTTAATTTAGAGAGCTGTGACAATAAAATTTGCATGAAGTCATTTGGTAATACGTTTTCCATAGCCGTCGCACAAGTATTTTTTGTAGCAGAGCTAGGCGGAACCGATGGATTATTTTCCGCAACCACGTTACAAGAATCGGAATTCTGTATTGTCGAATCCTGTACTTTGTCATTATCCATATTGTCTGTTCCTGAACTAATCTGTTCCGCGTTTTCGGACACGGTATTTACTGTCGTATTTGTATCAGTGCAGTGAGAAGACTCTTGTAAAAATTCAGCTTCTCTCCTTGCATCATTCAAGGTCTCATTTTCGGAAGCAGATTTAGCATCAGCGCGGACTCTCCTATTCTTCGACATTGTTAACAGAATTTTGCAGTAAAGTGACCAATAATATTTATTTTCACCTACTGCATATTTTTTGAAAATTACACACAGTAATTATGAGAGAACAATAGGCTGAATCGGGCAAGTGCAACATACAGTCACAATCGAGATTACGCGAACCGTTAATTATCACACGAGTTCCGCGGTACTAGAACTTTCATCACAACAAACATCAGACAATATAAAAGAGAGGCTTGTTCAGTAGTAATGCAATTATTTGTATATTCAATTCATCTACTATAAACAATACTACACAATCTCAAGAATGGTAAGTAACAGACTACAGAAACAATTACTATGCTACTGTTGCTACAACAGAGGATGGTGCTACAAAAATTAAATTAAGAGCCAAAAGGTAAGTTGGTTAGTGGAAAAGACAAACTAACTGAAATAAGACTACGTATCTAACTACGTCACGATCCTGTTTGTGAACTATCCTGGCAGAAAGGGCGCCAGATAAAAGCTGTACGTGTGTTGTGGAATGTTGAACCTATCGTTAAATCAGACAATAAATTGTTCATTAACACAGCTATTTGGTTTAATTATGGCCCTGATATTGATGTATAAGAAACAGTGCATTAAACTGATTATGTGCGCAACGGATATTTTAACAAAACAACTGTGACATGTAACCTTTTGAAACAGACACTGACTATACTCAAAAATTTTGACTGCGAGAAAGATATAAGAAAAACCACAAATCACTTTCTTAATGCTTGACTGTGAGAATTTATGTAGATCAGTTTCTAATTATTGAAATTTAAATTAACTATCATTTTACTATGGCACCAATAATGAAATATGTTCAATAATATTATTCAAATCAACACTCTACTAAATCAACTAATTATCAAATGAAGGAAGTAGGTTAATTTTCTAACTACGTAAATGAAATATGAAACAGGGTTAAGTTACTTATTATTGATAATCAGCATTACATTACCTACATAATACAACTTCTGACTTGCTGGCAAAGCAGCCTCTGCTCTACATCGGAGCCATACACACAACCCAACCGCTCTCTAAGCGAGCTGAACCACTAGTGCTACTCTCTCTCAGTGCGAGCTACAATGCTATGCAATACATGATCTTTGCCAGAGATGAAACTTTACATATATCGATACATACAGTAGAAGCGATATTATACATTTTCTTGCAAGCAAGTTACTCGATACAAAACAGGAGGCACAATATTAGACATTTTCTTATAAAAATAATTTTTTAAGCGAGCTGAACCACTAGTGCTACTCTCTCTCAGTGCGAGCTATAATGCTATGCAATACATGATCTTTGCCAGAGATGAAACTTTACATATATCGATACATACAGTAGAAGCGATATTATACATTTTCTTGCAAGCAAGTTACTCGATACAAAACAGGAGGCACAATATTAGACATTTTCTTATAAAAATAATTTTTTATGGACACGTTTCAAACTTTTCCACAGTGACAAGGAATTTTGTATACACCGGGTTTCCTCAATCCTAAGTCATCTTTTACTGAGCCCAGGATTGCTCTAACCTTGGCAGGTGGAAGAAAAATGCATTGGATGTCATATCGTTTCAAAATCCTTCCTATTTTAGATGAAATGCTTCCAGAAAACGGTAGGAAAGCCAGCGACTTGCAAGTTTCTTCTTGTGGTTCCAGCGACGGTCCAAATTGGAAAGCACGGCAGATCTGTTGGTCCGTGTAACCATTCTCCTTGAAAACCGTTCTCAGATGGTCCATCTCTTTAGTTAGACTTTCAGCATCTGAAATGGCAAAAGCTCTTTTTGTCAGCGTACGCAGGACACCAGTGCGCTAGTAAGGTGGATGACAACTTGTTGCATGCAAGTAGCGGTCCGTGTGAGTGGGCTTTCTGTAAACACTATGTCCCAATGTTCCGTCACCCTTTCTGTACACCATGACATCTAAAAATGGAAGCTTTCCATCTATCTCGACCTCCATAGTGAACTTAATGCTAGGATGGAGGCAATTAAAATGGTCCAGAAAACGGTTCAGAGCATCTCTCCCATGTGGCCATACCATGAAAGTATCGTCAACGTACCTCCAGAAATATGTAGGTTTTAAAAACGACGTTTTCAGCGCCGTGTCCTCAAAATCTTCCATAAATAAATTGGCGACTATGGGGGATAATGGACTCCCCATAGCCACTCTGTCAGATTGTTCAAAATATTGACCGTTGAATAAAAAGTACGTCGACGTCAGCACATGGCGGCAAAGCTCCGTTGTCTCCTCGTCCAGAATTTCAGTAATTAATTGCAAGGATTCTTCCAGAGGAACCCGGGTAAAAAGCGACACCACATCGAAGCTAAGGTTAGAGCACTCCTGGGCTCAGTAAAAGATGACTTAGGATTGAGGAAACCCGGTGTATACAAAATTCCTTGTCACTGTGGAAAAGTTTACATCGGCCAGACATTTCGCACAATACAAGATCGATGTACTGAACACCATCGACACACAAGATTGCTTCAACCAGAGAAATCTGCAGTAGCTGAGCACTGTCTTACTGAGGGACATAAAATGAAATATGATGAAACACAAATGGTTGCTTCTGCGTCTCGCTATTGGGACTGCATTTTAAAAGAATCGATTGCTATTCGTCTTTCTGACAATATTATAAACAGAGATAAGGGTTTTCCTTTAAGTAAAATGTGGAACCCTCTATTATTTGACATAAAAAAACAACGGTCTCTGCTGAATAGCGATCTATCGCTTACGCCGGCTTCTACCACTGGCGGCGCTGAAACGTAGAGGGCAGAACTGTCCGTTCTTGCGCACGCGCCCTCGGCCTTCCGCGGCGTATATAGGGGCCGCCGCTCGCGGCTTGTACTCGGTCTCGGCGAGTCGGTGTACCAGCACTGTCACCTGAGGATGGCGGCCAGGTGGACCGCCGAAATATTGTGTCAAGATGACGTTTTGATCCGGCAGGAAACTCGAGAAGAATATTATGAAGCTTTACGCCGGGAAAGCCTACGCAGTCGCTATTACTGATTGTGAGGTGACGTATCTTGAGGAATAGATACTGACTAAAATATTACGTGTATGTTGTTTAGGTGTTTATCTGGAAACTCTGTTTGGAAATGTGTATTCGTTATCGCGATACGCTAAAAAACATAATTTTTGGTATCAAATGATCCAACTGTGTGCATTGGCAAATTTACACTTATATTCATGGCGAATCGTCGAAATTTTTACGGTGCGTTCTAATATTATGATTCCGGAAAGCTTTGAAAGTTTTTCCCGTAATAGTATTCATTACCGAGAGCTGTAGATTCCAAGTTACCGCACATATACATGACAAATATGCATGTGATATCCGGTCGACGTGTAATTATGGTTTTAACTAACGTAGTGAACGTAGAGCAAGGGTTCTTGGTTTGGAGGTCACAAACCTGTGTTTCTAGTCGTCGTTTACTCGCCGATGACATTTATAAAAGTTACAAATCATCATAAATCTTTCAAGCCACTGGACGTGCAAACTTCGTCATCGTAATGGTTGGATCAACGTGAACGACTTGAATGATCGTGAAATTGCAACATAATATAAAATTAATTCTCAGCTGGACTCGAAAATATTTACATGCTTTTCATGGAACGATATTGATAGTGTGTAACAATGTTCTTTGAAATAGTTAGGCGTGTTTAGCAATCATCTGAATGTGAGATCGTTTTAGAAAGTACTACTAGATAGTCAATTTGGTCTGACGTTTTTACAAATGTATAGAGGTATATAAAATACTATCCAAATAATAATTACCATTTATTTCATTTTACAATAGCAGTAAACTCTGATGTAATAGGAAAAAAGACGGTAACCAGCTGAAAAATGCTCCTCGTGGAGCATAGAAAAGGCAAATTTGTGCTCTGACAAAAGTGTGGAACCAGCTGCCTCAACCTTCATTCCGACTTCCTCACCAAAATTTTGGCATGCGAACATATTCGCGCCTTTTTCGGCTGAATGTGAGTAGGACAGAGTGCAACAGGCAGAGAGCCATATGTGATGGAACAGAGAAAGTGTCAGTTCAGAAGAAAGGCATATTCATTAAAATAGCAGTGGGAATCGAAATGAGACGTCGGAAATCAGGAACAGTGGCAACAATAAACTAAGACAGATGCAGATAGTAGCAATTGGAGCAAAAGAGAAAACAGTAGGAAACTGATACGGATGGAGACCATACATAAAGTATTAGCGTGCGGCTCTCCAATACTATAGCACGAAACAATTTGACCAATTTTTCCCATCCGCAGTACCCGCGTGTTCAAATGTTTGTAGAGTTATGGGACTTAACTACAGGGTCATCCGTCCCTAAACTTGCAAACTACTTATGAACTAGCTACAACTAAGGATGGCACAAATATCCATGCCCAAGGGGATTCGAACCCCCGACCGTAGTGACCGTGCAGACCGTGACTGAAGCGCCTCAGTCCCCTCGGCCACGTCTTTAATTCAGCGCTAAGTTCCTAGTGATTGGAAAAAAGCGCAGGTGACTCCCGTGTATAAGAAAGGAAAGAGAACTTACCCATACAATTACAGGCCAATATCGTTGATATCGGTTTCATGTAGAACTTTGGAGCATATTCTCAGTTCGAACATAGTAAATTTCCTTGAAACGGAAAAGCTTCTTTCCATGAATCAGCACGGGTTTAGGAAACATCGTTCATGTGAAACTCAGCTTGCCCTTTTCTCACATGACATCTTGCGAGTCATGGACGAAGGGCAACAGGCGGATTGTGTTTTTCTCGACTTCAAAAAGGCGTTCGACACGGTGCCACACTGCAGACTGCTAACGAAGATACGAGCTTATGGAATAGGTTCACAGATTTGTGACTGGCTGGATGACTTCCTAAGTAATAGAACGCAGTACGTTGTTCTCGACGGCGAGTGTTCATCAGAGACGAGTGTATCGTCAGGCGTGCCCCAGGGGAGTGTGATAGGACCGCTATTATTTTCTATCTATATAAATGATCTGATGGACAGAGTAAGTTGTAATTTGTGGCTGTTTGCTGATGATGCTGTGGTGTATGGGAGGGTGTCGTCTGTAACTGACTGTAATAGCATACAGGTTGACTTAGACAAAATTTCTGGTTGGTGCGAGGAATGGCAGCTAGCTGTCAATGTAGAAAAATGTAAGGTGATGCGCATGAGTAGAAAAAACAATCCTATAATGTTCGAATACAGCATCAGTAGTGAGCTTCTTGATGCGGTCGCGTCGTTCAAATATCTAGGCGTAACATTGCAGAGCGATATGAAATGGAACGAGCATGTAAGGACAGTTGTGAGTAAGGCGGACAGCAGACTTCGGTTTATTGGGAGAATTTTGGGAAGATGTACTTCACCTGTAAAGGAGACCGCGTATAAAACGCTTGTACGACCACGTCTTGAGTATTGCTCAAGTATTTGGGACCCGCAGCAGATCGGTTTGAAGGAAGACATAGAGGCGGTTCAGAGGCGAGCAGCTAGATTTGTTACCGGTAGGTTCGACCAATGCGCGAGTGTCACGGAAATGCTCCGGCAACTCAATTGGGGATCGCTGGAAGAAAGACGACGTTCTTTTCGTGAATTTCTGTTAAGTAAATTTAGAGGGCCGGAATTTGAAGCTGAGTGTAGTACGATCTTGCTGCCGCCTACTTACATTTCGCGTAAAGATCACAAAGACAAGATAAGAGAAATTAGGGCTCGTACGGAAGCATACAGGCATTCTTTTTTTCCTCGTTCAATTTGGGAGTGGAATAGGAAAGGAAATGCCTAGTAGTGGTACAGTGTACCCTCCGCCACGCACCTTACGGTGAATTGCGGAGTATGTATGTAGATGTAGATGTACCCGCGTGCTAAAGTTTCCCAGACTACAGGTCAAACCCCAAGTAAACCATCCCCATGGACATATGTGTAAAGGAGACAATCGTGACTGAAGACAATGAAAGCCGACTCTAAGTGAAGAGAGAGAGAGAGAGAGAGAGAGAGAGAGAGAGAGAGAGAGAGAGAGAGAGAGAGAGAGAGAGAGAGAATACTGGCAACAGGACAGGAAGTGAATGGGACAACATCAGTGGGGCAGAGAGACGATGAAAGTGGCAGAAACTGACAGCGGTGAGAACCTATTGGACCAAACTGCTATGGTAATCAGTCACTAGACTTACAAACTACAAAAACTAACTTAAGCACCCATGACCCATGGAGGACTCGAAACTTCGACGGCGAGCAACCGTGCACTCCGCAGCAAGGTCGCTCGTTCTTATTTGGAAGTCTAACAAATAATATTAAAAAAAGAAATGTCGTAGTGGCACGAGTTCGTTGCTCTACTAAGTTCACGTTTATTCCATATATTCATGACTAGCTATTTGAATCTATGTACAAACCACTTCACTGCAGTTCATACATAGCTATAATTGTGTGGATATTCAAGTTTCCTGACTTTCTAATCAGCTTTTATATTTTTCTGTGCAAAGTTGAACTTTTTAGGATTTGATAGTTGTGAGACCTCAGATATCTAGCACATCGAAAACTTTCACTAGTAGTTCTCGTAACGTCCTGTAAACTGTCACATCTATGCAAACAAGATATCCGTTACTTTTCATTTTCACCGAAATAAGTACAGTCTTACAGTTTTTAGTATGTCGTCCCTCCTTGTTACACATAACATGTCCATCCTGTTTGTATCTGTATTTTCGGTGTAATAGTACGTAGTATCGTGTTTATCTACAAAAGCTTCCGTACTGAGCTCTGCTATTGTTGGAAGTAGCGGAAACCGGACATTGATGTAGGAAGTTGTAATTTTGTGGCACAGTCTGTGAAATAGCACACCGTAATGTAGTTACCAGGCGTTAATGCAATTTCGTCTACATACGATCTGCATTGATACAAAGAGGGTACTGCAATTCCACGAAAGTGAAACAATAGCATACACCAAATGACGCTGTGGAACGTAATACGGGCCCTTTGATCTAATTCAATGCGCTTCCACCTCATTCACTGGCATGACTGTGAACTTTACCTTCGCGTAAAATATTTGAGTCCGTATCAAAACGGACAATGATCGTTGACACAAGCACTCATGCATATTTCTTGTGTTCTAGCTGGATTCAAAGGCAGAGATAATAAAAACCACCGTGACCTAATCATAGTTTCATTAAAAATCATTCAACAATGTTGAGTATATCTGAGCACTGTGAAGCACATCCAGAGAGAAATACAGAACAGTGAATATTAAACTTGTGACAATAATGTTGGTAATTCCCCGATATATGATGATGATTATTATTTCGTGTGGGATTTTTTGCCGTTAGATCGCAGCTGGGGTCGTGTTTGGCCTGCCTGGATACAAGTCTTTTTAGGTGACGCCACTTGGGCGACTTGCGCGTCGATGATGATGATGATGATGATGATGATGATGATGATGATGATGAAATGATGAGGACAACACAACACGCAGCCCCTGAGTGGCGAAAGTCTCCGACCGGACAGGGATTCGAAACTAGGCCCCATGCGTGGGAACTTATCACAATTTCCACTAGACTACGGAGGCGATGGAAAGGTCTCATCAATGAACACTAATCGTTTGTATATAGAGGTATCGTAGAATGTTAACTGCTCACAAACCGCGTAGAGTAATGTCACGCAGCCATGTTAGATGTTGTCTAAGTTCCAAGAGTTCTTGCAGTCTTGAGATAGGCTGTACGTTCTGCCTTGATTAGACGAAAAATAAAAATAAAACAGAAATTGATTAAAAAATTAGAAACCAGTCTGTTCTTACGAAACGTTATTGGTTTGTACACACGAGCACAGGTTTTGCATTAATGAATAATATGGTTCAATGTTTGTTGAGACAATCTCATATAATACTCTCCACTCCATTATGGACTAGCTGGTACAGCAACTAATAAAATTGTATAGCAATGGAAGATAGTCGTGGTTGCAACTTTTTTATTTTTTTACGCGTTTCACTCTTGTAGGGCATTCTCAGAAATTTCGGAAAACAAAAGGAATGGGGGACATACAACTTAAAAGCCCAATCTTAAGGTTCACAAACCCACTAAAATTAATAAAATGTTTACTGACCTTAAAATAACACATCGGATGACTGTTCTGTTTCAGGTAAATTAATTTTGTTGTTGTTGCGTTTTTCTCTGTTTCATGCTCCGCTTCGTTTTCTCTACCTTTATGCCTAAAATCAAAAATTTTTAAGATTCTTTATAACGATCGTGTAGGATATGACCACATCTTTATAGCCACTGTATTTCCTATGTTATTTATAGGATTCTGACGGTTTCTGTCAACTATATGCGTTTCAATGATTTGACTGCCAGATTGTGGCTAGAATTGTCTTAGTTCTACTCATCCCATGTTTTATTTTAAGGTCACTAAACATTTTATTAATTTTAGTGGGTTTGTGAACGTTACGATTGGGCTTTATAAGTTGCATGCCCCCCATATCTTTTATTTACCTTAAATTCTGAAGATGCCCCACAAGGGCGAAAGGCGTTAATAATAAATAAAAAAGTTAAAACCACGGCTGTCTTTCATTGCTAAGCAATCTTATTGGTTGCTGTACCAGCTGGCCCATAATGGAGTGGAGAGTATTTTATGAGAAAATAGTCTAATAATAGTCTTATGTGTGGACAGGTTAGAAATTTTGTAGTAAAAGAAATGCTGACAGTGGCAGTTTCTATAAAAAGGAAGACTGCTTATGAATTTCGTAATTAACCAGTTGACTTTTTAATTCAGTTTAGGAGTTTTTACTCAATGTCATGGTCAAGTAGATTTACCAAAGCCTAATGGGCGGAAGAATATGTAAATTGTAAATCACTGTTCTTTGAAAGTTACATGGTGGACATTCATTTACTATAATTCCCTGAAAAGACATTTTTGTTTCATAAATAATGAATATTTATCAGGAAGTGGTGTCTTGTAATTCATCTACAATCTGAAATCCACTTCCGCTTAACACACCTAGAACGCCCTTTTGCCGTGAGATACTGAAACAAGTCAATACATACGAGCGAACTATTCAGGAAATATTTTACCATGCAGGCAGAACTGTACGAAGGCAAACAATAGTTATTAACAAAATTAGGATATACGACAAGGAAAATAAAGATCATATAAATCCTGAAATGTAAGTAGCTTTCAATTAAATTAAACACCAGAAAACAAAACGGTGAGTTGACATATGACGTTCTAATAAATGATGTACATAGGGTGCATTACATTATCTCAAGACTCTACCTACGATAAGAGTATGCTTAGGGAAATTATTATTGTTCATATAACAAGAATGTTTCAGTACTTTATGCTTAATGCACACCTACAACATTAGTAATAGGCCGAGCAAAGTGGAATTAACTCCAACAATGAAATTCGCTGTAAAAGTCAAATGGCAATATGCGGCTATGAATTATTTTGGTCTCTTAACAGTGGTCTCCTCTATCAGTCTTTTCATGTCATTTTTGATTATTTCTTTAAATTAACGCGTCTTTTATGATGAAACAGTTTAAAGAAAGACATTCCGATTTTTAATGAAGTACAGCTGCATTACGCAATATAAATAACTTATAAATACCTTCGATAAGTATCACACACACACACACACACACACACACACACACACACACACACACACACACACACTATCGTACATAAATGAACGTGGATCATCAATAAGTACCATAAAGCAGGTCCCAACACTGTATGAAAAAACAACCTCTGTAATGTCATTTTACCAAATAACAGGCGACACCCCTTCGATGTTCATGTCATGCTGGTGCAAAACGACAATCAGTGATCGACCGATTGAGACTAATCGATATGTGCCACGATCAGTTGCGTTGACTCATAAAATTACCTGTTTTGTTATCAACAGTAAGTTAGATGAAAAGCATGTAAGACTGTGGTGCTTGTAAGTAATAAACATTTACCTTAAAACCGCTTAAATCCTTTATAATTGGCACTTAACGTAGCAACGAACTAAAGCCATCTCTTCGCAGTTTATTTATTGAATTTCAGTCTACTACTCGCTGAAATTACTTTAAAAATTAACTGATGGTAGATATTAAGGGTAAAAATATGATGTAATTGCTATATATTAAATTAACTTTACACATATGACTAAGTTTAAAGGTGATTAGAACTTTTAATGAAGCAGGTCAGTAAGTAAAACATTGGCACGAAAAATTAATTTGACGCGAGAAACTAAATTGTTGTTGACCAAAATATATGTTCAAAGGTTTATAATTCTATGGGGCCAAACTACTTTGGTCATCAGTCCCTAGAATTACAAACTACTTAAACTAAATTAAATTAACCTAAGGACAACACACACAGCCATGCCGGTGGGAGGATTCGAACCTCCGATGCAGGAGGCCTCGCGATCCACAACGTGGCGCTCCAGACCGCTCGGCTACTCTCGCGCAGCAAAATAAAACCATTTTCTTAGAATAAGAGAAATTCAAATGCTCTAGATATACTGGAGATTGTTGTTGTTGTTGTGGTCGTCAGTCGAGTTTGATGCAGCTCTCCACTCTAGCCTGAGAAAGCCTCTTCATCTCCTCATAAGTACGCCAACCCACATCCATCTGAAATGCCTACTATAATCTTCTCTGGGTTTTCCTCTGCAATTTTTACCCATACACTTTCCTCCAGTGCTAAATTTACGATTCCTTGATATTTAAGAATGTATACTACCAATCGATCCCTTCTCTTAGTCAATTCTGTTCAGTACTTCTTTATTAGTTATGCGATCTACCCACTTAACCTTCAGCATTCTTCTGTAGTACTACATTTCAAAAGCCTCTACCTTTTTTTCTGTCTAAACTATTTATCGTCCAAGTTTCACTTCCGTACATGGCTACACTCCACAGAAATGCATTCAGAAACAGCTTCCTTACACTTAATATTGATGATAGCAAATGCTGGAGTTATTAAACTGAAATGGAATAACAAGATTTATGGTTAGTAGTAGAAAATAATAAGCAGAATAGTATTCTTCATAAATATGAATATTAGTAAACAAAGGAAGAGTGTGATCTTGGATACCTCAATTATAGGATTAATATAATCGGAATCGGCTGTAGACAACGACATGTCATTACATGTGGAAAGGGAGATGAATGTAGTAATCATTATCTGTGATTTGAACTCTGTAGTAGCGGAAGGAAAAGGCAGAATTGCCGGAGAATGGTAGGAGTGAGAAAATAAGAAGACTAATTGCCCACCGTACAATGTTAGAGCTATCAAGAGCGATTTCATAGTTGTAAAATAATTTCAAATCCATAGTGCGGCACAGCAACAAGTGAAATTATATTTTGAAATAAAAACAGTTTTGGTTGCTGAGTATTTTGTTAATCATTAGTTACGCATTTCGCCCTTACCGCGGGGTATCTTCAGATTATCTACGTGACAGATGTATCACAAGAATTTCTGAACAGAACAGCGACAAAAAGGGGGGGGGGGGGGGTAGAAGCATTCACTTATTTTGTGCTAAAATGACATATATAAAAAGGAAAAAAAGTGTCCATGTGTACCCCATTTTTCACTGTTCTGTTTAGTAATTTTTTTGTTACATCTATTTCCAGAGTGGAAGATAAGAACATATAAAATAGTGGAATATCGACAGAACATTATACCAATATGCACAGACCGGAAGTAAGGTCAGGGTTCCGAATAAAGCTATGTAGCGATCTCAAAACAGTAGTGAAAATTAAAACAGTCCAGATCGCAGAATTGTTATTTTTTATTTCATGACCGGTTTCGGTCAACGTAGATCATTATCACACGACTAGCACCATAGTAGCAGGTGATGGCGGTGAAAACGGCTAGCCGCACAAACGTGGACTGCAGATACGTTTTTGAGACGTCTGGTCATTCCTATCTTCCCTGTGATCGGAACTTCGGGCACATTGAGAAAGAGGTTCAACTTGCCAGCGTTTACACAAGGGATCATTATGAGTACTTCATCACAAAATGCCGTCAGAAAGAAGCCATTCACGGTAGTACCAGTCACACAAGATTTGGTTTTCGACTAAGCCATTCTGTAGAAATATACTACAAAAACGCAGCTCAAGGATTGTGCTATTTTTGAGTACACCAAAGAATACAAACAGGGGTTCAACATTCACAAAAGTTACGATGATGGCGCCAAATTTGCGACGAAACTTCACAAAGGAAGTGGCAGTTGTTATGAACCATCAATAATCCGGCGAACGTTACACTAACGCAGCTCTATGATTGACCTGTGTCTGTGCCCCCTGCAAAACTGAAAGGTATAAGAGATCTCCTGCCGTACGTTATAATACCATGGTAAGGCGGGGCTTTTCTTAAAAGACAGGGAGGGAAGGTCAGTGCATAGTTGACAAAGAACTAACATGAATGTGCAAGGTATCGCTGTCGGCGCTCGACTGACTGCCGCCTCTCGCTGCGCGCCACAAGCCACCGTTTTGGCGCCAAGCGAAACTTCTAGACTAACATAGTTCAGCTTATTACAAAATATACAAAATAATTAAATCTTTGAATTAAACGAAATATAGCATAGCACAAAAGCATTACAGAAAGTATACAGATAATTTTTAATAGGCATAGGAAAGATAAATATTAATAAAATAAGCTTAAAGTTTTCGCGGACAACTAGTATAGGCGGGATCCAATCACATCTCTACTTGCAATAGGGGGCGGAGCTTTCCCACGGGATATAAGTTCATCTACTGTCTCTCTCTGTCTCTCTCACACACCCTTTCTACTATTGCGTCACACGGTTCTCCAACCAAGAAAACTTCTTTAACACCTAATATATTGATATGCGAAATAAATGGCTCCATGTCAGCCCCCTCACAATGGTCAACATACTTTACAACGATTCTTGAAATTCATCAATCAGGTCTGTTTCCTGTACATCTATATCGACCTAGGCAGATCAAAGTTTAGCACTGTTCCAGATTTCTATCTTGGAATCTCATGATGCATAGTGTTTGAATACTACCTACATCACATGTATTTAACAGAATCTGTGACTTTCATAAGATATTTAAATAAGACAATTCTATGATTGGATGAAAAGTTTTGTCATGTTCACGATGTTTGTAGACGCTGTATGCGTGATTCGTAGTGGTGGAGCCGGTACGTGGGGCCGCCTTGGACGCCCCCCTCCCCCTCTTCGTCTTGACATCATTAAAAATAATAAAATAAAAAATAGCCTTGGTTCCAACGTTTCCTATGAAAATGTTGCACTATGATACGTGCCGTATTGTACACTGGATTGTGATAGTGATGCTTGTATATAGCGCCGCCATTGACCCTCTGTTTCACATTTTATAGTATTTTACAAAATACCTTTTCTTGTAAATGATCATATTAAAATCAAATGTCATAGGCGACGGTGAAGGGAACGTCGGTCTGTGGCGATGCCGGAGACCTTCTGTTTCACATTTTTAATATTGTCGCGTTGAAATGGGAGCAGGCTTGACTTCGAAGGCAACTAAACACAGCACTTATACCGAAAGCACGTTTATTACGAACTCAACATACACACAGCACTGACTGCCTCTCAGGCAGAGTGCTGTGCTATTTATACACAGACAGAATTTACCAGAAATTACAAGAACAGTTAACATAAGAAACAAGTAGAACTTACAAGTGAACATAAGAAAGATATAGAACCTTCTGGAATTGTAAATTACAAAGAAATAAATTTTTGCCGGTGGGCGGGATTGAACCGGCGCCCTTCAGCACCACAGTCAGTGACGCTATCCTTTGCGCCACGCAGGCAGTGGGTGTTCGTGGCCTCTCGCGGCAATATTTTACCTTTTCCTGGTAATACCTAAATTATGACGCTGGTCGTTTTGCAGACCAATACCATAATTTTATGTAAATACGTCAATGTGTTATATATATATGTGGCGTCTGTTCCGAAAGTACAGACGTCACTTCTGATCCTGCAGCTGTTATTATTTAATATTCATAGAATATATGACATCAACTACGATTGGGCAAAGCTGAAAATGTGTATCCAGCCGGGATTCGAACCCGAGTCTCCTGCTTTCTAGGTAGTTGCGCTGACCCCTACACCACTGGCGACACAGTGATCACCGCACCTGCAAGGACTACCCATGCACGCCTCTCGTCAGATACAAATTCCCAGCTTCGCCCTGCCCATAGTACTCAAACTCGTAGTTTAACTAATTCCCGTAAGAGTAAGGGCTTCAACTTGCCCACCCCTCCCCACTAACGATAGGATCATTGCCCGTCACCGGCGTATTATATATATATATATATATATACATGTGGCGACTGTTCTGAAGAACAGACGTCACATTCTGATCCTGCAGTTGTTATTATTTAATATTCATAGAATATATGACATCAACTGCGATTGGGCAAAGCTGAAAATGTGTACCCAGCCGGGATTCGAACCCGGGTCTCCTGCTTTCTAGGCAGTTGCGCTGACTATTTTTAATAGTCCATAATGGTGCCAATACTATTGTAAGGCCTCTAACAGAACCACGAGGTATCATCTAAACGACGTTCACATGCACAGTACACGTTGGAGGCCTGTGGATGCATCACCTGTTTTAACCCATATTTTTTATGTAATTAGTGACATGTATTAACAGTGGATAAAGTACAATATTTTAGCAGCCATTTGATTCATGCAGTGTCTTATTAAGGTTTGGAAAACGTAAACCTAAACATGCTTTTTTATAGCATCAGTACCAACTGCTGGTTTTGATTTTTTATATGGACAGTGTACTTAATGATTTCAACTCTCTTTTTGTAGGCCAACGGTTTGAAAATGCACTATTGAGTCCGAAACTAGTCACTAACTCGAAACTATTGCAACTGTGACGGAAAAATAAATTGTTTTCAAAACAACATGTATGACATCACACTTCTCATTATTAAAGGTCAATTGCCATTATTTTGCACCACGGAGACATTAGTATTAATTAGTTCTATTTTCGTTGTGATTATATGTAGTGTGATAATCACAAAGCTAGGGTAACTTATGCCATCATTTTCTTTGCTACTGGTTAATCGTGTTACAATAGAAAGTGTTCCCTCATATTTAAAAGAGTATTTAGTGGTAAGGGAAGGTTTTGGGCTGACTTGTATTTACTGTTGCTTCTGATAAAATTAGCAGAATTCAACCACGAAAATGTTCAAATGTTTGTAAAGTCTATGGGACTTAACTACGGGGTCATCAGTCCCTAAACTTACAAACTACTTACGAACTAGGACGGCACAAATATACATGCCCGAGGGGGGATTCGAACCCCCGACCGTAGTGGCCGTGCGGACCGTGACTGAAGCGCCTTAGTCCCCTCGGCCACCGCGGCCGGCAATTCAACCACGGTTGTGCCTATTAGTTACCAATTATAATTCATTGTTCTACAGATTGAAGCAATAAAACGTAACTAAGATAATACCCCAATTAGGCCGGCAACTATACATTTCGTAATTAAACAGGTAAATTACACAAAACCATCATTTTGCTACTGAACTGAAATTAATTTTCCTCCAGAAATCATAGGCCTGTGACCATTTAAGCAGCATCGGGTTGCACAACTGAAACAGCACTGTGGTGTCGCATAAGTCCAAAGTGCGCGCCACCTACTTTCGCCGCGCGTCGCCATGCACGCACGGCGCGGCGTTCTTACGACGTCAGCCACGAGCGCCCTCTGCTGCAACTCCGCTCGTGGCCACGACTGCTGCATCGTTCACTTGGGAATCAGAGAGGCACCAGTTAAGAATTGGCTATCGGATAGGCACTAGGCATCATCAGTAGGCAGGCCTCTATCTTAACTATGTATCAGCATTCTGCAGTCTTGAACTTTGTAAAAGATAAGTATTATCTTATTTCTACGAAATATACAACTTTTTCTAATTCAGCCTACTGTTTCCAGTTTCTGCTGTCCCATTGGCTGGTCACCTCCGTACTGCACAAGCGTGCATCCTATTTTACTGTGTCGGTTTCTCTCTACTCGGCCACTGACACCCACGACGGTCGGCGGAAAAGAGACACAAAAGTGGCGACGAGTATGAGACACAAAAAGCACTTCCAACTTGTGTGGCAGTTCTCCGAAAGAATCATCCAACCACTCGGAAAGCCGTATTTTGGCCCCTTTGAAACTCGCCCAGTTGGCTGCAGGTAGCATGATTGTCTCTCCATGGCATGGCACCTGTTTGCTTCAGACGTTGATATCACACTGCGCTGTAAACATTAAATGGTACACACACACACACACACACACACACACACACACACACACACACACACACACACACAGAGAGAGAGAGAGAGAGAGAGAGAGAGAGAGAGAGAGAGAGAGAGAGAGAGAGAGAGAGAGAGAGAGAGAGAGAGATGGCGCTCTGGCCGCTATGTCACTACGCTTCCTGTTAGTGGACGACACAAACTACCATCAGAAAATCTGCGATCCCGCAACTGCGATCCAATACTTAGGCTCACCAATAGTCGAAGCCTGCTACCTAGCAGATGCAACTGCCGCGCTTCTCTTACATTTAGATATTAAACGCTCTTTCGAAAAGGTAGGACGCCGTTTAAACTGCTGCACTACAAGTATACACCAGAAGTTGTGCAGCTAATAGCCAACATTTTCGGAAACAAAAAGGTTCAAGTCCGGGTAGTAAACTAGCTATCCACATACTTCATCCCCAAAACAGGTGAACCCTAAGGAGCAGTTATCTCGCCATTACTGTACGCGATATATACTGCTATATGCGGACATCCCCAGGCCAAGTCGCTGGAATGAGGGTACAGCTTTGTATGCAGACGATGTCGTTTACTGATATCATGCCTCAACGTGTACCATTATAAACGAACAAAGAAAGAATTGCATAAACAAATTGGAATCCTGCCTCTGCAAATTGAGCTTAAAACCGAATTCCACAAAGAGTCAACTAAAACTGTTTCGGACCATAACTCTTTTTTCAACTTATAACTCAAGATCATCACAGCCTCAATATCAGACTCTGAGGATAAAAAAATTAATTGCGCAATCTAGTGTCAAATACTTTGGACTATTTGAATGACCACCTAAACTTGCAGAAAAGTAGTACAGAAAAAATAAAGAGATCCGAGAAAAATTTCAATTTAGTAAGGCTCATGAAATACAGAACAACAGGTCCTGAACATCCAACTGCTCTCTACACATACAAAATCTTCGTACGCCCAATACTAGTACAGGGATCACAAGCTTGGCTTATGTCAAGAACACAAACCAGAAGAATTCCTTCTACAGCTAAAAGAACGCTACGTATCGCTGGAAACCTTTCCGACAGCTCTAAGAGTACTACACGACACCCTCACTACCAAGAACTTACTAGTGAGACTGAAGGAACAATGTGGCAACTTTGAACTGTAAAGAATGGTATGTGATGTAGGAACAAAACATCCACTAAAACGTAACCCCACAACATTTAAAACTGCCCAAGATTCAAATATGCCTTCCCTCCCTACATTACACGATGAAGCTACCTGTGAATTACTTCAACAAGTACCCCTAGAAGACGAAGATATTACCGAAACAGTTCGCAGATCAAAACCGTATACAGTCATTCGGAATGATCTAGCAATGCAATGATAATGCGATCAATCCTCAAAATTTAATTAAATGGAATATCAAAATGAATGATAACAGAAGACCGAAATCAAAGCTCGAAATGCAAACTTTAAAGACAAGAAGAAGCAGATCCATGAAATGTTAGCACAAATCCCAACTGAGTTTTTTTTTTTCCAACGATAGGTTTTTCCCTCAGTCTTAAGGGAAATGCTAGGATTTAGAAGAAACATACAGTGTCTGTAACATGCAACTTCAATATATAACCAAAGGTTCCCCTCAAAAAAGCACTCCTTTTTTTAAATAAAAAGTGTCAAAACATAACCCATTCGATGAAAAGGACATAAGCCTTTCAGCAGCCCACAATCTCCAACAGAGATTGAATGAAAGATTTTTAAAAATTGTATTACATCTCTGCAGACGTAATGATTATATCTGTAGAAGTGAAATACATGTTTTTCAGATGTTGCTGCGTCTGCTTATGTATTTGAACCATGTGTCTCGAAATCATTAAATTGTTTGACAAATAAAGGCTACATGAATGGGAATGAGATCTGAATGAATACCCAACAGGGAACGTTATTTTCAGTGGAGAGCTCTCTAGTTCTAAATTACCGAGCACACTTTATTTCATGACAGTTCGTCCAGTACCTCCGACGTCAGAGCAGCTTTCAGCGTCCTCTGCGTCAGAATTTGCCAGTGCAGCCTTAATGAGATGCGCCGAGCGGAACAACTTCTGCCTCTCACAAACCGGCAGCGCTCAAACTGACTTCAAAACGAGCTCTCTGCAGCGTTTCCGACCAGCGAATATGCTGGCTGCTCCAGTAACGTTCACTCTCCTTATCAATCCGCTCAAGAGCGTGGCAATAAGGTCAAGGATACTCGGATGTTTGCACGTAACACTAGCTATATAAATGACGAGGAAAATCATGGTTAACACTGATTAGAATTCATGTAAATTACTGTTAAGAAAATTAACAGATAAAATATTGTCAATTCGCTTCAACAAAACTGAAAATACATGACCTGTTTCTGAATGCATTAATGTAGACAAGTTACACGGCATAAGGCACAAACGTATCCGAACGTGGCTCTGGCTACGTGTATGGAAATAGGTCTGTTCGAGTGGCGAGAAATTTGCGCCTGTGCGGCCTCCGCCCGTTGGAACCGCAAACGCAAACTCGAACGCTTATTTCTCGTGTTTCGTGATTTGGCTACCTATAGCGCTAGTTGACTCATTTGCTCTCTCAGCTGCGTAGATGAAAGGTTTATGCCACAGAACAACAAAAATAAGTTTACGCAATGAAACACAGCAACAGCAGCAGTTTATTATGCTTAGCACTATACCTTTTCAGACTTTACGGGTCTGTTAAATACAATTATTTATGTGACGTTCACATATGTGGCATTCTGCTGATGTTGATCCGTGCTGTGTCGTGTTTTAGAGATTACAGGACACCCCACCACTGAAAATTCTATATGGTATTTGTGTGTGTAATGGACGAAACTGTACTTTACAACCCGAAGCCGATTACAGTGTGAGAGAGGCAGTTAAATCACAGAAATAGCGTACGTTACGTATGTAAATGATCTTCAGCTCGAGGACTACTCAATACACGTCATGTAAAGTATAACAACATACATAACTCTTTCAGTGTTTTATTAATCAAGTAATGGATATGTGAAAACAATTATTTGGAATGAAATTATGTCAAACTGTTAAACAATGCGCTTAATAATTCCAGATACCACTTTCACCATTAACATCCTGTATTACATTTTTTTAAATTCAAGGAACTGCACAAATTTAAAGTGTATATTATGTTTTGTCATAGATTTTGTCGTTCATTGGTACTAATTATCTGCTATCTAATGACAATGTTGATAAACTGAAATGTTGCTCATGACCAAATGTATGCTGTAAATTGTCAAATTCCAAGAAAGGTTATGAATTAAAACTCATTAAGTTGATAGGAAGAGTCTGCAATGTGTTCAGTGTGCAAACGTTCGGCATGTGTTAGAGGTATTACGTATAGAAACTAAGTTTTTTACACGCTAAAAGCAATGAATATGAATACTATTCGTATTTAAAAAGCAACAGTGGTCAGTTGTTGCATTCAAAATTTCACAGGGCAACCTTTTCACAGTAGGTAAATTACTAATAGTGAGTGACTCACAGTTGTTGGATTTTGTAATACGATCCTTGTATGGAAGAAACAAAATTTAATTTTTAACGTGAGATCCTACTTTCAATATCGCTAGATTTATATAAACGTCAGGTATCTGCAGAAAAATCCCCCAAGGGAATACAACAATACTATAATGTATTAAATTGTCACGAGACTGCTATGTACCGCCCGTATAAAAGAATAACCTGAGCCGGCCGCGGTGGCCGAGGTGACTGAGGCGCTCCAGTCACGGTCAGCACGGCCACTACGGTCGGGGGTTCGAATCCCCCCTCGGGCATGGATATTTGTGCCGTCCTAGTTCGTAAGTAGTTCATAAGTAGTTTGTTAGTTTAGGGACTGATGACCCCGTAGTTAAGTCCCATAAGCTTAACAAACATTTGAACATTTTGAATAACCTGAAACTCGCACTTCCTTTCATCGAGGAAAAGGCTGCATACAAAACAGTTTGTACTTGTGCTGGTTAATCTATCTGGTGCAACGTTATTAAACGCTTTGTAGTCGGTAAAAAGAATTTCCTCTTACCGTCACAAACGATTGCAACTCCTTTCTCACCGCAACTTGAACGCCTCATTGGCAGTCATATTTAGTTTGAAACGGCGGCGACCGCAACTGGAACGCTTTAGCGTGGTTGCAACCGCAACTCGAACGAAGCTAATGTCCAATCTTCTTGGCGTCGGTTAATAATTTCACCTGCGCCCAGACGTTTAGTGCGACGATGGAATAAATGCCTTTACTATATCCGAGACTAGTTTTAATAATCTTTCTGCTCTCTAGCCTCACTATTCCAGTGCACTTTACTCGTCACTTATATTGACTACTGAATGGTACGGTACCAGACACCGATCGACGCTAAACAATATGCCTAGCGACGTCTTTCCTTGCGTGCCCATCAACGGGGAAGCACACCTTCATGTACAGTCTTAGACAAAAAAATTGATCGCCGGCCGGCCGACGCAGAGGCAAAGTCCGAGTCGATCGCGCAGTGTGGACAATAAATTCGATCGCCCCTCAGAATGCTAAGTCCGACGATGTGCACGATCTGGCAACACTGTAGAATGCGGTACTGTCAGGAAGAAGTGTTATGTCCTTATCTAGACTGTTATGTGGTATATGAGCGTGTGGTCTCGTGGTAAGAGTCGCATTTACAAGTGTATAAGTAAGAAGTTGCGAGATCGAATCCAGCCACCATCACTTTTTTTAACTGCAAATCTGCTGTTTTCGTTATCAGTATGGAAGAACCTCTAATGTAACAGCGAAAAGTACCAGAAATAATTGCACAAAAGGGCTTGCTGCTGCATCAAAACTGAACTGTTTACTCTCGGGAGTATTGGCCACCGGCTATGGCGCCGCGCCACTGTGAGTCCATTTACTGGCTGTTATATCCTTACTTCAAGTTCTAGTACTTATATTACAGTCACATATTGAATTTTTCTGACATATGAACATAATCTAAACGTCGTAAAGTAGAATAAAAATATACAGATGCACAGACCGCTAACATAGTAATGTCTCAATTAGTTGGGTATTCTGTCAAAAGTCATTCACCAGTGTTGTTTCACATTTCTTCAAGCATTTTCATTGATTATACTGAAAACATTAGATATAAGCGTCAGTTTTCTTTACAATTATAGACTCAGAAAATATCTTTCTTGATATCGCTGTCAGTGACACAAACAAACGAAAAGAAATCAATGCAGCATTGTTTTAAGATATGAACATTTCTGGGAAGGCTTCGTAACAAGGAGTGCAAAATAAGAAGAGCTTCTGTTATCTAAACATAAAATTAATGACAGTAATGTATAGATTAATTTATACGTCATAATCTCCCATGTTGTATTTTACTTCATTTTTTTCAGGTTGTTTCCAATTTCTTATTTCATCCTCTTTCAATAGCTTCTAACTTTATTATGTTCTTTATTGTGGTTAGTTAAGATTATTTCAGGTTGTTTCTTTCTAAGTACTTATTTTCTTCTTTGCTCATGCTATTGTTGATTAATTCTTCCAGAAGTATACGAATAATTGTTTCTTTAGCCTTTTATCATTCATTTAATACATATGTCCAACAAAAGTTAACCCACACTTAACCACTCCGACTGATATTTTTTCCATATTTTTGTAGGTCTCATAACTATGGATTTTCCAAACGGCTGTATTTTCTTTTGGACCCTTTTTCTTTCTTATGCACATTTGATAAGGTGTATATTTGCAACACTTAAACTAATATTTAATATTCATTCTAGTATTAGCATCACATAATCATAATGTATAAGAATTTGTACAATGCTGGCACTTTTTATGATTTTCAACGTCCTTTGTGCGGTCGTTACCTGTAAGGACATCGATGGGAGTTATGTGCTCAGTATTCTTGCAAACACAGAATATCAAACTGTCCAGTGTTTTTTATACTTCCTAAGGAGACCGTTAGACCCGTAAATCAGTACGTGGCTTTTCCGACGAAATAGATGTTGTTTTTGCGCGTCTCCTATAGCATTACCGTAAGTATTTTTCTGAGATAGAGGGAGTGGTGCTGTGGCTATGGTTTGCGGTTATCATGCGGACGTGTACAGATCATCGTTATAATATGCCATGGAAAATTATTCAGACAAGTCCTTTTGTCGTAGAAGTTGCATTAATAAACAAACTTTATTCAAACATGAATTATATTTCTGGTAGGTGGTTAGTCTCACGTGTGTGGATAACATTCTGATCAGGCACTTTTCCATCAAAACTTTGTAGAGAGAAGAAACGTAGGCTTTTGCATTGTAAAATTGTACCGCGAACAGGTACTCCACTTTACTGAACCTGTGATGTTTCTTTTTGCAGGCAGGTTGAAGGTTTCACTGAAAATGTATAAAGCAGGCGACTTGCATAAGCCTAATGTAGAAAATATTTCGAGGGAAGTTTCTATAAAAATACAACATTCTGTTCTGCATCTATTCAACGTGCCTCCTTTCACACTAATGATCAGATATGCGCAGTTAACGTTAAAATTGATCGCAGTAATAATAAATTTTTAAATTATTTTTCAAAGCGATAGATTGGCTGGCTAGTACTTACCTTTGTGCTGGACCGCTGATAGTGGAAAAAAAAAGAAAAAAAAAAAAAAAACGGACGAAAAGGACTAGCTTTCGGAACACAGTTCCTTCTTCCGGTGGGAGAGAAGGGAAGATAAAAGGATGGGAACGGAAAGGGAAGGTAATTCCCGCCCTAGGTCATGAGGATGGTGTTACAGAGTGTGGAAGTTAGATATACTGTATTATAGTACTGAACCAAGTCAAACAGGATATAATAACGAAAGAGGAAAGCTCAAGCAGCACACAGGAGAATTTCCATCATTAATCAAATAATAATATTTTTTGGAATTTAAATAAACTATGTTTTCGGGTATCACCTGCATATTCCATTAAATATGGAAAAGTTCTCCAAGAATTGGTGTTTCAGTTACCTGTGCGACAAATTCTGTTCCTAATTCTTTTCTGGTACAGCAAACGATAATGCCTAAGAGGATACTGCAATTCATTCCGTGACAAACGGACTACACATTTGAATAAAGTCTGCTGTAATGATGATGCTTTATTAATGAAATTATTGTGTCTAAAATGACTATTTCTGAATTATCTTACACGACATACACTACTTAATGATGTGGTGTGTTGTTGTTGTTGTTGTTGTTGTTGTTGTTGTGGTTGTAGTCTTCAGTCCGTAGACTGGTTTGATGCAGTCCTCCACCTCCACGCTACCCTATCTTGCGCAAAACTCTTCGTCTCTGAGTAAGAAACACAGCCCACATCCCTTTGATTCTGCTTGCTGTATCCATCTCGTCGTCTACCCCTGAGATTTTTACCCCACCCGCTCCCCTCCAAAACTAAATTGACGATTCCTTGGTGTCTCGGAATGTGCCCTACCAATCGATCCCGTCTTTTAGACAAGATATGCCACAAATTTCTTTTCTCCCCATTTCTATTCAGAACGTCCTCATTAGTCACATGATCTAACCATCTACTCTTCAGCATTCTCCTGTTGCAGGAAATTTTTGAAAGTTATCCTCTTCTTGTCTGAACTACTTTATGGTCCACGCTTCACTGCCGTACAAGGCCACACTTCGGACAAATGCCTTCAGAAAAGACTCCATATCCCTTAAATTCTCTTCTACACAAATACTTTTCCTCCCATTGCATTCTACATTTTATGTCTTCACTACTCCGGGCATCAGAAGTTATTTTACAATCCAAATAACAAAACTCAGCGGAGCGAGGTAGGGCAGTGATTAGCACACTGGACCCGCATTCGAGAGGATGGTGGTTCAAATCCACCTCCGACCAACCTGATTTACGTTTTCCATGATTTCCCTACATCACTCCAGGCGAAAGTCAGGATGCTTCCTTTCAAAGGGCACGCCCGATTTACTTTCCCATCCTTATCCGAAAGAGAGATTGATGACCTGTCTAGTGCCTCCAAACCACAGCCTAGGCCTCCAAACTCCCCTCCCCCTCACACACATAAACAACAAATCTCATCTACAACTTTTAATGTCTCGTTTTCTAACCTTTTACCTTCCACATCACCTGATATTCTTAGACTAAATTGCATTACTCTGTTGTTATTGTTTATTTCATACCCTCATTGCTCTTAGAGGTCCATTTCAGTCTCTGACAGACTTACAACGTCATCGGAAATTCACAAAATCTTAACTTCTTGTCCCTGAACATTAATCATTTCTCCAAATTTCTCCTTTCTCTTCTTCACAGCCTGCTCAATGAACAGATTGAACAACGTTGGGGAGAAAGCTACAGGCCTGTGTTACTCCCTTCCCAACTACTGCGTCCCTTTCATGCTCTTCGGCTCTCACAAAAGATGACTGCCGTTTGCACAAATGCGGTCGTGCTGTGCGATGATATGAGTAGCTTGTTATCAAAGGCCGACAGCTATCATTTGCAAATAACTGAGGTAAACCATTTTTATTATGAAACGTGGCGTTAAAACGTATGCCTGTTAGTTTGGTCATCACTTAGTTGCAAATGATCACCAAAGCAGCATGGAAATACACGTTTCGTAATTAAAATGGCGTTTATCTCAATTATTTGTAAACGGCAGATAAGAAGCTACTCATATATTTATGCAGATTCTGACCTGTACTGTCGGCATGATAACTTCGGAGTAGGCGCTGCACTTCTGTTAGTTGCTTAATATAGGTATCACGTTAGTGGTATAGATGGTGCGCAAAATACTTCAGTTAGAAGCCTGGTATTGAGTAGAGGTTCCTCGTGGTTGGGTAACTGGTGCGATGGTCTTCTTATCAGCACCAAACTGCATAGTTTGGTATGATTCAGCCAGTCATGCTCAATCTGACATGATGGACACGGAAATGTTTAACTGACAAAGGCCTCCTAGCGATATTTGAACCCAACTTGTTAGACACCGTATACAAAGCATTAATACAGTGCGTAAATTACAAATATGTTCTACAAATATAAATAGATGAAATAACTTTATACCTATTTATTTACAGGACCACAGCCCCATCCATGAAAGCTGCGCCGTTCAAGAATAGTTTCGCAGTGAAGGTCACATAAAGCTGATTGAGTTCGTTCCACGGTCACCGGACCTTAATCCTATTGAGAATATGTGGGCGGAAGTAACGAGGTCGATGCCACTTGGATCAAGACAACGCAGGCGACTATTGGGAAAATATAGAACATACATGGTGGCAAATAAACCACTATGAAACATTATCAAGGCAGTTAGTAGAGTCAGTTCCAAGACGCCATAGAAAAAAATATTACGAAATGTTGCTGGATTGGTAGGCTATAGGAATAGTTCCTTCTCAAAAAAAATCAAGCAGTGTGTATGTGTGTGTGTGTGTGTGTGTGTGTGTGTGTGTGTGTGTGTGTGTGTGTGTGTGTGCGTGTGCGAGTATGTAAAAGACAAGCAACAATAAAAATGCATATAATATCAATGTGGAATGTTTTAATGACTTCTTAAGCTACAAAATTCAAGATTACCCAAACAATTTCCTGTAAATTACATAAAATGGAATAATGGAGAATGTATTACGTTTTTAAAGTAGTTGGCAAAGGCAGCGCATTCCGGGTGTAGAGACACGCAACAAGTGCATCTGAAAACAGCGCCCCACTCCAACACACGTCAAGACACAAAGAGGAAGACGTCGTCTTGGTTCTGAACGCAGTGTGCCGACAATATCTGCACAGGTTTCTCGTAACTAAAATCAGACTCTATTCCGATGACTTTCTTCTTACCCGCACAGGAAGACAACCTAGGTGAGACCAAAATTCATGCAACACACACGAAAATGATTGAGTAACTTTCCTGCACTCGATAGTGGTACACAAGTAATAACCTTTTGTGAGTAACATATAATAAATTTCCTTCTCTCATATCACAGCCCTTGTGTCAGTGTGAAGTGATAAACATGCTGGGGTTCCGAAGTCTGATATGACGCCTATGCGTAATAGTAGTCCGGATCGTAAACATCATAAACTCCAGGACTTTTCTTTATACATAACTATTCCTCACAACCCTTTATTTATGTAATTGCGGACATCAAATTTTTCTTGTGAATGAAAGATGTGTTACTTTACTTACTATGGCACTAGCTGTACCCGTCCATGCGTTGCTGTGGCTTGATACAGATTAAATGGAAAAGAAAGATAAGAGGAACCATACATTTCTTATATACGTAATTTCCTAGTGCCTTGTGGATGGGAATTGGACATACGTGCTACATTCTCTGCTCCCCTTGTCTCTGTCCTCCCTCTCTGCACCCTTCTTCGTTCCCCTCTCTTTGTCCAAATTTCCTCCTTCCCCACTCCTTGTCCATTTTCTCCTTCCCATCTTCTTCTCTCTCTTTGTCTATCCGATCTTCCTCCCCCCTCTTTCTGTGCATCTGCACCTCCTCCGTCTCCCTCTACATCTCATCATTACGCTTTCCCTGTTCGTCTCCTCCTCACTTCTATTTCCTCTTAGAACTGTTTCTAACCTAGAGCCATGTTTAGTGTTATGTTCAAAATCGTATATTTCCGAAAGCTTTGAAATGTTGACACAACGTTCTAATAAAATATGTGCATGTTTTCATATCCCAAAATTTTCAGTATGTGTCATATATGAATTTATATAAACTTTATAATTGGAAAAGGCTTATACTAAAAATCGCAAAAGTAACGAATTTATAGGTTATATATAATATATTCAAGAAATGTGTACTTAAAAACCTTCCTGGGCTAGAATGCAACTTCGAGTCAGAATTTCAAAGCAATGGGTCAAGAACTTTCGGTGATTAACAGCTATACGCCTAACATTTTTATATATGGACGTGGGGACATAAGAAGGGAAGTACAGCCGCCCCCTCCTCTCATCGGTGAATATCGCTGCGCATGTGTTCATTCATCACTGACTCACAGTTGCCACAACGATTTACAGAATTAACGCAATTGTCAAATCATTTAGAGACAGGATATGGACTGTAATAAAACTGACGTTGCTTTCCGAGCCATATTCATCCAAAAATTGAGTATTACTTAAAACAGATCCAGCAGTTTCACTTGGATAATTCCTATGCGTTTAATTTGATAGCTGAAAATGTTCGATAGTGTGGAGCTGCCTGGAATTTCTTTAGAACAAGAATCGAGGCATGCTGAAACAAAAATTCTAATCTGTAAGGCGCTTCCCACGGTTCGCAGCAAAGCATCAGCAGCAGTTATATTGCAACCATCGCCAATGTTGGACAGTAGATTTCTATATCAGAACAGTAGGGATACTTAGAGAGCGACACGGCGTCACGCTGTCTACCGGCTTTACAACGTGGTAGTCCTGGTGGGCTTAATTTAGCGGTGACATCGTAAGTGTCGGTGGCATCTTCTCTTCTTATGACCAACAGACCATCAAGAACATGCAGAGAATGGAACCAAGAACCCTTAATGTTTGAAAGAAAACACTCGTTTGTCTGCTCCAGTCCAATATACGATACACCTGTCTAAATAGGAATAAGAAGAGACAAAGTTAAATCGTACGGTAAATAATGAATTCTGCAAATAATTGCTTAGGCAAATTACCGTCTGCTACGCAATTTAAATGACAGCCATTACAGAAGTTTCTTTATGTTAGAATTAAGTAATCAGTTTGCTGCAGTATTTCCACTGTGAGGAAATGTATGAGGCATTAGTTATTTGAATAAATACACTTCCCACTCCGAGACACAAGTATTGGACATGTTTTGGCCTCTTCATAAACAATGCCTGACGAATGAATACCGTTGAAGTGCCATTACGTTTATTGTCTGACAAAAAGTTAAATATAATTCGTGTGTAATAAGCAATAATCATAGGAAATTTACGTCTACAACGAACTCATCTGAAGAGTAAATTACAATGTCTCTCGTAATTTACAGCATGGAAAACCTATTTTCGTAATTCTTTGTTATGCCATGGATGAAGATGAAGTGTGGGATGTAGTAATCATGATTAATCAAGTGGCTTATAAAATGTGTATTAAACGATGTCACGCGAAAACGAAGGAAGTAACATTATCCGCTACCCATATAGGTCATGATTTCAGTCAGGACACATGATGGGACATTTCTTTACGCTAGCGGAAGGCACCGCTGGGCATCGATTTCTGTTCGCTCACTTTTTTCTTTTTGTAAAGCCTTTAACTAACGGATCAGAACGCATAAACGCCTGATGATGAGCAAAACGAGCTTGAAATATGTTGTAATATGTCAGGGCGTGCTGAGCTGCCAGCGATGGCTGACGTGTGGGGATGAGTTATGCCTGAGTGACTGTGTGTTTGAATGTTTCTCTTTCTGAAGAAGGGCGCAGCCTAAAATTTAAATTGTCTGAATGTGAATGTCTTTTATTTGTGTCTGCCTGCGACCCAGCGTTCGTCTTTATGGCGAGTTGTTTCCTATCTTCTGTTATTATTATTGCAGAATGTTAAATTCGAGATAAAATAAATAGTAATGCGGCCGAACAATCCCGCCTGGGATGTCCCGGACCATAATGCCATATGATCACTTCATTTCAATAATTCTAACAGCAGCTTTCTAACTTAGCCTGTACTAAAGAAATGAGAGATTCTTCACAGACTCGACAATATACTGCTGCAACTGTAACCATACAGTTAAATCCCACCACAAAAGTGGTACGACTGCAACATCAACTACACGAATCCTACGAAACACCTGAGTTCGACAGATGACTTATAGAATTCGCCACACTTGCCAGTTACTACTATAATATTGTTTATCTGTCAGAAACGAATTTATGTCAGTCATTGAACTGCATTTTTATTGGTGAAGCTGTAAGAATGGAGGCGTTTGTCTTCAGAATAAAAGTACAATAACCTCTCAAAAAAAGGTGACAACGAGAAGCAGATTGGGTAGGTATGGAATTCCATTCAATGTCATATTTTATTTAACACCTCCGGTTGCAATTGTCATTGTCCGGGAAGGGAGTGTGTGTGAATTAAGGTGTGGTGGACTGCAAAAATCGTTTTTCACTTCCAAAACGAGGTGTAAGACAGCTTCGAAACAGAAAACAGGAAAACCGAAAAGCTAGTAGCTGCCAGAAAGACACGGTCATATTGCATTTCACTGCGATTAACTGGCACTTACGTGAGTTATCGAGTCTTCCTTGCCGTGGTGGAGTAGCCGAGCGGTCTAAAGCGTCTCGCTGCGGAGCGCGCGGTTGCTCGCCGTGGAGGTTCGAGTCCTCCCTGGGGCATGGGTGTGTGTGTTTGTCCTTAGGTTAGTTTAGCTAGGTTTAAGTAGTTTGTAAGCTACGGACTGATGACCACGCAGTTTGGTCCGATAGATTTACAAACATTTGAACATTTTTTTTTTGAGTCTTCCTTCACGTGTAAAATCATGAATACCGGAAAGATCTTTCTTGAAACGGGAAATCTCTTTTGTGAGGTGATTTGCTCAAAAGTAATACATACGTAATACATACGTTTCGAGCTGTTTCCACTGCTGTCATACCTATATGAGACCCAGTGACAACATGCTTTGAAAAACTTGAAGCATATTGAATATTATTTGCATAAATAGCCGAGGCGATTCTTCCAGCTCGCTAGGTCAGAGGAGTCACCGCATCTGTAATTTTTTGTTGTCTTTTTTAAGGGAGGGAAACTGAGATCAATCTTACCAGTCAACGTAGAACAAAAACTATCCAACGACCACAAAGAATAGCTCTATTTGGAAAAAGAAAGCAGGGTTCCAGTACCGCTGTGGCACAAATTTTCAATATTACCGCTGTCTACCTGAATTCACTTTCCTGCAACTACCGAGAAGTTTAAAGAATTCGATTAATAAAAGGATGTCGTAAAGCCCCTTTAATCAGTCTCAAACAACGAATATCATACGGAAAGTGATTTTCAACTCGGTAGTAATCGACAGAGTTCCAGGACCTGTAATACTAATGAAATATTCGCATGTTTTATCTCTTCTCTAGTGCAAGTGAAATGCACCAAAACAAAAGTAGGGCCTAAGTAATTCATTTCTGTGAAATCCAAGAATTTGTATTGCAGTAGTTTGTAGGTCAAGAAAGTATTTTTCATTTTTCTGATGGAGTTTGTAAACTTCCATTAACTGTTATTTCATTTTTATTTATTGGCATATAGACTCTTTTTATTCGCTTAGTTCAACCAGTTTGTGGAACTGAAGTCGACACCTCAGATATTCATTCAACTGAATATTACTATTTACGTTGAGTATTCATCTTTAGAACAATAGCAGAATACTGGCGGGAAAAATGACATCAATAACCCCATTAATGTAGGTATAAACCTGTACTTCGTGTCATTTATTAGACCTCTGCAGTGGTGTAGGGGCGAGAACAGGAAGTGGACGTTAACGAGAGGTGATAGACTCATACTTATTGAACTCTTTCACTATGCAATGACACTGTTGTGAAAGAAATTAAATCGTTCGTAGGAAGATCAAATTATAAAATTAGCTGCGTATAATTGGCAACTGATGGGTTCGTGTTACGTGCAAAGATGTCGATACTGTCCACTAATTGTTGAGCAATTCTTTCACAGACAGAACTTAATCTGTGATACATTCCGAAATAGTGACAATTTGGCGTTATCCATTGGCAGCATAAAAACAGTCACTACAATTTCTATAACCATCTGATCAACTGTGTCATCATATGACGGCCCATTTGTTCTCATATGAATATTGTGGGAGCTTGTATTTATATGAAAACGGTTGGGGCGAAAAAAATTAATAATAATAATAATAATAAAACACTGTGCGACTGCTGCATACAAACTCAGCACTATGCTCTTCTTCGTTAACCCATAGTTATTTTGAATTTAGGATTCTTTCTGCTCTGAATGTTCTGCACAGTCATAAAAAGGTTTTCAGTATATCTGCTGATCGTTTTTGTTAGTGGATATAATAGGACTCTAATAAACAGGTGATACGTTTCATTTTTGCAATATTTGTACACTGGATTACAGTTTGGCTTAAAGATAAATTAATCTATACATTACTGTCCCTAATTCTATGCTTAGATAACAGAAGCTCTTCTTATTTTGCACTCCATGTTACGAAGCCTTCCCAGAAATGTTCATATCTTAAATACAATGCTGCATTGATTTCTTTTCGTTCGTTTGTGCCACTGACAGCGATATCAAGAAAGATATTTTCTGAGTCTAATGTTTTCAGTATAATCAATGGAAATGCTCGAATAAATGTGAAACAGCACTGGTGAATGACTTTTGACAGAATACCCAACTAATTGAGACATTTATTACTATGTTAGCGGCCGGTGCATCTGTATATTTTTATTACTGACAACGATCGGCTCATTAAAGCTAGTTACTGAATAGCGAGCAGGGCTCATTGACACATACTTTAGGTGTTCGGACCCCCAGCAGACGCGCGACGAGCGAGCTAAGTCTCTGTCGAGCTCGCTTGGCAATCACCTCGGCTCTTATCTTCCTGTTGATAGTATGAATAAAGCTTGGCAACATCGCAGTGTAAGTCTGTCAACGCTGGTACCGAGGTCTTACTTCCTGGTTAGCACAGAACTATGCTCATAAATTCACTTGATGTTTCCTGTAATTTCCATTGAATAATCTGACTGGTTTCTCAGTCGAGAGGCGACAGAAGGCTATTTGTTCATGCTTTTGGGTCCATAAAATTGTTTACACGGCGAAATTCCAACTAATCTCGTCTCTTACGTTGCGAGTTGTATGTTCTACTGACGTATGTGGCAGTAGGAAAGCGCTGCCGTGCAAGCTCCTCGCTAGCTCTACGGTAAAGTAGTCACCTGCCACAGAGATGTGGGTTTGGCCAATGGTTCGGGTCTCATTGGAGTAGAATTTTCTTACTTATACACCTGTAAAGGCGACTCTTACCACGAGACTACTCGCTCATATACCAAATAACCGTCTCGAGAAGGACATAACACTTCCTCCTGACAGTACCGCATTCTACAGTGTTGCCAGATCGTGCACATCGTCGGACTTAGCATTCTAAGGGGCGATCGAATTTATTGTCCACACTGCGCGACCGACTCGGACTTTGCCTCTGCGCCGGCTGGCCGGCGATCAATTTTTTTGTCTAAGACTGTACACTTCCCAGATCTTACACTGCGCCCTGAGCTCAGTCCAGTTTGCACCATAAACAACGACTATTATAAAACAATTTCTTTACAAAAAGTTATATATTAATAATAATCAGAATAACAAATATTATTGTTATTATTAATTCAACATACATATTAAAAGGTAAAGGTATTTCACTCTTAAGCACTACTTACGAATCGAATATAGAACAAAAAACCATCAATGAAATTGTTAGCAAAAATATTGAAAATTTGTGGATTAATATTACAGACTGGAATTATAACCCAGATTTCTCGCTTTATGCAGGCAGTCGCGTTAACCACCTTAGTTGATTGGGCAAAATCCTAGCGTCGATTGACACCTCCATATGTCATATTATCCACAACACCACATTGCTCAAACTGTATAACGCCGTTAACGTACTGTTACAATGTCTATGCTCGCAAATGGTTGTTCCGCGGTGGAGTAGCCGAGCGGTCTAAGGCGTCTCGCTGCGGAGCGCGCGGCTGCTCGCCGTGGAGGTTCGAGTCCTTCCTGGGGCATGGGTCTGTGTGTTGTCCTTAGGTTAGTTTACCTAGATTTAAGTAGTTTGTAAGCTACGGACTGATGACCACGCAGCTTGATGCGATAGGTTTACAAACATTTGAACATTTTTTCGCAAAGGGTTGCAAAATTATATTCAGTGCATGCCTGCATGCAGCGAGAACAATATATGGGGGAACTCTACAAAAGTTGTGTACGGCAAATTAGAAATTAGGTAGTAGGGAGCATCGTTTCCAGATAACGGAACAAGTTAAGGTGAGTGCTAGCGTGAAGTGGGAAAGTAGGTTTCGAGTCGCGGTCCCACACAGATTTTGCACGACCAAGACAGACTTTCGTCATATATACACTACTGCTGAGCCGCAGAATTAACTCTGTTGTTTCGGTTCTGTTCGAAAGAATAGACACCATACTTGTATTTTTTTAAGATTTGGTTAAAGACAGATATCTCATCCTTAAATTAATTTGGTTTCTCCAGTTTCGCGAAAGAGGACCATTTCATTTTAATAAAATTATGTAATATGAGACTTATGTATTACGTGACAAGTACTTATGTAAGTATCCTAGATACTTAAAACCGGTAAACAGTGAAACACTGTAGACCCAGTCTATGCCACTCCCAGTTATTGTAATCTCTGCACTGGAAACACATTTATTTATATGTTTCCTGAAAGAAGAATTATACTGATGGCAAAGTAAGTGAGCAGATAACAAAGGAAGGTCTACATTTGAATTAAATCCCTTTGGATATTAGGATACGTTTTTATGAAATGATACTAGAATAGGGATGATCTAACGACCGCCTTAGTCCTGATGAATCCGCTCGGTTAGCCGTGTGGTCTAACGCACCGCTTTCCGAGGCGGGGAGGCATACCGGCCCAGATTCGAATCCGCCCGGAGGATGTGGTTTTTAGGCGGTTTCCCACATACCCCTAGCTGAATACCGGGCTGATCCCCAAGTCCCACCTTAGTCACACGATTCGCAAACATTTCGTAACACTTTACATTTTCACTCACATATATAACACTACTAACTTAGCTGTAAACCCGTCGTTCCCCGGGTATTTATTTATTCCACACTCTCTTAGTCCACCTCCCCCTCTCTACATCCATCTGTTTCTCTCCCACCTCTCTGTTCGTTTCCAACTTAGCCTCTCCCGGCAAAGTTTTTTTTTTGCAAGGTACCCTCTGTCATGTAACATATAAACATTTATGTTCTGGTTTAAACGTGATGTGTGCAAAAATTCATTAACATCGGAGCAAAACAATGCATTTTGTCAAAGTCCGTAAATTATGTACTCACCACCATCCACCGAAAGAAATTTTATACAGATAGTGACATTCATCTTGTTTATAAGGTCAAGTGTACAAAATTTCATTAATATCATAACAAACTATAGATTTGCATGCAATAGAAACCCAGGGTCACATTGAAAAACGCACTTTGTTGTTTTCAATTTTTCCGATTTTATTTCATACTACCCTTATTGTGAGTATAACGAAAACAACAAGTAAAGGATATGTGAAATCTGTCGAGTCGTTTCAAGTTATGACGCAACCAAGATATTTAGGAATCCATTTTTTATGTTGCATGGTACCCTCCCCCACGCACCGTTTGAAACTTTAGGTGAACGGTGACTTTCCTCATGTTTTGTAGGTCAAGCTTGCAAAATTTCGTGAAGATCGGAATGAAATTGTAGATTTTGTCAGTCTGTAGGAAAAGTATCCTTCGCCATGCACCTATCACAAAATACTTTCTTAGCTGACGTTTTCCACCTATAAACTATATTCCTGCCAAATTTAAGCTTCATAGGTGTAGTATTTTTCGAAATTTCGTGTTCAGTCAGTTAGTGAGTGTGAGAATGAGGGCCCTTTCGGTTTTATATAGATAGAGATACACAGACATTTGGGGTGCACATTTCCTCCAGGGGGGGGGGGGCATGGCGTGGCGAAAGGAAGGGCATCCGTCCGCTCCCTAAATATTAACACATGCCATACTAGGATTTAATAAAGAGCAAACCCTGCATGTGCGGGAACATGGCCAAAGAGAGAAAGAAAGTCTTAATGCCGCGTTGAAGTAGCCGAGCGGTCGTGGAGGTTCGAGTCCTCCCTGGGGCATGGGTGTGTGTGTTGTGCTTAGGTTAGTTTACATAGGTTTAAGTAGTTTGTAAGCTACGGACTGATGACCACGCAGTTTGGTCCGATAGAATTACAAACATTTGAACATTTGAATTTGAAAGTCTTCATGCCACGTGAGTTTTCCAAGTCGACTAGTTGCGTGACACAGTAGATATGTTACAATAATTCGAATTCGTTACTGTCAACCAATGTATATGTCTGAAAGAATAGCCTTCATATCAACAATTGTATACATGCACCAACAGACAATTCCATTGCAATCATATTAATACGCTCGATCCCTTGGAAGAATCCAATATACGCTGCGAGCAAGTGAAACTAATGGGCATGGGGCACTATAATCGTAGAGGGCTACAAGTTAAGAATTTGGGTTGGCAGGGAAGCGTGCCTGGATAGCTCAATTGGTTAAGGCGACCGCTGGGTGGAAGCTGAAAACACGGATTCGAATCTCGGTTCAGCAAAATTTTTTAGATTAGTTAATTTATTTCAATGCCCCGAAGCGGTCGAAATGTTTCAAAATTGCGAATTCGTAAAAGATAATTGTCGATAAAGTATGAGGATGCGTCTACAGCTTCATTGATTCTACAATTAAAGGCATGTAATGCGAAACGGCTCAAGTTCAGTAACTATAGTTTTGAGATAATCGATTTATTTGTTGTAGAAACTGAGTTTTGTTTAAACTACGAAACTCTTGTATAATGGAGATAATGTGAATATTTGTAAGTAGGTAAAATTATATTGTGCTGTATTAAATATTTCACACACTTTTTGAAATTCGTATTTTGGTGTTTCTTTGCACCTCAGTATTGTTGTTTTGATGTGTTTAAATCTTTCTGATGAATAATTTTGTTCTATTGTGTATTCATCTTAACAGACTACAATTCTCAAGCTCATCGTGCCTATACGGTGAACGCGTTGCTTCATGATAACGACACCGCAAAATTAAAATGATCATGTTCGCCAGTCATGAACCCTATCGACAATACCTGAGATACGTTGAAAAGGGCTGTTTTTGTTCGAAACGACCTACCAACCAATCAGGGATCTACGCGGAATCTCAATTTAATAGTGGGGCAATGTGGACTACGATGAATACAGGTATGCATCAATGAAAGACGGCATGTTACTCGGTATTAAGGGTATGGCGTATACTGCAATCTGGAACACAAATTCAGAATGTCTAGGTTATATGGTACAACTTGTCATTCCTTGTTTACATGAGCAATAACGAGAACTGGAATGTTGTTTTTGGATATCTCTATTCCATTTTTGTGTAAATGGTCATGAATCTATAGAATCTGGGTGACGAAACACGTTTTGTTGTGTCTTTTTTTATCATTGTTCCAATTAAGGGTATTTTAATAGTGCATCCTGATTGGGACTGATGGGGACGCGTCCAGTGACCACTGCGTAATCCGGTAAATAAATGTATGAATGTTTGTTTGTATGTCCTCTATGTGTTCATAAACCATTGATTCTATTGCAATGAAACTTTGATAAACTATTCACAGTATGTTCACGAAGGTTCCTGACCCGAAAATAAAAGAGCACGACACATAGCTCAGGAGATATAACGGCATAAATAATGCTAGGCCACCGCGTGAGAATACCCAGATTTAGGCGCCAATTATTAAAAAATGGGACTAGTTTGGGACTTGGAACAAAGCTTGCATGTAATTTCGGACGACACAAACACACACACAAAATGAGGAAACGAAAAGAAGTCTACCGCTCACAACAGTTTCGCTGTAGAGGCCGTAAAACTGTCGCATCAGGCATGACCTCGTATCAAATAAAGTTAGCATTACTGTTTTGCATGTTGCTATTTATTGTCTGCAAGTCTCCCTTAATTCTCTACATCAAAAATTAAGCAATCTTTTTTCTTAATCTCTATCTGTATAAAAGCGAAAGAACACTCGCTGATTAAACACGAAATCACGAAAACTACTTCATCTATGAAACTGAAATTTGGCAGGAATGTACTATATAGGTGTAAAACGTCAGCTAAGAAACTATTTTGTGATAGGAGCATGGCGGAGCATACTTCTCCTACAGACTCACGAAATCTGCAGTGTCATTCCGATCTTCACGGAAGTTTGCACGCTTGACCTTCAAAACAAGAGGAAGGTGCATAGGGGAGAGTACTTTGCAAGATAAAAATGGATACCTAAACACCTTGGTCCAGCCATAACTTGTAAACGGCTCGACCGGTTTCACAGATCCTTTTTTGTTTGTTTGTTTTCGTTATTTTCAGAACAAGAGTTGTATGAAATAACAAATTGCGTTTTACAATGTGGCCGTGCGTTTCTATTGCATAGAAATCTAAAGTTTTGTTCCGATATTGATGAAATTTGGCACACACTACCTTAGAAACAAGAGGAGTGCCACTGTCGGTATAAAATTTCGTTTGATGCGTGGTGGAGGGTACTTAACTTAAGAAATTTTACTAAATGCATAGTTTTGCTTCAATCTTTATCAATTTTTGCACAAATGACCTTTAAACCAAGAGGAAGATCACTGGGTACATAAATGTTTGTATGGTACATCACAGACAGTGACGTAGCGTGCTTTTCTACCACCCGATGCCGGCCCCCATTTTTCCGTTCCTCCCCGTCCGCCATATTTTTATAACTGAGCAACAGCAGCAACAACAACAGCAACAACAACAACAACAACAAAAATTGAAACTTTGGACATAAGTACCAATATTGTTTCAGTGTTTATCAAAATAAAATAGGGGGCGCTGCAATTTATCTTCCCTAAATCATATTTGTTTCTTCTATTTTTATGTGATGCTCAACGCTTTTTGAAGATTATTTATGCGACTTATTTGTCTGAGGTCTCTGAAACAGCAAACAAAATCTTCATAAATATTACATAGTTTCAACTAAAAAGAAGTCTTGCACTGAGAAGTAAACACTTTGCAACATAACATTTATGATGATAAAATAACAGTCTTGGTTGCACAAAATTGATGTTTCATTTATTTATACATGACGCGTTTCGCCTCTTCTGGGCATCATCAAAAGTTGAAAGAGGGAAAAACCTTGTGTAAAAACAGAACTAAAATATATTAAATATTTCCTAAGCAATAAATATTAGAAATAGGGAAGGTGCAGACTGATAACACTGCAGGCCACATGACCACATAAACGTTTTCGCCTGAGGGGAATGAAGACTGAACTAATAAATACCACTTAAGAGCGTAGTTTAACAAATAAAATTAATCTCTGTTGTTGCAGAGCGTCAAATTATGAAATTCAATAAAATAGTACCTTTACAACAGATTTTGGTCCGCGGTTGTGGCAGGGAGCGGCTCTTACGTGAGTAAATTAGGTTCTACCATTGACTTCGTTGCCTCCCATTCTTGAGCACCGGTTATCACATCTGTTGTAAAGGGTTCTACTTTATTGAATTTAATAATTTTATTCGTTAAACTATGCTCTCTAGCTGTATTTATTAGTTCAATCTTCATTCCCCCCCCACGCCAAAACTTGAATGTGGTCATCTGGCCTGCAGTTTTATCAGTCTGTCCTTCCTTATTTCTAGTACGTCTTCCTTAGGGAAGATTTAACATATTTTTAGTTCTGTTTTTAAAATGTTTGTAAATTTTATCCCTCTTTCAACTTTTGATGATCACCAGAAGATGCGAAACACGTCATGTATAAGTAAATGAAACATCAATTTTGTGCAACCAAGACTGTTTTTTTTTTTTTTTTATTTTTTTTTTTTTTTTTTTTTTATCTAAATATGTATTACGGTAGCTGTGCCAGCGCCACAAAAATATGGAGTGACTTATGTAAAATTTATGATCCTTCAGAGCTTTCATAGCAATAAATATTCTGAAAAAAGTCGGGCGAATACTTTCACATGTATTAGGCAGATAAAAGTTTCTTGTCAGTGGGAGTTCAGTGCCCATACACGAGTCTGCGTGTAGACACACACACACACAAACACAAACACACACACACACACACACACACACACACACACACACACACACACACCATTTTGTAGGCTTACCAGCTTCGGATCTTTTATCGCATTTTCAAATCAATTAAATTAATTTCTACAACTCACCCGTTGCCCACAGTTTTTAGTTATGTTAGCCAATGGTTTTGTTAGCTTTTTATTGAGAGAAACAGATTTGTTTGGACCTAGGGCAAAGAGACGATTAGTTGTGACAAAATAACCAATATCGTTCTCTACAGAATAAGCGCGAACCTCTATATTTAGAGCCACCCATGAAAACTGAATTAACAGTTCCTTTGGCGATAGTGATGTAGGTAAGATTACATAGCGAAGTAGAGTGCGAACTTCAAATCCATAGCAGTGACGAGGACAACGGACAGTCTCGCGGATGTGGCGAAAACATGGGAAGGAGCTTCACGACTTCATTACGTCCTAATCATCGACGTTGACGAATTACGGTGGTTTAAATAATTTAAATCGAAAGTTTATTCGCCATATAGAATTTCCAGCTCCTGTATTAGGTATGGATGTACTACCCATTAAATACATTACAAAATTTGTACCTAGCTGCGACTCGAATAGGTATTACCCGCATTTTGTGATCGGTCGCCTTCTAACTTTCGGTTATACGAGCACATTTACAGGACCGACCGAAATATGTGTGTAGCACAGTGACCATATATACGACAGTCACTACGTTCTGGATTCGTTCGTCTCTAATGTCCTAGATATCTCAAATAGAAAGCAACGAAATCAAATCAACCTGCGCTATTGATATAAAATTAAAGAATACTTGGTCTATAGCATTGATAATTTGTAATCTCCATTTGCTTTATAGATACAATTTGTTACGGCCGCCCAGACACGTCACCGGTTTGCCTCATGCCTGCAATCGGTCACGCTTTGTCCACATCACACATGAGCGGTTTAGAAAGCAATGGTAACTATTATTCCGAACAACTCTCTGTCACCAAATTCTGGCATTAACTGCTACGTTTAGGAGCGATTGCACTAATTTTCATATGTTGACTAATACGTACAAAACATGGACAGAAATTTGTTTTGGAATGCTTTTATTCAGAAACTAAGCTACCTTACAAAATATATTACACTTAAAATTGTGTCGCCGTCTATTTTTCCAAATTGTATTTAGGAAATAAAATTCTGGAAACCTCTTACTTGTTTTTGAACCAAACTGAGTAAATAACTTTATATGACCTCGGTGAAGACTCCATGAAAATATACTCCTTTTTACAAATTATTTTGGACTAGGAATGAATGTTAAAGTGAACTGATTTCAGCTGGATTGACTAATTTAGAAGTAGTATTTTTCATAGCACAATTAAAATGTTAGAGGAATCTAACAATGTTTGAATGCAACATAATAAACAAACGTTGTAATTTCCTGACATATGTGTCCTTGTATTCTCCTTTATAGAGAGTATATTTGATATCGTCGAGCAAGAGCCAACTCGGCCGCTTGTTGCTGCGCCCCCCCCCCTCCCCCCCCCCCCCCCCGACGCCCTCACGCTACGCCACTGCTTGCAGAAAACTTCGCCGAGAGAGGATAAGGTAGAAAAGAACAGAGAAATGGGAGAGAAAGAGGTGGATGCAGAGATGGGGAAGGGGATGTGGACTACGAGAGTGTAGAATAAATAAACACCCCGCCAACGCCGGGATTACAGCTAGTATGAGATAAATCAAAAGTGAAGGCCGTAAACTCCACAAAATATATAGGAATTGTTATTACTACAGACTTAAACTGGAAATAACACGTAGATAATGTCGTGGGAAAGGGGAACCAGAGTCTGCGTTTTATTGGCAGAACCCTTAAAAGATGCAACAGAACTACTAAAGAGACTGCATACACTACCCTTGTCCGTCATTTTTTGGAGTATTGCTGCCCAGTGTGGGAGCCTTATAAGGTGGGTTTGACGGAGGACATCGAAAGAGTCCAAAGAAGGGCAGCTCTTTTTATTGTCACGATACATGGGAGACAGCGTTACTGAAATGATACAGGATCTGGGATGGGAATAATTACAACAAGGACGCTTATCGCTGCGGCGTGGACTGCCTACAAAACTCTAAACGCCAACATTCTCCTCCGAATGCGAAAATATATTGTTGACTCCCACTTAGATAGGTAGAAAAGATAATCGGAATAAAATACGAGAAATCAGAGCTCGATTGGACAGACTCAGGTGTTCTTTCTTCCCGCGCGCTATTCGAGAATGGAATGGTAGATGAATAGTATAAAGGTGGTTCGATGAACCGTCTGCCACGCACTCAAATGTGATTATCAGAGTATCCCATGTAGTTTTAGATGTAGACCATGTACCAGGTTCTCTTGAATGTTGCTGTTTTCTTCCTAATTATTCTTTATCAACCATCAGGTCGGAAGATATTTGTTTCATTGGACCCTTTGTGCAATATTTTTATTTCTCTCCATCCCCTGTTATTGCTAGTCAAATGTTCACAATGATTCAATGTGGTTTTATTTCACGAAACGAAACAAAAAATGTTTTTATACATCTGTGGTTGCCCAATATGTAATGTCTGGAAAGTGAAATTCTTCCAGACTTGCCGTTCATAAAACTATCATATATTAATCAAGCCGTTATACTGAATCAACACACTTGGATCTCTATATACTGAAGTCAGGCACGATTAAAAGCCATACCAAATGTGAGTTGATGGTAGGGGCATACACAGTTAATGGTAATCGCATGGGATACTTAGACGTAAACTGTTCTTGTTCGGCTATTTGTGAAGAGAAACCAAATCTGAACATATTACTGCAGGAAGAGACCGATAGAGTAGTATGTTTTAAAACACTATTTCGCCTAGACAGAGGACAGATAGGGAGAAGCCGGATGACTCGAAATGTCTTATTTGGACCTGCATTGCGAATGAATCGCAGACCCCAGCAGAACCCTGTGCCACTAGGTTTAATCGCCTCTAGGCTTTGGAAGCTTCCATATACTTACATGTGATCTGTAGAGTATCCCATGTAGATGTATACGGTGTTGTCGGGCCGACCCGCTTCGGAACTTACAAAAGGCACATCCGTATCGTGACAGTCTGCCGCCAGGTTGTGTCCACTGAGGAGGGATTCCCTTCCTACCGCTCGGCGGGCACCGTTGAATAACTCTCTCTGTAAGCAGTCTTTTAGATTTGGTGTGCTGAAAGTTTGGGAAAAACAAATCATGCAGTGAAGGCTTTCACGACCCGCTGAAATAATTGCTGTCTTCCGGAAGATTCAACAGCAATTAAAAACAAATCAGTTTAATCCCCCAATAAATATGGGATGGGCAGTGCGGCGGTCGACAAGCTGGCGCCAGACACAAGGGAGAGTTTACCTTCAGAGTGTTGCATGCACGATGAAGAAGCGCCTCCCTTTGAAAGACAGGGTATTGATTTGCGTAGTCTGATGTGACGTCAGAGAACACAATTGTGGTATTTTTTTCTCTTTTACGGGAAGCATCAGGATTCGGAGAACATGTTTCCCCGTTTTATGGAGGTAGGCAGTGCTGGGATGTAGCAAAAATGTAATTGAAACTGAAAAGTCCAGTTGACTATGGTGGGTTTTGAAAATACTCCATGCCGAGTTATTCTGGGAAACGATTTTCGAACTAAGGATATAGGGCCATTCTTATTCGTAGCCTATATTCACTAAGGTCGATCCAGATCCGAATGTCTGTAGGTGACCGAAGAGAGAGATATCAGCCTTCGAGGAGACATAATTTGATTCCGGCTCTAGTAAGCGAGTAGATTTTGGCTTCTATCACTTTTCTAGACAAAGCGAAAAATTCGGGGCAATTACTAAGGTATATGGCAAAATATGTGAACACCAAAAAAATATAGTTTTGAACTCGCCATCCAAACTAAAGTAAAGAGTGACAGACTTCGATTCAGTTTGACCGGTTACCATGAAACTTGGCAACTGTTTAGGAGAAATTCGGCTGGGAGATGTTTAATAAGCCAGCATTACTGATGCTGCTCCCAGCAATTTTCATTTTTTCTTGCACGCTAAAAAATACTTGTTTGTCAACGACGAAGATCTGAAGACGTCTGTGTTTTAGTGACTACTTCGAAAAATAGCGCAAACATTGTTGTAACTGCTTTCAATAAAGTTTTCCTTATAAATTTGTTGTCTTTGTCTTTAAAAACTAGAAATATTTTAAACAAAGAGGTACTTACTTTCTGTGTGCGCCTCTTGTATTTGTATGTAACTAAGTACATTTCTAACCATACAAAATGCAACATCAAGGAGCGGAGATAAGTCAACCAAATGACAAATAAATAAGTATTTTGTCGTCGCACAATGAATATTTAAGCAATTATTTAGGTGAAGTGTTTTTTCAAATAGATTTTCCAGTTTCCTTTCCAATGCCCTGTTTAGAATTACTATGCTCATAAACGTAAACAAATTACGGTCGATAAATAAAATAACTTAGTTTACCCAAAGACAACATATTAAATTAAACAAATATAATATATTCTAAACAAGTCGTAATGTGTGTTTACGACACTTACAACTTATCATTACCTTACTGTTTCTGTGTCTGTCTTGTATTAATTGTTATCAATAAATCCTTTTAAGTGCATTATTACGCGCAATATAAGTGTTGCAGATATTATGGTTATGCCAAACTCTGCGTCTCAACTAGAACTCTTGTTTGAGCCCTCGCTCACTTCAATTAGTTTAGCCTCTGGAGTTTTCCAAGTGAGTTCATATTAGTTTTCTCAACAACTTTTGGTATAAAATGAATATAGATGGCAGCAAAATGAAACTTTCACTCTGCAGCGGAGTGTGCGCTGATATTAAACTTCCTGGCAGATTAAAATTGTGTGTCGGAACCGGGACTCTAACCTGGGACCTTTGCCTTTCGCGGGCAAGCGCTCTACCGACTGAGCTACCCCGACGCGACTCACGATGCCGCCTCATAACTTTACTTCCGCCAGTACCTCGCCTCCTACTTTCCAAACTTCACAGAAGTTCTCCTGCGAACCTTGCAAGACTAGCACTCCTGGAAGAAAGGATATGGTGGAGACATGGCTTAGCCACAGCCAAAGGGATGTTTCCAGAATGAAACTTTCACTCTTCAGCGGAGTGTGCGCTGATATGAATATGAAAATCAAAGGTCCCAGGTTCGAGTCCCGGTTCCAGCACACAATTTTAATCTGCCAGGAAGTTTCATATAGATGATGTCAACACATCATCAGATCCATGTTGTACCCCTCTTTTATTTGATTCTGCTTGCTAGTCTGTAAATCTAGTAGGTGTAGCATAATATCTAAAATTAAAGACAATGCCGTAGTTTCGGAGGGAAAAATGGCAGTTGAACATGACGTCACATCCGCCAGCTTGCGATGAGAAGCTGGGCGAGGCTTACCTCCTCGCAGCGGAAGACTGCCTGTTCAGTCGTCGCAACTTTCGACGCTCTCCGCAGTCAACTAGCGCGCTTTGGTCTCCAAATGGATGTTGTACGTCGTCGTAACGTTACTCTCTCATCCATTTGCATATGGGGAAAATGGAAATCACTTTATATATTCAAATACTTGTAAAGCTGTGGAACCAAACTGGAGTGGTCATCAGATCCTAGACTTACAAACTACTTAACCTAACTGATGCTGAACACGAAACACACACACACACACACACACACACACACACACACACACACACACACACACACACAGAGGGAAGAGTCGATCCTCCGACGGGGAGCAGCCACATGCTCCGCAACAAGATGCCTTAGCCACTTCGCCATTCCGTTGCCTCTGGGAGAAGGGGGGGGGGGGGGGAATCAGCAAGTGGGGAACTGTGGCACGCGGATCATCAAAACTCTGGCTACAACCGACTGTCTTCAGTGATATGAGTAGTAAACGAGTGTAGAACGGACAACTGAAACTATACCTTCGTTATGGGACCTAAAGCAAACTATGGATATTTCACTGAGTCATGCAAATGGAAGTCATATTTAAGGAGACCGCTTAAGAATGATTTCAAAATAATATTAACAACCGTGCTTCGAACTGGAAGCACAAACTTCCAAAATCCACGTATATCCGTACAAGGAACTGATTCAATTTTTAATTATATTTTTCTGCCTAGTCTAATACAACATACATAACGTCTGGCGCCCAAGAGTAAGTAAATCGATTAAATACTGCACGACTGCATTTGAACCGGTGGTGGTAGTAGTAGTAGTATTTTCTGTGAAAGTAGGCCATCTCAAACTGTGTAAAAGATAATAACGTTTCAATAAGAAAGCAATCTTAATCTGCAATAAATAAATAAATCTTTGTCATCGCGTCCGAGAAACAATCTGACGAAAATTAAACGGCCCATCTTTGTAACCGTGCAATGAAAAAATGTCGGTCAGGCACAGGAACCGGAAATAAAAAACGTAATAAACCATTAAAATTACAAAATCATTCGAAACAACTGAACTTAAAGGACATATTTGCTTTGTTTCGCAGTGGTCAAGAATATCATTTCTCACAATATTCCACTGGGTTTTTCAGTAGCGTTGCTCAATACTAAAAACAGTAGTACAAAAATAACTCATTTTATGTTTTGTGTAGCAGTTTTCAACAAGTTTGTCGATTTCTACATTTACCCTTTCTTGATCCTTTCTGTCTTTCAAACGTTTACATTTTTTTACACTCGTCTGAAATAGAAAAGTACTCTGCTTAAATTCAGATTACGTTGCAAGCCCATTATATCAAATTTATTATGTACAGGTTTGGATGGAAACGACATAAATTCAGAAATGTTAATATTAAGCTGTTTATTTGGGTCCCTGGTCACAGCAATAAATCCTCCTCTTGTTTATTCTGGCAGCTACACTAATCCTCGTGCTTTGTTCTGTCGCGCGTTGTTTACTGTACCGAGAAAGCTAAACAGTAATCCGGCTTAGGTGCAGAAAAAAGACACTGCGATGTCTTGTGGTGGGAAACAATTTCTTCGTTGAGTTCTTTATTCATTACGTAACACTGTACATTATAAAAGTTCATTATGTACTAAACGAAGTAAACAAAATGGTGGTAAATTTGTAATTGCATCAATAATTACACAAAAAGTTTTTTTTTTTTTTTTCGTTTAGCACATCAAACGTCTTAACACGTATAAATAAAACTAATCAAAAAACGTCACTTTCACGAGCTAGAAATGTTTCACTTACGTAATTTATAATTTATTTATCTGTAGAACGCAAAATGGGAATAATTTGGGAACATCGACCTACTATTTAGTGCGTTTTTATTTATTCGTGAATTCACCCACATTAACTATGATGTACGCTTATTGTCATTTGTAAATAAATCGTTTGCAACGAATAATGCTTAAAAGTATTTTAAGGATTTTAACCCTTTCAATTCAAGTGTTGGCCCTCGACAAAAACGCATTAAAAGCTGATTTAAACAGTATTTTGTGCATTAATCCTTAAAGTCACATTGTTGTTGATGAACAACACGCTTATAGTACGACGTTTTGCCACTTGGCACCGCGTGTAGACATTTCTGCGGCATTAATTGGAGGTTGTGTTACGTTGCCGTCTGTACGTGGCTGTGAGTGTGAGCGCGAGTGTTGTTATGTTATTTTATTTCGGCTGTGAATTGACTTATCTTTGGTGCTGTGGCAAAGATTATGATAGCATTATTGATCTGAAAATATGATTTATAACAAAAATGAGGTCGCAAGTAATAAAATACCTCGATACAAACGTCTGTGTTGTGTATGAAATATGAAATTAAAAACAATAAGTCTTATTGAATAAATCATTGGTGGTGGAAACGGGACAGCGGCTCGTCAAGAGTACAAAGGAACTGAGATACCAACAGCCGTATGTATAATATTTATTGTATCACAACCAGTTTTGGCATTCCACTATGCCATCTTCAGGTCCCTACGTAGGAGCATAATATCCATAAGTAGGGAAACCAAAACTTGATTCGTGGACTTCTGTCCACTAATCTTTTGATGATTACTAAAATACCTTGGTCATGCATATTGAGAAATCCCACACTTTAGCCAAACTAGCTGTCCAGAAATTTAGAAATCTGTTTACCTGCAAAGCCCCCAGGTTACTTACAGAAATACTCTGAAGTGACTGTTACGGACCCCCTACCTAACATCGTGTCGGACATCATTTGGCCGGGGAAGTGCAAATCGCGAGTCAGAATTCATCACCAGAAGCCCGCCTGAAGGAATATTGAGCCGTTGATAACAATATGTTTCCATTATTGAATTTTGTGTAGAGACTGTCCTATTAGTTACGTCCCATAGATCATAAATGATAGATGTTATTGATGTTGGATATGGGTGGGTAATTAATTCACTTAGTGTTTGACATCAAAATTTTAAAAAATGTCTTAAATTCGTGAATTAGTTACGTGAAGTAAGGCATCGGTAAAGCCGGCCGCGGTGGTCGAGGGGACTGAGGCGCTTCAGTCACGGTCTGCACGGCCACTACGGTCGGGGGTTCGAATCCCCCCTCGAGCATGGATATTTGTGCCGTCCTTAGTCTTAGTTAGTTCATAAGTAGTTTGTAAGTTTAGGGACTGATGACCCCGTAGTTAAGTCCCATAGACTATACAAACATTTGAACATTTGATTTTTTGCATCGGTAACTTACGCGAAATTCGACAATATTGCCTGCCGCTGACTTTTTGAACAATGAGATTTTTACAACATAACAGTAACATTAGGTGACTACCCTATCCCCCACCCTGCGTTCAGTATCGTCAGGCTTCCATTTTTCCGCATTTAGTCTTGAATTCAGATTTATACTGCGATGAATACCGCCTATCGGAGAATTAGCTTTACAGTATCGTTTAGATTAAGAGCTGTCGAGTTTCCAACGAATAATTCAATAACATATTTGTGTGTGTGTGTATAAAAGTAAAGTTTTAATAAAATATGTATATCATATTTGGTGTGATAGAATCTTTAATAAATGTTGTCCATTGTGAACCAACAGAATCCACTATTTAAATTTCTGAAGTTTGCACCTATGTACCCTCACTAATTTCAAAAATAAAAAAAAAAAAAAAAAAAAAAATGGAAAAATGGCGGGTAAGCTAGCCGAGTAAATATGGTGCCATTGAGTAATGTCGTGCGGCATGAATGTCTAGGAGACCCTGAACGGAAGCCGCCTAATTGGGAAAGTTCTTCGTATCCTCCGCGCCCGAGGTACGTTTACTTCGCGAAGTGTCTATGTTAACTGTACGTGATTCTAATGGATGTGTGTAGTGTAATGTCGTCTTCGTGTTGGACATGACGGGAAATGAGGGTGAAACCCGGTACCGGCACATAGCCTACTCCTCTCGAAAAGCACCAAGGGGGAAGGCCGAGCTTAACGTCCAAAGTCGCGAGGCTCGTGTGCCTCGTCACGCAGAGCAGGTCACTATCGCGTAATGACACCCAAACCTTTAGATGTCAGACACTCAGATCGGTATCAAACGTTGTATATCGATAGAGCATCAACCGTAACTTCTACATAATTCGTGCTATGTGCTGCCGTCCAGGAGAACGTGCAAAAACTGTAATAATACGTAACACCTAACCTAAGGAGTAGAGATCTTATCAAGATGCGCTACCGTGGGCTAGTTGGTAGAGCGTTAGTTCATCGAACAGAGGGTCGTCAATCCCCGCCTAAGCCTTTTTTCTTTTAGAAACTGCAGTACGTTGAAAATTTTTAAAACAACGTTTCATGGGTTCATTTCGCAAAACAGCACTGTCAGCTGCAGCAGTAGCAGTAGGGTGCGGACTGGACAGCAACGTCAGCCACACTTGATGGTTGTGGGCAAACACACGGAAATCTAGCCACAACACGCACATTCGCTGAACGGCGATGCTGTCTATCTAGCAGTCATTTATTATTATTATTATTATTATTGTATTATTGACTATTATTATGATTTTAATACTTCCGCGCATATGGTGCAATTGTTTCTTTCTTCTACGAATATACTCTACAGGTTTGCTACATTCGAATAAAACGAAGCAGAAGCAAACTGCCGACATCACACGCGTAACAACAGACAGTCGCAGACCCTCACAGATATGCTTTTCCTATGCTCCGTAGAACAGGTGTTGCATATCATTTCCCGTTTACGCACATTCTCCTGGACGGCACCACATTGCACGCATTATATGAAGTTTCGGTTGATATTCTATCGACATACAACATTTGGTACCTATCTGAGTGTCTGACATCTGAAGGTCTGGCCGTGGCCGGTTTCCGAAACAGTAGTTATCTGTCCCGTTATAGTTATCTGTGGGTTACGTTAAGTACAAAATGGGTTTCCGAAACAACAGTTACCGTCACAGCCGTAGTTACCTGTCCGTTAAAGATAAATACGCGTTCCCGTGGGGTTACCTACACGTTAACTTTAGTTTTAACTATATCCGCTACGTAGCGCTAGTGGGCTTCCAAACGCAAGCCCAGAAGTTATTTAGCAGCAGTAATTTATTTTTGTTTTTATGACTGGGTTCCGTATAATTTTCATACAATTTTTAAATTTATGAAGCTGAGGAATGGAAATTTTTCATCATCGTCGTCACCGCCGTATTTTTCTTTTTCTTCTGATGCTTCGGACAGTTGTTCAGAAGAAGAAAACTTAGCTGTACTCGGCACTGTAATGAGAGCGAATTTCATATGCGTTTCAGAATAATAATAATAACAATAATAATAATAATAATAAATACTGACCAATGACATTGCCGGGGTCAAACGGGGAAAAACGCGGAAAACAACATTCCGGGTTAAATTTTACATTGCGCTCGGCGGTCGCAAGAGATAATGTTGACAACGGGTGACGTTTGCATTAGCTGCATCTCTCTCGCGATTGGTCAAGCAACATCTCAACACTGAGCAACAGTGGCCAACGTTATCTCTCGCGATCGCCGATCAGGCTGTAAAATTTTACCACATCTAAATCACAAAGCCATGCCCTCATAATAAAACTTTCAATTAAGCATAAAGATACTTCCCTTTGCAATAGTGTTCTGCCATGCAATTGCCATTACGATCAGTCAGTATTTTTTTTATTATTACAACGTGGGACTCGGGTAGATGGATGGGTGAACGTAAATTGACCAGTCTGTGTTATGAAAAGTAATGTCACATTCACAGAACAATGGGAAGAGGAACACTTAAATTCATAAAAATATATGTTGACAATAGAAATAATACGTATGATTTTATTGTTAACCCTGTCTTCGTTGTTGTTTGTCCTGTTTTTCTCTCTCTGTTGCCTTACCATTTTCTCTCCTGTCGTTAACGAATTGTACAGTTTTGTGACAACTTCCAAGACGTGTTGTTTTTCCAAAACAGTCAAACCATCTGCCTTTTCATTTACTATAACTACTTTCCTTTCTAAAATCAAGTCAATCAAAAGATTTTTCTCAAATAGAGTCAATTTTTTTCCTCGCTTGTCGCCCATTGCCTTGGAAAACAGAAACAGAAAACTCGTAACAGCTATACAAACTAAGACGCGTCTTCCATTTCACTTAATAATCGATAATATTCGAGTAATTGCGATCTTCGTCAGTAGTGCCATCTGTTATCTGTTGAGACGTACTATTTGCTTCGACAGAAGGCGCAGTTACCTCATAGTTAACCCTTTTCGCTACGTTGAACTTCTGCAGAAGTCAGGAGCGAATGTGCTCCACAGCCGGTGGAGTGCTGCAGCAGTCGAGTGCTGCCTGTGCCGCCCAGCCGGTGGACTGCTGTAGCAGTTCCGCCTCGCGTCATACATCGTATTGTAATGCTACTGAAATGTAACGTAAAGCAATTGTAAATAAATATTATTTAACAAGCGAAATATGCGTTTATAATAATAACGTCCACACCCTACCAGAGCTGAATCCAACTTGGATCTTTTAGAATTTACGAAAAAATTATGGGAATTATCTGAAAGAAGGAAAAAAAACTGTTTCTATTCCAAATGAAATTTCCCGAATAAATATACAGTATAAAGTCCAATAATTGCGATAACAGTGAGAGTGTGGAAGCAGGACAGAGTAGCGCCGTGGGGACTGCGGAAAATGCGCCGTACAGCGGGCACGGCCGGGCGCGACTGGCGCTCGTCCACAGCGCACGGCGTAACAATCACGGCGCCGGAGTGAAAGGTTTAACTAACGGTCGTTGAAATCAGCTACGGGAAACCCAAGGAAATTATCTGGCATGTTATAACGTGACGGTAGCTAACGGCACGGTAACTATAGTTTTCCAAAAACCGGGCATGGGTATGAGAGGCTGACTGGTGGGACACAACCCACAAGGCACTACCGGCCAGCCATTCAGATATGCTTAGCGACCTGCTTCGAGGCCGGCGAGACGAGACGTGACAAGAGTAGTGCTGAGCAAACACAATCGCGGAGTTGAGTGTTTATCCGCTACAAGACAGTGGACAGTGCCCCACCGGCCAGCCAGTCAACACCGCGATCGTGCTGGCTTAGCACTACTCTTGTCCCGTCAGGTGGCTGAGAGGTCTGCTTTGCGTAACGTGGCACAAGCGCGCCCGGCTTTCTCTTTCGGTGCTGTTGATCGTACGCCCATTCTCCAAGAGACACTCCGGAGAGGTCTGAAATTTAAATGAGGACATTGGCGCAAAGAATGGCACAGTTGTTAACACTGCCGCGGTGGAGTAGCCGAGCGGTCTAAAGCGTCTCACTGCGGAGCTCGCGGTTGCTCGCCGTGGAGGTCCGAGTCCTCCCTGGGGCATGGGTGTCTGTGTTTGTCCTTAGGTTAGTTTACCTAGGTTTAAGTAGTTTGTAAGCTACGGACTGATGACCACGCAATTTGGTCCGATCGATGTACAAACATTTGAACTTTTTGTTAACACTGACATTGCAAACGCCGCTTCTCTCAGTCATTAAGTGGAAGCCTTTAAAAAAAAAAAAAAAAAAAAAAAAAAAAAAAAAAAAAAAGTTCAATGTTTGTAGAACTTATGGGCCTTAACTACGGGGTCATCAGTCCCTAAACTTACAAACTACTTGTGAACTACCTTACACTAAAGACGGCACAAATATCCATGCCCGAGGGGGATTCGAACCCCCGACCGTAGTGGCCGTGCAGACCGTGACTGGAGCGCCTCAGTCCCCTCGGCCACCGCGGCCGGCTGGAATCCTTCGAGCACAGCTTTGTTCGTGGTGAGATGTGAAGTCTGAAATTTGGTATTCTTGGCACAGTCTCGAGGTTGTGGATCTCAGATTACTGAATTCCCTAAGGATTTCCAAAACAATTTCTCAGGATTTTTGTCTCAACCACCAGTACAAATTGAAAAACTTAATTAGCGTCGTGTGGGTATAATTACGTCAGAACGAATTACTGGAGTAAAACTGACGACTCTACCAATTCACTGCCATTTTATATCTTGTGTACGTGAAATTACAACCAACTCTATTCTTCCATTTCGCTATTTCGTGATATGTTCTTTCCGTTTTGTAACTATTATAGTAGTAGCTTTCGCAGTGTCTAAGAAAGACGTTGAGGGACGTCGACTATGCTGATGCCTGAAGTGATGGCATCGTTGGACAGCTTTCACAGTGGATACTACTAGATTAGTACTGAAAAAATTACAATTATTTCTGGGCGCGAAGTTTTGTTTACGAAAAACTGTTATGGTATTGCCAAGATCACTTATTCAAAATTTCCAATTGTTTTAATAATTTTTGGCGGATCTTGCCGCCATTATCAGCACTGAAAAACAAAAAGAAAAGGACTAATATCTGCCTCGATAGCTAATACTAGCAAACAAAATCCTTAATGTGTAAATACAGTCTACAATAGTGTGGAAATGTGGTGCTCAACTATTGTGAACATGCGTTACTTGTGTCTGCACGGCTTATTCCGGGTTTGTCAATTATCTAACGTCTGTAAATCAAATAATAACATTTAATTCTTCATTGTCCTCACAACGCGTATCGCTACTAACACGCATCATCCAGGCATACTATTGTCAGGCATCATCACATAAAACCGCGCGAACTCGCTATAATGGTGATTAAGAGAAACATCATAGCCCATGTACTTCACCTAGCGATCACTTTGATAACTGTCTGCTCGTGAACTCATCGCGAGTTCTCGCACTTATATGTGATGAGACTTGACGGTAGCATGTGAGGAGGATGCGTGTCCGTAGCTATACGTGTTCTGGGGCAATAAAGTGTAGGTGTTATCATTTGCTTAACACATTTTATATATTGACAAACCCGCAATAACCCGTGTAGAAATTCAAATGTTTTTTAAGCTTATGGGACTTAACTACGGGGTCCTCAGTCCTTAAACTTACAAACTACTTATCAACTACCTTATACTAAGGACGGCACATGCCCGAGGGGGCATTCGAACCCCCGACCGTAGTGGCCGTGCAGACCGTGACTGGAGCGCCTCAGTCCCCTCGGCCACCGCGGCCGGCAACCCGTGTAGACACAGGTAATGCATGTTCACGATAGTTCGGGGCAATATTTCCACAGGTGTGTCATTGTAAACTGTGTTTACATATGAACATTAGTAATGTAGGTATATTTGATGAGTCTCTTCTTTATGCTTTTTAGTTATGATGGCGGCAAAACCCGATGGAACCGGTTAAAACACGTGGAAATTTTGAATAATCGATTTTGGTAATAGTACTGACCCCCATTCTGACTACGTAACATAATAAATCAAGTGTCGAAACTGGTAGAAAAAATTCCTAACTTAGCGGCAGAATGTGTCCCATTCCTTTAACTGTAATAATAGTCGAAGTATACAATTTAAAAACGTATGAGAAGTATAAGTTGTCTACATTGTCAAATCTTGCAATGTGCAGAGGAACGAGTATTTTCACACACTACCATAATAACCAACGTAGCTTACTGAAAAGCCTGCTGTGACGTTGGTGGCGTATCTACCGTCGAAATATGGTTCCTATTCTCGTCAGCTATGGACATCCGTTGCCTAGACAGCAGCTACTCGATTTCATACACGTGTTTGTAAAATGTACCCTATCTTATTTTGTAAGAATATAGTAGAGTACATGTACATATCTTTGTCAAAGATCCATAGTGAGGAGATCCCCTTCGATGTGGAACTTGTCAAAAACAATATTACACAATAAACACCTACAAAAATAACAGATTGCTACTGTCCATTGCACAGATACCAGATGAAACTGGCCATGTTGATGCGTAACAATCGAAAAATCTTAACAAAATTTACATTAAAAGGAACCTTGTCACTAATATATAAACCACATTTACATTTAACACGAATTAAATGGTTGTTACCAAACAATAAACATTCAATATATTCATATTTAGGTTTATATGATGATTCGTATGCTATCACTGCCAGGCACCTTTATATAATGCTAAATTAAAAGGTCATTTTACAACACCCACTGCACGCTTTTGCCCTGACTCTGCATGTGGAATTGCGTGCCGACGTCCAAGTGCAACATTATTCGTCATCTTGCATTCTGGGTATTCAAAAGAAAAGAAAGAAATGGTTGATACTTTGAGATGTGGTAGTACTCATTGAAACAAGAAAAATAAAATGTTATAAACATGGTCTGGAAACTCGTGATTATATAACGAGCAGCGTGACGTTTGATTTCGGATATTAGCAGTGTTGCCGATATATTTATAGGATCATACGTGCTACTACTAAGGTCAAATTGGGACGAATTATCTGGGCTTTCTCATCAATGTAGGACAAGTATATGTCACTTCAGCAACGATATAGATGTGGCTCATGCTTGACTCAGCTCCAGAGCACTTACATCACAATGTCTTGGAATACCTGGCGCTGACATTGCCCGAGGCGATCCCACACTTGGCCTACTTGTTCCCCATTGAATTTTGGTTATGGGGACACTTGAAAAAAAAAATGGTATATCCATCTTCAACCAATGATGCGTGCTAGCAACACTAGAATAACAACCGCGGCTTCTTACTCCGAATGCTAGAGGGATACATTACTATGAATGTACTCCACATGGAAAACATCGTATAAACTAGTGTTAATCTCAGAAAGTCGGTACGCGTTTCCGCGGCTATATTTATTGGAATTACTTTCCTTGTTTCATGAAGTACCACCTACAAAAGCATTTGACACATTTTCAAACGCTCCGTATAACACCGGTGCCTAAAACTATTAACGTCAGAATGAAAATATCCGAGAATTTTCCTTGCTATCACTAACGATCGCAGGGAATCATATTATCTATAAAGTTCTGTCTTTTTATTCTTTCTAAATTAACAATATGTTTTTTACTTCAAATTCTCTATGTTGTTGTAGTCTTTAGTCCATGGTATCGTTGTTGCAGCTCTCCATGCTACCCTGTCCTGTGCAAGCCCCTTCATCTCTCAATGAGACCATCAACATACTTGTTAACCTGGTTACTAGATTCGTCTCCCAGTCTCCCTATGCTATTTTTACTCCACACTTACCATCCAATTTTCTTTCTTTATACATATAAAACAGTGTCCGTGTGTTTGTGTGTTTACGTGCTCGTATTGTAGTGTAATGATCACCTACAAAACATAGCTCACGAGATATGTCATAAACATTGACATGCACGAAAAATAGCTGCATCAAGCCACAATGCTAAACATTTCGTCCTAAACCACTCCAATTTCAATCAAGTTTTGTACACATACTTCTTACCGTGAGTTGACAATTGCTGTAGGGGTAAGAACCATGTAAGACACATGACTCTGGAGATATAGTGGCAAGAAACTGCCAATAAGCGACGACACTTTGTAAATAAACTATATTAGAATGACAGTACCTAGTGACTTTCAACAAATTTTAAACATAATTTCAAACCTTTATTAACCTTTCTCTCGCTGACAACCACATCAAAATCCTGAAAGGAGAAAATGTTCTCCCTTACTACTTTTCCGCTGTTCATGGAGCGAAACTATGGCGTTCGGTATGACGTTACAATTTATAATATCTACACTACATATTGTACTCTTGCGTAATTTTACAGAAAGTATGTAAACATGAAGTTGAATGTACTTTCGAAGTTGTATCACAGTACGACTCGTAGTTCCTGAGATATGAGGACATAAGCAGCCTTTGGTTTTAATCTATTAGTCCTTTGCAACTAACTGTAGTCGCAACGGTATTTACCGACAAACAGCACTTATCCAAATGAATACACACCTGTAAAATTGTACAACATGTAATTCAATAAACATGAAATTGTATATATTGCGATGCGTAAATACCTGTCACATCATGCTCCACGTTTTAATGCATTTACGTATTTATTACTAAGACACTCTTTTTTCCAGTCAGATTAAAGAAATCCCTGCAAGCTAACAGCGCTGTTGACGACTTTGAACTATAATGCGTACACGGCTCGCGGCGAAAGCAATAGACTTTAATAGAGCTACGACGAAAGTAAGAGAATGAAACAGTTTACATCCAACGAATAACAATTATTTCCGACAGGTCCAATTTTTAAGTTCAAGAGGCTTCAGTTTTCAGTGAGACTTGCATTTTTTGTCACGATTAATGAATCGCAGGGGCATCTGTTAAATACTGCGGAGTGGATTTGACGTTTCCATATTTCTCACATGGACTTTATGTCGCTTGCTGAGGGGCGGGCTCACCAAAGAATTTATTCATATTAGATCCTGGACAAGTAACAAGAAATAACGTTTTTACTAACGTTGTGAATTAAATAAATCTATGAATGTTACATACCACGTATTTTCATTACTACCTTTCTTTGTTTGGATATTGCACTTCTAATTTTGTACATTATCCAAGGTCTTATCTCTATATTTAAAACGCAATGTTCCTTTTGACTGATTGACTTATCATCGCGTAGCCCAAAACACTGAAGATAGACACTTGAAATTTACAGAGGGTGTTGATCTTTCTCTGTAGGCGTCATTTATGACGCGATTTTTCGATATTCCGTCCGTAAGGGGGGTGAAACATTTGTTTGAAAATACGTTGCTATTTAGGCAATTTTGAAACTAGAACTACAAAATTTCGGATTTTAATTCAGAATTAGAATGTAAAACACACATGTTTCGATATTGTTGGAAATTCGACCAATAAGGGGGTGAAATACGGGATGCCAAATTGACTTTTCAAAAATATGTTGCTGTTCACTCAAATTTCAAACTATAACTATGAAACGTAGGATGTGGAATCTTGATCAGTATGAAAAAGACAACAGTTTCTCTATTTTTGGAAATTCAACAACTAAGGGGGTAAAATAGGGGATCAAAAATTCTTTTCGAAAACACATTGTTGTCAAGACAAAGCTAGAGCTGCAAAAATTGGTATTTGTCTTGTTCGTTAGAATTTGAAAAATATGTGTTTCGTTATTTTCGGAAATTCAAGTGTCAAGGGGGTTAAATTGGAGAGGGGATGTTTTTCGAAAATCTTTTGCTATTAGGGCAAAAGCTACAACCACATAAATTGGTATATGTTTTCTCAGTGAGAATTAAAAAGATACTCGTTTCGATATTTTCAGGAAATTAATCATTTAGCGGGTTAAAAATGGGATGACACGTATTTTTCAAAATACATTACTACTCAGATAATTTTGAACCCAAAATTACATAAATTGCCATTTGGACACTTGGTTGGAAAATCCGATATGGACTCTTGGTCAGGATCTAAAAAATACGTGTTTCGGTGTTTATGAAAATTCAACAGCTAAGAGGGTAAAACAGGGGATCATAAATGTTTTTTTGTAAACACATTGGTATTCAGACAATTTTGGAGCTGGAGCTACCAAAATTAGTATATGTATTGTTCGTTAGAAAAAGGAAATACATGCTTCGGAATTATTGGAAATTCAACCATCAAGAGGGTTAAACTGCGGGGATTTTTTTCGAAAATCTTTTGTTATTAAGGTAATTTTGAATCTACAACCACATAAATTGGTATATGTTTTCTTGGTCAGAATGAAAAAGATGTGTTTCGATATTTTCAGAAAATTAATCATTTAGGGGGTGAAAAGGGGATGAAACATTTTTTGAAAATACGTTGCTACTAAGCCAATTTTAAACCCAGAATTACTAAAAATATTTACATACTTGGTTGGAATTTAAAAGTCACATGTTGGGGTATTTTTCGAAATTCAACTATTAAGGGGTGCCATAGGGGGTTACAAGTAGTAAAATCAAATGTTCAAATGTTTGTGAATCTTAAGAAACTTAACTACGGGGGCATCAGTCTCTAAGGCTTTCAAACTAATTAAACTAACTTAAAATGACTTAGACTAACTTATGCTAAGGACAACACAAACACCCATACCCGAGGGGCGAATCGAACCCCCGACGGCGAACAGCAGCGCGAACCGCAGCATGGCGTGTCAATACGCACGGACATTCAGCCGCGCCCACAAGTAGTATCATAACATTTCATTATGACAGTAATTATGCTATATCTATGAAAATTTATATTAAGAGGGAGAAACACTGGTGCAGCCCAACCAGCCTACGCATGCGAAGCAGCGGGCGTTTATCTAGTAGCTCATATATTCTCCCATAAACATGTTTTAGGAAAGAGGAGATGGACAGAGGGAGAAGGGATAGGAAAAGTACAAACTAAAGACTTGAATAAATAAATAAAATACATACATAAATACCCGGACAACGACGGGTTTTCACCTAGTGCTAAATATACAATTATTTCATGTCTCAGAATGTGTCCAGTTCATTCCTTCTCTTATGATATAAAAGAAATTCCTTTTCTCCCCAATTCTGTGCAGGACCTCATTAGTTCACGATCTACCAATCCAACTTTCGTATGTAGCATTATCCTGTTTTTTTTTTTTTTTTTTTCTCAACTCTTTTGTGTACATTACACTCCCATACCACGCTACGCTCCACTCGCTTGCAGAAAACAGTAATTTTGGATGACAATATATTTCGCTTCTTCGGAATTAATTTTCTTCCCATGGCTATTCTACATCTTATAGCTTCTTTACTTTGGCTATCAGAAGTTATTTTGCTATCCAAATCACAAAAGTAATTTACTACTTTTATTGTCTCAGTACCTAACCCAATTCTTGCTGCATTGCCCGATTTTCTGACACTACATTCAATTACTCTTGTTTTGTTAATGTTCAACTTATATCCTTTTTTCAAGTCGCTGTCGATTCCGTTCAATTGCTCTTGTAGGTCCTTTACAGTGTCATCAGAAAACCGCAAGGTTTTTATTTCTTCTCCCTGGACTTTAATTCCTTCTCAGAATTTCTCATTGCCCTCCTCCACATCTTGTTCAGTTTACAGATTGAGTAATATTGGGGAAAGGCTTCAACCCCGAATTCGGAGTCTAACAGTTTTTACATACGTCCATAATATTGCAACACTACTTAAGAAATTTATAGATCTGTAATTTTCACACTTCTCTGGATTTTGTTTCTTTGGAATTGAATTCTGGGGGTATTTCGCCTGCCTCATACATTTTACTCACTACGTGAATAGTTTTATCCCTCAACAATGTCAGCAGTTCAGAGAGAGTATCATCTACTCGAATGGCCATGATTATACTCAAATGTATCAGTGCTGTGTCAGATTTGTCTCGCAGCATCGTACCTCTTACCTCACTGTCATCTATTTCATGTTCTCTTTCAACAATACTGCCTACAAATTCGTTTCCCTTGGACAGGCATGCAATATATTCCTCCCACCTTTCAGCTTCCCCTTCTTTGCTTAGCACTGATATTGCGACGGCGATCTTGATATTCATGCAACTGCATTTGTTCTCTCTAGATGTTTCTTATTTCCCCGTCAATCACCTATCTTTCGCCTAGTTATACATTGTACTACGGACTTATATCTGTCCTCTAGCCACTGCTGCTTAGCCCTTCTGCACTTTATGTCAACCAGATTTTTCATACGTGTCTACTCCCTTTTGTCTGTTTCACTTGCTGCATATTCATATTTTTATCATTTCCTGTGTTATTAAATGTTTTCTATTGGGTCTTGTGCTTTTACCTATAAGATCCTCCGAGGCCTTGTCTACTGTGTCTCTCAGAGTTAATCATTCTTCAACTGCTGTATTATTTTCTCCCGTTTCGTTCCATCCTGTCTAACGTAGCCTCTGAATCTCTCAACCACCTCTGGTTTCTTCACTTTATCCAGGATACATCTCCTTAATGTTCTACTTTTTCAGGTTTCTGAAGTTTAAATCTGCAGTATCCAGCACGTTATGGTCAGAGTCTGTATCTGACCCTGGGTGAGTCTTACAGTTTGGGAACTGGTTGAGAAATGTATGTCTTACCATTATAAAATCTCGTACCTTCCGGTGTCTCCTGATCTCTTACATATATATAACCTTCTTACATGGTGATAAAATCAAGTCTTTGTGATTATTCAATTTTGCTATGCGCAAAATTCTACTGGGCTATCTCCTATTTCATTCCTTTTAAAATCTTTGTGAAGCTTATGGGACTTAATTGCGGGGTCAACAGTCCCTAAACATACAAACTACTTATGACTTACCTTATACTAAAGACAGCACAAACATCCATGCCAGTGGGGGGATTCGAACCACTGACGTTGAACGGCCTCGTGCTCGGCCGCTCCGCCGCGGCCTTCTACCCAGTCAATATTCACCAACTATTTTTCCTTGATTTCCTTTTCGTACTACTAAGTTCCTGTGTCTTCTCCTTTAACTGCCTGAATAATTTTTTATCTCATCATACTTTTCTTTCCATCTCCTCCTCGGCTGTGCTAGTATGCATATAAAACTTGTACTAATGTGGTCGGTGTACGCCTTTTATCTATCTTTGCTACGATAATGCGTTCACTATGCTGTTCACAGTAACTTACCCGCATTCCTAGTTTCTTATTCATCATTAGATTTAATCCTTTGTTCCCACCGACTGATGTATTTATAACCGTATAGTAAACTGACCATAAATCCTGTACACCCTGTCACCGAACTTCGCTAGTCCCCAGCATCAACGTCAACGTATCCGTAGCCGTTTCTCTTTTCAAATTTTCTAACATACTAATCGAATTAAGGGGTAGAACGTTTGACGCTATGAGCTGTAGAATGCCTGTTTTGTTTTTCTTGATGAAGACATCCTCCTGAATACTGTAAATGCGACATAAAGTCACTGAGGAGGCAAGCGACCATGATGAAATTATTGTGTAGTACTGCTGTGAAGCTGGTTAGGTCGCAAATTCTTTATTATAGGTCATACTTCATGTACTGCGGGCCGTCCTGAATAGTCCCCACCCGTAGATCCGAATGGGATACTACTTTAGCTTAGGAATATCTTACCCACGATGACTCCATCTTATATTGAATACAGCTGCATGTTCCCATGAAAAGTAACGACTGTAGTTTCCCCTTGCTTTCAGCCGTTCGCAATAGTTGCGTGGCAAGCCACGTTAGCTAACGTTGCAAGGCCAGGTCTATCTTCGAGACTGTTGTTGTGTCGCACAAGTCTAAAGTGCGCGCCACCTACTTTCGCCGCGCGCCGCCATTCACGCACGGCGCGGCGTTCTTACGACGTCAGCCACGAGCGCCCTCTGCTACAACTCCGCTCGTGGCCACCACTGAACGACATCGTTCACTTGGGACTGAGATAGGAACCAGTTAACACTTTGGAATCAGATAGGCACCAGTGAAGACTTGGCTATCGAATAGGCACTAGGCAGGCCTCTAGCTCAACTATGTATCAGCATTTTGCAGTACTGAGCTATGTAAAAGTTAAGTATTACTAAGTCTCTAAGAAATATATATCTCGTACTAATTTACTCTAGTGTTTCTAGTTTCTGCTGTCCAACTGGCTGGTCACCTCCTACCTGCACAAGCGTGCATCATTTATTCCTGTGTCGGTCTTTCTACTCGGCCACCGACACCTACGACGGAAACGAGACACAAAAGCGGCGACGAGGCTGGCACACAAAAACTGTTATCCATGTATCTACTGAAAAGGCTGCTGCCCTTCTTCAGGAACCACATGTTTGTCTGGCCTTTTCACAGATACCCTCCGCCGTCGTTGCACCTATGGTGAGATAGTTCCAACACCCTAGTCACCTACCCTCGCCAATGTCTATGGATCGTGGGGAGTGGAAATTTTCCGCATACAGACTAATTTGCAGTTTATCTTATGTTTCGTTTGTATTTCATTCTCCGATTTATGGTTCTTGTAACCGATATTTGCTAGCAAAATTTACGCCTTTAGTTTTAGAACAAATTAAAATGGAAAAACATTTTGAAATCACTAGGTAAAAGGTCTTCAAATAAAGAATAAATGAAAAGAAGTGGTCACTCTGCCTGTTAAAACCATTGACAACACGCTGTTTCAAGCTTCATAGTCTGTATAGCTCCAAATCACCTTCGAATGTAGTGATGTATTCTTCCTATTAATTTTAAGCGGTCAAAGAGTTGAATTTTAGTACCTCCTACCATCCCCGGCGTTAAAATTATGCAACCGTAAATGGAACTTCCCCGCAGTGGTCAAACTGCTGCTGTTCGTACATAAGCGACGTCATGATTAGGTTTCTAGTTTCCTGAGTGCGGGTTGCTGGGGGAGCTGAAATATAAACTTAGTTCTGCTGCGGTTTTGTCATCAGTTTCACTTGGAGTTAGTTGAGTTGTCGTAACTAAATCACCGCTTTGCTCGAATATGGCTTTGACCGTTACGTCCATTTCGGTAACCGCAAAGGGTGCTTCCATAGATGCGAAATGTCTCGCACTAGCAACGAAAACGTTTCATTTGATTTTTTTTAAACTCGCAAGACATGCGTGCTGGACTGTAGACTGTGAATATTGTAATACTTCTGTTTCATCGTTAGTGCCTAACCTGATAACGCGATACAGCTCTTTTTTAAGAATTTCCTCTGCTTCCACTATCTTCAAGATAATAATGGCAACTATTTCAGATGAGACAGACTCTAAGCATTACCGACGTCCTCTCATCTGAAACAGAACTGTAACTAATAATCCTGCCTTAATCCCTTCCATCATACATCATTTTATTTTCCTCAAAATATCAATATTCTATAATACACACCTTCCATATTTCACTAACAGTAACTGTTTTTGGATTTTTGTTTTATTATTATTATTATTATTACCTTCATTATCATAATAATTTTACCTGTAAATTGATCAGAAAGTATATGTAAATGTGGAGAAATGTACGATATAGTATGTGAAATGGTAAATTGTACAACCTGTTATATAATAATATCCTCTATCACGATGTTTGTTCGGGATGATCTCCGAAATTTCTCAACTGATCTTAAAGGAATTTTCCACAGTGTGCTTGATTTGGCCCACCTTAAAATATGGGATAGTTTTTATCTCTATTAATAAACTCATTATTATTTTTATTGCAAATTTGTTTATCTGCGTTTGGTAAGTTCTAATAATTACGCTGTCCTTCGACTTGAAATGTCAGCTAGAGTAAAAGTTGTCGGTTGGAAATCTAAAGGTCAGTATTCATAACTCGCTGGGACACATTTTTCCATGTTTAGTTTTAACCAAGCCTTCACCTCAGAAGCGACACATGGTTGGGATTACATGTTAAACTATAGGTTCCCTTTTCCGGTTTGGATAACTGGGATGGATTCCGGGCATGTTAGGCGCGAAAGTGTCGTTAAATGGAGACTTGCACTAGGCCTCTGAGCCACACGAAATTATTATTATTATGTTCGATTTAGGTGGTTTCCTGGTGCTACAATGTACACTAGACATTTCTTCCATACTTGCATAACGGATAACGGTGCTTTTCAAATTTTTCGTATATTTAATATTATTTTCTGTTTCATTAAGTGTGTTTGCCTCTGTAACTTATAAAATAATAGGTGACGGGGAATTTTAATGCGGTAGGTCAACACAAGAAATGTTACACTTTCTGCGGAGCTATGAACATAGTTTATTGTATGATTTTCCAAAGAGTTACCGCACAAAGGTATAATTTTTTAAATGTAAAAATAGTTTTTTCTATCGTGTACTCGATTCGTTGAAACCAGCTGCGTCCAAATCAATTTAAACTACATTCCTATCACTGTTAGTTTGGGAGCTACAACCCTTCTAAGTTTTTGGGGGCGGACTGGTGGGCATGAGACAGTGGGCCGTGCCCCAGGGGATAGCCACTCGGTCAGTCAGCTACGCTATCACAGCCTCCGCCCCCGGAACTTTGAAGGGTTGTAGCTCCCAAACTAACAGTGATAGGAATGTAGTTTAAATTGATTTGGACGCAGCTGATTTAAACGAATCCAATACACGATAGAAAAAACTATTGTTCCATTTAAAAATTATATCTTTGTGGTGTAACTCTTTGGAAAATGACACAATAAACTATGTTCATAGTTCCACAGAAAGTGTAAAATTTCTTCTGTTGACCTACCACATTAAAATTTCCCGTCACCTATTATTTTATAAGTTACAGAGGCAAATACACTTAGTGAAACACCCTGTATATATATATATATATATATATATATATATATATATATATATATATATATATATATATATATATATATATATACCTAAACCCGGCGTTGTGCCTGGGCATTTATTTATTTATTTCTTCAAGTTTTGCGTTAGAACTTCTCATACTCCTTTTCTCTCTGTCCATTTCCTTTTTTTAATAAGGTTTCATATTTACGGGAGAGTATTAGAGAAATAAGAGTGTCTTGCATAATTGCAATATCGAAACAAAGAAAGGTTGTTATCGAGATGCAAATGATAAGTGACCATAATACATTCATTTAATTCAAAACGTCATTATAAACAATATTACTGGTTATTTGTCCAAGATCTAAGATGAATAAATTCTTTGGGGAGCCCACCTCTGTCCAAGTGACGTAGTTGTCCGTGTGAGAAACATGGTGATGTCAAAACCACTCTGCAGTATTTAATGAGTTGCACTGTGATTTATTAATCGTAATAGAAAATGCAAGTCTCACTGAAAAGCACAGTCTCCTGAAGTTAAAAGGTGTACACTGTTTGATTCTCTCCCTTTACCTGTAGTTCTATAGAAGTCATGATTTCGCCTACAGCTAAGTATGCTTCACAGTTGTCAACAGCTTTCAGGAATTTCTCTTTCAGCTGACTGGAATACAGCACGCACCAGGTTTAAATCTATTACTTATTTACTACAAAATGTATTGGTAACAGTTTTTTTCCTGACATACAGCACTTATACAAATGAATATATACCTTCAAAAATTATACAGTTTTTCAACATATAATTCAATAAATATGAGATAATGTATTCTGCGATGGGTAACAACCTTTCACATCATGCACCACGTTTTAATACATCTGCCTATATACAGAGTGTTACAAAAAGGACGGCCAAACTTTCAGGAAACATTCCTCACACGCAAAGAAAGAAAAAAATGTTGTATGGACATGTGTCCGGAAACGCTTAATTTCCATGTTAGAGCTCATTTTATTACTTCTCTTCAAATCACATTAATCATGGAATGGAAACACACAGCAACAGAATGTACCAGCGTGGCTTCAAACACTTTCTTACAGGAAATGTTCAAAATGTCCTCCGTTAGCGAGGATGCATGCATCCACCCTCCGTCGCATGGAATCCATGATGCGCTAATGCAGCCCTGGAGAATGGTGTATTGTAATTCAACCATCCAGAATACGAGCACGAAGAGTGCGGGGTTGCGTAGACAAGAGCTTTCAAATGCCCCCATAAATGAAAGTCACGAGGGTTGAGGTCAGGAGAGCGTGGAGGCCATGGAATTGGTCCGCCTTTACCAATCCATCGGTCACCGAATCTGTTGTTGAGAAGCGTACGAACACGTCGACTGAAATGTGCAGGAGCTCCATCGTGCATGAACCACATGTTGTGTCGAACTTGTAAAGGCACATGTTCTAGTAACACAGGTAGAGTATCCCGTATGAAATCATGATAACGTGCTCCAGTGAGCGTAGGTGTAAGAACATGAGGCCCGATCAAGACATTACCAACAATTCCCGCCCAAATGTTCACAGAAAATCTGTGTTGATGACGTGATTGCGCAACTGCGTGCGGATTCTCGTCAGCCCACACATGTTGATTGTGAAAATTTACAATTTGATCACGTTGGAATGAAGCCTCATCCGTACGAAAATGAGCTCTAACATGGAAATTAAGCGTTTCCGGACACATGTCCACATAAGATATTTTCTTTCTTTGTATGTGAAAAATGTTTCCTGAAAGTTTGGCCATGTGCGTCAGTCACACTAAAACTGAGACATGGCTTCATCGATTTGAATGTTATTCTATTTGGGCTTGAAAAAAAACCCAAGAAAAACTGGAACAAATAAGAAAGGAAAAGCTAAGAAATTGAAATTGGCATTGTATTTTATGGGCTGTCATACTGTTCATCGGACTGCGATAAAATTTTGCACACTTCAGCTTCAAATCTACATTAGATTTCTTACGATGCTTGGCGGAGGGTGCCTTACTCCAGACTTCGTCACCGTTTGAGCAATATCTATTTGCCAGGTATTGGCAGGTATTTTTCATATACAGGGGAGGGAGGAGATGAACAGCAAGAGGGCACAGGAGGAGATTTGAAAAGAGCTCCGAAGGCAATGACAGTGGTATGTGGGTGATGAGGTGGATAAGGGGGAGTATGGGAAGGAGTACGAGGCAGACATAGGTAGGCGGAGACAAGAAAGGTGTTACAGTTAATATATACCCCAAGTAACGCCGGGTTTTCAGGTAACTAGTACATTGAGAAGCCAAAGAGGACAATGAGGTAAGGAACAGGGAAGAAATTGAGGGAAGTGAAGGGCAGAGATTAAGGAAAGAAGTAAAGATGTATATCAATTCCCATACGCATTTAGTAACTGAAGCATTGTCGGATCCGTTTGTGTACAATAAATAAAGAAGAAAATTACACCGAAACCCGTCGGAAAGCCATATACAGGGTGTCCCAGATATCTTGTCCACCCAAAATATCTCTGGAACAATAACAGCTATTGGAAAACGACATTCACCGGTATCAATGTACGGCTGGGGCCCATGAATGTACACATTTGGAAACATTCTAAAACGAAAGCAAATGTGTTTTTTAACACAAACTTATGTTTTTTTAATGGACACCCTATATTTTTTCTTTAGCAATCCATAGCATGACAAATCATATAAACAATGGCATTGATTGCATCGCAATATTCCAATTACATCCCGAGATATTGCGACGCGAAGTTGACGCGTGAAATACGCGAAACGCGCGGCTAGCGCACGTCCTGAGCAGCATGGGGTTGTCGTCTGAGTCTCAGGACGTGCGCCGAGAACCGAACAGCGGCCGCCTTGCAACTCGTGAGCCACACAAGTTCTCCAGCCACGCCTCCAGGCGGCGTTCACGTCAGCCAACCGTCTAAAGCAAACAGTCGAGAAACTTCATACGGGAAACAGTGCCCTTTGACAGCTCAAGCGGAGCTAGCGCTCCAAGCGGCCAGTACGCAGTAATAGAAGACCGAACTGGTACATTCTGAGAACATATCAAAATAATAATCAGCCAACCATTTGCAATAGTAGTAGTTTGATAAACTTGAGCACGGTTTCGACGGATATAAGCCCGTCTTCTCCAGAAATGCATGATCCTTATAATCTAGGGCAGTGTTTATTTTTTAACCTTTTTCGAATATGCCACCTCCTTCCAAACAAAATTACTGTGGTGAACCCCCCCCCCCCCATACCTCACGAGCCGTAACAAAACTATGTTGTGTTGTAGAAATTTTTAGCAATCAGTCGTGAACATTTATTTATTGGCAGATCTAGATTTCGACCACCGTGTGTTCATTATCAATGCTTAAAAACTATTGAAATACTTAAAACATCTCGACCTTGATGTTCGATCAACGTGGTCCACGATTTTAAGCATTTGCAAGTCGAATACAGTCGTTGAGCACACATTCTACCATGGAATCAAGCCTGATAAAAATTATGTTATCTCTCATTTGCTTCATCTTTCTTTTAAACTATTGGACGAAGTTTTCTTTTGTGTATACCTCGGAATGATACACAGATTTTTACGTGATTTTTAACAGAAAAAAATATTTTGTTAACGACTATTTAGCATTTCAGCAAGACACTTGAGCGAATTATGCTCATTAAGAAAGATCCCACTGATAGTTTGTGAAGCAGATCTTTTTTCGATTTTTTTAAAATTACTTACCGTATTAAATTCTTTTTCTGAAAACAGTTTTCAGATTTTGTGATTATTTATTATTAACACTTTGTGCTATAAAGCAATCTATGGTGTATTCAATTCACAATGAATATTACACAAAGAATTACTTAATTTTAACATTAAATTTAACTTAGGCATACATTTTTGTATTAATGAGCCCTTAGTAGCTTTACGATGCAAGTACTACCTCCGGTCACGGCGACCCCGCCCGCACGAAAGACTTTGCGACCCACTGTTTGACAAACACTGATCCAGGGAATGTGATTTACTACTAAACGATACGTCAGTGTATTTGGACTCATCAAACGGATGTTTAACCACTGTGATATGCAACTACAGTATCACGTGCATTTCTGAACAAGACGAGTGTACATCCGTCGAGACCGTGATCAAGATTATTAAACCATTATTGCTAATGGCCTGCTGATTACTAATTTGACGTCCTCTAACCATTGCTGAGACGCAGTCATATTTAAAATATTCTGAGGACATGGTGTTTTAATGTTATTTTCATATTTCCTTGGCACAAAAGTGGTGGTGAATATCTAATACAACACGAAAATTTAATTAAACCAATGTGACCTCTCCCATTAGTGTTTGTAATTAATAACAAAAGATAAAAGGTAAGTGTAGTATAAAACCTCGCAAAATATCGTCCAATAACGTTCTAAGACCAGAAATCAATTGCAACCTGATGTGTTAGAGTTTAAAAGGAATTATCGTAATTATATTTGCCTGCTCGACGCGTACTTTCACGTTCGACGAGGATTTAGGACATTTTAATGTATTCAAAACTAGACACGATATTTACTTCTTAAACCCCAGGTGCTACACCCCCTTACAAACGCCCTTTTCGCTTTGTCCTTGCTCTTATGTCTTTATTACTTAGTTAATCCAGTATCAAAATGTTCACTTTCAATAGTCTGACCTGCTAATACCAACACTTCGCAATCTGAAGTAGGCCATGTTAATTAGGTCACAGTTCTTTTACATACCAGATAGCATCAAATGTCTGAAATTGCCAGCCAGCATTAAAAAATTGAATGAATTTCTGAATGACACCTCTTTCTACTCACTAGATGAATTATTACATTGAAATTAGTAATCTTACAAAACAATAAAATAAGTAAAATAAATGAAAAAATATATGTCATGTAATGTTATGTTTTACTAAACTAAAATGTTCCACATTATTACGGAATCACTTAGGCCCATTCATGATCTGTGGAACAAGTATAAATCTAATCTGATCTAATCTACTAACTCATATAAGGAGGTAAATACCAAACTAAGTCGACATATAGGAACTTTGAACTAGAAGTACGAAACTATAGTAAATCTTCTGAAAAAGTTGATTATCTGCAATAAGAAACGTGCAGACATTTTCCTACAGCAGTAACATCATGAAATAGTGTTTGCTTGTTCATCTTGATCAACGATGACTAGGGACTCCGGCTGCATTCTTAATTTTATAAATACACACCGTCAACCCTGTAATTACTAGTTTGTTTAAAACAATATTACAAAATTCGAATTCCCTGCTCAGTACATAAATTTTAAAGGATTTTTCCATGTATACAGGTCCTACAATGATTAAGTATGACGTTGGCCTGAAAATTTAACCCTTTCCACTCTGCACCAATTACACAGTTTTTGTCCATGTTGACTAATGTTTTTCAACCAATTCCTTGGTTTTTTAAGAAGCCGCGAAAAGAAATAAATTAGGCTATTTACATTGAAGTTTGAAACTTCCTCTTCCTAATGCAAGTTTACAATTTCTCCGGAGTATAAGTAGTATTATTTGTACAATTTTGAAATTTGAGTGTTTTCCCAGAAGAAAAACTTCATAAACTCATCCTTTTTAATATTTTCAAGGAATAAGCCTGTGCGAAAGAATATTTTATTAAGACAAGCAAAAATAAATAAATAAATAAATAAATAAATAAAATAAAAAATAAAAAAATAAAATAAAATAAAAATACAAAATTATATACAAATTTTCATTTTTTGTTTGTTTTCTCTTTGAAACAAGAGTAATCTCTACTTATCAGTTTCCTACAACAAAATGCATAAAATGTTCTCACTTTTCAGGAAGGAACTTGTGGACGAGGCAATCCTGAACGTGGTCTGCCCTTAGGAGCCCTACAGAAAGGAATCAAGGGCATGTCTTATTTCAGAATCAACATGTAATAGTAACATGGACACCAAATGCTTTATTCACAGGGACATTACCAAATATGCTCTATCATAGCTGTCGTTTAATCTGCATGTAATGTGCTTAATGTTAAGTTTTGTGATGGACCATCAATAAATGTCAATGGAAAACCGTAAATCATACTTTTTATAAAATAATATTAAGGTTACATAAACTTCAGATTATTTGTATTCTTAATTGAAAAAATCCTAAGAGCATTTTGTTCCCGGGTAAGGGTAATACTGCGACACTAAGTCGCACTACTCACCACCACGACAAATACTTTCCTCTTAACGTCAACAGAAAAATATGTATGGTTCCCTACGATACGTAAACTGGGTTGATGGCGCTAGTAAAAACATACGACCCGCCGTCGTAAAACTTTTCCCTCAGTCAAACGCTCGTTATCGAACAAATTTATTATTACAGTGGCGCATTTAAACGGATCAATGACCGTATGTCAATGCTTTGCTCCCGCTGCTCTGCCTGGCGTGTTTCACTATGAGGGGATAAAAGCATTTGGCACTTCGCCAGCTCTTGGCGAGAGTAACCGCTTATACGCAACGGGGGAGCGAGGCCGATTGCGATTTCGACCTCTAATTTACGAGCTATATCACGGGCCCATAAATCTCAGAACCTCTGGCTGCTGCACCAATCCCAGTTGGGAGGATCAGAACTCAAGTTACGAGCCACACTTTGCGTTTCCCTCAGCCCAGACCCCCCCCCCCCCCGCCGCAATCTCTATTCGAGATCGTTCTGTCCTCATTCCACCCTTAAGTGTGCAGCACAAATTAGACGAGAGAGAAAATTAGACGAGAGAGAAAGTCCTTCCAAAACTAATTAAAGGGACTCACGGCAGAGCTTGAAGTAATTCTCTAGAAGGAGACACATATCAAGTTAAATCTAGAACGTTTAACATGATATTGTTTGCACAGTATCATCAAAAGCACAGCACTGGCTATGAAAACAGGCAGATTAGCTGCTCTAGGAAATGGGAGTGTGCTATGCGAGGGTTGCAACTTAAATAGTGGCAATTATTTATTCACAACCGATACAACAGCGTTACATGTTTGCACCTCTTAGTGCTCTTCAAAGTGGTCAACAGCGTCGTTTAGAAGCCGTTGCCAGCGATGTGGAAGGCGTAGCATACCGTTAGCAGAGCCTGTTCTGTTGATGGTGCGAATGGGTCTACTGCCTGTCGAATTTCTGGAACGGTTATGAACCGAAAGCCACGAAGTGGTTCCTTCATCTTCCGAAACAAATGAAAATCACAAGGACTTAAGTCCGGGGAGTACGGTGTTTGTTGTACATACCAAGAGATGTATCTCTGTAACCAATAAAAATTGGACACACGTAATATGAAGTTTTAACTGCAAATCGTCTTTATTACTACCTTCTAAAATATTTGCTATTTTTCCTGAAACATGCTTTAGTTAACAGATGAAATATTTGTTTTTGGTGAGCATTACTTGAAGCTATATCAAAGTGAAAGGTCTATGTATAGACACCTGAGCTTGTTCATTACATACATAGGCGCCTCAAACCGCAGGGGCTGGAAGTATGGAATCGCATTTAATAATGAGGATGTTAAAACATGTGAGCGACGTATTTACGTATGAACTGCATGAAAACAATTAATACGGTTCTCAATGGCAGTCTAAAACACAAATGTTTTAATCATCACAATATATCATGCAGTTTCGAAAAGTGATGTTAACGCGGTGATTCATTTGCTGTAACTTGACAACAAACGAAGTAGACGCGTGAAGCTGACGACTCAACAAATGCGTACCATTTGAACGCTTCTTTGCTGTTAGACGTTCTATCGAAAGGGGCGCTGCAGCTGAAAACAACTTCCTTGTGCGTGTTGCACGTCTCGTATAAAAAGGGCTTAACGTAACGGAGTCACTATGTTTTCGAAACAGAAATAACAGAGTTGGATCAAGATTGTATGTGCCAGAGGACGTACAGCACGATAGTGTCATCAAGGTATTCAAGAGGTGTGCGGATGAGTTTTTGAAGTTTTTCTTCTGGGAAAACACTCAAATTTCAAAATTGTACAAATAATACTACTTATACTCCGGAAAAATTGTAAACTTGCATTAGGAAGAGGAAGTTTCAAACTTCAATGTAAATAGCCTAATTTATTTCTTTTCGCGGCTTCTTAAAAAACCAAGGAATTGGTTGAAAAGCATTATTCAACATGGACAAAAACTGTGTAATTGGTGCAGAGTGGAAAGGGTTAAATTTTCAGGCCAACGTCATACTTAATCATTGTAGGACCTGTATACATGGAAAAATCCTTTAAAATGTATGTGCTGAGCAGGGAATTCGAATTTTGTAATATTGTTTTAAACAAACTAGTAATTACAGGGTTGACGGTGTGTATTTATAAAATTAAAAATGCAGCCGGAGTCCCTAGTCATCGTTGATCAAGATGAACATGCAAACACTATTTCATTATGTTACTGCTGTAGGAAAATGTCTGCACGTTTCTTATTGCAGATAATCAACTTTTTCAGAAGATTTACTATAGTTTCGTACTTCTAGTTCAAAGTTCCTATATGTCGACTTAGTTTGGTATTTACCTCCTTATATGAGTTAGTAAATTAGATCAGATTAGATCAGATTAGATCAGATCAGATTTATACTTGTTCCACAGATCATGAATGGGCCTAAGTGATTCCGTAATAATGTGGAACATTTTAGTTTAGTAAAACATAACATTACATCGGCATTGCCGTACAGCACAGTGGTACGTCTGTGATGTGTTATCCTAATGCATTACGTTCCTACACGACAGACAGTCGAAGCACAGTAGTACTGTTCGTTTTTGGAGCATCACCTGCGACCACTTTGCGTAAGAAGCTGCAAAACGTTCTCTGCAACCCACCCATCATTTTGCATGTCAATGAGCGGGCGCATACAGCGCAAGCTGTGGCTGCTCTGTTCGGTCTATGAAACATTTGTGTTTTAGACTGCCATTGAGAACCGTATTAATTGTTTTCATGCAGTTCATACGTAAATACGTCGCTCACATGTTTTAACATCCTCATTATTAAATGCGATTCCATACTTCCAGCCCCTGCGGTTTGAGGCGCCTATGTATGTAATGAACAAGCTCAGGTGTCTATACATAGACCTTTCACTTTGATATAGCTTCAAGTAATGCTCACCAAAAACAAATATTTCATCTGTTAACTAAAGCATGTTTCAGGAAAAATAGCAAATATTTTAGAAGGTAGTAATAAAGACGATTTGCAGTTAAAACTTCATATTACGTGTGTCCAATTTTTATTGGTTACAGAGATACATCTCTTGGTATGTACAACAAACTGATTTGGATATTTTGACTGATTCTTTCGTCGGTTCTTGGTAGATCACCATATTGACTTTTATTTAAATAACCGGTTTTCGACGTAGTTTAAAGTCTGAATATGACCTAGTATGCCGAAAACCGGATAACTAAGTGGAAATGAACGTGTAGAAGATACACAAAATTCTACTTTTGAAGTAACTGTGATGATGTACTACCAAGAACCAACGGATAAATCAGTGAAAATTTCTTCATTTACATTTGCACTACGTTTGTTTGGATTCCATATTAACAGCTATATCTCTGTATTCAATAAAAATTGTACACAGGTGAAATTAAATTTTTAATGCTATTCCTCTATAGTATCACCTCCTAAAATACTTACGACTGAGTTGAAAAACTACGTTCCTCTGAGCAGGATACGAGTACACAGTCTCAAAAAAATTCCCGACTTGGCTTTATTCGTCAGCTGGGTTTCCCATTCAGTCGTCTGTGCATGCGCGAAGAAGTTCCATACGCGTGAGAGTAGTATCCATCCTATTCCGTCTACTAGCGATCGTATGCGTGCATCTTGTGCAAGTGGACGCGTCTACACTGTACGCGGACGGCGTAACCGGTGCATCATGCATAATCTCGTATTTCTCACGTCCCGTGTAGAAAGGGCTTTAGACCGCTCGCTCACAAGTGACTGTTTCCGTCGATTGTGCCAACACCACCTAGAAGACAAGGCCTTACAACAGGCCGTGCCTACGTCACACTTAGAGGCCCCGGCCGCCATCTGACTGGCCGGCCGCTGCGCGGCGGTGGGCGTGCCCCAGCCAACAGCAAGTGAGGTGGCGGCCGCGGCCTCTAAGTGTGACGTAGGCACGGCCTGTTGTAAGGCCTTGTCTTCTAGGTGGTGTTGATTGTGCGCACGCCGGTGACGTGAGACGGGCGAGTCCACTTGCTTGGAGGTAAGGTAGGTACGTCAGCAATGTGTGCTATCAGTAACAATAGTAGATTCGATTGCATAGTCTGGCCACAACAGTGTTTCTACTAAGCTCCAACCTCTGAAGTGGTAGAGTGAAGCGGGAGCTGGTACTCTTTTGATATCGCATTTATGGGCGGATTAATTAATTCCTTCCTTTCACTCTCTTCCGTAACAGGAGTTAAAGGCTATTCTTCCAAGAAAGATATCCCACCCCCAGGCCCCTATGCAACTCGTAACTCACAGGTCACGAAAAATCTTCCCACATCCCTCCGGAGCAAGAACACTGTTTTCTAAGAAAGATGCAATTAAAGGAATCCCATCTACCCTCATTCCCAGACCGTGGACAGACTCCATGGCAGTTGAGTCTGTGGGACTATCCCAGAACATCCTGATTATATAAAGACTAAATACAGAAAAGTGTGAAGTAATACACATGACCACTAAAAGAAATCCGCTGAACTTCAATTACAGGATAAATCAGTCAAACCTTAAGGTCGTAAATTCTACCAAATACCTAGGAGTTACAATTACGAACAACTTTGACTGGAGAGGACACATAGAAAATATTGTGGGGAAGGCGAATCAAAGGTTACGTTTCATTGGCAGAACGCTTCGAAGATGCACCAGCTCCACAAAGAGACCGCCTACATCACACTTGTGCGTGCTCTCCTGGAGTACTGTTGCCCCTTGTGGGACCCTCACCAGGTGGGACTGGCGGAAGACATTGAGAAGGTTCAGAGAAGGGCAGCTCGTTTTGTTTTATCACGTTACGGGGGGGGGGGGAAGCGTCACGGAAATGTTGCAAGAATTGGGGTGGAAATCATTAAAAGAAAGACGTTGTCCATTGCGGCGTGATCTGTTTGCAAAGTTTGCAACGATTTAGGTGTTCTTTCTTCCCGCGCGCTATTAGAGAATGGAACGGTAGAGAAAAGTTATGAAAGTGGTTAATGAACCCTCTGCCAGGCACTTAAATGTGATTTGCAGAGTAGTAGTTGTAGTTTGGCGACCCCTTCTCGTATCTCATATTGCCTTACTATAGCCAGTTATTGTTAAAGTTAGGTTGGTATACAGAGGTTTTCAGTAATAGAAAAAGATATTAAAAGTTATCTGATGTTATCGAGTATCTAAAGATTTACAGTTCGCAAACTGATTGTACATAATATTATTGCGATAAGTACTAGAGAATAGCCACACGGATATAGCTGCACGGTCTAAGAACCATGTCACAGACTAAGCTGGAGCTCCAGCCGGAGGTTCGTGTCCTCTTTCGGGCATGGGCGTGAGTGTTGTCCTTAGCATAAGTTAAACTGAACAGCCAAAGAAACTGGTACACCTTCCTATTATCGTGTAAGGTCCCCGCCAGCACCCAGGAGTAGTTTGTAAGCCTAGGTACTGATGACCACTATAGTTAAATCCCCTATATTTAGAAACATTTGAACATTTTCACTCTCCACATGCACAGCCCCACACCATTTCAGAGCGTCAACCAGTTTAAACAGTCTCCTGGTGTCATGCAGGGTTCATTAATTCATGTCCCCCATACTCCAACACGTACATTTGATCGATACAATTGGAAACGACTCTTCAGTCAAGGCAGCTTGTTTCCAGTCATCGACAGTCCGATGACGCGCCCAGGCGAGGCGTAAGGCATTTTGTCGCGCAGTCATTAACACATTCGCTGCTATCACCAGTGCAGGCCGCTAACCCACTAAACGGACGTGCTCTGAGAGCTGAAATCATACCCCTGCGAAACTTGTAAGTTCATGTTGTGCACGTACGTAATACTGACAGCAAAAGTAACGTCTGCGCAAGAGGTGGTGCTGGATATAGAAATGCAAGTATGCTTTAGCTGCATGCTGAATGCTGTTTGACGCTTATAAGCGTATACTGTTCAGTCTTCCCACTCTTTTTCAGGTTATAAGGTTGTTTCACCGCCATTGCAAACAATTCACAACACAGACGACTAAAGACGAAAAGATACAACTGCAGACAAGAAAATGTTACGTGATATTTCGTTGGTGGCTTGTACTAACACGAGTGCACAGCCGAACAAACTAAACTGAGTACTCAGCTAGCGAACGCGTCACGTATAAGCGTTAGCCGCACTGGCTTGTTTTTTTTTTTCCTTTATTGTATTTTTAAAACCAACTGTAAACAGTTGGCAGGCTGGCAGCAGCTGCGGTGGCTGCTCTTCAACCATGTGACATACATGAATTGACAACAAGGGACAATGTATAAAAAGAGGAACAAAAATTGTGGAATGTTAAAACTATTTACACGCTGAGTTTTTGACAGACTAAAACGTACATGGACAAAACGGGACAAACATATATCAGGGAAACGAGAACAGACGAGTAGTAATAAAAAACACACATAGTCAGTAAAAACAGCTGGCCACGGCGACGAGTTTAAAGTATATTACAGGACAAAACACAAAGACACTGGACGGTGCACAGAATAAAACTTGCGGACGGCGAACACGGAGGCACTGATTAAAAACACACGACACTGGACACACTGGCACTGTACACATTGGTAAAAAAGTCGAGACGCCCCCGCATGGGGTGGGGATGGGGATGGAGGGGGGAGGTGGAAGGGATTGGGGGAGTGCAGGGGGGGGGGGAAGGGGAGGGAAGAGAGGGAAGGAGGGGAGAGAAGGTTGGACGAGACTCTGGGCATGGGAGAGGGGCAGCCAAGCGGGCGGGAAGTAAAGGGGACGGGAGAGAGGGGAGGGGTGCTGACAGTACGGGGAAGGGATCATAGTTGGTAGGAGGGGTAGATATCGGAACGAAGTTCGGTATCCGGTAGAGGAAGGGTGCGGAAGTTGCCCTGGGAGAGGATACGGAGCGTATGTAGGTGAAGGCCTGGAGGAACAGTTTGGCGGAGGCGTGGCAGAGGCCTGGGATTGGTGAGGATAGGGTACACCAGAAGGTTTTGGGACTCGATTTTGCATGTTGTGTAAAGGAGACGGAGATGTTCGAGGTGTTGTAGGAGAGGAGGGAAGGGGATGAGGTCATAGAGGATCCGCGTGGGAGAAGGGAGTCTGATACGGTATGCAAGGCGGAGGGCGTGGCGTTCTAGGATCTGGAGGGATTTGTAGAAAGTAGGAGGGGCTGATATCCAGGCGGGGTGGAAGGAACAAAGGACGGGGCGCATGATTGATTTGTAGGTGTGAAGGACAGTGGAAGGGTGGAGGCCTCACGTCCGGCCGGTAAGGAGATTCAGGAGGTTTAGGCGGGACAGAGCTTTCTCACGGAGGGATTTGAGGTATGGAGTCAGTTTGCGGTCAAGGGTAAGGCCAAGGTATTTTAGGGTGGGGGTGTGACGGATTGGTCAGTTGTGGAGGGTAAGATAGAAATTGTGGAGGCGGAAGGAGCGGGTAGTACGACCTATGACTATTGCCTGGGATTTGTCGGGATTGACGGAGAGGAGCCACCGGTTACACCAGGAGGCAAACTCGGTGAGGTGGGACTGGAGCAAAACCTGGGAACGGGCAAGGGAGGGGGCGAGGGCCAGGAAGGCGGTGTCGTCAGCATATTGGAGGAGATAGACGGGAGGTTAGGGTTGAGGCATGTCGGCAGAGTAGAGGAGATAGAGGAGGGGAGAGAGGACTGAGCCTTGGGGCACCCCAGCGGAGGGGTAGAAAATACGGGAGTCGGAGTTGCAGACAGTGACATAGGATGGGTGGCGGGTAAGGAAGGAAGCGATGAGGCGCACGTAATTAATGGGAAGGGCGTAGAACCGGATCTTAAAGAAGAGACCGGAATGCCATACCCAGTCGTAGGCTTTTTGGAGGAAAAGGTTCTTATTGGCTGGGAGTGAGAGGATGTTGTGGCTGAGTAGGGTATAGGATGGGCCTGCCATGATGGGGTAGAGGAAGGGTCGGGGAGGGTAGATGAGGGGTGGGGAAGGAGGGGGACTGGAGGGGTCTTAAACTTGGGTCTCTAGACGGGAAAACGCGAAGTGGGAGTGGGCATGGGAGAAGGTGGCAAAGGTGTCCAGATTGAACACGGATCTGGCGGCCAGTGCAATCTGGTGGAGGGTGTGGGGACGTTGGAAGGAGTGGATGTTAGCGAGTACGGTGGTGACAAACCGGATAACGTCTTCGGCAGTGGGGGGAGGGACCAAGGATTGATTGGGGTGCATGGGAGGATCTAGGGGGCGGATGGGGATGGTGAGTTCGGGTTTGGAGGGAGCAGGGGGAGGGACGGATTTGCACTTGAAGGAGAAGGTAGGGTGGGGGCCGCCACAGATATTGCAGGTGGGAGGGGAGGTGAGGTTGGGACAGTGTTTATGGAAGTGGGAGTCTTTGCAGTGGGGACAGGTGGGAGGGTTTTTACAGTGCTGCGTCAGGTGATTATTATAAACGAGGCACCTGGTGCAGCGGTAGGCTTGCAGGGGGGATTGGGAGGGTTCTACCGTGTGGCGGCGATAGTAGATCAGCGCACCCTCGAGGAAGAGGTGGTCAAGGGAAGATGCGGATTCGGTAAATATCCGCATCAAACGGGTGGGGCCGGAGTCGCTGTTGATACGCTTGGCGGAACGGATGGAGATGTCATGGGAGTTGAATTGTTCCAACACCTCTTCCTCCGTAATCAAAGGACTAAGCGGTGAGTGCCGGAGGGCAGCGGGGAGGAAGTGGTTGGCGGGCAGAGGAGGCTATATAGTAGGGGGTGAGGGTGGCATGAGGGCCGAAAACGACCTTGGGGATGCGGGCGAAGATGTCGGTGTGGAGGGTGGGGCTGGGAGATTCCAGGAGGACAGAGTCTCGGTGGGGATTAATTTGGGAGATGGGGCGGAGGGGAAATACTTTCGGCTTAGGAGGGAGAGGTTTTTGTGTTCAAGAAATCGGGGATCAGGATGGGACAGTACATATGTGAACAGGTCGGGTTGGTGGCGAGGGGGATGGGGGCGGTGTCCATAGGGTCGGCAAGAGGGGGCGGAGGAGGAGGTGGGGAGGGAGCTTTCTTGGACTTGGTGGAGGGAGGGGGACGGTCCGTACTTCCCCGTTTCTGGGTACGCTTGGGGATGGCGCCAGTAGAAGCAGGTACAGAGACAGGAGCAGAGGCGGTGACGGAGGCATAGGTAGGAGGGGCTGGGAGGGAAACAGGATCGAGTGGGATTTCGATAGGAGGTGGATGGTGGGGTAGAAGGTGAGACGGAGGAAGGGGCGACAGTGGCGTATCTGCCACTGTGGCTCGGTGGTGCATCACACGGGCAGGGTTGACCGGTGCGTTGTAAGGGGTGGTGAGGGGGAGGGGGGACCTCATGGGATGGTGAAGCAGAGAGGATGACATGGAGCGGGAGGTTAGTTTGGGGAAGGCTTGAGGGGCTCCAGGTGATGGTTGTTGAGGCGAAGAAGGGGGTGGTAGTGAGAATGATGGGTGCTGTGTGGACAGGGGGCAGGGTTATTGTGGGAACTGCGGAGAGGGAGGAAGAATTTGATTGGGTGGACAATGAGGACGCCATGGGCAGCTCGTGCTGCAGGGGCGCAGTCAAGGGCAACGAGCAGAGACCGGCAGTGCGGCAGAGGCGGCGGCGGCACTACTGGACGGCGGCAGTGCTGGGAGGCTGTGGCGGCGGTGATTGCGGCGGCGGCGGCGGCGGCAGCACTGCTGGGCGGCAGCGGCGGCGGCGGAAGACCATGTGATGGGCCTGGGGGGGCGGAGGCAGCAGAGGACCAGGAGCTGGGTCTGGGGGGGCAGCGGTGGCAGAGGACCAGGAGCTGGGCCTGGGAAGGGGGCGGCGGTGGCGGAGGACCAGGAGCTGGGCCTGCGGGGGTCGGCGGCGGCGGAGGACCAGGAGCTGGGCCTGGGGGGCCGCGGCGGTGGAGGACCAGGAGCTGGGCCTGGGGGGCGGCAGCGGCAGAGGACCAGGAGCTGGGCCTGGGGGGTGGCGGTGGCGGAGGAACAAGAGCTGGGCCTAGGGGGGTGGCAGCGACCGCGGAGGACCATGAGCTGGGCCTGGGCAGGCGACGGCGGTGGAGGACCAGCAGCTCGGCCTGGGGGGGGGTTGGCGGCGGTGGACCAGGAGCTGGGCCTGGGGGGCGGGGGCGGAGGCAGCAGAGGACCAGGAGCTGGGCCTGGGGGGCAGTGGCGGCGGTACACCAGGAGCTGGGCCTGGGGGGCGGCGGCGGCGGAGGACCAGGAGCTGAGCCTGGGAGGGTTGTCAGCGGAGGACCAGGAGCTGGGCCTGGGGGGGCGCGGAAGCGATAAACCGGGATCTGGGCCTAGGGGGGGGTAGGCAGCGGAGGACCAGGAGCTGGTCCTGGGGAGGCGGTGGCGGCGGAGGACCAGGAGCTGGGCCTGGGGGTGGGCGGCGGCGGAGCAGGACCAGGAGCTGGGCCTGGGGGTGGTGGCGGGGTCGGCGGACCAGGAGCTGGGCCTGGGGGCGGCGGCAGTGGAGGACCAGGAACTGGGCCTTGGGGGGGCGGCGGCGGCAGTGGAGGACCAGGAACTGGGCCTTGGGGGGGGCGGCGGCGGCGGAGGACCAGGAGCTGGGGCTGGGGGGGCGGTGGCGGCAGAGGACCAGGAGCTGGGCCTGGGGGGGGCAGCGGTAGCAGAGGACCAGGAGCTGGGCCTGGGGGGGCGGCAGCGGCGGAGGACCAGGAGCTGGGCGTGGGGGGTGGCGGCTGCGGAGGAACAAGAGCTGGGCCTGGGGGTTGGCAGCGGCGGAGGACCAGGAGCTGGACATGGGGGGGCAGCAGCGGCGGAGGACCAGGAGCTAGGCCTGTGGGGGAGGCGGCGTAGTAGGACCAGGAGCTGGGCGTGGGGGGCAGCGGCAGCGGAGGACCAGCAGCTGGGCATGGGGGGCGGCAGCAGCAGAGGTCCAGGAGCTGGGCCTGGGGGGGTGGCGGCAGCAGAGGACCAGGAGCTCAGGAGCTGGGCCTGGGGGGGCGCGGAAGCGGTGGACCAGGAGCTGGGCCTGAGAGGGTGCGGCGGCGCCGGAGGACCAGGAGCCCGGCCTGGGGGGTGGCGGCGGCAGAGTACCAAGAGCTGGGTCTGGGGGGGCGGCGGCGGCGGAGGACCAGGAGCTGAGCCTGGGGGCAGCAGCGGCGGAAGACCAGGAGCTGGACCAGGGGGGGCGGCGGCAGCGGAGGACCAGGAGCTGGGCCTTGTGGGGGGCGGCGGCGGCGGAGGACCAGGAGCTGGGCCTGGGGGAGGGTGGCGGCAGCGGAAGACCAGCAGCTGGGCCTGGGGGGGCGTTGGTGGCGGAGGACCACTATCTGGGCCTAGGAGGGGGCGGCGGCAGCGGAGGACCAGGAGCTGGTCCTGGGGAGCTGGTGGTGGCGGAGGACCAGGAGCTGGGCCTGGGGGTGGGCGGCGGCGGCGCAGGATCAGGAGCTGGGCCTGGGGGTGGTGGCAGGGGCGGCGAACCAGGAGCTGGGCATGGGGGGCCGGCGGCAGCGGGGGAACAGAGCTGGGCTTGGGGGGGGCGGCGGCGGCAGAGGACCAGGAGCTGGGTCTTGGGGGGGCGGCGGCGGCGGAGGACCGGCAGCTGGGGCTGAGGGCGCAGCGGCGGCAGAGGACCAGGAGCTGGGCCTGGGGGAGCAGCGGCGGCAGAGGACCAGGAGCTGGGCCTGGGGGGGCGGCAGCGGTGGAGGACCAGGAGCTGCGCCTGGGGGGTGGCGGTGGCTGAGGAACAGGAGCTGGGCCTGGGGGGTTGGCGGCAGCTGCGGAGGACCATGAGCTGGGCCTTGGCGGGCGGAGTCAGTGGAGGACCAGCAGCTGGGCCTTGGTGGGGTTGTGGCGGTGGAGGACCAGGAGCTGGGCCTGGGTGGGGTGGTGGCGGTGGAGGACCAGGAGCTGGGCCTGGGGGTGGGCGGCGGCAGCGGAGGACCAGGAGCTGGGCCTGGGGGGGGCAGCGGCGGCAGAGGACCAGAAGCTGGGCCTGGGGGGCCGGCAGCAGCAGAGGACCAGGAGCTGGGCCTGGGGGGTGGCGGCGGCGGAGGAACAAGAGCTGGGCCTGGGGGGGTGGCGGCGACCGTGGAGGACCATGAGCTGGGCCTGGGTGGGCGACGGCGGTGGAGGACCAGCAGCTCGGCCTGGGGGGGGGGTTGGCGGTGGCGGAGGAACAGGAGCTGGGCCTGGGGGGCGGCAGCGGCAGAGGACCAGGAGCTGGGCCTGAGGGGGCGGCGGCGGTGGAGGACTGGGAGCTGAGCCTGGGGGGGTGTCAGCAGAGGACCAGGAGCTGGGACTGGGGGGCGCGGAAGTGGTAAACCGGGATCTGGGCCTAGGGGGGGTAGGCAGCGGAGGACCAGGAGCTGGGCCTGGGGGTGGGCGACGGCGGAGCAGGACCAGGAGCTGGGCCTGGGGGTGGTGGCAAGGGCGGCGGACCAGGAGCTGGGCCTGGGGGGCGGCGGCGGTGGAGGACCAGGAGCTGGGCCTTGAGGGGGGCGGTGGCGGCGGAGGACCAGGAGCTGGGGCTGGGGGGGCGGTGGCGGCAGAGTACCAGGAGCTGGGCCTGGTGGGGCGGCAGCTGCGGAGGACCAGGAGTGGGGCGTGGGGGGGGGTGGCGGCTGCGGAGGAACAAGAGCTGGGCCTGGGGGTTGGCAGCGGCGGAGGACCAGGAGCTGGGGCTGGGGGCGGTGGCGGCAGAGGACCTGGAGCTGGGCCTGGGGGGGGCAGCGGTAGCAGAGGACCAGGAGCTGGGCCTGGGGGGGCGGCAGCGGCGGAGGACCAGGAGCTGGGCGTGGGGGGGGGGGTGGCGGCTGCGGAGGAACAAGAGCTGGGCCTGGGGGGTTGGCAGCGGCGGAGGACCAGGAGCTGGACATGGGGGGCAGCGGCGGCTGAGGACCAGGAGCTGGGCCTGTGGGGGCGGCGGCGTAGTAGGAACAGGAGCTGGGCCTGGGGGGGCAGCGGCAGCGGAGGACCAGGAGCTGGGCCTGGGGGGGCGGCGGCGGTGGAGGACCAGGAGCTGGGCGTGGGGAGGGCCAGCGGCAGCAGAGGACCAGCAGCTGGGCCTGGGGGGGCGGCAGCAGCAGAGGTCCAGGAGCTGGGCCTGGGGGGGTGGCGGCGGCAGATGACCAGGAGCCCGGCCTGGGGGGTGGCGGCGGCAGAGTACTAGGAGCTGGGTCTGGGGGGTCGGCGGCGGCGGAGGACCAGGAGCTGGGCCTGGGGGGGCGGCAGCGGCGGAGGACCTGGAGCTGGGCCTTGCGGGGGGCGGCGGCAGCGGAGGACCTGGAGCTGGGCCTTGCGGGGGGGTGGCGGTGGCGGAGGACCAGGAGCTGGGCCTGGGGGGGGTGGCGGCAGCGGAAGACCAGCTGCTGGGCCTGGGGGGGCGTTGGTGGCGGAGGACCACTATCTGGCCCTAGGAGGGGGCGCCGGTAGCGGTGGACCAGGAGCTGGTCCTGGGGAGGCGGTGGCGGCGGAGGACCAGGAGCTGGGCCTGGGGGTGGGCGGCGGCGCAGGATCAGGAGCTGGGCCTGGAGGTGGTGGCGGGGGCGGCGAACCAGGAGCTGGGCATGGGGGGGCGGCAGTATCGGAGGACCAGAGCTGGGCCTGGGGGGGCGGCGGTGGCAGAGGACCAGGAGCTGGGCCTTGGGGGGGCGGCGGCGGCGGAGTACCAGGAGCTGGGCCTGGGGGGCGGCAGTGGCGGAGGACCAGGAGCTGTGCCTGGGGGGGTGGCGGTGGCGGAGGAACAGGAGCTGGGCCTGGGGGGTTGGCGGCAGCCGCGGAGGACCATGAGCTCGTCCTGGGCGGGCGGCGGCGGTGGAGGACCAGCAGCTGGGCCTGGGTGGGGTGGTGGCGGTGGAGGACCAGGAGCTTGGCCTGGGGGTGGGCAGCGGCAGCGGAGGACCAGGAGCTGGGCCTGGGGGAGGGCGGCGGCGGTGGGGGACCACGAGCTGGGCCTGGGGGGCGTCAGCGACGGAGGACCAGGTGTTTGGCCTGGGGGGCGGCATCGGCTGAGGACCAGGAGCTGGGCCTGGGGGGGTGGCAGCAGCCGCGGAGGACCAGGAGCTAGGCCCTAGGGGGGCGGCGGCAGCAGAGGAGCAGAAGCTGGGCCTGAGGGAGGGGCTGCGGCGGAGGACCAGGTGCTGGGCCTTGAGGGGGGCGGCGGCGGCGGAGGACCAGGAGCTGGGTTTGCGGGGGTGGCGGCGGCGGAGGAACAGGAGCTGGGTCTGGGGGGGGCGGAGGCTGCGGAGGACCATGAGCTGGGCCTGGGCGGGCGGGTGAGGTGTTGGACCAGCATCAGGGCCTGGGGGTGGCTGCAGAGGATCATGAGCTGGCCCTGGGGGGGCGGAGGCAGCGGAGGACCAGGAGCTGGGCCTGGGGGGTTGGCGGCGGCGGAGGACCAGTAGCTGTCCCTGGGGGGGCGGCGGCGGCGGAGGACCAGGAGCTGGGCCTGGGGGGGGCGGCGGCGGTGGACCAGCAGCTGGGTTTGCGGGGGGTGGCGGCGGCGGAGGAACAGGAGCTGGGTCTGGGGGGGCGGAGGCTGCGGAGGACCATGAGCTGGGCCTGGGCGGGCGGGTGAGGTGTTGGACCAGCATCAGGGCCTGGGGGTGGCTGCAGAGGATCATGAGCTGGCCCTGGGGGGGCGGAGGCAGCGGAGGACCAGGAGCTGGGCCTGGGGGGGCGGCGGCGGCGGAGGACCAGGAGCTGGGCCTGGGGGACGGCGGCGGTGGAGGACCAGGAGCTGGGCGTGGGGGGCCGGAGGCTGCGGAGGACCATGAGCTGGGCCTGGGCGGGCGGGTGAGGTGTTGGACCAGCATCAGGGCCTGAGGGTGGCTGCAGAGGATCATGAGCTGGTCCTGGGGGGGCGGAGGCAGCGGAGGACCAGGAGCTGGGCCTGGGGGGGGCGGCGACGGCGGAGGACCAGGAGCTGGGCCTGGGGGGGCGGCGGCGGTGGACCAGCAGCTGGGCCTGGGGCGGGCAGAGGTGGTGGGCCATGAGCTTGGCCTGGGGGAGGGCGGCGGCGGCGGAGGACCAGGAGCTGGGCCTGGGGGGCGGCAGCGGCGGAGGACCAGGAGTTGGGCCTGGGGGGGGCAGCATCGGCGGAGGACCAGGAGCTGGGCCTGTGGGGATGGCGGCAGCCGCAGAGGACCAGGAGCTGGGCCTGGTGAGGGCATCGACAGCGGAGGAACAGAAGCTGGGTCTGGGGGGGCGGTGGCGGCGGAGGACCAGGAGCTGGGCCATGAGGGCGGCGGCGGCGGCTGAGGACCAGGAGCTGGGCCTGGGGCGGGTGTCGGCGGCGGAGGAACAGGAGCTGGGCCTGGGGAGGTGGCGGCGGCCGTGGAGGACCATGAGCTGGGCCTGGGCAGGCGGCGGCGGTGGAAGACGAGCAGCAGGGCCTGGGGGGGCGGCGGCGGCGGAGGAGCAGGGGCTGGCCCTGGGGGGTCGGCGGCAGCAGAGGACCAGGAGCTGGGCCTGGGGGAGCGCCCGCGGCGGAGGACCAGGAGCTGGGCCTGGGGGGGCGGTGGCAGGCGCGGAGGACCAGGAGCTGGGCTTGGGGGGGGTGGCGGCGGCGGAGGACCAGGAGCTGGGCCATGGGGGGGGCGGCGGCGGCGGTGGACCAGGAGCTGGGCCTGGGGGGACGGTGGCGGCAGAGGACCAGGAGCTGGTCCGGGGGGGGTTTGGCGGCAGTGGAGGACCAGGAGCTGGGCCTGGGGTGTGGCGACAGCCACAGAGGATCAGGAGCTAGGCCACGGGGGGGGGGCGGCGGAAGAGGAGGAGCAGAAGCTGGGCCTGAGGGGCGGTGGCGGCGGACCAGGAGCTGCGCTTCGGGGGATGGCGGTGGCGGAGGAACAGGACCTGGGCCTGAGGGGGTGGCGGCAGCCGCGAAGGACCATGAGCTGGGCCTGGGCGGGCGACGGCGGTGGAGGACCAGCAGCTGGGCCTGAGGGGGGTGGCGGCGGCGGAGGACCAGGAGCTGGTCCTAGGGGGGGCGGCGGCGGCGGAGGTTCAGGGGCTTGGCCTGGGGGGCAGCGGCGGTGGAGGACCAGCAGCTGGGCCTTGGGGGTAGGCGGCGGCGGCAGAGTACCAGGAGTTGGGCCTGGGGGGGCGACGGCAGGGGAGGACCAGGAGCTGGGCCTGGGGAGGGCGGCGGCGGCGGAGGACCAGGTGCTGGGCATGGGGGGGAGGGAGGGGACAGCGGCGGCGGAGGACCAGGAGCTGGGCCTGGGGGGTGGCGACAGACGTGGAGGACCATGAGCTAGGCCACGGGGGGGGGCGGCGGCAGAGGAGGAGTAGAAGCTGGGCCTGAGGGACGGTGGCGGCGGAGGACCAAGAGCTGAGCCTTAAGGGCGGCGACGGCGGCGGAGTACCAGGAGCTGGGCTTGGTGGGGATGGCGGTGGCGGAGGAACTGGACCTGGGCCTGGGGGGGTTGGCGGCGGCCGCGAAGGACCATGAGCTGGGCCTGGGCGGGCGGCGGCGGTGGAGGACCAGCAGCTGGGCCTGGGAGGGTGGCGGCGGCGGAGGACAAGGAGCTGGTCCTAGGGGGGGCGACGGCGGCGGAGGACCAGGAGCTTGGCCTGGGGGGTAAGCGGTGGCGGCAGAGTACCAGGAGTTGGGCCTGGGGGGGGCGGCGGTGGCGGAGAACCAGGAGAATGGCCTGGGGGTGGTGGTGGCAGCAGCGGATCAGGAGCTGGTCCTAGAGGGGGCGGCGGCGGCGGATGACCAGGAGCTGGGCCTGGGGGGGCAGGGATGGGGCAGCGGCGGTGGAGGACCAGGAGCTGGACCTGGGGAGTGGGTGGCGAATGACCAGGAGCTGGGCCTGGGGGGGCGGCGGCGGCGGAGGACCAGGAGAATGGCCTGGGGGTGGTGGTGGCAGCGGCGGACCAGGAGCTGGTCGTAGAGGGGGCGTCGGCGGCGGAGGACCAGTAGCTGGGCCTGGGGGTGGGCGGCGGCGGCGAAGGACCAGAAGCTGGGCGTGAGGGGTCGGCGGCGGCGGAGGACAGGGAGCTGGACCTTGGGGGCGGCGGCGGCGGCGGAGGACCAGAATCTGGGCCTGGGGGGCGGTGGTGGCGGAGGACCGGAGCTGGGCCTGGGGGGGCGGGACCGGCAGAGGACCAGGAGCTTTGCCTGGGGGGGTGGCGGTGGTGGCGGAGGACCAGGAGCTGGGCCTAGGGGGGGCGGCGGCGGCGGCGATGGACCAGGAGCTTTGCCTGGGGCAGTGGCCGTGGCGGCGGAGTACCAGGAGCTTGGCCTGGGGGTGGGACGGTGTTGGCGGAGAACCAAGAGCTGGGCCTGGGGAGGGTGGTGGCGGCGGAGTACCAGGAGCTGGGCCTGGGGGGGTGGCGACGGCCGAGGTCCAGGAGCTAGACCTGGGGGGGCGGCGGCGGCAGACGACCAGGAGCTGGGCCAGGGGGGGCGTCGGCGGCAGAGGACCAGGAGCTGGACTGGGGGGGTGGCGGTGTTGGCGGAGAACCAAGAGCTGGGCCTGGGGAGGGTGGTGGCGGCGGAGTACCAGGAGCTGGGCCTGGGGGGGGTGGCGACGGCCGAGGTCCAGGAGCTAGACCTGGGGGGGCGGCGGCGGCAGACGACCAGGAGCTGGGCCAGGGGGGGCGTCGGCGGCAGAGGACCAGGAGCTGGACTGGGGGGGTGGCGGTGGCGGCGGAGGACCAGGAGCTGGGCCTGGGGGGGCGGCAGCGGCGGCGGAGGACCAGGATCTTTGCCTGGGGGGATGGCCGTGGCGGCGGAGTACCAGGAGCTTGGCCAGGGGGGGGATGGCGGCGGCGGAGGACCAAGAGCTGGGCCTGGGGAGGGCGGTGGCGGCGGAGGACCTGGACCTGGGCCTGGGGGGGCGGCGGCAGCCGAGGACCAGGAGCTGGACCTGGGGGGGCCGGCGGCGGCAGAGGACCAGGAGCTGGGCCTGGGGGGCGTCGGCGGCAGAGGACCAGGAGCTGGACTTTGGGCAGCGGTGGCGGAGAACCAGGAGCTGTGCCTGGGGGGGGACGCGGCGGCGGAGGACCAGGAGTTGGGCCTGGGGGGGCGGCGGCGGCGGAGGACCAGGAGCTTGGCCTGGGGGAGGGTCGGCGGCAGGGGACCAGGAGCTGGGCTGGGTGGGGGCTGCAGCGGCGGAGGACCAGGTGCTGGGCCTGGGGGGGCGGCAGCGGTGGAGGACCCGGAGCTGGGCCTGGGGGTTGGGCGGCGGAGGACCAGGAGCTGGGCCTGGGGGGGCGGCGGCAGCGGATGTCCAGGAGCTGGGCCTGGGGGGGCCGCGGTGGCGGATCATCAGGAGCTGGGTCTGGAGGGGGCGGCGGCGGCGGCGGAGGACCAGGAGCTGGGCCTGGGGGGTGGGCGGCGGCGGGGGAGGACCAGGAGCTGGGCCTGGAGGGGCGGCGGCGACGGAGGACCAGGAGCTGGGCCTGGGGGGCGGCGGCGTTGGAGGACCAGGTGCTGGGCCTGGGCGGAGGCGGCGGCGGCGGCGGCGGCGGCTGCGGCACTGCTGGGCGCAGGCGGCGGCGGCGGCCGACAATGAGCTGGGCCTGGGGGGTCGGCGGCGGCAGTGGACTTGGTGCTGGGGCAGGACGGAGGCAGCGGCGGCGGCGGCGGCGGCGGCACTGCTGGGCGGCGGCGGCGGCGGCGGCGGAGGACCAGGAGCTGGGCCTGGGGGGCGGCGGCGGCGGCGGCGGCGGCGGCATTGCTTAACGGCGGCGGCGTCGGCGTCGGCGGCGGCGGCCTACTTCGACGCAATAGCAGGAACGGGAGGAAGTAACGGGAAGCAGGTAGCCAACTGAAGTAACCGAGATCAGCCCGGCAATATCTACAGTTGGGGGGATTGGATGCTGGCTTGTTGATCGCAGAAACGCTTATAAGCGTCAGCCGCAGCGAACATGTTATGAGTAGATGAATGGGACTTCAGCTCCGAAAGGCCTTATCGATGATTCGTGAAACTTGATAGCCGAGCACCGAAATCAGTGGTAATTTGGGAGAGGGTTGTACTTTGATCACGTTGAATATTCTCTTCAAGCGTCGCTGATCCCATTCTTGCAATATCTTTTCGGCCGCAGCGATGTAATAAATCTGCCGTTTTACTGGATTCCAGATATTTACCTACAAATGGTAAAATGATCCCATTGAAAAATCCCTGCTACATCGCTTTCTTGGAGGTGCTGTGTTCGTCTCTCGTGCGTCGACTATGAAACCATGTTCAGACTCAAATCTTGATAATCTGCCATTGTAGTAAGAGTAACCCACGTAAAGCCTGCGTTAGACAACTGTGGTCTTATACAGGCGTTGCCGACGCAGCACCGTCCGCAGGGCCTCCATGTCTCTGTGTTTTGCATATGCATCTCTATACCAGTTTGTTTGGCTTTTCAGTGTATACAGATTACATGGTGATTTGAGTATTTGATACATAGAATACATATATTTTAGCTTCCCATAAAGGAACATTACTTCTAAATTTTATTAGAGCGACTAGAACGGGAGCGGTCTAAGGCGTCTCGCTGCGGAGCGCGCGGTTGCTCGCCGTCGGAGGTTCGAGTCCTCCCTGGGGCATGTGTGTGTGTGTGTGTGTGTGTGTGTGTGTGTGTGTGTCCTTAGGTTAGTTTACCTTAGTTTAAGTAGTTTGTAGGCTACGGACTGATGACCACGCAGTTTGGTCCGATAGATTTACAAACGGAATGTGGTCAGCCCCAATAAATGTTGGAGCGCTTACGTTGGGAGAAGAATAATATATGCAACATAACAACACTGCCTGCGATACGAGATAATAACATTCAGAAATTGGAACCTTCAAGTTTAGTAAATGTAAAGCAGTCAACAATCCGAAGATTGGTTTGAGCACCACATAATATAAAATCTGTGATAAGGTTATGTCTGGTAACTCACCTCCTAATGCGATAATATTTCGATGCGGAAAATGCGTACATACAAATGGTTGATAATAGCGATAGATTCCATTAAAATACAATGTATCAGTAATGGTAGTATCTACGTTTTCCTGTGATAACAGAATCACATCGATCTTTCGTAACTTACGTGATCGCAGACGCGTTTTATGCAGTTATAATTGAGGTATATAGCGCTACTGCTAATTACAAAAGGAGTTTCGAGATCAGTTTATTTTATTTTTATTTATTTACTGAATTCAGGGATCAGTTTATTTTGCTATCATTCATGAATTCCAGTATACTTAGATACCGATACATTCAGAAATTGTTTGCTATGTCTCTGTAAGTGTTAAATCTATGCTAAGTCGGTTGCCTATCAGTGATACCCTGTTGGCGGTTTTCAAGCTATGTGGCATCGTTCGGAGGGTATAATTATTATATTCAGTATCAAATCCGACAATTCTACACAGTTGCTAAACACGCATGGGAATTGGGAACATGTCCTTTCTCCCTCCTTGCCCTGTCCATCTTCTCCTGTCCCCTCTTTTAGCAACTTACTCCTATCTATGCCCTTTATCTTTCCCCTTCCCTCTCCCTGTTCTGTCATTTTCGTTATCTCACTCTTTCTATCGCCTCTGTAATGTCCAACGCCTGTCACCCCTACCCATACATAGCCTACTGTGTGTCCATTTCTTCCTCCATCCCTATGACCTCGAATCTTCATAGTCAAAATGTGTAGTAAATTAGTTGTTGGATCTGTTAGGAAAGTAATTTTAGTAGCGCTCTTCCTTTTCTATACAGTTTTTGGCCAGAATTATACAGTACGTATACAAAAAAATTGTATACGGGAGAAACGATTTTCTTAATGTTCAAATATTTGTAGAGCTTATGGAACTTAACTACGGGGTCATCAGTCCCTAAACTTACAAACCACTTATGAAGTTGCTTATTCTTAAGACGGCACAAACACCATGCCCGAGGGGGGATTCGAAACCCCTACCGCAGCGGCCGTGCAGACTGACTGACATGCCGCAGACCGCTCGGCCACTGCGGCTTTTCTTAATGATTTGTGTGCCCTACTATCTTGGTGAAAATTGCTAGAGACAAAGAAAAGGATATGCCAATTTTTTCACAGCCCTGTAAAATATTTTATTTCTTTGATTGGTTTTTAATAGAAAACTATGCATTTTCGTTTATTTGCGTATTAACGAAGTAAATCAGTTAGGAACTTGTTTTACGTATGATTGATTGCCGATCAAACCTGCAATCTTTAGAACTGTAGTCTTCCATCTTCACTGAGCCACCAAGCCATATATGAGACCACATTTATCCTATCATGCTCAATACGTTGCAGCTAACGGACGGAAACTAAAAGACATGTAATACCCGCAGGATACGCTGGCGCAGTGCTGTTGAAATATCCTCTCCGCAACTTCGTTCGTTGGCAGCATGAGGACCCATGTATCACGTTGAATCAACTGCGATGGGGAAATTGGGTCTGCACCTGACGATACGCGATGTGGCCAATAGTTTTAAATCGTTGAAATGATCTTCCTGAAAAGTCGGCCATCGGCTGTGGTAGTCGTGATCTCCTAAGCTGCCAAAGTGAAGTCCAATATTTGCTGCAGGTTGTCATACAATACAAGCGATTCTTTCTATACAAAAGGAGGTAACCAATGGCTTATGCTCTGTGGTGAGAATGAACTATGTCCCACATAAAAGCACAGTAATTTCTTAAATCCTAAGACACCTGGCTCTTTCTCTACCTGGGATTTATTTTAAAGAGCTGTGGAAATAGTCTTTGAAGCATACATGGTAGGGTGTTCAGTGGTGTCTGGACTCAAACGGGTAAAAAAGCACCTACGCCGTATTGGGACGCATCGCAGGCTAGGCTTAATGGTTTACATGGCGTGTATGAAGGCAATCAACAATCACAATCAACTGAAAAGCCCGTTGACACTCTAAAGGCCAGACAAACTTAACACCCTTTTGGCGAAGCTTCTTTAGTGAACGGAAAATATGCGCCGACTGGGGAATGAATTTAGAATAGTATGAGAATGTAGGACAGAGCTCTTACACGTTCTTGATGATGGCCCTCATGTGGTCATCTGGAGTAACAAGGCAATTTTCACTCAAATTACCGAAAAATTGCACCCTCCGTGTAAAACATCCATTACGTTTCCAGGTTGCAAAGAAGACCATTCTGAAGAAGGCGACAGAAAACTGCCTGCATGTTCCTTCAATGCTTTTCGCATGTAGCGCCGGTTACCCATGTATCCAAAAAGCACACATATTGGTAAAGTCCAAAAAGGTAGTTTAGGACCAAGAAAGTTTGAGAATCCGCATCCAGTGGTATATGAATCACACAAGCCAATCTGTGAAAGTAGTGGCCACCCTGATGAATTAGTCAACAACTTCTCCATTCGCAGAATGGTTTGTCTCTTAGACATTGTTGTTTACTGTCTTTTTAAAATCGTTGCATAGGCTTATGCCGCCATGAGGCTTCAGAATGTGTACCAAAGGAGTGAGGACTTTACGAAAAACAAACCCTTTATCCTGCCAACGCTCCAGCTCCTACCTGTCACGCCTGGGGACAGGAGTGGAATAAGGACGACAGAGTTTAGGCAGTGCCAACAGTTTAAGAGGAACAAGAGCCTCTCTCAAGGCATTCTCAGCAGCGTCTCAATCTTGAACGGGCACCGCCTGAGACCCTAAATGAAATTACCCACAATTTGGAGGCGAGAAACAGAAAAAGCGTCCAATCCAAAATATTTTGCGCCAATTGCGAATTGGCTATCAACAATAGAAATTGCTGTTCGACATTCCTATAATGCGCTGAGACGGAAATCTGCCCCCTTAACGGAACGCTACATTTTTTTTAATGTCTTAAAGGACTTAACTACGGGGTCATCAGTCCCTAAACTTACAAACTACTTATGAACTACCTACAACTAAGGACGGCACAAATATCCATGCCCGAGGGGGGATTCGAACCCCCGACCGTAGTGGCCGTGCAGACCGTGACTGAAGCGCCTCAGTCTCCTCGGCCACCGCGGCCGGCACGCTACATTTACTATATGACACGACGCTGCGGTAGATGCTGTACCGCATTGCTTGACAAGCACCTTTAACAATACAAAGAAGCACTGGGCCTCAGAAAAGATGGACTGACTTAATTTTATTGAAAGAAGACATCATCTCGTACCAAATAGTGTTGCCTTAATTAAAAAAAAAAAAAAATCGTAGCTCACTGAACTATCTTTGAGACATTTAGTACAAGCCCAGTCATGACGCTTACTACTAACATACGATTTTACCCAGCACTTATAAACTACAGTAAACTTCCATCTTAAGGTTTGCCTCATACATGAACAAATGGTCCAGCCTTATTACAATGGACGCAAGCACGCATAAATGAAAATAGTTCTTTGGCAACAGTAATGTAAACATCTCCAGGCTACACACAAATTCATTGACCGAACAGTTTTTATTTTTATTTTTTAGGGATCCTTGTCACCATGGACAAACCAAAGGAACACCGTATATCGTGTTGCCATGAATAACAGACTGGCAATACCACTTAAACTACAATCAAGAGGGGCAGCAAAAACGTGCTGCCTAACTGACGTAATATCAGTTACGTTCACAGGGCATCGAACACTTTGAACACAGCTTTTCTTTTTGATGTACCGTGTAACACAGCATCCACCTGCGTCGGAGTATAATATCAATTTAAATAAGTCTCTTAGACCGCAGTTGTCGGACGATCTCCATCCAGGACATTGGCTGTTAATTTCTCATACTCACCATACGTACACGAATCTTCGCATGCCCTATAACCCGACCAGGCACCAGGCATCTAAAAGGAATGGCAGCTCGCCAAGACACAGACACACATCACTCCGCGCATGCACGAAACCGACTGTCCACCCGTAGTTGTCCAAAACCCTCTCTCCGCCCGATGGTGCCACCACCGCGCAAGGCACAAGTCGTAAGAAGATGATAGTCGGACACAAATATAGCCATGTGCCGTTGGCGGCACTGAATCCCCATTCGAATCACACAAGACGCCCCCACCTCCAGCCAAAGTCCTTCAATGAATTTCGTTCTCACCCACGTTCTCTCAGGGATAGGTTTCATAGTCTTCGTCCTAGGATCAAAGATTTTTTTTAAATTTTATTTTATATTTTATTAGGGCGCATAACTACTTAGGTAATTAGCGCCCAACACTGCTCATAGTAAACTCGAACCGGGGTTAGAACATAAATGGCTTTCGCCATATTTGCACGATGTATAAATAGTAAAACTTGGTGAGCAGAATGCGGATCATCGGCTAACATATAAGACATTTCAAATGGTAAACATAGATCATGACGTAGACGATTAAAAAACGGACATTGCATTACAAGGTGGTTCACAGTAAAAGGTTCATCACAGTGCTCACATATGGGAGCAGGATCACCACGAAGTGAATACTGGTGGCTATAACGGCAGCTATCCGCAGACTCCTTCCCCAACACTCGCACGTGGTCAGGGACCCTAGGATCAAAGTGCAAGAGCGTAGCTGAGGTGACGAATTCAACAATTTCTTTGAGACGGAAAAGCTTCTCTCCATGTATCAGAACGGCTTTAGGAAGCATCGATTGTGCGAAATTCAGCTTGCCCTTTTCTTTGACACCTTGCACGGAATGAATGAAGGGCAGACAGACTGCATATTTCTCGATTTTCGAAAGGCGTTTCACACGGTACCGTACTACAGCCTGCTAACCGAAGGTACGAGGTTATGGAGTAGGTACCCAAATATGTGAGTGGCTCGAAGATTACTTAAATAATAGAACCCAGTACGTCGTCGTCGATGGCGAGTTTTCAAAGACTAGGGTACCGCCTGCCGCGGTGGCCGAGGGGCCTGCGGCGCCCCATTCACGGTCTGCACGGCCACTACGGTCGTGGGTTCGAATCCCCCCTCGGGCATGGATATTTGTGCCGTCCTTAGTGTTAGCTAGTTCATAAGTAGTTTGTAAGTTTAGGGACTGATGACCCCGTAGTTAAGTCCCATAAGCTAGGCAAACATTTGAACATTTTGAACTAGGGTATCGTTAGGTGTGCCCCAGGGAAGTGGGATAGAACCGCTATTATTTTTATATCTATATAAATGATCTGATGGACAGAGTAACTTGTAATTTGCGACTGCTTGCTGATGATGCTGTTGTGTACAAGAGGGTGTCGTCATTGAATGGGCGTAGTAGGATGCAGGATGACTTGGCAACTAGCGCTAACTTTAGAAAATTGTAAGGTAATGCAGGTGAGTAGGAGGAACAATCCCGTTATCTTCAAATACAGAATTTTTAGTGTGCTACTTGATAGAGTCGCGTTATTCAAATAACTAGCGGTAACGCTGCACAACAATATGAAATGGAACGAGCATATAAGGACAGTCATGGGGAAGGCGAATGGTTAAATTTGGTTTACTGGGAGAATTTGGTGAAGATGTGATTCGTCTGTAAAGAAGACCGCATATAAGACTGCTGTACGACCCCGTCTTGTTGTTCAAGTATTTGGGATCCCACCAGATCGGTTTATAGGAGGACGCAGAAGCAATTCAGAGGAGAGCGGCTAGTTTTCTAACTGGTAGATTCGATAAACGCGCAAGTGTCACTGAAATACTTCGTGAACTCCAATGGGATTCACTGGAGGGAAGGCGACGTTCTTTCCGAGAAGCACTGTTGACAAAATTTAGAGGGCCGGAATTTGAGGCGGACTTCAGAACGATTTTACTGCCGCCAACCTAAATTTCACGTAAAGGCCACAAGGATAAGCTAAGAGAGATTAGGGCTCCTATAGATGCATACGAACATTGTTTCTCCTTCGTTCTATATGGGAGTGGAACAGAAAAGCAAGTAACTAGTAGTGGTACTGAGTACCAAGTGTTCAAATGTTTGTAGAGTCTATGGGACTTGACTACGGAGTCATCAGTCCCTAAACTTACGAACTACTTATGAACTAGCTTATACTAAGGACGGCACAAATATCCATGCCCGAGGGAGGATTCGAACCCCCGACCGTAGTGGCCGTGCATAAAATGTTCAAATGTCTGTAAATCTATCGGACCAAACTGCGTGGTCATCATTCCGTAGCTTACAAACTACTTAAACCTAGGTGAACTAACCTAAGGACAACACACACACACACACACACAAACACACACACACTCACTCACACACACACACATACACACACATGCCCCAGGGAGGACTCGAACCTCCACGGCGAGCAACCGCGCGCTCCGCAGCGAGGCGCTTTAAGGTGCGATTCCGGATTCCGAACGCGGCGGCAAGCGGCAGTCGTCGCTGAGCCGCGACAGGCGGCACCACTGGTCCCCGTTGTTTGCAATGCGAGTGATTCGGAACGCGGCGGCGGCGACACCGGTCGCCGTATACCTGCTCCGGCGACCGGCGGCCATCCGGTCCCGAACCAGTTGGGTCGCTGCCGCCGACCCGACCCCCCGCCGGAGACCGGTTTTATGACAACACCCAAGGGAAATGAGCTCTTCAGACTCTGACGAGCCGCGGCGGAGTGGCCGAGCGCATTGAGGCGCTATCCTACGATACGCGAGGCAGTTCCCCGACGGGCATGGCAGTTTGTGCCGTCTTTATTATAAGCTAGTTCATAAGTAGTTTGTAAGTCTAGGGACTGATGACCGTTTAGTTAAGTCCCATAAGCTCTACAAACATTTGAAAGTTTGAACTCTGACGAAAAGAAGTCCGTAAACAGAGTAGCAACATATCCTGTAATATTTGACGCAGGAAATAACGAGTACAGAAATGTTTTAGTAAAAGATATCTGGAAAGCTACAGCACAGTAGTTGAACAGGACGAGTAAGTGCACGAAACGTATTTATCAAGGAATGGATTCATATGTGCATTGTTTGTAACTATGTATTTTCACTGTAGTGTTTTTAAAGAAAACGCCTTTTACTTCTAGCAGTAGCAATATGCGTTTTCTTTAAAAACACTACAGTGAAAATACGTAGTATTCAGCTGCTGCTCCAATGGCCACCACAAGCAAGATTGTTTATAACCACTGAAGCACTTGGGGATATGTCCTCAAGAAACTGTAAATTGAGATTTCGTTCGTTTTAATTTATTGAGACATTATTGCATTGGATGTAACTAAAAGCAGAAGACATCATTGCCTTGTCTATTCTACAGATCGGATTGAAACTTGCATTTGTTGTTTGTAACAGGTAAGAAGAGTTGTAAAGTTCCACGAATAAATATATAATAGGCCTGTAACTGTGTTTAATCAGTCGGGAATTTTTTTGTAAATTCTGATAAACTATTTAATTATGAGTACGGATGTATGCCTGTAAATGTTTGATGTGGCATATCAATGAAGACTCAGAGGAAGCTGCACCCATTAATATTTTGTAACACGTTTTGCTTCATTTTTGTAGCAACTTAGTGCAGTTTCCTCAATTCTTAACTATTAAAGTAAAAACTAAGTACAAACGGTGGTTTATGTTTAAAAGAATTAAGAAATTAACTATCGGTAATTACATAAGTGGTGTTCTTAAAAATGATTATGTAGAGTAATAAATCGTTTTGTGTAAAATACTGGCAGGACAGGTTTATTTACTTCAATTTCACGAGAGGTGACAGGTACCAACAAAGAAAATAAAACGGAATAAAACTAACGATGGTTCAATATTAAAAGTGTGAAAGGAAAGGAAAGAAAAGAGGCAAAAGTTACTAAAGGCTTTTATGTGACGCAAATATGATATTGAATTATTTTCTGGACATATCAGAGCAGTTTTACGGAGTTCATTTCCAATATATAAAGCAGAACCGAAAGAAAAATAATAGTCGCATTGCTTCTGATTACGAAATGATGCGACCACAGTGCAACACAAATCAGCAATCAAGAGATAACAACACACCTTCAACATTCACATCGCTGGGACTGTTCCGTACCAGTTGTTGAGCAGATAGTAAATAATGCACTAGTTTTTACGTACTTCTCAGTGTAAAATGTAATTTTTCTTCAGTTATTGCATTTCTTAGGCACTGTGGTTTTATGTCATCCGAAATAGAACTCAGTACGAAGTTGAACTGTCTTTCATTTAAACGGCAATAGCTCCTGAATAAATTCATCACTGAACATTTTTTTTTTTTTTTTTTTTTTTTTTTTTTTTTTTTTTTTTTTTTTTTTTTTTTTGTGACGGCATGTAACTTCCATCGGAAGCTCTAGTGTTTCATATTGGCATTACCAGCGTTCGTGTTCTCTTAGTATGGAACAATGCAACGTCACCGTCTTCCTCCTGTAACGACGGCGCAACAGCGGCGGCAGTCGGCGGACACCTCACCCCGCCTCTCACCGGCGACCGCGCTGCTCGCCTGCCGCTGTGTTCCGCAACGGGTCGGCAGCAGGCGGCTGCGTCTCGGTCGTTGTCGGCAGCGGCAGTGGGTCGCTGTCGCCGTGTTGGGACTCGCACCTTTAGACCGCTTGACTACTCCACCGCGGCGGCCGTGCAGACCGTGACTGGCGCGCCTCAGTCCCCTCGGTCACCGCGGCCGGCGTACTTAGTACCCTCCGCCTCGCATCTTTGGGTCGTTTGCGGAGTATGTATGTAGATGTAAGAAAGACGTCGAAATATTTTAGTTCACTCTGCCGTTGACAGTACTTCAGAACACATATCTCAACCGATCCCGAAATTGTTATGATCAGTGTATTTGGCAGTGTTATCTCTAGTCCTGTTTGGTGTAGCATTTTTGGTGGTCAGCAGAATATACACACGTAGAAAGCTCCACGAGTGAACACTGATTTATAAGCGAAAGTTGGGTCACAACAATAATCAAAATTATGTCATTGAGCATGTACCAAAATAATTCCCTGTACACGCAATAAAAATATTTTCTTGTTGGAAGAGAATAAGGCAATCAGTGCCATTCTCATTCCGGCCGCGGCCTCTGGCTGAAATTAATCGCTTGTCGGGAGCCGCGCGGTATTTGCATGCGGGGATTAAAACGCGCGAATCAGTAGCCATTCAGCGCGCTAATGAGTTCTGCGCGCAGTGTGTGGGCTGCCTTTGGTGCCGGTGCGGGACAAAGCTAAGCCGCGCGGCGCCGCTGTCCAGGAATGAATGAGTGAGTGAATGAGTGAATGAATGCGTGCATCGGGCACTCAACTGCAGCCCAGCGATGCCGCGCGTCCAGGGACGGTCCTTTTTAAAACGGCGCTCCACTGGTATTCCATACGTAATTGACGTTATTGCGCGGTTTTACCCTTTCGATACGGTCTGCTTTTAATCAGAGTGTAATATCATTATTCCGAATTTGTGCAGTGAGTATACCCAATTGCCAACACATTTCTGCTCTCATGTTCGTCTCCACTCTGTACCCCGACCGCCAGAAGTAGCGGCGATTTGAATAAAAAATATTTTGCCGCTTGAATTTTCACAGGATATAAAATGATTTTTCTGTGGGAAGTAAAAAAAAAAAACGATTAATCATTTTATGTTTGATCACTACATGTAGCCAAGTGCAGCCGAGGTCTTGACATTCACTTAGTGATATACAGGGCTACGCTATCGCAGCCTCCGCCCCCGGAACTTTCAAGGATTGTAGCTCCCAAACTAACAGTGATAGGAATGTAGTTTATATTGATTTGGACGCAGCTGGTTTAAACGAATCCAATACACGATAGAAAAAAATATTGTTCCATTTAAAAAATTATATCTTTGTGGTGTAACTCTTTGGAAAATGATACAATAAACTATGGCCGCGGTGGAGTAGCCGAGCGGTCTAAAGCACCTCGCTACGGAGCGCGCGGTTGCTCGCCGTGGAGGTACGAGACCTCCCTGGGGCATCGGTGTGTGTGTTTGTCCGTAGGTTAGTTTACCTAGGTTTAAGTACTTTGTAAGCTACGGACTGATGACCACGCAGTTTGGTCCGATAGATTTACAAACATATGAACATTTTGAATAAATTATGTTCATAGCTCCGCAGAAAGTGTAACATTTCTTGTGTTGACCTACCGCATTAAAATTCCCATCACCTATTATTTTATAAGTTACAGAGGCAAACAAACTTAGTGAAACACCCTGCATATACAAAATATTCAAATGTTTGTAAATCTATCGGACCAAACTGCGTGGTCCGTAGCTTACAAACTACTACATGTGTCCGGAAACGCTTAATTTCCATGTTAGAGCTCATTTTATTACTTCTCTTCAAATCACATGAATCATGGAATGGAAACACACAGCAGCAGAACGTGCCACCGTGACTTCAAACACTTTCTTACAGGAAATTTTCAAAATGTCCTCCGTTAGCGAGGATACATGCATTCACCCTCTGTCGCATTGGATCCCTGATGCGTTGATGCAGCCCTGGAGAATGGCGTATCACCGCCGTCCACAATACGAGCACGAAGAATCTCTACATTTGGTACCAGGGTTGCGTAGACAAGAGCTTTCAAACGCCCCCATAAACGAAAGTCAAGAGGGTTGTGGTCAGGAGGCCATAGAATTGATCCGCCTCTACCGAATCTGTTGTTGAGAAGCGTACGAACACATCGACTGAAATGTGCAGGAGCTCCATCGTGCATGAACCACACAGTGTGTCTTACTTGTAAAGGCACATGTTATAGCAGCACAGGTAGAGTATCCCGTATGAAATAATGATAACGTGCTCAAATGAGCGTAGTTGGAAGAACATGAGGCCCAATCAAGACATCACCAACAATTCCTGCCCAAACGTTCACAGAAAATCTGTGGTGATGACCTGATTGCACAATTGCATGCGGATTCTCGTCAGCCCACGCATGTTCATTGTGAAAATTTACAATCTGATCACGTTGGAATGAAGCCTCATCCGTCGCATCTCAACACAAGCACGGAAGTCAATATTACCGTACTTCAATTGGGCCAACTGGCGGTGAATCGAGGAAGTACAGTACATACTAACGAAATAATTGGGTATTTTGACAATTGTCTGCACGAATTATTGCAATTTACATTTAAAGAGAAATGCTAAACTGAGCTCTAACATGGAAATTAAGCGTTTTCTTTGTTTGTGAGGATTGTTTCCTGAAAGTTTGGCCGTACCTTTTTCGAACAACACACACACACACACACACACACACACACACACACATATATATATATATATATATATATATATTACTGCCAAACTAATGTATATTACGAGGCTCGTAATATACTTGACTCAAGTGCCTTGACTCTAGAGGAAGATATGTACGCCATATTCAGATCGCTGGTGCCGACGTGTGCTGTGTAGTGCTGCTTTATAATGTCAGCCTAATTGAAACTGCCGTGGAGACAGGTGATTTCTGTTCTAAGTTCAAAGAAAATTACACCAAAGGAAATTCATCAGCAAAACTGCGAGGTTAACGGATAAAATTATACGAGTGATTAAATGGTTACAAGATGGGTCAGTCTGTTCAATGAAGGACGTGATCAAGTGTATGATGATGAATGAAGTGGACACCCGCCTGTGGTTACCATTAACTGGTGAACACAATTGAAGAGAAGATTAAGCACAACCGTAAGTTTACACTTAGTGCCTTTGTTATGGAAGTTCCGTAAATCTCATGATCACTAATTCATGAAATTGTTATTGAAAACTTTCGAAAATTTTGCTAACGTTGGGTACCAAATATTCTTACAACACAAAAAAGAACGGATGGGCAGTGCATTTCTGTTTTTAAGTCGCTACAATGAAGAATGCGATGGTTTTCTTTCTCGTGTATTCATGAGGGATGAAACTTTGGTATCGTACGTCACCCCTGAAACAAAACGGCAATTAATTGAATGCAGGCACACTTCATCCTCAACGAAGGTTAAACTTAAGCAAAACTTGACACCTCGAAAATTCATGTACACTGTTCTTGAGGCGGAAAAGGCATTTTTCTGATCGATTTCTTACCACGAGGCCAAACAATGCACATGGTTACTGTGAGACCATTTAAGAAATAACGCCAGACAATACAGAACTAGCGGCGAAGATTACTGTGGAAAGGTGGTGGTTTTTTCGCACGATAATAGCCGATCACACACGGTGAATGTGACCAAACGATTCTTACGGGAATTTCACTAGGACGTGTTGGATCATCCTCCGTACAGCCCTGACCTTGCTCCTTGGGACTATCAACTCTTCTTACACCTAAAATATGTCCTTAGTGGTCAACACATCGACGATGACGAGCTGATAGAACATCTTAGCATATGTGATTCTTCAGTTTCTCCCGGCGTATTTGATAATCAAAATATCCACGGGTGTACTGCCGATCTATAGTGTCCAACGGGCACTATAGACCGACAGGTCACCCGTGGATATTTTGTTTATCTTAGCATATGGTTCACTACAGAGGCGGCAACTTTTTATCAAGAACGCGTACAAAAACTTGTCCCGCGCTATGACAGGTGCCTAGCATTTCGGAAGTTATATAGAAAAGCAGTTTAAACAGTTGCAGATTTTTGTACAATAAATATTTTTTCTGTATCTGTACAAGTTTGTTTTATAAAACCAAACGGAACTTATGTTGTGAAAATACGTCATATTATTAGCCGTTTTACCATGCACCACTCAACTCAGTGGAGCGGATTTGGTTGTCTGGCGCCTAGGAATCAACGACAGGCTGCACTAGAAAAGGAAATATTTTCATTGTCCAAGAAATCTGCGACTTATGGTGTGTGTTGCCGAACAGGAAGGTCTTTCAAGGGGTCGCGGGGTGACTATCCCCGATTTGTCTGCTTATGAGAAAAATCAGGTAGGTGAAGCTTCCAGCCGCGGTGGAGTAGCCGAGCGGTCTGAAGCAGCTCGCTGCGGAGCGCGCGCTTGCTCGCCGTGGAGGTTCGAGTCCTCCCTGGGGCATGGGTGTGTGTGTTTGTCCGTAGGTTAGTTTACCTAGGTTTAAGTAATTTGTAAGCTACGGACTGATGACCACGCAGTTTGGTCCGATAGATTTACAGACATTTGAACATTTTTTGAAGCTTCCAAATTGCTGAAATATCTCTCCTGAATGGGCAAGAGAAACCTCTCGCAGAATATTTCCGGTTACATTATATGCGAAGCATAAGCTAATTTGAGTATATTATTTTCAAAAACTGTTCAAATGTTTGTGAATCTAAGGGGCTTAACTACGCTGGTTGTCAGTCCCTAGGCCTACAAACTATTTACACTAACTTAATGTAACTTACGCTAAGGACAACAGCTTCACTTCGACGGCGAATGGCCGCGCGCACCGTAGCTGGTGGCGTTAGTGCGCACGGCTATTCCGCCGCGGCAATAATTCTTTCAGTGTTTACGTTGTGCAGTGGTAAACATACGGAGTGTTAATTTTGCGGTCTGGGTTCCATGTCCGCTACTTCCTATTTTTTTCCTTTTCTATTTTTTTTTTTTTTGGTTTACCATTATTCCTTTCAGTTTTAAACTTTCAGTTACCAAATTTGGTATACTTCAACATTTCCGATGTGAATTACTACAAGAAGAACGAGACTTATCGTTAAGACAAGGTGCAACTGCAACACATTCAGTCGTTTAGCGTCAATTCAGTTTTCATTCCAATAATTTGTTGTGCTTGGTATGCTTTAAAATTAAAAGAGAAAATAATTTTTTTTAAAACTTCAATGATGTGTGCATTGCGCTGAAGCATATTTCGAAAAAAATGTTGCTCAGAAATACAGAAAATACGCATAATATAAAAATGGTTTTTGACGATTAAGATCCTACAAACGCAGTTAATTGCTATAATTTTCATTGATAATTTCACATAATTATAGAAATGAACATTTTCGATACATAAATAAAACCATTTTAACTAAACAAAACCATTTTGCGTAAATAAACTGAGAAGGATAAGTGAATTTAAAATATAAAAGTTTATCATTGAAAGGGTAATATAAAATTAAAAATAAGAAACAATTGCGATGTACGTGAATCAAACTAGAGATGTAAAATTAGCAATCAATTTTCATTTAACCACCACGCTACGGAAACAATGTCTCAAAAATCCACTTTATTACGATTGTATTTTAATCAAAAATCTTTCGCTGTGTTTTTTCTTATGGTCCACTCAGGCGAGATATTTTAGGACTTTGAAGATTAACCTACCTGGTTCTTTTCACACATTTGGAACCATATCATCGAGATTTATCACGCGACCTCGTGTTGACAGAGAAACACTTCATTTTATTCACATATTTGTCACTCTCACAACCACCTGAGTTCAAACCCGAGGACGTCTGAAAAACAAAGAACATCCTTAGCTGCCTCTAATTACGTTCAAATTTAGGGTACTTTTGAGGGAGTTTCTCGTTATTACAGCCACATGCCGGACAAAAGTTGTGGTCGTACTACAATGGGGTTTCATCCACCTGATGTCCTTGACGTGGTCCAGTGCTGGTTGCACCCCTCGCACCTTGTGAAGGTGGAAAGAGCCACTTAGGAAGGAGAGGCTATGTATGACGCTTCACTTCCACGTTCCTCAAGACTGGAGAACTATGGCTACCGAGAACTGATACGACCAGGCCCTGCCTCCCAGCTCTCGGGGCGGCTACCGAGGGGTGAAACTCAGATTGCCCTTTTCTCTTGTGAGCCATGGATGAAAGGCAACAGGCAGACTGTGTTTTTCTCGATTTGGAAAAAAAGAAAAAAAAAACCGTTTGGCGCGGTGCCACGCTGAAAAGTTAATGAAGATACGAGCATATGGAATAGGTTCACAGATTTGTGACTGGCTGGAAGACTTCTTGAGTAATAAAATGCAGTACGTTATTCTCGATGGCGAGGGTTCATCAGAGAGGTATATCGTCAGACCAGCCCCAGGGGAATGTGATTATTTTCTATCTGTATAAATGATCTCATGGACAGAGTAACTTGTAATTTGTGGCTGTTTGCTGCTGATGATTTGGTGTATGGCAGGGTGTATGATGACAGATAAAATTTCTAGTTGGTGCGAAGAATGGCAGCTATCTATCAATGTAGCAAAATGTTAGGTAATGCTTATCAGTAGGAAAAACAATCCCTTAATGTTCGAATACAGCATTAGCAGTGAGCGTCTTGATGCAGTCGCGCCATTCAAATATCTAGGTGTAACATTTTAGAGCAATATGATATTGAACGAACATGTAAGGACAGTTATGAGTAAGGCAGACAGCCGGCTTCGGTTTATTGGGAAAATTTGGGAAGATGTACTTCATCTATAAAGGGGACCGCGTATAAAACTCTTGTACGACCACGTCTTGCTCTAGTGTTTGGGACCCGCAGCAGGTCAGTCTAAACGAAGTCATAGAAGCAGAGACGAGCAGCTACATTCGTTACTGGCAGGTTCGACCAATGCGCGAGTGTTACGGAAATGCTCCAGAACTCAAATGGGGATCGCTGGAGGAAAGACGATATTATTTTGGGAAATTCTGTTAAGAAAATTTAGGGAGCCGGAATTTGAAGGTAAGTGTAGAACAATCTTCCTTCCGTTTACTTACATTTCGCGTAATGATCACAGAAATTAGTGCTCGTACGGAGGCATATAGGCATTATTTTTTTCCTCGTTCTATTTGGGTGTGGAATAGGAAAGGAAATGCCTAGAAAGGGTACATTATACCCTCCGCCACGCACCTTACAGTGGATTGGGGGAGTACGTATGTAGATGTAGATGTAAAAATATATTAATCGATATACCGCCAGATAAAGCAGAAATACGAAAAGCATTGGAAATGTCCCGTTAAATAACTCACAGAAACTATTTTGACTTACATAGAATAACACATTTGTATAAACAAAAACCGCAACACAGTGCTGTACCCAACGACATATCTGTTGAGAGAAAACGCAACTAAGGGTAAGCAATGTATGTAGCAACAAGGGACGTAGGGTAAATATTAGAGTTAGAGCACTGATCCAAAAGACGCACATCCATCTGTCTTTTCGTACCAGTAAGAACCTCACAGCGATACTGCACTCAAGTACAACAAACACGTCGAAGTATGGCAATAGTGAAATATACTATGTAACATTTGGCAATTGCAGTAATTTCTGTGTAGGCCAAATTATACGATTTTTAATGCCAGTTGCAAACAGTAATGTAGCTTCTTTTTACATCTAAAATATTTGCACCATTCAGCAGATAAGGAATATTAAACATACCTTAAAAGTACTACAGAAATATTCCAATGGACTCATTGTGAACATCCTCTAAGAATTAGTAAACAAATATTGGAATCCGAAAATAGTATATTTGCGAAACAAAACATTAATACCAGAGATATAAGGGGTGCAAAAAATACTAAAACCATGCAGTGTCTTACATATCGTTCCACGCTGACCAATGGCCGTGTGTTAACACGACCGCGGTGCTCAATTGGCCTACGAAGTCTCTGACTTATGTTTTGTTCTGCAACCGTCAGCAGAAATGATCGGTGGAGAAAGCGATCTTTCAGACTTCGACAGAGGCTAGGTCGATAGTGCGCAGTTAAAGGGAGTATCTGTGACGAAAACGGCTCCACTGTTCAACGTTTCATTACCGATGGTATTCTGGGTAATAACAGCGGACACGAAACAAGCTAATACACTGTTGACGAAAAGTAATAGTAAGCGAAACCTGAAGTTAATTAAGAATGACCTACGAGCATTAATAACCATTGTGGCCAGACAAAACATAACCATGTCATAGGCAACTGCAAAACTAAGTACACACTTGAGTAATACTGCTTCCTTATAAACAGTACGGCTGGATGTCAACATTCGTGGAAGGCCTGCGCTTAATAACGGAAGCAAACGCAAAGCTGCGTAGAGATTGGTGCTATGATAATTCTGGACGATGATTGGACGTATGAGGTATGATCTGATGATTCATTGTTTACACTGCCTCCTACAAACAACTATATAAATCTAAGACCCAAAAAAGAAGCTTCCGATGCGGCAAATTTGCTTTCTAAGCTCAAGGGTGGGAGAGGTACCGTAATGATTTGGTCATCTATATCGTGGTAATCAACTGTTTTCGTTACCCTCATGGTTGAACAACTGAATAAAAAGAAGTTCAAATGTTTGTCAAACTGTGGGACCAAACTGCTATGGTGATAAGTCCTTCGACTTACAAATACACATACTCATGCCCAAGGGAAGGTTCGAACCTCGGCCGGGAAACAACCTTGCATTCTAAAGCAAGGCGCCTTTAGTCCAAGCATTCTGTGACGGCTTAATGCTAAATTTGCAGAAATTAGCAAAGATATGAGCGTGTAGGAAATTATTTTTCGAATAGAGTTTCTGTTTTATGAAACTCTAGCCTAGATGGCGAAATTTGCAGAAAAACAGTTTTTATTAAATAAATGACTCCGATGGAAAAACGTTAAATTACAAAGTTGTAGCCCTTTAGATTATCTGTCGATTGCCTTTCTGTACGTATTGATTTGATACGTTTTGTTATGGAAAAATACAATTTTTAAAAACTATATTCCTTATAACTCGACAACGTTCACGTTTCCAAACTTATTATTTACCAAAGGCATGGCACGAAGTAAGGAAAGACCTTTTTCGAAAAAATTAAAAATTTAAGTATTTTTTGGATATATCGATTTCTTTAAAGGGCCCTAGAAAATTGGTTAGAGCTGGTCACGGGATCGACCTAGAAGCGGTTTTTCGTCTGTTTTCTTCGTGAAGTAATACCACACTATTAAATGTTTTAGATTTTGTTAAGTACAAGTATCAAAGTCACCCCCATGAGCCATAGCCGTACCGTAGGTGCAACCATAGCGGAGAGGTATCTGTGGAGAGGCCAGACAAACATTCCTGATGAGGGACAGCAGCTATTTCAGTAGTTACAGGGGCAACAGTCTGGATGATTGAGATGGACTTTTAACATCAGCTAATGTGGGTTTGCCACACAGTTACTGCGAACGGCTTAAAGCAAGGGGAAACTAAAGCCATTGCTTTTCGCGAGGAAGTACACTAGCGGCAAAACACAAACATTACCTTTACTAAGCGATAGCAATGGTAATACTACCGATGACAGTACTGCTAAGGGAGAATTACTAAACACAGCTTTCAGAAATTCTTTCACCAAAGAAGACGAAGTGAACACTCCAGTATTCAGTCCAAGAACAGTTGCCAGCATGCGAAACTTAGAAGTAGATGTTCCTGGAGTAGTAAAACAACTTAAGTCACTAAACAAAAATAAATCTTCCGGGCCAGATTGTATACCAACTAGATTCCTCTCAGAGTATGCTGATGCAATAGCTCCGTACTTAGCTATAATTTACAACCGATCACTCAGCGAAAGATCCGTACCCAAAGACTGGAAAGTTGCCCAAATTACTCCAATATTCAAGAAAGGCAATAGGAGTGATCCCCAAAATTACAGGCCTATCTCATTGACGTCGATTTGCAGTAGGATTTTGGAACATATACTTTGTTCGAATATTATGTACTACCTCGAAGAGAACGACCTATTAACCAATAGTCAGCACGGATTCAGAAAATATCGCTCTTGCGAAACACAGCTTGCCCTTTATTCACATGAAGTGTTAAGTGCCATCGACAAGGGATCTCAAATCGATTCCATATTTCTGGATTTCCGGAAGGCTTTTGATACTGTACCCCACAAGCGGCTTTTAATGAAATTGCGTGCTTATGGAATATCTCCCCAATTGTGCGATTGGATTCACGATTTCCTATCAGAAAGGACACAGTTCGTTGTAATTGACGGTAAGTCATCGAGTAAAACAGAAGTGATATCTGGCGTTCCACATGGAAGCGTTATAGGTCCCCTACTCTTCCTCGTGTTTATAAACGATTTAGGAGACAATCTGAATAGCTCCCTTAGATTGCTCGCGGATGATGCTGTCGTTTATCGGTTAGTGAAGTCAACAGAGGATCAAAAGCAACTGCAAAGCGATTTAGACAAAATTTCTGCATGGTGCGAAAATTGGCAATTGACACTAAATAAAGAAAAGTGTGAAGTAATACACATGACCACTAAAAGAAATCCGCTGAACTTCAATTACGCGATAAATCAGTCAAACCTTAAGGTCGTAGATTCTACCAAATACCTAGGAGTTACAATTACGAACAACTTTGACTGGAGAGAACACATAGAAAATATTGTGGGGAAGGCGAACCAAAGGTTACGTTTCATCGGCAGAACGTTTCGAAGATGCACCAGCTCCACCAAAGAGACTGGCTACATCACGCTTGTGCGTCCTCTCCTGGAGTACTGTTGCCCCTTGTGGAACCCTCACCAGGTGGGACTGACGGAAGACATTGAGAAGGTTCAGAGAAGGGCAGCTCGTTTTGTTTTATCACGTTCCGGGGGGTGGGGGGGGGGGGGAAGCGTCACGGTTATGTTGCAGGAATTGTGGTGGAAATCATTAAAAGAAAAACGTTATTCATTGCGGCGTGATCTGTTTGCGAAGTTTCAATCACCGACTTTTAGTTCTGAATGTGAAAATATTTTGCTAGCACCCACCTACTTAGGGAGACATGACCATCCCAATAAAATAAGAGAAATGAGATCGAAAACGGAACGATTTAGGTGGTATTTCTTCCCGCGCGCTATTAGAGAATGGAACGGTAGAGAAAAGTTATGAAAGTGGTTAATGAACCCTCTGCCAGGCACTTGAATGTGATTTGCAGAGTATCTATGTAGATGTACAACATGACTATGAACAATATGATGATGGCATCCTCTCGAGTAAAATATTCCGGAGGTAAAATAGTCCCCCATTCGGATCTCCGGGCGGGGACTACTCAGGAGGATGTGATCATCAGGAAAGACAACACTGGTAGTCTACGGATCGGGGCGTGGATTGTTAGATCCCTTAATCGGGTATGGAAGCTAGAAAATTTAAAAAGGGAAATGGATAGGTTGAAGTTAGATATAGTGGGAATTAGTGAAGTTCGGTGGGAAGAGGAACAGGATTTCTGGTCAGGTGAGTACAGGATTATAAATGCAAACTCAATTGGGGTATTACAGGAGTAGGGCTGATAATGAATAAGAAATTACGAATGCGCGTGATCGCATTATCGTAGTCAAGATAGATACGTAGCCAACACTGACTACAGTAGTACAGGTTTATAAGCCAACTAGCTCTGCCGATGAGGAGATCGAAGAAATGTGTGAAGAGGTAAAGGAAATTGTTCAGACAATTAAGGGATAGAAAAACTTAATTGTGATGTGAGACGAATCCGGTAGTACGAAAAGGAAGGGAAGGAAAAAATAGATTAATATGGTCTGGGGAAAAGGAATGAAAGAGGGAGTCGCCTGGTAGAATTTTGCACTGAACATAATTTAATAATAAAAAAAATACTAAGAATCCTGAAAGAAGGTTGTATAAGTGGAAGAGACCAAGAGACACCGGAAGGCACCAGATACATTTTATAATGCTAAGACAGATTTCGGAACCAAGTTTTAAACTGTAAGACATACCCAGGGGCAGATTTAGACTGACTTATCTTATTGGTCATGAACTATATGCTGAAACAAAAAACTGCAGAAAGGTAGGCAAATGAGATGGGACCTGGACAAATTGATGGAGCATGAAGTTCTTGAGAATTTCAGAGGCATCTTTAGGCAACAACTGACAGAAACTGAGGGGAATAAAACGGTATAAGAGGAATGGGTAGCATTGAGAGATGGAATAGTGAAGGCAGCAGAGGACAAAATCTTTAGAAAGGCAAAGCCTGCAAGAAATCCTTGGCTATCAAAGGAAATACTAAATTTAATCGATGAGAGGAGAAAATATAAAATGCTGTGAATGAAATAGGCAAAATGGAGTACAGGAGACTAAAAAATTAAAATTGACAGGAATTGCAAAATAGCGAAGCAAGATTGGCAAGGAGGCTAATACAAGTCTGTAGAAGAATGTATAAATAGGCGAAAAATAGTTACCGCCTAGAGGAAAATAGGACATTTGGAGACAAGTAAAGCAGCTGTATGAATATAAAGAACTCAGATGGGAAACCAGTTCTCAGCAAAGAAGAGAAAGCTGAAAGGTGGAAAGAGTATATAGAGGGACTCTACAAAGGAAATGAACATAGAGACAATATTGTAGAAATGGAAGAGGAAGTAGATGAATATGAAATAGGGGATACTATTTTACAGAGCACTGAAAGACCTAAGTCGAAACAAAGTCCCTGGAGTGGGCGACATTCCCTCAGAACTACTGAAGCCTCTGGGTGAGCCAATCATGACAAAACTACTTCATCTGGCGCGTAAAATGTATGAGACAGTGGAATTACCCTTAGACTTTAAGAACAATGTAATAATGCTCATTCCGAAGAGAGCAAGCTCACAAATGTGAAAATTAAAGAATCATTAGTTTAGCACGTCGTCGTTGCAAAATTGTAACACGAATTACATACAGAAGGATGTAGAAGCTGGTAGAAGCCCACCTCAGGATACAGGAGAACTGTAGGAACACAGGAGGCAATCCTCAGTTACGGCTTATCTTGGAAGACTAAGGAGAGAAAAACCTACATTTCTAACTTTTGTGGATTTGGAAAAAGCTTTTGACAATGTTGATTGGATTGGACCCTTTCAAATTCTGAAATCTGCAGGAGTAACAGGGAAGAGAGTGTTACGTACAACTTGTCCAAAAACCAGATAGCAGTTATGAATGTTGAAGAGCATGAAAGGGTTGCAAAGAAGGAATTATAGTTCATGACGAAGAAATAAAAACATTGCGTTTTGCGGATGACATTGTAATTTTGTCAGAGACAGTAAATGGCATGGAATAGCATCTGAACGGGATGGACAGTGTGTTGAAAGTTGCATACAAGATGAACATTAACAAGAGTAAAACAAGGGTAATGGAGTGCAGTCTAAGAAAATCAGACGATGTTGAAGGAATTAGATTATGAGCTTTTATACAAGTTATCCTTAATCGTTACTAGTTTAGATAAATTTGTTAACATCGAATAATAATTTAAGCGTAAGGAAGTGCTCTTTGAAGGTATTTGTGTAGAGTGTTTTGGCATGGGAGAGAAATACGGAAGAAAAGGTGAGGACAAGAAGAGGAGAGAGGCTTTTGAAATGTGGTGTTACAGAAGAATGCTGAAGATTAGGTTGGATCACGTAACTAATGAGGAGATACTGAACAGAATTGGGGAAAAAGGCTTTTATGGCATTCCTTGACTAGAAGAAGGGATCGATTGCTTAGACACATACTTAGACATCATTGGAGGGAAGTGTGTGGGGTAAAAATTGCAGAGGGAGACCAAGAGATGAATACAGTAAGCAGATGAAAATGGATGCAGCGTGCCATTCTTATAAGGAGATGAAGAGGCTTGCTTAGGATAGAGTAGGGTGGAGAGCTGCATCAAACCAGTCTCCCGACTGAAGACTACAACAGCAAGTATCAAAGTATTACTTTGAAAAATTTGCACATTTTTGGGTCCGCTTTCTTCAACTATTTCTGCTTGTAAGTTACGAAAGGAAGTGTTAAGGAAATAGGTTGCTGTAATTTTTTCACCGATTTTAAAACATAGTTGCTCTACTATCTTCTGGAGTAGTGAACGTAATCTACATTTTCCAGCGATGTGCTTCATGGAGCTTATTATTGAATACTTTTACTAGTAAGTAAAAATACTTTGATATGCTACATTGCTTTCTAGTGTTACTGATGAAAGTGAAGCGTGCAGTACCTTGGGTCAGAGTAGGCGAGCGGCCGTTGTGAAAGGGAGAGGGGGAGGAGGCGGGAGAGACTGGCGCGTTTTCTCTCTGAGAACACTCTAAACGGCACAATCTTTTATATGGACAAAAACTGCAAATTTTCGGGAATTTTCATCAGATTTTCGTCTATTACTCGGAAACTATTCATACTACTGAAATTTTACCCTTACCAAAATAAAAGAGCATTAAATGTTACGTTGAATGTCCTATTCAAATGTCGAAATCGGTACAGTAATTTAGCAGCAATAAGTTTTCAAAGTTGTCATTTTTACCAACTTGCCTAAAAAGTCGGCTCCAACGTCTATCTCAAAAACGGCTACTCCAAATGATAACTGTCAAATTATGGAAGTTGTAAAGCATGCAGTTTCATACTATAAAAGTACCAAGTTATTATGTTTTTAATTTGTACAGATTTTATTCCACTCAAATGTAAATACGTATTGGCCATTACTATGTACTTGGTTTCCTTTTAGCACGCGAATCTTAGCATTTAAGGCGTGAATGAAAATTAACGTGAATGAAAAGACTTATGCATAAAAAACATCTGTCGTCATTAGAGCGCAGTCTTCTCACAAGACATTTCATTTCACTGACTGACCAATACATAAAAAAAAAAAAAAAAAAAAAAAAAAAAAAAAAAAAAATTAAAAAACCAAGGAAATGGAATTACTTTGGTTTTCAAGTGTCTGAACGTTTAATATTGCCAACAAATAAGAAAACTTTAGAGTGTTCTCGGAGAGAACATGCCATAGTCTCCCGTCCCCCTTCCCCTTTCCCAAGAGCCACTCACCCGCTCGCCAGCTCTGGCCCAAGGCACTGCGCGTTCGCAAGTTTCACTTTACCAAACGATTAGTAACACTAGAATACAATGCAACTTATCAAAGTACTATGGTAAAAAATGTAATATTCCATATTAAGCTCAATGAAACATCGCTGTAAAATGTAAATAACGTCCACTAGATTCTTTTAAAGAAAAATATTTATCTCGGCTCTAGAAGTTCGTCGAGCAACATTATTTGTTTCAAAATCTGTGAAAAAACGTCAGCAACCTATTTCTTTAACAGTTCCTATCACAATGTAAAAACAAATAGTTGAAGAAAAGGGACGCAAAAAAGTAAGTTTCTGGAAGTAATTCTCTGATACAATTAACAAAATCTAGAAAATAGTATGATAACACAACTCTCGAAGAAAACAGAAGAAAAATTGTTACTATAGGTAGATCCCCTGGCCAACTCTAGGCAATTTTCTACGAGCCTTTAAAAAAATCTATATTTCTAAAAAATACTGAATATTTTTAATTTTTTCGAAAAAGGTCTTTGACATTTCGTGCCATAGTTATGGTAAAAAGTTTGGAAACGTGAATGTTGTCGAGTTATAAGGAATCTAGTTATTCGATTTATCTCTAAACGAATCAAATCAATCTATACGCACAAAAAAGCAATCTATAGATAATCTTAAGGGCTACAACTTTGTTCTTTAACAATTTCCCATCGAAGTTATCGTTTGTTCATTTAATAAAAAACAGATTTTTGGAACTTTGCGAATTTTTTCGGTAAATTTCGCCATCTAGTCTCGAGTTTCATAAAATATAAACTATTTGAAATTTAATTGCCTATACGCTCATTGTTTTTGTTTTCAGGTAATTTTTGGAATCACTTCTCCCTAATGCTTGGACTACTTAGACTGCACAGCCTTTTCCGCACAGGGAACTGTAAATATCTCAGCTTCGTCGACAACAAACATATTTGCAACATACAATGCTATTTTTCAAAGTAAAAATGCTCCCACACACACAAAGAGGCGTATTGGACATTTCCGCTACACAGTAAACTCGCCGTGTCTGAACATAAATCAACGAATAAGCACAGTTTTAGGGCTCCAACGTTGTTACAATATTGGATAATATTCTATTGATGAGTATAAGGACACTTTACCAATCTGTACACCGAAGAATTGCAGTTCTTAAATCAGTGGTAGGTCCACTCCTTACTATTTTTTTTTACCGTTTACAGAAAAAATCAATCAGTGAAATCTTACGTTATCATTTCTTATCTAATGGTAACTATGTAACATCACACTTAAGTGAAATGTCAAGTATCAAGCCTTTCTTAGCAATAGAAACTTGTCTGTAAGTGTCAAAAGTTGTTCCAAACATATCTGTTTAAGGGACAATAGTAACAATAGGTAACTACAGAGTGAAATAAATCGCAATTTGCAAGGTTATGGCTTCACTGTAATAGGTTTAGATGGAATCCCAAACTGGGAAAATTTGTGCCCGGCAGGGATTCGAACCCGGGATCGCCTGCTTACTAAGCAGACGCTTTGACCACTCTGCCACCGAGGAGACAGTGACCACCCCCACCAGAGGACTCTTCCCTGCACGTCTCCCGCCACACACAAATCTCCATTCGCCACGCTCACTCCTATACAACAGATTTGTGTGTGGAGGGAGACGTGCAGGGAAGAGTCCTCTGCATTCGGGTTGGTAACTGTGTCCTCGGTGGCGGAGTGGTCAACGCGTCTGCCTAGTCAGCAGGAGATCCCGGGTTCTAATCCCGGCCGGGCACAAATTTTCATTCGCCACAGTTTGGTATTCCATCTAAACGTCATACAGTGAAGCCATAACATCACATATTGCGATTTATTTTATTCATTTGAACGCTGTAATTCGGCAAATATATGTAACTACAGTTACGGCCATCAAATACAAGTAGACGTCAGTCGCAATACATGATTAGACTGTAAAATTATTCACGTGAACAAAAACTATTCGTAGATATTACATGTTACATTCGCAAGTTTCTTGAAAATGTCGGTACAGCCAAAATAACTAATGTAATTAATGATTTTTTATGTAATTGTGATTTCTCCGAAGCATAGCTATTCAGGAAGACTTATTAGCTAATGCAATCCTCACCCTTAGGACGTCAAGTGGGGCAGCAAACAGATAGGAGCAAGGAGAAGCAAAGTTTCAAAGTCCCCAGCGTGCGGTATCTGCTGGAGTGCGGGGCAAAGTCCGCCGCGAGTCTGGGAGGAGCAGCCCCATTACCAGAGATGGCTGTTTTCCGGGCACAGGCGCCACCAGAGAGTTTATTGCACTCGGCGCGCGGGTCGCGGCCTCACTTGTTTTCTGCTGCGTACTGCCTACTGCCGGGAAGCCGACCTCCACTCTGCCCGTCCTCTGCAAGGCGCTGTAGCACCCAAGATCTTACCTCTCTGCTTTGCGCCGTCTACATCTACGTCTACATTCATACTCTGCAAGACGATCACCCCCTGTACATGGGGTAAACCGATTTACCAGTTCCGCTTTTGGTTGGTCATGTGAACACTCCAAAATCGATTCTGGAAATACGCTTGTCTAAAGCGGTTTTCCAATTCCACAATCGATTCTCTTGCCATTGTAAACGCAACCGTTTTTGAAGCGTTCTTGGCTTGTCAGATTGTTTTTTCTTGTTAACAATTTTCAACACGTATGGAAAGAAAAAATCTTCAAATGTTTGTTAAGCTTATGGGACTTAACTACGGGGTCATCAGACCCTAAACTTACAAACTACTTATCAGCTACCTTATACTAAGGACGGCACAAATATCCATGCCTGAGGGGGGGGGGCGGCGATTCTAACCCCCGACCGTAGTGGCCGTGCAGACCATGACTGGAGCGCCTCAGATATGGAAAGAGTGATGTTTTCTAATGTGAAATACAAGTATAAATATTAGAGTGAACATAAATCTATGTGTTTAAATAAAGAAAAATAGCGATTGTGCTAACTAAATCAGGAAATGAATAAAAAAATGTTCAAATGTTTGTTAAGCTTACGGGACTTCGGGGTCATGTCCCTAAACTTACAAACTACTTATGAACTAGCTCAGGACGGCACAAATATCCATGCCCGAGGGGGGGGATTCGAACCCCCGAGCGTAGTGGCCGTGCAGACCGTGACTGGAGCGCCTCAGTCCCCTCGGCCACCGCGACGGCAGGAACTGAATCAGCTGCTTTTCAGCCGCCATATTAATTGGACTAAGAAATCTGATTCAGGCTATGTCGTGTAAACACGGCGGCGAAAAACGATTTACGAAAATCGTCTTCCGGAAGATGTGTGGATGTAAACGTAGTGGATGTGTAGCGGAAGGTACATTTCATATCATTGTCACTTCCTCCCATTGCAGTGGCAGGAAAAATGATTGTCTGTATGTCTCTGCGTGGGATCTAATCTCTCTGATTTTATCTCTGTCATCGCTTCGCGAGGTAAACGTAAGAGGAAGCGATATATTGGTTCACTCTTCATGAAACGTATGCTCTCGAAAGATTGACAGAAGCCCGTATTGCGATACAGAACTCCTCTCTCGTATCGTCTGCCAATGGAGTTTCTTAATCATCTCTGTGACGCTTTCGCGCTTACTAAGTGAGCCCGTAAGGTGCCCTCCGTTGGCTCTTCTCTATACCTTCTACCAAACCTACCCCACACTGCCACTGTCGAACGACAGTTTTGTTCAAATCAAATGTTGGAAATCTATCGGACCAAACTGCGTGCTCATCAGTCCGAAGCTTACAAACTACTTAAACTTAAACCTAGGTAAACTAACCTAAGGACAACACACACACCCATGCCCCAGGAAGGACTCGAACCTTCGACGGCGAGCAACTGCGCGCTCCGCAGCGAGGCACCTTAGACCGCTCGGCTACTCCACCGCGGCTACAGTTTTGTACCATCTTCCTTTGTTGCAGGACTACACTTCCTGACCATTCTTCCAATGAATCTCAGTCTGGAATCTGCCTTACGCACTGCTTACTTTATACAGTCGTTCCATTTCAGATCGACCCTTACGTCTACAGGCTGAAAGTAAATGTTTGTATAGCTTATGGGACTTAACTACGGGGTTATCAGTCCCTAAACTTAAAAACCACTTACGAACTAGCTAACACTAAGGACGGCACAAATATCCATGCCCGAGGAGGGATTCGAACCCCCGACCGTAGTGGCCGTGTAGGCCGTAACAGGAGCGCCTCAGTCCCCTCGGCCACCGCGGCCGTCTCTACAGGCTGAAAGTGATTGTACGCACAGTACTTACTTTCTACATTTCTATTCTTTTTTTTCTCGTTCCAGCAATGTATCAGCGTCGTTCGAAAGTAAAGAATGTTTTTGTATTATTCCAGCATGTTGGATGGCATAAACTATAACTTACAATATTCCAATTATTTTTAAATAACCGTCTCTGTTGCACATAAATTAGATTTAATAATAAAGATGAGTTTCGCACATATTTTTCTCTACATTCAAGTCACACAATTTGTCCGACAACAATATTACCCACGACTGATGATGACATGGATTTCATGTGTGCCTTCTAAGCCGATGAAATAAATATTCAAGTAAAGTATTCTAGAAGAATAATACGCAGGGAAACGTCCATGAACGTGCCTTCTGTTTGTCACTCACGTTGGGAAAGAAACCACCTTGAAAGGCTACAGATACGAATTGTAATGTAACATTTTCATTATTGTGCTCTCATTAGCATTTCAGTCTCCTCGCACAGAGTCCGCCAAGAGCTCTGCAGCGTGTTCCTTGTATGGTGGCTGTGGTGCAGCCATCCATGCTGAACCGTTTCCAAAGTTTATCTGTGGTCGTTGGCATTTGATAAAAGTGTTGCACCTGTTGTTTCACAGTATCGCACACACTTACGACAGGCGACAATGCTAGTGATCTGTCAGGCCAGGACAAAAAGCTGACAACCAAGACTGAACGTGTTCCTGAAGAAACTTGTGATCGTGCATTGTCTTGCTGAAAACCGACGTCTAGGGTTGTCAGGAAGAAAGGGTAAGGGTAAGCGTCACAGGATGTTATTCACGTAGGTCAAATTGGTCACATTGCCCTTGACATGCACCAACTCTGATTGATGGTTCTACCCAAGGACACTGAACACCATAATGCCTTAAGCTGGCACTGTCTGTGGAGAACCAGAAAGCGGCAATCATCTTCAATCAGAAAAAAAAACCGGATTTGTCCGACAGCATTACCTGATTCAACTTATGTCTCAACTGACATGTTATTCCGATGAGGTGTCGATTTTCTCGTGGGATGGTCTGGATGATGCGTGCTGCTTCACATCGTAGTACAACCTTCCGTGGACCATTCTGCACACTCCCGTTGCACTACAAAACGCTTCGTCCCACACGAGCAGAAACTTCATTGATGGATGCATGACACTTTCTGATGCGAATAATGCGCCGTCTTCGAAACTCCTGGTTAGACGTTACACCTGCAAGGCATCCTGAACGTCTCGTCAACTCACAAGACACCTTTTGTTCATAGCGACGAGAGCCGCAAGTACATTTAACCGGTAGGTTATGTTTAGGGATGATTGACATTCATTGATGTTCAATAAATATCCATATTTAGTGGGGAAACATCGATTTTTACGTCGATGTTACGTTTTCTAAAACATCGATGGTAAGAAAAGATTTTCGTATCATCGATACTGCCATGTTGAAGATTCAACTGGATGACCTAATAAAAATCAAGCACAGTCTAGGATGCCAAGCCACAATATTGTTTTGAGCACTGTATTTCTTTTTTACAGTAGAAGATAAAATTCCATTCAGCGTTAGTGTACTGAAGTTGGTAGAGACTGCCAAATGCTGATCTTTGCTACTCGTGAGACGAATATTTTGTGACCAACATAGCATACTATGACTACGCCGTAAGTAAAAATTAACAATCGAAATTCTATCAGTTTATCGAAATGTCTTGTGGTTGTTCTATCCGGACAGCTATTTACACGTTCTTTAAAGTGACAGTTACACTGTTTGCAGTATTGCCAGTGTAGTAATGTATGTCAGCTCATCTGCCGAAGGGCTAAACTTGAGATCATAGGTAAGGTTGTCAGTGCACCACATTTCGTGCGACCAATGATAGACGAGGAAAGATTGAGTTTGTTGTCTTTGCGAGTGTGTTATAATTTTGCGACGTCATAGCAGACCAGTAGATTAAATGGATGAAGTGAAGTGAATAATCAATTTTTGCTTTGTTATTATCTGCAATACAACCTGACCCTCTTGCGTTCACCAATCCGACTACCGATCTCCATGTTTAAATTGAAGTCACTAATCATTTGAAACATCGATAATTTGCTGTTTCTTGTTTTATTTTGTTTTTCGTTAAGCACGCCTCATCATTTCTTACAATAACAAACTGATCCATTTACGTTACCGCATCAACCTACTGAGCTTCATATTTTAATTGAATAACGTAACTACCATTTGAAACATTGATCATTTGTATTACAGTGTGGTGAAATTTAATACGTCATTGCATTTTTCGTTGTAACACGGCTGTCTCACCTGACGCACATATACACACTGACTCACCTAGCTGTTTTTCACAATGACACGCAACGACCGCTTTCATCAATGCTGCGATAAGTCATATAAGGACAGTCATTACAGAGCGCCGCTACCGGTGGTATAACTTGTAACTTTAGTACGATTGTTTATTTTTCAGTTAAACCATCGATGTTTTCTATATTTATAATAAACTAGCTTAAACCCGCGGCTCCGCTCGCGTGTTTGTTGATTATGATAGGCTATCTTTCAGTAATATGAGACTGGTTTTGAAGGATGAAATGAAATACAATACCTTATTTAAAAACAAACATTTTTAATCAATATTCAAATAAAAAGATAAAATTATGCGAAGTGCTTAATGATGTACAAAAAATAATACATACATTATTCCTTATAGCCTGTGTTGTAATATCTCAACACTTATGGTGAGAGTAATGTCCAAATTCATTTTAATTTCATTTTAGGGCATTCTGGTAAACTACGTTATTTGTAGTATTGTTTGGAGCGTAGATGTAGAGATTTTTTGGGTTGCCTATCCTTGAGCAAGCGACGTATAATTGACCACGTGAAAAACATGAGGGTTGTAAATGGATTTTTTTTAAAGAGATGTATTAAAAGAAATTTCTTTTTTCACTGCTTTATTTATTTATTCTTATAATTCCTTATTCGTATGCTTATCCTTACAGAGAAAGAGCTGACGACATTATAGCACGCATAGACCAAAGATATGGTCTGTGGCATCACATTTCGCTGTATGTAACCTCCTTGCTATAGAGTCGCAAACGTCATCGCTGGCCTTCAGTCCGAATTTTTTTATAATTGGACGACTTTCAACCACCATATCTTCCAACCCCTTACAGCTATCAGCCGGCGTGGAACTGCTATTGTGTACAACGGGAGACGTCGGACAACAATTACACACATTCGTTTGCGTTGTGTAGTTTTCGCTGCAGAGCGAAATATTAACACACACACACACACACACGTAGAATTGTATATACACCGATAACTTTCCCTCCCAATATACTCCACCCTTTTATCATTATCAACCTCCAAGCAACAATGCAACCAATAAAACTATTTTCAAACATTAAATATAATTTTCAAAGAGTAATTATTGTTCCGCATTTCGCGTTATATTCTTCAAATTATTAAATATCTATCAGATCGCTATAAAACCGCGCGTAATACCTTCCTCACGTATAAATTAGTATCTGTACAAATATTTAAGTCTTGTCGTTTGGACGTGATAAGCGTACACCGACAGACATTCACATTAATATATATGGACAAATAGCTATCCGATCTCCATAAAACCATGCCTAAAGCCTTCCCCGGGTAGACATTAGTAACTGTACAAATTTTTACCTCTTTATGTCTTGTGGTTCAGACGTGATAAACGTACACCGAACAGACATTCACATTTATAGATATAGAGAGATATTTTTTGAAGATGTTAATATCGAAGTCAACATCGATGCTTTTCTAATATCGATCATCCCTAGTGGTGTTGCGCTGCGATACGGAAGCTGACCAACTCGTGGGCCGAAATGAAATACTAATTGTATTCTCAATAAGAATGATTGATGTAAACGACCGATGAAAATGAACTTTTTATCTAGGCTGAAAATGTGTTCTGATTTTTCTGGATTTAAGTATTTCTTGTCTTATAAAATACGCGTCTGCAAGAACAATATGCCAGAATTGTTGTATCCTTTGTTACAGTTTTACTAAAAACTGTCGAAAACAGTGAACGATAGAGAGTGCCTAAGTGATTAAAAAATAGACTTTTTGATATCTTCTAAAATTATACCTGTGAAAATAACAGGTAATAGTCACTAACAATAGGCTCCATCTCTCTATAATTTGCAACTTATCAACTATAAAAACCCATAAAGTGGTAACAGCAGTCAGATATGAAGAAATCTCAGTAAATATTAATTATTTCCTCTCGCGGACAGAGCAAGCTGATACAGTTGTTACCGGTCGTACTCGCATTCGCGAGAACAGAGTGCATTCTTCCATCGGCTATCCAATTACCGCTCTTTTTTTAATTTTTTTTAATTTTTTTTTAACTACATCACGTCCTTTCAATCAGATGATTCCTTTTTTTCTTTTTCGATATATGTACAAATACAAGAAAGTTGTTCTTATAAAAAAGTATAAACCAACAAACTATCGAGTTGTCTCATGTTTACGCCATGAACAACCAACCCCGGTCTTACAATTGCCCTGCAGTGCAGACTATATGGCCTACATTTCAATCCCAGACACCCCCTCCACCAGATAGTAATAATAATAACAATAATAAAAGAAATTACTATCCGTCTTAGCAGCTTCTTTTGCTGTATGATGAATGATTCCTTTGTGACTAGTACAAAATAGCATTAGTGCTTTTCTGCTCTTGTTTATCTACCTGCTGAGGCCGACCGTAACCGTGATTACTTCCGAATGGAACCGCTGAAGCTGCTGATGATATTCTCTTCGTACCAACGTTCACGGCCCATAGTGTTGGGACACTACTCCAGCCACACATGAGAACTGTGTGACTATTTCTTGTATCTAATGCGACTTGAAAATTTACAAATATGTGTCACACTGGACGTAGTTAATACATATAACTACAATTCAATTTTTATAATTCAAAGAACTTTTTGTTTTGACACGTTTTCGAGCGCTTGTCTACCACTCTGCCCAACCCCGTACACGTATTATAGTTCTTATCTGATCCAGGTTGTTCCAATTGGTTGATAACTGCTTAGATGCGTGACAAAGTGACGATGACGCCAAGTGGCCATTGTTATTAGCGTTTCAAAGATGCAAAATTTCGTCCACATCGAAGTTTATAGACAGAATAGCTTTCAATCACTGTCTCACCCGGGAGTATATTTATTCCATTCTAAACGACGAAAATAGTTTTCTCTCCGCTGCCATGCCTCTAGCAGTACCCTCAGCTGACGTAAGGTGTAATGCAATGTTTTTAGGAGTTTTTACATATTTAGACGTTAGAGATTTGTTACTTCATATCGCTCCTCAATCTTTCGTCGTCCTCTTCGTGTAGACGCCCTCTTTCTTGAAGGAATTCCGCCTCAGCTTCATCGTTGTTAGTTACATCAGCAGATAATAAACCATACAATGACTCTGAACATCGGATTTTTCCTTATCCTCAACATAAAAATCCTTCGCCATATGCCTATTCTCTAAAACCACTTTCGAGAAGATGTACACAGCTTCGTGGGCCATTGTGGTTTACGCTAAAATGGAACAACAAATTAACAGTATTAACAATGTTGTGTGGAAATAGACTCGTGTCAGTGTCATGTGAATAACAAGGTCGTGTGGAATTCCATCCGAGTAGGATGTAAACAGCGAGTGGTATGTACCATGGTCGGGGGTGTCGTCTTTAGTATAAGGTAGTTCATAAGTTCAACTCAACTGTTTGTATAGCTTATGGGACTTAACTAAGGGGTCATCAGTCCCTAAACTTACAAACTACTTACGAACTAGCTAACACTAAGGACGGCACAAATATCCATGCCCGAAGGGGGATTCGAACCCCCGCCGTAGTGGCCGTGCAGACTGTGACTGGAGCGCCTCAGTCCCCTCGGCCACCGCGGCCGGCAGTTCATAAGTAGTTTGTAAGTTTAGGGGCTGATGACCCAGCAGTTAAGTCCCTTAAGCTTAACAAACATTTGAACATTTTATGTACCACGGTGCAGGCGACCGCTCCAATACTGTGAGCGTGACGGAATGGAAGGTTCTTGTAGCTGGGGATAAGTACTACGCTTCACCACGCATGCGCACCGCGGAAAAAGAGGCGAGTGCGTGGTTTTCCACTCCACATCGTAGGCAGTGGGTAAATCAGCGTTTCAGTAACTGGCGACAGGTATGTAAAATTTATAGAAAATCTCGTAAAACCCTATGACGAGTGCCTCAATTGGAACATTGACTACTAGAAGACTAGCTTGAGTATGTTAACACATTTGTGCTTAATTATACTACATTAAAAACTTTTGTAGAAATACCTTTCTTACTTTCCAAATGTATCTCCTGTAGCGTTTGTCAAATCGCCGAAATGGGTGCAACCAATAACAGTTACTAAAAATCGCCTATAACGAGGCAAAGAAAGCATTGTGTGATATAACTTGGCATGTTACGTTACTGCACCCATTTTTAAAAACGGAATGTGGCCGTTGGCAACCTCAGAAGATATGAGAGGACAGAAACCAATCGTAGTTAGTCGGTAAAAACAATGCCGTTCCAATCCTGATTCTTTCCGCACCGCTGGTCTGATTAGAGACCAAAGACACCATTGTAAGTATTGATCTGATGCCTTATGCAGCTTCATATTCAGCACCCGGTAAATCCCCTAGTCCTCATTGCCAGTACACTAACCACGCAGCTTTATATCTCTCAAGTGCTGGTGCCTGTAGTCCTCCCATACCTCAGAAAAAACACAAGCTTTTTATGTTGTAACGTACTCTCCATAACTTTGTTTGACGTATGGTCACGCAAGCAGTGTCGTGCTTCAGTCGTAGATGGCTGAATTTCTGTTTGTTACCCATGTAGGTATCTGCAGTCCAGTAACGTGTACGCGGAAGAGAAACAATGAATCCACAAACTTTTGATTGGAAAAGGCTCACTGTGAAAGCTACGTATGAGACAGTCGCCGAGTTGGCGAGTTCATTTCTCCGTGTGACAGAGACAAATGGACCCGAAAACGCAGCTCTCTCACAATCACGGTGCGAGACGAACTTCGTTGTTGGCCCAGGTTTGTTTGAGAAAATCTCTTCATACAAACGACCTATCCTGTGGCGCACAGCCAGGGTTTAATTTCGGCCGGATCGGCGTTCCAGCTCCTCCCAGGGTTTTAGTTTTTTTAACTCCCTACAACAGGACAGCAACGAAGATTTAAAACAGTACACTAGTATTAAATTACAGCGTAACAGTAATCTACCGCTGTGCTGGCACCAGTGAGCGGGAGAGGGGGTTACATACATAGTGTGTGTATGTGTGTGGGTGGGTGGGTGGGTGGGAAAGCGTTTCGTGATCGTGGCAAATTGCCTTTTGTACGCCAACAGCCCTAGCGTTCTAGTAGCATGGTATCATCTCGTGTTTCATATGCCAAAGGGGAAAACTACCTAACGAGTGTTTACGCATGTGGAGCATTTGAAAATATGACGTCGTAATCTAAGAACTTGCCAAATTATACCTGTATCTATCGACCAGAACTATGGAAAAAAGTGACACATCCATGGCGTCAGTCAGTGACATCTGTCGTTTATAATACATCATGTGGTTTAATTGTTCTGAGCATAAGAATTTACGTTTTCAGAACCTGAATTTCAGGACAATATTTTGAAAATAAAATGTTTTCTCTATCACAAGTTTTTAAAAATCGAAAATGGTGACTGAGATATTTATTGTTGAAGAAGTTTGTTCCTGTAAGTACAGTATTAGAAGTTAAACATTGCGATCCCCCCACCTGACAACCCACACCTTTCTCCATTACAAATACATCATTTACCCATGTACTTTTTGCTATTATCTTTGCTACATCTTTGCTACATACTGTGTACAAATTTTACATATGAGCACCGACGGCACCCCTCACAACTTGCTGCAACAAGAGGCATGTTGTGTCCTGTTGTTCGCGTGACTTCCACGAATCCACGTAGTCTTAATACTTTTAAACACACTGTTACTAAACTTATTTTTGTATATTTCGCTGAAACTTTGTAGCAAAATAGGAAGAGTTTTTCATGTACGTGAATGATAAAGGAGTAGTTTATTTCAGCAATGAAACACTGAAAGTTTCATTTCCGAAAAGGAAAAGCCTTTTTCTATCATATTGATAATTTTCCCATGTGTCAAGATGACTCTCCAGGTTGGCGCATGATATTCAGTTAAAAAAGTAACGGTTTCTTCTTCTTCTCTCATGCATTAAGTTTTTTCTTAGCCTGTTGCAGTAGATTTGATCGTCACACCAAGCTCGTAGTGGTAATTTTTACAATTCTATCTTCAATAGATACATCTCCTTTTTGTCTATTTTCTTCAATTCCACTATTTATGTGAAGTATTTTTAATTTCTTCCTAAGTCTTCCTTTAAATCTTTGCTAAGCTAGTTTTGGGAATCCTGCTCTATTCCACAGGAATTTCGTTTCATCGTCCTGTAATCTCACATCCCCTGTCTTTCCGTTGCCAAAGATTCAATACTGTACACCAATGACGGATTCGAAATAATGTTTTTGTTACTTTATTTTGGTGATAACTTCCGATAGTGTCATTTACATAATTAATCTCTTAATTTTATGTTTTTCAGCTTGGTCATCTCTATACGGTACCATTTTTGGTAGAATTTGGAATCTACTTATTCTATAACCTTGGAAAATAAAACTAGGGAATTATACACACAATTTTAATCAACAAGATAGTATTCTGACGTTTATATTCGTAATTGATCAAGACCTAATTTCGATCAATGAAGATGAGCTACAGATACCTACCTATGAGCTACATAAAAATATGCCAGACATATAGGCCTAAAATATAACGAAGAATACTTAACATTTGTCGTAATTTATGAAGTATGTGTTTTTTCTCAAATTATGGGAACTAAATTAAAGAAGACTTTATTATGGACAACTTTCACAGGTTAGAATTTTCTAAGATTGCTCTACACCGCCCTGTTATAGTACCAATAAAGTTATTTACTTTAGATGTAAATGTATGAGTAAACACGATGAATTTAATTTTCTCCTACACGCTTACCTGTTTGTAAGGGGGTTGGAACACTTGCAGCACTGACACATTCACGGGGATCGGGTTTCTTGGCGGACTAACCGGCGTTTTGCAGGTACAGGCACAACATTATGTCTAGCAGTTCAGTACAGCCACAGTAGTAAGCAATTGTGTATCGCTTTAAGGTGGCTCACTTATGCGTTTCGTGGCAAATTTATTTTTAATTTAGTAATGACAACTGGCTGAAATTCACCATAATGAGAACGGATGATGAAATTCATAACCTCTTCTAATATTTTGCTGATGCAAAATTAGGTGGCAGCCAGGTACGAAACATGTTATAGTCTTACTGCAGTTAAAGGATGAAATTTAAATGGATAATTCGTATATTATTTTATTTAAACTTTAAACATAACAACACAGAGTTTCAGTGAATAGTATTTATTTTCCTTTCCACTAAAGGAAGAATTATACAACTTTTCCAATAATGCTAATTAGAAGACAAGCTCTTAAGTTGAAATCTGTCAGTGGGCTTCTGTGGGTGGATTTCCTTCTATTCATGGCGTAAAAAGCAGCATGTAGACGCAAGTCTAAACATCGACATAATGGTAGCTGCAAATTTGGACGTAGTTACGAGATTAGTTTTCTGTGATTTTACGAAAATCAGTAAAATCAAAATTACTAAAATTTTCCGGGCTATTATGCCGTGGTCTTATGGATTTACTATGTAAACCCAACGTTTGGTTCCCGACTGCGGAGAACATTTTTAAGGGGGATCGTGGCACTTTTGAATGTCCGATGCACACCCTGGCTCGCTACTGACTGAAGCCAAACTCCGTTTACGAGGGCTCGCGCTCAGAGGTGTGACGTCAGAAGTTTTTGATATGCGCGCGCAATTGACAGATCAGCTGTTTCTGAACATGTTTTTCAGCCAGGGGACCACCTCATACAATTTGATAAGCCTCAGGTTTTAGCAGCCACAAACGGATACCACGAAAGACTGCACAGAGAGGCTATAGAAATTGTAAAAACACCCCAATAATTTCAATAGGATGGAGCAGGGCGTGAAACTAAATGAAATCTGGATTCCGGTTTTGAAGAAGAAATGTAACAGTCTTCCACCATCGGACGATATTAACGAACGACGGCAATCGGCAACGACGAATAGCGTGCGCATATCGAAAACATCTGACGGCCGTTAAAGTTTACATTTTACAATCAGTAAAATAGCACAACCCTTTGCTAGCTGAAGAGCAGTTTAGTAACTACAGATTAATTCGTTGAGTGTTCCTCCTATAAACAAATGTTTTCATAGTGAAAACGTTAGGAAAATTTTTGAGACTTTTATGATGACTTTCTTGGGTCATACTGGTAGCTCTTAAAATCATTTTATTTAGAACACTAAGCATAGAATAAACATATTGTGCATCCTGTATAGAACTGGTTATGTGTCTAACCCGACCATCACGCTTTAAAAAACAGCTACCTTCGCTTTTACGATCCCAAAACAATTTGGCTGTATTCGAAATTTAAATGTTTCTATGAAATGTTTAAAATTCGGACCATCTGAGTGACCGTGCCACACCGAAAGATGACAAAGACCATTTCTGATTTGTGTCACAATCAAAAAGAACCATTTATACACCGAACTTGGCATAAACTTAACAATGGAGAAAAAGTTGCAAGATATCCAGGAAAAGTGAAGTGAAACAATTGGCAGCCAATCGTTGCGCATAAATTACTTTGCCTGTTGATTGCGTAAAATATAAATTTGGAAACACACTTGAAGGCAGCTATAGGCTGAAAACCATTATTTAAGGATTTTTCTATGAATCTGGACATTTATTTGCCTTACGTCTTTATTTTGTATGTAAAATTCATCTATTATATGCTTCGATAATCTCAGTTGATATCTTTTAACTGCGGTGTAACATTTGCGCTAAGCAGCATCTTCGATCGCTCAGGCGGGCAGTGGACGGTAGACTATTTGACGGAATCGAGTATAAGCTAGACTACAGTCCTATGGTAGTCACCGTGTTGTACGGTTCGGTTGGTCGGCTACGATTCACGTGCCGAGTTTGATTGATTGGATTATGCACCTATGAATGTATCCCGAAAGAGGGTGATGAAATTTCATTTGATATTGGAAGACGAATTTTGTATTAAGCGGACGAGAATATTTGTATGGAACGTTACTGTACAAACCCATTGTAATCATCATTATTGACAAGTCAACAACAAAGACATGTTTCTTCAGCGAAAATAAATAATTTAATGATTACTAATTTTCTTATTTCAGCTCAACCTAGTCCCTCATTTTCCTGATTGTGGCATTTTTCTATTTTTGTTGCATGGTACAGGTCGAGTTTGAGATTTTCTTTGAATACAAATGTTCACTTTCCAGTAAGGTAATCAGATCTTACCACTGAAATATAATTTCCAAAAGTAATGCTCACCGAAGGACAGATTATTTTATAAGTATAAATTTACAGGTGGACCGACGCAGAGTCGCAGCTCCCATTGTTTCTTTTTTGTATGTAAAAATGGTATTATAGGGCCTAATTAAAGACTGGTGATTTTATAATGAGTTTACAGGGCTATAAGTTTTTAATATTTGTTGGCAAACGGAAAGCAAAGAAATAAGGCTGTTCCAGCTCTGTGCTAGATTTTTATAAGTTCAGTTTGTGACAGTCTCTCACCAGATTCTTTCAGGCAGATTTAATTAGAGATTTCAAATAGCAACCTTCAAACGAGAAACTTTCACCAGGTTTAGATTCAGTTCCACTTGTTTGACGTAGAAATTTTCAACTTACTTTAAATTAGAAACTTTCACCACAAACTTTCATTTCACTTTCAGATAGAAACTTTCACATTGAACTTCAGTACAATCAAAGAATTTTAAGAAAAATCAGATATTCGTGCCATTGCACCTCCTCAAGAAGTCTGTGGATCAGAAATTGTTGAAATTTCGAGAAGAAGCCTCATATAAAGGAAACATTATGGCACTGTTAAATTTTAATGGGTTACAGTTACATTCATTTTTTTATGTTAAAATACATTTACCAGAAGTTTCTTTTTTAACTCTCTCCAAAAGTTTTCTGCTACTAGTGTTACCCAATCTGAACGAAATTTTTGCACGAAGTAGTCTTGATGTACCGATAATTAAAGAAAATTTAAGGCAGAAATAAACCCTGAAAATATATTATCAATATGTCTCATAAGATGGATGCGAGAACTGTCGATCTATGTCTTGTGAATGTATCAATAAACTCTGCTGTTTTGTAGTGCCGAAGGTTGGTTTTATAGTACTCGATACCCATGAAATGAATGACTTACAACCCTGAGTATTACTACATCTTTACATAGTAGAAACGATTTCACAGTTTTGTTGCTGTCGCCAAAGCAGGAGAAATTTTTGTGGAGTCCTGCTTTAAACACTTCGCCGTATGTACTAGCCTATATGTTCAGCTTATAAGTCTACGTCGAACCTAATTACGATCATTTCTCCTGCTCTTCCAGTCGACCCTGCTGTGCTACGTAACGACGGACCGTTTCATTTTCCGCGATCTCTCAGAATTCAGACGGTGAGCGAGCGCAAAGCTACCTGCGGCATACAGGCCTGTGTACACTACTTGTGGAACACCCTGTACACTACCTGCAGGGTCCTTGGCTCCAGAAAAGTGTCCAAACATTCGCTCTCCGGGCAAGTGTCACTCCGTGAAAGTGTCACAAATTCGTTTCTAACTGGAAAGTTTCCACTATAGGAAGGAAAAAGACGTTGGGCGTGACTAGTACTTGAATGAGTCCATAAACCACGCCCGTGTGATTTTTTCTAATAAATTAATCAGAAACAGAATTTCAAAAATGAATTTCCGAATAGGCAAAATATACCCCCCTCCCTCACTTTAATATTACGTGTTATGGAGCTGCTAGTCTCCCATCGGACAGCTTGGCAGGTGGCGGTTAGGGGAATTCTCACTACATATAGTAGGTACTGCGGAAGTAAAACACCTGGGGTGGACAAAAACCAGCGGCTCTTGCCTTGTAGTTAGATATTGGTTCATGAAAGGCTAAAGGAAGACAACCTTTAACCCCCAGTTTGGGGGTAGATGCAATGGGCCAAATCTCCATTCATTGAAAAAAATGCAATGATGATAAAGTGGGATGGATTAAATAAACGGATATAGGTACGGAAATACACAATGAAAATCAGAATATGGAACATTAAGAACTAAGAAAAAAAGGAGAAGATATAATTAGGGAGTTAGAAAACAGGACATTATGATAACGTGTAGGCTTTCACGGCCGGCGTCTTCAGTAATTAAAACTTCCGGGTTGAGAGGCCGTGGTCGAACAGTAGAAATTTCTTCCCCTGACGTTTCGTTGCCGGTTGCGGACAACATCTTCTGAGGTGAGTCGACGACTGGCTGCTGGGCCGTGGAGATCCTGCATATATAGAGGGCATAGCGGGCGCCACCACTCGTCACGTGATGTCAACAGTAAAACTATCTCTGGCTGGCGTCATTACTCTCGATCGAAGGTAATCGATTGTCACGTCTTTGGTACAAAGCAGACCGCCATATCTTGTCTAACTTCAAGCCTTCTTCCTTGCTGTTAAAATTATTGTGGTGTTTAAAAATCTCTATAGCCTCTCTATTCATACGTGCATAATAATGCGATGTCTTAGCTAGCACGCTTGTCTCACTAAATTTTATTTTGTGGACACCGTTTTCAAAAACATGTTCCGCTACGGCCGATTTGTCCGTGTGTCCCAGTCGACAGTTCCTTTTGTGTTCAGTTAGGCGAGTATTGATACTTCCTTTTGTTGTGCCAATATAAACCTTCCCACAACTACATGGGATCTTATACACACCTGGAGTAGCCAAAGGGTGTCGCGCATCTTTCGTTGATCGTAAGCATTCACTGATCTTTTTGGTGGGTTTGAATATTGTTTCCACTCTAAACTTGGCCAGTACTTTCCCAATGCGGTCCGTGATTTTGTGGATGAATGGGAGAAACACTTTCCCCGCCAAAGGTGTTTGTTGGACGTTATCAGAGATTTGTCTTCTGGGCTGGAGTGCTCGATCTATCTCCTTATCACTGTATCCGTTTTTCTGAAATGCGGTTCGTAAATGATCGAGTTCCTCTTGCAAATAAGCTGGCTCACAGATTTTATTAGCCCTGTCCACTAATGTTTTAATAACACCTCTCTTCTGCCTGGGATGATGATTCGAATCTTTGTGAAGATACCGATCGGTGTGCGTATCTTTTCTATATACTTTGTGACCCAGAGTCCCATCTGCACGTTTAATTACTGTAACGTCCAAAAAAATTTATCTGTCCATCAATCTCCGTCTCCATGGTAAATTGTATTTTCGCGTTGATACTATTCAAGTGCTTTAAGAAACAGTTCAGTTCCTCTTCCCCGTGGTTTCAGATCACAAATGTATCATCCACATACCGATACCACTTCAAAGGGCTCTTTCTGGCCGACTGCAGTGCCTGTTGTTCAAAAAATTCCATAAAAATATTCGCAACCGCTGGACTTAGAGGGCTACCCATTGCCACTCCATCGATTTGTTCATAGAATTCATTATCATATTGAAAATAAGTCGTGGATAGGCAGTGTCGAAACAGATCTATAATATCAGTGGGAAACAAGTCAGATATGTAAGCAAGAGCTTCCTTGACAGGAACCATGGTGAACAGAGAAATCACGTCAAAGCTGACAAGAATATCACCAGGGCTGACAGTAATCTCCTTCAGTTTTTCGATAAAGTGCATAGAGTTTTTAATGTGATGATCAGTTTTCCCAATAATCGGTTGTAGCAAGGAGGCGAGATGTCTAGCCAACTCTTGAGTAGGGGATCCAATAGCACTTACAATCGGTCTCAGAGGGATATCGATTTTGTGCACCCTAGGTAGCCCATATAACCTAGGAGCGTAAGCTTTAGTTTTGCAAATGTGTTTTTTATCCTCTGAAGAAATAGAAGACTTTTTTATCAGTTGATTGGTAACTGTCAGCACTTTAGTTGTAGGATCCTTTTTCAAATTTTTGTTAGGTGGTCGAATCCAAAAGGTCACTGATCTTCTTATGGTAGTCTTCACTTTTCATCACCACGGTAGCATTTCCCTTGTCAGCAGAAAGTTCAAAGATACTCTTGTCCGCATTAATCTCCCGCAATGCCTTCTTTTCTCCTGGAGACAAATTGCTGATAGGGGGCTTAGCCTTACGCAGTATCCTGGATGTTTTCATCCTAATCTCATCAGCAGGGTGAGATGGTAGCAGACGAATCCCCGCCTCTGTATTAGCTATAATGTCCTCCGTTGGAACCTTCGCTGGAGTAATTGCAAAATTTCCACCTTTTGAAAGAACAGAAAATTCTTCGCTGGATAATTCTTTCCCGGACAAATTTATAACCGTTCTGGCATTGTCTATATCTAGTTTTTCCTGTCTGCTCTTCTGTAGATTGTCGAACTTCTTCTTCTGCCTATTAGAAGACACTTCTGCACTACGTTCCATAGATCTAAAGGTTAGCCCATCGACCTTACTCCAATCGTCAACTTGCATTGTATTGATAATAAACAGATGGAGATGTAATAATTCACTACTTGTTACCGCCAGTCCTCGACGAGTTTGATGGGTCCGTTCTCGTAGCATCGCCAGTTCCATGCGTGAATAGATACGGATAGCTTGCGTTGAGTGAAACAGTCTTCTCGCCTTCAAAAACTTCGGAATTGTGCCGGTGTCACGACAACGTAGCAAAAAGGTGAGAGAACAAAGCCGCTGAGCCTTCTTCTTACGTAGACTCTCCAGTCGTCGTACCATAAGAGACTTATCCTCCCCGTAGAGGCGTCTAATCATAACGTGTAGGCTTTCACGGCCGGCGTCTTCAGTAATTAAAACTTCCGGGCTGAGAGGCCGTGGTCGAACAGTAGAAATTTCTTCCCCTGACGTTTCGTTGCCGGCTGCGGACAACATCTTCTGAGGTGAGTCGACGACTGGCTGCTGGGCCGTGGAGATCCTGCATATATAGAGGGCATAGAGGGCGCCACCACTCGTCACGTGATGTCAACAGTAAAACTATCTCTGGCTGGCGTCATTACTCTCGATCGAAGGTAATCGATTGTCACGTCTTTGGTACAAAGCAGACCGCCATATCTTGTCTAACTTCAAGCCTTCTTCCTTTCTATTAAAATTATTGTGGTGTTTAAAAATCTCTATAGCCTCTCTATTCATACGTGCATAATAATGCGATGTCTTAGCTAGCACGCTTGTCTCACAAAATTTTATTTTGTGGTCACCGTTTTCAAAAACAAGTGAAGACTACCATAAGAAGATCAGTGACCTTTTGGATTCGACCACCTATAAGAAGTTGAAAAAGGATCCTACACCTAAAGTGCTGGCAGTTACCAATCAACTGATAAAAAAGTCTTCTATTTCTTCAGAGGATAAAAAACACATTTTCAAAACTAAAGCTTACGCTCCTAGGTTATATGGGCTACCTAGGGTGCACAAAATCGATATCCCTCTGAGACCGATTGTAAGTGCTATTGGATCCCCTACTCAAGAGTTGGCTAGACATCTCGCCTCCTTGCTACAACCGATTATTGGGAAAACTGATCATCACATTAAAAACTCTATGCACTTTATCGAAAAACTGAAGGAGATTACTGTCAGCCCTGGTGATATTCTTGTCAGCTTTGACGTGATTTCTCTGTTCACCATGGTTCCTGTCAAGGAAGCTCTTGCTTACATATCTGACTTGTTTCCCACTGATATTATAGATCTGTTTCGACACTGCCTATCCACGACTTATTTTCAATATGATAATGAATTCTATGAACAAATCGATGGAGTGGCAATGGGTAGCCCTCTAAGTCCAGCGGTTGCGAATATTTTTATGGAATTTTTTGAACAACAGGCACTGCAGTCGGCCAGAAAGAGCCCTTTGAAGTGGTATCGGTATGTGGATGATACATTTGTGATCTGAAACCACGGGGAAGAGGAACTGAACTGTTTCTTAAAGCACTTGAATAGTATCAACGCGAAAATACAATTTACCATGGAGACGGAGATTGATGGACAGATAAATTTTTTTGGACGTTACAGTAATTAAACGTGCAGATGGGACTCTGGGTCACAAAGTATATAGAAAAGATACGCACACCGATCGGTATCTTCACAAAGATTCGAATCATCATCCCAGGCAGAAGAGAGGTGTTATTAAAACATTAGTGGACAGGGCTAATAAAATCTGTGAGCCAGCTTATTTGCAAGAGGAACTCGATCATTTACGAACCGCATTTCAGAAAAACGGATACAGTGATAAGGAGATAGATCGAGCACTCCAGCCCAGAAGACAAATCTCTGATAACGTCCAACAAACACCTTTGGCGGGGAAAGTGTTTCTCCCATTCATCCACAAAATCACGGACCGCATTGGGAAAGTACTGGCCAAGTTTAGAGTGGAAACAATATTCAAACCCACCAAAAAGATCAGTGAATGCTTACGATCAACGAAAGATGCGCGACACCCTTTGGCTACTCCAGGTGTGTATAAGATCCCATGTAGTTGTGGGAAGGTTTATATTGGCACAACAAAAGGAAGTATCAATACTCGCCTAACTGAACACAAAAGGAACTGTCGACTGGGACACACGGACAAATCGGCCGTAGCGGAACATGTTTTTGAAAACGGTGTCCACAAAATAAAATTTAGTGAGACAAGCGTGCTAGCTAAGACATCGCATTATTATGCACGTATGAATAGAGAGGCTATAGAGATTTTTAAACACCACAATAATTTTAATAGAAAGGAAGAAGGCTTGAAGTTAGACAAGATATGGCGGTCTGCTTTGTACCAAAGACGTGACAATCGATTACCTTCGATCGAGAGTAATGACGCCAGCCAGAGATAGTTTTACTGTTGACATCACGTGACGAGTGGTGGCGCCCGCTATGCCCTCTATATATGCAGAATCTCCACGGCCCAGCAGCCAGTCGTCGACTCACCTCAGAAGATGTTGTCCGCAGCCGGCAACGAAACGTCAGGGGAAGAAATTTCTACTGTTCGACCACGGCCTCTCAGCCCGGAAGTTTTAATTACTGAGGACATTATGATGTTATCAGAAACAAAAAAGAAGGAAAATGGCATAGTAAATAAAGGATCATATATACAGTTATACAGTGGGGTGCAAAAATATCAAAGAGCAAAGCGACGAGTATCAGTGTTGATAAAAAAATTACAAAAATATATTACAAATTGGGAGCCAATTGACAAAAATTTGATTAAAGTAATCATAACTTTATATGGATACAGAACTACTATTTCAGGAGTCTACGCTGAAAGTGACGAAGTAGTTTCTACCAAAGAAACTGTCCTAATGAAGTGATTGACTTAATAGAAGGGATAGGAATTCAAGAGAAATAATAATTGCCGAAGACTTCAATAGCATAAATGGCAGCAAATTGGAAGTAAAATAGTAGGGCCACTTGGAGAAAATATAATAAATGATAATGGGCTAAGACTAATAAATACATGTGACCAAAATCGACTACAAATTTTGAATGGTTTTTATTCATACAAAGAAATTCATAAATATATATTGCTTCAGGAAACACTCCATTTAAAATCGATAATTGTTTACATAATAGTTCGAGAGAAAACAGTGTTAAAAACCCAAGACGTCACAGCATACAGATGAGCAATCCAGGGTGACAATCGTCTGGTAAACTCTAAAATTGTATATCCGTATATAGATGTAACACATAAAGAAGAAAATGTTAATCAGGAGGAATATTTTAAAACGGAAGTAAAGATACCATAACACAGTTTACATAGCCTAGAAAATGAAAGTACAGTGTATTTGTACAAAAAAAGGTTAGATGAAAACTTAATCGAAATACATTTTGACGATACAGACTCACAATATAAATATGTTTGTCTGTCACCAACACTTTATAAAATATATACCGAAAACGCACTAGAAAATAGGAAAAGAAACTACAGAAACACGGGGATCGTAGTATATGATATTACTATATACTCATCACAATTTTCTGATGACCAGTTAATTCTGGCACAGGATAAAGAAGACCTAGAGTATATTACAAGGAAATTAATAGAGGAGTATAAAAATGGGGACTTCAGATCAACAAGAATAAAACAAAATATATAGTAATAGGAGACACAAACAAAGTATCAAATTGGAAGAAGGAATGGGCACTATTAAAAACACTGAAGAATACACGGACATAGGAGTAACTATCACAAAATGTGGCAAACAGGACAAAGAAATCAATGCAATAATAAATGCTGGGAAGTGTACTATTGGGGCATTAAATGGTATCTTATGGGACCAACAGGTCAGAAAGAAAACAAAACGAAAAATCTTCAATAGAGTCATCAGAAGCATCATGACATGTGGATCACAAGTATGGGCACTTAAATCGCAAATGGAAAAAAGGTTGATGGCAAGGGAGATGGACTTTACAGGAATATCTAGGCGGGTAAAATCAGAAATGAAGTCATCAGGAATGGACGTTAAAAATTCAATTACACATTTTATAGGAGGAAAACAACTCTTATGGTAGTGACATACAAAAAGAATGTCAAAGGAAAGACTACCACAGAGAATTATGGAATGAGAGCAACCAGGAAGACAGAAAAGGCGGAGACCGCCAACTACATGGATCCAGGGAATTTATGCAGCTATCTGAATATGCAATATAGAAGAAAATTTATGGAGAGATAGACAAAAATGGGGAATGAAAATATAGTAATGTTTAACAAATAATAGTGCAATAATATTAATGTAAAATAATGTGATATATAATCTTGGGGTACCGGAAAATGTAAACTAAATTTCATTGTACAACAGAATATTAATAACTAGTATTGCCTGTGGTCGAAAATCGACCAATTGTGTTTACAATGGTCACTGGGGGTAAAATTTTACGTATCATGTAGGCGGCCTCGCGTGATTATGTTGGCAAAATCAACAACACGATAGAAAATCTTTGCCCATTTGTTCGAACCACATAGAATGACTCGATTAGTGTATGGTACAGACCATGGAGTAAACAAATAATGCTGTTCCTGCTTTATGGTTGACAGGTTCTTGTATGTACACTCGTCCGCTCAGTAAAAATATTTGCCGTCGTCAAGCGAAGATTCCATGAGAAAATATCAGCGTTGTCAAGCGATTGGCTAAAATGAAGACTCACAGGATTATCACTATTCAACATCTGTTGCCAACATTATCATAGGAGGCCGGTGGGATATTTGGTAAAATTTAACCGGCACTGGGATGTATGAAACGGTATCTCTTACGTGTTAAGGACAATGCCTGGCACAATAACAACAAATAAAAACGGAAGTATATACTTCTCATGCCATTTTCGAATTATATAAGTTTCATTAGCCTAATATTTGAAATGGAACTACAATTTCGGTGCTCGTATATTTATACAACGCCAAGAATTAATGTTATTTCGATACTGCGATTTCAGAATTCCAGAGCTGACACATGTCGACTTCGTAGTTCCACACGTGCACCGCTACATGCCTCTCCCGGCGCATCATCATTTATATCGGCATTATCGACTTCGTAATCCCACTCGAGCCCTCTAGATGCCTCTCCCGGCGCATCACACTTTATATCGGCATTCATATGAAAACATCCATTTCCTTTAACCACTCTTAATCACTGCGAAAATGAAGCATTTGAACGGCACAAGAAAGTGAGTTGGGAAGAAGCCATGTTTCGATATTCACTTATTTTAATACTGCAGATGCGCTGCGTTACAGGGTCTTTGGTCGAGGCGAACAGCCAATCAGTGAGCTGATTGTGGTAGATAGGAAAATTTCTACTTCCTTTTACCACTTTTAATGGCTAAATTCACACATAATATTTATATTCCTAAAAATCTATGACAAACAGTCTTTCGAATTATGTAACTTTCATTGGCCTTCTTGTACGAATAAATTAGTAATCTGTACCTCAATTTTCGTGTTAGCGTATTTATATAATGATTATGGAATATGCGTTGGTACTGCGAAGTACTTAACACATTAACCCATTTGAAACGTAATTGAGGAATCGATTGTTTATGAAATCATTTGCTGACTATTACTGTGTTGCACTACTGCAGCAGAGTACTTCTGTGACAGTGAAAGCAGGAGTGGTTACCTAGGGTCAAGGGCCGTGTAAATCAGTGTCGTGCTCTACGGTCGGTTTCCCCCTTTCTCCCAACTGCCGGTTGCTCGCGCTGACTGCGCAGCCGAATTCAGCTCTCGGCGAACTTGGTCTCCTTCGGCAGGCCATCTCGTTAAGGCCTTACGTATCGACCTGAGGCTGCAAGCGCAATCTCCCAATTTGCCTCTCCCCATAACGCGGCTTTTTGGCGGCGCTGCCTTCGCCGCTGTAATATAGTTAGGGGCGGCGGAGGGGGTTGGTGGCGGGGGTGGGGGGTGAAGGTGCGGGCGGCAGTGGGGCACGTCGCGGCATGCGGCGACCGCGACGCCAGATCAAAGGCCGTCTCGTTAGCAAGCTGTGCCGCCGCGCCACAGCCCCAGACAGGCGAGTGTCTTTCACATGCCGCGGGCAAAACCAGTGACCAATCTCACTGACGGAATAGCCGCACCTACTGACCTTCACTTAATGATCAAAAAACTGCAGTTTCTTTTAGTTGTCATGGCGATTCCTGACAAGTTAAAAAATTGTGCAAGGCTGGAGTCAAACCTTACCGTTCCCTTTCGGCACAGCACATGCATATTCGTGTCATATGGAACTAAAATTTTATCTCTGGGCATGATCATGTGATATTACAGATACAGGAGAAGCTGTTTTGATGTGAAAGGCGGGTTTTGCCACGATGTTGGGTTCCCCAGCTGGTCTGATACCAGTTTGGACCTAATGAATGGGATACAACAGGTAGTCAGGGTTTCCCTAATGTGCTCGGAAACAGGAAGCGACTGTCTTTGATGAGCGAGGGTGACTGAACTGAAATACAATATAAATGTTCAAATGTTTGTAGAGTCTATGGGACTTAACTACGGGGTCATCAGTCCCTAAACTTACAAACTGCTTATGAACTATCTAATCCTAAGGACGGCACAAATATCCATGCCCGAGGGGGGATTCGAACCCCCGACCGTAGTGGCCGTGCAGACCGTGACTGGAGCGCCTTAGTCTCCTCGGCCACCGCGGCCGGCAATGCAATATAACCAAACACGTTATTCTAAAACTGTATATAAAATCAGGTAATGATCATACGGCAAATATAATTATATGAATGGATTCAGGAGACTTGTGACCGGCCGCGGTGGCCGAGGGGACTGTGGCGCGCCAGTCACGGTCTGCATGGCCACTACGGACGGGGGTTCGAACCCCCCTCGGGCGTGGATATTTGTGCCGTCCTTAGTGTTAGCTAGTTCGTAAGTTGTTTGTAAGTTTAGGGAATGATGACCCCGTAGTTAAGCCCCATAAGCTATACAAACATTTTTTGAGACTTGTGAGAATTAAACACCGTAATTACAAATTCAATATCCCTTACAGATAAAAAGCCGATATATTTCAGGGCCGGCCGCGGTGGCCGAGGGGACTGAGGCGCTCCAGCCCGGTCTGCACGGCCACTACGGTCGGGGGTTCGAATCCCCACTCGGGTATGGATATTTGTGCTGTCCTTAGGATAAGCTAGATGATAAGTAGTTTGCAAGTTTAGGGACTGATGACCCCGTAGTTAAGTCCCATAAGCTATACAAACATTTGAACATTTGAACATATTTCAGTATGATACTAATAATATGATAAGACTTATATTTACAATTATTGATAGGTAGTGTTTATCAGTAACATATTAAGAAGCAAATGAGCAGCACTGCACCACGCTACCTATCTAGGAAGAAGGGCATAACACCAACAAATGGCATACTAAATTACTCACAAAAGGCAGAAGTTTAAAAAATCCATCATTAGTTGGCTACACGAACGACATCTAGCTGAGCATAAAGTTGTGACATTACAGATACAAGGGGAAGCTGACTGTTTCCATGTGAAAGGCGTGTTTTGTCAGGCTGTTGGGTTCCCCAGCCGGCCAGCTAACAGTTTGGACCTAGTGAATGGAATACAGGTATTTAGGATTTTCCTAATCTGCTCGGAAACAGGAAAGGGCGGTCTTCGATGAGCGAGGGTGGCTCTCCCAGATTGCAACTGAAATACAATATAGCCACACACCTTATTCTAAAAATCCATATGAAATCAGGGAATGAACATACTGCAAATATAATTATATGAATGGATTCAGGAGACTTGGGAGAATCAAACGCCGTAATTGCAATTTCAATATCCCTTACAGATGAAAAGCCGATAAATTTCCGTACTATAATAATGATATAAGACTTATATTTACAATTATTTATACGTTGTTTATCAGTAACAGTTTAAGAAGCAAACAGGCAGCATTGCACCACGCTACCGATCTTAAAAGACGTACCACGTTACTTCCATATCCTTTCAATAAACTTTATTTTAATTTCTTGTTCTGCTTTTCGTTGAGGTAATAATATTCTTGTGTCAGAACATAGAAACACAAAACATGAACGCAGAAAAGCGCATTACATTTCTACATGTATTTTCTTATATTTAATATTCTTAGTAACGTTCACTTTTATGTTGTAGATTGTCACTTTAATATTTCATGGCCGACTAAAAATAGTAGATAAGCAACAGATAATTTATATATAAACAGTTACATGTATTTGTGGACAAGAACTGAATCTATTAGCATAAAAAGCAATGATAAATGAAATATTAATTGTGTAACTTTATTTCGATGGCGGCAGTATATTTGAACAGTGAGACGCCACGCTTAATGGCTATATGAGGAAAGAGCTTCAGTCTCAACCGTTTTTTGGTATTGTTAAATCTATATTTGTTTGTTAAAAGTAAACAACATTTGTAGGGAGATGGTAGAATCAATTAATTCTGTGTGTAATATTTTGGAAGGGAGATTGTATTTTAAAGATGAGGCGTTAGGATGCGTGGAAGGATACAATTTTATGAGCAGGTAGAGCACACTTTCGAACGCTGGCGAAGGGACTCGTAACTTGGACGCGTTGTTGAAAGATTGTGACGCTGGGAGGTCTGAAGCCGCGTTACGAGCTTGTGATTTGAGGAGATAGGCATGTGTGAACTTCTAAAATTTACGGGACTGTGACTGAAAAACTTAGTCCCTGATGAAAAATGATAAACTATGCACGGTAGTAGGGTTGTGGAACTGTGATATGATAATTCAGCAGTCATGTATAACGTTTCCCTTGCTTAGTATGATGCCATAATTGTTAAAGTAGATTCCGCGATTATATTTTGGACAAGAAATTGATGGTACCGAATTTTTTGAATTTGAAATAATTTAGTTAAAGTACAACACAAAATGAACATTAAAGAATATAAACCGAGGGTTGCAATTTAAAGTTGGGAACCATACAAGCAACAGCACGTTATAAGACTTACGGAAAGCATCTAGTTGGATCCTGCACTTCGTATTGTAAGAGCTGGAAATGATAACTTTAAATATTTAATACGTGAATGTTAGAGATACTTTCCACAACATTGTTGTGTGACCGTGGGGGGTACATGAAGTTACTGGTAATGATTAAAAAAATGATCGGACATCGTGAAATTAAAAAAGAAATGACTGCAGGTTCTAAAATCAAGCAACGTATTGTATAAGGATGATTGATTGATTAAAATTTTGCGTCTGAACAATAAACTATTACTACTGCGAAAGAGCTGAAAACAGTAAGAAATTAAATATTTGGCGTGGAGGAGTTTGATTTAAATGAAAACCAAGGAGAGGGAATGTTTTTAAATTTAAATAATATAGTTTCAGCAACAGCTTGCATTCTTCTTACTTACATAAGTGGATACAGGTATGAAAGACGTCTTGTCACATCAGATACAGACCAGAGAGAGAGAAAGTAAAACTACTATCACGGTTCCGTCTTTTCGCTTGTTTGGGAGTAAAAAATGACGAACGAAATTAAATTAGTTGCATTGCGAGTCAGACGGAACCGGAGGCGATTATCATCGCTGATCAAAGATAAAAAAAAAAAAAAAAAAAAAAAAAAAAAGAAAAAGAAAAAAAAATTGTGTACTTGTGTGATTACAAACTGTGTTTTATAACAAATACTTTAATCATGGAGTAATTTGGAACTGAAATGTTCGATGGACTACACAAATTTACGAGTGATAATTTGTAACTTTTACTCTCGAGTGCGTGTGATACGTATTGTGCCTTTCATGAACAGTAGTAGGAGAAATATTCAGTTAATTACTGATGTATAAAGTTGGACCACATCCGCGTTTCATGTCTAATAAGAGTAATAAACTCTATTTATAAAAAATTTCTTCGTGAGTGAATCACTTCTTTATCTTAGAATCCATTATGTTGGTCATTCAGAGGTTTAATTTATGTTTTTTAAATCTATTTTCATGTCATTATATGCAGATAGATGGAGTGAATAAACTACAGATTAATTATTGATCTTGTGTAAACAGAATGGGTAGCTGTTAGGGCATAGAAGCTGACATGCATAACTCACGCTATGAACAGAGACAATGAGCCATAAACTTTTACTACCCTGAGTTATGCATATTTGTGAGAACCGATAGGAAGGTCGCAATCAGTAAAAGACCTGAGGATCTAATTTCAAGCAGTAGTTGCCTTTTTAGTGGTTAGTTATAAGTATTACAGTTCGAGATTACAAAAACAATCCATAGTTAATACTCACAATAAGGAAAGTCTAAAGAGAGAGCGAGGATTCTGGGATAAATCTTGTTATTGTTGTGGTCGTCACGCCGCAGACTGGTTTGATGTAGCTCTCCTCGTTATCCTGTCCTGGGTCAGCGTCTTCATCTGATAATCCGTACGGTAACCTACATCCTTTTGATTCTGCTTACTGTGTTCGTCTCTCGGTCTCCCTCTACGACTTTTACCCCACACACTTGCTTCTAATGCTAAATTGACGATTCCTTGATGTCGCAATGTGCCCCACAAACCTATCCCTTCTCTTAGTCAGGATACTCCAAAAACTCCTTTTCTCCACAATTCTGTTGAGCACCTTCTCATTAATGTTCTACCCATTTAATCTTCATCATTCGTCTGTAGCAACACATTTCGAATGCTTCTATCACCTTTATATCTGTAGTCCTTATCATCCACGGTTCACTCCCATACAATGCTACTCTCGACATAAATGCTTCCAGAAAGGACTTCGTAACAATTAAATTAATATTGGATGTCAACAAATTTCGCATCTTCAGAAACGCTTTTCTTCCCATAGCCATTCTTGTATTATATATCTTCTTTACTTCGGCCATCAGAATTTATCTTGCAACTCAAATAACAAAACTCATTTACTACTTTTATTGTCTCATTGCCAAATATAATTCCTTCAGCATCGCCTGATTTTCTGACACTACATTCCATTACCCTCGTTTTACTCTTGTTGATGTTCATTTAATACCTTCCTTTAATGACCCTGCCCATTACGTTTAATTTCTCTTCCAGATACTTTACTGACGGAATTAATGTCGTCAGCAAACCGCATGGTTTTTATTCCCTCTTCCTGGAATTTGATTTCCTCTCCTAATTTCTCCTTGCATTCCTTCAAAGCTTTCTCAGTGAACAGTTTGAACAATATTGTCGATAGCTTACAACCCTGTCTTACTCCCTTTCCAACCACTGCGACCATAATTCGTATTCACTAATGGTGTTCCACCACAATGGTTTTCTCACTTTCTTGAATATTATTTTATAAGTAATATCTCTACCCCAATGAACCAAGGACATTGCCGACGTGGGGTGGCTTGCGTGTTGCGTGCCTCAGCGATACTTATAGCCGTAACGTAGGTGCAACCACAGTGGAGACATATCTGTGGTGGGGCCAGACAAACGTGTGGTTCCTGAAAAGAGGCAACAGCCCTTTCAGTAATTGCAGTGGCAACAGTATGGATGGTTGAAAGAGCTTGCCTTCCAACAGCAGCTTTGGCATACAGTTATTGCGAACTGCTGAAAGCAAGGACAAACTACAGCCGTTAATTTTTCCGGAGACATGCATCTCTATTTTATGAATATGTGGTGATGACATCCTCTTGGGTAAAATATTTCGGTGGAAAAATAGTCCTTCATTTGGATTTCCGGTAGCAGAGGGATCGAAAAGCTTGCTGAGGATACGAGTTGGTTCGAGCAATATGTGGTGTCAGTTCACGAACTTAATGTCGAACCCTTTTCAGTAGTCGGGCAATTTTGACATTGACGTCGCAAAACGTATTGTCTTTAATGTCGTTTATTGTTAACAATATCAATTTATTCCCACGAGTTAGCAGTTTTCACTCCGTGAGTACTAGACAGAAATCGATTCTATATTTCGATCACACCTCCATGACTCCTGTGCAGTAAGGCGTTCAGTATTCTGCAGCAACTATTTTCAATAAGCTACCACAAGAACTGAAGAATCTTAGAAATTACCCACGGGCTTTCAAATCTATGTTCAGGAGATACCTCATGATCACTCGTTTTATACTGTCTGGAAACTCTTGGGAAAATTAAAAATTCAAGCTAATTCGTTTTATTCGTTGTTGATTCTTTTATTTAGGATTAATATATGTGCATGGAATACTTTAGGTTTTTCTATTACTTTTTTGTATTAAAATTTTCTTGTGCTGATTTCTGTCATGACCATGAAGTATTGCTCCTGAATTAGCTCCTGCTTTACAGTGTTGTAATCCAGACGCAAGTTGACTTCCTCTGTTGTGACATCCAGGTGGAAGTCAATCTCAGTGTCATGAATCCGTCGATACACCTAAATGGGGATAAAGGACTGCATTACCATTGTTGAACGAAACTGGATATTGTATGAGTAAGTTGATAAACGAAGGACCCAGTTATGTAACAGAAAATCAGTCTTCAGCTGTCAAAAAGTGTAGGACCGGATGAAGCAGATTGTGGTCAATGTGGAAAGTTAACTGATGACTATCGATGTAGTTGAGGAATTTATTTATTCCAGACACTAATGCAAGAACCCTCTTCTCAATTTGCTCTAATTTTTCTGTGCCTGATTCATAGTTTTGAAAATGAAAGCTCAGCCCATTCACCGTGTGGGCAAAACACCACTTCCAACCTGAAACGTGATGTGTCATCCACAACATCAATTGGCTTCGCAGGATGGTAATTATACTATTAGGTAGATTTGGGAAATGCCTCCTTCAAACTGTGAACGGTTCGATTTCACTGGTTTGTCCATGGTATGCATTTTCTTCTATTAAATATAATCCAGTGGCCCCACTGGAGATGCTGCCTGGTGCAATGAGGTGCGTTGGTTGAATGAAGTTCTCCCAGGCTGGCAACTGTTCAGATGTTGACAGAATGATTAATTTCACCTAGCAGTAACTTCAGCACTGTGATGGCTTTGAAACCGTCTCTACATACGTTGGAGACCTTTGACGTGCCACCAATATATTTCTCAGATAGCTGAACATGTAAGAAACTCGTCGGATTTACTGTCCTAAATATCGGAAGTAAGCATAGTAGGTACTTTTCGTGTTGAAAAATCGCTGCTTTCAGATATTGTTCTAATGACAAATGAGGCATAATTTAGTTTTTGGAGCAAGATACTGAACATGGTCTTTCCACGACGGCTTACTGTCTATCTGAGCACCTAGAAATTTCAACTGTTCAGTCTCACTTATTATATGCCCATTACGTGTAATCAAAATGTCAGATTTTGTTGAATTGTGTGTTAGAAATTGTAAAAACTGAGTTTTACTGTGATTCAGCATTAATTTATTTTCTACAAGCCATGAAATTATCCCCTGAACTGCATTCTTTGATACCGTGTGAATATTGTGATTACGTAGAGTTTCCCGGCGTATTAATTGTTGATATTCATGTCGGGTTTCCAGCCGGATCGTAGAGACATCTTGACACAATATTTCTGCGGACCACCTGGCCTCCATCTTCAGGTGATATGGATGCTGCTGAGTCTCGTAGGAAACTGAAGTCTTGCCGTGATCGGCGGCCTTATATACGCCGCGAAGTACTAACGGCGCGTGTGCCAGAGAGTCGTGGCTGCGTCCTCTGCCGCAAGCAGCCGGTGCAGCGTCTCAGTCGAGAAAACTGGCAGGAACGACGTATCGCTTACATGCGCTAGTTGTCACAGGTGGAGAAAGGAGTGGGCTGTTTTCCTTTAAAAAAAAAAAAAAAAAAAAAAAAAAAAAAAAAAAAAAAAAAAAAAAAAAAAAAAAGAGAGAGAGAGAGAGATTAGACAAAACCGGATTGCACATGTTGCTAAGAGGGAACCCCTTATCTCTATTTATTAAATCGTCCGCCAACCTAATCTCAATAGATCCCTTTAAAACGCATTCCCAGCAGCGAGACGCAGAAGCAAGTACACGTGTTTCGTCATACTTCATTCTGTGTCCTTTGGCTAGACAATGCTCCGCTACTGCAGACCTGTCAGGTTGTAACAAACGTGTATGTCTGTGGTGCTCGGTGCATCGATCATTAATTGTGCGAATCGTTTGTCCTATATATGCTTTCCCATAGTCGCAAGGGATCTGATAAACACCGGGTTTTCTCAGCCCTAAATCGTCTTTAACTGATCGAAGAAGAGCCCTAGTCTTAGCAGGTGGTCGAAACACATTTTTGATATTAAACTTTTTTTAAATCCTTCCGATGTTTGATGACACACTTCCGGCGTACGGAAGGAAAGCAACTGATCTGCATTGGTCCTCTTCTGGTTCTGGCGATGGCCCAATCTGCATGGCATGACGGATTTGTCTCTCTGTGTACCCGTTCTCCTTAAACACCAACTTCAGATGTTCTAGTTCCTGTGTTAAGGTATCTGCATCCGATATGGCATAAGCTCTTTTAACCAAAGTTTTCAGGGCGCCTGTGCGTTTGTTCGGTGGGTAGGAACTCATTGCATGTAGATATCGGTAAGTGTGCGAGGGTTTTCTGTACACACTTAGTGCACACTTAGTGCACAGTCCTCTGAAACCGGTCGTCATTAAATAAATAATTAATTCGCGATTGGCGTTTCATTTTTGAAGATTATAAAACTACTAGCTGAAAACCCGCCTTTGCACGGGTATTTATTTATTTAGTTATTCCTGCATTGAGTTGGTACTTCTAAAAATTCCTTCTCCATATCTTTTTTTCTAAAAACATGCTATATTTATCGGAGAATAAAAAAGAAATATGTCTGTCTCGCATAATGTACAAAAGTATGCGTGTAGGTGACATATAAAATGCGTACAATCTCACATTTAATGAGTTACATGATCTACAATTGTATAATTTTTCAGGTATGTATTCATTTGTATAAGTGCCGTATGTCTGTAAAATCTGTTGTGAATACAGTTAGTAGTTAAGAGGTTAACAGATCAAAAACTAGTGCGTGTGGGGCGCTGTTTCATGAACGTTACTGTTTATGTGCTCGTATATCATGAATTATGTGTCGTACTGTGATACCATTTAGATGGTACATTCAACTATATGTGTGTATACTTTCTGTAAAATTTCCTGCGATTACAATTTGTAGTGTACAAATTATAACGTCATACCGATGGTCATAGTTTACTCCATAAACAGCGGAAAAGTAGTAAGCGAGAAACATTTTTCTTTTCTTCATTTTACTAAGTTTGTCAGCGAGAAAAAGTTAAATAAAGGTTTAAAATTATGTTTAAAGTTTGTTGCAAGTCGGTAAGTACTGTCATTCTCATATACTGTATTTTAAAGTCTCGCCGCATTATGTGGCAGTTTTTGCGAGTCCTATTCTTTATGACGACACATCTTCTGAACCATGTCGTATGTGATTCTTAACCCTGCAGCAATTGTTACCTCACGTTAAGAAAGCCAAATTTGGCTGAAATCGGTATAGTGGTTTAGGAGAAAATGAGCAGCATTGTCGCTAAATGCAGCAGTTTTTCGCGCATCTCATTGTTTATGACGTCATATCTCGTGAACTATGTATCTTACGTGATTATATCACTCACGGCGACCGTCCTGATGGATTGAAGATTACGTGTACAAATTTTCTTAAAGATTGGAACAAAACTGAAGATTTATATTCAACACGTACACACAAACATACGTACACAATGCTTTGTCTATTAGACTAGCTGAAAACCCGGCGTTACCCGGGTATTTATTTATTTATTCATGCCATTTTTCAGGTATATCTTCTTTTGTATAATGGCAGTACGTCTGTAAAATCTCTTGGGAATACTATTAGTAGTAAAGAATTAGATTAAAACTTCATGCGTGATGAGGCGGTTTTCAATGAACGTTACTGTTTATGTGCTGATATCTCATAAATAATGTGTAGTAGTGTGGTACAATTTCGAAGGTACACTCAACTATATGCGTGTATACTGTCTGTAAAATTTACTGTAGCTACAATTTGTAGTGTAGAAATTATAAATTGTAACGTCATACCGAATGTCGTAGTTTTAGTCCATAAACAGCGGAAAAGTAGTAAGCGAGAAACTTTTTTCCTTTTATTATTTTGCTATGGTTGACAGCGAGATAAAAGTTTAATAAAGGTTTGAAATCATATTTAAAGTTTGCTGAAAGTCGCTAACTACTCTCGGTCTCATATAGCATATTTATAAGGTCTCACCGTGTTATGTGGCAGTTTCTTGCAGTTCCTATTGTTATGACGTCATATGTTCTGAACCATGTGTCGTACGTGATTCTTAACCCTGCAAAAACTGTTATCTCGCGTAATGAATGTGTCCACCAAATTTGGTTCAAATCACCCCAGTGGTTTAGGAGAAAATAAGCAGCATTGTCGCAAAATGCAGCAGTTTTTCGCGCATCTCATTGTTTATGACGTCATATCTCGTGAACTATATATTGTACGTGATTGTTACACTTACGGCGACCGTCCTCATGGATTGAAGCTTACGTGTACAAAATTTCATAAAGATTGGAACAAAACTAGATTTGTATGCAACACGTACAAACATACGGACACTCAGCTTTATATAGTAGATGATATCACCTCCTAAACGGGCAATGACAGGTAATACTAAGTATCTTCGTCTTGGATTTATGATGTATTTATGTGTACCTCGCCTTCGGTTTCTGTACGTGATACAGTATCCCAGTGTATCTGTGTAATTTCCTCTGACTGCTGGGCTGTCTCTTGTGGAGTCTGTCTCATTGAAGCGAGTGCGTCGACGGCGCCCGTTGCGCCCGTTGCCTGTTGCCTCTGAGCAGTGGTTGGAGACTGCGGCCTGTCCTGGAGGGACAACCCGCCCCCACAGAGACTAATTAGGTGTCCAGTGGGCGACCGGACAAGCACAACCCTCCCAACCCTCCTACCCTCTCCCGCCCCGTAGCGTTTGCACAGGACCATCCAACGCCGCTTACGAGACCGTCATTGCTCCGCTGAGTTTCCGTTGCTACAGCTGCCTCTGTTGGCTTTCGTTGCATTGACACGGAAGTACACTGTTCAAATTGAGCCTTTCCTGTAAAGTCTAACGGAGTTCACCTAATTAGCTACGTCATCACGTTTGTTCGGATGGTAAATTCTGTACTGTCAGTCTATTATAAGTGAAGCACTTTATCCATTTCAGCAACTGTTCAGGTTATAAATTAATAAAATTCAGCAACCAGTTGATTGTTATTATTTATTTTAGACGAACGGTTTCGGACGCTTGAGTGCCCTTCTTCTCGTCTATTTTAGTATTGTACCTTAATGAATGTAGCTACATGCTATTAGGAGAATCAACACTGAGTACTATGAGTTTAGTAGGTCATATGTACAGAATAATAACCTTTTTTAATTTTATTTTATTTTTACAGCAGAGTGGAGAAACTGGTATAAACCTATATCCGGAAAGGTCAGTTACCGCGCGTCATATCACGGATTGCGCAGCCGCTCGCGTCTCGAGTCTTCCCTCGAGCATGAGTTTGTATGTCGGCCTTAGCACAGAGTTATAGTTGAGTAGCATATTATGCCTATGGAGAGCGATCAAAATTTATATAAAACACACTTACTTCAGCCAAGATAGCTAGTTTATTTGTTGATTTCTTTCTTAACGGTTTCGATTAACTATGTCACCATCTTCAGAAACCATTTATTTATATATAACAATTTCCTCCTATTTTCAATAAAATAAAAAGTTACTTGTGAAAAGGAAATATAAGAACATTGTCAAACCATTAAAATTTACATCACCAAAATGGATCGTCATCTGTATTGCATATTTAAAAATTGTATGTGTTCTTGTCGCAAGTAACAAGGAGACGTAAATTTTAATCGTTTGACAATGTTCTTATATTTCATTTTCACAAGCAACTTTTTATTTCATTGAAAGTAGGAGGAAATTGTTATATATATAAAAAAAATGGTTTCTGAATATGATGACATAGTTCATCGAAACCGCTAAGAAAAGTACCAACAAATAAACTAGCGATCTTGGCGGAAGTAAGTGTGTTTTATATTAGCATAGAGTGGTTTAGGTAATTTGTAAGTTTTGGGACCGATGACTCAGCGGTTTGGTCCCTCTGTTCGTAGATATTTCAAGAGTTAGTTTCTCAAAATCTCATAATGTAATTGATGAATTGCAAAGTGACAAACACCATGTTTATAATAAAAATAATAATAAATATTAATATTTTTTGCTATTTACTGATTAATAAATAATATGGGTTACCCATTGTTAAAACATGAGTATGTCTTGAAAATTATATTTCTTTATGTTGTTGAATGTATCATTCACTTTCATAAGCCACTGCAATAAGTTAATGCCTGTGAAAGTCGTATTTCAAATTTATATAGCAAAAACTCTTTCAAATTCTGAAGGTAGTAGAAGAGTTATATTCAACTTGTACAAAAACCAGACAGCAATTGTTAGTGTCGAAGAGCATGAAATGGTCGCAGTGGTTGGGAAAGAAAGTGAGACAGGGTTGTAGCCTTTCCACAATGTTGTTCAATCTGTACATTGGGCAAACAGTGAAGTAATGTAAGGAGAAATTAGGAGAGGGAATTAAAGATCAGGGAGAGGGAATAAAAACCTTGCTGTTTGCTGATGACATAGTACTTCTGTCAGGGACAGCAAAAGATCTGGAAGAGCAATTAAACGGAATGGATAGTGTTTTGAAAGGAATGGACATTACAAGATAAAACGAATGTAGCGACAGAAAATCAGGCGATGCTAAAAGAATTAGATTAGGTAATAAGGCAATAAAAGTAGAAGATGAATTTTGTTATTTGGGTATCAAGGTAACTTCTGGTGGCCGAAGTAAAGAAGACATAAAATGCAGAATAGCTGTGGGAAGAAAAACGTTTCTCAAGAAACGAAATTTGTTGATATCCTATATTAGTTTAAATGTTACGAAGTGTTTTCTGAAAGCATTTGTCTGGAGTGTAGCATTGTATGGGAGTGGAACGTGGACGATAAGGAGTTCGGACAAAAAGATGGTAGAAACTGTCGAAATGTGATGTTATAGACGAATGCTGGAGATCAGATGGATAGATCACGTACCGAATGTGGAGGTGCTCAATAGAATTGGGGAGAAAGGGAGTTTCTGGCTTATCCTGAATAAGGGATAGGTTGGTGGGACACATTCTGAGACATCAAGGAATCGTCAACTTAGCATTAGAAGGAAGTGGGTGGTGTAGAAATCTTAGAGGAGACCGAGGAACGAATACAGTAAGCAAATTCAAAAGGATGTAGATTGCCAAATGTATTATCAGATGACGAGGTTTCTACAGGACAGGATAGCGTGCGTGGAGAGCTGCATCAAACCAGTCTGCGGACAGAAGACCACAACAATAACATATGTAGTATAATTATTAACGATGAGGTCGAGGATCTGCACAATACACATTTATACTTGCACTCATATATATTCATATTCATGGAATGTATGACGTTAAAAGCAAATGTGTATCCAGCCGAGATTCGAACCATCGTCTACTGCTTACTAGGCAGTTTCGCTGACCCCTAGACCACGTTGGCACAGCAGTTACCACAGCTGCGCGAACTACTCAAGTATACCTCCCCTCAGATACAAATTTGAAAATTTCACCTGCCCACTATTAGTCAAATTCACGGTCTTGATTGAAACTGGTTTCCGTAGGAGTAGGGGTCTGGGAGTGCTTCTGCACTGAAGAAAGGACCATTGGCCGTCATCGGCATATAGCCACGCGGAATGGCCGCGTGGTCTAAGGCATCATGCTAGGCAATATGCCTCCCTCGGACATGTGTATATATGTTATCCTTAGTGTATGTTAGTTTAAATAATCTGTAGGTCTAGGGATTGATGACCATAGCGTTTGATCCAATAGGTTTACAAACAATTTAACATCGGCATATTGAGCATATTGAGAACAGACACCAGGTAAACTCAATCATTTGAGCAAAAATTAAACACGGGGTCGTGCAAGCTTTTTTATGTTAGTATGCATGTCTCCAACAGGCAAATGACAATTTCTATGTGGATGCATAGGGAAGCAGGATCTCTTGAGACAATAGACTTATAGCTGCGTACAAACGGCAGTAATGGTAGGGGACAGTAATAAAGTATCGTGCCATAACTGAGAATATGGGCAGGTCTAAGTAGTTAAGGTGACCGTTTACCAGAAGTGGGAAATCAGGTTAGCATTCCGTTCCAGCACAAGTTTTAGACTTCGCCTTTGAATGTATTTCAATAACTAGTAACAGTCGTAATTTGATACACAGGTTGGATAACTTCGTTATGTATTATTAACAAGTTTCCTTAAGGGAGGGCGTTGATGAAAACACACGCTAGTTAAAAAATGCACCAAATCCACAGTTTTGGAGATGTGACAATGAAATTTTGCACCACACTTTACATATAAAATCCTTTGATTACATTTATTCCACTTTTTTAATGAAATTTAAAGTTTTATTTAAAAAAAAGTAATGTATGTTCCTTTTTCTCAGAAGGTATTCAAGAAATTTCTACAAACATTTCTCTGTTTCATCTCTTTATATGTTGTAAGCGTCTCGCATGATATTTTTGGAATAGGCCAAATAAGAGAAACTTCATAATTTTTTACTTATAATTCCACAACTACAATTTTAAATTCATACAAAATCTCAACTTGCAATAAGAATTTCAAATTTTGCTATTGAGGCAACGTTTATTAGGATTACAGAAATATGTGCACAAAGTTTCATAATTCTAGCATTCATATGAGGGAAAAATACATAAACTTTAAAAAACAAACTTTTCATGAAACGCAATTTAAAGTTCATCATTTTTTCCTCATGTCCCTTCTTCAGAAGACACCACGTTTCTACTCTGGATCGTCTTTCCCTTCAAGACTTCTGGTTTCTTGTTGTCTGTCTTCTTTTGTTTACCAGGTTTTCAACTAACTTTTCACCTGCAGAGACGCGCTGTAAATCTATTATTCTTGAGTGAGATTTCCTATCAAGCCTATTCTTTCTAATACCTTCATCCTCCCGACGTTCCAGTCATTAAATACTAGAACTGCATCATAAGTTGCAATTCTGACAACTGTAGCAGATGAAAATATGGTTTTAGGGTATCGTTTCCATATGAGTGAATTAAGAGACCCATTTGGATTCTGGGTTTTGCTAGGAACACACTTTTTTTCGGCCAGAAACCGAGATTCATCACTGTAGGTTGCACCTTTCACCCCAACAATTTTTCAGCGGATTTTCGTACTTTGGGGTACACATTGCTAGTTTGTTGTTGTTTTTCACGTCTTCTGTTCATTAACTTATTCAAACGCAGTTTATCCAGTTTTTATACTCTCTTCGTGATCGTGGCTTAACTGAATGAAGAAAGAATCAGACACATACGGAACAGAGTAAAAAATGATGTATAAAACCAAAGAGTATGTATCACGGCCTTCTAAATGTATCCCGGATCTGTTTGGTTGAAAGAAATACACAGAATCGTTGTTCGCTGAGCTGGTATTGAAGATCTGCTTCAGAACGTGGGCGTGGTAGGGAGACCGCGTCACACTTTTAATTAATTTTCAGGCACTTCCGAAGCGATTTCAACATTGAAACTTTGGGAAATTAATGTCCATGAGTTGCACTAACAAATAACAAATAGACATTTTTGGTCAGATTCATCAACGTCCCCCCTTTGCAAATTTATAAATATGACCGATTTCACTAGCATGTTTGCCTATCACAACTGCCAAACCCAATATTGAAATAAATTTTACAGATGCCACTACTTATACGTGACCGATTGCACCGTACAGCAGGTCTGGCTACCAGGACTGACGAATAAACTGCCCGATTCACTTCGGTCTGAAGGCAGGCTGAGTACCAATACTAGCCGCAGCGTTCCGACTACCTTTTCGTTTAAGTTTGTTTACTAATTTGCACGATATTAAATTATCTGAAATTACAGGACTATAGCTCGCTATTGACAGATTTTCGTTATGAAACACGAGTAAATTTACTGAATAGGTTTGGTAATTTTTATGATAAAAGACTGGTTGTCTACACATAGCCACCAAACTCACAGGAAAATCAAGCAAAATTTCGGTCGGTCATTCTCACGGGAATGGTATCAACTGTTATCGGTACGTCACACGACCTTTCGTCATGTGTGTACTGCTACGATCACAACTGCTCTAAAATCAATTTCTTTTGAGTCGATTCTTCATCAGAGACTAGGTTATCGTCAGGAGTGCCCCAAGGAAATGTGATAGGGCCAATATTATTTTGTTGTTGTTTAGAGAGGACTAGACTGCTTGGTCATCAGTCCCAATATTATTTTCAATCTATATAAATTATCTGAGGGGCAGAGTGAGTTGCGATCTGCGGCTATTTGCTGATGATGCTGTGGTGTATATGTAGGTGTACATGGACCAAAGTTTTAGCGGGTTTGAGGAATGGCAAGTAGAACAAAATGTAATCTTATGTAGACGAGTAGTAGAAACACTCCCGTAAAGTTCGAATACAGCATCAGTAGTGTGCTAGACAGAGTCGCGTCATTTTAATTCCTAGGCGTTACGCTGCACAGAGATATAAAGTGGAACGAGCATATAAGGACAGTCGTGGGTAAGGCGAATGGTCGATTTCGGTTTATTGGGAGAATTTTGGGAAGATGTGATTCGTCAGTAAAGGACACCACATAGGAAAAATTGTACGAACCAGTCTTGAGTATTGATCAAGTATCTGAGATCCTAACCAGATCGGTTTAACGTTCGATACGAGAATGGAACAGAAACGGAAGTTAATTTTATCATGTTTTAAGGGACGATCTTAAATAATTAGTAGCAAATGTTGCCAAGATCGCTATTTTAATGTTTGGATAAATAGTTTCGGTAATACACAGTTACCATCATCGGATCATCTGTTTCAGACACAAACATTTTTGACAGCGAAAGCACTTGTATTTTCCCATCAAGGGCGACTACAAGAAGTTCGTAATAGGCTGCCACATTAATGCAAATAGTGGTTCTTGTATGCGTAGTTCCCAGTTCAACATCATAACCACGACAGTGTTATGTTAACTTGGTAGACAATAATGGATGTGATGTTGAACTGGAAACTATGCATACAAGCACAATTTGCTGCATTATTGTGGCAACCTATTGCGAACTTCTTGTGGTTGCCCTTGATGGTAAGATACAAGTGCTTTATCAAATTGTCAAAAGTGTTTGTGTTTCAAACAGAAGATCCGATGATGGTAACTGTGTATTACCGAAACTAGTCATCCAGACAATAAAATAGCGATCTTGGCAACATTTGCTAGTAAAAAAAGAAATTAGGGGAAGGTCGGGTAGCCCCGGATGGCGGGCAACCGCGGACAATTTCTAAGAAACCAAGCACGTTGCGCTGGTAAGACTGCATTTGAAATGCGCGCCCTGTGGAGTAAAAACACATGCAAGTCAGTTGTGGCATAGGCACCGAGCGAGCTACTCGCAACGGTGAATTTTGTTCGCGCAAAAATTTTTAGTCGTTCATGATTAACTTCGTTGGTGGTTTTTACCGATAAGAAGAGTTTTTGAAATTAGCATTTGATCTTGCAAAAGCTCTGAAAATCCCTCATAGATTTAATAAGGAGAAGAGTCATCTCCATATAAAAAAAGGTTTAGAAGAGAGACAGAAAAGGAAATGCAATAAAAAGGACAAGCCGAAAAACAAAAAACGGAAATGCACTAAAGAAACGTTCATGGCAAAGACAAATATTCAGTCTCTCCGAAGAGGATCAAGGAAAAGAGACAGAATGCATCACATGTGGAGAAATCTTCGAAGAAGACTGTATTCAGTGCTATAACTGCAAGGACTGGTACCATGAAAACTGATTTTATGTAGATGCTTGAGATATTTATTACAATTGTATGTTTTCAAGGCCAAGAAACAAGTGGAGTACCACTGAATGCCGTGTCCGGGGCAACCCTCCAAATTTTTAGTGCCAATAAACTGATTCAAAAGTGTATTTAAGATAGTTCATAAAAATTATTATCTATGCTTAGTTCTAAGTGATATGACTAAAGAAGTTACTGGTTTCATTTTACGATGAAAGTTAACACAGAAAAATTGTTTATTGTTGTTTTATTAGCAATTCATTTTTGTGTCCGTGGCTACCCGACCTTCCCCTAACTAGTCCCGGTACTGAGACTCCTTAGCCATTCACCTTTAGGTGGATTACTGAGTGTGGTTGCAGATGTAGAAAGGTCTCTCCAACTTGTTATAGAGTTGGCTATTCAGTACTCATCTTATGTTTTGTCCAACCTCCTCATACCTCACAAACAAATGAAGACGTTTACTATTTCCATGCTTATCAGGTAGAACCCTCTAGAAACAAGTGTGAGAATCAACATTAACACTGATTCATGGCTGACGTAGGTGACATTCATCATATAGTCAGTTGAAATTATGCCTGCTGCATCAAAATTAGAATTCCGCTCATTACCTGCACGTACATGCATGTGGCATTAATTGAACTCCGACGCTGTTCATCAATCAGTGGTGTGTAAAATGCCATCGATTCGCTGCAGCCAATTAATTATCAGGAAAAGCTCGTTGACCTTCTGCGTGCAGCTGTTTAGCCACGTATGTCGCCTGTCCGGCTCCACGAAAGACACTCAAATATTCGGTATGAGAGCTCTATCGTATCTACCATGTGGATGTTGTTCATAATTAGGTGGCAATCAAGCCGATGAGCGTTTCTATGGTATCTCTCTGCTGTTGAAGAGTCTAAACTGTATATTAATCATACTGATCGGTTGGTTAAGGAAGGACATAAATATTCGTCGTAAAATGCCGTGAAAACCGTTTCATGTGAATGTAATATTACTGAAAATTTAGTTGATAACGAAGAGTTTTAGTTTTTTCCGGAAGATACGGCGGACAAACGTTCTAATAAGTAAGCAAACATAATAAGTTTACTTTCTTTCCAGTGGTAATTTTACAGTCAAATTTCTCTGGATAAGTTTCTACTATAATAGATAATTAAATTTCACAACACTATTATTCTTTCTCTTTATGCTAGACGGTGTTGTGTTCTATCTTATCAGTCTGCTATTTGAGAGCAATCTACATTTGCCATCGAACGAATTTGTGCAGTCGCAAACACTGGATTAATATCAGTGTGGATGGTACCGTACATCATGATTGATTTTTTTTTCATTATTTCCCTAAATGACTTCAGGCGTGGTTCCTTAGAAGAGGGCATGGCCGATTTCCTTCGCCTTATCGTGGAAATATTATTAGCAATGATGTGACTATAGCTTACGGCACATAAATACTTCCAGCATTAGATCAAATAAATACATAAATAAATAAATAAAAACTTAACTTTTAGGTCACTTTATTCTTCTCGTTAATTCACATTCCAATGAACACTGAATATCGATACCAACAACTGAAAAACTTATCCACAAAAACTGCATAAAACTGTGTTCAACTGAGTCGAACTGAACCGAACTGCCGGAGTCCAAGACCCACCGGTATTTCTATTTTATTAAGCATTGATTATCTTACATAATTAGCGACAATATAAACTCAGTTATTACGAATTAAAAAAATTGCGGAATTAAAAAAAGTTACAATAAACAAACAATATCTCACAATTAACTGACCATAAATATCTTACGAAACATTGGACATGTTTTATTTTCTTTGTAAATTCCGACTACCTGATTACTATAACAATAGCAAAGATGTCATCATTTGAGGCCGCGGTGGAGTAGCCAAGCGGTCTAAAGCGTCTCGCTGCGGAGCGCGCGGTTGCTCGCCGTGGAGGTTCGAATCCTCCCTGGAGCATGGGTGTGTGTGTTTGTCCTTAGGTTAGTTTACCTAGGATTAAGTAGTTTGTAAGCTACGGACTGATAACCACGCAGTTTGGTCCCATAGATTTACAAACATTTGAACATTTGAGACTGATTATGCTTTTCAGCGTTCAGTCTGGAGCATAGTACCTCTCATGAAATTCCTCCATGATCCCCTATTCAATGCTAACATTGATGCCTCGTCTGATGTTATGCCTTTTACTTCAAAATCATTCTGCACCGAATCTAAGTACTTTCTTCTTGGTCTACCTCGACTCCTCTTACCCTCCGCTGCCGAGCTCATGAGTCTCTTAGGTAACCTTGCGTCTCCCATACGTGTAACATGACCCCACCATCTCAGTCTGTTCGATCTAACTGATTCATCTATGGTGTTCATTCCCAGTTTTTCTTTGATTTCCTCATTATGGCCACCCTCCTGCCATTGTTCCCATCTATTAGTACCAGCAATCATTCTTGATACTTTGATATTTGTATCCTCTCTCTTATGAATAAGGTAACTTGTATCCACATAACTTTCACTACCATACAACAAAGTTGGTCGAAAGATAGAGCGGTGCACTGCTAACTTAGTCTTGGTACTCACTTACTTCTTGCAGAAGAGAGTAGATCTTAGCTGAGCACTCACTGCATTAGTTTTGCTGCTTCTCGATTCCAGTTCTTTTGGTATGTTGCCATCCTGTGAGAAAATACATCCCAGGTACTTGAAACTGTCTACTTGTACTAACTTTGTTTCTCCTATTTGGCACTCAATCTGTTTGAATCTCTTTCCCACAGACATTACTTTCGTTTTGGAGATATCATAATCCTTGCACCTCTGATCGACCTCTGAATTATTAGTTTGCAACCTTCCAATCGAATCGGCCATTACAACTAAGTCATCCGCATATGAGAGACTGCTTATTTTGTTTTCGCCTATTTTAATCCGGCCTGCCAATCTACTGTTTTCAACATATGATTCATGAATAGTATGAACAACAGTGGTGACAGGTTACAGCCTTGTCTTACCCCTGAAACTACCCTGAACCATGAGCTTAATTTGCCATCTACTCTAACTGCTGCCTGACAGTCTACGTAAAGTCCTTTAATCGCCTGCAGAAGGGTGCCTCCTATACCACAATCTTGAAGAAGTGACAGTAGCTTCCTCCTAGGAACACGGTCATAAGCCTTTTCCAGATCAATGAAACATAGATAAAATTTCCTGTTCCACTCATAGCACTTTTCCATTACCTGCCATAGGCTAAAGATTTGGTCTTGACAGCCTCTAAGAGATCTAAGCCCACACTGATTTTCATCTAACTTGTCCTCAATTGATACTCGCACTCTCCTTTCAACAATACCTGAGAATATTTTGCCTACAACGCTAATTAGAGACATTTTATTGAACTAAATACAGAACCGATGAAATTTGTTGCTATCATGTATTCAGCGAAAATACACTAAGATCTACAAAACTATAATATCTGATGCTTGCTATTGATTCGCATTTGCTTCATTACAGAAATTCAGTAATTGCAATTGCTAGTATAATTGATCGAAATCGCTACTAATAAAGTTCCTTGCGCACTATGTGTTAAGTGAAGTTACAGAGTTTATTTACCACGACATATATTTATTTACATAATATCACCACTTTCATGCGATTGTCTCTTATTGGAACCTTTTGAAGTTTCTAGAACTATGTCTATTAAATCAATTATAGTGATAATTTTTCTTTTTAATTTCTCCATTTATTTCAAGATGATCTTCATTTAACTATATTTTTACGATAGTTTAACGATGTTATTCAATGTAAAGAAATTATCTACAAATTGAAATACGAAGATGTGACATCTTATTTAGTCTGACAGTCACTAATTTTATCACCCTATGATAATTCGTATGTATACTGTCCCACATTACTGCACAGAGTTCAGAAACTAGAAGTGGACAAATGTCTCTAGTATCCTCAACTGCAGTTGATCGCTGGGTGGTATCGACTGCTGCGTTCTTGCTGGAGGGTGAGCTCCCCTGTGATTGTCTTCACTGACAAAAACTATCCCAAATTGTGCTCCGCTACGAAACACCACAGCGGTGTCTGGACGTTAAACTCTAATCTTCGTTCTAACTTGCCCTATATAGCCCTCACATAAATGAGGATTGTACAATATATTAAATATCGAAGCATAACATGAAAACGTTGTGACATAAAAATCTGTGTGTCACCTTTTGCCATTAGAGCAATCACATCCTTCCTGATGCAAGGTTAACGTGAAAATTAAGTAGCGATAATAAAATAATCGGTGGGATAAATGTGCTGGACCCCAAAAATTGAGGAAATCTTCGGAAAAAGGCAATATAATGAAAGTAATACTGAAGTTCAGCAGATATATAAATATAGGGCAAAATTCGCTTTGTACAGTTTAAATGATATGTCAAGCTCACGCCCTCTCCCCGTTCCTCCATAATTCTCGTGTCTCGCCTTAGACTAATCCGTGTACCTGCAGAAACAAATCCATCAATTATGACGCACTTTTATTGATAGGTACATTTAAAGACTCCTCTCCTACCCTCATGACTGTCCTCCCTCCTCCGACGCACATGAGGCACAGGCGTAATTTCTACATCAGACTGACTGACTGAGTTCAGAATAGGTAAGACATTTACATCCAGCATATGCATAAAGTATGAAGAAGAGCAGATCGAAGTGGTTGACAGTATTAAATTACTGGGATTACAGCTTTTTAATATATTGTTAGGTGAAGCACACCACAGAACTGCAGAAACGACCTAACAAATCTGTATTTGCAATACGAGTGCTATCAGACATAGAAGACACAAAAAAGTTTGCATACATTTCTTACTTTCATTCCATAATGTCGTATGGTGTAATATTTTGGGTTAACTCTTCAAGTGAAGCAAACGTTGTCAGCATCTAACAGCGTGTAATACCTATTATTTGTGAAGTATATTAACTTCTGCCTCTCACTAAATTTATTCCTTAATGAAATTTGTTATAAATAATACATCCCGTTTCCCAACAAACAGCTCAGTTCATGGATACAATATTCGGAACAAAAATGATCTACACAAGGACTTAAAAGCACTTACTTTAGTTCAAAAGTTGTCGACTACTCAGGCACACATATTTTCAATAATTTACTAGCAACCATGAAAAAATTTAGCTACTAATAAAGATCACTTTAAGAAAAGCCTAAAAGACTTTCCAGTGGCCCACTCCTTCTACTCCACTGACGAATTTTAAACAGAGCCAAATGACGTATTTATCTGTATTCATACTATTAGTATTATAATATTATCAGCTTGTAAAAATTGTATGTATCTTCATTCCTATCCACGAGGATCTCCTCAACATTGATTTATGTAACTAACAACTAATCTAATCTCGGTATCTTGTTTGCAACTGTCTCAATGATCCACCTGCATTCTTAGCAGCCGCAGCATGCATGACTCAAAGACATTGACTACGTTGATAAACACGGGCTCTGTTCGTCATGTGAAAAAGCCAAAGCAATGCATGAAACATTTGTCATAAATGTTTCTCCCTGTATGGGGAGTTACATCACAGAAGATTGTACGAGCACTCATGGCCAGTTGACAATGTGTGACATATCGAAGTCCGTTCATCCAGGAAGGCGTGCACGGTAACGTAATGATTAACGACACCACACGCGCAAAGCAGGAAATCTGTTTTCGATTCTCAGTCCGCCACAAATTTTCATATGTCTTCTGTTAATTGTACAGCTGATGCTTATTTATATTCGCAACTGCTAATACATTTATTGTATTCTTCGCGGATTTAGTCGCTGCAGTGTTCGTTCCCTCAGACATGCCTGTCAGCGCGTCTGATGGACACATCATAAATGCAGACATTGCACATCGTAATTAGTTCATTAGTAAATCAGGTGCACTAAACGAAACTCGACGCGGCGGAGTGGCCGAGCGTATTGAGGCGGCATGCTACGGTGCGCGAGGTCACTCCCCGTCGGGGGTTCGAATCCCCCCTCGGGCATGGATGTTTGTGCTGTCTTTACTATAAGTTAAATCCATAAGTAGTATGTAAGTTTAGGGACTGATGACCCCGTAGTTAAGTCCCATAAGCCGCGGTGGAGTAGCCGAGCGGTCTAAAGCGTCTCGCTGCGGAGCGCGCGGTTGCTCGCCGTGGAGGTTCGAGTCCTCCCTGGGGCATGGCTGTGTGTGTTTGTCCTTAGGTTAGTTTACGTAGGTTTAAGTAGTTTGTAAGCTGCGGACTGATGACCACGCAGTTTGGTCCGATAGATTTACAAACATTTTAAGTCCCATAAGCTTAACAAATATCTGAACATCTAAACGAAAGTCAAGGATTGAGTACTGTCAAATCATACAAGAAACTACAAGGCAGTTGTTAAATATTACTAGCTTCCCCTGGAGAGTGGCTAATCTAGGAGTCTCAACATAGGACTCTTTGATTCGTCATATACAGCATTATTCGGGTGATTGCTGCTGCTGCATTCAACATGAAGCCAACAGTTTGAGCCACTATGTGTAGGTGTCTTCGGCCCTCACACCAGTTAAAAGAGTAACTCCACGGAATTGTCTAATCACCACTTCCCCTTTGTCAATATGGCACGTTCCTGCAAAGGCTATGACAGAATTATGGTATTATGTAGTATTATGTATTACATTTTGATAGCATGTCATCGACTGTGTTAAATTTCACACAAAGTTACTTTTAAATGTGGCGGATTCCAGTGACTCCGATATCTAAATGATTGTAAGAATTCTCAGTCTCTGTCACAATTTATGTGAATAGATAAACGCCTTTAGTTTTACTGTCAGCCTTAGATCTATGTTAAGTCTTTAATCGGGTCTAAATAATTTGTAATGTTATGGTGATGATAGAGAGAGAGAGAGAGTCACAATAGGAATTAAGTATCGCTGTTTCACGGCGAAATAAGGCACGGCGCACACTTGACGCAGCACAGGCAGAGCAGAGGCAGAGACGAGGCGCAGAACACGACAGCGCAGCGTGTTGTGCTCACGCAACACGGCACGAGCTGCATGTCCACAGCAAACCTCTCGATGCAATTACATTAAATTGCTGAGTCTCCTTCAAAACTCAATTATTGTAATTCGTGTGTATGTATTCTGGTAAAGTGCGTATAAGAGTAGTGGAAGACCTGTGGAGCAACAGGCAAAAGTGACGAATTTATGGCAAACTGGTGTAGACTGTGGAAGTTCATTATAGGCAACTCAGCTATTCTGACTGAACAGGCGACAGTTAAAAGAGATTCACTTGCTGATTTTGCATCTCGTTTAAGTCTTCCTTAAACGAGATGCAAAATAGTTTGTTAGCTGTCATGCCTACTAAAGAAAAATTACGGATATGTTTCATGGTTGTATTTAAAATCAGATTTATTTTTCGCTCGTTTCTTTTATAATTAAGAGAAACATTTGTCACTGGAAATTCAGAGAAAGAACCTTTAGTCGCCTGACTCATTTAATGATGATTTTGGTGCAGATTATACGATCAGAATCAATTTTTTTCTCAGTTACACCTGTGAGGCTTTTAATATGCCACAGGTCGAAAGATATATCGATATAAAAAAAAAGCAATCATACTTTCCTTATTTAACTGTAGTTAGACGCAGTGTTTTGTTACTTATGTCCTAATTCGTAGCTCTTCATGGTCCTGAGCGCTATGATATTCGCGTCTGGTTTTTTCTTCTTCTTTCACAGCAACTGTTCTTGAACGTTCAGTATTGTATTGCACTGCGTATCTATTTTCTCTGTATCATCATTTCTAATGATAATTACCATCGGCAGTCGTCATATTTGTTAGTAATTAGTAAAGCTATGGTAGTATTTTTGCAATTGTGCAATTTCTGAAAGTAGTATAGGATTTAACTTGAGGAATGCTGACAAGAAATGTTACTAGATGTCTACATCATTCATCATCTGTGGTTTAGTAATGGGTGCTGAACTCCACGAAGGACAATGTGTTTCAAGAAATGGAAGAAGGCCCCTGTTGGTAAAGAAAATCGTTGCGCATCCCACCTGCAGTCTGCATCGGCAGCACACGAAGAAGAGAAACACAAGGCAGCTTCGCACTCGGCACAGCAAGCTGCCGACCGCGTCGCGTCATACGTATCTCACGTATTTTCTCGAGAATGGAAAAAGGTATGGCTCTTCAAATGTTCAAATGTTTGTTAAGCTTATGGGACTTAACTACGGGGTCATCAGTCCCTAAACTTACAAACTACTTATGAACTACCTTATTCTAAAGACGGCACAAATATCCATGCCCGAGGGGGGATTCGAACCCCCGACCGTAGTGGCCGTGCAGACCGTGACTGAAGCGCTTCAGTCTCCTCGGCCACCGCGGCCGGCGGTATGGCTCTCCTTCACCGTTAATAGCAGTTTCGACGTGTTAGCTATATTTCGTACGCAGTAATGTATGTTGTAAAATGCACGCGACTACATTTTTCACTGCAAAGTCTACAAAATATGCGCGGCAATAACTAAAAGAAAAGAATTCCAATACAATGCAATGACTTTTGGCTATAAGGTACTGCCGAAAAGTTTCTGAAAAATCGATTGAGGAAGCTGCGTCAGCGCAAATCATGCACAAATCCGAAAATAGTGTTTTTACTTTTTTTGAGTAAAAAGTAGAAGTTTTACAGAGAAACGTAAAATTCGTCGACATATCGGATAACTTGAAATTTCACTTTGCTACAGCAACATTTGTCAATTCTTTCCATATATTGTAGACAGCGTGAACAAAGAACATTAGTGTTGCCGAGAGCTTTGAGTCCTCTTGGTCTTATGTTTGGAATGACACGTTTCAGGTTCATTATGTGAGGACAAGATAGGGTGTATAAAGTGAATTCTTATATCCATACAGCAAATGTTTTTTTTTCTATAATATACGATAGAGTGGCATTCATATAAAATATTAGTCATAGAAGGGTTTCACTATCGGAATATTCCGCGTTGTATGGCTGTTGTCTACGAAACAACTGCTCTGTTTTCATCCATGTATCATGTACTGCAGAATAAACCCTTTGGCTATATTTGTGACGATCAACTGTTCAAATGTTTTTTAAGCTTAAGGGACTTAACTGCGGGTCATTAGTCCCTAAACTTACAAACTACTTATGAACTACCTTACACTAAATATGACACAAACATCCATGTCCGAGAGGGGATTCGAATCCCCGACCGTAGCAGCCGTGCAGACTGTGATGATCGTTTGTCCAACAACTGAAAATACGTAAAAACGTTGAAACGTGAAATTAATATTTGATACACACTCTGTGACATTGTTCCAATGTATTTTGTCATCTAATTTCCCAAAATAAATTGCTAGATAAAATGAGTACATATTGTTTTCTATTTGCATATAGTGTGTCAATATTTTGAGAGGTGATATACTGTTCATCTAAACAAGTAAATTAAGTTAAGTAAACATGGACCCGGAAGAGAAACTTTCTGAGATAAGCACGTGCTTATGTGTGGCGTCCTTTCTTGGTGATGCATTCCTCTGCCATTCGGGGTAAGGAATTTCACGTCCCTTTTTAAGTATACCTGGTTGTTATAATACTTGCTGGCACGCAGTGAAGACACGACGTTCCATTGTCTTTACATCGTTGATTGCAGTTGTGTAGACAACTTCCTTCAAGCGTCTCCCTAACCAAACGTCTAGGTGATTGAGGGCTGGCGACGGAGCAGGCTAAGGTGTGGGGCCTCCCAGACCAATCCAGCGACCATGGTATGTCAGCATCGTACGTTTGCACTCATTGTGACGAAAGTGTGATAGTGTGCCATCGCACCTGGACCACATCTATGTTCGTTTGCTGAGATGCTCGTTCACCAGGAAGCTAAACAAGACATTAGGGAGAAAGTTCATATAATGCGCTCCACTGTGAAAACACATCATCATTGGCCACAACATCTTGACATATAAGTTTTTGCAGTGTTGCGGTGTTCTCTGGGTCGTAGTTCGTTGCCTCATCTACATCTACATCTACATCTACATCGATACTCTGCAAATCACATTTAAGTGCCTGGCAGAGGGTTCATTAACCACCTTCATAACTTTTCTCTACCGTTCCATTCTCTAATAGCGCGCGGGAAGAAAGAACACCTAAATCGTTCCGTTTTCGATCTGATTTCTCTTATTTTATTGGGATGGTCATGTCTCCCTAAGTAGGTGGGTGCTAGCAAAATATTTTCACATTCAGAACTAAAAGTCGGTGATTGAAACTTCGCAAACAGATCACGCCGCAATGAATAACGTCTTTCTTTTAATGATTTCCACCCCAATTCGTGCAACATTTCCGTGACGCTTTTCCCCCCGTAACGTGATAAAACAAAACGAGCTGCCCTTCTCTGAACCTTCTCAATATCTTCCGTCAGTCCCACCTGGAGAGGGTCCCACAAGGGGCAACAGTACTCCAAGAGAGGACGCACAAGTGTGATGTAGGCAGTCTCTTTGGTGGAGCTGGTGCATCGTCTAAGCGTTCTGCCAATGAAACGTAACCTTTGGTTCGCCTTCCCCACAATATTTTCTATGTGTTCTCTCCAGTCAAAGTTGTTCGTAATTGTAACTCCTAGGTATTTGGTAGAATTTACGACCTTAAGGTTTGACTGATTTATCGCGTAATTGAAGTTCAGCGGATTTCTTTTAGTGGTCATGTGTATTACTTCACACTTTTCTTTATTTAGTGTCAATTGCCAATTTTCCTCTCTTGAAGTTCTCGTTGATCGGCGCTGCCGGTAACGACTGCCTGGAATTCCATGGCGCAAAAATGGTCTAATGCAAGTAATGTAGGCGACGCTGAGAATTGCAGGTCATTGACACTTTAATGAATTATTACTGCCCAATTATTCCCATTTATGGCCAGCGTACAAGTACCATTAACAACAGTTACTACAACCCAGTATGAACATTCCACACGGCAATAATACAAATTTACACAGTTCGTGCGTGGAATTCAAAAGTCCGAGGTGTAAATTTAGTGTGGCACAAATATTAAGAGTCAATCCATAATAACACTTTTTACACGACTAACACAGAAGAACTTCTACATAATTGTCCATAATCGGAATTCAAAGTGACGTGGCCTGTGCCCGAGATACATCACGAAACAAGACTCCCTCTACATTGCGCGAAAGCTTCCTATTTATATCATCAGAACAATTTCACTTACATTACGTTTTGTTAATTAGGTATATTAAACTCATAACAATGGAAAGTAAACAATTGCGTGAAACTGGCTGTAGTAACAGGTAGCGTCAATAATACTGACTAAATTGGTATAAAAATCTCGGTTATATTAATATTGCTTCGTATCCAAATATAATTTAATAGGGTTGTCAACAAAACTTTCGTAATAAATGGTAATTATACGGAAACTAATAAAGAAATAACATTACTAACATTACTTGTGAAACATAATAATACCTACTTTAATATTATGAGAAAAAAATTCAATTACTTTTATGAGAGGTACTAATTAGCCTAAAATTTGACCTAACACAATACGCCTCTTGCACGAACTAATTAATATTTGCTAATTAAACAAACCTCTGGAAACGTTAAATATTAGATATTTACTTCAGCTAGTCACGTTAGAAAAAAGAATAACAAAAGTTTTGGAAAAGAAAATGATAACGGACTAATTGCATTCGCACCTATTATTATGCAATACTGGTATCGAGAGGTTCAGTAATGCAAACAAATGGGAATAAATCCAAATATGATTCATTACAGTGTCTGTGTGATTATGAGTTACAATGTTTCGTAAGGCATACCAAGCCAACGGCAGCACTGCATTATATTTAGCTGCTGACGGAGGAGCAGTGTTAGTATTGCAAACTTTTTCTGAGTTAATCTAATATGCTTTCATCATGCTTCGTCATTCCAGATGACGTATCTTGACGCCACTCTTATTCCAAGCTAGCCCCTGCCTCCCACTTGTTGGTGTTGATGCCAAAACTCTTCATACCTCGTCTACGGTAGTCCTTAATTTCTATAAAGGACGTCCTATGGATTCTTTGGTTATAGAAATCTCTTCAAGCATCACCTCATCTGCTAATCTCTCAGTGCCCATACAGTAGATGTGTCCCAGCTACAGATAGCCAATTACGCCAGTACGTGAAATTGTCGCGAAGCCCACCCTGTGAACAACTATATATATCAGAGAATGTACGAGTCTCCGGACAAATGTTGGTTGGACTTAACGTTTCTTGCTCCGATGACTACTTCCACCTCTCTAAGTATTCCACACTTTTAACATATTGTACGTAAAGCATTGCGGATTCATGTGGTAGGGTATCATGACCAATCACATGCTTAAAATTTTAGTTTGCAGTTAATCTTCATTGTAATATCTGTTCCATTTACATTCAATTAGGATACTAACGTATAGAACAACAGCAATCTTACATACATTTGTTTTTAAGTCATATATTATGGATATATCAAAATAATTACATTTTATCGTGGGTGCACTACTTTCCCTTATGTTTCAAAAATTAATTTCAATCAAGTTTGTTCTTCTACCTTTACTGTATTTTTATATTTTCCTCTTGTAATACCTAGCATGCACTTCTTTTTAGAAACTTTCAGCTCTTCACTGGCGTTCATATAAATAATCCCGCGTCTCTTAGCTATAAAACTGTTATCATTAACGATTCTTAATTATTCATTGCATGTACAGTGGAAGCCTAGTTATCAAAACCCTAGATCGAATTGGAGTAATGGAAATTTGAATTTGAAACCAGTGTCACCCCAACTGATTTTAGTTTACTTTTCTTACTAGGAATGAGAAGACATTTCTTCCTTAGGCAATATCAAAAGACACGCTTTAGTATCTGTTCTGAGTATAAAAATTTGTCTCAACAAACGTATTTATTGAAAGGATACTGAATGGCAAATTGCTCGCTGGAGTAATAACAAAAACGGTGATATTATGAGCGCCAGTCTTTCGGCTATGGATCGGATGACGGTGAGAGTGCTCCTTTACCCCGGAGAAAGAGAGAGAAGAGGACGCAGATATACCGATCTCCGTTCACATGGGTCGAGCCTCACAGAAGCTTGAGTGGCGAAGTATGTTTGGCTTTCTGAGATGGCGAAGGTGACCCCATTTTTACGACGGGCTGGAAGCCGTGGCTGGCTACGCAGTCCCGCGCTCCAGCTGTCGCCCTTCCCACCCCTCCTGACAAAGGGTGTGGCCCCTCAGGGAGAGGGCGCAGCAGGCCAGCCACCCAGCACGGGGGTGGGGGAGCTACCGCAGGTCTCACTGTTGGGGCATCTCATCTGCTGTTACGATAGCTCTATGTGATACAACAATAAGAATTCTTTCTGGTCTGTTAACTGTTCAACGCATAAACCAAGAGAAAAACAATTACACAATTAGGTTAGAAAACTTGTTGCATAGATGGAGAAAAATATTGTATAGTAGGCTTTGCCGGAAAAGTTAATATGCATTTGAATGTAGACAGACCGTAGCTGTGACGTAAGTAGGATACCTGTTATTCACAGGGTTTATAATTTTTTAAATAATTTACTCGATTTTTATAAGTAATTATTTAACTGCTGTGTACCAGATTACCTCTTTTTAATACGAGTTTCGTGTACAATTTTCACAGATTATTCTAAGAAAAATAATAATTGAATATCTCCCTGGAATAAGGATGTAACCATCAAATCAATAAGTTTTCAGGAGAGAGGAAAATTGTTTGTCGGGCGTATTTTGTGATATACAGTCTTGAAACTAGTTGCATATGTAAGTGTACAAATGTGTTCAGCTATTGAAAGCAATATTTTATTTTTGAAAATTAATGTTTTACAAATAACATAATAATTATAAGTGATAAAATGGAAAAAGAGTGTATGATCAGCAATACATTTAGCAGTATTTCTTACATGTAACATAAGAGAAATATTGTACATGCACTTAGTATTCAAATTAAAGAAAGCAATATTATAATAATAAAGAAAACAACAACGTGAATGAAGATGTCAACAAAATACTATGACAACAAAATATTTCATAGATTTGAAACTTCATTTTAAGCATTTTTTTTTTACAATATTATTGTGGTTTGAAGGTCTCATCATTTATTTTGAAGTGGTATTGGTATGCTGAAACCACATTCAAAAAGTCACATTGTTAAACTCTAATGCTGTCTGTCCCATCCTTATTCCACGGAGGGGAAACGTTCAGCTGGTTGTAAACCAGCTTGATGTTTAAATATATGACACGAGATGGCACCACAGTATAGAGGCATGCAGATACATACTAGTTCCACTGAAATCACACTTTTCAAAAATTTGTGGGTTACATCCTTATTCCAGGGAGGTATTCAATTACTAATATTTAAGATAGCAGCATTCTTATTAGAGAGAACATTAGTTTGAATATCACCTTTGAGCTATGTCTGCGATGGACAGTCATAAATTAAATTAAGAACTTTTTGTATAAAAGCCTTGCATTATATACCATGCGACTGCTAGGACTTATCAAAATAATCCCCACCAATATTAACACACTTTTCCCAAAGATGGGGATGATGACCTAGCAGTTTAGTCCCCTCGAAATTCCAACAACAACGATTAATTATATTTTGTTTCCTTACGCATTCATGTTTGAGCCATTTTCCATAAATTCTTTGACGTCCTCATACTTGCTTAATTTTAATTCGGACTCTGGTTCCAAACCAACGTGTCGTCAGCCGTTAAAATTTTGTTTAAAAAAGATCACCATTCATTTTATAATATTCTATAAAGTCTGTACACGTCGTGAGTGCCGGCCGCGGTGGCCGAGCGTTCTGCCGCGCGTCAGTCACAGTCTGCACGGCCACTACGGTCGGGGGTTTGAATCCCCCCTCAGGCATGGATATTTGTGCCGTCCTTAGTATTAGCTAGTTCATAGGTAGTTTGTAAGCTTAGGAACTGATGATCCCGTAGTTAAGTCCCATAAGCTCTACAAACATTTGAACATTTTGAACACGTCGTGAGACCTGTTCCTAGCGTTGTTTAATTAATTTTCCCGAGACCCACCTTGTACTTCTTTTACTGTGTTTTAACTTTATACTGATAATGTTATCAGCGGTCCAACAACTACTTCAACTGCTATGTATATTCAACTGTAATACTTCGGTCTTTACCAATGAAGTCATCTAGTTTGAAGCGCAGAAGTTGTCACTTTAACTGGGCGGCAAGGGTGTTGCTTGTCAGTCACTGACGTTCTAAGGTTTTACAACTGTTTTGCCGAGTTGGTTCAGTTTCCGACCAATTGAAAACTAATCCGAGAAATGATCTGAGGCAGTTATCTTTCCTTTAAGAAGCAAACAACGGATCACAGAAAATTGTTAAACTAATATGGAAACTTCAACTGAACATGCCAACCATCAATGCAGTAATGTGGTTATAAATATAACAATTTTTATAGCATATTTGTTTTCAGCTCTCTCTTCGGGATGCCATCTTGATGACATGAAAATACGAAACTGGTACTACATCTTTTTTATAATTGTATAACAATTAGTCATTTTGATTATTGAAATCCAACGGGAAGTACTGTTACATTCCTTTACTTTCTGTTAGTAGTGGCTGAAAAGAACGTGATGATATTAACTGTAATACAGAACTTCTGAAGCTGATATCTTTCTCTTTCTTCATGTCTGATATTATTTACTTACTGGATACTTAATGGGATCCACGTAGATTTGTATGTACAGTCATTCGTTAGTTTTACAGTGTTATTGTCTAGAATGTTTCTTTTGTAGACAGTGTACTCCTTGTTACAAAATGTGTAATGGTCCACCATTTTCACACATTTAAATATTGTTTAGTCTGTGATTCTAAGACAATGTCAGAATATTATTGTACTATACAAGTCATAATGTGTTGAAACACGTTCGACAGGTGTGTTCCATTAGAATTATTTACGTCTGTTTTAATTATTGCACTTCAGACAAACTCCAGATGCCAGCGAAAGTATTTAGTTGTTAATTCTACTGTATAAAATAATTTTTCCGTTTTTATTATGATGTATGTCTATCCTCTTCAAATTTAAATGATTATTTTTATATGTGTGATCCTCCATTACTGATAGTATGTATTCAAATGTATTCTGCGTGGTTATGTGGTCAGGGCTTTGTTCAGGATTGTTTTGTGTGTAGTTATGCATGCACTATCTCCGCATAGCGGAGCAGTGTTATATTCATTAATTTCATGACGATTTGTTAGTATTCGATGAATTTTTTCAGACCTTTAGCTTCGCGCTCTGAATGGTGTTCGTTTAGCGGTTTCTTGCCTTCTTAACATATCACTTTTAAGTAGGTTCAGTAACTGTTAAATTTCATGTATTTTCGCGATCACCTTGAAGTTCCGACCTGTCCTCCCCCTCCCACCCCCTTATTCCTGAACTCGTGACCACTGATGGAACAAAGCCTTCAGCTTATTCAATTACTCTTTGCTCTTCAAGCTGCTAGTAATAGTGCTACATCAGTTTTCTTAGCATGTGTAACACGACTGTTTTGACGAATTTGTAACACGTCTAAATCTCTTGCTTTTTTACTTTCTGCTTTACGTGTTCTCCTAGTAGCCTCCAGCAATTCGTAACCCTCTTCTTTGAGTAGATCTCTTTCCTTTGCGCCAAACTAACCGTTGCATTACGTATTTCGCGATGTTACTTTTTCGTAATTTGATTTCCTTCAGTTTGTAGGTTTTTCATTATCCAACCGCGTAGTGCGTTCTAGTATTTTGTAATCCCCTCCATTAAGTATATCTCTCTCCCAGTGCAAAATTAACTACCGCATTCCGTATTTCGCTATCACAATTTTTTGTAAATTGACTTTCCTCATGATCCGACCCCGTAGTCTGTCATAGTGTCTTGTGATCCTGTTCATTAATTAGATCTCTTTCCCCTGTGTAGAACGAACAGTTTGATGACCTATCTCGGGATTTTAGTTTTTGGTAAATTAATTATCTTTACGTTGTAACAAAATTTTCATCGTCAAACCCTGTAGTGTGTCTTAACTTGCCGTGACCCCTTATATTCAACAGATCTCTTTCCCGTGAGTAAAGCTAACCGTTGCCCTGCCTATATCGAAATTCTAGTTTCCTGTAAATCTATTTTTCATATTTACCTAAATTCTGTGACTTCCTACTGTAAGACGTCCTATCGCTGTGGAACCTTTCCCATTCGCTGCATCTTCTATGCGCAAAGTGAACCTTTGAACCGTGTATTTATTTAGCTTAATTTTCGAGTTTTGATTTTATTGAGATTTTGTACACATTCCTTCCTGTGCTCCTAAGCTAAGCTCCAGTACGACCGTATTATCAATTATTTCGCGAATTCCCATTAATAATGATTTGAGAATTTTCAGTAAAATGTGTCGTGCGACAATATATTCCATCATGTTGTCTTTCAACCACGTGTGTGATCCAGAGAGTCAATTTTTAGTCTTGAGCACCACGAATGTCTGCCACCAACGAAAGTCAGTCTTAATTTCTACGCGCGCGAGTGATTACGATTCGTTCTTCTGGCCATCGAATTTTTAAAGTTCCCGGTTGGTGAGTAGCTGCTTTGGTTGACGTCTGAATGTGTGCGTGAATGTTTCCTAATTCCCCCATTTAACCCCCTTCAAAGTAAGTCATCGTAAATCACACACTGACATTGGCAGGTGGGCAATATTTAGGGCATTTTACTATAAAATTGTGCATCTAGTGAGGTATGTGATTTTTACTGTTTAAGAAATTGGTCTCCCACATTTCCCTGTGCCGCAAGTTATAAACTGCTTACGCGAGACTTGAATCCCTCTTCTAAATCATTTGTCCATTCACCATCTTACTGTAACTGATTTTTTGAATTATCAAGTAACCTTTTGTCAGACTGTGATTTGTCTACTCTCTTCAGAATTGTATAACAAGTCGTTTCCGTTGCAAATTTGATATTCAAATTCTCTGCCTGCTTAAGAGCTTACTTTTTTATTTAATTTCACAAAATTGGAGTTTGCTTAATAGTTTCATAAGCTAGTATCTTCCACACACCTCAGAAGCCATCATCTATTACATTGCAGTAAGCTTTCATCTGGCAATCCACTGCCAGGATTCATCATTTAGCGAGTAGCACCCATCTTTAAGTGGTGTGTCTCTTGATTTCAGACAACTAAATATATCAAAACAATGAAAAAAAATACAGATGGAAAATTAATATCAGTAAAGGGGACATTTAGCTTTCTGTAACAAGCTATCTCCTAATCACTCCTCCAACATGATCAGGATCAACTTGGCATTTTCAAATGGATACTGGACATTTTTATTGAATACTAACTGAAAATCCAGCGTTCCCTGGATGTTTATATATATTTATTCCAGTTATCTATTACAACATTTCTCTTCTAACCCTGTTCATTTCCTCCTTTCTCTGTCCTACTTCCTCTCATCTTTGTCCATCTCCTACTCCCTACTACTTCTGTATGTCTCCTCTGTATTATCACTGTACTATTGTTGTTGGCCGTCGAATCTGATGAGTTCTCTTTCCTAGACTGTTAGCAGTAGCTCACTCACTGCCCCTTTTTCCTATTTCCGTTACAATATTATATTTATTTACATACTATTGACCTGAAATCCTCCTTGGCACTTCACTGAGCGCCACTAAATCTTGACGGATCCTTTGCGTATCCTATTCCAGGTCTTCAGGCTTCCTTACTGTGTTTTAACTTGTTGTTAAACTTACACTAAGGACAATAAACACACCCCTTTCCTAGGGAGGATTCGAACCTCAGGTGGGAACGACCCTCCTGTACGTAGCATGACGCCTTCATTCATGTGGTCATTCAACGCGATTAAAATTTTGGTATTTCGTGATCCAACTCATAATATGTTATCACCTCACTGGTCCTTCAAACCTTTTCTCTTGGTTACACCCGCATTGGCATTTCCTTCTCGGAGTTCCGAATAGGGACTAATCCGGAATCTTTAACCAATAGAGAGATAATCATCTACTTTTAACTGCTTATCAGATATCCTTTAAATACGAACCTTTGTCCATTCCTTCCCCCTTCTCGACGGAGGCGTTCGCAGAATTAGGTTGAATTCTTACACTGGAAGTCATTTTACTTAATACTAGCTGAAAGCCCGGCGACTCCTGGGTACTTATTTCAGTCATAAGTTATTCCATCTCTCCTTCCGTTTTCGTTCTCTATCCACCTCTTTCATTTCTTTTCTATCCATGTCCTCTTCAATCTCTGTATCTCGCTTTCTCCGTTCATTTTGTCATCTTTCTGTTCATATACTCCTACCACTCTCTCTGTCTAACTCCACCTTCCCCTTTTTCTACTAATGAAATTCTCGTGACTCTAGGATTCATTCTCCCTTAGTTCATCTTCTTTCATCTGTCTGTCACCATCTCCCCTCTCTCATTCTCCTCCTCTCTCCGTTTCCTCCGCTTTCTGTCCGTCTCCTTCTCCACCTACTCCTCTCCCTCCTATATGTGAAAACATACATATATGCGTCACGTTTCATGGTGACTGATCAAACGGTGTCAAAGTCGCCATGCTAAATTCACTGGTTTGCAAAGTATAAAAATCTCCTTCATGGAAACATACATTTATGTGCTGACTTTGATGTTTGTTGTAACGTACCCTCCACCATGCACCATATGGTGACTTCCTAAACGTAGCTCATGCGTAAATTCTGGGTATACGCTATATGCATTCCAAAGTTCATTCAAATCCATTAATCTGTTTCAGCGTAAAGGAGAAGCAAACATATTAACTCATTTTAATGTACCTTCTGCCAGGCACCATATGGTGGCTTACGAAAGGTAGCGTATAATCTTACCCGTCCTACACCACCGGTTAGAATATGATAATTAGAAAAATGACCCGTGTGCCTAATTATCTTAATTTGTTGGAAAAGCTATCGGTAATGAGGCCGATGATGTAGTGGAGGCTATAACCGGAACGTTGCTGCACCTTTGGTAGACAACAACGATCGATAAGAATAAAGAAAGTGGGAAGTAAAATTTGGAATAAAAAGATTAAAGTTTAAATGATAAAATGCGGAACAAACGGAACACAGGGATTAATTTGTAAAAAGTGAAAAATTATTGATTTACGGTCGCCAGCTCGTTGTACGAGCAAATAATTTGGTGGGATGTCAATAATAGCAGAATTAATTAACAAACGTGAAAAATTACGTAAAATTTGGGTGGGCCGTGAATCACAGTATGTGCATCAAATCCGGTACAAAAGACACTGAAAATATACTAATTACTGAGAAATAGTTTACTAACACAGGGATTCAATGTAAGACAGCGAAATGCAAGCCATAGCCGCGCAAATGCAACATGTAGCAAATCACGCAAAACTCTCACCTTAATACTTACTATTTACAGCTTCAAATAATTAATTGTTTTATATAAGTACCAGAACTTATTCTACAGTGAGTATGCCATGCGCTTTAGCAATAATCAAGTTGTAATGGACTATTAACTGTACTAATGGTAAGCTCAAAAAATTAATTAATGACTTGTGATAACACTGAATATTTAGAAAAGAACCATTTAACCTTCTGATTAACTTTTGCTCTATCTTTAACCAGGAATTATTAGCATTCAAACACCTGTAAACAATTACTATTCTCACTAGTCAGTACTTGCAAGTTAAAACAAACTTTACCTCAAAATAATATGCAGTGGAAAACAATTAATCTTTTACACTTTTATTGAAATGTCTTTTGAAATTGAAAGTTAATCTAGCAGTTTCGTTCAACTTAGGAAACCTATTGATCAGCAACACTGGCATAAGCTAGGTTTAGTAAAACTTTTCTGAACACATTTTTTATTAACGACTGTCACATCGTGTTTAATGACTCTGATTTTTAGTTTTCTATAACTTTGAGAATGTCCTCGGGAAAACAATGGATGAGGAAGGAACCTGTCTGGACAATGACTATGGGTAATGATTTTTAAACACAGGTTCACAAATAACAGTGTTCGCTATTGAGCAATCATCACTAATACGCTGGTTAGCTGTACATGCTAAGACAAACTGGACAGACCTTACTTAATTTGATGTGCGACGTGGTGCTGCTGATTGAAGACTGTTGGCACTTAACAATTGGCAAACACACGCTCTTCTTGGCGACGAATGTTAATTACAATTTAGGGCCCACAGCATTCCTCTTGATGCATTTCTTAATTATGTAAGCTGTGGCCGTATGAATAAATAGTATTGCCTCTTCGCCGTCTCCTCCACTAGTGCCAATCCAACATGCATTCTCCTTCACGCACTTTTTCCGTACACCATTGAGCACACAATGCGTCTGTCCGCCGCTACTTCTCAACAACGACTCCTTCTCGCTGTGCGCCTCTGCGCTACCAGCGATAAAAAGCTCCCTACTCAAAGATGATTCTATACAATAGCAAAGCCCTTGCTAACCCAGCGTGTCTACTACATTTACAATACTTTCGACATATATGGAAATTAGCAGGACAATGCAAATATATCACAGAAACAAAATATACAAATACACAATAAATTACAAAAAAATACAAATAATGAGGAAAAATACATAAAGCATCGTTTTATATATCACCCTGTACGCACACATGACTGGAAAGCACCGTTGGTCACTGTGTTGTTGTGTCACAAGCCCATCTATTAATTAGGGTATAAGCTACCTCTGTTCCAAATTTCATTCATATCCGACCAGTAATTTCCTCGTGATGGCGTAAGAAACTAATTAACTAATTGTAAAGCACCCTCAGCCATGCACCATACGAATTTTGTTTTAACCTTCGAGCGAGTGCAAGCAAAAAGTTGACAAAGTTTTATCCAATTAGGATGTACGGTATGGTCGTGCATAAATTACTAACAAAAAGACAAACAACAAAAACATTAATTTTTGCATATTAGTTTTATTTTCAAATTCGCATTAAAACCATACGTTGGTAGTTTTCACCCCAGTGATTCGGTACGCTTCATACGCATCACAGCTGACAGCCAAAAAATCGTCATTTAAAAATCTGAATGAAGTATGCTTTCCACTGAAACTTATATTTTTTTTTATTTTTTTTTATTTTTTTATTTTTTTTTATTTTTATTTATTTTTTTATTTTTTGAATTCTTACTTTAAATTGCTTACATAAAATTCACATGGTGTGAACAATATTTATGTTTCAAATGTTTCTTTGGCGATTATCATCCTGAAAACTGTAAAGTACCTTCCAGAGAGAGAGAGCTGCTAGAATTTTTAGAAATTTTATTTCATTCGAAACTTCGCCGAAGTCTGAAAATTAACTGTTTAGTTACGTTAATTAATTGGAATGATTGTAGGTAATCATAATATATTAATACTGCACTGATAAACTGAATTGTTCGATCATATTCAAAAATTTCATCAGGATCGGAATACAACTGTAGAATCTGACGAAGTCCATATGTAAAATATCCTCCGTCATGCACCATCCAAACTTTTATGTGACAGTGACCTTTCTATTGTTTTGAAGGTCAAGAGTCAAAACTCTCATGAAGATTTCAGGAAGAATAAAGTGTCCTTATTGCCATGTCGCATGATGACACAGGTTTTCGACCATGTAAATGTTATGACGCCATATCTACTGAACTATATATCGTAAGCTGTTCTTACCTCTACGTCGTTACCTCATGGAAGGAATATGTGTTTCAAATTGGGTTGAAATCAGTACAATGGTTTAGTACTTCTCTGCACATAATATGGTTTAATACGCCATATCTCCGGAATACTCGTATTTGTCATACAGTCATTTAATGGTGCCTATGACCATCGCGAAAGTGCAAGCAATATGTTGATAAAGGTTCATCACAATCGGTTGAACGGTACGGCCGCGCATAAAATACGAATACACAAACATTCATTTCTATATATTAGATTTAAGCAGTGGCTGAGTTAGAAACCTGGCACTGAGACCATTCTGATTATAAATCGAAGATGGTACCTATATACTACGGTTATAACACTTAAACACACACACACACACACACACACACACAGGAGATTAAAAATGCTCGAAGCATAAAACAGATGTCAATATAACCTCTTTAACAGTTTCTGAGATGATTGTGCATAAGAGGTGGCTATCATTTCATAACAATTTCTTAAATTTAAAAGTGTAAGAACATTAACTAAAATGTGTTCCGAAAGGATACATGCTGAAGCGAGACAACTCAAGGAAATTTTACTGTGTGGACAAGTTTTCGGATGGAAATGAGTTGTTGCACGTTCATTTTTTTAAACCACAGGTAACCTAAATGAGAACTGATGGATGTAGTTTTGGATCTCGCTCCTTCTGAGTACATCTCTATCATAACAGCTACGTTACGTAAGTTGATTTTCAGTTTATCGAATATTAGCAGCACAAAAAGGTAATAAACCAACTGTCTTCTTGTTGTCTTTACTTAATCGAATGTTATTCTATTGTGGGCTAATTTACGAGTCTGGCAAATCAGTAGTCTGTTCGTTCGGTTGAAGTTTTATTTGCCCTTTCTTTTATGTAAAGGTATCCTTTTGATGCTTAGTTACCAGTGTGTTCCAGTATTTCGTTTGTATACTCAATGAGCTATCCTTCAGTGTTGAAATGTTTATTACAATTCTGTTCTTTTGTCTTTCCCTCTTTCAAATTATTACCTCTCTTCTGACGTCCAGACTTACCTAAATAATATCATGTGATATTCTTGTGTTAAGTTCATTATTCATTAACGGCTCTTAACGGCCATATTCACAACTGACACGATCCACATACTATGAAATTAATGTTTGTCACATTTACTTCGAACATTACATGGAGGTGATGAGTCATGGGATGCCTCCTCATATGATGTCTAAACTTCTTTTGCTCGCAGCAGGTCGAAGTGGCGTGGACTCACCAAGTTGTTGGAAGAACCTTACAGGAATACAGAGCCATGCTTCCTTTATGGAAGCCCAAATTTTCAGGTGCTGCTTCTGCAGAGTTTTGTGCATGAACTGTGCTCTTAATTATTTTCGATAAAAGTTCGACTGGATTGATGTCAGGCGATATGGGTGGCCAATCATTCGCTAGAATTGTCGAGTATGATCTTCACATCAATCGAGACCAATAATTGTGGCCCAGTGACAAATATTTGCATCCATAAAAGTTCGATGCTTGTTTAGAACATAAGGTCCTTTGAATAATTGCGAATAGTCACCAAGTGACCGATTGTAACCTTTTGCGGTAAATATTCGGTTCAATTGGAGCAAATGACCCAGTCTGTTCCATGTAAATAAATGAAAGACTACACAGTTATGAGGCTGACTCCAGCTTCGGAGTTACATTGTTGACAACTTGGGTCCATGGCCTATTGGTTCTGCGTCACCTACGAACTAAAATCGCGACTCTTAACCAACCGACATGGTGACGAAACCAGGTGAACTGCAGCAGGCGATGTACTGTCAACAAAGGCATTGGAGTCAGTTGTCTGCTACCACAGCCCATACATCATTTAATCTCTTCACCGAAGTGATGACTCTGTAGTTCAAGTCACTCACTTAAAATACGATGATCAGACTATGAGGTAATCAGTCAAACCTACAGGCCGTCATTTCTACTAAATACCTAGGAGTAACAATTACGAACAACTTAAATTGGAAAGAACACATATAGTATATTGTAGAGAAATCGAACCATAGATGCAACAGTTCTACTAAAGAAACTGCCGACACCACACTACTGTGTCCTATTTTGGAGTACTGCTGCGCATTTTGTGATACCCACCAAGTGGGACTGTCGGAAGATTTAGATAAAGTTCAGAGAAGGGCAGCTCTTTTTGTATTATCGTGATATAGGGGAGAGAGTGTCACGGAAATAACGCACGAGTTAGAATGGATATAATTGAAACAAAGGCGTTATTCGTTGCGACGAGATCTATTTGCGAAATTTCTATCACCAACTTTCTCTTCCGATTGCGAACATATTTTGTTGGCACCCACCTACGTAGGAATATATGACAATCATAATAAAATAAGAGAAATCAGATCGAAGACGGAAATATTTAGGTGTTCCTTTTTTCGCGAACTATTAGAGAATGGAATTGTAGAGAAACATAAAAGCGGTCGATGAACCCTCTGCCATGCACTTTAATGTGACTTTCACAGTATTTATGTAGATGAGATTACAGCTTTTGTAGATTTGGAAAAAGCTGTTGACATCCTTCAAATTCCAAAGTAAGTAGGCCTAAAATATAGGGAACGGAAGATTATTTACAACTTGTCCAGAAACCAGACAGCAGCTACAGGAATTTAAGGGCATGAAAGGGAAGCATTGAATGGGGAGAGAGTAAGAGTTATAGCCTTTCCCCAGTGTTATTCAGTCTCTATACTGAGAAAGCTGTAAAGGAAAGCAAGGAGAAATTTGAAGAAAGAAAGTTCATGGCGAAGACAAAAATTTTGTGGTTTTCCGATGAGATTGCAATTATGTCAGAGAGAGCAAAGGACTTGGAAAAGCAATAGAACGGAATGGACAGTGTCTTGAAAGAAGCGTATAGGATGAACATTAACAGCAGAATAAGAGTAACGGAAATTAGCCTAAAAACATCAGGCGATACTGAAGGAATTAGATTAGGTAATGAAAAAAAAGATAGTTTTGTTACTTAACAGTAAAATAACAAACGATGGTCGTATCACAGATGATATAAAATGCAGACTGTCGTATATGCTTACATTATTCAAGGCGAGGGGGCGATCTAAATTGTTATTTATTGAGAAATATCTATGCCATGATCGCTGGTCACTATGTTATTTCGGATAAGCGGTTTCAACAAAGTTAGTTGACTACTAAGTTTATTGACTTAGTTGTCTACTAAGTTTGTTGAAACCGGCTATCTCAAATAAAATATTAAACAGCGATCTTGGGATATCCGAGGGGTGGAATATAAGTACTGGCAACTGTATATTCACAAACGATACAAAATCGTTACATGTTTGTATCTGTTACTACCCTTCAAAGTAGTCACAAGCGCTGTGTAAAATCCGTTGCCAGCGATGTGGAAGGCTTAGTACGTATACCGTCAGCAGAGCCTGTTCTGATGATGGTGCGAATGGAGCGGTCGAATCTCTGGAACACTTCTGAAGCAAATGCCACAAAGTGGTTCTTTCATCTTCGGAATCAAATCATAGTCATAAGAGTATGATGGATGGTATAGCACTTCACAGTCCCATCGACCGAACAGGCAGCCACATCTTGCGCTGAATGCGTCCGCGAATTGTCGTGCAAAATGATGAGTGCGTTGCACGGAAAGTGTTGTCGCTTCTTTCGTGAAATTGGTCGCAGGTGATGCTCCTAAAACGAACAGTAATGCCGTGAATTTACAGTCTCCGTTGTTCCTGTTTCGAAAACATAGTTACAGCGTTACTTGAGACCACTTGCTAACAAGTGACTGTGATGCCCTCGATAGTGCGTACGCCAGACACGTGGGACGAACGAGTCCATTTGCTCGGAGGTAAGGTAGGTATGTCAACAACGCGTCCTATCAGCGACAATAGTAAATTCCACTGCATAGTGTCCCCCAGCAGTATTATAACTATTTAAGTTCCAACCCTCGTATATTTCTCAACAAATAAAATGCAGAATGGCTATGAGAAGAAAAGTGTTTCTGGAAAAAAAAATGTTAAGATCGAATATCAATTCTTCTTCGGTAGTGAAACATGGACGATAAATATTTCATAGAGGAAGTGGGTAGAAGCTTTCCAAATTTCGAGTTACAAACAAATGTTAAAAATTAGGTGGGTAGATCGTGAAACTAATAAGAAGGCACTGAATAGAATTGGGAAGAAAAGGAATTTTCTTGACTAAAAGGAATCTTAGACATCGAGGAATCGTGAATTTAGCATTGGGGGTGATAGGATTGAGTACGTTAGGTAACTGGCGATCAAACAAGACGTGGGGAAACAGAGCACTGCCAGGCCCAAGTGAAGTTAACAATACGAAATTTATTAACAGAAAGGCACAAGCAAGATCACTGAGCTCTAAGCAAATTTACAAATGAGCAGCAAATAATAATAATCACAAACTACTAATTTTTAACAACAAGCATAGTTCAACCCTTGGCAACTATTGCCTTAAGATTTTTTATAAAAAAGAACAATGACAGATAAAAAAATTAAAAAAAATTACAATTTTTTTAATTAAATCCTCTTCTTTTTAATTAACGCTTCTTTTTTTTTTTTTTTTTTTTTTTTTTTTTTTTTTTTTTAGAATTAACAGACAGAACCCCGAAAGTTCAAATCGACAGGAGACGAGAATCCGATGCCGGTAGAAAGCAAATATTTAAATAAGCCAAACCCACAAGCGCTCGCACACAACCAGAAACGCCCTCTGATGTATTGAATACGCTGGAGGCCTGCTGTGTATCACTGCCGGGCACCGCCCTGCTCGCCAACGGTCGACCTGAACCCACGGCCGTGACGTCACTGCAACATAAATCAACACTGCCCCAAGCAAGTGCAGTACTAGTACAAAGACAACAATGCCGTAAGAAATAATCTCTAGAAAGCGAGGTTCTTAATAAATGTAAAAGCTAATCTTTAACATAAAGTAGATAGAACAAGTGGAACATAAAATTGACTGGTAATAACATCTGAGAGAATTAATAGATATAGTTAAATTAATTTCAACCAGTCTCTCAGATGGCAGTTTTTACACTTTATCGCAAATAGGTACTGCAGTACCAGTGCAAATGCTACATGCCTTAAGAAATCGTCTGTTATGAAGAAATACTTCTAATAAGTTGAAAATCAAATATTTTAACATAAGACATATACAATCAACAGACATGAAATTGGCAGGTAGTAAATCACGCTTGAAAAACTTAAAAGATATAGTTTCATACACTTTCTCTCAGGCGGAAAATTTTAACACATTGGCCACTACTAAAATACCAAACAAGTTTTGTCAAACACTTGACTTTAGCCAAAGGCAGAGACGCAGGGCCACGAAGTCTACTACATAATCGTAAACACAGACATTGATGACACGAGAGTATGCACAGCAGTTAAATAAAAGTTTAGAGTGCCAGATAACATTGCTAGTACCGAGCTAAAATACTAATATATTTGCTGAAACAAGCAAGCATTAAATGCACGCCCGCGTACAGGGTTGAAAAATTGGAGGGGCCCCACAAGCTACTAGTACGATATCACCTAACACAACTGAGGTTACCGGAAGCTAGGACGAGTTATTTGCGTGCGACAAAGAGCAGCTAGCCTAAAACGTACGTGCACTCATGGCGATGTAGGCAGCAAGAAAGACACACGCAGAAGAGTAACTAGCAAGTTCACTTGCCATGCAAACGAAAGGTAAACAGCTTCAAGTCACGGCCACAGCACTTGTACGGATTTACCACACCAACCGTGTACGACGGCGGAGAAAAACATGTTGTCCCATACCAGGAGACGTGAGCCAGATATTTTTCGCTCTACTCCAAGTCACAAGCGCAGGCTCGCAGCAAAACCGATACCAAGACACTCCGCCAGACGTGGACGATGTCAACACTCGTGCGCAGCTCGGCCGGACTCCTCGCCCCACCTTCCAGTGTTGCCGCGTCTCCACCCAATGCCAGGAGGCAAAGAGACTATCAAACCAGCTCAGGCTACCCAGGCGTGCCAACCATGAAGGTCGATGGAAGGCGCGACACCACGACTCATGGGGGAAATTTGTAGGATAAAAATCACAGAGGGAGACTCAGTAAGCACATTCAAATAGATGTGGTTTGACGTTCTTACGAGGAGATGTAGAGGCTTGCTCTTGGTATAATACGGTGAAGAGCTGCATGAAGATAGGTTCCAGACTTAAGATCTCAACAACAATAATACTAGGTTGGGGCCTCGAAAGACCGTTCTGATTGACATCCGTTGATGCTGGGTTTTGTCTGATAACGATAGCTACCACTGGAACAGAAAGTAACGATTTAGCTTTAGCTGTGGCTGACAAACATGTAATTCTTCACATTTCTGAAAGTTGTAATGCATTACCTCAATAAACTACAGCATATTAGGCTGCAGGAACGTTCATAATTTATTAATCTGGGAGAGGTTTTGTTGACATTTCGAGGTGGAGGGCGCAGGTTCACTAGTCTAAAAGCCTCCATAGAAATGACTCGGAGGGGTATTGTGCGAGCGTAGGGGTGGACTTCCCATGCCCCCCTCTTATCTTGCAAATCTTGCTATCTATGCCACTGAAGCCGGCCGCGGTGGCCGAGGAGACTGAGGCGCTTCAGTCACAGTCTGCACAGCCACTACGGTCGGGGGTTCGAATCCCCCCTCGGGCATGGATATTTGTGCCGTCCTTAGTATAAGGTAGTTCATAAGTAGTTTGTAAGTTTAGGGACTGATGACCCCGTAGTTAAGTCCCATAAGCTTAACAAACATTTGAACATTTTTTTATGCCACTGAAAGGCTGACTAGTGAGTGTATCGTGCCGTCCAGTTTCTTCCGTAGTGGACAGCAATGGCCGATGTCGATAATGTTATACATGACGATTTTAATTTTTGGCTTGTAATACCTTTCGGAGGACTTGCCCCAAGTCAGGTTAGTAACATGTAGACAAAGGTACGAACTGCGAATTCCAAAAAATGTAGTTCAGGTGGGAAAAAATAATAAGCGTTTTCATTGTATATAATCGTACCTTAAATTTGTCGTGTAGTTTTTATTTTCAGATATTTTTACCGGCGGGCTGGATGACGAAAAATACCTGACAGTTGAGACTATCTAGACAAAATTGTAATAAATTGTGGTCAAAAACTTACACAATGTTGCCTAATTCATGCATTATGTTCAAACAAAATGATGTAGAAGGTCATTTCCTATTCAAAGTAGACGCTTTAGATACTTGTAATGTATTGACGATCAATATTATATTCTCTGGTCTGATGATGTTGTTGCGTAACGTCAACGCCACACGCCAGATGCAAGAGAACGATAGTGGAGAAGGCAGCGGATGACGTCCAACAGCCTGTTGCACGCCGGCGCCGCGCCTCGTCGAGGGAATAACCGTAGATGCGCACCTTCTACAAGCGGCTGTATCTAGGCTGACATGCGTCTGCACGACCCGTCAGAACTCGGCTACGAACTACGTAGTAATTAGGTCTTAGCGCAGCTAACATCGTACAGGACGCCGCGAGAAGAGAGAAGAACAGATAGATGTTGAGTATCGTATTTTTCAGTCAATAAATCTTGTAATACTAATCTCTATTGGGCTGGTTTAGCTGATCAAGATCCTGCACCGAACTTTTCCTGAAAGACGGGCTGACCAGACACGAGTACTCAACAAATTCCAACGAAGATGATTCAACAAATGGCAAAGAGTACGATTCAACAGATGAGATCGCCGATTCGCCAGTAGAAAAATAAGTACAACAACCCGATGCACAGAATTATGATCCTATAATTTGTATTTCTTCCGAACTTTTGTTCTCACACAAATCAAAATGAAAATATAAATCATATATCGACTCATTAACCTATATTTCCTAATAACTGAGCACTAATTTGGGCGAGTGAGGTGTTAATGTCTCATATAAAATGTGAAACAAAGCGCAGTGTGTTGATAAATGTTCTGGGTTTTCATTAAACATTTCTGCTTTTGACGTTTCGTCGAGAGCTGCACTTGACATCTTCATAAGTGCTCCTGGCTGTGTTGAGTCTTGCCGGCTTAGCATCACCAAGAGCTCCTCTGAAGATTTCAAGTGCAACTCTCGACGAAACGTCAGAAACAGAAATGTTTCATAGACCACGGTGCGGAAGATTCATTAGCAATTATGATATCCGGTCGTGAAAACAATTATTGTAGAAAAGCAAACTATGATGATTCGATTTCTTTGTCCTCGATGTGTCTTGGTGTATGACATCTTCGCATGTCAGATGTTACAAAATTTCAAGCTGTTTTCTTTGTGTAACTGATTTAAAAATGAAACATGAGAAAGTCATTATTTTCTGCCAATTGTAAAATAATTGCCGAAACGAGAGAATGGCTACAATAGCAAATGGAAAGAAGGGGTTGTTTGGGCCAAGGAATTAGCCTAAAATGTAGTCTTCAAGTTGAGATATAATTTGAGTTTTGAGTATGAAACAGTTTGGCTGTAAATCACAGACAATGGCAAAAACGGAAATGAAGAGAGACGAGGGCTTTTAGATATACTGATGCAGGAGGACTTTCAAACATAGATCGTCTGACAATTGAATAATAAATCTGTAGAGAGATTAGGCGAAGTAAGGAGAATAGTATCATACTACATTTGTTAAGACATTGTGGAACAAAATTCTTTTGGGTATGAGAGTGCGTTATCACATTTATAAAATCTACCGACGTTTCGGCTACGTTTGCAGGCGGCCTTCATCAGGGACTAACTCAGACCCTGATGAAGGCAGCCTCCAACAGTGGCCGAATCGTCGGTAGCCTTTATAAAAAATGACGACGCGGTGTCATAACCAAAGAAATTTTATTGACAGTGACAACGCCCACGGAAGCATACTGTACAGAGTAGAAACTGTCAACTGATTTAATCTAGGGAATCAATATACAGTGTCGTGCCGGCCGAGCGCCTGCACACCGACAGGAAGCAACCCGCACGACGAGACGTTAAGCCAAGCTGCCGCGGGTCGGGCTATGCGGGGCGCCGCAGGAAGCGTGCGACACACTAGGGATGGCGGTTATCGCTGAAACAACCGGTTCTTTTCATCTTCAGTTTAACCGCACCGTAAAAATTGCTCAAGATAACCGGTTTTTTAAATAACCGGTTTTCGGTTTTTATTGCTATTATTTCCAGTAGAGTTCGAACGAAACATATTTTACGGCCAAAACAGAAACCGTAATCGTCGGTTCTTCTAGTTTCGGCCGAAACTTAAGAAATTTAGTTAAAATTTAGGTAAATTTACCTTATACGACAAATCACTAGTCTTACCATATTTTGCGAGATTCCCTCCCAATACTACGCCTTCTTGAGTGTGTGTAAGTCTAGCCAAGAGTCCGTAGAAGACGATATACGAAGCATACAGATTTACTGGCCTAGTATTTCCATCCAGCAGTTGCGAATATTGAGCCAACCACTCCGTAAGTTGAACTTGTGAGCCAGTGCATACGAATATCTCGTTATACACACAACATATATAAGTTACAGTCAGTAAATAAACTTCAATCAGTGCTGCGGAAGTATTTCGAAAAATAAAGTCATAGTTCTGACTAACTGTATGATTGTTGTCAGTGTAAATTTGCTCAAATTGAACTAGGAAAGTCCTGTACCACATGATCAAAGAATGTTCAAATAGGTGTGAGTTGTTATGAGACCTAAATGCTTAAGCCATCGGTCCCTGGACTTACAAACTACTTAATCTAACTTAAACTAACTTACGTTAAGGACAACATATACATCCATGACCGGGGGAGGAGGGAGGACTATAACCTCCGACTGGAGCAGTCGCGCAGTCCGTGACATGGAGCCTCAGACCGCACGGCTACCTCGCGACGCACCACATGATCAATGTTACCTAAACCCATGTTGGTTATTGAAAAAGCCCATCGCTTTCAAGGAATCACATTAATAAAACTTGTTAGCATAACAATATGATAATACATTTAAAGTTATTATTCCAAGCTTACGTAATAGGTAAATGAATCGAATTTACCTTCTCTTCCAAGAAACATTTTGGGTGCTTTCTCCTTAAATGACACAGCATGTTTGTAGTACCTCCACCCATTTTCAGCTTTTTAAAACAAATGGAGCATTGTACCTCACTGCTACCGTACTTCGTGAAGTACTTCCACACTCGGTATGGTGCCATTTAAGACACAACCGATGTCTGGCGACGACAGCAAGGAACTACCGCATGACCAGTCGGAAGCAAGTCTCGTACACTGCCGGTGCACGCGCGTCGTCTAATAGGCCAGTAGTCGTAGTAGTCGTACCGGTTTTTTTACCCGGTCCTTGGCAATAACTAAAATAAACCGGTTACAACCGACACCGAATAAATAACGAAAAAACTGGTTATTCAAAACTAAAATACCGGTATCGGTTTTAACCGGTCGGTTTTTCCCATCCCTACGACACACACGCGGCGGCCGATGGCAAACACGGAACCAACATAAACAAGCCGAGCCGCCGTGTTGTCCGGCAAGCCTCCAATGTGTGCTACTAGAGAGCGCCCTGCAGGCAGAGGCCGCTAGCAGGGCAGTCACGCGGAGCCACGCCTCTGGCTGCGATTGGTCAGACCTCCCTGTAAAGAACCAGCCGGCAAACAACCACGACAGTTCACCTAGGCGCTTAATGGGATACGTGTAACATTAAATATTTTTCTTATCAAAATTATATCTGCGACGCCTGTCGCTAACATCCGTTCTCTCTGCCACTAAATCTCTGATTATTATGTTTCATAAGAGACTTTACATTTTTTTGAACGAGCTGGAGAGAAAACGGAAACGATCGTGGTCTTTCGTCATCTTACTGTGGAAAAGATTGTACGTCTCTCTTTTGGTAAGAGTGATCATTTAATTTATTAATTGTAATAAGCACCACAGTTCAATTGAAATGGATATTTAGTATAAGAAAAATTCTTTCCCCATTTTTCATTATTTTTTGAAATCTTTGTTTCCAGCATAACTAGTAAAATGATGCTTGGCCATTCTTGTAAATTGCTTCGCGATTGCGGAAGAACATTCAAGACGCAGATTTCAGGTACGCACATTTTGGGTTGAATTTTGTTTCAGTGCCTGCAGTGATTCAACTTTTTCTTAAACGAAGTCCAGTAACTTTGTAACAATAAAGACTAATAGTAATTGGAATTAAACACAGTCATGACACTTTAGTATTCGAATCTTATGCAAGCAAGTATCAGTTTACAGTAAAGAAGAAATTTATTATTCCATACAAGTTCGACTCCAGTGTGATGACTCCGATCCAAACTAAATTCTCCTGGCAGGTGAACAATGGATTCCGCCACTTTCTTTTGTAATGATGTTTTCTGGTGTTTTCTTCATCCTACCCACTATTACTGCTAAATACTGATGGTGGAATCTTTCATGTTTTTCTCAGTGTGTCTATCTTTCATAATTAATATTCACTGCAATATTTCACAGTTTGTTAAATTTCAGTAACGGTACTTAATTTTAATCTCGACGACAACACCAACAAAACTTTTTTATCATTACATTCGGAAAACCAGTTCAACGACCTCGGCTACGCTCTGGCTACTCTGTACTTTGTGTTACTTTCGACTGGCTACGGACTTGGACTTTCTCAGACTGCTACTCCTCGTGGACTTCTCTCAATGTAAGGAACTTCGCTTGCCTGTCAGTAGTGGGACCTGTGATAGTGCTATCAGCTTCATTCAGTGGTTGTAGATTTTGTCAGTTTGTGCAAACTAGGAATCTTGCCATGCTTCAGAAGCGAAGCTTTGGATACTTCATCGTATTTATTGTACTATTGAATTCACCAATAAATGTGTGTTGTGTGAATGTCTGCTTATTGAGTCACAACATACAGAAAAGTACTATAAATTAGGAAACGTCAGTTCCTTGCTCCCACATCACTGGAATCATACGCAGGCGACATGGTTCGGGACCACCTGATACAAACCGCACCCGACGCAGCGTTCAAGCAAGATACACTAAAACTTGACGACCATACGCTTGATGAAGACATCGACCTGGCATTTAAATTCGAAGAGTCCAAGGCAGCTGATCGACGCTTAGAATCCTGGATGTCACAGCCCTCCGCCCCCACGACCCCGCAGCCTCCCTCATTTCGGACGATGTCGCCGTGGTCAACACATCTCGCTGACGGACCGCGATCCACCAACCGCCCACTGAACGTCAAAACCGTTCTCCTTCGAACACAGGATTTTCCCGGACATTCCGTCGACAGCGCCGTTAACTACGCCACCTACCATCCTGCCCCGCCGGCTTCCAGCGTTACGACCGCGCCGACTGCCCTGATCGATGATCCTCTTGCCGATCTTGTGGCCATGAAGGCCACATCCAAGCCGTCTACCGCTCCAAGGATCGGCCGCGACAAACCAACTGCTCATCGGCAGGATGGCAAGACATGAGACTTAATTTGCTACAACACACGCAGCCATCCAAGTTGATGATTGATGTTCTCATCAAATGGCATACCATCCAAATGCAAGTAGACACCGGAGCAGCCATCTCGATCATTAATGCAACAACGTACGCCAAATTGGAGGCTCCAGTGCTGAGTGCCTCTCCCAGATGTCTCCTGAACTACAATCAACAGGTCATAGCCCAGTGCGGCACGTTCTCTGATCACCTTGCATTCAAATCAGTCACACGTACCTTATAAATCGTAAACGGTGCATCAACAGCGAACCTCTTTGGCCTCGATGCCTTCACACTGTTTGGCTTCACCATTGATGACTCCGTCCACCTCCGCCGACGTCCCGTACGCCGCAGTGGATAAACTGTGTTCGGACTTTCAGGATATGTTCATGTCAGGATTGGGCCAAGCGAAGTATTTCACAGCAACCATGCAGCTGAAACCAGGTGCCCGACCAAAACACTTATTAGCCAGGGCGATACCACTCGCCATACAGCAATCGCTCCAAGCCGAGCTACAACGACTCCAGGAGGAAGGAATACTCAAACCCATGCGCTACAGCAACTGGGCATCGCAGTTGGTCGTGGTCAAGAAGCCTTCAGGACGTATACGCATCTGTGCCGATTTTAAAACAACACTGAACCAACAGTACTTCGTAGAAGATTACCCTTTACCCCGCCAAGATAACATGTTCGCCAAGCTCGCCGCAGGACGTAATTTCTCAAAAATCGATTTGGCTGGAGTCTTCCTTCAATTCCCAGTACCAACGCTGTTGGCCGCATGGCCTTTTTAGCCTGAACCGCCTAATTTTTGGGGGGAGGCGGGGCAGCGCACCGACTATCTTCCTTCAGGACGTGCCAGGGTGCACCAATTACTTGGATGACATCGTCGTTGCAGGGGCCACACCAAACGACCATATTGACAAACTGTGGGCACTGTTGAAAAGCCTGCGGGACGCAGGGTTGAAGTGTAATTGGGATTAGTGCACATTCTTCCAATCCTTAATTACGTATCTGGACCATGTCATTGCCAACAAGGGTCTCTCGCCCTCCATTTCTTCCATGCAAGCCGTCCAGAAACTTCCTTGACCAACATGGCTTACACAATTAAAGAAATACATCGAAACTCATTCGGTCGATGACAGCTCTCTCCTCTCCGTGTCTACCTTCTGCTCAACACCAATCCATGACAAGAGCCCAGCGAAAGTCCTACATGACCGCCAACCCCAAACACTCCTTCAGTTACTCTGGCCCACACCTAAACATACTGTTCCCCCTTCCCAATACCCTTTCGCCCAAGACTCCCTCGTTTGGTCAAGGTCCCAACTGGACTGCAGGTACCATCCTCCACCACTGGCGGCGCCTTCTCATTGATGTCCGGGTGGCGGACCGAGTAGCCATCTGGCATCGCAAGCAGCTCCGACCCCGATTCCCGGCCGGGCACCAACCATTCAACAGCCTCCGCCCTCTCCTCACGCTGATCCATCCGTGTGAGATTTATACGTCCACTCTGATCCAGTACCGGTCTATGTTTCAGAGGCAGCAACCCCAGCAACACCAGAACCCGCACCGTCAGTAGCAGGGCCCTCCAGAGCGCCGTCGTTCCAGGACGACGACGACGACGTCGACGACTAGACTATGCCATAGGCGCCGCCGCCACAGCAGGCCTGCCGGCGGTCCGCCCGCTTGCAGTGCAGATGGATTCCGTACCTGGCCGCCCCCGACCGCCGGCGCCTGATGCAAGAAGACGACGCGCCGGAGGTGGACTCAGGGCCCGGCTACATCGGCTTCCATCTATACCGCCTATCGTCGGCCCGACAGGGAGGTATGTCATGGCGGCCGTGCGCCTGCACACCAACAGTAGTAACCTGCCATGAAGCCGCGGCCCGGGCTTTACGGGGCATCGCACGCAGGATGCGAAACACACGCAGCGGTCGATGACAAACATGGAACCAACATAAACATAGCCATCGTGTTGTCCAACAAGCCTCCAATTCGTCCTGCTAAAGAGCGTCCTTGCAGCCAAAGGCCTGCTAGCAGAGCAGTCACTCGGAGTCACGCCTCTGGCTGCAATTTGTCCGACCTTCCTATAAAGTACTGGCCAGCAGACCATTGGCAGACTAAGGCTGTTGGAGGCCTGGGGTGCCGGCGAAACGAAAAGAGGCCTTCCCATCCACTTGTAAATACATGTGTTACTATAAAAAGGAATTGGAGGCCCCTTCCAGGACGAGAGGCACAGGTCAGTCTAAAAAAAATGGCTTGCTAGATTTTCAGGCCCCAGCAAAACGAGATGCCAAGCGCGATAAAAAGTTCTTTCCATGTATTTGCAGACCCCCCAAGACAGGAGGCCCGGGACAGTCCGGCCAATATCACCTCTATTTTAGTCGATGCCTTACCATCGATTACTACAAACTGTCTCTTCCCTGACAGGAAATCCCCTATCCAGTCCCAAATTTGGGACGATATACCATAACCACGCAATTTAATTATAAGCCGTTGGCGAGAGAGTCCAAAAGGAAACTCTGACGGACAGGCCATTTGGTCCAATTTGTGGGAAACCGTGCCCACTACTGCAGTGACCGGAGCTCCAGGCAAGTGTCAACAAATTCCCTCTCCGAGCAAGTGTCACTCCGTGTGTCACAAACTGGTAGAAAAAGCGCCTGTTAACTGAAGACCGTGTATGGAAATCACTGGAGCAAACAATGAATTGTAACATTCGTAATTACCATGTTGATGTTGTTGTGGTGGTTCTCAGTAACAGCTGATTTGATGCAGCTCTCCACGCTACCCTGTCCTGTGCAAGTATCTTCATCTGAGAATACGTACGGCACCCTACATCCTTTTGAATCTGCTTAGTGTATTCATCCCTCGGTCTCCCTCTACGATTTTTATCCTACAAACTTCCTTCCAATGCTAAGTTGACGATTCCTTGATGTCTCAGAATATGTCCCACCAATCTATACCTTCTTTTAGTCAGGATATGCCAGAAACTTCTTTTCTCCCCAGATCGGATAAGCACCCCTCATTAATTATGTGATCTACCCATCTAAGTTTCACCATTCGTCTGTAGTACCACATTTCGAAAGCTTCTATCATCTTTTCATCTTAACTCCTTATCGTCCACGTTTCACTCCCATACAATGCTACATGCTACACTCCAGACAAATGCTTTCAAAAAGGACTTGCTAACATTTAATTTAATATTGGATGTTAAGAAGTTACGCTTCTTTAGAAAAGCTTTTCTTCCCATAGCCATTCTGCATTTTCTATCTTCATAAACTTCGGCAATCAGAAGTTATCTTGCTACCCAAATAACAAAACTCATCCACTACCTTTATCGTCTCTTTACCTAATCTAATTACTTCAGCATCACCAGATTTTCTGACGTTATATTCCATTACTAACGTTTTACTCTTGTGACTGCGTAGGCTTTCCCGGCGTAATGCTTCATAATATTCTTCTCGGGTTTCCTGCCGGATCAAAACGTCATCATGACGTTTTGATCCGACAGGAAACCCGAGAAGAATATTATTAACGTTTTACTCTTGTTAGTGCTCATATTATATCTTCCTTTCAAGACACTGTCCATTCCAATCAGTTGCTCTTTCAGATCTTTTGCAGTCTCTGACAAAATTACTATGTCATCGGCAAACCGCAAAGTTTTTATTTCTTTTGCGTGAACTTTAATTTCCTCGACAAATTTCTCCTTGCATTTCTTCACTGCTTACTCAATATACAGATTAAACAACGCTGGGGAAAGGCTACAACCCTGTCTTACACCCTTCCCAACCTCTGTGGCTCTTTCTTGCCCTTCGATTTTAATAACTGCTGTCTGGTTTTTGTACTCGTTGAATATAACACTTCGCTCCCTATATTTTACCCCTCATACCTTCAGAATTTGAAAGTGTGTATGTCAGTCGACATTTTCAAAAGCTTTCTCCAAATCTACAAATGCTAAGAATGTAGGTTTCCCTTTCCTTAGCCTATCTTGTAAGATTAGTCGTACTGTATTGCCTCCCGTGTTCCTACATTTCTCCTAAATCCAAACTGATCTTCCCTGAGGTCGCATTCCACAATTTTTCCATTCGTCTGTAGATAATTCGTGTCGGTATTTTGCAACCATGACTTATTAAACTGATAGTTCTGTAATTTTCACATTTGTCTGCACTTGCTTTCTTTGGAATTGGAATTACTATATTCTTCTTGAAGTCGGAGGGTATTTCCCCAGTCTCCTATGTCTTGCGTACTGGGTCGAACAATTTCTTCATGACTGGCTCTCCTAACGATATGCCCAGTTCAGACGGGATGTCCTCTATTCCAGGGGCCTTGTTTCTGCTCGAATCTTTTAGTGCTCTGTCAAATTTTTCTCGCAGTATAGTATCTCCTCTCTCATCCTCCTCTACATCATCTTCCATTTATAGAATACTGCTTTCAAGTTTATTTCCTTTGTACAGACCTTATATATATTCCTTCCATCTTTCAGCTTTCCCATCTTTGCTTAGTACTGGTTTTCCATCCGAGTTCTTGATATTCATACCGCTACTTTTCTTGTCTCCAAATGTCTGTTTTATTTTGCTGTAGGCGGTATCTATCTTTCCCCTGTTTATACATTCTTCTACAGTCTTTCATTTCTCCTCAAGCCAGTCCTGCTTAGCCAATCTGCACTTCCTGTCAATCTCATTCTTCAGACGTTTGTACTCCATTTTGCCTTCTTCATTTGCTGAATTTTTATATTTTCTCCTCTCATCAATTAAGTTCAATATATCCTGTGTTATCCAGAAATCTATTAGGCCTTGTCCTTCTGCCTATATCCCTCTTATGCGTCGCGTCCACAAATGAGGACACTTAAATTTTGTCTCATTTCTGTCATATTTTACATCTGAGGTGACCGTAAAAGCACAGGTACCTCATATGAGCCCTAATGATGAATGCTAGAATGTCTCCTAGACCACAGTGTTAATTTTTGGGCTAGTAAAGAAACGGAAAGTAGAGATTACAAGAAAGAGTAGAGGCATGCCTTCAGATGAAAGTACATTGTTGTATGTACATCAAAAAACAAGAAAGCCTGTCATTCGGTACCCAATGACTTATGCTTCAATGGGGTATAACTCTGGCCAGCCAAATCAGATGATCCCAATGCCAAGAGGTGTCATGATAGGGACTGCCAACGGAAAACACGTTACATTTGAGAAAGGTGTAAGCTTGCTGTGTGCGCTCAGTGCTTGAAACAATTTCATTGTACGAAAAATACAAAATAGTGTACACTCTTCATGATATTATTAATACATGTTCAATGTAAAATGTAGCAGTTTTACTACTCACTGTCCTCTTTTGAGGACTCCTCAAAAATGTTCAAATGTTTGTAGAGCTTATGGGACTTAACTACGGGGTCATCAGTCCCTAAACTTACAAACTACTTATGAACTAGCTACAACTAAGGACGTCAGAAATATCCATACCCGAGGGGGGATTCGAACCCCCGACCGTAGTGGCCGTGCAGACCGTGACTGAAGCGCCTCAGTCCCTTTGGCCACCGCGGCCGGCGAGGACTCCTCCCTACTGGTTTATGAAACTATTTTTTTTTTTTTTTTTTTTTTTAGATAAATTATGATGAATTCTGTACAAGATAGCTCTTAAGTTACCGCATAATGTATCAGAAATTTTGTTCATTGTCGGGTTGATAATTCGTGCATGAGAAGGACATGATCCTCTGCAGCCTTCACTACCCTATCTCTCAGAGCGACCCATTCTTCTTCTACTGTATTACTTTTCCCCGTTTCAGCCAATCCTTGCCTAACGCTCCCTCTGAAACCCTCCACCACCTCTGGTTCCTTCAATTTGTCCAGGTTCCATCTCCTAACTCTTCTATATTTCTGCAGTCTCTTGAGTTTTAATGAATTGTAACATTCTTAATTACCATGTCACACAATAAATATTTAAAAAAATCAAATCTTCATTTTTTTTGGGGGAAAAAATTGTTTCCAGTAGAGAATTCCTTGCCGCCCACCCTGCAGTATGTCACCGCAGAGAAAAGAATACGTTACGGCTGCTCCCTCCGACTCTCGCAATTACCGTTATCTGTGTGCCCGCGGGCAGCGGCCTTGGAGCAGGCTCTCGCATACCGCCCACCCCGCATTCCAGGAGACCTCCCACCCTCCTCCGCAGGGACGACCGCCCCGCAGCGTTCTATTAAGTGGGCCGCGGCCGCTTACCACTCCCCAAACTGACATCGGAATGGCCGCCTTTAACATTGCGCGCATTCCTGCGGAGCCCAGGGCGCACTGGCCACCACTCGCTGCTGGAGGCTCCGTTAAAAAGGAATTCTCTGCCGCAGCAATTTAAGTTCATGCTGACTGCCTGGACCGCCTTGAAATTAAAGTTGACGACTGAGACAGGAGTTAAATTAACTGCGTGTACAGGAATCTGTTTTTACAGCTGACACTTGTGAGGCTAATCATTTAATGCCATTCTTTTTAACGTGTGTTGCTGGAAGTTTAATATGATTTAAGAAAAATACAACTGTGACTTCAAATGATACTGTATTATTCCACTAACCGGTTTTCGAAAGTTTTTAGGATCATCTTCAGACGGTGTACGAGTTAAAGGATCATTTTAGGCGTGATGTTCGGTGCTGGCTCTGTGGCGGGAAGATGGAAACATACTTTAATAAATCGACCTGTACGTTGTTTCATAAGTAAATGAACAAATTTCACGTAAATTTCCAGATTCAAACACGACCTAAACTATATGTAACTTCGTAGGCTTTCCCGGCGTGAGAAATCTTCGAAGTCTCTGCGGGTCTTCTGCCGGATAATAAAATCAAACTGATTTAATATTTCGACGGTACAGCTTTCCGCTATCTTCAGGAAACTGCTGCTGCTGCTGACTCCCGCTGAATGCTGGTGCAAGATCGAAGTACGGCGTCCTATATAGGCGTCGGTCGCGTGCACAGCGCATGCTCCGGCCGTCACAGTTACTAGCTCCTAGACAGGGCTGGTGGCGCCGCCCCTAGTGGAACAGGGCACAACGATATATCGCACCTAACATTAATCAGTCCCAGGTGCTGGAATCCGGGTCGAACATTGCAATTTGATATTATTTAATAGTGGATTCCATGTTCTACTAAGAGGAAACCCCATGTCTATATTTATTAGATTGTCCGTCACCCTGATTTCAATGGCTTCTCTGTAAACACTGTTCCAGAAACCGGAGGTATTGGTTACTATGCGGGTTTTATCATATATCATCTTGTGTCCTTGCGTTAAACAGTGTTCCGCTACCGCCGATTTATCCGGCTGCAATAGTCTCGTGTGGCGGCAATGTTCCACGCATCTATCATGTATAGTTCGAAGTGTACGGCCAATGTATGCCAGTGTGGCAAGGCTATAAATGGAGCCAATGGGGATCCCCCGGGTTGTCAATGCATGACGGAACAATTCCAGTTTCTCTTTGTCGAAGTGATTCCTAAGTAGGTTCAGGGAGTCTTCCAGTGGCAACTTCGTGAAGAGCGACGTAACGTCGAAACTGACGAGTAAATCAGTTGTATCTAGCCGCAATTCCTGGAGTCTTAACAAACTTTGTGGAGTTCGTGATGTGCTGTGCACACCTACCCACCAGAGGCATGAGAAGCTGCTCCAGACTGTTCCATAGGTTGGAGAATTTATCGTGTCCACGATTGGGCGTGGAGGAACCTCTTTTTTTCGTATATTGGAGAGTCCGTATAGCCGAGGTGGAACCGGTGCTTCCTCGCTATTGTAGGGTCCTTCTCCGTCTGTCTGTATACGTGGTCCTACAAGAGCAATTCGATCTTGTGCCAGTAGTCATCTGCTCTTAGCAACGCTGTCGCATTTCCCTTGCCCGCTGGTGGTACAACTTCATCTTCTCTGAGACGACGTATCGCCTTACGTTCCGCCGAGATGTTGGTTTTTCGGCGTTTTTGCATTGTCCAGGGCTTATTCAGAACTATCGCACTTATGAATTCATTGAATGGTAATAGTTGTCCACTAGAACATCTTTTGTGGTAAGTAATGTCACCGCGCACCTTCCCTATCACCATTATTTCCACTAAGGAGTACTAATATACATGGTTCTTCCACTCCTTTAGGTTTTTAAAGTCAATAACATTTTTTGATGTCCAACGCGCACCTAATGGTCACTAAAATCTCAATACTTCTGATACATCAAAATACAGGCCTTCGCCTACAAACCGCTTCTGATGAGTAAAAAAATTCTTTCTAATAGAGATGGGCCTATTATCTTCCCGCTCTTACTCTTTTTTAATACCAAGTATTTTTACTTTTTGAGGTATTTTATCAAGAGTTTCAATCAGAGACGACGTGAACCTAACGGTACAACGCATTTTTACTACAGATTCAGCGGAGATACAACACGCTCACAACGTTTAATCTAATAAAATATTTTAGGAAGTGAACTTGGTGAGTATCGCTCCTCTTAATACGCTATTCTTTAATGATTTCGCCCACAAAATTCTAGCTCACGGTGACTTTCATACCCACTAGGTTTAATCAACAGTGACTTCAACCCTATAGACGTCCACTTAATGATGTTACAAACAAACCTATTTACGTTTTAAGAACTTTGTGGAGGGGCCCCATAAAACTCGGCACCGACTTGAATATTGGTACGTCGTAATAAGTCTTCTCTTCTCATGTACTAAGGAAGGTTGATGCAAAATTATCTAAATATTAGTTATTAAAAACCCTGCGTATAATAAGTTATTTCATTAATACAGAAGATGCACCTTCAACCGTGAGAAATCGGTCGTGACCTAATAAAGTAACGAAAGACAGCTCGCGCGGATTACGAAAATTCATTGAAAGGAACCGTGTCATAATTTTCTGTGTTACCTTCTGGAATTTCTTAACAATAACATATTACAGGGCAACTAGAATGACGTTTTCACTATTATAGTAGCCCCAGGGTGCTGCGCTCTAAGTAAACGCCATTTAAGTCTCGAGTAAAAAGTTAAGACAGCAAAATGTCGTGCTGTATCAAATTACAATTGTAACCAGTATCTGAATAAAATACGTTACCATACGTATACTGTGTATGATATCTCACATGATGAAGCGCGCACCTAACGTGTCGCCGCGGTGCAGTAGCCGAGCGGTCTAAAGCGTCTCTCTGCGGAGCGCGCGGTTGCTCGCCGTGGAGGTTCGAGTCCTCCCTGAGGCATGGATGTGTGTGTTGTCATTAGGTTAGTTTACCTAAGTTTAAGTAGTCTGTAAGCTACGGACTGATGACCACGCAGTTTGGTCCGATAGATTTACAAACATTTGAACATTTGAACCTAACGTGCCCCAAGAGTCAAGCATGAACCTCACGCTACCGTTAATCGGGCGCGTATCTGCGTACTTCAAAATGTTCACATGTTTATAAAGCTAAGGAACCTAACTGCAGTATTCATAGGTCCCTAAACTTAAGATAGACTAATGCTAAGAACAACACACACGCACGTATGCACGAGGGCGATGGGGGCTCACACCTCCGACGGGAAACGGCCGCGTATTCATCAGTAACGCGTTTTAGACTGTAACTATCCCCGCGCTGCTCTGAGTGCTTCATTTCAATGCTATTTATTCCATAAGAAGCAATAACGCCAGTGATTTCCATAAAATATAAAAAATAAAGTCACATTACGACATTAACTGCGAGTGGGAATTGAAGTAATTCGTTTGGAGAAAGTTCAATATTTACTACGCAGTCAGGGTCGGACCTATGTCCTCCTGCTTGCTAGGCAGATGCCTTGACTACTAAGACATCTGTTTTTAGAACAACAATTACAAACATAATTATACATAAATACAGGTGTGCAAACTTCGCCAAAACTGTGGCGAAAACGTTTCAGCTCATATCACCACTTACACTTTATATAAAATGTAAAGATTAACCTTGATTCAAAAACCAAATTCTTCTTTTTGATAGTAACTCTCCAGCAACTGTACATAAGGAACATTCCCTTTTCTGTTGAATAAGGAGTTGGTCGAATAGTTGGCTTCTGTTAATACCAATCTATACTTTCGTTTTCGAAAATTATGCCCAAAATGTTAGAGAAGAACTTTTAATAATTCGGGATGTTTAACTCTCTAAAGTGCAGTGCGCATATACGCCATAAAACTGGTAAAGTTGTCTTGAACATATCCTGCGACCGTGTAGTATACATGTTTCTCTAAAAACCACATTTAGAATTGAGTAGAAGTCATCTTCTGGCTGCATGAGTAACTCTGTAGTTTAACGAGGTATCGAGCTTCTTCATAAAAGCGTTACTTTTTCGTGCACCCATCTCCAATTGTACAAATGCCCGGGAGTAGGCGAGCGGTCTGGAGCGCCATGTTGCGGATTGCGCGGCCTCCCGCGTCGGAGGTTCAAATCCTCCAACGGGCATGGATGTTTGTGTTGTCTTTAGTATAAGCTAGTTCATAAGTAGTTTGTATGTTTAGGGGCTGATGACCCCGCAGTTAAGTCCCATAAACTTCACAACAAATGCCCACAACATGTGAATCGGTCAATCAGTGTGTATTAGACGGCTTATCAGTAGTCGTTAGAAAGACTTCAGTAGTCTTGTAGAAAGCAGATAACAAATAAGTAATAATGCATAACCTTTATTTATGTAACACAATACTTGTTAGTTGGACGTACTTTATTTGTATGGCAGTCACTGGTAGTATGGATTTAAAGGAAATCGTCTTGGCATGGCAATATCCCATCTCCGGAGATGAAATATGAAGCCAATTAATCTCTAATGTCATGGACAGTCTGCGTTGAACGTCGTGGAATGTTCGATTGCCTTGTAAACGCTGTAGCAGGGTTATCTCATTTTCCCTAGTTCCTAGAATTAACAGTCCATTCTCCTTATGATCCACTGCTCCTCTAGGGAGATAAAATTATCTGGAAGGAGAACATCATCGCAAGAAACTATGGAGGTATGTACAAGTTATAATAAAGCTTTGGGCTTTCTTCGGCTGTGGTAATATGGGCTTTCTTAGTTTCCGGATACAGAAAAAACTATTCTGAACACATTTTCCGCAATCCGCCATGGGTTTCAACGTCTGTGGTTAAAAATTCTTAAATGAGTTCGTAGGTTGTTTTCCACTATACGGCTTCAGGATACATGGAAGGAGCCTCCACGAATGATTGATCCAAAGATGCGGAAAGAGCACAATCAGGCGTACCCTGAAAACGTTGAATATCAATAGCTAATCCTTTACCACTGGAAAACATCAAAGAAAGATGACATATTCAAGAAATGGGTCCTTTTCAAGACCAAAAGTAGTGACTTCTTCATTAAATACTAAAGGATTGTCAAGTGAGAAAGAAATTTTATTATCAAACAAGTGCAAAGAATTCTCATGGGATATTTTAGCATTGCAAGAAACACACAGAGGAGTAAATGATCGAAGACCAAAAATTGATGGGATGAAAATGTTGTTAGAACGCCTTCATCAACAATATGGCAGTGCTATATTTGTAAGATCTGATATAGACGTTAAGTCAACAAGACGCAAATAATATTGAAATTTTAGCAATTGAGATACAATCATTTACTATTACGTTAGTCTACAAACCATCTAACATTCCATTTAGCTTCCACGAACCAAATAATTACCAAAACAAACTGTCAAAATTATCCTGGGAGATTTTAACTGTCAAGGTGTCAAATGGGGCTATAACTCAACTGATAAAAATGAGGCAGAACTAGAAATATGGGCAGAAAGAGAAGGGTTAAAGCTTATTTTTGACCCTAAACGAAGACCGTCATTTATTAGTGTCATATGGCACAGAGGGTACAACCCCGACAATATTTTCGTTACTGAGACCATCGCACATCATGTTACAAAAACAGTAGAAGAATCCTTCGCCAGGACACAACATTGCCCTGAGTCTTGTGTGGCTTCCGGAGTTGTCCGAGTAGAAAATATACCCTTCAAACGTCGCTTTAATTTCAAGAAAGCGAACTGGATGGCTTTCAGAGAAGAACTGGGCATCAAATTTGAAAACAAAGAGGCAGACCCAAAAAACTACAAAGAATTTCTTAAACTTTTGAGGAAAACATCAAGGAGGCATATCCCACGTGGGAGTAGGACACAATTTATATCTGGCCTTGACGGAAGCTCACAAGATCTCTTCTGCGACTATCATAACAAATACAATGCAGATCCTTTCTCAGCAGATACTATCGAAGCGGGGGAATAATTACTCCGAGACGTAGCTGAACAAAAACGGAAAAGATGGGCTAAAATATTATCTGATCTGGACAGGAAACAGAATGGTCGAAGAGCGTGGAAACTGATAAAAAATCTTAGCAATGATCCCACAAGCCCGCCACTGAGTACAAACGTAACGCCGAACCAAATTGCCCACCAATTGCTACTAAATGGGAAGATAAGAAGAAAGTCATCTAAATTGAATCTCAAGCGAAATATGGGAGGAGAGAGTGACTCTCTAGGCACTCCATTCTCACCTGAAGTACTGAGAAGAACAGTGCGAGAACTCAAAGAAAATAAAGCATCAGGCCCTGATAACATACGAACTGAACATATAAAGAAGTTTGGTCCAAAAACTAATGAATGGCTAGTGAGAATGATGAACAGATGTTTGGAAACATTCCAAATTCCGAAACTGTGGAGTAAAGTGCAAGTAGTAGCAATATTAAAGCCTGGCAAAGAGCCAACCGAACCAAAAAATTTCCGACCTATCTCATTAACAAGCTGTTTGAAAGAATGATCTTGTCAAGAATAGCAACCAAAATTGATACAAAACTTATCCCTGAACAAGCTGGTTTCAGACCAAGGAAAGCATGTTGTAGTCAAATACTAAACCTCACTCAACACACAGAAGACGGATTTGAAAAAACATTAATAACTGCTGCGGCCTTTGTTGATCTTTCTGCTGCGTATGATACAGTAAACCACCAACGACTCCTCAAGAAAGTCTATAAAATAACAAACGACATACGACTGACTTACATGTAGATTCTATGTAGTCCTCCAAGGGAAGAAAACAGATGGAGGGACCAAAAGAATGGTATACCACAAGGAAATCTCCCCTATTCTGTACAATATATACTCAAATGACCAGCCACACCAGCCGGAAATAAGACGATTCATTTATGCAGATGATACTTCCATTACTGCTCAAGGAAGAACGTTTGAAGAAGTTGAAAGAAAACTGACATAGGTTTTGGCTACCTTGGGGAACAACTATGAAGTAAACCACCTGCGACCTAATCCGGAAAAACGTGAAGTATGCGCATTCCACCTGCGTAATAGAGAGGCATCAAGACAACTGGCAATAGAATGGAGAGGCGTTAGACTACTCCACTGCGCCAGGCCTAAATATTTGAGAGTCAGCTTAGACATAACGTTTTCATTTAGAAAACACTGCACCAACCTAAAAGGAAAAATATGTGCAAGGAAACAACAGTATTATAAATTAACAAAATTCAGCAACCAATTGTACCAATTGTAACTCTAGGTTAATATTACTGTAACCATTCACATTTCTTTGCAGATTAGTTCACGCATCTTAAAACTTATAACCCACATTAACTTATTTATTGTATGAGAATCACTTCTCAATCTATCCCCATTAATGTTTGAAGCCATAGACACTATCTCAAATTCTTTATATTGACAGATGCCCTGAAAGTTACATTCTAAGCATCCTTCTACTGTGTAAGCTGCTAGTACCGAAATATTCCGCCTAGGCGTCACTTATCATTTCACTTCTTACACTACTAAATATTAATCTGTTAAGCGATTGTTTTATCAGTCGCCGGACGCGGTGGCCGAGGGGACTGAGGCGCTTCAGTCACGGTCTGCACGGCCACTACGGTCGGGGGTTCGAATCCCCCCTCGGGCATGGATATTTGTGCCGTCCTAGTTCGTAAGTAGTTCATAAGTAGTTTGAAAGTTTAGGGACTGATGACCCCGTAGTTAAGTCCCATAAGCTGTACAAACATTTGAACATTTTTATCAGTCACCTGCTCCCCTCTTCACGCTTTTCTTTTCCCACAGCCTTTTTCCTTATTTATTTTTATTCTTTCACTATGAGGCTCATCCTTAGATACTTTGTTAGCAGCTGATTGTTATTCATTGCATAATCTCTGCACTCAGTGTTGATTCTCCTAATAGCATGTAGCTACATTCATTAAGCAACAAATACTAAAATGTAAGTGTTAATTTTATCCCATTATATGAACATATCTTATTACAATCTATTTGGTTCCAAACTGCTTCAAATTTCTGTAACCGACTATTGTACGTTTATAGCCTTTACTGTATACCAATCCACTTGTTTGTCTGTATAGAGACCAGAAGAAGGGCACTCAAGCGTCCGAAACCGGTCGTCTAAAATAAATAATTACAAGCAACTGGTTGCTGAATTTTATTAATTTATAACCTGAACCGTTGCTGAAATGGATAAAGTACTTCAACAAAATTATTCGTAAACTGACTGGATCCACATGGGGAGCGCAACCTAAAGTTCTGAGATCATCAGCAATGGGACTCTTGTTTTGCAGCAGGAGAATATGCGGCACCAGTGTGGGAGGCATCGTGCCACTCCAAACATTGCTCCAAATGAGACGGTCTCAGGACTGTCACTGGATGTTTGTGGCCAACACCTGTCCACAAAATTAAGCCTCTGGCGGCCATAGCACCGGCAAATATCAGAAATGAGGAAACAGCAAACCGACCCACGGTACCTAATGTGTAAGTACCAAGCAGTTCCAGCCCGTCTTAAGTCTAGGAAGCGATTTATCCAACGGACCGTACCACTAGATGGCCGACCTGAGACTCGCTGTCTATCTTCATGGACGAATTCTTTACAAAATACGAATCTACAACCCAAGGAGGAAATTGCACAAGGGCGGCAACTTCAGTGTAGTACATGGAGAACACAGGTTAGATTAAGAACGGGAGTCACAAAATGCAAAAAACATGGTTAAGTGGGGTTATACTGAAGATGAACAATGTGGAAACATACAGACTAATGAACATTTACTCATGTACCCAAGGATGGAAGTTGTTTGCAAAATGGAAGATTTTCTTTTATGCAGTGACAAGGGCATTAAAGCTGCAGAGTTTTGGAAGAAGACAGTTTAGATGTTCTCACCCTGACACGGAAAGTAAGTATATGATCGATGAGGTAAAATGCTTCGTCAGTGACAATAATATGTTACTTTTTTTCTGTCTACCTGGGAGGTTTCGGTCTACCGGGAAAACGATAATACTGTTCTTAATAAAATGATGTATTCCGGAAAATACCACTCTATGAAATTCGGCCTTTGTAGCCCACATCAGCACACACAGAAAACGAATATTCAGCAGACATAAAAAATAAAAAAATAAATAAAATAAAAAGAATAGATACTGAAAAACAGGCAGAAATTGCTGTGCTCTGGGTTGTGCATTGTTTGTCATCCATTACACCAAGACAGTGAGAGAAGTTCAATTTTCTCTCACATTCCTCTGCTGCAAGCAACCACACTTGATGTCTGTGCCGCGGTGGAGTAGCCGAGCGGTCTAAGGCGCCTCGCCGTTGGAGGTTCGAGTCCTGTGTGTTGTCCTTAGGTTAGTTTACCTTAGTTTAAGTAGTTTGTAAGCTACGGACTGATGACCACGCCGTTTGTTCCGATGGATTTACAAACATTTGATGTCTGTGGCATCTGCAAGAAAATAAATAGGAACTAATAATTCCTAATGATAGCAATGATTAATAAAAGCATTAATAATAATGAATATTTTAGTGAAAATGAAAATTGACAGTCATTAAAATCATAAATAAAGCTTAATAATAGGTAGCTAATTATTATAACAAACTAGCAGAGAACCCGAAATTGCTCTCTCTCCATACTCTCTTTCATTCTCTCCCTGTGAAACTCCACATATTCCCCTCTCTCTCCCTCTTCGTTCTTCCCCTCATCTCCACTGTTCATCTCCTGCTACCCTCCTCTTCGCCCATCTCCACCTTCCCCTTTCTTTGACAATCATCTCCTAGTCTCTCTATCGATCTCATCTTACTCCTCCAACTCTCCAGTTCATTAACTTCTCCATCTCTGGTTTCTATGTTTATAGCAAGGTCCCCCCATATGTACTTTACGGAATTTTAGGTAGACGGTGATGGTTATATTGTTTTGAAGATTAAGGTACCCTCCGCCATGCACTGTATCCTGGTCTGCTAAAGGTAGCTCATGCGTTAGTGCAGTGTAAAGCTGTCTGCATTCCAAATTTCATTCAAATCCGTCGAGCTGTTTCAGGGTGAAGAGGAACAATCGACACATTGTAAGATACCCACGGCCATGCCCCATAAGGTGCCTTGCGAAAGGTAGCCGATGTATTCATCAGGGTATAAGCTACCTCTGTTCCAAATTTCATTCATATCCGTCCAGACATTTCAGCGTGACGACGTAAGAAACGAATTAACTAATTGTAAACCACCCTCCACCATGCACCATACGAAGTTAATTCTAGTATGCCTATAACTTTCGCACGAGTGCAAGCAATGTTCGCGGCAGAATAGCCGTGCGCACAAAATCGCCCAACTGCGGTACGCGCGGCCGTCGGGGGTTCGAGTCCTCCCTCGGGCTCGGGTGTTTGTGTTGTCCGTATCATGAGTTACTGTAAGTTAGTAGTTTGTAAGCCTAGAGACTGATGAACATTGTAGTTAAGTCTCTTAGATTTACAAACATTTGAACTTTTTTTTTAATTGCAAACAATGAGTTGACAAAGTTCTATAGCAATCGGATGTATGGTATGGCCAAGTTCTATAGCAATCGGATGTATGGTATGGCCGCAGCCAAAAAGAAACATAAATTTTTATATATTAGATATTTTACTTTTTACTTATCAATTTGACACCACTACAAACTTTTTACTACGATTATTATTGTATTTCCATCCTATTCCTACATCCATTCTTTTACTTTTTTCTCCGAGCCTCTTAATTGTTTATGTTATTTAGTATTGCTGTCGCTTTGTTTTAAGGAAGATGCGGAGGAAAATGTTCAAATATTTGTAAAAATTATGGGACATAACTGCAGTGGTCTTGGGCCCCTAAACATACAAACTACTTAAGGTAACTTACCGTAAGAAAAAAAAAACACACACACACACACACACACACATACATATCCGAGGGATAACTCGATCGGCCGCGCGCACCGCAGCAAGGCGCCTTAGTGTGCACGGCTATTCCGCCGCGGCCATACGTTTGCGATCATGGAGCCAGCCGCGGTGGCCGAGGGGACTGAGGCGCTCCAGTCACGGTCTGCACGGCCACTAAGGGGGTTCGAATCCCCCTCGGGCATGGATATTTGTGCCGTCCTTAGGATTAGCTAGTTCATAAGTAGTTTGTAAGTTTAGAGACTGATGACCCTGATGACCCCGTAGTTAAGTCCCATAAGCTATACAAACATTTGACCTTTTTTTCTGCTATCATGGACACAACGAAGGTACATGGAGCACTTGTGAAGAAATAAGTAATGAAGAAGTGAATCCTAAAACCGCAAGGCAACGAAGTATCGCACACACTATCCATGGACAAACGAACACGTATTTTGTTTTATTTTTCCGACAGGAATTTCAGAGCAGCAAGCAGCTATTTGGAACACTAGACTAAGTTCAAGCAACAGCGAGTACACTTGCTCGTCGCATTTCTCCATTCCTTCAACTGAACATGTATCTAGGTGAGACGGTTGGCCCTATACCGACAATCTTAAATTAAGCTAATTCAGGCCATATTTTCTCAGAAACTACTGAACATATTTGTCTGAAAATTTCACTGAAAATTAAATGATCTTTGTGCAACTCAGGAAACCGAAATCGTTGTGCTATTGTGATTTATAATATACTTATTAATTTTAACTGCCGCGCACTGAATATTTTGTGTAAAAACGTCATAAATATTTTATTACAGCAGAATTACTGTCGCAATCAACATGACTGCGGTTCCACAGCTGTAGTGCAGTATTGTTTACAATCTGTAAAATTTTCATTGAAGTTTCTCTCATAGTTTCCGAGAAAACGGGGCAAATGTTTAAGAATTTACAGTTTCGAGAAAATGAGACAAACTTTTACAACAAGTTTATTCTAGTAAAAACTTACAGTTCAGTCCCCAAGAAGTGATTAGAAGGAGCCAGCACCATAATCAGGGTCCTCATTGTCTTTAGGTTAATTTACCTGTTTCCTTTCCCTGCTTCTTGACTCTTTACACATCAGAGAAGCAGCAAAATCTGACTTGGCAATACGCAAGCTATTAAGTTCTCTTAGAATAGTTACAGTATACTGTCCGGGTGATATGCTTCACTGTTCTACAAATTAGTCCGGCAATGTGGCTATTGTTCCACGTTACCACAGTATCTGACACTCCTAGTTGTAAAGCTCTGTCAACAATAAACACTTTTAGGGATGCAGGTCCACACGATGTTGTTGAAGGCCTCGTTTAAGTTTTGAGTATTTTCTCAGTAGCTTAGGGTGGGCAAGGTCTCTGTAGACTGGTTTGATTTGATCCATAATTGATTCAGGAATAGAGTGCTTGTGTGTGAATTTGTTGAGGTTACGAGCTGCCTATGCCTTCCTAAACTTGCACCACGTATCAGGGGGTGATAGATATAGAAAATATGTTGGCTTCTCCATCGCCTCCAGATCCCCGGAATTCTTCCTAATGGCATTCCCATATTATTCCTGCATCTCATTGATAATATTATCTGTCAACCTATACTTCATAGACTTGCCATCAGAAAGCTTTGTTGCAACAAATTTGGTCGTGAGTGTACAAAGGCGGGTGCCCAACCTCTTTTTAACATGCCCCACACATTCTAATTTTATTACTGGAACATCATAATGTTTACTGTGGCAGACAGCATTGAATGCTTTGCTATCTCCATCACCTAAGTATTCAGTATACCGTACAGCTCTGTCAGACTCAGATCTATGGAAGACTGCTACAGCAGCAGAAACTTCCATTCCCTCACTTGAGACTTCAGTTTCACACACAGTTAGGTTTGTGAAGAGTCATTCTGTGTCGATCTGTACCTGTTACTGAGCATCCATGGCAATACTTAGTACGTATGTGAAAGTCAACAACTTTACCTGTGTCAACACTAGTTGCTGTAGAACAGCCATTCTTTAAAGTGTGCCCCCTCTTCTGCCAACATTCATGAAAGGCAACAGGAGTATAATTTGCACTGTCATTCATTTCTGCTGCTTCTTTAGCTACAGATTTTATTGAATATTGTGCTACTGTAGTGATAACATCCAGTATGTAATTAGTGCACCTGTGACATTTTGTAAGGATTTTGGTAAATTCATTACTGAACACAGTTCTTTACCGCTGGTAAGGCCTTTCCCCGTACATCGAAGACCATACACTAATCTCATATTAGTGTCACATAAATCACTGTAAGAATGATGATGTGATGTGTAAAGTAGTTTTTCACCCCTGCAGACACTTCACACTATTTCCAATTTACATACTAAACCTACTATGGCACTGGATTTCCACACAAAGTGACTTGACCACCACACAACGTGCAGGCCTCTACTTCACTTATAACATAATCCTAGATCTCAAATTTTCGTTCTCTGGGGCCCACAGTGTAGAGTATGTCTTTGATCGACATGTTCGATACCACAATAATTATAAATTATTTAACACTGCTTTAAAACTTTATTAGCTCACTAAAAGCTTATTTCGGCCTTAGGCCATCATCAGGTGTTCTGTAATACGAGTAATATAGAAGAGTTGTTACATATATTCTTATAACATAATATACAGATAAGCAGTAATAGATAAGCATTAAATCAGCTTCTATAATCAATTGGACAGCAAATAAACAACAACAATATTATAAGTAAGTAAGTAAAACTTCGTAAATTTTTTTAATGTAATTATGTTATAAGAATATATGTAACAACTCTTCTATATTACTCGTATTACACAACACCTGATGATGGCCTAAGGCCGAAATAAGCTTATAGTGAGATAATAAAGTTTTAAAGAAGTGTTAAATAATTTATAATTATTGTGGTATCGAATCCTAGATCTAGTATAATATTAGTACTTCCACAACTTTCATCTACTTCTGCATATTTATTGACGTTTACGTACTTCCTCGAAGCAGTTGGAGGAGTTTCAGGTACCAGACACATGCTGCTGTTGCACTTATTTTGACCTTCATTTTCTACAGTTTTCTTTTACGTTTCTTGAACAAACCTTTTGGTTTTGTCAGTATAGAAACACAGGCTACTACACAGGCACTGAAATTTTCAAGAAACTTCGTATTCACAAACAATAGCAACCAACGAGACAAGTTTCCAAGCGCGCCTGAAATATTTGAATATTGAAATGCGCTCTAGTAGGGTAACCGACATATGAACCGTACATTTCTGTGAAAAACACAAAAAAGCTGACTCTCTAACAGTATATGTGCTGGAGTTATAATCCTCTTTACGACAAGGGTCGTAAATTATTACAGTGACAAATGTCAGAAAAAAAGTAGTTTAACTGCTGGACAGGAACAAATATATATATATATATATATATATATATATATATATATATATATATATATATATATATATATATATATATATATATGTTCACAAAAGAACAAAGTATCTAATTATGCAAAAACTGAAAATTGATATTGTGAAAAATTTCAGCCCACCGTCTTACTTTAACGCGTTTCTGTGGATTAAGAAAATCGCTGCTGCAGAAGGACTGAGTTTCCTTGCAGGAAAATCTCTGGTGACCAAACCTGCTGCGTGGGACGGTGGCCGTGTTGAAAGCACTCCCCTAATTGGTGGACCGGGGAAATGCTGAGCAGCTCCCCTCTCGTTCCTCTGGTATTCATGAGATCCGCGCCGCGGTGGCTCCCTTAGCGATGCAGATCCCGTGATGGGCGCTTATTAAGCTTTGTTTGTTCCATACGGACGGAATTTTCGCTTCAGAGGCACAAGATAAGGACACCCTTTGTTCCGTATGAATTTTAATCACTCGGTGGCTGTTATGTACTGACTTAATTTGTTCATGTCGAGCGCAGGAGGTCTTCTTTTAAAGTCAGATTAATATTATGGGAAGATGGCGATTCTCTTTTTGACGACCGGTTTCGGCACTCTGACGACAGTCTTCTGCCTGGTATCGCACAACATTTGTGACTTTTCAGAAGTGCTCGACATTATAGTTGTTGGCAGTGCAAATGGTGAGTTAAACATAAAATCAATAAAAATACACCATTATATACAGGGTATTACAAAAAGGTACGGCCAAACTTTCAGGAAACATTCCTCACACACAAAGAAAGAAAATATGTTATGTGGACAAACGTCCAGAAACGATTAATTCCCATGTTAGAGCTCATTTCATTACTTATCTTCAAATCACATTAATCAAGGAATAGAAACACACAGGAACAGAATGTACCAGCGTGACTTCAAACACTTTGTTACAGGAAATGTTCAAAATGTCCTCCGTTAGCGAGGATACATGCATCCACCCTCCGTCGCTTGGAATCCCTAATGCGCTGATGCAGTCCTGGAGAATGGCGTATTGTATCAGAGTCGTCCACAACACGAGCACGAACAGTCTCTACATTTGGTATCGAGGTTGCGTAAACAAGAGCTTTCAAATGCCTCCATAAATGAAAGTCAAGAGGGTTGAGGTCAGGAGAGCGTGGAGGCCATGGAATTGGTCCGCCTCTACCAGTCCATCAGTCACCGAATCTGTTGTTGAGAAGTGTACGAACACGTCGACTGAAATGTGCAGGAGCTCCATCGTACATGAACCACATGTTGTGTCGTACTTGTAAAGGCACATGTTCTAGCAGCACAGGTAGAGTATTCCGTATGAAATCATGATAACGTGCTCCAGTGAGCGTAGGTGGAAGAACATGAGGCCCAATGAAGACATCGCCAACAATTCCTGCCCAAACGTTCACAGAAATACTAAAAGAGCTCTAACATGGAAATTAAGCGTTTCCGGACACATGTCCGGACCTAACATATTTCCTTTCTTTGTGTGTGAGGAATGTTTCCTGAAAGTTTGGCCGCACCTTTTTGTAACACCCTGTATACAGAGTAAAATTATACAGGGTGTCCCAAAATGAATGACTCGATTTTAAACAGAATTATTTACTAGGAAGAAGGGCATAACACCAACAAATTGCATATTAAATTACTCACAAAAGGCAGAAGTTTATAAAAATCCATAATTAATTGGCACACGGATGACATCTAGCCGATAGCCGTATTCATCCCAAACTGAGACATTACAGATACAGGTAGAAGCTGATTGTTTCCATGTGAAAGGCGGGTTTTGTCAGGCTGTTGGGCTCCCCAGCCGGCCGGCTAACAATTTGTACCTAGTGAATGGAATACAGGTCATTAGGGTTTTCCTAATCTGCTCGGAAACAGGAAACGGAGTTCTTGGCTGAGCGATGGCAGATCTCCCAGATTGCAATTTAAATACAATATAGCCACACACATTATTCTAAAAATCCATATAAAATCATTGAATGATCATATGGTAAATATAATTATATGAATGGATTCAGGAGACTTGGGAGAATCAAACACTGGAATTACAATTTCAATATCCCTTACAGATAAAAAGCCAATAAATTTCAGTACTATAATAATGACACTAAAAGACTTACATTTGCAATTATTTATACGTAGTTTGTCAGCAATAGTTTTAGAAGCAAACGGGCAGCATTGGATCACACTACCTATCTTAAAAGGTGCACCACATTATTTCCGTATTCTTTCAATAAATTTTGTTTGACTCTCTTATTCTGCTTTCCGTTGAGGTAGTAATATTCTTGTGTCAGAACATAGATTCCTCCACAGAAACAGAAATCATGAATCGAGCAAAGCGCATTACATTTATATTTGTATTTTATTATATTTAATATCATTAGTAACATTCGTTTTTTATGTTGTAGTCTACCACTTAAATATATCATGGCCGACTAATAATGGTAAATGTGCAGCAGATAATTTATACATAAACAATTATATGTATTTGTGGACAAGAACTGAATATATGTGCATAAAAAGACGTGATAAATTAAATATTAATTGTGTAACTATATTTCGACGGCGGAAGTATATTTGAACCATGAGACGCCACACTTAATAGCTACCTGAACAAAGAGCTTCAGTCTCAACCGACTTTAGTATTGTTAAATATGTATTTGTTTCTTAAATGTAAACAACGTTTGTAGAGAAGGTGGCCAAAGCAATTAATTCTGTGATATTCAAATGTAAAATATTTTGGAATGGAAATTGTATTTTAAAGATGAGGCGTTAGGATGTGCAGAAAGATTCAAATTTTGGAGCAGATAGGACACGTTTTCGAACGCTTGGGAAAGGACTCGTAACTTGGACGTTGTGGTGAATGGTTGTGACGGTGGGGAGTCTGAGGCTGCGTTACGAAGAGATAGGCATGTGTGGACTTAGAAAATTTACGGGACTGTGACTGCAGAACTTAGTCTTTGGTTGAAAAGCGGTAAACTATGGTCGGTAGTAGGGCTGTGGAACTGTGATAAATCAGCAATCTTGTACTTGTGTGATGACAAACTGTGTTTTATAACAAATACTGTATTCGCGGATTAATTTGGAACTTCAATGTTCGATGGACTTCACTAATTTGCAAGTGATAATTTGGAACTTTTACTCTCGAGTGGATGTGATACTTATCGTGCCTCTTATGAACAATAGATGGCGAAATATTCAGATATTTACCAATGTATAAAGTAGGACCACTTTCGCATTTGCATGTTCAAAAAGAGTAATAAACTCCATTTATAAAGAATTACTTCGTGAGTGCATCACTTCTTTATCTTAGAATCAATTTTGTTGGTTATTCAGAGGTTTAATTTATGTTTGTTTAAATATATTTTCGCGTCATCATATGCAGATTGATAGACTGGCTAAACTACAGATTAATTATTGATCTTGTTTCAACAGATTGGGTAGCTGTTTAGGGCGTACAAGCTGACGTACATAACTCACCGCTATGATGTTGTTCAAATATTTGTTAAGCTTATGGGACTTAACTACGGGGTCATCAGTCCCTAAACTTACAAACTACTTATCAACTACTTACGAACTAGGACGGCACAAATATCCATGCCCGAGGGGGGATTCGAACCCCCGACCGTAGTGGCCGTGCTGACCGTGACTGGAGCGCCTCAGTCACCTCGGCCACCGCGGCCGGCACCGCTATGAACCGAGACAACGAGCCGTAAACATTTTTCTACCCTGAGTTATGTATTGCCCAATTCTTATTGGTGAGTACCGATAGGAAGGTAACAATGTGTCTTCTGTCACTGAAACTGTAGCAGCTTGATATTCTGGTTTTTAGTTGACCAGTGTCACGATGTAAGGGATTAACGTAAACACACCGCTTAACATATCCCCACAGGAAGAAATCACATTGTGTTTAGTCAGCGAACCAAGGAGGCCTGGAGTGTAAAGTCTGGTCTCGCGGTCCTGTACGCCATGTCCAACGTTCAGGCCCGTTGGCATTGTAGTCCCACTGCAGTGGTGCTCCATCTTTCTGACAGATTAAATTGTCAGAGTCAAGTCGTGGGAACAACCAGTTCCGTAGCACTGTATGCTCGTTGGATTTATTCCACTGTTTGTTCAGGAATGAGTGGCCAGCCAGGACTTTTATCTTTACAGAGGCACCTGTTTCTAAAACTGTTTATACTACCGTCTATTATTCTTTGGTGATGGTGCGTCGAATATTTTTTGGTGATGGTGGTTTAGCACGAAATCGAATATGAAACGCCCGCTGAACTGCGCTCACTGATTGAGTACGACTAAATTCAATAACACAATACGCCTTACGTTGCGCGAACGCCATATTGCGCGAGACTGGTTGCACGCTCCTGGTCAGCGCTCGTAGCGACATCTAGAGGATTTTTTTCTAAAACTCTGGACCATCTGGCGCTGTTTCCGTTACCTAGTGACAATTGTCTCAATATCATGAAAGGTTATCATCTCTCTCTAGATTGTTTAAAATATGCATAAATTGCTTTTCATATAATGAATGAACAATTTTTACTGTCTATACTTTGTACGCCAATGTAATTGTAACTTGTATGGTTGTTGAGTTTTTATGTCATATCTTTGGATGATATACATTATCGCTGGTAAAAGAGAGAGAGAGAGAGAGAGAGCAGTATAGTATAGTTGTGAGTGGTAGTGGTGTGCAGAGAGTCGCTGTGGTAACGTGTCTTGAATGAGGAGGCTGCCCTACCAAGCGGTGGAGGCACTATTATTAATCATCTTTCTTTGTGATGAAGATATGAGATTTTTATGTGTTTGTAAGAAACTTGCAGCGGTGGAGATATTAAAAGGTATTTATATTATTAGTCAGTCTTGTCAGAATTGTAGACACATTGTAGACATTGTTAAACTAGTGTGTAAAGGAAGATTTAAATAATAATAATCATTATATCACAAATCGTAGATTGTATTTTTTAGTAACGAGTAGTATTGAATTTTCTCTTTCATAGAATTTTGATAAAATGGTTAATGCTACATTGTTTCATACGTATGTGATTGTGCTACATTGCGCGTGGTAGGCACTATAAAGAAAATTAATTTACAGGTTATAAATGGGAGTCAAGTTAGTTGCTATTTTGAAAAGAATTAATTGCATGATAAAAAACGAGCGTTTCCATGTGCACAGTCAGCTAAATTAAATTACTAATGACTAAGTTCAGATGATTGATAGACATCAATATTGTTCAGATGCTGTTACCAAAGTAAAAGATAAAAGACAGTTTTGTGTAATTTAGTAAAAGACTCTGATGCAAAGGTTATACGTTCTTTCTGTCATGCTGTTGGATTGCTCAAACACGCCATTGAGATCGTTGTGCAGTTAACACACAAATTACTGATAAGTAGCACTTTTTATTAACAAAAGGCTTTTAGCACTCTGACTGACAGGGCAGTTATTCAATGAACTCACAGTTCTATAGCGCACGCACTTCCATGGTCTTTACAAAAAGCTCAAGTATAGCGATTTCTGATATTTGCCAAATCTAAAGTTTTATTCGGACCTGGGACAAACTTTCAATTGGCAACATCTCAGTAGAGACGGACGGTGTGAATCTTTCGAACTTTTACGTGGTCAGACTGTGAACTGTTCTTAGAGTTTTCATGTTACATCTGCCTATTTCTTGCTCTTCTTTACAACATCTAAACAAATATTTATAGTATCAGTCTTTTTGTATCATGTTTTCCTTGTATTTAAACCCATTGTCGTTATGACGCGTTCTACTGTTAATAGTAAATCGCGTACAGTCTCTGCTTCACAAAAAAGTACTTTTAGAAATAATTCCGGTAATAATTCGGCTTCTACAGATTCAGCTTTTGTTAATGTAACTGACACCGATACAACAATGAGTGAAACTTCTGGTTTCAGCTACGCGTGCTAGATACGTAACGACACAGCGCTCACATAAAATTCTGACGCCAATTCTTAGCCCGATACAAATTTGTCTCTTCCGAACGTCTCACCAAATTTGATATTAGAGGAACAAGATTCGTCATCAACTGTCAATAATTTAACTAACACGCACATATTGTCATAGGACACCACACTCATACAAAATTCCGACACACAAATATTTTACCAGTCAACTGAAATGGCGAATTCGGCACAGAACAATGATTTGAGGGCTATCTTCGAGCTTTTACAAAAAGAAGACGAACGTTTCCAAAGATTGAATGACCGTTTTCAGAAGCACGATGAGCTATTAAACAAACCATTGCATTGTTACAACGACAAGACAAACGTATCCAAGAGCACATTTAGCTTCTTCAATAGAATTTTTCGAAACAACTTAATGACGAAATTTCAAAAGTTACTTCACGAGATGATGACGTAAAGAGCCCTCATCAACAATTACAGGTTCATTTTACTCACACACACACACACACCGAAGTCTCCGAACACTTGCAACAACCCCAAGACAATTACAAAAAAACTCTCATTATTGCAAAACTCAAAACTGTCGTGTCCAGTTCCATTGTGTCGAAACCACATACTCAGAAGATGGAACAAATTGCTTCTTAAATAAATTCCACAAAAGATCAAGTAATATCGCTACATACGGTACATTTGTGGTCTGGCCTCACGGTAAAGAAGCATTGGAGGACTTCTTTTCTCATCTGAATAACATAAATAAAAAAATCCAGTTTACGATATAAATAGAAATATCCTTCTTGGATGTTTTAGTTATAAGACAGACAGATGGAAAACTGAAACATAAAGTTTTTCGAAAAGCTACGCACACACACACAGAGAGAGAGAGATATTTACATAAAAGCTCTAATCATCACCCACAGCAGAAGACAGGTGTCGTCAAAAGTCTCTTTGACAGAGTCATGAGAATCTGCACTCCAGAACACCTGGATGCTGAATTAAAACATCTGAAGCAAGCTTTCAAGAAAAATGGCTATTCACATAAAGAAATAAACAGGGTTTTGCGACCAAATAACAAGTCTAAGAACAAGTGATCAAACAAAGCGATGGAAGAACACACTTTCCCTGTCATTTATCGGAAAAGTAACTGATCAAATAGGAAAAATATTACGCAAACACAACATCAGACCAGTTTTCAGGCAAACTAAGAAAATATGTCAAGTACTCCGTTTTGTGAAAGATGAACAACCCCCTCTTTCTGCTTGTGGCGTTCATAAAATTCCATGTTCATGTGGTAAAGTTTATATTGGAACCACAAAAAGAAAAAATAGAAAATAGAGTGAAGGAACACAAAAGTCTTTGCAGACTAGGAAAAACAGAGAAATCGACTGTGGCAGAGCATGCTCTTCAGGCTGGAAGTCATATAGTGAGGTTTTCCGAAACAACAGTTTTATCAACAATGACGAATTATTATCCACGGCAATACAAAATGCTTCAAATGCTTGTTAAGCTTATGGGACTTAACTACGGGGTCATCAGTCCCTAAATTTACAAGCTACTTATGAACTACCTTGTACTAAAGACGGCACAAATATCCATGCCCGAGGACGGCAATACAGAGAAGTTATTGAAATATATAATCATAAGGAAAATTTTACAGGAAGGAAGAAGCTATGAAACTTAGCGACATATGGACAATGGCTTTAAAAGATCGACAGGTTTTATCACTGACTGATTGCAATCGTTAGTGATGTTTTATCTCTGACAAGGACTATCTCTGCTGATAACGTGACAGCTTGGCCACGCCCACTTTCCGCAGTATATATGTCGCTCTCAGACACCCTACTAATCAGTCGGCGAGACTCAGCGGAAGTAGAAAGAACTCTGAAGATGTTCGGCGCAGCTCTGGACGAAACGTTAGGAAAAACTGAAAAGTTTTGTGGACCACGGTCTTATAACCCGAAAGTTCTACCAACAGTATCTTGAGTTCGTGTGTTGATGCACTACCGTTATTTTTTACGGCTTCAAATTCAGTTTTTGTACTGTTCTGTGGGCAGATGCTCTTGACACATCTGTCTGAAGTGCGAAACGGCGAAGATATTCTCTCGGACTTTTTTCCAAGGCCTCCCCTATCTCGTCTAATTTATTTTCAGTTAGAACACTACCACCTCTAGGTCTTCGTTGGTCTAACACAGATCCAGGCTTTTGAAATTTCTTCACTAATCTGCGTATCGAGGACTCATTGGGAACATGCACTCCGGGAAATTTCCGTATGAATTCTAGCCGACAGTCTACATACGATTATGTTTTTGCATAGTTCAACACAAGAAACACTCGTTATCCTTCATGTATACCATTCTGAAAGTAAACTCGACAGCAAACTCAAAACAAAACACACGAACAGTCTGTCACGCAGTATAGAACACAAGAGCACGGTGTCTCTACCTGACGACAATAGGGCCGGACTCGGCACTGTTGCCAAGTGTCCCAGAACACGCATAGCGGAGACCGGCAGGCGGAGCGGCAGCAGCCGGCAAATGCGCCGTGCAACTCGCGGACCTCTCCCAGGCGCCTTTCGTGAGACACCCTGTATTATGAGAACAATAAGTGCTCGACAAGTCATTCATCCGGTCCCAAAAATGCCATTAAATTTCAGAATTGCCCTTTTGTCTTATTTTATAGCTGGAACAGATAATAAAACTTGACACTGTCAGTTCTGAGACTAACCTCTATCTTTGGCTGTCACGCCTACGGATCAAACCTCTGTCTCTTCGACAAAACCTGGCTTTCCCTTTCGTCGGCCAAACCATGACCTCCACAAGACGACACAATAGCTGTATATCTTTGGCACGCAGTACCAACCTATTACGAAATTAATTATTTTTCTACCACAGACATGTACCTACAGAGGTATTTCAGAATTATTGTATTCTGCACACACTCTGGGAAAATAGAAATCTCTAATCATTTATAAAGTAGGATGTCTCTTCCGTCGAAATCCAACTACCAGTGGACCTTCAGATTCTATTAAATCCCAAAGTGTTGTGGAAACCTTTCGCTTGAGTACAAATGAGAGATCTGTCGATACATCGCCCTTTTGTATCTTGCCCTTTGAATCTGTGCTATCGCTATTCAATGACTTCTGTCACCTTAGTGTAACGTTGTACCATTCTGGCATTTCCAGGCACAGTCTTTCATAAGATTTTAATACTAGTGCTAAAGATATGACCGTCGTGCCTCCAACGATACCGTTAGTTACTTATTCTTTAATTATTATTCACGAATGGTCCCAATAGGCCCACGCGAGGTACAGTCAATCACTATGAATTTTAATGGTTGGTTTTCCTTTGTTCCCAAATCTGTTTCATCCTTTCAAAACGAAGTCTGTTCCTTTCATCAGACCACGCTGTTCGTTTTATAATTTCCCCCCTAACAAATAAATTTCTCTGATTTTTTTTCTATTTCTGACGTACACCTCAGTTATAACAGCTACTTTAAGATCTTCCTCAATCGTTGAAATCCATTTCGTTGGCTCACCTTTGATCTTCCCTCTGTTTTTGTACAATTTTACAATTCGTTTTATCGGACTAGTGGGTGCCATACTTTTCATGTACCCATAAAAGTTAAGTTTTTTTTATTAAAAAACAGTCTTGGTTGCAGAAACTTGATGTTTTATTTATTTATACATGCCGCGTTTCGCCTCGTCTGGGCTTCATCAGACGTTGAAAGGGGGAAGATTTACACACTTGTTTAAATGACAGCTAAAATATATTAAATATTTCCTAAGCAAGAAATATTACAATAGGGACGGTGCAGACTGAAAAAACTGCAGGCCACATGACCACATTCACGTTTTGACTTGGGGAGATGAAAATTGAACTAATAAATTTCGATAAAGAGCATAACCTAACAAATAAAATTACTTATCTTTGAGGTTGGAGAGCGTCAAATAATTAAATTCAGTAAAAATGGATTTAACTGTTGCTGAAAATTTGGGCGCAACTCAGTTTCTTTCACTCTGCTCCTTCCCTATAAAATATTGTTTCCTTAGGAAAGATTTAACATATTTTTAGTTGTGTTTTAAACAAGTTTGTAAATCTTCCCCCTTTCAAAGTCTGATGATGACCTGAAGCGAAATGCGTCATCTATATATAAATGAAACATCAAGTTTATGCAAGTTTATTTATAACAAAATATCAATAACGGTTGCTGTGCCAGTATCACAAAAATATGGAGTGGAGTGATTTTAGTTAAAATTTAAGTTTTCGTTTCCTCAGGTCGCCATGTGTGTATGTGTATTCTTCTCCTTCTTTCTTTCTTCTCAGTCGGCAAAGTTTTCAGTCGTAATCTAGCGCGTACTATTATCATAGTAAGTTTCTTTTTATTATAATCTGACATAATGTCAGTAAGAAACGCAACTGGTTAAATTATTTAATAGGGAAAACATAAGATCTATTCCAAGCCAAAATTGCTATTTAAAAATGTGCATTAAATGTAGGGGCATTAAAAGATTTTTTAACAAGCAACAGTGGCTTGGAATACATTTTATGTTTTTCCTATTAAACAAGTTTCTTTCTGTTGAATTTGATCAGTATTCCTCTTTCAATTTAAAATTAAAGTTCCTGCTCCACAAATCCAATCGGAATGTCTGTTTAATTGCTAAGCTTACTTAATTTAAAAGTGATTTTTACTAACAATATTTTGTATTAATCTCAAATCATTTACGTTTTTTGACAGCGAACTTTGTAGGCAGCTATATCCAAAGCGATTTCTTGTATGATTTCCCGCAATTCTTCAAATTGAGACACCTTTTTTATTTATCTACATTTCGGCTTCAAAAATTTTGATGCTTGTTTGTTGCACGTCACAGATTGCGTTTTTTCGAATCATATTTAAACTAGTTTTTTATCAGTTGTAACCTCACTAGTTAAAATTAATCGCTCATCTGTAAAGGCGAGGCGATCTATTCCGAAATTACTCTTAGCTAACTCGATTAAATGATGATTAATTTGAATCGGCTTTTCCTCTCGCCATTCAGTAATTACCTTTAACAAAACATAGTAAAACGGCGATGGGGAGGTCTATCTCGCTGTATAACACCAGAATTTATATCAGATGGTTCCTAAATTTCTCCATGAATGTTTCCTTAATCTGAGTTACAGTATTACTGTCTAGCCCTTGTTCCTTTAAAATTTGGTAAAAAAGGTTCAGGATCAATTGAGTCGTTAGCCTTTTGAAAATCCACAAATGTACATAGCATGTTTTTACTAGAAATCCATCGGTGCCTACGACTAATTCCCCCAGGCAATAGCAGGAACTGAACACGCTTTGTTGGCAGTGTGGATAATGGCACAGCGACGCGTCGATACACGACGATTCGGAGTAATATAGTCCACTGTGTGTTTCAAAAATCATTATTCAATAGCCGTCGGTTTCAGTGTCACAGTGCACCATCATTAGTCCCTCAGTTGGCAAATTTGCAGTTGCACCTCATTTTCATCGTGTCATAACGAGGAATTAAAAGCAAAAACCAGCGTCCAATGAGCTAGCAAGCACGAAGTACACGCCCTGCACGTCACAAAATAACCCATACGAATTAATAGTTGGTTGATGTGCAAACCGAGACCGTAACGCATTGGCAGACCTGTGGACGTCGATTTTCATTTTAATACGTTGTTATGACAGTATGAAATGTTGGTGATAATTTCTTCACAATTGAGGGACCAATGACGTTGCAGAATAGCAACGAAGCCGAAGCTGAAGGCATTACCATGAATTATCATGTACCTCGGAAATGTAGGAAGAAACTGTTCACATTTCGGTATGGAGGGGAACTTACTTTCGGACTTTTAGACGCCAAATACTCTTTCAAAATAAGGTCGTCTACATAGTAAATATTTAAATTTAATTTTTTAATATGCTTCCCTTTTTTTGCCGCATCACCGGAGTTTTTAAAATATTACTTTCACAACATTTTATGTAAAAAAGGAAAAATGAAACTACTGTAACATAATCAAGGAGACGTCATATTGAAGTAGCTGAAAATCTGGCGTTGACCGGGTATCCCCGGTATTCCGTTATTCCATTATTAGTACCTCACGTCCCTCCTCTCTCTCTCTCTCTCTCTCTCTCTCTCTCTCTCTCTCTCTCTCCACCGCCTCTGTTCCTCACCTCCTGCCCCTTCCTTAGCCCTTCTTCTATTCTCTCCCTGTCCATCTCCCCTCCTACTTCAGCCCATCTCCACCCCCCTCTCTGTTCAATTTGGTCTCAATATATTCATTGTGAACGGCGAAAAAGTATCGAAGGTACCCTTAGACATGCACTGTATGAAATGTTGTGTACATAGTGATTTTCCTATTCTTTTGAAAGTGAAGTACTCAAAATTTCATCAACACTGGAATAGATCTAAATTTTGTCCTCGTTCGTAAATGAAGTACCATACACAGGCATCATATGTAATGTTATATAAACGATGATGCACTTTCCTCTTGTTTTGAGGATTTCAAGTGTGCAAAATGTTTTCGCAGTCAGACGAACGGGATGGAAGCGCACAAAGTATGAATCTAATACGTAGTGGCGAAGCTCATTCAAAGTAACCTATTGTGACTTTTTCGATTTTTCAGCTATTCCTTTGGCTTTACCCTATTTTAGAAAATAACCGCCGTACCGAAGCGAACAAAATAATAAAAAAGAATTACTGAGATCGGTCAAGCCATTTCTAAGTTCTATCGAGACTACAGCACAGCAACTGATTTTTAATTGTAGGAATAACGTTGGGTCTAGGGAACTCGATGATATGACGCAATTTTATTTTAAATAATATGACGATTGCCTGGATATGACAGTTCTTCTCTACGTAAACTGATGTGAAAGCAATGTATTCAAAATCATAATGATTCCCCAAACAAAAGAAACACGTAGAAAAAAAAAAAGAAAAACGTTTCAAGCAATATGGTCTTTAATCGGAAGTCGCCGCACGGAATTCCCGCATGGTCTAAGGCGTAATGCTATGAACTGGACGGCCGTTCGCGTCGGAGGATCGAGACCTCCCTCTGGCATGGATGTTTGTGTTGTCGTTAGTATAAGTTAGTTTGTAAGTTTAGGGACTGAAGATCGCGCTGTTAAGTACCTTAAGCTTCACAAATATTTAAAAAATTTTTGACTGATGACCGCTGCAAGTTTCGTCTCGTAGCTTTACAAACATTTGAACATTTGATTGGAAGTCTACTAGCATACGATGCTGTGCCAGCCGACGTGAAGTAGTGGAGGGTACTTCAAGAGCCAAATAGTTATGGGAGAATAGTTTCTGAAACACAGTTTCCCAGTTATAAAGTACAATAATCTTTCGATGAACTGTTGTTGTGGTATTGAGTCCGCAGATTGGTTTGATGCAGCTCTCCACGCTACCCTGTCCTGTGCAAGTCTCTTCATCTAAAAATACGTTCGGCAACCTTCATCCTTTTGAATGTGCTTACTATATTTGTCCCTCGGTCTCCCTCTACGATTTTTACCCCACAAGCTTCCTTCTAATGCTAAGTTGACAATTCCTTGATGTCTCAGAATGTGTCCAACCAATCTATCGCATCTCTTAGTCAGGATATGCCAGAAACTCCTTTTCTCCCCGATTTTGTTAAGCACCTCCTCATTATTTACGTGATCTACCCATCTAATTTTCATCATTCGTCTGTAGCACCACATTTCAAAAGCTTCTATCATCTTTTTATCTGAATTCCTAATCGTCACGTTTCACTCCCACACAATGCTACACTCCAAACAAATGCTTTCAGAAAGAACTTCCTATCATTTAAATTAATATTGGATTTCTTCCCACAGACATGCTGCGTTTTATATCTTATTTACTTCGACCAACAGAAGTAATCTTGCTACTCAAATAACAAAATTCATATACTGCTTTTATTGTCTCACTACTTAATCTAATTGCTTCAGCAAACCTGATTTTCTGACATTGCATTCCATTACCTTCGTTTTACTATTGTTAATGTTCATCTTATATCTTCCTTTCAAGACACTGTCCATCCCATTCAATTTCTCTTTCAGATCTTTTGCGTTCACTGACAGAATTACTATGTCATCGGCAAACCGCAAAGTTTTTATTTTTTCTTCCTGCACTTTAATGCCCTCTGCAAATTTCTCCTTCCATTACTTCACTGCCTGCTCAATGTACAGATTGAACAACATTGGGGAAAGGCTACAACCCTGTCTTACTCCCTTCCCACCCTCTGCGTCCCTTTCTTGCCCTTCGACTCTAATAACCGCTGTCTGGCTTTTGTATAGGTTGAATATAACTCTTCACTTCCTGTATTTTACCCCTGCTACCATCAGAATTTGGAAGAGTGTATTCCAGTCAACATTGTCAAAAAGCTTTCTCTAAATCGACAAACACTAAAAACGTAGGTTCCCCTTCCCTTAGCCTATCTTCTAAGATAGGCTAATGTGAGTAATGTGAGTATTGCCTCCCGTGTTCCTACATTTTTCCTAAATCCAAACTGATCTTCCCGAGGTCGGATTACACAAGTTTTTCCAGTCGTCTGTAAATAATTCGATGAACTATTGAGATTATATTGAACTACGCGTGTGTACAAAGAGCACTCTAAATGGAAGGATCACTGCAGCCACACTATAGTTCTTCTCAAGAACAAATCGACCCCAGATAAGGTACACCAGCTTGTAGGAATTATCAGAGGGTGATAGGGATGATTTTCAACGTTTTGAATCGCATCGTCAGTCTCTGCTTGAACGACACTGAAGGTCGAATATTTCATCAAGGCTAACACTGATGTCTTATCCAAATACTACCACGTTCAACTAAGGCTGGATGGTGTTAAATAGGGGGAAAACCATGCGATGCACAACAACCATGTTAGACAAATTTCTAGTTTTCTTATTAAAATTTACACAATGAAATTATGAATAATGCAAGCTGTTAAAATAGCTCATGAGCCTAACACTGCAACTTCACTGAAGGTTGTCAAACGAAAAGGAGCGAACGCATGCGATGCTGGTGTTCCTTACCTTATCCATTCGCATGTTGGTTGAATATCGTCAAGATCTATATTTTCTGTTTTCTCTCTCCTCTTTCCAATAGTTATGATAATAATCCGGTTTTCTCCACATAACAATCGGAAAACAATACTCTCGCCCTGGAATGTAGAACATGAAAAAAGGCACAACAATGGGATTAGTTACAATTTTTTTTCTTTTATTTATTTATTTATTTAATTTATTGAAATATTTCTCCGTAATAAAAAAATATTTCTGCAGAAGAGAAGACAATGATTTGTGCAAATGATGAATATTTAGTAAAGTTGCGCTTGACAAAATAATGTTCCGCGAAATGAAAGTTAACACTGAAAGCAAATATATTTTGAAAACAATCGTAATTTTGAAACGAAAAGAATGGCGCTGAAATTATGGCGGAAGAATATATCAAGTTAGTTGCTAATCACTATCATTCAAAATTGATTGCAAAAATTTACTTTAACCGAATAAATCTGGAAAACGGCAAAAATATTGCCTGAAAACCTTACATCGTACAGAAAATAACTGTTGGAATGCACTCGTAAAACACCGATTTATCATAAGTCCACTGGTAGCAAAAAAACTGAAAATAATTAAATTTCGATAAATCGGCGCGTATTTCAGGGACGTTTAGAGCGGAACATGTGATTCTGGAATATTTATGGAGAACTGTGCATCCTTCCAACATTTAATTTCGTACACTGCGGAAAAAATGGCGGCTGGTGGCAATCTGTAAGAAAAAAATCACACATAAATAAATAAATTGTAGCCGGCCGCGGTGGCCCAGGTGACTGAGGCGCTCCAGTCACGGTCAGCTTCGCCACTACGGTCGGGGGTTCGAATCCACCCTCGGGCATGGATATTTGTGCCGTCCTAGTTCGTAAGTAGTTCATAGGTAGTTTGTAAGTTTAGGGACTGATGACCCCGTAGTTAAGTCCCATAAGCTTTACAAACATTTGAACATTTGATTTGAATAAATTGTACTGTTAGGAATAATGAGATGGCTTTTGAAGTGAGTATATGCAATTTTTAAATTGTGGCCTCGGAAAATTACGATTCAAATAAGTTAAATTCAGACCAAAATGCTATTTCGTCCGATACCTGTGAATGATAGAGCGGAAGAAAAAAATAATGGAGACTGCTGCTCCTCCTTGTGAAGTAAAATATATGTTACACGAAATTTGTTATTTGTTTCAATAGATAAAAATGTGCAGGTTAGAGTTATACCTGGTTAATTTGACAGTTGTTTAGTAATTTACATGAAATAAATACAGAATAATCGTAATAAATACAAGAGCGTAATTATTGAAAAATAAATAAAATATTGAAATAAAGTCTGGGCGGCCCATGAAACATTATACCCTCTAGCAGAGCGATGTAGCTCTTCAGAAATAGATACGTAGATTTAGAGGCAATCTCAGAAGGCACTAGACGAACGATCCCAACGGTGGTTCCCATTAAGGCGTGTACTTTGTCTGCCCCAGGGATCTGCCAGGCCCCTACGTCACTGTGGTAGCGCTCTGGGACCTGGTTACGTTGAAGGATGACGTTGACCAGGCCAAGACACTAACGAGACAGCCTGAAACCTAACTGCAGTTCTGAACATCCAGTTAAAGTAGTCGTTACGGTAGCGTTAATGAGATACGGAAAGCGAATTTATGGACTAAATTCCGGGAAAATGGTTTTTAAAGTTTGAAGATATTGATATACTTCAGGCAGTTACGCCTGCTAGCCCATTATTTGTTTTTATTTCTCTGTTAGTTTCACTGGCGTAAAGTTCGTATTCGCATGGTTTGGAGTTAGAATAACAGACTCATCTCTATTATACTATTTCGATTGTTTACATACTGCGACAGCGAGGCAAGTAGTAAACGCATGTGGTCAGTAATCATTGTTATGTACAATGATTAGCCAGATCATTATTACCATTTACCTACTATCGATATAAACCTGACCATGCTATAACACCACGACCTAATAGGTGTAACTGCTAGTTACATACACGGTGCATGTACAGGGTGTCCAGAAAAGGACTCGCTGATTTCAAAATTATATATCTCGGAAACAAAGATCGATAGAGGAATGCAGTAAACGATATGTTTATTGTGAAAGCTTTAAGAAGTTTATACAGCAATAGTTACAAAAGCTGCTAACAGATGGCGCTGTAATCGCCATACGTAATGCCTAGAATGACTAGTGCTCCGAAGCCCAGAGTGATCAGTTCCACTATTGAAACGTGAGATATTTAATTTTGAAATCAGGGAGCCCTTTTCTGAACACCCTGTATTATCTATGATCCTGCTGTCCGAGTGCAGATGTGGAAGGCGCGAATATAAGAGCATTTCGGAAACTTCCCGATATTCGGTGTTGAGTGTGATGTGATGAAACCAAGGGAAAGCCATGTCCAGACATCGAGGACTTGGGCGGCGTGCCGTTATTACAGATGTTAGAGGGCTTATGCTGGGCAGTTTGGTAAAACAAAAAAAGTGGGCAGCTGTACCGGAACTAACATTACACTTTAATGCTGAGCAAACTTCGAACATACAGAGTACCGAACGATGGCACTTCACTACCGAAGAGACCTGTACGCGACGATTGTAACACTGTGACATACGCAAATGCGATTGAAATAGACACGTGACTATCATCACTCGATGTTGGTGCAGCAGCAGAGTGTTGCATGGTCTGTTAATCTTCATAATTTCTTCATCAAACTGACGTGAGAGTGCGATCCGTAGTCTTTAACGGTAACAGCTCCTTGAAATATGTTCTGCGGGACAGAGACAATAGACTCATTGGTGTTGTGGGTGATACTCAGTGGGCTCGTGCCGACAAGTATAGAAAACTATTTGTAAATCCATAACCCCTCCATGACGCTCATGATTGTCAATGACAGTGGCATTTTTTTATCGACAAAATGTGCTATCTCACAAGGTTAGGAGCGTGATGTTGTGGTTAGATGAACACAGAGGGGAGTTGTGAATGATTTGCTAGATCCCAGCTCGCTCGATCGGAACCCAATCATAAACATCTGGAGTGTGATTGAACGTAACGTCAAAGCTCTCCATACCCCCTCTTCCAATTAACGGAAATGAGGTAACGTTTAGATGGTACTAAGTCACTCCAGCGACCTAACAATAGGTCATGGCATTGCCACTGTTGTTCATGCAAAGGTGGACGTACTGGATGATCAGTAGACATACTTGATGATCAGTGCCAATTTCAGTCCTCATTTATGCATTCAATATCTCTGTTATCAGAATTATATGAATGTAATTATAATAATGTTTATTTGAATAATAAAAGTTGTAAAAGCTTTCTAAATTGACAGTTGAATTCTCACTTCTTACATTTAAGTCTAATGATTATCGATAAATTTTTGTCTGTATTACAAAGAGAGTTCTATAATAAAAGAGTAAGATTTGTTGCAGATCTTGGAGAACCACCACATTACTCAAGGTAAGCAATAAATATTTGAGCAAGTGCTTCAGACCGCAGTGAGAATACAATAAGCTTACTTCTGGCCATTCCTATTTAAATCAGTGTTAGGACTCCTTTGACGAAGTTTAATCCTGATTTTAATTGCCGTGCCAAACATTTCTACGTTTCATTTCAGAGTTTTTGTTATTTCATTCAGTGAGTTTGCTTTTGTAAATTTATGACATAAAGCTATAGCAGTCAACAGTTAGAAGATTTAATTATTTTGCTGCATTCATGAACCCCAGTCATGCAATATTTGTTAAATGATTTAACCGCCATTGGACTGTATTATTTTATTATGTTTCGTCGCAATCCGGATTTCGGATGTATAGCTATTTTCAAGTGTACACTGTTTAACAGAAGTACCATTTCGTTTGTAACGTTCCATGTTTCAGTACTACAGACATACTGAAAAAGACGCTACTATTTCCAAATGTTGAACACCCCACTACTTATGTTAACCATTCTTATTCCATTTGCAACTTTGTTAACTGAGATATTGAGTGAACAGTTTAATATTTAATAATGGGTCCTTATACAAAATATTATATCTTCGTCATCTAATATATCTTTATATACTTATGCATTATTTCAAAACAAAATGAGATGTATATACTTCTAGACTAGGAGCACTCTATCATCGTTTCACCATCTTCATTTTAAATTAGTCATGTGGTGGTTTTCTGATTTATAATTGTAAATATTCCTATTTTATTCAAACAAGAAGTCATGTATTGCCATCTAATAATATTAAAAACAGTATGTACTATAACTACACATAGACGTTGAGCTCCTCAACATTTTCGAAATATTATGTGTAATCAGTAAGCATCATATTATTACATGTACTTATTTAACTCCTTATAATTTTGGAAATATTATGTGTAGGCATTGAGAATCATATTACTACATGCAGACGTTGAACTCGTCATTTACCAGAGTACCATTTCGTTTGTAATGTTATATATGTCATTATTATTGAAGTACTAAATGATTCAAAGAAACAAAAATATTATGAAACTTCCTGACAGATTAAAATTGCGTGCCGGAACCGGGACTCGAACCTGGGACCCTTGCCTTTCGCGGGCAAGCGCACTACCGACTGTGCTATCCCGACACGACTCACGATGCCGCCTCACAACTTTACTTCCGCCAGTACCTCGCCTCCTACCTTCCAAACTTCACAGAAGCTCTCCTGCAAACACGCAAGACTAGCACTCCTGGAAGAAAGGATATGGTGGAGACATGGCTTAGCCACAGCCTAAGGGATGTTTCTAGAATGAAACATCACTCTGCAGCGGAGTGTGCGCTGATATGAAACTTCCTGGCAGATTAAAATTGCGTGCCGGAACCGAGACTCGAACCTGGGACCTTTGCCTTTCGCGGGCAAGCGCACTACCGACTGTGCTATCCCGACACGACTCACGATGCCGCCTCACAACTTTACTTCCGCCAGTACCTCGCCTCCTACTTTCCAAACTTCACAGAAGCTCTCCTGCAAACACGCAAGACTAGTTGTGAGGCGGCATCGTGAGTCGTGTCGGGGTAGCACAGTCGGTAGTGCGCTTGCCCGCGAAAGGCAAAGGTACCAGGTTCGAGACCCGGTTCCGGCAAGCAATTTTAATCTGCCAGGAAGTTTCATATCAGCGCACACTCCGCTGCAGAGTGAAGTTTCATTCTGGAAACATCCCTTAGGCTGTGGCTAAGCCATGTCTCCACCATATCCTTTCTTCCAGGAGTGCTAGTCTTGCGTGTTTGCAGGAGAGCTTCTGTGAAGTTTGGAAAGTAGGATGCGAGGTACTGGCGGAAGTAAAGTTGTGAGGCGGCATCGTGAGTCGTGTCGGGATAGCACAGTCGGTAGTGCGCTTGCCCGCGAAAGGCAAAGTTCCCAGGTTCGAGTCCCGGTTCCGGCACGCAATTTTAATCTGCCAGGAAGTTTCATATCAGCGCACACTCCGCTGCAGAGTGAAGTTTCATTCTGGAAAAATATTATGTATTACCTTCTAATAATAGTAAAAACTGTATGAACTACAACTACATGTAGACACTGAGCTTCTCATTATGTTCGAAATATTGTATGTAGGCATAAGCATTACATTACTGAATGTAAATATTGAGCTCCTAATCATCGAGGTATGCAGATATTGGACATCATGTTAACTGAACTAATTATTGAGAATTATTATTGCATTTAAAATTTAAACTATAGATTCATACAATCCCAGTATTAAGATTTATGACTATTTTGTATTTTCAAAATCGTTATAGAATATTGTATACTTTCATAAAAGTGTGAATATGCGAATTCATATAGTTAAGTTTAATTTGTGGGTTGCTCTATGTCGACTTGTCATTTATATTCTTGGTATATTTACATCCCACATACAGATGAATTCCCAAAGATAGTTGTAAAATAAGAATGTACAGTCAGCATTGTAACATCTTTGATCCTCGTATTATGTAAACTTTTAACAAGAACGATATTTACTGTGTTTATTATCTCATGCCACTACAGAAGGATCAGGAACTTAGTTGGTGTTCAGTGTATGATTGAATGGTATTTCAATTCTCTGCAAATGGTACGTGACATGAATATGCCCAAGATGCATTGTAACATGGTTCTTTTATTTATTAACGACCCCACCACGACGCGACGGCGCGGCGGTTTGGGGGGGAGGGGTGTGGTCTCGCACAAGTCATAAGTGCGCGCCACCTACTTTCTCTGCGCGCCGCCATGCATGCACGGCGCGGCGTTCTTACGATGTCAGCCACTAGCGCCCTCTGCTGCAACTCCGCTCGTGGCCACCACTGAAAGACATCGTTCACTTGGGACTGAGGTAGGAACCAGTTAAGACTTTGGAATCAGATAGGCACCAGTGAAGACTTGGCTATCGGACAGGCACTAGGCAGGCCTCTAGCTCAACTATGTATCAGCATTCTGCAGTACTGAGCTATGTAAAAGTTAAGTATTGTATAAATTCTGTGCAACATACATCTCGTTCTAATTTACTCTAGTGTTTCTAGTTTCTGCTGTCCCACTGGCTGCTCACCTTCATACCTGCACAAGTGTGCAATCTTTATTCCCGTATCGGTCTCATTCTACTCGGCCACCGACACCTACGACGGAACGAGACATAAAAGCGGCGACAAGGCTGGGACACAAAAGTGGCGACGAGGAGTGATAGACAAACCTTGGACCAGCAGCCAGACAACAGCAGTCGGAGCATACAGAAATTGCTCCTGCCCACCCACCCTTGTTATAAGAATTTTGGGGGAAGATATTTTGTTACGTGTTTTGTGGACTTTTTTTGTTGCAGAGCGTCCTCTTTCATATTGCATTTGTGTTTTGTTATAAGTTACTTGTATGCGCGGCGCCTAATCGGCCAGCATGGCCGCTAACCCGAATCCAAACTTAATGGAAATTATTCAGTTACAGACGGCGCAAATCACGCAACTACTCCAAGCAGTGTCCCAGCTAACAGCGCAAGCAGCAAACCAATAACAACAGCCGCCGCTTCAGCAGCCCACACCTGCCGCCGCAACGCTTCCTACATTTCGCCAGTACAACGAACGTGAGGAAGAATGGAGCGACTATTTCGCGCAGTTTCAAGAACTTGTCGCGGCTCATCAACTAACAGGTCTGACAGTCAAACATTTCTTTCTCGCACCAAGACTTTCGTGTTACTGCAGAAACTTTTCCCCCACGCATCTCCTCGTGATGTAGACTTTGAACAAATATTAGAGGCACTAAATGCTCATTATGAGAGAAAAGTTCTCGTAGCTGTGGCACAATACCGATTTTTCAGACTGAAAAAATTACCAGAGCAGTCACACCAGCAGTGGATTACGGAACTGAGGGGCTTAACCCGCAAATGTAAATTTATTTGCTCTTGTAGACTTTCTTATAGTGACATTATGTTGAGGGATGCAATTACGCAGAACATTCAGGACCCCAGAATTAGGGCAGCAATTCTAAAACAATCTGACCCCTCAATAGATAGTTTACTGCAGCTTATTGAAGCGCATGATACCTTTGACTTAGCAGATGTAGAAATGCAAAGCCACAGTGTTAATTCAGTGCGCCGCAACTGACGCTTTCGTAGTCACAGTTCTCAGTATAGCACTAGTGATTCTTTAAATTTTACCAGCCGTGCTGAACAGACAGTGAACAGTAGCCAGTGTAAAAGCGCAACACAAAGGTCGTATCATCGTCTTAGGCAAAGTAATTTGAATAACGGGCGCCAACGCTGAGTTCAGAAAATGTTCGTAAGTCTTGCCCTCAGAGTGTGTCTCGCCACAAGTGTGCACATTGCCCTAGTCGCAACGCCACCTGTTATCAATGTGGCAAATCAGGACATGTACAAACAGTGTGTATGCAAAACAAACATTCGAAGAATGGTGCCGTTAGGAACAGTGCTTCGCAGAGTGCGAGAACAATTCATTCTGTTAATGTCATACACGCTGTGAACTTGAACAGTGCTTTACTTGGTTCTCAAATGCAAGACAATTCTTCTGCTTTTTTTTCCTTTATTGTGTTTTCAAGCCAACTGTAAACAGCTGGCACGCTGGCAGCAGCTGCGGTGGCTGCTCTTCAGCCATGTGACATACATAAATTGACAATAAGAGAGAAAGTATAAAAAGAGGAACAAAATTGTGGAATGTTAAAACAATTTACACGCTGAGTTTTCGACAGACTAAAACGTACATGGACAAAACGGGACAAACATATATCAGGGAACGATGAACAGACGGGTAGTAATAAAAAACACACATAGTCAGTAAAAACAGTTGGTCACGGTGACGAGTTAAAAGTACATTGCAGAAACACTAAGGACAGAACACGAAGACACTGGATGGAGCACAGAATAAAACTTGCGGACGGCAAACACGGAGGCACTGATTAAAAAACACTTGACACTGTACACACTGGCACTGTACATGTTGGTAAAAAGTCGAGTCGCCCCCGAAGGGGGTGGGGAGGGGGAAGGAGGGTGGGGGGGGGGTGGGACAGGGATGGGGGAAGTGCGGGGGAGGGGGAGAAGGGGAGGGAAGAGAGAGTAAGGAGGGGAGAGAAGGATTGACGAGACTGGGCATGGGAGAGGGGTAGCCAAGTGGGCGGGAAGGAAAAGGGACGGGAGAGAGGGGAGGGGTGCTGATGCTACGGGGAAGGGATCAGAGTTGGTAGGAGGGGTAGATATCGGAACGTAGTTCAGTATCCAGTAGAGGAAGGGTGCGGAAATTGCCCTGGGAGAGGATACGGAGCGTATGTAGGTGAAGGCCGGGAGGAACGGTTTGGCGGAGGCATGGCAGAGGCCCGGGATTTGTGAGAACAGAGTAGAGCAGAGGGTTTTGGGAGATGTTCGAGGTGTTGTAGGAGAGGAGGGAAGAGGATGAGGTCATAGAGGATCCACGTGGGGGAAGGGAGTGTGATATGGTATGCGAGGCGGAGGGCGTGGCATTCTAGGATCTGGAGGGATTTGTAGAAAGTAGGAGGGGCCGATATCCAGGCAGGGTGGAAGGAACAAAGGACAGGGCGCATGATTGATTTATAGGTGTGGAGGACAGTGGAAGGGTGGAGGCCCCACATCCGGCCGGTAAGGAGTTTAAGGAGGTTGAGGCGGGACAGAGCTTTCTCATGGAGGGATTTGAGGTAAGGAGTCCAGGACAGTTGGCGGTCAAGGGTAAGGCCGAGGTATTTTAGGGTGGGGGTGTGATGGATTGGGCGGTTGTGGAGGGTAAGACAGAAATCGTGGAGGCGGAAGGAGCGGGTAGTACGACCTATGACTATTGCCTGGGATTTGTCTGGATTGACAGAGAGGAGCCACCGGTTACACCAGGAGGCGAACTCAGTGAGGTGGGACTGGGGCAAAACCTGAGAACGAGGAAGGGAGGGGGCGAGGGCCAGGAAAGCGGTGTCGTCAGCATATTGGAGGAGATAGACGGGATGTTTGGGTTGAGGCATGTCGGCAGAGTAGAGGAGATAGAGGAGGGGAGAGAGGACCGATCCCTGGGGCACCCCGGCGGAGGGGTAGAACATACGGGAGTCGGAGTTGCAGACAGTAACATAGGAGGGGCGGCAGGTAAGGAAGGAAGCGATGAGGCGGACGTAATAATTAGGAAGGGTGTAGAGCTGGATCTTCAAGAGGAGACCGGAATGCCATACTCGGTTGTAGGCTTTTTGGATGTCGAGGGATACAAAAATCGTGGAGCAATGGGAGTTGATTTGGATGGAGAGGAGATGAGTCAGTCGAAGGAACTGGTCGTCGGCAGAGAAGGAGGGTCGGAAGCCACATTGGAAGAGGGGCAGAAACTGGTGGCGGTGGAGGTGCTGGTGGATTCGACGGGAAAGGATGGTTTCCAGGACCTTGCTGAACACGGAGGTAAGACTGATGGGACGGTAGGATGAGGTCTGGGACGGGGGTTTGTCGGGTTTGAGGAACATGAGAATACGGGAGGTCTTCCACAGATCGGGGTAGAAGCCATTATAAAGGATGACGTTTTAGAGTTTGGCAAGGACTTCATGAAATGAGAGGGGGCATGTGCGGAGGTGGCGGTAGGTCAGCCGGTCGTGACCGGGGGCGGTGTTTCGTTTTGTGCGAAGAGTGTCTGTTATGTCACAGGCAGTAATGGGAGTGTTCAATTCTGAGGGAGGAATGAGGTCCAAGTACTAAAAGCTAGGGGCGAGCGGAGGAGAGGAGGTGTCGGTGCGCTCATGGACGTCCGGGAAGAGAGAGTATTCAAAGAGGGGATCATTGGGAATGGAAAAGACGTCGGAAATGTAGGAGGCAAAATGTTCTGCCTTACTGGCGTTGTCAGGGAAAGGACGATCATCATGGAGGAGTGGGTAGTGGGGGAGGAGTGACTGCCAGTAAGGCGGCGGAAGGCACGCCAGTACTTGGCAGAGTAGACCGGGAGGAGCGAGTTAAGGCGGGTGCATGTCTGACGCCAGTCCCGGCGTTTCTTCGTGGACAAAAGGTTTCTGATATGTCATTGGAGTTGCCGGTGGCGTTGGAGAATATCCCGGTCAGGGGGTAGGACGGTGAGGATAGATCGCCCAGGTGGGGATGTGGGCATGGACTGCATCAGCAAAGGCCTGCTGCAGGAAGGAGGAGGCATGGTCAACATCGGCGGGAGTATGGAGGGGGAGTGGTTCGCTTTCGACCGAGGTGTCTATGGAGCGACGGTAGGCATCCCAGTCGGCACGGGAATAATTATGGACGAGTTTGGGAGGGGGCACGGGACGAGGAGTGCGGGCAGGGCGGGGGCAGTGGTCAAAGGTAAGTAGGACAGGGGCGTGGTCACTGCCTATCAGGTCTAGGACGTCCGCTGTGATGCGCTCAGGAGGTTGGGAGATGCCAGAACGGCATCGGGCGTGGTGTTGCTTTCAGGGCGGGTTGGGCGGGGAAGTGGAAGGATGTTGCCCCGGAACGAGGTGGTGACGAACTGACGCCACCACCAGAGTTCAGCGGGGAGAATGGAATGAAGGTTGAGGTCAGCGGCAATGACATAGGTCGGGGAGGTGCGGTCGACATGGGAGAGGAAATCGTACGGGATAGGAGAGGTGGGGCGAATGTAAATGGTGGCGAGGGTGACAGTGAGGGAGGGAAGAAAGAGGCTGAGGATCAGGTGTTCAGTGGGGTCATTGAGGAGAGGGTGGAGCCGGACGGAGAGGTGACGGAGATGGCCGATCGCCACTCCGCCTTGGGCCAGGGGTGGGGGTCCGTCGGTGCTGTGGAGAAGGTAAGGATTGGTGTTGACGGGACGGCAGGGTTTCAGGAAGGTCTCGTTGAGTAGGAAGGCATCCATGCGGTGTTGGGAAAGAGTGTGGAGGAAGAGGTTCTTATTGGCTGGGAGTGAGCTGATGTTGTGGTAGAGGATGGGCCTGCCATGATGGGGTAGAGGGAGGGTCGGGGACGGTAGAGGAGGGGTGGGGAAGGAAGGGGAACTGGAGGGGCTTAAACTTGGGTCTCGAGGCGGGAAAAGGCGAAGTGGGAGTGGGCACAGGAGAAGGTGGCAAAGGTGTCCAGATTGAACATGGACCTGGCGGCCAGTGCAATCTGATGGAGGGTGTGGGGACGTTGGAAGGGGTGGATGTTTGCGAGGTCGGTGGTGACAAACCGGATAACGTCTTGAGTGGTGGGGGGAAGGACTAAGGATTGATTGGGTGCATGGGAGGATCTATGGGGCGGATGAGGACAGTGAGTTCGGGTTTGGAGGGAGCAGGGGGAGGGACGGATTTGCACTTGTAGGAGTAGGTAGGGTGGGGGCCGCCACAGGTGTTGCAGGTGGGAGGGGAGGTGAGGTTACAACAGTGTTTATGGAGGTGGGAGTCTTTGCAGTGGGGACAGGTGGCAGGGTTTTTGCAGTGGTGCGTCAGGTGACCATTATAAACGAGGCACCTGGCGCAGCGGCAGGCTTGCAGGGGGGATCGGGAGGGTTCTACTATGTGGCAGCGATCGTAGATCAGCGCACCCACGAGGAAGAGGTGGTCAAGGGAAGATGCGGATTCGGTAAATATCCGCATCAAACGGGTGGGGCTGGAGTCGTTGTTGATCCGCTTGGCGGAACAGATGGAGATGTCGGGGTGAGAGTTGAGTTGCTCCAAAACCTCTTCCTCCGTAATCAAAGGAGTAAGCCTTGTGATCACGGCGGTGAGGATCGGAGGGCGGCGGGGAGGAGGTGGTTGGTGGGCAGAGGAGGCTGTATAGTAGGGGGTGAGGGTGGCATGAGGGCCGAAAAGGACCTTGGGGATGCGGGCGAGGATGTCGGTGTGGAGGGTGGAGCTGGGGGATTTCAGGAGGACAGAGTCTCGGCGGGGAATAATTTGGGAGATGGGGGCGGAGGGGAAATACTTTCGAATTTGGAGGGAGTGGTTTTTGTGATCAAGGAATCAGGGATCGGGATGGGACAGTACGTACGTGAACAGGTCGGGTTGTTGGCGTGGGGGGATGGGGGCGGTGTCCATAGGGTCAGCAAGAGGGGGGAGGAGGAGGTGGGGGAGGGGGGAGCTTTCTTTGACTTGGTGGAGGCAGGGGAAGGGTCCGCACTTCCCCATTTCTGGGTGCTCTTGGGGATGGCGCCAGTAGAGGCAAGTACAGAGGCTGGAGCAGAGGCGGTGACGGAGGCATAGGTAGGAGGTCTGGGAGGGAAACAGGATCGAGCGGGATTTCGATAGGAGGCGGATGGTGGGGTGGAAGGTGAGACAGAGGCGGGTCGACAGCGGCGTATCTGCCACCGTGGCTCGGCGGTGCATCACACGGGCGGAGGGGCAGGGGGGACCTCATGGGATGGCGAAGCGGAGAGTATGACATGGAGCGGGAGGGTAGTTTGGGGAAGGCTGGATGGGCTCCAGGTGATGGTTGTTGAGGCGAGGGAGGGGGTGGTAGTGAGAATGATGGGTGCGGTATGGACAGGGGGGAGGGTTATTGTGGGAACTGCGGAGAGGGAGGAAGATGTCGATGGGGTGTACGATGAGGACACCATGGGCAGCTCCAGGGTGCAGTCCAGGGCGACGAGCGGAGACTGGCAGGACGGCGGCGGACCAGGTGCTGGGCCTGGGCGGCAACGGCCTACTTCGACGAAATAGCAGGAGTGGGAGGAAGTATCAGGAAACAGGTAGCCAACTGAAGTAACCGAGATCAGCCCGGCAATATCTACAGTTGGGGGGATTCGATGATTCTTCTGCGCCTACGGCAAAACTAAGTATTGAGCCACGTCGCAAGCGCCGACGAGCGCGTAAAACAGTTCAACGGAAACGCGTTCGGGACAAGCAAAATGACAATGTACAGTGCAATCCTGTAGTGAACCTAGTGCCTTCTGCAACTTCTCATTGTAATAGTGCCCAGTACTGTGTAGCTAGTGACAGTAGACTTGATGTAGCTACTCAAAAGTTTAGTGCAGTAGTTAGTGAATCTGTAGTAGCCTCGCATTGCGCGGACGGCGATCCGGCGGTAGTGCCATCTAGTGACAGTGCTATTAATCTGCCGTGTGCCAACACTGTTCCACTTCCTTCCCTACGCGGCCCGCGCATGCGCAAACGCCGTAAACAAATCGTATCAGACATTGCCCACATTCGCGCACCTGTCGAGCCCTACAAGCAAAAACTTTTTGTGACTCTCTCCATTAAAAATAAGACTGTGCAATTTCAGCTTGACACTGGTTCCGCTGTCACATTAATGAATAAAGACACTTACGAACTTCTGGGTTCGCCAAAATTGCCGCCGTCTCAACAAGTGCTAACAGCATATACAGGTCAAAATATTCCCGTGCTAGGAACGTGTAGCCTGCCCACCTCTTTTCAAGGTGTAACGATAAAAGTTTCTTTTGTAGTTCTTCAGGCCAAATCTACACAGAACATTTTTGGACCAGATCCATTCGACTTGTTTGGCTTATCAATTCAAAGAGATGTGCTTCAAATTTTGTCCGTAGTGCCTCAGGACAAAATCAATGCATTGTGTGAAAAATATAGTGTTTTCACCGGAATAGGTTGTGCAAAAGACTTCGTGGCACATGTAACTTTAAAAGAATCTGCAGTTTCAAAATTTCGTAAAGCTAGACCAGTGCCTATCGCGATGCGTGATACAGTTGCCGAAGAACTTAAGCGTTGGCAAGATAGTGGGGTGATTTCCCCTGTTTCTGCGAGTCAGTGGGCCTCACCTTTAGTCATTATACCCAAGCCGTCAGGAACACTTCGTCTCTGTGCGGACTTCAAATCAACACTGAACAGTCAAACAATTGTAGACACATATCCCCTGCCCAGACCTGACGAACTGATGGACAAATTAGGACAGTCTCGCTTCTTTTCTAAGATTGATTTAGCAGAGGCATACTTACAGATTCCACTTGATGACGAGTCAAAAAAAATTTTCGTCATTAATACTCACATGGGCCTTTTTCAATTTCAACGCCTACCCTTTGGCAGTTCTTCCGCTCCCTCTATTTTTCAGCTCTTTTTGGAACAGCTGACAGTTTCTGTACCGTGTTGCTCGAATTATTTAGATGATATTGTGGTATCCGGACGTACAGTTGAAGAACATTTAGCAAACCTGGAGTGCCTTTTCAAAGTGTTGACTGCAGCAGGTCTACGTTGTAATAAAGCAGTGTTCGTTTTTTCAAACTGAAATAGAGTACCTACGCCATGTGATTAATGCCCAAGGAATTCATCTCTTACAGTCACATCTTCAAGCAATCAAAGACTTTCCTCCTCCTAAGAATGTGAACGAATGGCAAGCAGTAATGGGGAAGCTTAACTATTATTTCAGATTTATTCCCAATGACTCTCAGATTGCAGCTCCACTGCATCACTTACATAGGAAGAATTTTCCTTTTGTATGGTCTATAGATTGCAAGGTTGCCTTCGACAAATTAAAGTCTGCACTACTCAGTGATGCATGTTTGATTCCCTTTGACCCACAGAAGCCTATAGTGCTAGCAGTCGATGCCTCGTCGTACGGTCTGGGTGCAATATTGTCACATAGTATTGGATCACACGGTCGTCCTATTGCCTTTGCATCCAAGCTACTGACGCCAACGCAACAGAATTATAGTCAGATAGAAAAGGAGGCCTTAGCAATCATTTACGGCGTCACAAAGTTTCATCATTATCTCTATGGCAGAAAATTCTATTTGTTGACAGACCACAAGCCTCTCACGTCGTTGTTCTCACCCACAAAGCCAATTCCGCCACGAACGGCACAAAAGCTTCAGAGATGGCCCTTGATATTGTCAAATTATCAGTATGAGATTTTGTACCGACCTACCACTAAACATGCCAACACGGAACACACTTTCCCGACTTCCGCTTGGCCAGGATGTGTCGTTTGATTCTTCAGAAATGGCATGTTGTCAGATAGACTCCAGAGATGCTTCCGCTGCCGCAGATTTCCCTTTGAACTCTCGTCGGGTTGCACAGGAAACAGCTGCGGATGCAGACTTTGGTAGCAAGTTTTGTTCGCTCAGAGTGGCCTGCTAGAGCCAAAGACATTGATCGGCCTGTGGTTCGACGTTATTTTGCACAACGTCATGCATTATCTTTAAGTTAGGGTGTACTGTTGTTACATACGGACAACGACCAAACAAGAGTGATTGTTCCTCGTTCCCTGCAACGAGAAGTCTTACGCCTCCTGCATCAAGGACATTGGGGTATTGTTAGGAAAAGCAATTGGCCAGACGTCATTGAACCTGGGTTGGTATGGACGTCGAAATAGAGAGAATGACGTCACAGTGTACGGTTTGTGCGGAGCATCAGGCGGCTCCTCTGCAACGTTTCTCAGCTGGCCACGCCCCAAGGGACCATGGCAACGTTTACTTATCGACTTTGCCGGACCTTTCTGGAATACGCGCTGGTTAATCGTTGTAGATGCTTCCAGCAAGTTTCCTTTTGTGATTGCCATGAACTCAACGACGGCGTCTAGTACAATCAGTGCCTTAACATCAGTGTTTTGCATTGAAGGTTTGCCTGAAACTATCGTCAGTGACAATGGACCTCAGTTTGTTAGTGCGGAATTACAACAGTTCTGTCGTGTGAATGGCATTCACCATATCACCACAGCACCTTTTCACCCTCAGTCAAATGGTGAAGCAGAACGTTTCGTTCGAACATTAAAGTCTCACATGGAGAAGATGAAAGGTGAGCACTCCAGGCAGCAAGCTCTTCAAATTTTCCTGTCTACGTATCGATGCATGCCACGTGACGGCCCGTCTCCTGCCGAGCTGCTGCACGGCCGCCGTCACCGCACTCTCCTTCACCTGCTGTAGCCTTCCACGCACCGAGTCGGTTCGTATGGCGCTTTCAGGTTTCTACGCCGGTGCTGTACAGGGTGTTTGCTGACAAAAAGACAAGATGGACGCCGGGCACCATTCAGCGCGTGCTCGGTCGCAATATGTATGTTGTACGTTCTTCCACAGGGTCGGAGTTGCGGCGCCACGCAAACCAATTGCGCCTGCACAGGCCGCGCGATCCTGTCTCGGGTTTCTTGATTCCAGACCCAGTTCACCGCCAGGGAGCATAGCCACATCGCTCGCCGCCGGGTCCAGCTTCCCCGGGCTACGAGATTCCGATGGATGTCGACGCGCCTCCTTCGCAGTCGGCCCCTCCGCCTCCGTCGCCACCTCAGCTGCCAGCGTCAACGAGAGGGACTCCGGGACCTTGCGTGCCCCCGCCGCTTGGGCCACGCACCTCAGAAAAAGATGACCTGCTCCCTCTGGGCGGAGGCGTGCGCCCTTCCCCATGTTTTGGTGGGTTTCCCGGGAGATCGCAAGGTAGATAACGGGACGCGGACGGCGTCTCGATCCCAGCCTCTGCAACGACGCCCGTCCCACCAGTAACGCCCCCGCCCAGGCCCTCCTCCCAGTGCCGTCGCCGTGGCCCTCAGCCCTACACCACGACGCGACGGCGCGGCTGTTTGGGGGGGAGGGGTGTGGTCTCGCACAAGTCATAAGTGCGCGCCACCTACTTTCGCCGCGCGCCACCATGCACGCACGGCGCGGCGTTCTTACGACGTCAGCCACGAGCGCCCTCTGCTGCAACTCCGCTCGTGGCCACCACTGAACGACATCGTTCACTTGGGACTGAGATAGGAACCAGTTAAGACTTCGGAATCAGATAGGCACCAGTGAAGACTTGGCTATCGGACAGGCACTAGGCAGGCCTCTAGCTCAACTATGAATCAGCATTCTGCAGTACTGAGCTATGTAAAAGTTAAGTATTGTATAAATTCTGTGCAATATATATCTCGTTCTAATTTACTCTAGTGTTTCTAGTTTCTGCTGTCCCACTGGCTGCTCACCTTCGTACCTGCAAGCGTGCATCCTTTATTCCCGTGTCGGTCTCATTCTACTCGGCCACCAACACCTACGACGGAACGAGACATAAAAGCGGCGACAAGGCTGGGACACTAAACAATCAATAGATATAACTAGCTGAAAACCCGGCGTTGCCCGGGTATTTAATTATTTATTCCTGCCATTTTTCAGGTATATGTTCATTTGTATAAGGGCTGTGTGCCTGTAAAATATCTTGGGAAAATAATCAGTAGTAAAGAAGTAATGAACGTTACTGTTTATGTCCTCATTTCTAGTGAACTATATGTCGTACTGTGATACAATTTAGAAAGTACATTCAACTATATGTGTGTATACTGCCTGTAAAATTTCCTGCGGCTACAATTTGTTGTGTACAAATTATAAATTGTAACGTCGTACCAAAAGCCGTAGTTTTACTCCATAAACAACGGAAAAGTAGTAAGCGAGAAACTTTCTTTCCTTTCGTCATTTTGCTATGGTTGTCAGCGAGAAAAAGTTTAAGGAAGGTTTGAAATTATTTTTAAAGTTTGTTGCAAGTCGCTAAGTATTCTCATTCTCATCCAGTGTATTTTTAAAATATCGCCGCATTATGTGGCATTTTTTGCGAATCCTATTGATTATGACGCTGTATCTCCTGCAGCATGCGTCGTATGTGATTCTTAACACTGCGGCAATTGTTGACTCACGGTAAGGAATGTGTGAACAAATTTGATTGAAATCAGTCCAGTGGTTTGAAGGAAAATGAGCAGCATTGCCGTGAAATGCAGCAGTTTTTCGCGCATCTCATTGTTTAAGACGTCATATCTCGTGAACTCTATATCGTACATGATTCTTACACTTATGGCGACAGTCCTCATGGATTGAAGATTTCGTGTACAAAATTTCATAAAGATTGGAACAGAACTGTAGATTTGTATGCAATACGTACAAACATACGGACACTCTGCTTTATATATTAGATTAAGTAAATAATACTGTACCTAATTTCACAATTTTCTATACCATTACTTATAATGTATTAATTTGTTGTAAATTTTACAGTGTACCCTTGAAAATGACTATACAGTCGAAATCCTGATTGTGACGAAATGTAATAAAATAATACAGTCAAGTGGCGGTTAAATCATTTAATAAATCCGAAGACTGGTTTGAACTCCAGTGCTTTACTAGGCATGGACCTGTTTGGAGGGGATACGCTGCTGCCTTCCTCCGGCCTTCGAACTGATTTACCAGTCAGTTTAAGGGCGATCTAAGATTAACGTGCAATCCGGACCACGGTGCTACTTGACACTTTTCACATCAGCAACACTGACAGAGGGGATACAAATGGAAAGTGACAGATAAAAATCCTAGGACCTGGCGGATATCAAACTGTCAACATTTTCATTAATAGTTTCATACTCTACCACTGTGATACCGAGCCATATTTCAAAGGATTGTTTAGAACTTCGAGTTTGATAAATTTGTGTGCCAAACTGCAATGCAAGACATGCATTGTGCCACCTCTCGTTTTATCACTATAATCGCCACTACGTATTCAGAGTTTAGCAAGACAGAAATTTTTGTATGTACTTCTAAATTTTTCTGATTATTAATCGCGAAAACGTTTCCCTAATTTTGTATTACACCTAGCTACTCATTTGGTAATTTGGAAGAAGCCTTGCACCTCCAACTTAAGGTCTATTATCGATAGTTGCTTACTATCGATAATGGTCATCTCGAACATCTGAAAATCCGAACGGTCCAAATTACCATGAACAGTTTCTCATTAATGTGACCTTGACGTTCATAGTTGCTTATATAATTATGATGTGGAAAGTTTGTCCGTCTATTTGTTGCATAGATGGACAAACATTCCTCATTATAAATACCAAAAACAGACTTCTTCCAAATCTGCAGTTTATCTGTGATGGCAAGGAATAGGTTAACAAAGATTTTTTTTTCGTGCAAGTGGGCTGAGACCTTTGATCGATGGTTACATTCTGTTGTGGTAATCTGTAATTAACGAGGATAATCACAGATTATTTATGGTAATTTGGAACATTCGGATTTTTACGTTCGAGCAGACCATTATCGATAGTAAGCTACTATCGATAGTAGACAGTTCGACGTGCTAGGCTTCTTCAGAATTACCAGTCATTTTTGTGTCATTTGTATTTTCCAATTTTGTGATATTTTAAGTAAATTTTAGATTACTGGCATTCGAATGTTGTTAGTGGTTTGAGAAGTTGCAGTTGTTTAAGCTGTGGTCATTGGAGTTTCCACGTATTTACTATTCGATTTATGTAGAATCTTTAAAGATTTTTAAGTATTAGAAACAATTCAAATTTCACATGGATAATTGCAATTATCCACGAGAAATCTGTATTGTTTAAGTACTTAATAGACAATTGTGATTCATGGTGTGGTTCCTGTAGTTTATGAACCAATGACAATGTGGAGCGGACAAGTAAGTGGTCCTCATTGTCGGGATACTAGTTACTTTGAAATAATGATGGAAATTTCAGACATAGTTTGAAGCATGTCCACTTTTGTGCCGGACGACAAAGACTACTAAATCCACCGTTAGTTCCTCAAACGATAGGAGTAAAAATTCAATGAGATCCTAGGTATGTAAGGTTAGCAACCTCCTTCCTAGGTACTTGGAGCTGATGCAGGCAACAATCACAGCAAAATGCCTCTGACCACCTCTAATTGACATAACAGGGATTCAGATACGACTTGGCATTCGAAATGGGGAGATATTAATATCAAAAAGGGATATACTATGAAGTGATTAGAGCTGGCAGAGGCTGCAGGTAAGATGGTGTTAGATGTTTTAGCTCTTATTAAAGTTCGGGTAAAGGGACTAAACGAAGACAATGTGAGAGAATAGGTCAACCTGTCAGGACTCAAAGAAAGTATGAAATCGAACTCAGCAAAATTGTAAACAGGTACGTAAACGAAAGGCTGATGTGGATAGAGTTGGCAGTCTCCATCAAGAAAATTGATTATGTCAGTGTGTTTGTCTTATAACGGGTAGATCAAGAGAAGAACAGATTTTATTACGCACTCAGTGATGTAGTTAATAAAGGACAAGGACTGTGTTTTGCTCATGCGTGGCTTCAATGTCTGGTTAGGAAATCGAACAGAAGGGTATGAAAACGTTATAGGTATGTTTTGATAAGAAGTGAAGGGCAAAAGGAGCGGAAAACAACTTTTGGATTCCTGTGCAAGTATGAGCTTAGTTATTACGTACTCCTTTCTTAAGCATAAGATTATTCCCCGGTATACTTGGGAAAGCAGAAGAACCAGATCTGTCATTGACTATATAATAACAGATCAGGAATTCCAAAAGGCAGTCAGGGACATACTTGTTTTCAGACGGTTCTTTGATGATACCGATTATTATGTAATCTGCAGTGAAACAGGTTTTGTGAGACCAAAAGTGAAGAAACTCCGGTCCATATGTACAAGGATAAGATTGTTGAAGTTTTATGACAAGAATATTACGTACAAATATATAACAATTTTCTGACAAAGGTACCAATTAGATATTGGAAGAGAAACTCACAGGGTGTAGGGACATACTACTAGAAGTGGCTAGAGAATATCTTGGAACAGTAGTTTGTAAAGGCAGGAAGAAGTAGACATCTTGGTGGCATGACATAGTCATGACAGCCTGTAAAAGGAAAATTAAAGGCGTTTCAAAAATGATTCCATACTACAATTCACGTAGACGGAGAAAGTTTTCGTGAAGACAGAAACAAAACCAAACAGAAAATTGCAGAATCCAAGCAAAAGTCATGGGAAGACTGTGTAAATAGAACTTTAGATTATGCTGCTGGAAAAACAATCTCGGTTGTAATTAGCAGTCTTAGAATCGCAGGGAAGAAGGAACTGTCAGGTGTTTTGTACAGGTCAGGAAAGCTGCTAATGAATTTGAGGTCTCAAACGGTTACACAGAATAACTGAAATGTCGTGGAGCCCCAACAGATTCCTTCTGAATGGACAATGTACTGAAACCCGTTTTCAAGGATGGAAAGCCCCTAATAACTACAGAGGTATTTTGTAATTATCGTTGTGAGCAAAATATTCTTAAATACTGTCGAAAGGAGAGTGCAAATACTGGTTGAAGACAAGTTGGAAGAAAAGCAGTGTGTGTGTTGGCCTGGACTTAGAGGCTGTCAGTACTAGATCTTTAGCTTAAAGCAAATAATTGAAAAGCGGTACGCCTCACAACTTTAATTCATGTTGTCACTGTTGTTTATACTATTTATGGATCATACGTCGAAAACAACAGACGCGTTGGGTGAGACAAATCGGTGAAAACAAAACAGCAGTCCCACATAAGCGGAGGATGTAGTTGTGATGGCAGATTCGACTGAAAGGATGCACTGGAAGAACTGGAATCAAGGTGTAGCAAGTTAATGCAGTAAGTGCTCAACTACGATGTACTCTCCTGTGTAAGAAGAGGGTCAGTACCAAAAGAAAGTTAGCAGTGACCGTTCTATCTTTCGACCAACTTTGTTTTATGGTTAGTGGGTTGATACAGGTTACATTATTAATAAGGTTGAGGTTACAGATATGAAAGTAGCAAAGATGTGAATAATGGAAGGGAGTGTCCATAATTAGGAAATCAAAGAATTACTCGGAATTAACACCATTAATGAAGCAGATTATAAAACCAACTTCTACTCGGGAACAGGCTGAGATGTGGGGACATGTTGCACGCATGGGGGAAGCAAGGTTACCTAAGAGATTTATGGACTCGGCAGTAGAGGGTAAGAAATGGCGAGGTAGACAACGGAGAAAGTATCTGGATCGGTCAAAAATAAAATAATTCTGAAGTAACTGTTTTAACATCAGACAAGGCAATAATTTTAGCTCTGAATAGGAAACCATGGAGAAATTTCATTAGGGGGAATATGATCCAAACGGAACACTGAAAGTCGTAATTAGTCTGTAATGGTGGTGATGATAATGTGTAGTTAGGTGTTCATTTTGGTGCACAAGAGAAATATTGCCATTTTTTCCAATTTTAGCAGCCAGCTTGTACAACTGAAATAGTTATTCGTCATCTGTTTGGGGCACTTAATAAGGATCACCTTTGCCCTCCAACGATCGTATACGCACGAAACAATGCTTAAAAACAACTATGGTCTGTGTGATTTTCATGCAGAACGTTGCTTTCTACAGAAGTGACATTTTAATAGAGAGAAACAAGGTTACAGGTACCATAGGATGTAAATTAAACGTCACTCATTGACGGCGGTACATCAGCACATTTTGTCAAAAGTGCTGAGAAGAAGCTACTTGAAGTAATTGTCATAGCACAAAACAAATAACTTTTGCAGAACTGATACTGCTTATATTAGTTGTCATTGTACAAATGGGGGATTTTGAACAAGTCGTTAAAACAAAGTGAAACAGAACAATGTGCATACCTTACTAAAACCACATACATACAGTAATTTTTCCGTTCAGAAATTTGAAATTCACATTTGAAAATGTATTTAGTGTCGCTTTGGTACTGGACTGCTTGATTTTGAAAATTTCCTCGACAGCAAAACTTTTACAGTTGAACAGAAAATTGGTCCCTATATGATACTATTGCACATTGTAACCGTCTCTAACATTTATAATAAATAATCGAAGCATACAAAACTAAATGCTACCATTTCAAAATAAAATAAGGAACTACGTTAAATTTCTGTAGCAGGGCCGGCGTCGGGCGAACGTCTAAGAGTGTTACTGGTTATAACACTCCCCTACGTATGTTTTTCGACGTAAAAATGTTTTCATAGCAACTGACTCTAGCTCTAAATAGAAATTAAATTTTTAAAGAAATTTGTCAAGTGAACGACTTCATAGTCAATAAAGGGAGAGAGCTGTTTTACCCTCGCATAAGAAAATAACTACTCCTGACGCATACAAGTCACATGAAACCTACAAAGCCGGCCGCGGGGGCCGAGGGGACTAATGCGCTTCAGTCACGGTCTGCACGGCCACTACGGTCGGGGGTTCGAATCCCCCCTCGGGCATGGTTATTTGTGCCGTCCTAGTTCGTAAGTAGTTCATAAGTAATTTGGAAGTTTAGGGACTGATGACCCCGTAGTTAAGTTCTATAGACTATACCAACATTTGAACATTTTTTAAACCTACAAAGAGGAACTACCTCAATTTGCCCTCGTCAGAACGTATGAATAAGCATTAAGCACAACTGTTTATTCATGTGTTACAATTACGCAGGAAAGGCCGAGCGCTCTAAGGCACCTTGCTGCAAATTGCGCGTCTGCTCCCGTCGGAGGTTCGAGTCCTTCCTGTGGCACCGATGTGTATATGTTGTCCTTAGTTAGTTTGTAAGTCGAAGAACTGATGACCACTGCAGCTTGGTCCGATATCTTTAGAACCTTTTCACATGTTTAACATGTACCAAAGAAAAATTTCCGAACAAATATAACAATCATCCTTTTTAAAAGTTATCCGTTGGTCGAATATAAAAGTTCGTAGGTATCTTGTCCCTTCATTTCGCTCGTGTGCGTGCACGCATGTGTCGTATGTGTAACTGTAGTGGGTAGTCAGATAATACGCCAAAAAGTAATGATGGATGTTCCCGACAAAGAGCACCACTCAAGCCGTCCATCCGTCTTCCGCAGACGGCTGGGGTTCACGCCTCATTGAAAGTATTCACATCGAGTGTTGTTTGTGTGGGTCACAGGCAAACAAGCACTTAGATCACAAACAGGTGTTCGTCAGAGAAAGCATAAAAAGGGTTCGTTCGGTGCATTTGGATAACATTCCTTGACATTTTCAACTGTATGCAATAACATTTACGAGAGAACATTTCACACAGTTTTTGGCCTTCAATGATTTCTTGTTTTATAGAAATTAATTATGTTGTTTTCGCATACGAGCACTTCTTGATGTGAGGTCACATTCACACCAAACACACTGAGAAATCGTGGGGGTGGGGAATGGATTTATTTAAAAACCCCTCTTTGTCATGACTAGTCTAAACTGTGGAATGAAACAGCCAATGGAGCTTACATAAATCACTGTTCTCTGACTTGTAGAGGGTAAGACCAGTAACACTTCGTTCAAATATTAGTTCCCAGCCAGCAATTACAACTAATGTCTTACCCTCTTTTTCTAAGTCACCAGTCTTTCCGTTGGTTTTGTGTATATTCACTATTCCTTATTTATTTAACATGTTTCGACTACTTTCCTCTATTTTTCAGTGTATTCTAGTATTGTGATCGCCGTGAATTCCATCAATTCTCCACCTATATGCTTTCATTATTTCTACGTATATTATTCTTATATATCATAGCACATATCCCACGCAGTGATATTTTCCCAGACTTTTTTGTCATCCGTTACAAAGTTACATATCTTTTTCTTTATTCGCTTCAAATGCATGATGAGAAGAGGTGCTGTAAGAGAACTGAATTGTATATATGCAGAAGTTTGTAATTTGAAAGTTTTCGAGTTGTTAGATTAATTAATACATTATAAAACCTAGGACTAATAGGGATAAATAATTATGTACGTAAGCCAAATGGAAATAACCAGCGTTGAAATTACCTATATTTTGCCAGAAATTATAAATTATGGCAAATTTCATGATGAATTAATTAGGAACTGAAAAGGTAATTTGATGAAATAAATACGTTACATGGCTTAAAATTATACAAATATTCTAACATTAGGACTCTAAAAATACTCAAATCATATGAATAAGAGCATTGAAAAATGATAAAGAAATGGGTAAGTAAGACAAAAAGAGTGTTGGTAAATTTATAAACGTCGCAACTGTGAAAAGCGTAGTAACAGAAGCAAAGACTGCGTAGTCAATTTTAATGGTTGGCAAAAGCATGGATGGTATCGATAAGATCGTGGCTTAGCTATTTACCTAACCTAAGCAGCAGTGCATCTATTACATAATGATACAAATTTTCGGAGGAAGTCGTTTAATGTATAGATCTCGAACACAGGTGTGAAGTAATCTGTAATATATATTATAAAAGTGGATGTATCCATGTTTAAAGTCACAATAATTATAAATTATTTTCACACTCCTTTAGAACTTTTATTATCTCACATTAAGCTTATTTCGGCCTTAGACCCTCTTCAGGTGTTAGTACTTATAATATCTTTGCCATTTATTTGCTGCCCAATTGATTTTAAAAGCTGATGTTATGCTTATCTATAGGTGCATAACTGTATATGTCCAGCAGCACTGGTTATATTAATCGATTTTTTACCAATTTGTGTAATGATAGGCTCCTAGGACACAATCGCAATGGGGGTAAAGAGCACCTACAACATATAGTTCAGGAGATACGACGTCATAATCAATGGACGTTGCAAAAATTGAATTATCAGTCAACATATGAATAACACTTACTCATCCACTATTTGATCATTGGAGCACGTAGGTACTTGCAAGAGATTTTATAAATAATTTAAAGCTTCAGCGAAACGTTTTCTCGTTGATACACCAACAAAGTGATAAGTGGAAAAAAGTTTATCGCTTACCACTTTTGTACTGTTTTTGCAAAAAAACTACGGTATTTGGCATGACGGTACAATTTATTACTTTTATGCTGTATATATGTAACTTTGCCGCTTGTGTGACAAGATTTCCACATTTCAATTTGACTGAAATTCATATACGAATTGTGTTACAAAATGAGGTATTTTTAAGCATGAATTCTCATGCAACGTTGTATCTAAATTTCAAATCAAACGGTCAAGAATTTGCGAAGATTCGCGGAGATTTGCGGAAATTCTAAATTTATACAAGTACAACTTTTCCTTGTTGAAAATCTTCACAAGTATCAGTGGAAGTTTCAGATAATATTAAATCTGATGTTGTCCATGTATCCAACTGCGTATTTCACTCCATCAGGAATACATGTAGTACAGAAATATGAAATGGGGATCGTAACAAAAATGTAAATGTTCGTGCTTTTAAAACCGTCAATCTCGAGTGTTCTTGGCCGATTTGATTGAATTTCGAACATAACGTTGCATTGTAGATGCTCAAAACAACTAAGAGTTCAGCTGAGATACCAAACAATATATATGCCGGTGATGCATTTTTTACTGATATTGGTTACAATTGTAATTTGTATGTGAAGCAGTACGATATTTTGTTCTCTCACCTCTTTACCTTTGGTTTACATGGAGTTTACTTAAAGGGAGGCACCACGGGGCAACCAGTTACCATAGCACGGAAAAGTCATTTTTGTTGCGCTCTTGAGGGTTATTTTAGCCATTTCTCCACGAGTGCAATGTGCAGCTCTGCAAGCGTTGTGGAAGGTGCTGGTATGGCAGCGATGCATCTGTCAATTGCATCTCACACGTGCTCAGTCTGGTTTAAGTTCAGTGAACGAGATGGACACTACATTATACAGTTCCCTCAGCTTCAAGCATGTTGTCCACCAGTGCATCTCTGTGGGGAAGGGCTTTGTCGTCCACCAAAAGGAACCCATCTCCTATGACATTAGCGTAGGGCATAATAAAAGGTCGAAGGATCTGGGCTGTATATCTCTGAGTAGTCAATGGGCTATTCTCAACTACATAAAGGTCCTCCAATAATGACTCCCGGTCACAATTATCCGGCTGAACACCAAATTTTGACTAATGTGTGTTCAGAACCCGGCGCCTGATGAAACTACGCCCAGTTTCTATGGGCTAAATGGTGTCGTGGTTTTAATAGGACACACACCATAGGCCTACGTGCGTAGAGACCACATTTCCGAAGGCGATTTCGGACTGTTTTTGTTATATTGCGCGTCCTGTTTCTGACTGGAGTGTGCGTTGCAGCTGAGCTGCAATCAGCGTTCTTTCTAGACAGACTGTTAACCGGAGATACCGGTGATCCCTTGCTGATGTTACCCGTGGATGGTTCCTGTTGTCTCAAATAGCGTCCAGGTCCTGGAAATTACGCTTTCGGACACTTAAATAGCTGCAGCCACCTCCCTCTGTCCCGCTTCCAACCCTCCTATGGTTGTCCATGGCATAATTTTGGAGAAGACAAGCTGCTGTTGCATCGCAATACCTGATCACTACACTATCTAAACCCAACTGCTTGTGCAATTCGTTTGGTAAACAGCAGTCAACACCAAAAACTCCGCAGTGACTTTCAGTTATTATAATCTCGGTTGCCGTAAAATTGTTGTCTCCACTTCGTAGAAGCGACAGAAAGTCGTCCAACCATTTTAGATCATTCTTCCGATGACAATACTTCAGCACCTAAATATCTCAACGGATCCTCTTATTGTTTTGGCCAGTGTAATATCGGTTGGTATTTTATATGCATATTTCTTTCATACATGATATACGAGGGCCTTCCACAAAGTAATTTCCGTTTCCATTTCTATCCGCGGCAGCGCTACGACCGCAGTTCCGAGCATGCGCGGCAGTTACTCCGTCTCTGTCAGCCATAATTGGAAATGGCGCTGCGTGTGAAATCAGATCTGTGTTGCGTTGCCTAAATGCAAAGAAAGATAAGCCAAAGGAAATTCATCGGCAAATCTGCGAGGCTTATGCACAAAATAAGGACAGTTGTGAGTAAGGCGGACAGCCGACTTCGGTTTATTGGGAGAATTTTGGGAAGATGTACTTCACCTGTAAAGGAGACCGCGTATAAAACGCTTGTACGGCCACGTCTTGTGTATTGCTCAAGTGTTTGGGACCCGCAGCAGATCAGTTTAAAGGAAGACATAGAGGCGGTTCAGAGACGAGCAGCTAGATTTGTTACCGGTAGGTTCGACCAATGCGCAAGTGTCACGGAAATGCTCCGGCAACTCAAATGGGGATCGATGGAATTTCTGTTGAGTAAATTTAGATGGCCGGAATTTGAAGCTGAGTGTAGAACGATCTTGCTGCCGCCTACTTACATTTCGCGTAGAGATCACAAAGACAAGATAAGAGGAATTAGGGCTCGTACAGAGGCATATAGGCAGTCTTTTTTTCCTCGTTCAATTTGGGAGTGGAATAGGAAATGAAATGCTTAGTAGTGGTACAGTGTACCCTCAGCCACGCGCCTTACGGTGAATTGCGGAGTATGTATGTAGATGTAGAAATGCTATGAGTGATTCAACGGTTAAAGTATAGGTCAGACTGTTTGCTACTTCCCGGCCTATCCTTCAGGAAAGGCTTTCCTCAGGACGCTTGGTATGTGTAGACAGCTAAAACAGCTGTACAGATTACTAATATAAGTTTTATTTACTTTAATTACAAAGTTACTCAACTTACAGTCTCTCTGTCTCTTCTTTTCTAGCGGTGTCGTCTTCTGTACGATGCTAGCTGCACTGAGTCCTAGTGACTGCCTATTTCGGAGCCGAGTTCAGATGGGTACTTCCAGATGCATGTCGGCCTAGATATAGCAGCTTGTAGAGGGCGGGCTTCTAGGTTTCTCCCTCCTGGAGTCGCGGCGCCGGCTTGTGATTGGCTGCCGGTCGTCCGCTGCCATCTGCACGATCGTTCTCTTGCGCCTGGCGTATGGCGTTGACTTTATGCCACAACACAGACTGCCTGACCTCACACGGTGAATGCGACCAAACAAACGGTAATTTCACTGGGACGTGTTCGATCATCCTCCATAGAGCCTGGACCTCGCTCATACTCCTAAAATCTGTCCTTGGTGGTCAACACTTCAACGATGATGACGAGTTGAAAGAACATGTAAGCACATGGTTGAATACACACGCGTCAACCTTCAATGAAGAATGTATACAGAAACTTGTGCCACGCTATGACAAGTGCCTACAAAATTTCGGAAGCTTTGTAGAAAAGTAGTTTAAAAGTTCTAGATTTTTTTACAATAAATACTTTTCTGTATCTGTACACGTTAGTTTTATAGAACCAAACGGAACTAATTTTGTCGACATACACAACGCCACTGTAACTGTTTGTGATTTAGGGGAACAATGGTCCACATTGAAAAATGTATTTAAATGCATATAATATATAAATAAGGAAGTATGTAGCTGCATGAATCAGCATTTAATATTTTATATTTCGGTCAAGAACGACCTCCAGCATTCGTAATTTAGATGTAGATTGTAGGTTCCTTTGACAGTATGCTGATGCAATAGCTCCATACCTAGCTATCATACAAAACCGCTCTCTCATCGAAGGTTCTGTAGCCAAAAAGTAGCACAGGCCACTACAGTGTTCAAGAAAGGTAACGGCAGTAATTCGCAAATTTACAGGTAGTTATGTACGCGCTAGTAAGAGAGAGTTGGTGACAGAAATTTCGCAAATATATTTTGCTTTTTTTTTTCATGATTTCCAACCCATCTCGTTTCTGTTATACTCTCTTCCCTACATCGCAAATCAACTGCCCTTTTATGAACTTTATATCATCCATCATTCCCCACAATGTGCAGAAATACTTCATAATTGGCCGCATATTTGTAGTGTAGGCAGTTTCTTTAATAAAAATGTTCAAATGTTTGTAGAGTCTATGGAACTTAACTACTGGGCCATCAGTCCTTAAACTTACAAACTAGCTTGTACTAAAGACGGCGCAAACATCCGAGGGGGGATTCGAACCCCTGACCGCAGCGGGCGTGCAGATCGTGACTGGCACGCCTCAGACCGCTCGGCCACTGCGGCCGCCTTTCTTTAATAGTTCTGGTGCATCTTATATGTGTTCTGCCAATGAAACGTAGCTTTTGGTTCACCATTCCTACAATACTTTCTGTGTATTTCTTCCAATTTAAGTTGACCGTGCTTATAATTAAATTGTAATAATGTAGCGAAGGACATCGTATAAGTAATCACATCGGAAGTAAAGGTTCACTAATTTTTATTACCTTTTTTACTACCACGTAACAGAACCTGCTTCTTTTAGTATTTTTCCTAGGAAACTTTATTTATGTACTCTTAAAAGACGGCCGTGCGAGAATGGCCGCGTGGTCTAAAGCATCTTCCTTGTATTGCGCGGCCGCTCCCCGTTGGAAGTTCGAGTCCTCCCTCGGGCATGGGAGTTCTGTTCTTAGCGCGTAAGTTGTTTATAACTCTAGGGACAGATAATCCCAGCAGTTTGATTTTTAAACATTTGTTGTTTCCAGAAAGTTCTAAGGTCTTCAGCTTGGTTTAAAATTCAAAAGAACATGTCTCTTCGCTACAACTTTTGCTTTATCTGAGTTTTGTTCCAATGACAAGAATATTTTCTCATATTGAAATCTTACATTTTCAATAAAAGAGCTCTTTTTACGTCTTACGCACCGTCTTTCAGTCGTGTAGTTTAGCAGAGGTTTTGTTGTGTGCCGGCCGCAGTGGCCGAGCGGTCTGCGGCGTACTAGTCACGGTCTGCACGGCCGCTGCGGTCGGGGGTTAGAATCCCCCCTCCGGCATGGATGTTTGTGCCGTCTTTAGTATAAGCTAGTTCATAAGTAGTTTGTAGGTTTAGGGACTGATGAACCTGTATTAAGTCCCATAAGCTCTACAAACATTTGAACATTTGAGTTGATCAAGATATACATGAATGACATAATCAAATCACTTCCAAGAAGACTAAAGGTCAACAAATAGTCGTAACAGCTGGTACTGAGTCAGTACAGTCATTTATTTACTAATGACCGGTTTCGATTATTTAAGTTACCATTTTTGAACAGTATCATTTACAATTACTGACCATCCGCGTGTACATATTTGACGATAAGTTAAAATGTGTAGCAAATTTTAATGTACTATAATCAGATTTTTAATGACTTCGTGCAAAGTTTGTACACAAACATTTTAACGTTTCTTGAAATAGGTAAAAATCGGATGATGACTAGTAGTAGATAATACTGATTAGAAGATGATGAATTAGGTAATCGAAACCGGTCATCAGTGAATAAATTACTGTATAACTGCGATATTGGCTGATTTCCTGTTGAGAGTTGTAAAAACTAGTTCTACTAGTGAAAAAATAAAAGAAATAAAATTAATTGAAATGTTTACAAATCTATGGGACCTAACTATTCTTGTCGTAAGGCTCTAGGCTTGCAAACAAGTTAAACTACCTCCAGCCTTTTTTTAGTTACTATATCAAATTTCTTTTAGCTAGTCGCCTTGGAACGTTCCGCCACTCTACCACTTCTTCTGGGCTTCTTTCTATTAGTCCATATTAGCTAAATGCTGGATTGCGATATGAGCCATGTCACATTAGATACATCTTTCCTTGTTTCTGTAAATAATGAAAGGAATTACATCGTGTTGCTGTATTAATAGTAGTCTTATATGTCGGGGAGGGGGTGGGCGTCGGAAAAATATTTTTAGTTGGAGAGGGTCACGTTGGAAAACACTGATATATACCATGTTTGACATACACAGGACAATTCTGAATTCCTTTACGGAAGGTGAATAAATTTCTGATTCGGAACGCATGTTCGAAACCGTTTGGATGTGATATATGTTAAAACAACGAATAAGTTTCAAATTTGGCGCTTCACAATATGCAAACAAACTGAAATAAGAAGCGTTCAATCAGTACCTGGTGTAATTATGACGTAACACACTACACTGGTGTCCGAAATTACAGCGACCTGTATCGAATTCACGACATAATTGTAATGTCCATCGTGCTGCATGTACATTCGTACTCCACAAGCAACCTTACGGCGTGTGTCGGAGCATACTCTGCATTACATTTCAAGTCGTGTATGGTTCGCAGGCAAAATGATTGCCTGCAGCCTTTGTGTAAGATTTCATCTCTAAAATTTTAATTTTGCGGTCGCTTCACGATATAACATGAGGGGAAACAAGATATTGGTAGACTCTTCAAGAAACTACGCTCCCGGAACTTTGACAGAAGCTCGTACTGAGATACAGCACGTCTCTCTAGCAGCGTCTGCCACTGGACTTTCCTAATAATCCTCGTAATGAAGCCTGCTTCTCTCCGTTGCTTCTCTATGTCTTCTGTTAACCCTTCCTATTACGGATCTCACAGTGATAATCAATACTCTAGCGCTGGCCGAACGAGACTCGTGTAACCTATTTCCTTTCATGACGGACTATACTTCCTGAGGTTTCTTCCAATGAATATGTCAGGCATCATCCTTACTCACGATCGCTTTTGTATAGCCGTTCCATTTTTAATAGCCCCTTGTGTCTAATGCCAGATATTTTATGGAAGTAAATACTTCCAGTTTTTGTCTGCTCCTACGTAGTTATAAAATAAAGGATTTTTCTTTCTGTGTAAACGCATCACTTTACACATGTCGAGGCTCAACTGCCATTCATGCACCAAGCGTCGATACGATCATTCTGCATTTCGTTACCCTTTCCCAGTATTACGATTTCTCATTAGATTACAGCATCATCCACATATAGCCTTATTGAATGTCCGATGTCATCTACCAGGTCACTAATATATACTGCGAAAAGCAGCTATCCTATAACGCTCCCCCTGGGTACGCCTGACATCACTTTAACGTCTGAAAACGTCTCTCCATTTAGAATGAAATGCTGCTAGCCGTTAGCTATAAACCATTCCAGTCACACATTAAGTCTGATAGTCGCTTGCCCTTTGTTCATCAGGCGACGGTGTGGAACTATATCCAACGCCTTGTGTAAGTCAAAAACACATTCTCTACCTGGTATTCTGTTTCTATTGCACAATGGATCTCGTGGATGAACAGCTTAAGTTGATATATACACCAACAAAGTGTCAGTATCATGCTGCGTCTTCAAATCCAAACTGATGTTTTTATGAGAATCGATTTATTATATGTCGTATTGAACACATTAATAGAAATATTAAACCAATAATTACATGTAATCCGTGGAATCCTGTTGCTACAAAGAATGTTGATCCATATACTGCATTTGCTATCACATGACAGTTGCTTTCGGAAACCATGTTTATTGCCACAAAGTACATTTCTGGTCTCCAAAAATGACTTAACACTGCAACATAAAAAATCTTCCTAAATTCTACAACTGACCGAGGTCAGAGATATAGACCTATACTTCTGCACATCTGATCTACAACCTTACTAAAAACGGAAATGAACTGTGGTTATTATTATTATTTTATCCTTAGGTGACGCTTCGCTCCACTAAAGACATATACTCTGCTGGTAGAAGGAGGCTAAAACTTCGTGTAAATTCGAATTGGTATCCCATCAAGTCCAGCGACCTCTCCTTGAGCGATTTCAATTGCTTTCTATCCCCCTGAGAATTATTTCAATAGCTACATTTTATAGTTCGTGCGATGGCAGGAATTACAGTGAAAATTGCTTCCGTGAAACAGCTTTGGAAAAAGCATTTAATATTTCGATCTTTTCTGTGTCAGCCTCTGTCTCAACACCATTAAGGTCACAGAGTGACTGAATATCTGTTTCCGACTCGTTTGCCAATTTGATTAAGGACCAAATGTTCTTAGGGTTTTTTGCCAATTCGGTACAGAATGCTCTGAAAGTCGTTTAACGCCTCTCACATGACAGAACACGCTAATTTTGGCATTCTTTGATTTTGACATGCTTGCAAGACAAGATGTCCGTGCACTCGTGTTGCTTACGGAAGATGGCATTCCGGATAGCGTACAACAATGTAAGTACGAGCTGACGCATCCGCCATTTTTATTCCGTTAGCTCGTAAGTTAAACATATTTCGGAGCTGTCCGATTTGCGTCATGGCACTGCAGCACGACATTATGGGTGGTTGTGTTGCTATGAACTACTCAATTCATTCCAGAGGTGGCTACAGAATGTTTAATTTCCCGAGAAATTCTGGGAGAAAAAAAGGATAATTAACTCTCGCCGCAAAAAGTGGGAACCCGGAACGAGCGCACAGAAAATATTTATTGTAATAACTTGAAACAATATTTATTAGCAGTAAAAATCATCTGTGATATTCGAACGTAAGTTTTTGTTTAACTCTTTTGAAAGTGCTACCTCTTAACAGAGAAGCTGCTTGTAGGGAATTAGAAGCCGAAAAATATTATAACACAGATAAACATCCCAGAACATACAGTTTTTAAGAGTAAAATTTGAGTGTCTTATCTATATCTATAAATGTGAATGTCTGTTCGGTGTACGTTTATCACGTCTGAATCACAAGACATAAAGAGCTAAAATTTTGTACAGTTACTAATATCTACCCGGGGAAGGATTTAGGCACGGTTTTATGGCGATCGGATAGCTATTTATCTCTATATATATATATATTAATGTGAATGTCTGTTCGGTGCACGCTCATCACGTCCGAACGACAAGATGCAGAGACTTAAATATTTGTACAGTTACTAATTTATACCTGAGGAAGGTTTTAGGCACGGTTTTATAGCGTTCTGATAGATGTTTAGTAATTTTAAGAATATAACGTGAAATGCAGAACAATAATTACTCTTTGAAAATTATATTTACTCTTTGAAAATGGTTTTATTGGTTGCATTGTTGCTTGAGCGTTGATAATGATGAAAGGTTGGAGTATATTATGATGGAAAGTTATCGGTGTATATAAAATTCTACGTGTGTGTGTGTGCGTGTGTGTGTGTGTGTGTGTGTGTGTTAATATTTAGCTCTGCAGCGAAAACTACGTAACTCAAACGAATGGTCAGTGTGTAATTGTTGTCCGAAGTCTCCCGTTGTACACCATAGCAGTTCCATGCCGATAGTTATAAGGGGCTGGAAGATATGGTGGTTGAAAGTCGTCACATTATAAAAAAAATTCGGACTGAAGGCCAGCGATGACGTTTGCGACTCTATAGCACGGAGGATACATGCAGCGAAACGTGATGCCACAGACCATATCTTTGGTCTATGCGTGCTACCAAGGAGGTTGGGAGACGCACTTACGTTCAAGAAGTGAAGCCTGCCTCCGCCATATTGCTAAGTTTTGGAGATGTGTTCGGATTGTAGAGCTGGTTTCTTATGTCACTTAAAACAGAAATAAAACGTCCGACAGCTTGTCCGTGACGTGCAACGTGTTAAAAGAGTGCAAATTATCCGTTAAAAATTAAGTTTTCAAATATATTATGATGAGTATTTATTACTATTTATTGGAGAAAGCATGTTGATGGAAAGTACATACTTTACAGTGACTGTCAGTTCAATGCATAAACAGTAAGAGGGTCGACTTAACACATAGTTTTAACGGAGAAGTAGCATTTCAAAACTGGCCAAGATGGCGGACAGGCTTCATTTAACGTATGTGCGTGGCATAGATAATGCCATCTCCCTTTATTCTATCCTCTTTGCGTGCTATAATGTCTTCAGCTCTTTCTCTGTAAGGATAAGCATACGAATAAGGAAATATAAGAATAAATAAATAAAGCAGTTAAAAAGAAATTTCTTTTAATACATTTCTTTAAAAAAAATCTATTCGACGTTTCGCGCATTACATCAAGTGATCGATCTGTAATATTATTACAATCATTATTGTTGAATTTCGTGATTGGATTAATCGAAACGAGTGCATTTTTACGTGTGATTTGATCTACACTACTTAGTTTCCTGATAAACGGTAAGTGCATAGACCTCTGTAATCTGATAGGAATATTTTTCAGTTCCGTTTTACCAGCGACATTTCCTCAAAATTGAGTGAAATTAATTACATTAATTTAATTGTTATTTCATCCTTCAAAACCAGTCTCATGGCACACTACTGAAAGATAGCTTACCTATCATAATCAACCAACACGCGAGCAGAGCTGCGGGTTTAAGCTTGTACACTATATTGAGAAATACACCACATCAAAAATTTTTGTACTGACATTGCACAAATTGGTAAGATACTTCTATTACGCTATTGCGAGAAAGTATTACAAACACTAAAACGGAAAATATAAATATACTGGGCAAAATGTTTAGTTACGGCTGTGTCAGCGTACTGTGCTGATAGAGGCAACCAACGTTGAATGCTGTTTGTGGTATTTCGAAATTTTAGCGTCATAACTTGTAGTATGCTATTTGAAAGAATAGTACCTGATGTTTTATCACAAAGTGTACCCTCAATTCCATTTCTTATTAGTAAATGCCGATATTGACGTTTATCTATATAATGTCTGCGGCGGCGTAGTGAGCTAATGTTGGCAACGAAATGTTTGCTTTACAAGAATTATTAAATTACTGACAACACAAGCGTACTGTTACATACAAAAACCTGTCAACCTTAGAGAAGGAACGGAATTACTTATTTATTTCATTGTCAACACAAAGGACTCAATCTATACGATTAGGTTTTGAAGCAGCATTCAACGGTTGTTGCCAACATCCGGCACCGGGTGACTCTATGACCGTAAACTTTAGCTCCTGTACACTAATGTTGTTTTTCGTATCAGTGTCCATAATACACTTTGAAACTTCCTCAATAACGTAATAGTACATTCAGAAATGTGAGTACAAAAATCCGATTTGGTGTATTTGTCACAGCAGACAACAAACACTTATTGCAAGACGGCAAACAAACCTCTCATATTGACAGTCATTATTAAAATAAAAACCAAGATCGCTTAAAACTTTTATCTAGTTGACCACTTTCGGCAGAATTAAACGTAGTACGCGATTTTTATCACAGAAATATTGCCGCGAGAGCCCACGTCCACCCATTTCCGGCGTGGCGCAGGGGATAGCGTCACGGACTGTGGTGCTGAAGTTCGCCGGTTCAATCCCGCCCCCCTGCAAAAATTTATTTCTTTGTATTTAACAATTCCAGAATGTTCTGCATCTTTCTTATGTTCACTTGTAATTCTACTTGTTTCTTATGTTAACTGTTCTTTTCATTTCTGGTAAATTCTGTTTGTGTATAAATAGCAGAGCACTCTGCCCGAGAGGCAATCAGTGCTGCGTGTATGTTAAGTTCGTAATAAACCTACTTTCTGTATAAATGCTGTGTTCAGTTGCCTTCGAAGTCAAGCCTGCTCCCATTTCAACGTGACAATATATATGTTGCTTGCACTTTTTGTTCTATATTTGGGCAGCAAAGAAAAGCTGCAATAAGTAAAGGAAACGCGAGATTTGTGTGTGTAATCCACATATTGATGTAAACAAGAGCGGAATGCAAGCTCGAAGTAGCTCTATGCTGGACACATCTAAAATCTTTCACTTAACTTGAACAAAACAACACTGTTCGCATAAGCTACGTGCTATGTTTGGCATTAGCATAGGACAGAATGAAAATGGCGGATGCGTCAGCTTATGTTTTTAGGAGCTCTAATGCCATCTGTGACATCAAGACACATATCGTATAGGGTAGCGTTAGCTGGGTAATCGGACATCCACAAACATTGAACCATCTTCACTGGTGGTGCAGTATGGCAAACATGCAACATTCGGCCCAAAGTTTTAGAGAGTTGACTACATAGTAAACTCTAAGCTAATTCTGTACTACCGATTGGAATGAAACTCTGACAGCAGTTAACCGTGCTGGAAGCGGAGAAGATCTGTGTCAGCAGAAATTTGTTATGTCACACGTTATACAAACATTTTAACGAGGTGTTTTTTTCAGTAGTTGGTAACATAACCGAACAGGGCTGGTGCGTCGATCTCCGCTGTCAGGACCCCCGGCTAGCCGTCGCTCATCTGTCAGAGTGGGAGCCCGCATAATTAACAGCGTCGTTAATTAAAAGCACGACACACCGCCCCCCCCTCCTCCTGCTCACCTCCCCCCAGCACCACCCCTGCTGTTCACAGATCCAACCCCTGCCCCTTTTCTCCACCAGACCCCACCGTACCTGGAGGACGAATGCGAAATTGCAGCGCAGACAGGAAGCGGTTTAATAAAGAGAAATGCACGTCACAGCAGGTATTTGGGAATTTCCTCCGAATATCCTGAGCACAGCTACTTCTGTAATATATCTGGCGGAAGTCGATTTCAGATTGCCCCAATTGTGTCTTAACCTTCATCGTAACTCTGAAGAGATTAATTACCGGTTCCATGCCTCGATTCTGTTAAATCTCTTATTGCAGCCATTGTGAGGTGTAAGCGTGTCTCGGTTCTTTCTTTTGCTTTTTATTCTTATTTTGCATAGCAAAATAATATTTTTGGACTTTAACAGTTGTAATTAAGAAGCCAGATGACGGGGATTCCTCAGATCCGAAAGCAGATAATGTTTAATTAACACCTGAGAGGCTATTTTAGAGGGCTTTGGGTACCTGAATTTCTCTGAGTCGTGCAAAAATCTCGGGTCACCTGAGGTTGTCAAAGGCGCCCGTGATGTCAAAGATAATGGCAAATACATATTTATTATTTGTATCCTTCACTATTAATTGTGCCCGATTTATTGCATCATTAATATTCTTTTCATGGAACCAAAATTCGTGTGGGCTTAAGCCGATGAGCAATCTGTGGCATCGCAAGCGATCGCTTTAAAATCGCTCCTGGACATACTTCATGATCTAGCCAGTCTATGGCACAATACTATTGTAGTATTCCCCGTCCATGTTTCCTCTTGCTTCCAGCATTACCTGATCTGCAACGGAGGATCGAGTACTTTATTTTTATCAAAAATGTTCAAACGTTTATACATCTAAGGGACTTAACTGCTGCGATTATTAGTTCCTAGGCTTAGAAACTACTTAAACTAACTTATGCTGAGGAAAATACACACACACACACCCATGCCCGAAGGAAGACTCGAACCTCCGACAAGGACCAACCTCGCTTTCCGCAGCGAGGCGCCTTAGAGCACTCGGCCATTCCACCGCAGCGGTCATTTTTCCCTTTAGAATGAATTCATCATTTTTTTATCGAAATGGTGTCTGGGAAATCTCCGAAAGAACAGACACCATATTCACTCATGTCTCAGAGAACATACATCATAAATATTACTCAATAAGTGCACAAAAAACATCCTATTTCTTGCAGAAATACTGATAATGCAACGAGCAAGGGGAAGAATGGACGGAGCCACTACAATAGCAGTGTGAGATTGGTTCAGACTATAAGCAGGTCGGGAAGCTTGTGCGGATTGTCAGTGGATAAGCGTCTCGTATCACGAAACGGAAAATCCGGGTTCTGCTTCATGTCGGGCATAAATTTCAACCACTTCTGCTAAATTTATTTCGACGATCTGAAACAATCACTATGTCAAACAAATATCTAGGACATAAATGTATGGGTCATAATTTAACCAATGATGTCTGATCTTTCGGATGATTTTAATTACTAGCTAAACACGATCCGTGGCTCACAGTGACTCACAATCAGTGAGACTTACCGAGAAATATATCACTCGAATCACTACCTCGATTTGAATTGATATGACTACGTGGAAAGAACCAAACATTAGAAAAAAGATGTTTTCTGCGAAAATCAGATTTGGTAAAGCCAACGGATTAAAACAGTTCTTTGTTTGACCTTTTTCTACATAAATACAAATATCAGGTTGTCAATAACAAAAGCAATCATTTTCAAAATTCTATCTATCAACTCCCGCTCTCTGACCACTTTTCCTTCTATTAACTTCCTCCCAATTCTCCGCCATATCCTCCTCCCCTATCCACCATGGTCTCTGCCCATATTATCCGTCCCTTACTTTTGACTTCAGTCCTCTCCTCCCTTTCCTCTCTTACCGTCTCCTCCTCCCTCTCCCTGTACGTTTCGCCGTGTCGCAATGGCCACGCGGTCTGCGACGCTATGTTAGGGAATACGTGGCCGCTCCCGTTGCAGGTTCGAGTCCTTCTCCGGAATAGGTGTGCGTGTTGTCCTTAGCATAAATTTGAAAGCCTAGGGACAGATAAACCTACAAAATTTGTCCCTTACGTTCATATACCATTTTCATCGTCACCATCATCATTAGAGACTGATTAGGCCTTTCTACTGTTGTCCTAGCGCATAGTCCCCCTAATAATAATCCTCCATGATCCCATATTTAGTGCTAATATTTATGCCTCGTCTGACGTTAAGCCTTTAGTTCAAAATCATTTTTGACCGAATCTATGTACTTTCTCCTTCGTCTACCTCGACTACTCTTATCCTCTACTGCCGAATCCATAAGCTCTTTCGGAACCTTGCTTCTCCCATGGGTGTAACACAACCCCAACATCTCAGCCTGTTCGCTCTAACTGCTTCATCTATGGTGTCCATTCCAAGGTTTTCTTTGGCTTCCTCATTGTTAGTACCTGCAATCATCCTTACTACTTTCATATTTGTAACCCCAACTTTACTAATATGGTAACCTGTATCCGCCCAGATTTCACTTCCATACAATAAATTTGGTCGGAAGATCGAGCGGTGCACAACTTAGTCTTGGTACTGACTTCCTTCTTGCAGAAAGGAGTAGATCTTAGGTGATCACTCACTGCATTTGCTTTCCTACACCTTGATTCCAGTTCTTTCGCTTCCTTGCCATCCTGTGAGGAAATACATCCTAAGAACTTGAAACTGTCCGCCTGTTTCTTCCTCCTACTTGGCACTCAATCTGTTTAAATCTCTTTCCCACAGACACCTTCATACCACAACCCTTACACCTCCAATCTACTGTACATGTACATCTACATGGGATACTCTGCAAATCACATTCAAGTGCCTAGAAGAGGGTTCAACGTTTATACTATTCGTCTCCCATTCCACTCTCGAATAGCGCGCGGGAAGAAAGAACATCTGAATCTCCCCGTTGGAGCTCTGATTTCTCGTATTTTCTTCTGATGATCATTTCTACCTATGTAGGTGGGAGTCAACAATATATTTTCGCATACAGAGGAGAATGTTGGTGATTGGAGTCTCGTAAGTAGAGCACGCCGCAGCGATAACCGCTGTTGTTGTAATGATTCCCATCCGAGGTTCTGTATAATTTCCGTGACGCTGTCCCCCTGTATCGTGAAAATACAAATGGAGCTGGCCTTCTCTGGACTCTTTCGATGTTCTCCGTCAAACACACCTGATAAGAATCCCACACCGGGCATTAAAACTCAAAATGAGCGTTGTGTACTCACTCTCTTTAGCATCTTTCAAGCGTTCTGCCAATAAAACGACTCTGGTTCGCCTTTCCTACTACATTATCTACATGTTCTCTCCAGTTTAAGTCTGATGTAGTAGTAATTCTTAGGTATTTTGTGGAGTTTGCGGCCTTGTTTTATCTTGTAAACAAAGTTTAACGGAATTATATTCGTACTTCTCATAATTTAGAGTCAATTGCCAATTTTACATCGTACTGATATCTTATTTAAATCGTTCTGCAGTTGGTTTTGATCTTCAAATGACTTTAGTAGACTATAAATGACGGTGTCATTTGCAAACAACCTAAGAGAGCTGCTCAGATTTTCTCCTAAATCGTTTATCTAGCTCTGTAATATTAGATCGCAACACAAATAAGTCGTCTGTATATGCTAAACTATTTATTTCGTTTTCGCCTATATTAATCATACCCAGCCAGTCAACATATTGTCCAGAAATATTATGAGCTCAATTTACCACAATGACTCCCTGTCACGTAATTTTGTAGAAAATCAGAAGAGATTATGGCCATATGTGAAGTATACTAACAGCAAAACACAATCAATACCTCCACAACGCGACAGCAATGGTGATGGTACTGAAGACTTCTGCCAAAACAGATTTGCTATAGACAGCTTTCCGAAATTCCTTTATCATAAGTGTATAGCACATGTTAGCCCTCTATTATAAAATATAATAGAGGGCTAACATGTGCTATACACTTGACCATCCTACAGGAATGTTCTGGGGGGAATTTTAAATTTATTTTATATTTGACATATGTCTTTGACAGTGATTATTTTAAAAGGAATGTTTTAGTTTTACTTCCTAATAAGTTTTTTAAAGATACGGTGAGTGTGAAGATAGTGTTCTCGTTTATGTTTTATCAAAATGTTTGATGAATATTAATTCCATTTTCTTGCTGTAGCCAACGATAATGACGAAACGACGACACGCGTAAGGCCTCAATAAACTGAAATTTGTGATCAAGACTCTAAAGTTTATTTGAACTCGAATTTATTGCTCCTACTGTTATAATTAGTGTGCTACGGAATTATACCGTTACGGAGGTACACGACAATGACAATTCGTTGTAATACTATTTGTCGTGTTTTAAAATCAAGTAGCATATATTGGTCAAGCCGTGACATATCTCCATAACTTTCTAACCCTTTTCATTTTCTAAGACATGCTGAAACCTTAGAAGTATTATCTGCAATAGTCTATGTTGTTTATTACATATGTTCTATTCGTTGCTTGAGTGTTTCTCCAATTGCCATAAATGGCAACGAATCTCGATCTTGAAATCGTACGGTATGTGAAGTAGGCTGACAATAGTCTATACAACCTGGAGAATATAGGTATTATACATGTGAAAACTGTCATCAGACACTATAACTATATTCAATTAAAGAGAGGAAATTCAATTATGGTAACGAGTAACATTACATACTTCCTGCACTTCAGCTCAGATCAGTTCAGGTAATGGGTTGTTTAATGTAGTTGGTATGATCTAAGGTGAATTTCAGATCATTGCCGTGGTTCGGAACCCACGTTAAACTGTAGGTCCCCCTATAACTGGCTGGGTAAGTCAGTTCGAAGGTCGGAGGAAGGCAACGGCATACCACCTCCCAACAGGACCATGCCTAGTAAAGCACTGTGGTGTTCAAACCAATCTTCGGATTGTAGACTGCTTTAACTTTACCTTAACCAAACAATGTTTCTGAACAAGTTATTCGCTGCTGAAACTGTAGGTGAGTCCAGCACGTAGTTTTTCGTGATAATCTTCGCTGTCGTATGACTACCACTAACTATTTTACGCGGCTTCTGTTTCGTAAACAAACTGTGCAGTGAGTCCGCCAGATACGGATAACTGCTGCTGCACGGCGCTGCGGTATCCAAATGTAATGAGGAGCACGTCCCGTGAGGTGTAGCAGGTCGTTTCAGAGCGTGCAGGAAACACGTCTTGCGTGATTTACGATGAGGAACACGTCCCGTGAGAGGACGGCTTAACGGAGGCCGCAGCGTGCTGTCGGGCTGATGGGCGGTGCGTGGGGTGTGACTGCAGTAGTAGGGGGTTGCAGGATCCGAGCATTCCGGCTGCGCGCTGGGCGGTGCTGGGCGAGCTCTCGTCTTAATGCAGCTGTAGCGGGATCCCACGGCACGTTGTAATTTTTCCTACCTGTTGACCATTTTCCGGAAAATTGTATTCTGATGAAATGTTTTCGAGCATTGACGCCGTATCTGGTTGCTTGACAAAACACCTTGGCTTCCTTGAAGTCAATGATGTGGCCTCCCCTGGTACTACGCCCTGCCTCTTCTGATTTCTGTCTCAGTCGCACAAGTCGTCAAGCGTTTCAAATACAGTTGTGCGTTCTGTTGACAACATTCGCAGGTGGTCCTGTATGTTCTTGGTACATTCAGTTTGAAAATGTCTTTCGCAGACACAAGACATACTTTCTTCTTCGGCAATGGCTGGGTATTTATATTAAGAGAACCAGGAAGTGCTTCGCAATTGCTAAATATGTACTATAAAAAGATATAAATCCTCACTCCAAACCCTAATCTCTCTGTCCATCTCACGTCTATTTCTTACGTTACACTTTGGGCTCGTAGGCCTCTCTATCCTGTATCAGCTAACGGGAAAACCGGTGTTGTTAAGGTATTTATTTATTCCAACATTCATTTAGTTCATGTGCTCCTCCTCTTGTGCCGTTACAATAACGTACAATACACATTTGGGTCGCAAAGCGCACTAAGATCAAAAGGTGTGACGACTGTACAGGCAATCAGTCGCTTCGAGAATGTAAGCCTCGCCCAGCTTCACATCGGCCGGCGTAACACCACATGGAGAACACGTTAACGGACTTGACGTCATGTTCAACAGCTCTTTTTCCCGCCGAGAAACGGCATTGTCTTTATTTTTAGATACTACTCTGAATTAGTTACAGATTAGCACGAAGAATCAAATGAAAGAGGAGAACAACGTGGTTCAGATGATGTACTGACATCATTTATATTGAAACTTCCAGGCAGATTAAAATTGTGTGGCGGAACCGGGACTCGAACCTGGGACCTTTGCCTTTCGCGGGCAAGCGCACTACCGACTGTGCTATCCCGACACGACTCACGATGCCGCCTCACAACTTTACTTCCGCCAGTACCTCGCCTCCTACTTTCCAAACTTCACGGAAGCTCTCCTGCGAACCATGCAAGACTAGCACTCCTGGAAGAAAGGATATGGTGGAGACATGGCTTAGCCACAGCCTAAGGGATGTTTCCAGAATGAATCTTTCACTCTGCAGCGGAGTGTGCGCTGATATGAAACTTCCTGGCAGATTAAAATTGTGTGCCGGAACCGGGACTCGAACCTGGGACCTTTGCCTTTCGCGGGCAAGCGCACTACCGACTGTGCTATCCCGACACGACTCACGATACCGCCTCACAACTTTACTTCCGCCAGTACCTCGCCTCCTACTTTCCAAACTTCACAGAAGCTCTCCTGCGAACCATGCAAGACTAGCACTCCTGGAAGAAAGGATATGGTGGAGACATGGCTTAGCCACAGCCTAAGGGATGTTTCCAGGATGAATCTTTCACTCTGCGGCGGAGTGTGCGCTGATATGAAACTTCCTGGCAGATTAAAATTGTGTGCTGGAACCGGGACTCGAACCTGGGACCTTTGCCTTTCGCGGGCAAGCGCAAGTTGTGAGGCGGCAGCGTGAGTCGTGTCGGGATAGCACAGTCGGTAGTGCGCTTGCACGCGAAGGCAAAGGTCCCAGTTTCGAGTCCCGGTTAATCTGCCAGGAAGTTTCATATCAGCGCACACTCCACTGCACAGTAAAAGATTCATTCTGGGATTATTTATATTGATTTTATCTCAAAAGATATCCAGAAAACTAATATTTTTTCACTTGGAAAAATCCAGAGGCAAAACCAATTGAACTACAGTAATGAGCAAGTGCTCAAATGAAAGGTCTCATCGAGACGCAAAGTTTGTTATAATTATATCATCTGTAACTTTTATATTGCGCATAATTATGAACTTTTAAGGAAAACAATAATGATGTGTTATCAACAGTGAATACAAGAGAGATTCACAGCCGCGTTGGAGTAGCCAAGCGGTCTAAAGCGCTTCGCTGCGGATCGCACGGTTGCTCGCCGTTGGAGCTTCGAGTCCTCCCTGGGGCATGGGTGTGTGTCGTGTCCTTTATGTTAGTTTAACTTAGTTTAAGTAGTTTGTAAGCTACGGACTGATGACCACGCAGTTTGGTCCGATAGAATTACAAACATTTGAACATTTTGGATTTCGAGATTCACAAGCAGCGAGGCAGTGATAAGTTGCACGTGTGGTAAACACCTGTTTAGAATATATTATTTTTATTTTATTATGTATGTGTAAATTATTTTGTTTATCGACCGTAATTTGTTTAAATTTATTAGCACAGTAATACTTAACAGTGCATTGGAGAGAGGACTGGAAAATCTACCCGATAAACACTTTAACTAAGTGATTCCTTAAATATTTATTTTGCAGCAGCCAAAAGGCTAATTTATCGGACATGCTGTAAATACTCTTTTGTTTAACTTCAGATTTTGGGGGTATTATTAATGTAAGAAGCCAAAGTTAATTATATATTTGCATTAGAATTTTAGCGATGACCTTACGATGCCATTATATCAACAATTTCGTTATTATTTAAAAGGTTTGGTACACTACTGCAAGAATCCTAAAGCTCGTAATAGTCGACCACTGTACTTAACAAGAGCCTTGCTTTGTCACTAAAATTAGCAAATAAGGTCCGTGTGAACTACAAAGCTACAAAGCCTTGTTCCCTGGCCCAAACTGAGAACTGACTCGTTTCAATTACTTCAATAACAGGAAGTTAATACTACAGTGTTCAATATACATAGCACCTCACAAGTTATTACACACAGACATTAATAAGCAAGCCACCACAATTAAAGTTATTTTAGAAAGGTGGCTAGGAAACATTTAGCATCTGATCTTATTTTCAGCACTTGTGAAACAATATTAAATAAAAGAGGGAAGGTGCTCTAAAACTACAATTTATAGGCAACTTACGGATTATGCTGAACATAAACTTGTTTATTCAGATAAAAACAAGCAAAATGGGGAACCAATTTTGTTATAATAATAAAAATGCATCTCTTACATGGATTAATGCGGACGGAGCCCAGCCTAAATTATACATGATTAAACGCTACTGGGGGGAACGATTCACAAACAACACTCATTCTCTCACACACTCGCAATGCCACAGCGAAACTCACCAAAAACAGCGTGCTGAGACGAGGCGGAAGCAGGCGCCGATATCGTAGAGGAAATTCAGCAAGTCTGAGGTAGCACAAAACACAATATACAAACACTTTGAAGCTGGATCTGGTCTGTCGTGCCTGTTTTAATATGGTGCGGGTGTATAGCAAGTTAAATTTCATCTGTATTGGACCGCGAGCAAATACGCTAACGGTGACAAACAGCTACGTTACATAGACGCACTCCACTGAAGGTGAAGTGGTTGAAAGTCAGATTCATTATAGAAAATCACGGCGGATTCTTAAGTTGCAGTCTGTTAGAAATCGACCTAGATACTGTTTTTATAAGAGAAGTGGCGTGAACTCAGGCGACTAGCTGCATACCCCCGGAAATCGGAACTCGGACCCACGTGGTTCCGAAAACCGGAAAAAAATGAATAAATTCAGTTTCCGAAAAAAAAATTAATTAACTACTGCATGAAATGCTTAGAATTATATAAGGAAGCGAATCGAATACAGCTACACGCGATAGGGGGTGATTACCGAGACGGATGAAGTCCAATTTCAGAAAAACCATAAAAATGAAATAATCACAAAGTCGGAAAAATAAAATAAGAAATACGGCATGCAACCAATATAAATGTTCATAATTACAGAAGGAGCGCAAGATATGCAGCTACACGCTATAGGGCGCGATTACAGAGACGGATGAAGTCCAGTCTCTAAAGCTTGTAAAAGTTTAATAATTACAAAGTCGCAAAAATAAAAATAACAATTACGGCATGCAGCCCATAGAAATGTTTAGAATTACATAAGGAAGCTCTTGAAGGAGGTTGTACAAGGCTCAGAGAGAATTACTGACACAGACAGAGTTCCTACTATCAGTCGGAGAAGAAACAGCAGAATTAAAATCGGCGGGGAGAGAAGATAGCGAAATATTAGTGGAAATCATAAGGACACCCTCAAAGTTACTTGCCTGATGGGCATGGAACAAACAAGAGTGGAAACTGAAGGCCTTGTTCTATGGACCAACCACGTGGAACACATATCACTCACGGAAGGAAACGATGAGAAGAATTTTACATGCCCTGTATAAAATGAACATATCACCTATTACAAATCGGGCCCCACAAAGCTAGAAAGTATTTACACAGAGTTCATACACCGCCACGTGATCACAAAAGGTTTTAACATATCAGGCCGTTATCAAACTGCAACCAGAATCACACACATCGCGTTTATCTATTGGAAACCACTGAATTGAAAAACGAGAACATATTTCCGCACACGATCGGAGAAAATGATTCTAAGTTCACGAATCAAAGTTAAACGTGGTAGTCTATGAAACGCTACCATCTCCGGAAACAGGAGCAGAACCAATCTTACCTCACCAGACGACCAGCCGAGAATGAATCGCCGTGAGGCCACCAAGCCGCGGGAAACCGACCGGAAAATCCCTGAAAAAGCGTTGGGGAGGCCGGAGAGCCAGTACACTCGCGCTGGTGTAGGTCCCTAATTAGTCCGCAACCAAAGGGTGTGGAAACCTCTTTGGTCACCTCAGCAGCTATCGACTCTGAGCCAGAGAGATAGCCAAAGCGAGCTACCACTCCCCACATTCAAACAGCCATAGATACTCGCACACACTTAAAATGCAACAACTAAACATTCTCACAGGGACAGTGGCGTAGCGGAGAAGCAGTACTTATGTCACATTAATTAATATGATAATAAATTATTAACATAACAAAATAACAAGAACCTAGCAATATTAACTAATATTTTAACACATGAATAGAAAAATACTATTCCTCAAGCCTTCAAAAGAGTGGGGTTTAAGTTTTAACAAAGTGATAATCTAGCGACATCAAATAAATCATAAATTTACAGAAACTATAGAAAAATTTATGGAAGACGACAGACGGTCGTCTTTCATCACCCCTTCGTTAACTGAAAATTTTGTTGTAGGCTGAGGTAATTATATTACATCATATACAGTAAACTTTTCAAAACTAAGATGTGGTTGCCTTATGGGCGACATATACAGCTGGGGCACGTCACACAAAAAATACACATTGAATAATAATAATTGCCATAAAAACTAAATCAATGGAGATGCAGATGTGAGACCACGGGATTGGTGCAATGTGTGTAACAATGCAAAATTTACAAGGAAACATGGATAGATTAATCATAAATATAAAATATACATGAGGTTGAAACACGAAAAATTTAGATCGCAATCTTGAATGTGTCCTGTAATGCTAAAACAGTGGAATCCAGTGAGACGATAGCTGTGCAACAAAGCCGCAGAATCCGTCGCGCTGGACTCTGAAACATTTTCGGACGCATGAAGACTTTAATTTTGAACAGCAATTGGAACTCAGATAGTTTTCGTCGCTTTCTGACCCTTTATATATATATATATATATATATATATATATATATATATATATATATATATATATATAGGGTGTTTCACTAAGTGTGTTTGCCTCTGTAACTTACAAATTAATAAGTGACAGGAAATTTTAATGCGGTAGGTCAACACAAGACATGTTACACTTTCTGCGGACTATGAACATAGTTTATTGTATCATTTTCCAAAGAGTTACACCACAAAGATATAATTTTTTAAATGGAACAATAGTTATTTCAATCGTGCATTGGATTCGTTGAAACCAGCTGCGTCCAAATCAATTTAAACTACATTCCTATTACTGTTAGTTTGGGAGCTACAATCCTTCGAAGTTTAGGGGGCGGAGGCTACAACAGCGTAGCTGACTGGCTGGCGGTCATGAGACAGTGGGCCGTGCCCCAGGCGATAGCCACTCGGCCAGTGAGCTACGCTATCGCAGACTCCGCCGCTGGAACTTTGAAGGGCTGTAGCTCCCAAACTAACAGTGATAGGAATGTAGTTTAAATTGATTTGGACGCAGCTGGTTTAAACGTATCCAATACACGATAGAAAAAACTATTGTTCCTTTGAAAAATTATATCTTTGTCGTGCTCCGCAGAAAGTGTAACATTTCTTGTGTTGACCTACCGCATTAAAATTTCCCGTCACCTATTATTTTATAAGTTACAGAGGCAAACACAGTTAGTGAAACACCCTGTATATATATATAGTAAGATTATCCAAATTATTAGATATTTATATAGCTATATTGGTAGCAATATTGTGGGATCGAGCTAGTCATATCAGACGGTGTCTAACGAATTTAGTGATTCTCACCAGACATAATAATGCAATGGGCAATAAACAATTTTAGTAAAAACGCAACCCACATGTTGTAGTCAGTTATTTAGTAGATGCCGTTTGCAAAATTTCGTCAAGATCAGAATACAACTGTAGACTGAAGTCGAAGTCTGTTGTAAAGAATCCTACGCCATTCACTGTACAATATTTGTTTTGAAAGTGCACTAAATTTTACCAGTCAGATGAACTGTATGACAGCGAATAAATCTCGAATCTAATTCGAAATTACCATAATTACCAATCCCATTTATATCAGTTTTTCGGCGTCACCTACTGGGTCTAGTTGTAAATCCAAACGATCAAGTAACCCACTGAAACACACAAACACAAAATTCCATCAGCAGCGATTTAGGCATAGACACAGTTGTTTTGAAACTTTTGCTTTATGCTACGCACATTACAGATGTTAGAATCTTTCGGGTCATTTTACTGAAAATAATACAAAGCCCAATTCGAATTAAATGAAATACACGATAAATATATAAAACACATAATAGTGTCTATGTAAATTTGGAAAATGCATGTAACGTGACAAAAATATAGCATAAAGGAAAGGTCTGAAATCGTAAAAAGGGGCCATCCTTTGGAAGCATATCCAAAATCGACAGGTAAAGGATACGTTCCACGTTCCGGCCCTTGATGAGTGAGTCGGATCAGATAATGTGTTATTGTGGCTCAGTTGTAAAACGTTGAACTAACAATTTAGTAAACCGTTTAATACCGTCACCTTACTATATAATACATAAAGCAGAGTGTCCGTATGTTTGTACGTGTTGCAGACAAATATACAGATTTGTTCCAATCTTTATGAAATTTTGTACATGTAAGCTTCAATCCATGAGAACGATAGCCGTAAGTGTAAGAATCACATACGATAATATATAGTTCACGAGATATGACGTCATAAACAATGAGATGCGCGAAAAACTGCTGCATTTTGCGACAATACTGCTCATTTTCTCCTAAACCACTGGACCGATTTCAACCAAATTTGGTACGCACATTCCTTACGGTGAGGTAACAACTTCACAGCGTTAAGAATCACATAAGACACATGGTTCAGAAAATGTAATGTCATAAGCAATAGGAATCGCAAAAACTGTCACATAATGCGGCGAGACTTTATAAATGCACTATATGACTAAGAGTACTTAGCGACTTGCAACAAACTTTAAACGTAATTTCAAACATTTATCAAACATTACCTCGCTGACAACCATAGCAAAATGATGAAAGGAAAAAAGTTTCTCGCATACTACTTTTCCGCCGTTTATGGAGTAAAACTACGCCATTCGGTACGACGTAACAATTTATAATACAAATTGTAGCCGCAGCAAATTTTACAGACAGAATACACACATATAATTGAATGAACCTTCTAAATTGTATCACACTATGACACATTTCATGAAGTATGAGTACGTAAACAGTAACATTTCACTGTTCATTGATTAAAATTACGGCTTTCTCTATGACGTTACAATTAATATTTCCTACACTACAAATTGTAGGGAAAAAAAAAGATCAAATGTGTGTGAAGTCTTATGCGACTAAACTGCATGGTTAGCAGTCGCTAGACTTATACACTAATTACTTGACAGACGTAAACTAACTTACGCTAAGGATAACACAAACACCCATGCCCGAGGAAGGATTCAGACTATGACTATGACTATGACTATGACTGGCGCGCCGCAGACCGCTCGGCCACTGCGGCCGGCAAATTGTAGGAGCAGGAAATTTTACAGATAGTATACACGCATATACGGGAGTGTACCTTCTAAATTGTATCACAGTACCACACGTAGTTCTTGAGATATGAGCACATAAACAGTAACGTTCACAGAAAACCGCCCCATCACACACCAAGTTTTAATCTATTTCTTCTTTACTACTACTTGTATTCCCAATAGATTTTACAGACATACAGCCCTTATACAAATGAATATATACTCGAAAAATGGCAGATATAAATAAATAAATACCTGGGCAACGCCGGGTTTTCAGCTAGTCTTCTAATATATAAAGCAGAGTGTCCGTATATTTGTACGTGTTGCATACAAATCTACAGTTTTGATCCAATCTTTATGAAATTTTGTATACGTAAGCTTCAGTCCACGAGGACGGTCGCCGTGAGTGTAAGAATTACGTACAGCACATAGTTTACGAGATATGACGTCATAAACAATGATATTCGCGGAAAACAGCTGCATTAAGCGACAATGTTGCTCATTTTCTCCTAAACTACTAAACGAATTTCAACCATATTTGGCACACATATTCCTTACTTGAGATAACGATTGCCATATGAGTAAGAACCACATACCACATATGGTTCAAGAGATATAGCGTCAAAAGCGATATGAGTTGCAAGAAACTGCCACATAATGCGACGAGACTTTATAAATAGAATATATGAGAATGACAGTACTTAGCGACTTGCAACTGACTTTACACATAATTTCCAACCTTTATTAAACGTTTTATCGCTGACAAATAATGGCAAAATGATAAAAGGAAAAAAGTTTCTCGCTTACTACTTTTCCTCTGTTCATGGAGTAAAACGACGGCATTCGGTATGGTGTTAAAATTTATAATTTGTACAATACAAATTTAGCCGCAGGAAATTTTACAGACAGTATACACACATAGAAGAGAATGTACCTTAGTAATTATATTACAGTACGGCACGTAGTTCATGAGAAATGAGCACATAAACAACAATGTTCATGGAAAAAACCCATCACGCACCAAGTTTTAATGTGTTACTTCTTTACTACGGATTGTATTCGCAACAAATTTTACAGACATACGGCACTTATATAAATGAATATATACCTACAAAATTATACAATTGTGCATCATATAACTCAATAAATATTTGGACGTACGCATTTTATATGTCAACTGCACTTTTAACTTTGTACATTATCCGAGACAGCCTTATTTCTTATTTATTCTCCAAGAAATATAGCATGTTTTTAAGGAAAGGAAATGGACAGAGAGAGAAGGGATAGGAGAAGTAATACCCCAAGGCTGGAATAAATAAATAAATACCCGAGAAAAGCCGGGTTTTCAGCTAGTCTAATACATAAAGCAGACTGTCCGTATATTTGTACGTGTTGCATACAAATCTACAGTTTTGTTCCACTCTTTATGAAATTTTGTACACGTAAGCTTCAATCCATGAGGACGGTTGCCATAAATGTAAGAATCACTTACAATATATAATTCACGAGATATGACGTCACAAACAATGAGATGCGCGAAAAACTGCTGCATTTTGCGACAATGCTGCTTACTTTCTCCTAAATCATTGAACCGATTTCAACCAAATTTGGTACACACATTCCCTACCATCAGTTAACAATTGCTACATGGATAAGAATCACATACGGCACATGGTTCAAAAGATATTACGTGATAATTGTCTTTCTTTGCAGGTACTAACCAGAGAACTAAGAAGTGTGTTTCTGGCTGTAAAGTTTTTCCACTGAATCCAGAACATTGACTTACATTGGTTTCGGATTTGGCCTGCAGGGAAATCATATATTGCCTGTCTTCTGGGACAATCTTCCAAGCGATCTTTCTTCTCTGTGCAAATAAAACACTCAAAAGACGACATTGAATTTTGTTTGATCCTTAAGTTTTCTTTCGAAATGAGGCATGTGCTCCTCATGTGGTTATTAATTGTGTAATACACTTACTGTTTATTGTTTACCTACGTTTCTTTAATAGGCGCGGGATACGTAATGTACCATGATCATTTTCACTTTTTCCTGTACATGTTGTGAATGAGACATGATCCTGTGTGAGCACAAATCTCTCTAATTTGCTCCTTTACAGTGACTAAATTTGAAAGAAGACTGGAAAATTTGAATAAGTACCGATAGGCGCATTCACCTCGTCTGTTTGTCAGGGTCAGGGGAAGCCACAGAAACATCGACTAGAATGACAACATGAACACGGGCCACCCGTCGAACATAGAGTGCGGGAAGACGTATTGATGGAGTCACGGGTATAAACATTCAAAGATACATGTCACATGTCATATATAGGGTGTCCCACTCAACTGTTTCACCCCAGATATCTCTGAAACTGCAAGAGATATTGAAAAACGACTTTTCCGGTCATGAACGTACGGCAGGGGTTTATGAAAGTAGGTACTAAGAGACACTCTACAACGTGAAGAGATATTATTTTCAACACAAACTTAAGTTTTTTTTTTTTAAATGGATACCCCACATTTTTAAGCAATCGATAAGATGAAATATCACAAAAAGAATGGCGTTGGTTGCATCGCGATGCGTCAATTACACCAGGAGAAACTGCCAAGCGAAGTTGGCGTTTGAAATACATGAGGTGCGCAGCTAGCGCGTGTCCGAGACTCAACCGTGAGTCTCGCTTGAGCCTCGGACACGCGCTAGCACCACGTCTCGTGTATTTCAAACGCCAACTTCGCTTCGCAGTTTCTCCGGGTGTAATTGACGCATCGCGATGCAACCAACGCCATTCTTTTTGTGATATTTCATCTTATCGATTGCTTAAAAAAATGTGAGGTATCCATTTAAAAAAAACTTAAGTTTGTGTTGAAAATAATATCTCTTTACGTTGTAGAGTGTCTCTTAGTACCTAATCCCGTACGTTCATGACCGTGAAAGTGGTTTTTCAATACCTATTGTAGTTTCGGAGATATCTGGGGGTGAAACAGTTGAGTGGGACATCCTGTATATATCAGTCATTACAAATGGAAAATTTAAATAAAACTTTAATTTAAATTGGTTATTTTTTTAAATTTGCTAAAGAAATTACTGAAAATTGAGAGATTCATAAGTTCAAATGTCTTAAATATTTTGGAACTTAACTACAGGGTCATCAGACCCTAAACTTACAAACTACTTATGAACTAACTTATACTAAAGACAGAACAAACATCCATGCCCGATGGAGGATTCGAACCTCCGACGCGGGAGGCGCCGCGATCCGCAACGTCGCGCTTCAGGCCGCGCGGCGAGAGATTGCAGTAAATTCTATAAGAATAAGTGTAACCATGGTTGGCATGACTCCAACAAACTAATATGGTACATAAATGCATAAGAAAAAAAAGGTAATATAATAAAGTAGACCAAGGACATATTTTCTTGTAACCATGAGGCGTCGAATAACAGACGTCACTTCTGATCCTGCAATTATTAATCTTTTATATTCTCAGAATATATGACACGAATGGGCAAGGCTGAAAATGTGTACCCAGTTGGGATTCGAACCCTGTCTCCTGTTTTCTAGGCAGTTGCGCTGACCACTACACCACTGGAGACATAGTGATCACCGCCCCTACAAGGTCTACCTAAACACGCCTACCGCCACATAAAAATGATGTAATATATTTTGTGAATATGAAAGATTAACAACTGCAGGACCAGAAGTGACATCTGTTCTTTTGGAACAGACGCCATATGTATATATATAATATGACGGTGACGTGCAATGATCCTTTCGTTAGTGCGGAGGGGTGGGCAAGTTTGGGGCCTTTACTCTTATGTGCTTAGGTAGACCTTGCAGGGGGTGATCATTGTGAACCCAGTGTTGTAGTGGTCAGCGCAACTGCCTAGAAAGCAGGAGACGACGGTTCGAATCCCGGCTGGGTACACATTTTCAGCTTCGCCCATTCACAGTTGTCATAGATTCTGAGAATATGACATTTTTCGTTTTTGCTTCAACGTTTCTCACCGGAGCTCATAATATTGTCCATCTGGTCCTTAGCTTCTCACTTATTTACATGTTTCAGTCTTCTCCAAACTCTAGTTACTTCAGATGTTTGTCACTGAATGTACTTCTTGTATATTTTCATTTTCGGAAGCCACTTGATAAATAAGATGAAATTTTAATATATGTTAGCTCAAGCACGGTGGCGTCATCGTACAAACGATATAGGTCGGGATCACCATCTTTAAGTATTTAGCAATGAATCCTGTGTCGTCAACGTTGGTACGAGCTAGGTCAGAAAAAATTAGTAATTTCTATACTGTGTACATCTGAAGGTGCCTACTGTACTAATGCGTATTGTGAGACAGCGAAATATTACTAACGCATATACACGCGGGAACAGCGGCACTTGGCAATGTAAGTTCACACATTTCCACCAAAGGCGCCTTAGTAAGATCTCATATGCATGCAAGACATGTGATTGGGCAAAGTGTAATTAAATATAAGCGAAGGCGTCCGCTGTCGTATTCACTGTCAATAAAAGTCTTAAGATTATGATACGACTTTGTCTATCTTTAAAACTATCCAATGTTTCGACACCTGTTGCAATTGTCTTTCCTCAGGGAATGTGTCTCCTGAATGAGTGCAGATTTGTTTTTTGTATAATAGTACGGTAAAGTGATTTGAGGAAGAGGAGGAGAGAAGCTCTGCGATCTTTAACTGTGTGTGCAATATTTTAAGCCATTGGTTGAAATTCGAGTTCTCAGTTGGTGTATCTATGGAGAATTTGTCTTTCCATTGGTGGCTGTGTTATTCCAAACCATTGATCAAAATTAGTCGTTTTGAACAGATCAACGCGAGTTACAATGCGAAGAACAATTCCGTATTATATGCAAGTATGCCTTCTTAGCAACTATGGAACTATGGAAATCATGGAAAGTTTTAAAGCGAAAACGTGCGATAAATGTTCAAATGTTTGTAGAGCTTATGGGACTTAACTACGGGCTCATCAGTCCCTAAACCTACAAACTACGTATGAACTAGCTTATACTAAAGACGGCACAAACATCCATGCCCCAGAGGGGATTCGAACCCCCGACCGCAGTAGCCATGCAGACCGTGACTGGCACGCCGCAGAACGCTCGGTCACTGCGGCCGGCAACATGCGACATTTGTGATAAACAGCTGATGCACGAATAGTTCACGGCCTCACTAAAATTCCCTGTATTCGTCACACATTCATTACTAACCGTGATAATTTTCATTGAAGTGTATTACAAACGACAACCAAACCATTTGCGTCACGATTCCACCATAACTTGTGATTATGACTATGTAGTTTCGAAACAAGTGACAACTCAATTAATGTATAACATTAAAGCCGAGGAGGTGTTCATTAGATACTTTAATTTTTCGATTTGAATCGTACAAGATTGTTCAGAGCATTTAAGAAGGAACAGTTATTGATATTAAGAATTGTCTGTAGAGCATTAGGAATATGTAAGAGTGTATCAGAAATTATTTAAAAAACGTGGTGCATTACAAATTTCCTTTCACGTAAATAATTATCCATCTCTGCATTTTCATTTGCAAACGCCTGCTCCCACTCCAACCCAACAATATGCGCTTGTGTTCGCGTCCAGTGGGATTCATATTCGAGCGTATAGTGCAGGCAGTGGCCCTTTTTGCCTTTCGCTTGCAGACTGCAGAGTTGTTTGCCAATTTCGGTATCAGATGGCTGTCATATCCAGGCTGCCGGCTCGGAGGTACCTACTGCATATAGATTACAGCGTTATTTCCCGTACTGTGCCACGACGCTAAATTTAATGTCGATGAGATGTTATGCTCTGACAAGGAGACCACATGAGTATCGGATTTTAGAATTTCTTTATATTTACTGTACGTGAAGTTCAAAACTTAAATAACAATCAGCCAAATCTATTCAACGCAACGCTCAAAAATTTTCGAGAAAATCGACTTTGAATTTTTGCAAGTATATGTAAGTACTAATAACTGCAACAATTGCAGCAATTGTCGGTGTATCTGAGATGATAGTGTTCTGCACTACCAACCGTAAGGTTGTGACATTTTCGTCTTAATTCAGTGATATAAAACATTTTTGGATCTCTAATTCCACGTGTTCTGTCCGTTTTTGTTGATGTGTATGTAGACGAGCTGAACACCTTTTTGACAGCTAAAACGATGGTTGAGTAGGTTAGCTTCTTGGAAAGCCATTAGTAGCTATGGAGATGACTTTCAAAAAAACAGCGTCATAGATCTTTACAAAGTGAAGAATCAAAGATTACCGTCGCTAATAGTGAAGCCAATACTGTAAAAAACGTAACTTATATTTTTTGATTGAAACCATCATTATAACGACCTTTTATAAAATATAGAAAATTACGAATGTACAAATACACGTCCAGTTTTCGTAAAAATTACTATTAGATATTAAAACTGTGTAAGCATTCGGACACAACGAAATGAAAAACACCTGTTACAACAGGATTCGAAACACCGACTATATACTTCGACTATATACTTGTTACCTCAACGCTACCACCTGAGCTACACCTAGCCGGCCCCGGTGGCCGAGGGGACTGAGACGCTCCAGTCACGGTCAGCACGGCCACTACGGTCGGGGGTTCGAATCCCCCCTCGGGCATGGATATTTGTGCCGTCCTAGTTCGTAAGTAGTTTGTAAGTTTAGGGACTGATGACCCCGTAATTAAGTCCCATAAACTTTACCAACATTTGAACATTTTTTTGAGCTACACCGACAGATTCTACAACAGCTTCAGTTAAGAGTACTTCTGTGCACTTGCAAAAATTTATAGTCGAGTTTCTCGAAACTTTTTTAGAGTTGCGACGAATGGATTGTTATTTGAGTTCTGAACTTCACGTACCATAACTATAAAATATCCTATAATCTTATACCCATGTGGTCCCCTTGTGAGCAATGTATAGTGATTACATGCACTGCGTGACAAAAGAAGTGATAACCCAGTAGCATCGGATGGAACGCAATATAAACACATACGATTAAAGACAAATTGAACTGATTGATGAAAGATAGACAGTTGGCAGTTACAGGTGGAACGTTGGCGCCAGATCTGTAGGGAGACGCTTTCCACTGGCTGTGTTGGATCTCTCCCTGCAGATCTGTGGGTTGGTGGGACATAGGCTTCTTCGTATGTCATTCCACGCATGCTCAATGATGAAGAAGTCTGGTTATCTTGGTGGTCACTCCAGGTTGTCTACAAATACACCTGTTGTGAGTCGGCGTGTATTCTCGGGAACAATCTCCCAGACTGATTTTCAATCACGAGTCGGACGCTTGACGTATAATTTTGTCGTTAATGTCCGCCAAAGACCTACTAGACTGACCTGAATGCCCCCCTCCCCACGTACAGACATTTTGATGCCAATGGTTAACCAACGAGCTTCACCAATATGCACCAACTTCATAAGTGGACAGTGAGAGTAAGACTTACGCGAAATAAACGACGTTGCACCTAAACCGGCAGTGTAATGTCAAATATTACGTGGCAGTGTGTGTATATTGTAAATGAGGCATAGTCATATAGGAGAAAAGCGACCATATTCAAATTAATCAATAATACCGTAAAGAAGCTGCATAGTTGCAGTAATTGAAGGTTACACTTCGTACACTGCATTTTGGAAAGTTTCGGAAATTTTTCTATCAACACATAATAGACTGCGAGCGACAGCTTCTGGAAGACTTGTGACAAATGTAGGTATTTAGATGCTCAATAAGATGTTCGCATGACAGAGGTATGAAGATGAGATGTGTGTGTACATTGAACATCCATATACTTGTATGTTTCATACGTCTCCGTTTAAGGGTCTTTCACAAACACGTGAATATCTAATGACCGAAGAAATTCCGAAACACGTCATAATAAAGTCATACTGTGCCTTATGGGTGACTGAATTACTTGTACACATTCTGCTTCTTTGCAGTAGTATCGATTGATGACAGGTTTTGCTCAAACTGAAAGTTTTTGGCACTTAAATTTGAGAAACTGGTTGGTTGCAATATAAATTTTTCAACCATGGGAAAGACAGGAATGTATTTGAAGGCTGGTCTGAGACTCTTGTTCTTCATCGAACACCTTCTTTCGGTCCCCACTTTTGAAACAGGCAGATGGGTAACCATGTTCGAAAACATAAGAAAATAAGTTTTTATTGTTGAATTCTGTTCTCAGCACAGTAACTCGCAGTGTTGCAGATTATTAGCTAGAGACTTTCCGATAGAACGAGTGACGGCAAAGGGTCTATAACCGTGTCGACATAAACATTGCATTGTCAGACTCGAAATTAGGTTTTCTAGTCTCCCTAACAGATTTCATCTTCTAGATTTGGTTCTAACTTCACGCATTGAGTAGGGCTTGCACTCATCTTCGCTCCCATTTGACAAAGTTCAAGTTTGTTGTACAATGGGTGCATGTGGTGTGCGCCTTCGCAACTGCGGCCAGTTGCTTGAGCATACAATAAAACTGTGTTCACAGTAACATATGAACCATGACAATTTGTTTTACTCGGTGTTGAATCAGACGAATTAAAATTGTGCTAGCAATTCAGTGAACTTGTGGTACATACTGAGAGACACCTACCCAGAAAAATTAGAAGTTACAATACTCTCAATAATGATGAACGCACATACCTTCTTTAGAAGGATCTTCGGGAAGTGCAACCCGTCGACCAAGGATTAGGATACAATTTTCTCTTACGGAACGGTTGCTGTCACGGGTCCCTGTACTTCATACTACTTCACCTTACGATAAGGACTACAGACACACCAATACCCGATGGAGAACTCGAATTTCCGGCGGCAGTGGCCGTGCAATCTGTAATTTCGCACCTCAGACCGTTACAAAACAATCGTTCGACAAATACTCATCAGTGTGTGATTCATACCAGATCAGTAGAGAAGATCGTTGTTACCGGTAGATTTAGCAAAACCGAAAGCGACACGAAGATTATCAACAAACAGCAGACGCTGTAAGAGAGACTTTCTTGATCACGGTATGGGCGTGTATCGATGTTCCAACATCGTACGTTTCTCTACGGGTCGACCAACATTATACAGCGTCTTACAAAAAGATACGGCCAAACTTTCAGGAAACATTCCTCACATACAAAGAAAGAAAATATGTTACGTGGACATGTGTCCGGAAACGCTTAATTTCCATGTTAGAACTCATTTTATTACTTCTCTGCAAATCCCATTAATCATGGATTGGAAACACACAGCAACAGAACGTACCAGAGTGACTTCAAACTCTTTGTTACAGGAAATGTTAAAATGTCCTCTGTTAGTGAGGATACATGCATCCACCCTCCATCGCATGGAATCCCTGCTGCGCTGATGCAGCCCTGGAGAATGATGTATTGTATCACAGCCGTCCATAATTCGAGTACGAAGAGTCTCCACATTTGGTACCGGGGTTGCGTAGACAAGAGCTTTCAAATGCCCCCATAAATGAAAGTCAAGGCGGTTGCGGTCAGGAGAGCGTGGAGGCCATGGAATTGGCCCGCCTCTACCAATCCATCGGTCACCGAATCTGTTGTTTAGAAGCGTACGAACATGTCGACTGAAATGTGCAGGAGCTCCATCGTGCATGAACCACATGTCGTGTCGTACTTCTAAAGGCACATGTTCTAGCAGCACAGTTAGAGTATCCCGTATGAAAGCACGATAACGTGCTAAAGTGAGCGTAGGTGGAAGAACATGAGGCCCAATCAAGACATCACGAACAATTCCTGCCCAAAAGTTCACAGAAAATCTGTGTAGATGACGTGAATCGAGTAATTACAGTACATACTAACGAAACATTTGGGTATTTTGACAGTTGTCTGCAGGAATTATTTCAATTTACATTTCATGAGAAATACTAAAATGAGCTCTAACATGGAAATTAAGCGTTTCCGGACACATGTCCACGTAACATATTTTCTTTGTGTGTGAGGAATGATTTTGTAACACCCTATATATTTTCCTCATCCTACGTACACCTCGCGAACGTACCATGAGGAGACAGAATAGAGCCCTTACTGAGGCATACCTGATGTATTTTTTCTAGCGACACATAGTGTCTGCAATAGAAAAAGGTGGAGGTGACAAAAAGTGAATGTGGTGGATTGCGAGCTATATACGTAGAAAAGTATGATGAAATTCACCCAAGTTTCTAATAAATTTCAATTGAGAGTGTTGTTTAGTTATATACAGAAGTTAAATGAAATCATTATTCAAACGTTTATGTGAACTGTAGAGCTTTATAGCCATGTGTGGCCGTCCCTCCACCGTTGTTAATTCAGATGAAAACAGTGTCCATTGCAGTAAGTTTTATTGACTTACTTCACATTCATTCACGAGCAGTGTGTTTTTACTGCTTAGGTTACCACTAGCAGGTTTCGTCATAGGTCTTGCTAACGCCCGCCTCTAGTCTAACACAAGAATTTCTAGTGCTCCTCGGTTAAAACTGGATACAAGAGAGCTACCTGTCATACTCACCTCAGACATCATCATGACACTAAGAAGATGATACAAATTACGAAAACATGGCCTCTGTTTGAATGCAGATATGAAATTCTGCCCATGAAAAGCTGTGGGCCATAAAGGCGTGCTCCTCTGTAGCTTTCTGTAGCAAGTAAACGGCGGTACCTCATCTGTGGTTTTAGTTGCCTTCTTCTTCTGGACACCTTTACTCCCTAAGCAGACGGTGCACACATACAGCGTAACTCTACTCACCGTCCGGTCCCACGAGAAAACTCGTTCCACCCTGATCCGGTTTCCATCTCACTTGTTGCGTGGGTAACTAACGCCTTGAACAGTTGCTGAAATCAGTTTCGACGCATCTGCTCCGTACCACAGAGGCAAATGCAGAACCGACTCGGGCTTTCTGTATTCGTCTCTTGGTCTCGCTCTATAATTTTTACCCCACTCACTTCCCTCCGATTCTAAATTTACAATTCCTTTATGTCTAAGAATGTGTATGACCAATACATCCCTTATTTTAATCAAGTACGCCAGATATTCCTTTTCTCCCCAATTGTGTTTAGTATGTATTCATTAGTTAGGCGATCCACTCACCTAATGTTCAGCATTCTTCTGTAACACCATATTGCAAAAGCATCTATCCTCTTCCTGTCTGAACTATTTATTTTCCGTTTTCACTCCCATACAAGGCACAACTCCACACAAATGCTTTCAAAAAAGACTTTCTTGATGTTAACAAATATCTCTTTTTCAAAATCTCTTTTCTTGCAGTTACCCTTCTGCATATTATATCCTTTGTGCTGCGACCACCATATGTTATTTAACTACACAAAAAACAAAACTCATCTACCACTTTTATTGTTTCGGTTATCTAATCTAACTTCTTCTCTTGCGCCTTCAGCATTAACTTGGTTAAAAGAATTATGTCTCTTGGTCCACGTCATGGAAGTTTCGTTTCCAAAAAATTAAGACAATTGTCGAAGAGTGCCGATTACTTCCCATTCTACTTCCATGTTTTTCGAACACTCTTTACGAAACACAGTATTGCGACAAATGTACAGCGGATGATCCAATTACCGTTATAAAAATTAATACTCCTATTCAGGAAACACTTTGGTAATGTTTTTCGTATCGTTATGTCACTATACGGTACGACGATGTGGCACATATTTATGTTGTTCTAATTCAAGCGAACGAATGACCATTCAATATCGACTAACCCAGTTTTTTAGTTTCTCTCAGTATATTTATCGACAGAACCAGAGCTACATCCGTGGATCGTCTCTATAAAGTTGCCGGTTATTGTGATGGATAAGTCATAAGCAAGGGAGTATCAGTCCAGGTACCGTTTCTCTAAGGTTCCAGCAGCCGACAGAAGTACTCGTGTCACCTTGCACATTGTAAATTGCTTTCATTTATTTTGTCGATTATGGTTAATATGTTTAAAAAAAATATGTTCAAATGTTTGTAAATCTAAGGGACTGAACTGCTGCGTTTATCAATCCCTAGGCTTATAAACTACTTAAACTAACATACGCTAATGACAATGCACACACCCTTGTCCGAGGGAGGACTCGAATCCCCGGCGGCGGAAAACCGCGCGCTCCGCAGCAAGGAGCCTTAGACCGCTTCGCGTCTCCACCGCAGCTTAATCTGTTTCATGTGACATCGATACGTACAGACGATACACTGGGTGGAAATGCATATACACATCCATGTTGGGTAGAAGCGAATAAATTGAAGAGTTGAAAAATATTCATACCCCAATCACAAACACACTTACGTGATAACAATAGCTTAGGTGTATGAAATCAAAGTAACAGCAAGCAGAAATGTTTTAGATGAATCGAAGGGTAGCGTTACCACAGGATATCAGGTTTTCAGACGTGTTACCAATAATTCCCGATTAAATGACCAAAAAACATTCAACACATCACATCAAACTAACAGTTGCGACACAGTGTAACATCACGACGCTGCCCCACACGTAATAGAAAGATACAGAATGTTTAAAAGAGCTGCGCGACTAAAAGAAAACTATTAGTACATTATTATTTTAAAAACCGTCATGTTCACTGATCGCCTGTAGTGATGGAACATCGATTAAAAAATTCGAACATCTGTAAATGCAACAGCACGAACTAAGATGACCGTAAAACAGCAGACCGCGTTTTAACTTTCCTGCTAAACGTACAAACTGACTCCGTACATGACACGTTTCTGTAATATTTTTTTACAAAAGCTCAGTAGAACCGATATCTCCAAGTTAGGATGTTGCATTTGATATGTATGTCTAATGGGTGCCAGATGACCTTACGTACCGAAAGAAAATTGCACTTACTGTAATTGTTCAGTAAATATCTGTGCTGAGAAACAGGCGTCATTGGATGAAACGTACATCAACGATATCATGATAGCCCCTCTAAATCTTGTCGGTGATAAGTCAATTGCAAGCAACGTTAGCTATACCTGATCTGGAATTTCTGATACTGTGTGTCTAAAGTAGTGTACCACGAGTATGTATGAGTGAATTAAGCATCGAGGGAAAACCGAAAAGAAGGTAATCAAAGCATGTGACATGTGCAGGGGAAGGGAGGATAAGATGACAAAGAGTCTAACATAAAAAATCGTTAACTTAATGCGATTGTCGAAAGCAAACTGCACTTGAAAGGCTTGCCTTGTTAGCGAGCAGCCTTGTCCGTGTGCTACAGTTAAATATGAACTAAAGCCAGCGGTCTTCATACACCACTGAGAAATCTTTAGACACGTGTTAAGTTGTAATATTTCAGTGTATCCAAATAGTATTTACAACACTTGTAAGTTTTTCTAACGTGGTTTCAGATTTTTGGTAGACTGTAAAGAATGCTATTTCTTTAACAGATACAGAAATATGGAAACAGAATTTAATGAAGTGTTGGTCTTTGGTTTAAATTATTAATTCCCGCTTCGGGTAATGAGGAATTTACTAAGCGGACAAGATAACGAACTCGTTATCTTACCCGAGAAATTCGTAAATCATTTTAATTAGGTTTTCAGATTAATTTGGAATATTCTAGATGGGTAACAAATATAAAATAAAGACTAACAGGCCGATGCGGCCGCGGTAATCGATTATCCTCGCTGTGCGGCAGGTAAAAACTGTTGAATTGGTGTATGCAGCTTTGGAAAAGGAAACAGAAAAAAAAAAAAAATTCCTTTCATTGTACATCGCAAGTCTCTCAAAAATCATTAGAAAACCAACAAGTTGTGAAGAAACCGAAGGAGAAAAGAAAGAAGAAATCCGAAATGAGTAGAAAAACTGAGCACCAAAAGGGGATCGCCGCGATGGAATGGCCGTGCGCTCTAAGGCGCCTAGCTGCGGAGTTCGCGGTTTGTTCGCCGTCGAATGTTCGAGTCCCCTCTTGGGCATGGGTGTCTGTGCATAAGTTATTTCAAGTAAGCCTAGGGATTGATAACCGCAGCAGGTAAGTCCCCTAGATTTACAATCGTTTGACAAAAGGGAAACCAGATTAGAAGAAAAGTGAAATGTGGTAAGTAATTCGTTTTGGAACTATCATCAGATTCCTCGATATCCGCAAACTACACTCATGAGGACGGCGATCAACTTTTCGCTGGAGAAAATCTTCGTGAAGTCTGCAACGACTATGGTAAATCAGACTTGGTTTGCTCTATTTTGTTATTGCAAATAAATCTTTTGCTGCTTGTACATTGTACAGTTTCGTTTTACTTCGCTAACTAACCTACCTACGTACGTCACTTTGTCCCCAAACTGTGGTGATAAATTTAAAAAAGTCAAAGTAATCACCGTTGTGCTACGTTTTGTAAAAGTACGAAATCGGTACGTAGTTGGAAAGAAAACTATGATGGTCACTATAAAATATTATTGTAGTCTTCAGGTGATAAACTATTTGAAAACTATGAAAGTTTCTAATTTATATTGACTAATTGCAAGTGAGCACTAGTTTGAAAATTAGATTTCAGTGGCACGTGAACATTTACATTTAAAGGAAATCTCAAACTCAACACGTACCATGCAACAACAAATAGAAAAATGCCACAATCAGGAAACTGAGGGACTAGGTTCAAGAAAATTACTAATCATTACATTTATTTAATGAAACATACCTTTGTTGTTGACTTGTCAATAATGGTGATTACAATGGGGCTGTACAATACTGTTCCATACAAATATTCTCGTCCTCTTAATACAATATTCCAGTTCCAAACTTAAATGAAATTTCGTCACCCTCTGGCGGAATACATTCATAGGTACATAAACCAATCAGCGGAAACAAATTCGGCAGCGTACAACACGGTGACTACCATGCGACTGACTGAACTATCTTCCACTCGACTGTTTTACTAGCCTAGACACTACTGCCCGCTTCAGCGGTCAAAGATGCTGTGTACCGCAGATGCTACATCGCAGTTACAAAGATATAGTTGCAGTGGTTACATACATCAAATAAGATTATCGAAGCATATAATAGATGAACTTCACATACAAATAAAACCGCAAGGCAAATACATGTCCGGATTCATAAAATATCATAGAAAAATCCATAAATAATGATATTCAGCCTATAGCTGCTTTCTTTCAACTATTTAAAAAAAAATAAAACTGTCTCTCGTCATCTCACCCTCCTATTGTCAAGGAAGATCAAGAGATAGTAATATAAAATGTGTTTTAGGTTTACAGTATCCCATTACCAATCTATATAAAACAAGGAAGTTCAAATCATTATTTAGTATTACTATATACTGAGAGAAGCGTAAATAATATTATCATGAGATATTACATACCAGTAGCCGGTGCGCCTTCGTAGGCTAGTGGACTGCGTGTCGGTTCGACTTCGATTCCCAGTCGGCTCGGAGGTTTTCTCCGCTCGGGACTGGGTATTGTTCTCGTCATCATTTCATCATCACTTACACGCAAGTCACAGAAGTGGTGTCAGCTAAAACCACTTGCACCAGATGGGCGAACACGACTCTAATTGGGGTTGATCTATAAAAAATGATATTTATTGTTTCCTAAATATTATTAATTTGTTTATAAAAATGAAATGTTATTTGTTTTCTAGTATATTTAGTTTCTTAAGAAAAAGTTTAATTTTTTATAATTAATGTTTTATTTGAGTTTTTAGTCTGAAGTATTAATTTATTAAATACCACACGTTCATCATCGTCACGTACAATTCAGCAACGTCGTACGTTCAAAGCAAACTACCGACTTGTATCACCACACAGCATAAAAATTCTTTTGTTTCATAGTAGGCGCGTAACGTCGTTATTTTCTGATGAATATTGACCTCGTATGTATCACAGTCCCAATGATGCTGCTATGGATAGTAACATTCATAAATCTTCATGGCTCAAGTCATAGCAAACGGTACAAAATCAGTTTGGTGCGTTGTTTAAATGTTGCCATCAGTTGAGAATGTGTCGTGAAATTAATATTTAATGTCACGCTCATCTTCCAGGAAACTTATCAGGTCGCGTCGAATGCGATGGACGCTATTCTGACGTCACAGAGGTTTGTTGGTGCGTGGTTCCTGTGTGACAGGGCAGTAGGACCGAGTGCTCGGTGTACAGGGAAGTGCCGTCAACATCATCTGCCAAGTCAAGTGGTTGGCCCTCCTGCAACGCTTGTGACGGACGAGGTTTTGTCTCCAGTATTTCGAGAAGGAAGCAGGATCTGGAAACATTTTCAATGAGAAACTTGTGTGGTTTCTGACTTCTGTCCACTGGTGAAATTTTCGTGAACTTGAACTGACCTTGGAATTCTTCAGTATGAATTAACCTGAAAGTAAATACTCGCCATTAGTGTATTCCAGTGTGCACCACTTGGATCGTGCCGAATCAGAGACCAGCAACGTGCTTATGCGAACACATTCAGAGAAGGGTGGAGCATCGAGGCTACCTAATAAGCGTCTTTTGTCGAGTAATTTGGAATCATGACCGGGGTTCAGAGAAATTTTACCTATGGAGACTGAAAATTTCTCGGTTGTGCTCGTCGTGAACAATGAGTCACCAAAGCTTTCCCATCACTAGTATCAATAAATATTTGTATAGTCAAGCTTTGAATTAAATTAATGTATTTTATTACTATTTTTCTTTCTTTGTATACTGCACTTAAAATTTTTGTGCATTGTACTTGTTTTAACCTTTCATAATTTCTAAGCTGTTTTCATGGATACATGAAGATGAATTCTTTTTCGAGTTATTTTCGTTTCTAATATAAGACTGGAAGTGTGCTTATATAACCGGACAATGCCCGGTTTAGCAGCTAGTATACTAATAAAAGGAAACAGTTTCACTGCTCTTGGTCCAGGCATAATTTTGCAAGGTATCTGATGGTACGTATCGCGACAATTCCGCGGGGCTAAAACGCTTATAAGAGCAATAAACACTCCACCACATATTTTGTTCAAACCATCCTTTCTCTATAACAACTGTCCCTTTGTAAAAATTTCGGCTTAACTTATCTCTGGCTGTAGCCTGCTTTCGTTACCTACAATAATTTTTGCTTCAGTACTTTTTTCCATGGATTGAAGCTCTGGTACTTTCCCCACACAGCTGAGATCAGTTTGAAACAAATCCTTTTTTTGTGTGTTCCCGAGGCCCTCTAACCTACAAAAGGGCACACATATCATACAAGGCTTTGCGTCACGTCCGCAGTTTTCAAAATCTCTTTCTGGCTTGTGGGATTGCATTGCTGCCTTGGGCTCCCTGTCTCCTTCATATCTCCTTAGGAAAGTTCTGGTCGATGATAGCGGCGGGAAGTGGTGCGAGATACACCACCCGCCGCCATACCAGGTCAGCTTTTGCAGTATGCAGCAGGGACTGCTAGATTCAGTAGCAGTTCTAAAGCCCATTCCACTCAATGCGTTGCCGCGGCGAAGCGTCCTAGCAGCGATCCGCGAGGCCGTTCCCCTTTGGGATTTCGAATCCCCCCTCGGACATGGGATGTTTGTGCTGTCTGCAATATAAGTTATTTCACAAGTAGTTTGTAAGTTTAGGTACTGTTGACCCCGCATTTAAGTCCCATAAGCTTTACAACATAATCAATGCCTTAGCATGTAACCCCGGTTTTAGCCAAAAATGACAGCATTATCTTGCTAATGTTTTCATACGGCTGTTTTATCAATGATATGTTCTTTGTACAACGCATTATATCACAAATGAATTTGGCTGTGATATTTATGGTCTGGCGTTGCATTGTGGATACTCAGCAATGTGTTTTTGGAGACCTGAAATGTGGGGTCGTTGATTTACTTAGGAAATCGCTGAGCACAATAATGTTTCCATAGGAAACAGAATCTTTTTCCGCGTTGCCATTGGCCGTCTCGTAGTGAGATAAATGCAGTAACATCAGTGCCGTTAGTTTTGAAATATTAAACAGTTTACTTCCTTTTATCAATCCGACTCGTATATGTTTGACTCCCCCTTACGTACGGCACTGTTAAGCTACATGTGAGATAAACATGTAGTCAACTTTTACTAGGCGCTCATACCTCAAAGATAATTAACAATACCTTCTCTGTCGGTACCACATAAAGCTTCATTATGTAGAGACAAATTGAAATGAACCCTTATCTTTACGGAAAAGGAATGAAGAATTGTCTTTTACGTTTTGTGCTTTGTACAGCTGGATTAATAAAAACATAAACATTTGTAAATGTAATAGGGTAAATGCGTTAGTTCTTTTCGATTCAATACTTCGAAGGTAATTCCAAACGTTGGTGTACAGGTTTACAGTTCACAGAAGATCAGAAACGTTCTCCCGGCTTGTATTCAAATGCGTTCAATCTGTTTACGTATGTATCTCTGTCGTAGCAGTCTTACAAATGGCTGGTGCACTTAACGTTTGTTTGAAGCATCATGCTTTTACATGAGTCCTGTACTGTCAGAACGAGAAAGTGACAAACATTCACAAGACATTGTAGAGGAGTATGTGGCTGACGCGGCTAATAGCAGTACAACAGTTAATCGATGGACAAGCACATTATCTGATGGAGGAGGACATGTCACTACCCGGAATATCGCAGACTGGGTACTGGACAACCGCCAATGAGTGTGCAGGGTATTCAGTATCTGCTTCTGTGTCAGAAAAACACCACAGTGAAAAAAATTTTATCCTAGTCGGTGTAGAGGAATGCAAGTGTATGAAGAATGTTGAAGCTGAATAAGGTTTCTGCAAGGTGGGTTCCCAGAATAATAACGAATGCCCATAAGGAAGCACGGAAGACAGGGAACAATTCAATAAGACAATCAATGGAATAGTATCGTGCAAACTCGCTAAAGAGGAAGTTGAAAACTATTTCTTCGGCAGTAAAAGATATGATCATTGTGAATTTTTAATCAGAAGGGCCGCTGCTAATGGATATAATACACATGGAACCATGTTTCTGTTGTGTACGTGGCGACACTAAAAATACTTCCCCACACTGCATCACTTTCGACCACAGCGCCAAATCCACGATATTTTGCTGGTACCTGATAACGCCCGTCCATATATGAGTGAAAAAAAAAGCCACTAAAAAGCGAACTCGTGTGGAAAACATCGAAAACCCCACTTTACAGTCCCATTCAACACTGTTTGATTATCTACCTTTTTCACAAATTTAATTAATCCCTTCTGAAGGCTGCTTAACAGTGGCTCAAATGTACCGGTGTAGGCCTACGGGCCTCAGTTCAAAGGTCACTTAAAGCAGTTGAAAAGGGCGGACGTTTTGTGAAAAACTGAGAATTTTTCCAATGGATATATTAATATAATGTAAAAGGTGTGGGATATAAACGAGATGTTTTATAAAAAGTGCACACTATTTGTACACTGATCCTCATATGCGCAACTCTGTGCACTATTAATTTAACAAAAACTGTGATTTTTCTGGAATATTTGTTATTAATGAAATAATTCAAGGGTATTTTATTTAATGTTGTTTAATTTCAATGCTGTTATGAGTAGCATCCACACTAATAATATTATAAATGCGAAAGAAGCTCTATATGTTGCACATTCACGACGAACCCGCTGAACCGGTGTTGATGAAATTAAGTAAGGAGGTAGCTTGAACGCTGAAGAAGAGCTTAAGCCACTTTAGAAAGTGTGTAATTTAAGATAATTATTGATTTTAAGTGTATAACTTGAAATATGGAACAGTTGAGCATAAACGTTTGCCTTACACTTTCTGAAACGTTTGAAGACTCCTTGTAAAAGCTGTGGTGTTGCACAAGTACAAAGTGCGCGCCACCTACTTTCGCCGCGCGCCGCCATGCACGCACGGCGCGGCGTTCTTACGACGACAGCCACGAGCGCCCTCTGCTACAACGCCGCTCGTGGCCACCACTGAACATCGTTCACTTGGGACTGAGTTAGGAACCAGTAAAGACTTCGGAATCCGATAGGCACCAGTGAAGACTTGGCTATCAGTTAGGCACTAGGCACGACTCTAGCTCAACTATGTATCAACATTCTGCAGTACTATGTAAAAGTTAAGTATTGTATAAATTCTGTACAATATATATATATATCTCGTTCTAATTTACTCTAGTGTTTCTAGTTTCTGGCTGCTCCTCTCCGTACCTGCACCAGCGTGCTATCTTTATTCCTGTGTCGGTCTCATTCCACTCGGCCACCGACACCTACGACGGAAACGAGACACAAAAGCGGCGACGAGACTGGGACACAAAAAAAGCTATTTACTCTTTGCCGTTTGAAATTTATCACATTTAAAATACTTTCAGCGGTTGACATGATGCACGTAATGCGTTCAACATAATAAATGCAATTCTTACTCAAGACGTCAACGACTTGAAACCGCCGAATCGGTTTCGTTGGCTTTTGAATCCTACATATTTTACACGTGCATAATGTATCGCTTCCTCAGTTAGCGGTTTAGTCAGAATGTAACAAACATAGCTTCTTTTCGTATTTAATAACTTTCTTCATTTTCATCTCGATAAAGGAGGACAGAGATTATCGGTTTAAATTTTAATCGGTAAATTGGAAACTTTCATCCTGATGATCCTGGTCATAAGGTAAGAACGAAGCTGCCAAATTACTGTACTTTGGATGACCTTTGACACGTATTCAAAGACTTCAACGTGAGCGAAGTCACGTGCAAAAGCAAGTATTCTAATGCAACACCTGGGGTGGAGCGCGCGGTTGCTCGCCGTCGGAGTTCCGAGTCCTTCCTTAGGCATGCGTTTTTACGTTGTCCTTAGCATAAGTTTAGTTTAAGTAGTTTGTAAACCTAGGGACTGATGACGAATGTAGTTAAGTCCCTTTAGCACTTCACGTTGGCTTTCTTATATTCATGATTGTTGCTAGCGTCAGAGTTTAATGAATATTTCTTCTTCTTATTACTGAGTGCATTGTTCCGTGTTACAGGTAAGTTCCTGTTGTGGTCTTCAGTCAAAACATTGGTTTGATGAGGCTCTCTGTCTGTGGAAACCTGTTCTCCTCCGAATAAGAACGGTAACCCACGTCTATTTGAAACTGCTTCCTGTATTCGTCTCTCGGTCTCCCTCTGCAATTTTTGCCCCATACGCTTCCTTCCAGTGCTAAATTTACGAGTCCTTAATGTCTAAGAATGTGTGGCTCATCAACCGATTCCTTCTTTTAGTCAATATATGCTAGAAATTTCTTTCCTCCAATACAGTGTTCCGTACTTTCTCATTAGTTACGCGATGTACCTATCTAATAGTCGAAATTCACCCATAGAATCACATTTCCAAAGCTTATGTCATTTTTTGTCAGAGTTCCTTACCTCTGGTGTCACACTACCTTCCCCATTTCTGATGGCTAGTAACAGGAATTACCTGTTTCTTGTATATTACGTTAAACCCCTAACACTTAAATTAATATTGGATGCCAGTAAATTTATATTCTTCTGTAATGCTTTCTTTCCTATATCCATTGTATATTTTATATCTTCCGTACTTTGGCCAGTGTATTATCCCTGCTCAATTATTCAGGTAATTTTTTTATCTCAATAATTTGTATTATGTGATTCTTAAATATTTTGTATATGATTCTTATGCTTCTCATGTGTGGTGACGGCGGCTCAGTCTACAAGGGCAATATCTTCGTTGCCGAGACCAAAAGCAAACAGCTGACCACTTGATGTCGTGAGTCGACGGCCATGGGTAGGAAGAAGATGCGCGCTAGGCAGTTGACGTTAGCCATTACTATATAAATCAGCTGTTGATATTGTTAAACAAAACTCATGTAAAATTTAATCAGAATTCAAGTTCATGTTACGACTCCGATGTGTTCATTTGTATATGACACATATAACAAAAAGTTTCAATTATATGAAAGTTACTCGTGTGTTGGAAACAGTCTTTTCAACATTTAATGGATTGATTTATTAATATTTGATGAAAAATCATAATTGAATTTTTTTTATTAACTTTGAGGATTGTGTGTGTGTGTGTGTGTGTGTGTGTGTGTGTGTGTGTGTGTGTGTGTGTGTGTGTGTGTATGTGTGTGTGTGTGTGTGAAGAATATAAACTTACGGTTTATGCGATATCAATAACAAAAGTCATCAAAATATTAGTTTTGTCGTTGTTTTGGGATGTTTTTTCCTAATCGAAGGTTATTCGGATATAATTTTTCGCTACTTGATTAGAATACCACTTCATCTCGTACAAGAATCTCATTTCTGCTATCAGTGTTCCTTAGCTTTGAAGAAATTTGATATTTTATTTTGTGTGTGAGTGGACGACGTGGAGATGAAGTCCGACTTGGTCGAGAATCATTGTCAACCGGCAACACCTGATATCAATTTTATATACTCACGTCGTTCCCTCACACCAGTAGAAGTTGTTTTGCTACATAATTACAAAACTTATCTATAAATTTTATGATCGAATTCGTTCAGCATCGCCTTATTATCTTAAGCTATATTCCATAACTCTTCTTTTTCTATTTTAGTGTTCGTCTTATACTCTCCTTTCACAATATTTTCCATTTCATTCAGTAGTTCTTTCAAGTCCTGTGTTGTCTCTGACAGAATTACAAAGTAATCGGCTATCAACAAAGTTTTTATCTTTTCTACCAAATAAGTACCTCGTCAAATTTTCACGTTTCCGTTTGTATAGGCCAGAAATGGGTAAAGACGAACAGCGGGCAATACCGAACACGTATCCTTCCCTCTCCAGATGTACAATTTCTTAATTCATTGAGGTTCTGCAGTCTGGTGGAAACAATGCGAAACCGCAGCGCAGACCGCCATCTTGCCAGTTCAGATGAGTTAGTGAATGACGAAATTGCGTTTTCAGTGTTTACGATCTAAGAACATCACCTTATGATTGGCGGGATGTATACGTTATTATTCACTGTTGATGTTTTAATATTATACTCATAGATTGTCCTACAGATGTTAAATACGAATGTAGCTGAGATTTAAGCAAACAGGCAACCGTTTGTTGATAAAACTCTTCTAGGTATTGGACCGCATCGTCCATTGACGTTTCGGCCAATACCGCAAGCGACCCTCTTCTGGGTGTCACAGTTGATGGCAACCGTTTCTTCACAAGATGTTTTTAAAACGGAGTCCTAGTTTCGGGTAATGGTTTATACTGATCGGTATTCCCTGACGTTTGTTCGGCATTACCCTCCCCATACTTGCCCTTTACTCAACACGTTTTATAGTGGGATTTAATTGTTCCAAATGCCAAGCAATCGCAAACGTAAAACAAATAAACCCAAGTGGTCTAAAGAAGCCTGGAGGCTGCTATTGATTTGATGAAAAATGGGACATCACTTAGACAAGCAGCAAAGTTAATCACCATTCCTATTACAACTTCGCATGACAGGATTTCTAAGGCAAAATCCGAACCGCCGTCTTTTGGACGTCATCCAACTTTTACGGCCGAGAAAAAACTGAATTTGCGGAACACATTATTCATCATATTCACAGAATATATGACATCAACTGCGAATGGGCAAAGCTGAAAATGTGTACGCAGCCGGGATTCTAACCCGGGTCTCCTGCTTTCCAGGCAGTTGCGCTGACCCCTACAACACTTTTTTTTTAAGTACGCCTCCCGTCAGATAAAAATTCACAGCTTCACCCTGCCCACAGAATTTGTATCTCACGGGAAGCGTACTTAGGTAGTACTTGCAGGTGCGGTGATCACTGTCTCTCCAGTGGTGCAGGGGTCAGCGCAACTACCAAGAAAGAAGGAGGCCCTGGTTCGAGTCCCGGCTGGGTACACAGTTTCAGCGTCTTTTGGAACAAACGCCACAAGTATACATTATTCATCTTTCCAAAGTGTTCCATGGTCTAACTCCAAAGGAAATTCGGCGTGCTGCCTTCTGGTTCGCTGAAAAGAATCATATGAAACACTCATTTAATAAAGAGGGTAAAACCGTTGGGAAGGATTGCTTTTATGGTTTTATAAGAAGAAACTGTAAACTAACCATCCGTAAGCCTAAGGCTTCTAGCATTAATCGAATCATGGGATTTAACAATCGGCCGGCCGCGGTGGCCGAGGGGACTGAGGCGCTCCAGTCACGGTCTGCACGGCCACTACGGTCGGGGATTCGAATCCCCCCTCGGGCATGGATATTTGTGCCGTCTTTAGTCTTAGCTAGTTCATAAGTAGTTTGTAAGCTTAGGGACTGATGACCCCGTTGTTGAGTCCCATAAGTTCTACAAACATTTGAACATTTGAATTTAACAGTCAGGATGTTGGTAAATTCTTTGCCATATTAGGAGTTGTTTCGGAAAAAAATGAGCCAACAGCGATGTGCAACATGGATGAAACCGGGATTTCCACGGTGTAAAACTGGTGTTGTCGTAGCAGAGAAAGGCCAGAAGAGATTTGAGGCAATGACAAAATGGGAACGAGGGAAAACAATCACGGTAGTGTGTTGTTTGAGTGCAGCTGGTCAATTTGTACTCCTAGTGCTCATACTTCCTCGTACCAGGATGACACCTTTGTTGCAGAAGGACGGAACATCCGGTGCGATCTACTCGTGCTCAAAGTCAGAATGGACTATTGAGGACTTATTTTGAGAATGGCTTGATCACTGCGTTAAACAAGTACAGCCAAGAAAATCGATTACTGTTGGTTAGGGATAACCATTTCTCTCACTGCACTTTAGAATCCTTTGATACATGGCGAAAACATGATATTATGGGCGTTTCCTTGACCCCTTCCCCACACATCACTATAACCATTATATGTGTCCTAATACTCTGCATTAAAAGCAGCCTACAATAAAGAGTGCGACATTTACTTGAAATGCAAACGGTTTGAAATGATCATACCTTTTGACATGGCTCGTCTCTTTGCAAAGGCCTATGGTAAAGTCACAACAGTCTCAAAAATTTGAAAAGACAGGGAACCACTCTTTCAATCCTGTATTTACAGATGAAGACTTTCTTGTAGAAGATTCGACAAAATCAACAATCATGGGCTTCAAGCCCCCAAAGGTAAACACGTCTTCTGCAACAAGTGAAGCTACAGCATCCCCTGGAACTTCCTTTGAATAGCTTTTAGCAATCTCCACAACTAGTTATCAACCAGATGATCCACGTAAAGAAAGAGGTAGGCGAAAACAATAAACGGAAATTCTGTCGTCAACAACAATGAAGGCTGTTCATCTACATCTACATCCATAGATACTCTGCAAATCACATTTAAGCGTCTGGCATAGGGTTCATTAACCACTTTCACAACCTTTTCTCTACCGTTCCGTTCTCTAATAGCGCGCGGGAAGAAAGAACACCTAAATCGTCCATTTTCGATCTGATTTCTCTTATTTTATTGGGATGGTCATGTCTCCCTATGTAGGTTGGTGCTTCCACAATATTTTCACATGCAGAAGAAAAAGTTGCTGATTCAAATTGCGCAAATAGATCTCGCAGCAATGAATAACGTCGTTCCTTTAATGATTTCCACCTCAAATCGTGCTAACTTTCCGTGACGCTTCCCCCCCTGTAACGTGATAAAACAAAACGAGCTTCCGTTGTCTGAACTTTCTCAATGTTTTCCGTCAGTCCCACCTGGTGAGGGTCCAGCACTGGAGAGGACGCACAAGTGTGATGTAGGCAGTCTCTTTGCTGGAGCTGGTGCATCTTCGAAGCGTTCTACCAATGAAACATAACCTTTGGTTAGCCTTCCCCACAATATTTGTGTGTGTTCTCACCAGTCTAATTTGTTCGTAATTGTAACTCCTAGGTATTTGGTAGAATTTACGACCTTCAGGTTTGACAGATTTATCGTGTAACTAAAGTTGAACGGATTTCTTTTACTGGTCATATGTATTACTTCAGTTTTCGTTATTTAGTGTCAACTGACAAATTTCGCACCATGCAGAAATTTTTTCCAAATCGCTTTGCAGTTGCTTTTGATCCTCTGTTGACTTCACTAACCTATAAACGACAGCATCATCCGCGAACAGACTAATACCCGGTTTCTGGAAAGCTATAGTTACCGTGCCGTTAGCTGCCGTCACGTTATAATTTAACCTGCCAGATAACTTCATTGGGTTTCCCGTAGCTGAATTCAACCACCGTTAGTTAACTATGAGGTAACTACGCCTGTCGAAGTAAATAGTACGACTCAACGGATAACAGATGGCACTACTAACGAAAATCTCAATTACTCGAATTTTATCGATTATTAAGTGAAAACGAAGACGCGTCTTAGTTTGTATAGCTGTTACGAGTTTTCTGTTTTCAAAGGCAATGGGCGACAAGCGATGAAAAAATGTAACTCGAGTTGAGAAAAACCTTTTCACCGACTTGATTTTAGAAAGGAAAGTAGTTACAGTAAATGAAAAGGCAGATGGTTTGACTATTTTGGAAAAACAACACGCCTTGGAGGATTTCACAAAACTGTACAATTCCTTAAACAGAGCTGTATTCTTTTTTAAAAAGAAAAACAGGACAAACAACAACGAAGACAGGGTTAACAATAACATCATTCGTATTAATTCTGTTGTCAACGTATATTTTTATTAATTTAAGTTCTTCCCATTGTTCTGTGAATGTGAAATTACTTTCCACAACACAGACTGCTCAATTTACGTCCACCCATCCATGTGCCCGAGCCCCGCGTTGTAATAATAATAAATAAATAAATAAAAAACACATCGTAATGGCTATAGTGATGTGGTAAAATTTTACATCCAGATCGGCGATTGCGAGAGATAATGTTGCTCAGAGTCGAGATGTCAACTGACCAATCGCGAGGGAGATGCAGCTAATGTATGTCACCCGTTGTCAACATTATCTCTCGCGACCGCCGAGCGCGATGTAAAATTTAACCCGGAATGTTCGTTTTCCGCGTTTTTCCTCGTTTGACCCCGGGAATGCCATTGGTCAGTTTTTTTTTTTTTTTTTTTTTTTTTTTTTTTTTTTTTTTTTTTTTTTTTTTTTAAATTCTGAAACGTATATTAAATTCGCTCTCATTCAACAGATCAAATGGTTGTCATCTAACACGAAAAACGCGTCATGGTCTTTCAACAGTGCCGAGTACAGCTAAGTTTTCTTCTACTGTACGACTGACCGAAGCATCAGAAGAAGAAGAAGACTGTGGTGACGACGATGACGAACTAATTTATATTCTTCAGCTTCAAAAATTTTAAAATTGTATGAAAATTATACGGAACCTAGTCACAAAAACAAAAAAAAAAGCTACTGTTAAATAACTTCTGGTCTTGCGTTTGGAAGCCCACTACCGCTACGTAGCGTCTATAGTTAAGACTAACGTTAACGTGTAGGTACCCGCAGGGGAAGGCGCATTTATCTTTAACGGACAGGTAGCGACGGCTGTGACGGTAACTGTTGTCTCGGAAACCCATTTTGTACTTAACACTCAGGTAACCCACAGATAACTATAACGGGACAGGTAACTACTGTTTCAGAAACCGGCCATAAGAGAGCTATTCCGTTTGTCTCCTAAATCGTTTATGAACACAAGGGACAGTAGGAGTCCTATAACGCTTCCCCGGGGAACGCCGGATACCACTTCGGTCTTCCTCGAAGACTTACAGTCAATTACTACGAACTGTGTCCTTTGTGATAGGAAATCGCGAATCCAATCACATAATTGGGGCGATATTCCACAAGCACGCAATTTCATTAGAAGCCGCTTGTGAGGTACAGTTTCAAAAGCCTTCCGGAAATCCAGGAATATGGAATCGATTTGAGATCCCTTGTCGACGGCACTTCTCACTTCATGTGAATAAAGGGCGAGCTGTGTTTCGCAAGAGCGATACTTTCGGAATCCGTTTACAATGTTCGGACAATGTTCCAAAATCCTACTGCAAATTGACGTCAGTGAGATGGGCCTGAAATTTATCTTGAAGTTAAACGCAAATAAATAAATAAATAAAAAATTAAGTAACAAAACAGACTGAAAACGAAAAATTAAAATCCTCAAAAGGTATAAATATAAAAATAAATAAATCTAAGAGAACAGAAAAAATGTGGAAAAGGTGTCCCTGCACGGAAAGGGAAATTACCAATGCAAGTCCAGCCAAAGGCTATGAAACAATCATCGGAAGAAGATTTAAGTGACGTCGATTTTGTGATGATGATGAATTTGACGATATGGAGGCCGACAAAGAAGAGTGTTTTGTTTGTGATGACATTGGTCAGGATGGTGAGTTTGGTACAAGTGCACTTTATGTGGGCACATATTTTGTGCTCTGGTTGGGGCACGCCACTGTGATATTTGTGTAAAAAAAATAAGTGGCACTTGTGTTTTGTTAAGACTGAAATGCCGGCAGCGGTGGCCGAGGGGACTGAGGCGCTTCAGTCACGGTCTGCACGGCCACTACGGTCGGGGGTTCGAATCCCCCCTCGGTCATGGATATTTGTGCCGTCCTAGTTCGTAAGTAGTTCATAAGTAGTTTGTAAGTTTAGGGACTGATGACCCCGTAGTTAAGTCCCATAAGATTTACAAACATTTGAAGACTGAAATGGTTTTCTTATCCAAAGTGGAATGTGCCAAAGAGAAAAAATTCATGTTGTCTATTTTTTTCCTGAACACTTATCCGAATTCTCCTTATAATAGAGGTCTACTACTATAGTCTACTTTGCCTAAATATTTAATAAACCAGGTATCACTTTTGAAATGTTGTGAAGGTTATTAATTTCCATTGATATTTGTATTGGTATAAATGTGTTCGCCATTACCCTACTTGGCGGGCAATACCGAACATTGCCAAGGTTTAGAGATTAAACGTATTTTAATTGGCACTAATTTGATTAACATTACGACAAGCCATTTGGGGAAAAATTAAATGCCTCAACTGTTCGCCATTCTCCTACTCTCCCCTACGCTTACCAAGTCTGAGGTACTTTGTTTTAAACAAATCATGCATTCAAAGCACATCACTTCTCGTTGATATGAATGGTAGCTAAATGTCTCTGAAATATTATTGTTGTTTTGGTCTTCAGTCCGGGGACTGCTTTGATGCAGCTCTCCCCCTACTGTAACCTGAGCAAGCATCTTCATCTCCTCATAAGAACGGCAACCCACATCTATTTGAATCTGCTTACTATATACGTTTCTTGGTCTCCCTCTGCAATTTTTACCTCACACACTTCTCTCCAATGCTAAATTTATGATTACTCGATGTGTGAGAATGTGTCCTTCCAAGCGATCCTTTCTTTTTGTTAAGTTATGCCAAGCATTCCTTTTCTCTTCATTAGTCACGCGATCTACCCACCTAATCTTCAGCATTCTTCTGTAGCACCACATTTCAAAAGCCTCTATTCTCTTCCTGTCCGCAATGTTTATCGTACATGTTTCACTCCACAAAAATGCCTTCAGAGAAGACTTCCTTCAAATCAAATGTTTGGGACTTAACTACGGGGTCATCAGTCCCTAAACTTACAAACTACTTATGAACTAGCTAATCCTAAGGACGGCACAGATATCCATGCCCGAGGGGGGATTCGAACCCCCGACCGTAGTGGCCGCGCAGACCGTGACTGGAGCGCCTCAGTCTCCTCGGCCACCGGGGCCGGCAGACTTACTTACATTTAAATCAATGTTCGATGTTAACAAATTTCTCTTTTTCAAAAATGCTTTTCTTCCCATTGCCATTCTGCATTTTATATTCTCTGTACTGCGACCGTCATATGTTATTTTACTACCCAAGTAACAAAACTGACCTACAACCTTCATTGTTTCGTTACCTAATCTAATTCCATCTGCAACACCATATTTAACACGACTGCATTCCATTATCTTTGTTTTGCTCTTGTTAATGTTCATTTTATACGCTCTCATCAACAAACTCTCCATTCCATTCTACTGCTCTTCCAGGTCCTTTGCTGTCTCTTACTGAATTACGTCATCAGCAAAACGCAATGTTTTTATTCTTCACCCTGATCTTTAATTCCTATTCCAAATTTTTCCTTGCTTTCCTTCACCGCCTGCTCGATGTACAAATTGAATACCATCGGAGAAAGGCTACAACCCTGTCTTACTTAGGCCAGTCGTCGTAGACAAAAAAATGGCCTTAGGTCCAAAAAAATTGCAGGAAGCTGAATTTTTGGTATGTTGTGTATAGACATATCAGAATAGTATTAAACCAAGTTTGCTGCTTCGAAATCCTTTAGCTTAACTTTTAAGAGCCACAAAACCTCAAAATTTTCGGAATTTTTTCTGCTTTGGCTTATAACTCGTGAAGTGTGGTTTTATGACCTTTATTAATGAAGATAACATATTCTAAAATTTAAGCCGAACAGCAACTCTGTAAGTCCAATAGTTCCCGAGATATTGGACTTCAAAAATTGACTTATTTCTCCATAAAGTTCAAACTTCCAATTTTAGTCATCTTTCGGCTAGAATATTGGCTCTAATGATCATCCCACGGGGAAATTCATACAAAACAAAGTTATAGACCAGTTATTTAGCTTTAATCTAAGTAAAGAATGAATTCTATAGGCCCAATAGATTTCTAGTTATTGTTAAAAAAGTTGGAAAAATCGGATTATTCAATAAACTGACCCAGATGAATTGCAGCCCTCTTATCCAACAACTGCCTTCCCGACTAATGTCTAATAGCTGCGGTCTTGCTTTTGTACAAGTTGTAAATAACTCTCCTTTCCCTGTATTTTACCCCTGCTGGCATCAGAATTTGAAAGAGTGTATTCCAATCAATATTGTCAAAAGCTTTTGTTATTTATCACGGGGTAAGACAGACTTACATTTTCCATAACGAAAGCAGTCATGCACTCCGTTTACGTGGGCTCCCAAAACCTGATTTCGTAAACCGATTTTCCAATTCCGCTTTTGGTTGGTCATGTAAACACTCCAAAATCCATTCTGGAAATCCGCTTCTCTAAAGCGGTTTTCCAGTTCCACAATCGATTTTCGTGCTCATGTAAACGCAACCGTTTTTGAAGCGTTCTTGGCTTGTCAGATTGTGTTTTTATTACAGTCGACATGATCGATTGGAGAGTGTCCGCAACTGCACTATGTTATTTAAAATGTGTTTATTTTCGTCAACAGTTGCAATATAATTGTTTAATAACATGTTTCGATCACTTGGATCATCTTCAGATCTTATAGTTGCGTCCGCAACTCGTCTGGCTTAGTACTCAGGCATTTAAAATAAAATTGTGTTTTCTTGTTAAGAATTTTCGGCACATATGAGAAGAGTGATATACTCTGATGTGAAATAAAAGTATAAATATTAGAAAGAACATAAATCTGTGTATTTAAGTAAAGATAAGTAGCGATTGTGGTGATTAAATCGCCGGCCGCGGTGACCGAGGAGACTGAGGCGCTCCAGTCACGGTCTGCGCGGCCTCTACGATCGGGGGTTCGAATCCCCCCTCGGGCATGGATATTTGTGCCGTCCTACTTCGTAAGTAGTTCATAAGTAGTTTTTAAGTTTAGGGACTGATGACCCCGTAGTTAAGTCCCATAAGCCTTACAAACATTTGAACATTTTTTTTCTGTGGGTAGTTCTGCTCGTTGCGAACGCTGATCGGATTTGTTCGTTCTTGTTCGGAGGGTTTTTGGCTCAGCTTCTTTTTTTTTTTTTTTTTTTTTTTTTTTTTTTTTTTTTTTTTTTTTTTTTTTTTTTTTTTTAACAGAGGGCGTTCAGACCTCTGGCCGGGCGGCTTATGAACTACCTACGAACTAGGACGGCACAAATATCCATGCCCGAGGGGGGATTCGAATCCCCGACCGTAGTGGCCGTGCTGACCGTGACTGGAGCGCCTCAGTCACCTCGGCCACCGCGGCCGGCGAACATTTGGTGATTAAATCAGGATCTGAATCAGCTGTTTTTTCCAGCCGCCATATTAAGTGAGTTAGGAAATCCGATTCAGGCTATGCCATGTAAACACGAAACAGCGAAAAACTGTTTACGAAAATCGGTTTTCGTCTTCCGGAAGATGTGTTGCATGTAAACGTAGTGAGTACGCCGCGGACTGCAGCTTTGTCAGGGAGTGCCCTTCCCTCCGGCGCCGCTCGCGGCGGACTACGCCGCCGCCCTCCTGTTGTAAAGCTCGCTGCGGCAGCGCGATTGCCCCGGAGTGGCGCTACGCAATCCAATTTCCCGGCTCGGCCGTTGCCCTCATTCGATTGGATCTCCCAACTTTCAGGTCTCAGAAGTATCGTGTAGGGTTATCTCTCTTTCACATCTCGAAAGCCGCCATGTCATGTATCACTGCAAGGTAAACGGAAGAGAACTGCGAAAAAAAAAGGAAGCAGGAACAAGGCAGTAAAACGTCTCGTGACGAGAATAGAAACAGCACAGAGTTTCGCGAAAGGCAGGTGCAGCGAAAGCAGGTCTCAATAACCTTTTCGAATTGCTCTGTTTTTGAGGAGAGGATAAGTGCAAGAAACGAACCGCATGATCAAACCTGGTCAAATTGTTGTGTAAAATTATCCAAAAGTAATAGTTACAACAGTACACACGCTTTTGAAAGATTCTCGCGATCTTGTAGAAAAAATGAGGTACTGTTTGAGAATGTAACGTTGAATGCTTTATTTAATAATCCACCAGATGTTGTAAAATAATTATATATTAAGATATTCATTACGTCTGACATAATTATTCTGATTTAAATATCTCTTTAAAAGTCTCAGGTCAGTTTATTATCAGATGCTGCGAAATTCGTGAAAAGGATCAATTTTATTTATTTCTTACCACCACAGGCTAGACTTTGTGGTGTCGATGCAGCCCGTAGTTTCTTGCTTCATGGTCTGCAATGATGTGTGAACCTGTTAACTTTTTTATTTAATTTCTTGGATAACAGAAGGTGTCTATGTTCAAATGTTCAAATGTTTGTAAAGCTTATGGGACTTAACTACGGGATCATCAGTCCCTAAACTTACAAACTACTTATGAACTACTTACGAACTAGGACGGCACAAATATCCATGCCCGAGGTGGGATTCGAACCCCCGACCGTAGTGGCCGTGCAGACCGTGACTGAAGCGCCTCAGTCCCCTTGGCCACAGCGGCCGGCTCTATTTACCAAATGTAAAATTCACTACCCAATCTGGAATTGCCAGGAGCATCTGTGTCTAATATAACAGTCCATTTTGTAATTAGCTTCAAATAAAGTCCCATGTGTAAAATCTACAGGTTCGTAATTCCAGGTGAGGTAGCTCACGTAGACTCTCTTTCTACTACACCAAAATTACATGTTCAAGAGATTAAATAATTGTAGACAAAAGCAGAACTTACTTTAAGTTGAAATATATGTATCGAGCGTTCGTAATACATCGATTCACTTTCCATAACATTCCAATAATAATGAATACTCTAAACTCTATCAGCAAAGAACAACCATTTTTTCTCTTCCTAGCAATTGCATGGAGATTCTCTACGTTCTGAAAAATTAAGATATGTATTAAATACAGCAAACATTCTAATTAGCCTCGAAATTAATTTATAACATAACAAAATCTTTTATCTACAATTACATCGTCAACACATATGTGACACTTAATACTAACAGGTATCTTACAATGTAAAGTCTCTAGTATCTAATATTTTGTCGTAGGCAGAAAGTAATGAAGGCTCTCACGACCGAATGTCATAGTTGCTGGTAGAACTTCCGGGTTATAAGGCCGTGGTCCATAAAACGTTTCAGTTTCTCCTAACGTTTCGTACAGAGCTGCACCGGACATTTTCAGAGGTCTTCTTATTTGCGTTGAGTCTTGCCGACTGATGTCTCAGTGTCTGAGAGTGCCATATATACTGTGAAAAGTAGCCGTGGCCAAGCTTTCACGTTATCAGCAGAGCTTGTCAGAGATAAAACATCACTATAGATTGAAAATAATACGTATTACACGTTTTTGGACTGTGGAGACTTTTGACTGACTTGAAGAGTTACCCCAAAATATTATACCATATGACATTAGGGAATAAAAGTAATCAAAGTATGCAAGCTTTGTTATTTTTATGTCCCCTATGTCTGATAACACTCGTATTGAAAATACAGATTTGTTGAGTCATTTCTGCAGTTCTGTTGTGTGCTCCTCCCAACTAAATTTATTATGAAGTTGTAATCCCAGGAATTTAATACTGTCAACCTCTTAAATTCCTGAGATTACAACTTGATAATAAATTTAGTTTGGAGGAGCACACAACAGAACTGCAGAAATGACTCAACAAACCTGTATTTTCAATACGAGTGTTATCAGACATAGGGGACGTAAAAAGAACAAAGCTTGCATACTTTGCTTACTTTCATTCCCTAATGTCATATGCTATAATATTTTTGGGTAACTCTTCAAGTCAGTCAAAAGTCGTCAGAGTCAAAAAACGTGTAATACGTATTATTTATTGAGTAAATTCACGAACGTCCTGTAGAAGCCCCTTAAAAGAACTGGGTATTTTAACTAATGCCTCTCAGTATATTTATTCTTTAATGAAATTTGTAATAAATAATATATCCCTTTTGCCAACAAACAGCTCAGTTCATACATACAATACTAGGAATATAAATGATCTACACAAGGACTTAAAAGCACTTACTTTAGTTCAAAAAGGGGTCCACTACTCAGGAACACACATTTTCAATAATTTACCACCAAATATAAATAATTTACCACCAATTATATAAATTGTACCAAATGATGCATGTACTCATACTATATTAGTATTATTACATTATAAGCTAAAAAAAAGAACTTAAAAATCGTATATATCTGTATTTATATTATTAGTGTTACCTTTTATTCAACTTGTAAATTTTGTTTCTTGACATGTTCCACATCCACGAGGATCTCATCAACATGGATCTACGGAACGAAAAACTAATCTAATCTGCAATCGGTCAGAGATAAAACCTGTCGATATTTCAAAGCTACTGTCCATATGTCGCTAAGTTTCATAGCTTCTTCCTGTTAAAATTTTCCTTATGCATATATATCCTAATAGCTTCCCTGCATTGTCGTGGATAATAATTCGTCATTGTAGATAAAACCTTTGTTTCGGAAAACCTCACTATATGACTTCCAGATTGAAGAGCGTGCTCTGCCACAGCCGATTTCTCTGTTTTTCCTAGTCGGCAAAGACTTTTGTCTTCCTTCAGCCTAGTTCCTAAATTTCTTTTTGTGGTTCCAATATAAACTTTACCACATGTACACGGAATTTTATAAACGCCACAAGCAGAAAGAGAAGGCCGTTTATCCTTAGCAAAACGGAGTACCTGACATATTTTATTAGTTGGTCTGGAAACCGGTCTGATGTTGTGTTTGCGTAATATTATTCCTCTTTGATTAGTTACTTTTCCGATAAATGGCAGGGAAACTGTTCTTCCATCGCTTTGTTTGATCACGTCCTCTTAGACTATTGTTATTTGGTCGCACAACCCTGTTTATTTCTTTATCTGAATAGCCATTTTTCTTGAAAGCTTGCTTCAGGTGTTTTAATTCAGCATCCAGGGATGTCTGAGAGCAAATTTTCTTGGCTCTGTCAAGAGTCTCGTTGACAGAGCAAGTGTTATTCACATGTTGCAGCGAGCAGTCGCCCCTCAATTGGTTTTGTTGGATCTGATTCGAGCACTTACTGCCCTTCATCCCAAATACGGGGTGTTTCAAGAGGCCTAGTAAATATTTACTATCACTTTTGATACACCCTGTATATCAGAAAAGGGCACTAGACAGTAATTTATTGTATAAATACTGAAAAACGTAATTTTAAATTTTGATTTCGCACGTTGTTGGGTGTAAGTTATTCCAAAAGCATCACAATGTGCTGTAAACGTTTCTGAAATCTATTTTATATATCACGTTTAGATAAATGCGTCCACTATCATCTGGATGTCCATCGTTCCATTAATTAAATATTTTTTAGGAACTATTCTTCAGAAAGTAGGACATATATTGAAACGAAGTAAGATATTTTGACTGAAGTATCACAATTGTATAACTTTCTACGTGCAAAAAGCTTCAAAAGATTAATTTTCATTTACATTGCTGGCTGCAGTTATTAATGCAACGTACTTTTTTTCAATCAGTCTTTGAGTTAGTCATAAAACTCTGATAACTTTAAAGCAATATAAATACATGCATATTTGATACTCAATGTGGAATTTACGTAGCAGAAACTTTTCCCTCAAATCACTATAGAGTTCCTTCGACATGATATCCGTTGTAACAGGTAAAGAGTTTTCTGTCCTGCTATCAAAGGCTCTACCCACTCCCTCACAATGGTCTCCCTCAGATCCAGTTCAGGAAAATCTCATGAAGGATGGGAACGATTAAAGAGAGCATTATTATCCTGGTATCATAAGATATAATAGTATAATATTTCATTGACTTCAATTTGCAGAAGGGTTTTGGAACATATCCTGTATTCAAATATTATAAATTATATCGAACAGAATGATTTTTTGACCGAAGGTCAATACGGATTTAGATAATATCGTTTATGCGAAAAACAACTACCTCTTTATTCACACGAAGTGAAGGGTGCTATCGACAAGTGTTCGCAAATCGATTCCGTATTTCTTGATTTTCAGAAGGCTTTTGACACCGTACCTCACAAACGGCTTTTAATCAATTTGCGTGTTTATGGTATATTTGCGACTGTATAGGGGATTTCTTGTCAGAGAGGACGCAGTTCATAGTAATCGATGGTAAGGCATCGACTAAAACAGAGGTGATACCGGTCATTCCACAGGATAGTGTTTTTGGTCCTCTGCTGTTTCTTATTTACATAAAAGATTTAGGGGAAAATCTAAGTAGCTCTCTTAGGTTGTTTGCAAATGACGCTGTCATTTACCGTCTAGTAAAATCATCTGAAGATCAAAACCAACTGCTGAACGATCTGAATATCAGTATGGTGTAAAAATTGGCAACTGACTCTAAATAATGTGGAATGTGAAGTCGTCCACATGAGTACGAAAAATTTCCGTTAAAATTTGTTTACATGATAAATTAATCAAAAGTGAAGGCCGGGAACACAAAGTACCTAGGAAAGACTACTACTTCACACTTAAATTAGAAAGAACACTTAGATAATGTCGTGGGAAAGGCGAACCAGAGACTACAATTTTATTGGCAGAACCCTTAGAAGATGCAACAGAACTACAAAAGAAACTGCATACACTACGCTTGTCCTTCCTTTTTTTGAGTATTGTTGCCCAGTGTGGGATCCATATCAGGTGGATTTGACGGAGGACATCGAAAGAGTCCAAAGAAGGGCAGCTCGTTTCGTATTCTCACGATACAGGGGAGACAGCGTTACGGAAATGATACAGGATCTGGGCTGGGAATCATTACAACAACGGCGCTTATCGCTGCGGTGTGGGTTACTTACGAAACTCCAATCGCCAACATTCTCCTCCGAATGCGAAAACGTACTGTTGACTCCCACTTACATAAGTAGAAGTGATCATCAGAATAAAATACAAGAAATCAGAGCTCGAACGGAGAGGTTCAGGTGTTCATTCTTTCCGCGCGCTATTCGAGAATGGAATGGGAGATAAATAGTATAACGGTGGTTCCACGATCCCTCTGCTGAATATCCCATTTAGGTGTAGATGTAGTGTCCTGATCTCTGCAGCTGAGTATCTGATATATGACTGGAGATACTGAACATGAATAAGGAATTGTATAAACCATTGTATAGTGTAACGACAAGGTGCACCCATAAAGTAATTTACCATATTTTTCGTATTTACACGAAGAACTTTCCCGTAATGGGCACAGAATTTTTTAAGCTATATTGCCACATATTATTCAAAAGAAATGAGACACTTGTCGTATAGTGGTATCATATTCTGTATTCATCTGTCGAAGGAGTCCGCCATCTGTGAATGTACTCAGCGTGTGACAGTTGTCGTGAGTTTCTCGTCGGTGACAAAGCGCTGCACGGAGGCACAGAGTAATTATATTTTTGTCTGTGATGGAGGACAGGAATGTCTGTCACATATAAAAAAATGGAAATCGCTGAGAGTAAGTTAAGGACTATGTGCTGGCTGATCAGCCAGATCTCAGCGGAACGTTTGCTAAACAGTTGAACAGTTGCTGTGTGCCGAGCCGTATGAGGCCATAGAGCAGCACAAAGCCTGCAGTAAGCACCCAACGCCTCTTGTTTTGACTCAGTCCTACGGTCAGTGTAATTGGCAGGGCTGCGGGTACGCCGAATAGGTCGCAAAACATTTTCATGAAACATTTTAATGAAGCGTTTCGGAGATTTCATTATCTACATACAGAGAACATTATATAAACATTACAACATTATCAAAATATCCACGGGTGTAGTGCCGGTCTATAGTGTCCAACGGGCACAATATTTCGGCGATCATACATGTCGCCATCATCAGGTGAACTGACGGACTGAGCTCCTGGAAACGCGCCGGCACGGAGATCCGCAAGCTACGGCTGCTCGAAGGGAACTGGGTTCTAGCCCGGTAGCGGGTCATTTAAATACCCTCGGCCGCGGAGCTACCCCTCCGCGGTCCGCGCCCCGCGCCGCGGCCGCGCAGTGGAACCGATTGCGCCGGCGTCTGAGATGACGTCGGTATCGGGCTAGAACCCAGTTCCCTTCGAGCAGCCGTAGCGTGCGGATCTCCGTGCCGGCGCGTTTCCAGGAGCTCAGTCCGTCAGTTCACCTGATGATGGCGACATGTATGATCGCCGAAATATTGTGCCCGTTGGACACACAGACCGGCAGTACCCCGTGGATATTTTGATTATCAAATACGCCGGGAGAAACTGAAGAATCACATTACAACATTACATTATAATAGCTGTTACATGTATCATGAAATTAACTATAGTTTGCGTCATGTAGGAAGGCACTTCCGTGCATAGAGGCGGAGCGACAGGGTAAGCGTGGAGGGGAGGAGCTACGGCCGAGCGCCAATAGTTGTAACACAGTCTAACATATAGTCACGACACTCCCGCAGGTTTTTGTTAAAACTACGATTGCAGCGCTCCAAGCAGCCTGCAAGCTACATTTCTGAATACGGTATTGGATGAGTGCGAATAGTATCGTTTATATTGATTTTTACAGACTTTTGAAACAAGGGAACGTATGTAGTGACATAAAAATAGGTAATAATTTAAAATTAGCTCCACCTTTGTCTTTATTAGGTTTACTGAGATCCCTAATGAGGTACGAAGAGGTACATTGCATGACAGTTTATTTACAATTATCTTGTAATCTACAGGCTTTAGCTGAATAATATCATTTTGTATTAAAAATAAGAAATGGCTAAAAAAAACACCAGAAGACCTGCCTTTGGCAAAAAGTCAGTGCTTTTCTACTCAGGAACCTTAAGGCTTCTCCACTACAATTCCAGTAAAATCGTTGAGCATGGAACGTAGGGAACGCAATAACTACAGTATTTAACGTACCAAAACAGCCACCATAGCTGTAGCTGAAGGAAAAACGTCACAGATCTGCCAAGAAAACGGAAAAAAAGCAATCAAACTGTTTTCAACAAAGAACAACCCAATTCCACAATTGTTGCTACAACTGAACCACAAACGGCAAGAATCTTCTAGACATTGTCTTCTTAAGCTAAAGTAATGACACTCAACAAAAAAATTTGCGAATCATTAGACTACACACCGAATTGAAACGCTAAAAAAAACTGTCTTCATAGTAAGAAAACACCATAATAGAAATTTATGTTTCATCTTATGTTTATATTCTACTTACTTTCAGCGGAATAAGTCGCAAAATAACACATACGTAAGTGTTTGTTCATGACGAAGTTGTTCATTACACCTCTTAATCAGTTAAATTCGACTGTTTTTACATTAATGTCCATGTTCTGTATACTATTATTTTACTAATGCTTGTAACGCAAAAACTATACCGATTATTTCGTTAATTACGCACAAAAAATTATAAACAGACATCACTCCTACTGCGGCTTTCCCACCAGTAGGAACGCTAGTGTCGTTGCACTGTCAGTTCGTAACAATTTTCACAGCAGTGAATGTCGCGACTGTATATATTAGACTTTGGTTGAGCCTGCTGGAGAAACATTGTGTAAGTCGCGGCCGGCCACGGGCCTAGAGAATGAATATTATTGGCTGCTAGTGCGCTAATGAAGGGGGATGCGCAGAATGGCTGAAAACTAGGCCGCCCTCCTACATGACGCGCTCTATAACAACGGAAATTTTTACTCTTTGTTATACCTCTCTCACATAAGATACCGGTACAATGAGTGTGTGAACTATTAGAGCCAGTTAGAAAGACACTTTTTGGCACCAAGTGGCACTACAATGCATATAGTGGAACCCTAACATTTCGAAGTACCTATATGAATTATATTCCAGGCATGACAGTTGTCCATTAAATTGTTATATAAAATTACAAAATACATATTTTTTATAATTGTAAGTAATTTTAACAATAATTATATAATTAATGTGAATTGCTCGTCATGTGATACAGAGCCTATCTCGACAGTTAGAAACAATAAAATTTCATACGATCTTCAATATAGTTAGAATTAGTAGAAGTATAGGAAAAGAATTTATATAATCAATAATAGCGAGGAGATAGGGAAGTGCAGTGGCGTAACTAGGACTTGGCTTTGGCGGGGGATAGATCTGCTTGACGAGCAGACTTTAGTCAGTTTCCAGACAGACTACCATCTACCACTCCCATTGAAGAAACTAATTCACTCCCATCCAATGAAAGCTTATGGTAAAACACCCCAAGTTTCCAATCTTTACCTTTACCAGATTGATTTTATACGATTTTTTTTCGGGTTCTTGGAGGGGGGGTTGTATCCCACTCATCCCCTCATAGTTAAGCCACTTGGGGTTGGTGGTGGTGGAGGGGATGGGTTTTTAATTGCGACTCAGAAAAGTGGGAAACAGGGGCGGGGGGGGGGGGGGTGAAACCTGGGTGGGGGTGAGCAAATCAAGGACGATCAAATAATACATTTACATATGCTCGCATTTACAATCAGTGTTTTGACAATGGTGAAGAACTGTAAATGAGTCATACGCTAGTAGAATTCACATATGGCAGACTTATAGGAATAAGGAATACAGAAGTTTATCTTAAGATATAACAAGTATTTCAATTAATTTCATGACTACGAGGCAAAGGTTACAAGATGTTTTTCTGCATTGAAAATCATTTTTTCTTAATGTGATTTACGGGATTTATGGCATATGTCTTGCATTAACTTTCCACATAAACACCATTTACCTCAATACATTTTTTCATCTGTGGGACCAGTTTTCATTTTGCGTGTCATAGATGTCTCCCAACGCTTCTTCCAGTTAATTCTTCACTTCGATTTTCATCCCTTCTTCGTCGGAAAAGTGGTTTTCACGAATGTAGTGAACGGACGATAGTCACTACATGAGAGTTAGGGGCTGTGAGAGGGGTCGCTTAACACGTCCCAACCAAATGAAGTGGTGTGTGGACGCGCTTTGTTATGAAAACAGACTCCCGTTCTTATCATCAAGCTTTTGTTTTTTAAAGCTCTGCGGAAATTCTTCGTGGTCTCACAATGTTTTGTTTCACTTGTTGTTACACGTGTTCGTAAAACTCAATGATTAGGATCCCTTTTATGACCCAAAACACTGCAGCAATTTTCCTTGCGATTTTATGAAAGACGTGAAATGTTTGGAACTTCATGCAGGTGGTCCATTGTCAAATAACGATCAGAGAGATGTTTTTCAATTTTCTGTACCACATCATCAGTCACATCAGTCGACTTTCGCTTTTGTATTTATCGTTAATTTCCGTCGTTCCAGAATTGAAATTTTTCACCCATTCTGTCACATGTTGCCATGAAATCATGTCCTCTCCTCAAACTGAAAAAAAAAGTTCTCTCTGAATGGGAGCGGCGTACATGCCATTTCATTTAGGTAGCAAATTACAACGTGCACTTTGCACTTGGCGGGTGTCAGACTGACGAACCGCATTTCCAATAGTCACCAAAACAGTAATTGACAAGCTGTTGATTGTTGGGAGCGCTTGTTTCTTCGCTGGCAGGTACACGGCACGCTACACGCTACTTTCATTATGAGACTGCAGTCGGACGGGCATTTATTCTGCGTGGCGTGGTGCGGAAGCCGCCTCGTGTTCGTTTTCTTGGTCGTTTGCAGGAAATACCTCGTTTGGCCCCTCGCAGCGGGTGGCGATGTGAAAGCAAGGCTTTTAACAGAACAATGGAGACAATACGGCGTGTGTGGTGACAGCGAGCCACAGACACTCGCTCACCCCCCCACCCCTCCACCGTTTCCACGGCACGTACGACAACATGGCGCAGGTGCGTCCGCTTTCAAAACGCACCTTATTGGACTGCATAATTAACCACACTGGAGACTACCGGCGTTTGTTACTTCATTCCTGATAGGCTGTCCAGATCAGGTGCGCGAGCCCACAGATTGGAGTGGAAGACCGAAACATACATACAACTCACTTTGCTACCATAATGGCCCCTCCGTCATTGAATCGCAGGGTTATGGCACGTTTTGCCGTCCACAATATTTAGTTAACGCCTGAAAACGGAAGGGAGCGTGAGGCATGACGGTGGGCTTGTTTGCTAAATCAACGTACCTTACCGTATTATTTTTTGACTAGCGAAGTTAGTGGATCTTCATCAAGATTAATAGGAAGTTTTGACTCACATATTTTGGGAAAAATTTTCATTTCACTTTGTTTGGGTCAATAGTACTGTTATTTAAATTTATGAATGAAGAACAGTCTTGAGTGCAATAATTTATTTCATTCAACTAGTTTCAGTCTTATTTAGACCATCTTCAGGACGCACTGGGAGGCTCCCAGTTACCTACCAGCTCCACAACATCGATGGAGTCAAATTTCCTGAAGATGGTCTAAATAAGACTGAAACTAGTTGAATGAGATAAATATTGCACTCTAGACTGTTCTTTATTCATAAGTTTTGACTCAGTTCGGCTTCAAATTTAAATAGCCAGTTTCGATTGGAATCCAGAGTCGCAGCCAGCACCGTGACAGCGTCTTTCTTTTCATTTTTCTGTTGTAAAAATTAATTGAAGGTGTGGACTCAGTCACCCTTTGTTGGGCATTATTATTCTAACAAAACCTTTAATTTTTCTAGGTGGTTTCCTATATCAAAGCGATACTATTAACGGTCGAATCTTATAATCTCCTTTCTTATTCCTATTACATTTTACTGTTGTTGATGTGGTCTTCAATCCGCAGACTGGTTTGATGCAGCTCTCCAGGGCAAGCCTCTTCATCTAACGTACACCTACCAACATCCTTTTGAATTCGCTTACTGTATTCGTCCCTCGGTCTCCCTCTACGATTTTTACCCCACACTATTCCTTCTAACTTGACGATTCATTGATGTTTCAGAATGTGTCCCACCAACCTATCCTTGCTCTTAGTCAGGATATACCAGAAACTCCTTTTCTCCCCAAGGCTGCTGAGCACCTCCTACGTAGTTACGTGATCTACCCATCTAATCTTCAGCATTCGTCTGTAGCACCAAATTTCGAAAACTTCTATCATCTTTCTGTCTGAACTCCTTATCGCACACGTTTCACTCCAATACAATGATACAGTCCAGACTAATGCTTTCAGAAAGAACTTCCTACCATTTAAACTAATATTGAACGACAACCAATATCGCTTCTTCAGTAATGCTTTTTTACCCATAGTCAATCTTCAATTTGTATCGTCTTTACTTCAGCCATCACAACTGATCTTGCTACCTAAATAGCAAAGCTCATCTACTACTTTTATTGATTCATTACCTAATCTAATTCCTGATGAATCACCTGATTTTCTGACACTACATTCCATTACCTTTGATTTATTCTTGTTAATGTTCAACCCATACCTTCCTTTTGTGTTGCAGGTCATTTGCTGTCTCTGACAGAATTATTATTTCTTCAGCAAACGGCAAGGTTTTATTCCCTCTCCCTACACTTTAATTCCCTCTCCAAATTTCTCTAAGCATTCCTTCATTGCTTACTCAATGTACAGATTGAACAACATTGGGGAAAGGCTACAACCCTGTCTTACTCCCTTCCCAACCTCTGCGTCCCTTCCATGCCCTTCGATTCTAATATCCGATGTCTGGTTTTTGTATAAGTTGAATATAATTCTTCGCTCCCTATGTTTTACCACTGTTACCATCAGACTCTGAAAATGTGTATTACAGTCAACATTGTCAAAAGCTTTCTCGAGTTCCAAAAATGCTAAAAACGTAGGTTTCCCTTTCCTTAACGAATATTCTAAGATAAGTCGTAATGTATTGCCTCACGTGTTTCTACATTTCTCGTAAATCCAAATTGATCTCACCCAAACTCGCATTCCACCAGTTTTTCCATTCGTCTGTATGTAATTCGTGTTAGTATTTCGCAACCATGACTTATTAAACAGATAGTTCTGTAATTCTCACCTTTGTCTGTACTTGCCTTTTTAGGAAATGGAATCAATATAGTGTTTTTGATGACTGAGGGTATTTCCCCTGTGTCATACATCTTGCATACCACGTGGAACAATTTATTCATGACTGGTTTCCCTGACGGTAATAGTAGTTCAGACAGTTCTTCATCTACCCCAGTGACGTTGTTTCTACTCAGATCTTTGAGTGCTCTGTCAAATTCTTCTCCCAGTATCGTATCTCTGTATCATCTCTACTTCATCATCTACTTCTAGAATACCGCCTTCAAGTTTATCTCCTTTGTACAGGCCTTCTATATGTACCTTCCATCTTTCAGCTTTCCGCCGGCCGCGGTGGCCGAGGGGACTGAGGCGCTTCAGTTACGGTCTGCACGGCCACTATGGTCGGGGGTTCGAATCCCCCCTCGGGCATGGATGTCTGTGCCGTCCTAGTTCGTAAGTAGTTCATAAGTAGTTTGAAAGTTTAGGGTCTGATGACCCCGTAGTTAAGTCCCATAAGCTTTACAAACATTTGAACATTTTTGCTTTCCCTTCTAGTATTGGTTTTCCATCTGCCTTCTAGATATTCATACTGCTGCTTTTATTGTCTCCAAATATCTCTTTTATGTTCCTGTAGGCGGTATCTAACTTTCCCCTAGTTATACAGTCTCCTACTGTCTTGCATTTCTCCTCAAATTCATTAAAATTAAATTGGCTTTTAAATTTTAAAGACAATAAATTAAAATTTACATCTTAGTAGAAATGGTAGTTTGAAAACAGATCAATTTCAAGAACGTTGATTTACCAGTCTACAAACTCCAATAAATAAGATATTACATTTGTGCATAAACTAAATAAAAAAACTTTGGAGCAGCACTACTGAAGATGGACATTATGACATCCTCTGCAGTTTGCTTTTTCAATCGGACTGCCTCATGCGTGAGGGCCCGCAAATGCCAAGGCTCCTAGGAGTGGGGCAACGGAGCACGGTACCACTTACTACCTCCTGGAAACGTCGTCAGAAACATAAAATGGGGATGCACATGCAGCGATCAGAGAAGGTGAACCAACAAGCTTCGGGGATAGGGAAAAAACTTATAGCTCCGAACAATTTAAAAATTAAGAATTGTGGCTGTCAGCACAATATTAGAGGTAACAATACTGCGTCGAGAACTGCCCACTACGGGTTATTGATATTTTCATTCATTTGACTTCTAAGGGAAGGGAAAGCAAGTGTCTAAAAGCTCTTCTGGGTGGCACCAAAGCGAGAGTGAGGTGCCGTGTCCATAGAGAACGAGCCTTCGGAGAAGGCACACATTCATTATACAGCGTAAGGGCCGCGCAGTGGCGGTCAGCGGATCCCGTTACGCTAGTACCTGCTGCCACAGGCAAATATAAACTGACTGGAAACCTCCGCTTCCCATTCCATCTTATATTTTAATTAATGCAATTACAACCCTTTCACCTTTTATTTGTGCAAGGTTTTATGTATTATCTTTCGAAAGCACGCTCAGGTGTGCGGGGCGGGGGTTGCTGAAGCAGTTCCGCAAGATGTCCCATGATGGCGCTGCGGTCAGAAGCAGCCCTTTAAAATGGCTAGAGCAGGCGGCAGGTAGCGGCTGTCCTCACCACCACCTCCCCTCAAACGCCAGCAAGCCGGACACAGCCGTGGCCTCGTGGCAGGCGGCACGAGCTCTCCCATCAACCTCCCCTCCACGATACCCTGTGACGTGCGAGAGGCACCCTCAGAAGTGCCTCTAGTGTGGTCTACCGGTACTAAGCCAGGGAACCGCCTGACACCCGCTAGCATCGTACGGAACTACGATGGGAGCGTTGGACAGTGGTTTAAGGGGGCTGCTTCTCTGTATATGTTACTATGTGCTGCTGCCGACCCTCAGGCCGGGGGAACGGCAGAGCCACACCAAGACATACCGTTAGGTATGGTGACCGACCCGTGTGGTCTACCGGTACTAAGCCAGGGAACCGCCTGACACCCACTAGCATCGTACGGAACTACGATGGGAGCGTTGGACAGTGGTTTAAGGGGGCTGCTTCTCTGTATATGTTACTATGTGCTGCTGCCGACCCTCAGGCCGGGGGAACGGCAGAGCCACACCAAGACATACCGTTAGGTATGGTGACCGACCCGTGTGGTCTACCGGTACTAAGCCAGGGAACCGCCTGACACCCACTAGCATCGTACGGAACTACGATGGGAGCGTTGGACAGTGGTTTAAGGGGGCTGCTTCTCTGTATATGTTACTATGTGCTGCTGCCGACCCTCAGGCCGGGGGAACGGCAGAGCCACACCAAGACATACCGTTAGGTATGGTGACCGACCCGTGTGGTCTACCGGTACTAAGCCAGGGAACCGCCTGACACCCACTAGCATCGTACGGAACTACGATGGGAGCGTTGGACAGTGGTTTAAGGGGGCTGCTTCTCTGTATATGTTACTATGTGCTGCTGCCGACCCTCAGGCCGGGGGAACGGCAGAGCCACACCAAGACATACCGTTAGGTATGGTGACCGACCCGTGTGGTCTACCGGTACTAAGCCAGGGAACCGCCTGACACCCACTAGCATCGTACGGAACTACGATGGGAGCGTTGGACAGTGGTTTAAGGGGGCTGCTTCTCTGTATATGTTACTATGTGCTGCTGCCGACCCTCAGGCCGGGGGAACGGCAGAGCCACACCAAGACATACCGTTAGGTATGGTGACCGACCCGTGTGGTCTACCGGTACTAAGCCAGGGAACCGCCTGACACCCACTAGCATCGTACGGAACTACGATGGGAGAGTTGGACAGTGGTTTAAGGGGGCTGCTTCTCTGTATATGTTACTATGTGCTGCTGCCGACCCTCAGGCCGGGGGAACGGCAGAGCCACACCAAGACATACCGTTAGGTATGGTGACCGACCCATGTGGTCTACCGGTACTAAGCCAGGGAACCGCCTGACACCCGCTAGCATCGTACGGAACTACGATGGGAGCGTTGGACAGTGGTTTAAGGGGGCTGCTTCTCTGTATATGTTACTATGTGCTGCTGCCGACCCTCAGGCCGGGGGAACGGCAGAGCCACACCAAGACATACCGTTAGGTATGGTGACCGACCCGTGTGGTCTACCGGTACTAAGCCAGGGAACCGCCTGACACCCGCTAGCATCGTACGGAACTACGATGGGAGCGTTGGACAGTGGTTTAAGGGGGCTGCTTCTCTGTATATGTTACTATGTGCTGCTGCCGACCCTCAGGCCGTGGGAACGGCAGAGCCACACCAAGACACACCGTTAGGTATGGTGACCGACCCGTGTGGTCTACCGGTACTAAGCCAGGGAACCGCCTGACACCCACTAGCATCGTACGGAACTACGATGGGAGCGTTGGACAGTGGTTTAAGGGGGCTGCTTCTCTGTATATGTTACTATGTGCTGCTGCCGACCCTCAGGCCGGGGGAACGGCAGAGCCACACCAAGACATACCGTTAGGTATGGTGACCGACCCGTGTGGTCTACCGGTACTAAGCCAGGGAACTGCCTGAGACCCGCTAGCATCGTACGGAACTACGATGGGAGCGTTGGACAGTGGTTTAAGGGGGCTGCTTCTCTGTATATGTTACTATGTGCTGCTGCCGACCCTCAGGCCGGGGGAACGGCAGAGCCACACCAAGACATACCGTTAGGTATGGTGACCGACCCGTGTGGTCTACCGGTACTAAGCCAGGGAACCGCCTGACACCCGCTAGCATCGTACGGAACTACGATGGGAGCGTTGGACAGTGGTTTAAGGGGGCTGCTTCTCTGTATATGTTACTATGTGCTGCTGCCGACCCTCAGGCCGGGGGAACGGCAGAGCCACACCAAGACATACCGTTAGGTATGGTGACCGACCCGTGTGGTCTACCGGTACTAAGCCAGGGAACCGCCTGACACCCACTAGCATCGTACGGAACTACGATGGGAGCGTTGGACAGTGGTTTAAGGGGGCTGCTTCTCTGTATATGTTACTATGTGCTGCTGCCGACCCTCAGGCCGGGGGAACGGCAGAGCCACACCAAGACATACCGTTAGGTATGGTGACCGACCCGTGTGGTCTACCGGTACTAAGCCAGGGAACCGCCTGACACCCGCTAGCATCGTACGGAACTACGATGGGAGCGTTGGACAGTGGTTTAAGGGGGCTGCTTCTCTGTATATGTTACTATGTGCTGCTGCCGACCCTCAGGCCGGGGGAACGGCAGAGCCACACCAAGACATACCGTTAGGTATGGTGACCGACCCGTGGAGAAATACGTACCGCGTATCTGGGGCGTGATGCGAGGGAGCCGTCGTCTTTTGACTGCACTGAGCGGGAGCACAGTTTTTCGAAGCTGTCTTGGCGTCGCACAGTGGTCTGAAAAGTCCGAAAAGCTGCCCAAAAGTCGAAAAAAGAAAATCTTAATTATCGGTTTGGTCTCATAAAATCATGTTTAGAGGACATAGGTCAACTCTGTTTGTCACAGGGAGTTGAAGTTTGATACCGAAGAAAGTAGTTCAAATTTAGGGCTGGCGGAGTAACATACGCCACAGAGAACCGCTTTGGATTACATGCTGTGCTTAAAGTGTGAATAACTTTTGTTGTAAGGAATAGTATTCGATTTTGTTTGATGTAGGATGTAAAGGAAGGTATGTAGAATATAATTATACTAGTTGACCTGTGCAAATTATTCGCACTCTATCCCGATTAGAAACAGTAACTGATAAAAGGCTGGTGCAAGTAGTCTACATATGTATAAAATTTATCATGTTGCACGCACTGTACAGTAGAGGGAATTAAAAGTTAAAAAATTACTATAAATTATAATAGTAAGTGGTACGTTCAGTGAACAATTCCAACAGCTGTCGTGCATCGACGTGTGGAACAGGAATCTCGTGATAAACTACGCTTTAGTAGTAAACAAAACAACTGCAAGAGCTGTCGTGCTAAATTAAACTATTTGTTAATTTTTCGTCATTACATCGACGTTTATAAACGAAATTGTGTAATAAGCTATGCTTCCATCAAAGAAGTTCTTTGGCTTATATAAAAATTATACAAAACTGCAAGAGCTGTGGTTCATGTTAGTTAAACAGAATTTCAATAGATGGCACCTTTTACATTGCTTTTATATCTGCCGCGCAAAGTTAGCTGGTACATGATGCAGTCGCTGATGGAAGCAACTGTAAATACATGGACCGTTTACGTTGGGTCACAGGGTATGAACTTAGTTTGTACGAATAAATGTTTCAAGATAAACTTTTTGTTTGAAAACAATAAAGCTATCACTGTATATTTCGTCATTAGTGGAGAACGAAACCCTGAAAATGATACCTAGATCATTAATTTCGGATAATTAATACGGAAGATCTGGCGTACCCACAAAAAACACCGATGAGAAATAATATATATGATGTTATGTGATCATAAATTTATGCTCCGTATGTGGTAAAAGTCACATTAAAACATAACTTCATAATGTCTCCAATTCACTCGTAGATCTTTCTTAAATGATCGAAAAAGTTATGATCGCCGGAGATCCTGCGATATACGATACTGTAATATGTAGCGTAGGATGTCTTGTGTCTAACTGTACAGGAATTGCCTGCTACTTGTAACGATACTTGTTGTACTGACATGTTTACTGAGACCGTGCGCTGCAAGCCAGCAAAGGCTCCGCTAAGGGTATTCTACATCTAGTGAGTTTTGACTTCGTCTTAGGCGGCCGACGAGTACGGTTGGCTCGATTTAACTGTCTTGTTGTATTAGTTTTGACTTCGTTTTTAGACAGCCGACGAGTGCGGTCAGCTCGACTTAGGTGCTTACTTTAGTCTGTTTTGGGACTTCTGTTAATTTTCCAGCTATTACGCTTTGTGGACTTGGAGTATCAGATTCACTTTTCAGACGCCGTCTGCAACTTATGTCTGTCAACCTGAGTACCATAGACGTGTGAACAGGCTCAGCCAATATGAAGCAGCAGCACCGACGAGCTGATAACTTTATTGCTGAGTTGGCGAGACATAGGCGAGCCTGTGACCACTGTGTGCTTACCGTGGACACAGAGGCTGAGAGCAGGGTATACACGCTTCTGTCTTGAGAAGTTTTTTTCTCTCGATCGGACGGCGATTTGCAGCACTGCAACGCACTGCCGCCACCATCCCAGTTACAGCGACGCCGGCTTCAGCAGCGTTTCGTTAAATATTGCTTGCAAGTGCTTACCTGGGCGAGAGTTAGGATTCCTCCTTTTGCGGTTTTCTTAACTTCATTTTATGTGGAAAGCGCTCGTAATTATAGCATGCTCCCTTGGTCTCCTACGTGTTGTGAGTTATTCTCCACTGTCGGATATTACAGTTGTAGTAGGAACTTGCCAGTCATTTATTAGTGTCATTTTTGTATTTTTTCATGTATTCCAAACTTAAAGTATTTGACATTTTTAAAGTTTTCAGAACTGTACTATTTTTGTCAGTTAATGGATCTGATTCTTTTGTGAAATAAATTCATTTTAACCTGGATCTGATTCAGTAGTTAGATTTCCCCATATATATATATATATATATATATATATATATATATATATATATATATATATATATATTAATGGGTGTTGGTTTGTCAAGAGGCCAGATCTCTTTTAGGGGTATGCCAATCCACCCCCTTCCCTGTGCTTCCCATTTCCCACATCTGCATCTCGTAAGCAATCTAAAATCCGACCATCAGCTGGTAACTGTACAAGGTTGCAGTGTAGGGTTCCTTAATCACGGCCAAACTTTCTTCGTGGTCAAAGGAACTGTCCCCGTCTAACATATACAGTCACGGCACTTCCGCAGATTTTTGTTGGGCACTGCGACAGCAGCGCTACAAGTGGCCGGCAAGTTACATTTATGAATACGATATTGGATGAGTGCGAATGGTATTGTTGATTTCAACACACTTTTTACATTAGGGAACGTACTTATTGACATAAAAATAGGTAATAATTTAAAAAATAGCTCCACATTTATCTTTTTATTACATTTTCTGAGATCCCTGACTAGGTAGGAAACGATACATTCTGCACAGTTTGTTTCATTTGCCTTGTAACATAGAGGCTTTAATTGAATAATTTCATTTTACATTTTTTTAATGCCTAAAAAACACGAGAAATGCCCTTTGGCAGCAAAACGTCGCTCTTCTAGTAGGAAACGTTATGATTTTTTTCACTACATTTGCAGTACAATCGCTGAAGGTGGAATTTAAAACGCGCGCCCTCTGCTGCATCGTCCACTTGGGAATCAGATAGGCACCAGTTAAGACTTGGCTATCGGATAGGCACTAGGAATCATCAGTAGGCAGGCCTCTATCTAAACTGTGTATCAGCATTCTGCAGTCTTGAACTTTGTGAAAGATATGTATTACCTTATTTCTACGAAATATACAACTTGTTCTAATTTAGTCTAGAGTTCCTAGTTTCTGCTGTCCCACTGGCTGGTCACCTCTGTACCTGCACACACGTGCATTCTACCTCCTGTGTTGGTCTCTCTCTTTACTTGGCCACTGACACCCCGGAAACGAAACACAAAACTGGCGACGAGGAGCTATAGAAGAACCTTGGACCAGTCCGCTTGCAGCAGCCAGACAGTAGCAGTCGGAACACGCAGAAATTGTTCCCGCCCACCCACCCTTATTATACGATTTTGGGGGAACATATTCTGTTACGTGTTTTGTGGACTTTTTTATTGCAGTGCGTCCTCTTTCATATTGCATTTGTGTTTTGTTATAAGTTACTTGTATACGCGGTGCCTAATTGGTCAGCTCATGGCTACTACCCAGAACCCAAACGTAATGGAAATTATTCAGTTACAGACGGCCCAAATCATCCAACTACTCCAAGGGGTGTCGCAGTTGACGGCACAGGCAGCTCACCAACAACAGCAACCGTCACATCAGCCGCCCACATCTGCCACCACACTGCTTCCTACGTTTCGCCGGTACGACAAACGTGAGGAAGAATGGAGCGATTACTTTGCGCAGTTTGAAGAACTCGTCGCGTTTCATCAACTAACAGGTCAGACAGTCAAACACTTATTTCTCGCCGTAGTAGGCACCAAGACTTTCGTATTACTGTAGAAGCTTTTCCCCCACGCATCTCCTCGTGATCTCGATTTTGCTCAAATAGTAGATGCACTCATTATGAGAGAAAAGCCCTCGTAGCTGTGGTGCGGTACCGATTTTGCAGACTGAAAAAATAATCAGAGCAATCACACCAGGAATGGATCACTGAATTGAAGGGCTTAACCCGCAAATGTAAATTTACTTGCTCTTGTGGACTCTCTTATAGTGACGTTATGTTGAGGGATGCAATCACACAGAACATTAGGGCAGCGATTCTGAAACAGTCTGACCCCTCTTTAGACAGTGTACTGAAGCTTATTGAAGCGCTTGATACCTTTGACTTAGCAGATGTAGAAATGCAAAGCCACAGTGTTAATTCAGTGCGCTGCAACGGACACTTTCGTAGTCACAGTTCTCAGTATAGCACTAGTGATTCTTTTAATTCTACCGGCCGTGCTGAACAGACAGTGAACAGTAGCCAGTGTAAAAGTGCGACACAAAGGTCGCCCCGTCGTGTTAGACAAAGTATTTTTGACAAACGGGCGCCGACGCTCTTTTCAGAAAAATGTTTGTAAGTCTTGCCCCCAGTGTGTATCTCGCCACAAACGTGCGCATTGCCCTAGTCGCAAAGCAACCTGTTATCAATGTGGCAAATCGGGACATGTACAGTCAGTCTGTATGCAGAATGCAAATTCAAAGAACGGTGCAGTTAGGAATAGTGCTTTGCAGAGTGCGAGAACAATTCATTCTGTAAATGTCATACAGTTGATTTGGACAGTGTTTCTCTTGAGTCTCAAATTCAAGAAACTTTTTCTGCACCTATCGCAAAACTTTGTAGTGAGCCACGTCGCAAGCTCCGACGAGTGCATAAAACTGTGCAACGGAAACGGGTCTGGGACAAGCAAACTGACTATGTACAGTGCAATCCTGTAGTGAACCTAGTGCCTTCTGCAACGTGTAATTGTAATAGTGCCCAGTACTGTGTAGCCAGTGACAGTAGACTTGATGTAGCTGCTCAGAGTAATTTTAGTGCAGTAGTTAATGAATTCTGGGTAGCCTCGCATTGCGCGGACGCCGAGCCGGCGGTAGTGCCATCCAGGGACATTGTTATTAATCTGATGTGTGCCGATTCTGTGCCGCTTCCTACCGCACGCAGCCAGTGGATGCGCACGTGCAGCAGCCAAACTGTGTCAGACGTTGCCCACATTCGCGCACCTGTCGAGCGCCAAAAGCAAAAACTTTTTGTGACTCTTTCCATAGATAATAAGACTGTGCAATTTCAGCTCGACACTGGTTCCGCTGTTAAGAAGTAAAGGTACTTATGAACTTCTGGGTGCGCCAAAACTGTCGCCGTCACAACAAGTGCTAACAGCTTATACAGGTCAACATATTCCCGTGCTAGGAACGAGTAGCCTGCCTGCCTCTTTTCAAGGTGTAACAAAAACAGTTGCTTTTGTTGTTCTTCAGGCTAAATCTACACAGAACATTTTTGGGCTAGATGAATTCGACTTGTTTGGCTTATAAATTCAAAGAGATGTGCTTCAAATTTCGTCAATAGTGCCTCAGGACGAACTCAATGCATTGTGTGAAAAATATAGTGACTTCTTTTCACCAGAACTACGTTGTGCAAAAGACTTCGTGGCACATGTAACTTTAAAAGAATCTGCTGTACCAAAATTTCGTAAAGCTTGTCCAGTGCCTGTCGTAATTCGTGATAAAGTTGCCGAAGAACTTAAACGTTGGCAAGATAGTGGGGTGATTTCTCCTGTTTCTGTGAGTCAGTGGGCCTCGCCTTTAGTAATTATAACCAAGCCGTCAGGTAAACTTCGTCTCTGTGCAGACTTCAAATCAACAGTGAACAGTCAGACAATTGCAGACATTTACCCCTGCCCAGACCTGAGGATCTGATGGACAAATTAGTACAGTCTCACTTCTTTTCTAAGATTGATTTAGCAGAGGCATACTTACAGATTCCACTTGATGACGAGTCAAAACAGTTTTTCGTCATTAATACTCACATGGGTCTTTTTCAATTTCAACGCCTACCCTTTGGCAGTTCTTCCGCTCCCGCTTTTTAAGCGTTTTTTGGAACAGCTGACAGTTTCTGTACCGTGTTGCTCGAACTACTTAGATGATATTGTGGTATCCGGACGTACAGTTGAAGAACATTTATCAAACCTGGAGTGCCTTTTCAAAGTGTTGACTGCAGCAGGTCTACGTTGCAATAAAGCAAAGTACGTTTTTTCAAACTAAAATAGAGTACCTAGGCCATGTGATTAATGCCCAAGGAATTCATCCCTTACAGTCACATCTTCGAGCAATCAAAGATTTGCCTCCTCCTAAGAATGTGCACGAATTGCAAGCAGTAATGGGAAAGCTTAACTATTATTTCAGATTTATTCCCAATGCCTCTCAGATTGCAGCTCCACTGCATCACTTACGTAGGAAGAATGTTCCTTTTGTATGGTATAAAGATTGTCAGGTTGCCTTTGACAAGCTAAAGTCTGCACTACTCAGTGATGCATGTTTGATTCCCTTTGACCCACAGAAGCCTGTAGTGTTAGCAGTTGATGCCTCATCGTACGGTCTGGGTGCAGTTTTGTTGCATCGTATTGGATGTCACGATCGTCCTATTGCCTTTGCATCCAAGCTACTGACGCCGACGCAACAGAATTACAGCCAGATAGAAAAGGAGGCCTTAGCAATCATTTACGGCGTCACAAAGTTTCGTCATTATCTCTATGGCAGAAAATTCTATTTGTTGACAGACCACAAGCCTCTCACGTCGTTGTTCTCACCCACAAAGCCAATTCCGCCACGAACGGCACAAAAGCTTCAGAGATGGTCCTTGATACTTTCTAATTATCAGTATGAGATTTTGTACAGACCTACCACTAAACATGCCAATGCGGACACACTTTTCCGACTTCCTGTTGGCCAGGATGCGTCGTTTGATTCTTCATAAATGGCGTGTTGTCAGATAGACTCCAATGTTGCTTCCGCTGTCGCAGATTTCCCTTTGAACTCTCGTCGGGTTGCACAGGAAACAGCTGCGGATGCAGACCTAAGCGGAGTAGCACGTTTTGTTCGCTCAGGATGGCCTGCCAGAGCCAAAGACATCCAACGGCCTCTGGTTCGACGTTATTTTGCACAACGTCATGCATTATCTTTAAGTCAGGGTGTTCTGTTGTTACATACGGACAACAACCAAACGAGAGTGATTGTTCCTCGTTCCCTGCAACGTGAAGTGTTACGCCTCCTGCATCAAATACATTGGGATATTGTTAGGACAAAGCAACTGGCCAGACGTCATTGTACCTGGGTTGGTATGGACGCTCAGATAGAGAGCATGACGTCACAGTGTACAGTTTGTGCGGAACATCAGGCGGCTCCTCCGCAACGTTTCTCAGACTGGCCACGCCCCAAGGGACCATGGCAACGTTTACACATTGACTTTGCCAGACCTTTCTGAAATACGCGCTGGTTAATTGTTGTAGACGCTTTCAGCAAGATTCCTTTTGTGATTGCCATGAACTCAACAACGGCGTCTAGTACAATCAGTGCCTTAACGTCAGTGTTTTGCATCGAAGGTTTGCCTGAAACTATAGTCAGTGACAATGGACCTCAGTTTGTTAGTGCGGAATTTCAACAGTTTTGTCGTGTGAATGGCATTCAGCATATCACCACTGCACCTTTTAACCCTCAGTCCAATGGTGAAGCAGAACGTTTCTTTCGAACATTCAAGTCTCACATGGAAAAGATGAAAGGTCAGCACTCCAGGCAGAAAGCTCTTCAAATTTTTCTGTCTACGTATCGGTGCATGGCACGTGACGGCCCGTCTCCTGCCGAGCTGCTACATGGCCGCCGTCACCGACTCTCCTTCACCTGCTGCAGCCTCCCACGCACCGAGTCGGTTCGTATGGCGCTACGCGTTTTCAGGTTTCCACGCCGGTGCTGTACAGGGTGTTGCTGGCAACAAGAAGACATGATTGTCAGGCATCATTCAGCGCGTGCTCGGTCGCAATATGTATGTTGTACGTTCTTCCACAGGGTCGGAGCTGCGGCGCCACGCAAACCAATTGCCCTTGCACAGGCCGCGCGATCCTGTCTCCGGTTTCTTGATTCCAGACCCAGTTCACCGCCGGGGAGCACAGCCACATCGTTCGCCCCGGACTACGAGATCCCTATGGACGTCGACGCACCTCCGACGCATTCGTCGCCGCCGCTGTCGCCGCCGCAGATGACAGCGTCACCGAGAGGGACTCCGGTACCGTGCGCCCCCCCCCCCCAGCTTGGGCCACGCACCTCAGAAGATGACCTGCTCCCTCTGGGCGGGGGTGTGCGCCCTTCCCCAGGTTTCGGCGGGTTTCCTGGAGGATCGCAAGGCGGATGCCGGGGCGCGGACGGCGTCTCGATCCCAGCCTCAGCTACGACGCCCGTCCCACCAGTAACGCCCCCGCCCAGGCCCTCCTCCCAGTGCCGTCGCCGTGGCCCTCAGCCCTACGCCACGACGGCGCGGCGGTTTGGGGGGTAGGGGTGTGGTGTCGCACAAGTCCAAAGTGCGCGCCACCTACTTTCGCAGCGCGCCGCCATGCACGCACGGCGCGGCGTTCTGACGACGACAGCCACGAGCGCCCTCTGGGACAACTCCGCTCGTGGCCACCACTGAACGACATCTTTCACTTGGGACTGAGATAGGAACCAGCGAACACTTCGTAATCAGATAGGCACCAGTGAAGACTTGGCTATCGTACAGGCACTAGGCAAACCTCTAGCTCAACTATGTATCGCCATTCTGCAGTACTGAGCTATGTAAAAGTTAAGTATTGTATACATTCTGTGCAATATACATCTCGTTCTAATTTACTCTAGTGTTTCTAGTTTCTGGCTGCTCCCCTCCGTACCTGCACCAGCGTGCTATCTTTATTCCTGTGTCGGTCTCATTCCACTCGGCCACCGACACCTACGACGGAAACGAGACACAAAAGCGGCGACGAGGCTGGGACACAAAACGATCATTTATGTTTTAAATTTTTTTTATCGTCGTGAGTTCTACAATTCTATACTATGTACGTCTCATAGTTTAGACTATAGAGGTCACTAAAGTGGGGAAGTGGTTAACCATTCTACGTTATTATTCTTATTCCAATATTTGTCATTTTCATATTGGCATTTAATATAGCCTATGCTGAACACAGGATTATACCGAAGTAGTTTAAAGATTACCCCTGCAAAGCCGAAGCGGCTCGGATAGTTAGTAGTGAAATAAATATAATGTGTTAAGTCATCATTATTGTACACCGAAAATTGTATAGCAAATTTCAAATGTTTATCAAAATTGGTCAGAAAGTACAAGGTTAATGGGCAACAGAATCTGTGCTTTCTGGTGGGCAAGCTCGCTGAAAGTAACGAGTAGAATTTGAAAAGTTCCACCGCTCTATTGTATCCAAATTTGTGAGAAAATCGTGGAAGCTATAAAAAAGTTGTTTAAATGAAAAAAGTTCATTTCATTATCTACAATTTTCTCGCTGGCGAAAATTTCCTGACCACAGAACCAAAAAGTGGCAGGCGAGTAACTTTTTCATCTCACAATTTTTATTTCATATAAAAGAGATAGTTTCAATTATTATTGTATACAAACGCAAAACGTACTGTTGCATTCCTTCAGTATTCACCTGTCTACGTGAAAAAATTTCTAATTTTTTTTCCTATCCTAAGGGGTTCAAAAGACAATGTAATTAAGCCGAGCACCTCTTGAAGAAATACGCATTTATCGACTCAGCTCCGTTTCTACACCCAACTAAGATGGCTTCCGGGCTTCACTGCCTGTACGCTGATGTAGGCGGTATATGGGGAGGTGCTTTAACGCCACATAAGTGAAGCCAATATGCGTTCTGCTCACACCGCTAGGAAGAAACGTGGTGTCATTTTTACGTCACACGCTGTATCGAAGATCGCACAAAGAGCTATCGACTTGAGGTCACATAACTTGGTGCAAAGGCGATATGCTTGTGTAATGTGAATTGGTTTGTTTCAATAGTTATCATATCTCATAAACGTCGTTGTTGGTTCAATTGCAGTCTGCTGCAAAAGTGGCATGCTTGGGTATCCTTATCTACGGGAAATAGGTTATAAACAAACACTGGTATCGCCCGAAGTTTTGCAACTTTATCTTGATATAGTGATAGTGAGCCGTATCCATTTTATTTTTATTTTTTTGCCTTCGTGTTTCTAAAAAACTACAGGACTTCTTAGTATAATGAAACTAAGCACGAAACATGGAAATGGATGTCAACATTCAAAATACGTTGGAGAGTTTCTTTTTCTGATACGAATTTTAGAAGTTTATCCTTTAGTATGACGTTGCTATTAGTAGTGTCTCTTATACTATCTGCAGTGTCACTTATGTATGTTAAGAACTAGACACAATACACTACCCTTTTCTAAAAAAATGTTCAAATGTTTGTATAGCTTATGGGACTTAACTACGGGGTCATCAGTCCCTAATCTTACAAACTACTTACGAACTAGCTATTACTAAGGACGGCACAAATATCCATGCCCGAGGGGGGATTCGAACCCCGACTGTAGTGGCCGTGCAGACCGCGACTGGAGCGCCTCAGTCCCCTCGGCCACCGCGGGCGGCCCCTTTTCTCCAGGCCTTAATAAGTGATTAATGGATTTAAGCTGAAATGTTAAAAAGTGCAATGTCCTTAATGGATATAGGTCTAGAGAATTAGGTAATGCCACTTTGTGTAGACAGCATGAAACTATGATTAAAATGGATATTTCTAACGGATTATGGAGGAATTTCGGATCTTTAAATAGCTCCAAAATTAAGACTGTGGGTTGAACATTAGGATGTAGAGATGCCAGCAGACGGCGCTGTTAGTGTTCTGAGAGTTAGCTGTAAACATTTGAAAATTAAATTAAGGTTTTCCTCATAGGATCTTGGCTAACCAAAAACTCCGCAATCGTAAAATATTCAGAAATAAACTACGTACCAAATAATAGTGACAAGCAAGGATATCGTTCTAATCACACTCTCGGAAATCGCGACACTTTTGAAAATAAACACCCAAATATTGAGAGAAGTTAGGAATATCGGCCTAACCACATGCTCGCAAATCACAAGATATTTGTAAATAAACAGTGAAATATTTATAAGAAGCGGACAATATAAATGGCATCGTAAATTTTTTTTTTTTTTTTTTTTTTTTTTTTTTTTTTTTTTTTTTACTTATCAGCAGTTTCTTTCCTTTGATTGCCGTTTGGAGAGACATTGTATACCGTACATTAAGTGTCTTTTACTATTACAATGTAGGCTATTAAACGTTTTCCTTACTTTGAGTATACTTATCTACTATAGTTTCTAGAATTTTTGACTGTTGGTGTATTATTATTTACATGTAGTGATAAGAGATGGAGCCGAGAACGGTTTTTGTGATTCATCCGTAATGTGTTGTTCACGTGAAATGGCTTACTGCGTGTTATAATACCAAAACTCTTAAAAATACGGCAAATCAAGATAGCGTCTGTCACATGGAAATATCGTGTACAGGGAGTAGTCGATAGCTGTTTGCGCGGTCTTCGATACAGTGTGTGACGTGAAAATGACGTCACGTTTATTTCCAATAACATTTGTGGTGACTAGTGTGTTCAACTGTCTGGGCTGTATTTGTCCACAAAAGTGTATTATATAAAATATGTACTCGACAGTCATTTAAATGTATGAAAGTTAACAGGGCAAGAATCACAGAGTGCTTTATTCTGAAAACATATTTCCTTGGCTTTGGCTCCACAAGATGGCGGACTAGATTCAATCGACAGATAAGCTTTGAATAGTAGCGCCATCTCCCCCTATTTTAACTTCCTTGGTATAGCCCCTCTATGTTATTCTGTGATCGCTGGTTAGACGTTGGATCGGCGCGATGCTGTGTGCGTAGGCGTCGGCGGTGGCGGCGACGGTCGGTGCAGCATAGTACACTCCTGCGCTCCCCGAATGATGGCGTCACAGTCGAAATGCCACGCGTACCCAGGCGGGGGAGCTGCCTGCATGTCTTCTCGCTTCTCCAGTGGCGGTCGTTCCTCAAGTCCTTTCCCCATCCAGGTACAGCTTCTCCTCGAAGTTTGCGTCTCTTTGGCTCTGTGATTGGTGGATTGTTTTCACAATGTCATCTAATATCTGATCGCCGATTTAATGAACACACCAATGTCACCGATGGAGATTTTCTGTGGGCTGAGATGAGACTTGCGAACCGGCGTCTTTCCCATTCCTTCATGACTGCAAAACAGTTCTTTGTGGCAGTTACCTGTGTCAGGGCAGTCTGGTATATCGTTAATCAGGGTCTTTCACCCTGGTCAGAAATACTGCTTCCACCAAACGGTGCAAGGTAGGCTCTCTCCCACTCACGAACGTCTGCTCTCCAGGGGTTCGGTTGTCTTCCTCTCTGCAGGGGTCCGTGGGTTATCAGCGATTCCGTTACCTTTTTGGAAACGACCCTTATCTGCAGACAAGGGCTTTCTCTGCACACAAACTGTTGTGTCTGTTTCGTTGTAAGGAAGTCACTTCCCTGCATCAGCTGCCACCATGTTTGGCATTTACCTACTCGCTCCTCATTAAGTTAGCCTGGTTTAGCCGTGTCCATTCTTACGAGAGAACCAAAGCCTGGAGTGCGAGAAAGCAGCGCGGTGGCAGGTGTCGAAGGTGAAATTTGGGGTGGCTCCTGGTGGCTCCATCTCCTGCTCCAGGCCGGCTGGACGCTAGCGTGCTTTCGCGGGCAAAGTCGCTGAACAAAAGCCACCCTAACTGCTGGTAGAACTTCCGGGTTATAAGGCCGTGGTCCATAAAACTTTGCAGTTTTTCCTTAGTTTCGTCGAGATCTGCGCCGGACACCTTCGGAGGTCTTCCTGCTTCCGCTAAGTCTTGCCGACTGAAGCTCTGGACAAAACGTGAGGAAAAACTGCAAAATTTTATGGACCCCGACCTCATAACCCAGAAGTTCAACCAGCAGCTATGAAACCCGGTCGTGAAAGCCTTGAAAGCCTTCATTGCAAAAGCGTCTCTGTTCGAGATATTACAGTGCTGAATCATATAGTCTGTAACATAGGAAGAAAGAAACGATTTTTCTTAAATATAGTGAAGTTGATAAGTGAAAGAGTAAATAGCTTTTCCAAAATGTAATACCTGTTTGCTTTATATTCATAAATAAATAAATATCTTGATTCGATCGCTAGAAAACTTCATCACCCGCTCGGCTAATCTAAAGATTTCCTGAACATTTTATTATCATTACAACAGCAGCCTTGGAGTTCTTAACGAACATTTTTTGTGCTGTAATAGTACGTATTATTTGTTAAAAAAATTAAGATTGCGCAAACAATCGCGGGACAAGCTAGGCGGCAGCAGGGCATCGGTTGTGACTGCAACGCCTGTGCAACGCCTGTGACTGTCGTGACGACAGCTGTCGCTTTGTCGGCGAGTTGAAAGCCTACAGTCAGTCGTCTGTTGACTGCGACAGAAGACCACAGAAGCGGGAGGATATTTCCGTTAGCTTGTAAACATTTCATAACTACACCCAACTCCTTCAGAGGAGTGAATAATCAGGTGACATAAACGCAGCACAAAACAAGTGGGACACATTCGGTCGTTATGAACCGATACTTACGTCATAGCTCCAGCAGTTATCTGTAAATACACTCCCGCTTTTGGAAGTTGTGATCACTTGGTCATTGGGATTGATGATGAGCAGGAGAGCAGTCATCCATCTAATGAGCTAATCACTGCATTTGGCTAGTTGCCTCTAATCGCAGCTAGCTGATGGAGTCCAAGAACTACTACACTTCGAACTGATCATCATCGACGGAAGATGGTGAACTGAGGTACTACTATCTTCACAACGCTGAGTATGGATGCTGCCTAGACCAGATCAGACGTCATTGGTTGCTCTCCTAGAGGGTGCTAACCCTGACAGAATCAAGCGTTCATCTGTCACCACGGCATCAGAGTCCACTGGTTCCAAGAATGGACCCACAAGCACCTGCATAGATGGACGGTGGGATCGTACACACTATTTCCTGGCGATCTCTTCTTAGACTTCCAGACGCAACGGGGCGGGTACCGCCAGTCAGAACATCTGATGGCAGCCGACACATAGAAGACGGAGTGAGACGGCGAGCTGTCGCGACCGAAGACGACGTCACCCACTGATCTAGCTCCTGCTGAGCTAGCGCCCACACCACGAAATCTTGTAACAATTTAATGAACTTGTAAACACTAATATTGTTGGTGCTTCACTAGATATCTTCGTCTCAGCCTGACATGAATTTAGGAATCTGCCTCTCGGCCTGCAACAATACAGGCACACACACATTGAGTTTTATTGATATAAATATAATATTCGGTCTGTCGTTAATGGTACTGACGGTGACACACTAGGGACAGTCTATGGCCATGTATATAAAAATAAGTTTTTGGTCTTAAGAAGGTGGGTAGTGGCTGATGCAGCTTTTTGTGGCAATCTTTAGCGGTGAGTGTGAGAGGTTCACGAATCCAACAGTAAAAAATTAAATAAACTTGTTTTGTAAAGCAATTGCCAAATACATATTGTGACCACGTTGAACGTCAATCTATTCTGTTCCTCACACCTAGACCACCGACCTATACGTGAAATCTTTCGCTACAGATCACATTATGCAACCTGTTTGATCCACCAGTCTGTTGAAAACAACAATCGAGTACGACATACAAATTTTCAGCGAGTTAAAGAATCATAAAAATCACTCTAATTCCTGCCAGAGCGCGTAATGACATATATGACGGCTACACATATTCTGTAGCCGGCCTGAACAGCAATACAGGTGCATGGTTATGGGGCGTCTGGCTGTGCAGTCTTCTAGTTGAAACATGTTGACACCATGCAATTGCGATGAACGTGGGTCCCTGCCGCCATCTCGCCAATATATACAGTGCCCAATCACTTTGAAAAGATTCTTTCATTCCACCTGTGAAATCTCAATAAACGTCATTCTGAGCTCTCACTTGCGGATTTGTTTATAAGTTTATAATACTGTCTGAATATTGTGATTATGTTGAAGGTCAATCTTTTCTGTACCTCACACCTAGACCAATACGCTAAATCGGTCGCTACAGATCACATTATGCAACCTCTTTGATCCATCAGTGTGAGTTATTTTACCGTCTGTTGAAAACAACAATCGAGTACAACATACAATTTTGTAGCGAGTTGAAGAATCATAAAGATGTTTGAGACTTTTCGACTGGCTGAATAATTTTGTGTTTCAGTACCGAATTACTAATCACCGATTTCTATCAGAAAACCAACTATATCTTTCTTACAGTACTCTTAACAGCGTCTGTCATGAAGAGTAATGAAACATGGATGTAAATAAGGAGATCACTGATACTTGTTAAACATATGTTTATTCGCTCTAAGCACGTAAGTGTCTTTTTCATGTGTGTCGTGATATGAGACGGGCACATTTCCATTATGGAGACATGAGCACGGATTTTGATTGCGTATGGTTGGTTGATCAAGAATTGCTCAGGAGGAGTCACCGTTATTAATTTTTGTCCTCGCATGTTAGTCGAAATGTCATAACCTTAGACTTTCGCAAAGGGAGACGTTGTGTGTATTAAAAGATAAGTGTGGATAAGGAGATTGGGTGAAATAAGGAATTTAAGATTTTGACGAGAAAATGGGGAGTCACGACTTGCTTTCCCCTGTCTAGTAGTTTTGTTGTCGAAACTCTACTTGAGATTTTAAGGCGTTTACTTAGAGCGAGGCACCATCGGGCTGCCGTAATAGGCTAGTAGTTGCGCTTCCGTCTAATACGGTGTGCGATCACCTTGGACGGTCAGTACAGTTGCACAAATGCAAGGCTTGAACAGTATAAGGTTATATACTTGTGGCGTCTATAGACGTGTAGTGGTCTATAGACGTGTAGTGGTCAGCGCAGCTGCCTAGAAAGCAGGAGACCCGGGTTCGAATCCCGGCTGGTTACACATTTTCAGCTTTGCCCCTTTGCAGTTAAAGTCATATATTCTGTGAGTATATGGTTATCTTCTATGGATGCAATATACAGTTCTGCAACCGTTGTGGGAGGTTCCGGTCTGGCTGCAATGCCATAGGAAGTGCATGCCACAAATCCTCATTCGAGTTTACTTCCGATGAACGAGTTTGCTACTGTATTCGTTCATTTCCCTCAGTTTCAAGCCTGCTGTCCACCAGTGCAGCTCTTTGGGGACGAAAGTTATCGTCCACCAGAAGGAAACCATCTCCTACGACACCAGCGTAGTGCACAACAAAACGTCGAAGCATTCCATCTCTATACCTCTGAGCTGTCAAAGCGCCATTCTGAACGGCGTAGAGGTCCGTATGTCCACCAATACCTGCCCACACCATCCATCCACCACCATGATATGGCGAAGTTTCCTGCACGTAAGCAGGATTCTTTCGAGACACGTTCTCTCCAGATGATGGAACGACTGTCTGGCTGAACAGAAAATCTTGATTCATCTATGAACAGAACCCCGCTCCATTCATCTTGATGTGTGTGCCTTCGTGATGTTTCTGCGGCCTAAACGGTGTTGTGGTTTTAATGGAACACACCATAAGCCTCCGTGAGTAGAAGCCACATTCCCAAAGAAGATTTCGGACTGTTTCTTTTAATATTTTGCGTCCTGTTGCTGCCTGGAGGGCGCGTTGATGCCGAGTTTCACCCAGTCTCCTGTCTCGACAGGCTGTTAACCGGAGATATCGGTCATTTTTACCTGACGTTACCCGTGAACAACCTTGGCCTTGCCTTCTTTTAACTGTCGCGACTGGAATAGTCCAATAACTGCCGCTCTGTTTGTCCGGCTTCCAACCTTCCTATTTCTCTCCATGCCACAACTTCGGATAAGTTGCACTACCTACTCACTGAGCGCTACTGCTCGTGTATTACGTTTGGTAGTGTAAACACAAGCTAAATCCAACCCCCTCGGCAGCAACTTTCTGTTATTACCAGTATCTCGGTTGTAGTAATATTGTTGTTTCCACTCCATAGAACCGACAGAAAGAGGTACCATTTTAGTTCATTCTGTCGATGACCCCATAATTGGTTTGATCAGGAAATACATTCGTTATATGGGAATGAGGTCCCAAACATCCACTACCTTTCACTGGAATAGTGATTGGATGGAAATATTATGGTTTCTTGGTAATCTTTGGGCAAGGAACAAAAAACGCGAAATACTCTCCTGTACATAAACTGCTTTCTACATCCGTTTGCCCTATCGTAGCTATCCTGTCACAGGAAATCATCGCAAGAAGGCTAGTTCAGAAAGTGAATCGTTATCCCAGTATACGAGAAAATTAATAAATTTCCATGTGGTTCTGTTTAAGTTTTTTAAGACGGAAATACTAAGCGCAGATACATTATCTGAGGAACTTTTATTATCAAGGTCGGTGAATTAACCTTAATGAGCCTCCGTAACTATAGATTCCAAGACCATGCTAGGGATTTGCTGTAACTACCTTCTTCCGACTGATTACAAATGGCTGCCACACGCACGAATTTGGAGAATCCATTTGTGGAGCCTGTGCGATTAGTAAGCTGGGCGGCCATTAACCAGGGGTCGTTAGGCGATTAATTACAGCTGTGGTTCTCTGAGCCCACAATTACGTTAATGGTCAAGAAAATTGTGGCGTTTATCATGGGTGATGCTAGCGGGATGTATTTTCTTGACCAGAATCTAGATCCTAGAAATTTATGAGTATATCGGCGTTCACGGCGTTTCCTAGATGCGTATCTATTTCACTATTATTTCAGTGCATCTTATTCGCCTTCCGTTCATCGTCTTATGCCCATCTCTCTCCATCGATTTCAATTTTGTTTTGTTGCAACTCAGTCATTAAAACATCGCAACTTCTGAATAGAATGTGTCCTGAAATAATATAATTTTTCAATTACAAAAAGAACTAACAAGCGCACACTCCGCTGCAGAGTGAAAGTTTCATTCTGGAAACATCCCTTGGGCTGTGCCTAAGCCATGTCTCCACCATATCCTTTCTTCCAGGAGTACTACTCTTGCAGGTTGGCAGGAGAGCTTCTGTGAAGTTTGGAAAGTTGGAGGCGAGGTACTGGCGGAAGTAAGGTTGTGAGGCGGCATCGTGAGTCGTGTCGGGATAGCTCAGTCGGTAGAGCGCTTCCCCGCGAAAGGCAAAGGTCCCAGGTTCGAGTCCCGTTTCCGGCACACAATATTAATCTGCCAGGAAGTTTCATATCAGCGCACACTCCGCTGCAGAGTGAAACTTTCCTTCTACATAGAGAACTGTCAGCGAAATGTATTGTGTATATATTGGTAGTAAAGACGTATAAATTACAACGTTATGCGTGGTAGAACGGTTTTTATTCATGTAATTGTTTACGGCTCCCTAATTCCTGAACTATGTCATTATAGGATATAAGTTTGAGGGTACATTCCATTATACTGCATACTGTTTTTAAATCTTAAGCGAATGCACGACAATAAATTGTAGAATACAATAAATTGTAACGTCATGCCCAATACCAAGCATAGGCGAGTAGTGAGCGATAATTTTTTTCCAGCATGTTCTTGGGATGTCGGCAAAAAATGGTTCCCTAATGGTTTGAAATTATATGTAAAAGATTTTTGTAAGTCGTTAAGTTGTCTAATTCTCAAACAATGAATGAATAATGTGTTGTTATCTACGCGTCGCATTATGCAGCAAATTATTTGCGACTCTCATTATGTATCGAGTCGTATCCCATGAAATGTATCATAGGTGGTTTCTACCTTACATATATTGTTGTTCGTCAGTGAAGAGTATGTGTACCAAGTTAAGTTGAATCCGATCTAGTAGTTTCCGAATTGCGAAACGTTGTCACGTGGTGCAGCACTTTTTCTCGAATTTCAGTGTTTATTACGTCATATATCCTAAAATATTAGTCTAAGATAGTTCTAACCTCACAATAATTGCTGTCTGATGGTAAGGATCCAAGTTTTACTGAAATCAGTCCAATAGTTTAGGAAGAGATGTGGAACATAATCATATCTTCAAATTATATATAGATCAAACATTGTGTTTCACTACATTAAATATTTTTACTAATATTATATCTGCGACGCTTGTCACTTGCGTATCCGTTCTCGCTTCAATAGATATCTCTGTTTTGAGATTACAATGTTTTTAACCAGCCTGGAGAGAGAGAACGGAAGCGTTCTTTGTCTTTCTGTTATGCACTCTTGTACTTATCGGACACCTCTTTATACGCTTTGCTACTAAAATCTAAGTGTGAGCATTATGTATTTATTCTTGTTGTAAACCCCCCCCCCCCCCAGTTCGATTTCAAACATTTTTTAAATTCAAAATGACCTTCTATTCCCAATAAGCTTTTATTAATTGTTTTCAGCAAGCTGCAGTCAATGATAAAGAGATGGTCGTTATGACGATTCGTTTCGCGATTGCATAAGTTTGGTTCTTCTACATTCAGTTTATACTGATTTGATTTTCAGAACCTGTAATTAATATTTTTATTCGGCGAAGTCCGACATTCTATAATTTTATTCACCTACTGTGTCAGTAACTTAAACGGTATCGTGAAACCTTCTTAGGCTAAGCGTGAGATCACCAAACATCGATTTACGGCGACTAGTTTAATTTCATTCCCTATTCCAGCACAAAACAATGTCTACGGTTGAACCACAACTCGTTCTGCATTTAAAGGTAACTGTTCGCCACCTTTCTTTTGTAGTGGTTCTTTCAGGTGTTTTCTTAAACAATGACTACCGCTATTTTTAACGCCGATACTATCCTTGCTCTAGTCTGACACAATCTTTAAAAACTTAATTCCTGTAGATAATACGAAATTCATTGAATTTTGTGATCGGTCTTTAATACAAATCTTTACAACACCAAACCTAAAATTATGAAACCAACACTACAATTGTTAGAAAATCAAGAATTTCCAGCATCGTGGGCGATATGAAGTATTTCTTTTCAGAATTACATCACGATTTCGTTCATCAGTGCAGAATGCAAATCATTATGACTCATGTACTCCGCATGAATCATTAAACAGTTAAAATAACTGAAAGGTCTTGTTAGTATATGTTATAATTTAAAAAAATCATGTGAACGTAATCGATATTTAATTTCTAAAGCTGGAAATTTCTTAATTGTATTGCAATATTGAGGAGGGCAGGCACAGTCTGCATTATGGAGTTAAATTAAATGAAATATTGCTTCTTGCAGCAAAACACCAATAAGTATTACCGGACACAAAAAGGTACGCGTATTTTTATCAACAGAAATGCTGCAGTATGAATGTCGGTTTATTTCTTTGCTCATGGATACTGTTAACTAGAAACTATATTGGAATTAAGCAAATTCAGTTTGTAAGCGGTGTTTATGTTAATCATTAGCGTACGTGTCGATACTTATATACCTCGATTCAAGGCACACTAAGTAGTATGCAACACCCTCAACATAAACGCCGCGCGCGATGGCCGAGTGGACTGCGGCGCGTCAGTCATGGTCTGCACGGCCACTATGGTCGGGGGTTCGAATCCCGTCTTTAGTATAAGCTAGTTCATAAGTAGTTTGTAAGTTTAGGGACTGATGACCCCGTAGTTCAGTCCCATAAGCTATACAAACATTTGATTTGATTTGATTTCAACATAAACCTTTTGATCACCACCTTTCATTTTCGTATTTATCGACTTCAACATTTATTGCCTTCTTTCTTATATTATCTAAATGATGTCAAAACGAAAGGCAGCAACTAGAGACTGACGAATATTTGAGTGGACAAACCAGTCCCTAAACACTTTAACTCATAAAGGAAAAGCGAAAATTAATTCATACAAAAAATGTTCAAATGTTTGTAAAGTTTATGGGACTTAACTGCGGGGTCATCAGTCCCTAGACTTACAAACTACTTATGAACTAACTTATACTAAAGGCAGCACAAACATACATGTCCGAGGGGGAATTCAAACCCCCGACGGGGAACGGCCTCGCGCATCGCAGCATAGCGCCTCAATACGCTCGGCCGCTCCGCTGTGGCTAATGCATACATATTAAATATAGCTGTACCTGATTTTGTGATATTAATTGTACGAATAAATTCTGTAATGGTAGAAACTTCATTATATTTTCTTTGCGGCTGCCAATGACGTGGCATATTTAATACTGTCCACTTCCATTTCCTCTCTTGTCCCGTACTTTTTATTTCAGATAAGTGCTTGCAATCATTGTGAAACACTATTTGTTCTATATACTCGAACAACGGTTTGTTGAAATTTGCTGTATTTCCAGTACGACGGTGATAATCCGTCACACGAGAACCGGTAGACACTATAGTGCGGCATGTGCCACAATGTTTTCCGTTTTTGTTGCTCGATGCGATTGGCGGTACAGTAGGACACAGTCGACAACACATCGGAACAATAGAATGCTGGACGATTGTACTTTCGCCAATACACACCAGTTGTATTGCTAGTAGCAGTACCACGCTTCGGAAATCCGAATTCACACATCATTCAGAATAAGTGTAAAAAGAGTTCTCACTTCTTTCCACGCTTTCGACAACTCCAGATATCTGGACTGTTTTTAAATACATTGATTGTAATTAAATTGCAACATATTCTTGGTAACATTTTTTTATTAATTGTGCTGTGATTAGTCTATAAAATCAATAGGACATATTTTATATCGATAGTGACGCACAAGAATATAAGCTTTGAACTCATTTATAGGAGCTATAGTATTAGACTTTTAGTTCACTTTCGCTTCTTCAAAACTGTAATACATCGTTTTATTAACGAAGGTTGGAACTTAAATAGTGGTAACTATTTATTGATAACCGATACGAAAGCGTTACATGGTTTCACCTGCTAATGTCCTTCAAAGTAGTCACCTGCGTTGTGTAGAACCCGTTGCCAGCGATGTGGAAGGTGTAGTATAACGTTACTAGAGCCCTGTTCTCTGGAACATTTATGAAGTGAATGCCACGAAGTGGTTCCTTCATCTTCGGGATCAAATCAAAGTCACAAGGACTTCTCAACAGAAGATTCGGACGCTACGCGCCCTCACGTACTATATAAAAAATTCTTTTTTAACCTATACCTAACCTATGAGATTTCCACTTGTTCTTTCCATGTCAACAGAAGCCATCTTGATTTGCCGTATATCTCACAGTTATGGTTTTATAACTCACAGTAAGGTGTTTCAGGCTAACAGCGCATCACAGATGTATAACATAATCGTATCCGGATCAATTTCTTATAACTAAATGTAAATAAAAACGCTCATTAACAATAAAATCACCTACTAAGGTCTACTATAGACACTTGTGGTATGTAGGTGCTGTAGCGTAGTGGATAGAACAGTAGATCACTAATTCGGAGGTATTGGTTTGAAATCTCTCGAACCAAAAAAAAAAAAAAAAAAAAAAAAAAAAAAAAAAAAAAAAAAAAAAAAAAAAATTGTCTTTTACTTTTATTGTGTGTATCACATTCTAGTAGTTACTTATTCGTAACATATTGTGGAATTTTCTTATTCATATAACAGTAGTATGTTACACAGTATTGGATGTTAATTGTAACAAAATGCTTTGTCAGGAATAGGTGTCATCGATTTGGAAATTTGTGTGTGACTAAAAAATGAAGAATGAAACTGCTGCAAGTGATAAGACTAACAATGATATTTGTGTTTTTCCTTCACAAAAATATGTGACCTTTGTTCTAAATATGTTACGATTTCCGAGAAAATGGTAAGTCAAACGTATGGGAAACGCTTAAATTGCTGGTAGGCCTAAATGAAATAAGTATCAGTGACACTATTCACACTATTTGCTAGTCAGAAACATTTGGCTGTTTATTTTCCAATATCTTGTAATATTGCTTGTTTGTCCCCAATACTTTGCTGCTTAGTTTCGAATACGTGGAGATTTTCTAGAGTGTGGTTTTATTGATATACCTTACTTGTCAACAATATTTGGCAGTTTATTTGTGAATATGTCACGATTATAGAGTATGAGCTTAACAGTGATCCTAAGAGGATAACTTTAATTTCTTTTGCAAATATATACAGCATAATCAGCACATAGTCGTCTGCTGGCTGGTATGTTTGTCGGTATTATGGCGTAGCTCACTGGCTGACAGCTAGCAAGTTCTCATTGGCCGGAGACAATTTCAGCGTGTCGAAATAAAGACTCGTGTCGATAGGTCGATGTATCGCATTCAGCCTCTGATGGCGTCAGGCCGACGCTTGCCTAGCGTGTCACTAAGCTCGCCCCCTCCGGTCAGTCTCCGATTAGTTTGGCACCCAAGAAGCTGTTGGCGCCTCCTACAGTAATACCGGTGATCATCGGCTGTGGCGCACTAGTCGAACCTTAAATTTACCCGCCAGTTATCCGCAGACCAGCACTAGTATACACCTTCTTGGTAATGGTTCGCAAGTGAGAAGCGACCTGTTCCAATGAGTCTTAAAGTGAACGGGAGTTCCAATTCCCACAGCATGAAATGCACAAAACAAGAAGACATGTAAGACACTTTTCCACTAAATGGCGTCGGTGCAGTTTAGTGTAAAAGACTTGTTGGTGGACATGGTTAAGCACCACCGTGAGAAAGTTTGCGTAGAGTTCATCGTAAGGACGGTGCGCTTTTGTCTGTTGTTGGTAATTCCTCAAATAGGTCATCTACCCACACCGTCCCCGAGGCGGAGAGCGATTATTGCAAAAGCTGAGTTCCATAGAAACCACAGAGTGGCATTTTGCCTGATGCGGGGGAGCAGCTTCGCGTTCGGCATGGTGAACGACTGCACAGTCACATGCATGGGGTGTTTTCACAAATAAGGGCTATAATTCCTCGGCAGAGATCCCATGCAACTGACACACGGAAGCACCGGAACCAATGTACACGAACATAGCACGCTGTACATTTTGGGTATGTAATAAAATTTATGTCGGAGAGTATATCATTGTTAATTAATCTATATCATAACCCACGGACCTCTGTCTGGAGGAGGTTTTTTTTTGGGAGTGGTACCATGCCTGTGAGGCATTGAAATGGGGTCGCATCATATTCAATGATGAGTCCCGCCTTACCCTAACACCCGGTGACCATCGGGTTGCGCGGCGTCAAGGACAGAAAGAGCACTCTGCCAGCGTTTCCCATCCCTGGCATCATGGTGTGCGTAAGTGCGGAGCTATAGAATACCGCGCGGGGAAGACTGTATTTAGAGACTGCTCCCGCCGGAGGTTCGATTCCTCCCTCAGGCATGGGTGTGTATGTTGTTCTTAAGTAGTGAGTAAGTTTAGGGCAAATGACCTCAGTAATTCAAAACCTCTGGGGAAAAAAAATGTACTTACAGGTCACATCTAGTAACGTTTGGTATCGATCGGATGAAGATATTTATTAATTTCAAGAATATAGCAAGAAATTAATTACAATTTGAAATTGCAATTTATCTTACACTTTTCAACTATACCATGTTTCAAAAATTGGTTTGCTACGGTCAATGCAATTTGATTCAACGCAATGAACACAATGCTTATAGTATCACCCATACTGACGTACTAATTTCACAGTCTAACAAATACGTAATGCCACGTCAGTCACTGCTATGAAAGTTCACGCTTGACCCTTGCAGCGACAGTAGTGCTCCTAGAGCGGAGAGAGAAAGTCCTAAGAATATTTATTCTCCTTAATAATATTTCTACTTAATTATAGTTTTGCTTTCCAAGGCTCAGTACGGTGTCAAGAGATATGAAAGATCATGAAATGCAAGTAAAAAGTGGTGAATACTGCAGATTCTATGACGTAAGCCACAACATACTAATGAAGATGTTGCTTTTGCAATGACCATTAATAAGGCGCATGGACTATCACTAGAAGTACCAGCTCGGTTATCCATGGGGGCCGGCCACGGTGGCCGATGGGACTGAGGCGCTCCAGTCACGGTCTGCACGGCCACTACGGTCGGGGGTTCGAATCCCCCCTCGGATATTTGTGCCGTCCTAGTTCGTAAGTAGTTCATAAGTAGTTTGTAAGTTTAGGGACTGATGACCCCGTAGTTAAGTTCCATAAGCTTAAACATATAAACAACATATCCGTGTGGTCTAACGCACGAAACTGGGACCGGGGAGGCTCTCGGTCCCAGTTCGAATGCGACCGGCTGATTAACGAAGGGGGTCAGAGTGCCGGCCAGCCCGGATGTGGTTTTTAGGCGGTTTCCCACATCCTCCAGGCTGGTCCCCAAGTCACACCTCAGTTACACGATTCGCAAACATTTCATAACACTTTACACTTTCACACATTTAACACTAAACACAGACATTTGGGGTGCACATTTCCTCCCAGATGGCAGGGGGTGGCAGCAAGAAGGGCATCCGGCCACCCCATCAATATTAACACGCCAAATCCAAATAAACAAAGCTAACCCTGCATGTGCGGGTAAGGGCTGAAGAGAAAGAAAGAAACAATCACTACAAGTTTGTGGAGTAAGTACGCACCAGATATAAAATTAAAAAAAAAAAAAAATGTGTTTCCAAAAGCACTTCAGTACACACATTGTCAAGCCAAACCAAACCATTCACAGTTACTAAATTAATAAAAGTGAAAATGACTCGGTACTCCAAGAATTATTAAGTTGTTTAAAAGGTATTTTACGTTCAAATGTTTATAAATCTATCGGACCAAACTGCGTGGTCATCAGTCAGTAGCTTACAAACTACTTAAAACTAGGTAAACTAACCTAAGGACAACACACACACCCATGCCCCAGGGAGGACTCGAACCTTCACAGCGAGCAACCGCGCGCTCTGCAACGAGATACTTTAGACCGCTCGGCTACTCCACCGCGTCGTATTTTACGTTCTAAATGAATGTGAAATTGGCAATAATAAATAAATAAATATTATTTGGGCCCTTGACAGCATTAGACATCGTATAAATTCATCTATTTAAGACTGACATGGACTGCTTATCTGCACCCCGACTAGTTAACAAGTAGCACGTGCAAAATCAATTAACCGATTCACAATATTTGCCTGGGTGCTATCATACGCACAATAAGTAAGTCGTTGTAATTGCTATACAAATGACAGGTTGTCGCAGCTAAACGAAAACTTTCTCGGGCTCTCATCTTGCCTCAAATATGGTCCGTGAATGAGGAACCCAAAGAAACGGGATTCTTCACCCGGTCTTACTTGTAACAGAGCTACGGCACGGAAGTAGACCAATCCCTATTTCATTTAATATACTTCGTAAAACGAATGGCATTTATATATTTTAATTGTTTAAATATTTCAAAAACCTGATATCATTACTAGTCACAGGGAAGAAGAATCATTTCTGCTTAAATTTGTAAATTCGGAATGGACATATGAAAATTTTTTACGAAATATTAACAGAGAAAATGCATGCATAAAGCAAATCACTTACCAAACAGAAGATTGTTTTGAACACCACAATGTTTTACTAAGCATGGTTCTGTGGAAGATGGTGTGTCCTTCTCTTCTTCAGACCACAAAAATGACTTACCCAGTCAGTTACGTGGAGACCTGAAGTTGATTTCGAACAGATTAGATTAGATTAGATATACTTTTCGTTCCAGTAGATTCGAATTGAGGAAATCCTCTTGGAGGTAGAAAATGTCAGAACAAAGTACACAATATATAGTTACAAAAAGAGAGAATATGTGTTCATCCCAAATGTAATTTGCCGTTGTTGATGTGGAATTGGTCGGGAAAAACAATTATCTTAAGAATATTTACATTTTATAAAACTTACTACTTATTACTACATACCAATATACTGGGTGCATAATTTCTTAATTAATTAATTTATTTATTTTAACAACACTGATTTACAATGATCACATTCAAATGTTCAAATGTTTGTAAAGCTTATGGGACTTAACTACGGGGTCATCAGTCCCTAAACTTACAAACTACTTATGAACTACTTACGAACTAGGACAGCACAAATATCCATGCCCGAGGGGGGATTCGAACCCCCGACCGTAGTGGCCGTGCAGACCGTGACTGAAGCGCCTCAGGCCCCTCGGCCACCGCGGCCGGCAATGATCACATTACTGCATAAAATTTGTACTGAAGCCAAACTGAACACAGTATTCAGATTTGTGAATATTATATACCATAACTTACATCAATCTCTTCTGGTAAGAAATTCATCAGTGGAGTAGAAGGAGTTGGCCACCAAAAAAATCCTTTAGACTGTTTTCAAACTGTACTTTATTGTAAGTCAAATTTTTTATGGCTACTGGCATATTATTGAAAATATGTACTGCTGAATATTGGACACCTTTCTGAGCCAAAGTAAGTGACTTTAAATCTTTATGCAAGTTATTCTTGTTTTTAGTATTGATCCCATGGACTGAGCTATTGATTTGTTCGACAAAAATTGTCACATGAGAAATACGTGGTAGGTGGTACATAATAATCCTAATATTAATCATTCATTAACGCGAGAGTTTCAGATGTTTAGTTTCTAAATGCAACATTTTTCTCGGTCTATAAGCGTTTTTTGGACGTATATCTAAGGCAGTTCAGCACGGATGTTGAGTTACACTCCTCAAACATCATCGGGTAAACCTTCATCCTTTATTATTTCTTTGTTATTCAAAAGGAGACCCAGTCCTTTTACGATACGGCTAGCCACACACTGATGTATTACCACATTTCTCGTGAAATACTGTATCTCGTGCATACGCCGATTTGATTGCGTTGTCAGTATTTAAATCGCCCCCTGCCTGTCTGCCTACCTCTAGAGGAGTAAAAGATTTAAAAAAATCGATATTAATAGGACGAGTTGCGAACGTAAGTTAATTTCTGATACCAAATGCGAATCAAATAAGGAACCGAGCAAATCTGATAACCCTGAAGTTTCTGACGCCCGGTAACTTATTTGGCTGAATCAGCCGTTGCTCGCTGGCCTTCACTGCGAAGTAGCCGTATGGATGCCTGGCAATACGCTTGCCATCTTCTGCTTGCTCTTATTGAGCCGGTGAGTCACTCTGCTGTCACTTCTGTAGGAAGGAATTCTACTATCATGCAGGGGGGGGGGATTTCGATTTCTGGCAGTGGACTGCATATTGTGTGTTGTACTTATTATTTTCATCAGCATCGGCACGCAAGTCGATCACGTAGTTTCAAATGAAGCACTGTGCGGTCGAAAAAAAGCTAGCTTGTGTCTCCCGGCAAGCAGTGCTATACGATCATTTCTTTTACATCACATACCTACTACCATTAATAACATACAGGATAAGTAGCGAGAGACCTCAAATTTGTGATAAAAAAATAACATAAAGACTAAGTGGAAGGACTGGTTGGGTAACCAGTGACATCAATTGCTATTTCAATGAATTTATTTTCTTTAAAATCGAATAACTGAAATTGGTCATATTACACAATATTTCCAGTTTTAATATCAAAGGTTAAAACAACGAGAAACTAGAAAACACTTCAGTGGGTAAAGCCCACATTTAATCCACTGAATAATTCCTTCAAAACAGTTTTTGTGAGAAATAGAGGGCTAAAATCACAGGATAAAGGAAATCTACAGAGGGTAAAGTCCTTACTTCAGTCGTTAAAAACTTTCAAACACAATTAGTAGTACAAAAGAGAGAGGTAGTGCATCCCACGCTACTGTCTTTACATAAAATAATATTAGGAAGCTTTCAGTGGGTGAAGCTCATGCTTTGAAATTCAGCCAACTTTAAACAGGATTGAAAATGTTATAGAGCATGTGAAAAAGAAGCGAAACTTAAACGAGTTCTTTAAATAATACTGAACATGGTAGAATAAGGTAAAGTATCAATCTTAAACTTCCTTAAATGAAAGACAGCATATCCAAATTCAGCTACAAAATTACAACTTAGGTGCAATATGTAAAATCTGTTCAATTACTATTAGCACATTAAAAGAAAAAGTATTATTATCAGACACCAACAGATTACATTAAACTGCCACTTAAGGTCCAACGATGTTCTGAGAATACCTGCCCCCAGGATTATACATGAATGCAAAACCAAAAGCCACTGAAAGTAGTCAGCAGAAACAACTGTAAACACTAACATGCGACAAATCCAGTAGGGCAAATATATGGAATGGTAGCCATATTTGCTTTTCGTGAGGTGGAGGAACGGCAGTAGGATTATAATATATCAAGCAGATCAAATAACAAAGCAAGGGGATCATATTCTACGGCAATTCAACATTGAGTAAAAAAGTATTTATTGCACAAAAGAGTGGAAGCAGAATAATTACTGGAGCTCACCCCAGATCATCCTGCAGACATTTATATAAGGATCTAGGGATCTTCACAGTAACTTCACAATACATGTATTCACTTATGAAATTTGTTATTAACAGTCCGAACCAATCCAAAAGTAGTAGCAGTGTACATAGCTACAACACCAGGAGAAAGGGTGATCTTTACTATTCAAGGTTAAATATAACTTTGACACTGCCACAAAAGTATTCGGTCACTTACCAAGTAGCATCAAAAGTCTAACAGATAGCCAATTAGTATTTAAAAATAAATTAAAGGAATTTCTGAATGGCAACTCCTTCTACACTTTAGATGAACTTTTAGATAAAACTTAAAAAGGATTATAATTAAAATGAACATTAAAAATCCTAAATATATTGTCATGTATAGACGCTATTTACTATACTGACACGTTCCACATCATTACAAAATGTCGTATATGATGTATGGAACAAGTAATAATCTAATCTGAAGTAGCATAATACCAAAGAATAGGAAAAATGGAATTTACACTGCCAAAATACACCCACTCACTGGGCAGTAATCAGTAGGAGGGCAGAAGGAACATTGCCACAAAATACATCGGCAGCCTGGGCAGGTAATTGATTCATAAACGGCGACATAAGCAGATACAATTAAGAAAACATTCAGTTGGAAAGGTAAGATGGCGCAGGTTCCACGGTGTGCCGCAAACCATAAGAAAACAAAGCCGAGACGAAACTCACACCAACATGGTAATCCATTTGGAAATGAGCCCAAAGGTGAATAGGGCAACTTTATTTACCAGTTTCGTAGCAGCGAAAGTACCGATGTCCCAGATTATATAAACGATCGTTTAGCATTCCGTATGCCATAACACCACCATGTTGGACTCCTAAAAGTATTAAGAATGTTCAAATGTTTGTATAGTTTATGGGACTTAACTACGGGGTCATCAGTCCCTAAACTTAAAAAAAACTTATGAACTACTTACGAACTAGGACGGCACAAATATCCATGCCCGAGGGGGGATTCGACCCCCCGACCGTAGTGGCCGTGCAGACCGAGACTGGAGCGCCTCAGTCCCCTCGGCCACCGCGGCCGGCTATTAAGAATCATCCACAGCTATTAGTGAGGTGCAGAATACGATTCAAATCGAAGTGTTAATTCCGGAGGACATCAGCTGGCACAACAGTTCTGTCACCAGCCCAACACAGATGGGCCTGGCTCCCATTATTCACTCAGCTAACTCGCCAGGACTCTTCGCCTTGTACCCCAGGAACCGCCCCTCCTCCTCTGCTTATATGCATGCATGTGCCAGGGGCTAACGTCGATAACAAGTGTGCTCGGATCACAAGTGCGCCCACAGTGATAGCAGGCGGAAACCAACCGATACTACAAACCATAAAACGCATGTGAAACATACACTTTTCGTGGCGTAATGAATGTTTAAACAACGTACGGGTATGCTGCCGGGTGATGTCGTCGACAACCGCCGATATTTCGACAGGAAGGCACAATTGTACTCGAGGAAGCAATGTGGAAGCGTATTTAATACCTCGGTTTGCAAAGGGTAAACGAGGAAGGTAACACACACAGTACAACCTACAGATGACCAAATATCGATACTGACTATTAATCAACAGGTGAGGCAGCATTAATTCTTACCCTCTGTTTTTTGACGAGAAACAGTGCCTGCTTCCAAGCAGAATTTAAACAAAAACCACCATCTATGCTTAAAAGGTAGCTTGCTAGTTTAATTTCAACAGCTCCTTAATCGTGTATATCGTATTTCTTGCTGTTGTGGCATGTCATGTATTGGCCAGACAATCAGCACTGTGGAAGACCGGTGTACTGGATACAAACGTTACACGTGTTTACAACAGCCAAACAAATCTGCTGTAGCAGAACACTCTCTTGGCACTAGTCATCCTATGGAACAACAACACGGAGCTTCTGCATGCACTTCCACCTATGGAGATAGTGTTATTAAGGAAGTTGTTGAAATTAAACTAGCAAGCGACCTAATAAACAGAGATGTTAAACTTCCTGCTTGGAATCTGGCACTATCTTCCGTTAAAAAACGGAGGGACTGAATTAATGCTGCCTCACCGGTTGATTAATAGTCACTATCGATATTTTTGATGTTTGGTCATCTTTGGTTGTGTCGACTCTACGGTGACTTGTACTGTTTGTGTTATCTTTCTTGTTTACCCTTTGCAAACCGAGGTGTTACGCTTGCACATTGCTTCCTTGTGCCTTGAGAATGGCAGGGTGTCCTCCTGTCGAAATATCGGCGGTTGTCGACGTCACCCGACACGACTCATTTTCGTGAAGAACAATTAGAGAATGAGGAGTGAGGAGGTAATGATCAGCTGAGATGAAATGGGAAGGCAGGATTCTACAGAAAGAAAACTGGATCAACGACTAAAACCCAAAACAGGGTGGCAACGGGGCAACGACGAGAAGAAAGATGCATGAAACTCGAAGCAAGAGCGATCAAGATTATACCGCTGATCTTAGAGTCACTGAGACTAACCCAAATATACTGAGGTGACATAACTCTTGGGTCATATCATGTTGGTCCTCGTTTTGCCTAGGGAAGTGCATGAACTCAAATGCAGTCAACAAGTCGTTCAAAGTCTCCAGTAGAAATACTGAGCTATGGTGACTTTACAGCCGTCCATTATTGTAGAACTGATTGAAGCCCTTGCAGCAATATGCACACAGATGTACCATTTTATTTGGCCCCGTAAATGTTGAACGGGATTCACGAATGGAAAGTCAAATTACTCACTGAAACTGTCTCTACCAATCACGAAGCCCTGCGGCCCGGCGGTATAGAACATAATACTCCTTAGCAGTTCTTTTGTAGTTTAGGAACGTTAAGTCAAAGAATGGCGACAAATGATCTCAAAGCAGACAAAATGACCATTTCCAGACAATGATCGTTCATTTGGACTAAATAATCCAGCCCACTCCATGCGTAAAGGGACCACATCATTACGACCCAATACCAGCTTTCACATATTCTTGTTGACAACATGTTTGCTCCACACTTTAGCATCAACTTTCACCAACTGAAATTGGGAGGTGGCTTAACGCTCTATGGCGCATTATTGTAGAGAGTACTTTTGCTCCCCCTCAGGGTTCCAATCCTCCCTCGGGGATGTGTGTGTGTGTGTGTGTGTGTGTGTGTGTGTGTGTGTGTGTGTGCAATTCTTAGGATAATTTAGTTTAAGTCTTGGGACTGATAACTAATGCTGTTTGGTCCCATAGCTTCACAAACTCGAGACGGCAGTTTTGTGCCGTACTCCATTAACGCGAAATGGCCTTGAAATGTCCTGTCGAATTAGTTCGTCGTACTTCCCACACACGTTTCTGTGGTTATTTCACGCAGTGTTGCGTTCTTGGCACACTCTTGTCCGTGAATTTCCTAATGATGTCCATATTGGAAACAGCAATGCATCTACCTCCAATTAACTTTTTAGCTTTTGATTCCCATAATGCGGACATTATAACGTCGGACCCTATTTATATACATCACGGGAGTATATATGACAGCCAATGCACCGCTGTTTTATACCCTGTATACGCTACACTGCTGGCAACTATATATCTGTATATCGCTAGTGTTTCTCTAGTATTCATATACTTTACAAGTTCCGTCAGTGCTGATCAAAAGCAAATGAAAATACGAGTGTCGTCAGTATAAAATAACATATCCAATGTACAGTGTGAGACAAAAAAAAATATTGAAAAGACAAGAACAATAACTGATGGTTAAAATCTCTTTTGGATCAACGGTTTGAAAGAAACAAACATAAAGAGCTTGAATTGAATATTTATTCTCGGTTAAAGCTCAACTGTATTTAAACAAGGGATATAGTTGTAATATTTACTAGATCACTATGTATCAATTCTCAACTATATTCGTTTCCAAAGGTAAATGAATGTTCTATGTTTGTCGCGCTTTGCTGGAGAATACTTGTTAGTATTCTTCTCGGGCGTCTCAGATGCATCCAGTTGGACACTACAGAGCTAAAAGGACAGAAAATGTATGTCTATAAACCGCCTAAAGTAGAAAAAGACCATTGTAGTAGTAAATGTAAAACCTGACCTTCACTGCAGACCTCCGATGGAACTAAGTTGTGAAATATCGTTTGTAATCAAACGACGCAGTCTTTGTGGGACAGGGCTTCACCTGGTCCTCCCTGGAGTACTATCACAGCGTCGGTTAACTAGATTTCGTGCGAGCCGCTGCGTTTCTAGTTAACCGAGTTAGCCTCTGTGTGAGGGTCAAAGTAGAGCGTAAACGGAAATTCCGTCTCGCTCGCTGTACGTAGTCTATTGACTAGCTTTGTCCCCGTACTACAGGTTCAAAGGATGAGCACCCTGCGTCTCGGCAAATTGATTTGGGTTTACAGCAAAGGTTATCGCGCGCTTCACTTTACTCTCCAGTACTTACTACTCATGTGCGGAAACGGTTTAGTTGACATTCACGGAGATAGACAATGGAGCAGCCCTTTCAAAGGCCAAGTACCGACCTTCATCCCTCGCTCGTCTCTCCTGTACGCTGATGCCAAGGGATCTATACCCAGACGCTACTAATCCTATCACCTACTAGCTACCCGCGCGACGTCGCACGGGTGGAATTTTTTATTCTATATCCATAAAAAACCGATGTGTATGTGTGTGTGTCATTTATTCGTTGCTATTTTATATTTTAATCGTTAGTATGATTTACGATCTTCTAATGTTTGTAAATCTGTGATTATCAGTTTCTATCTTTACAAACTACTTAAGGTAACAATACCTAACGCACACATCCATGCCCGATGGAGGACTCTAACCTCCGACGAGAAGCAACAACGCGCTTCGCAGTAAACCGCCATAGAGCGCTCGGCCATTCGACCGCGGAGTACGTAACATGATTAAACACAATGCACTTTATGCTTAAACAATATTCATCGTATTTAATCCATATTTACATGCTAATATACAGGGTGTCCTCCAGAAAAGGACTACCTGATTTCAAAATTAAATATCTCGAAAACAAAGTTCGATAGAGGAACGCAGTAAACGGTATGTTTACTGTGAAACGTGTAATAAGTTTATACAGCAGTTTGAAATAATAGTTACATAAGCTGCTAACAGATGGCGCTGTAATCGCCATACGTAATGCCTAGTATAAATAGTGATCCGAATCCCAGAGCAATCAGTTCCACTATTGAAACATGAAAGGAGGTTAGCGTACCGAAGGAAGAGATTAAAATCATGTACTCCATTGAACAACGCGTTTTTCTGGTGCTAGAGTACCAAAGGTTAGAAGAGAGTCCTACGGCAACAAGGCGAAGTTTTCAAGCACGAGTTAATGTTCCGAAACGACCCGATGCGAAAAACATTCGTACGCTCTTCGCAAAATTTCAACGAACAGGCAGTGCAACTGATGATCTTGTGGGGCATGTTGGCTGCAAGCAAACCGCAGTTACGCCTGAAAATATCGCCACAGTTTCTGGAATTATTCAGCGAAATCCAATGTCATCCGTCAGAATAAACAGAACTGGCGATTTTGGGGTTCGGGAAAGCCATATTGGTGTGAAGCAAAACCCCTGTATTCTCCTAAGGTTACTGTGTGGGCTGCAGTATGTAGCAGAGGCATTATTGGCCATTTTTTCATTCGAGAAACGGTCACTGGTGCACGTTATGTTGCAATTTTGGAACAATTTGTCGCCACACAGCAAGCGTTAGAGGATCGACCAGGTAGTGAATGGTTTATGCAAGATGGAGCCCGATCACATCGGACCGAACAAGTGTTTCGCTTTCTTGAGGAATATTTCGGGAATCGAGTCATTGCTTTGGAATATCCCAAATTTACTGGTGCAGACATAGATTGACCTCCATATTCGTCGGATTTGATTCCCTGTGACTTTTTTTGTGGAGCACAGTGAAAGACATGGTCCACCCGAAGCATCCCGCCACGCTGGACGAGCTTGAATCGGCGATCTCTGCGGCATGTGAATCAATTTAGGTTGAGACACTACGAAAAGTGATGGCGAATTTCGTTCTTCGTTTGCGCCACCTCTGTAGTTCCAATGGTGAACATGTCGAAGACATTGTGATGTGATTGTTTGCAAAGAGTGTTTTGATATGATTGATGTTGATGATATGAGCTGTACAGCGTACAGCGCCATCTGTTAGCAGCTTTTGTAACTATTATTTCAAACTGCTGTATAAACTACTTACAGCTTTCACAATAAACATACCGTTTCCTTCATTCCTCTATCCATCTTTGTTTTCGAGATATTTAATTTTGAAATCAGGGAGCCCTTTTCCGGACATCCTGTACCAGTGTAATGTATATTAAAATTGTACGGGCCGATTGTATAAACATCGCTGACAGGAGTTGAAAACTCACTTTAGTTCAAAAATAAAACTCTTTTTAGGGCACTACTATATTGTATAACGCTGAACCTATATCAGCAGAAGGTGGTTCAACGTTGATCTGAGTCAGCAAGGAAAATGCTTAGCAACACCGCTAAAATCGGCTTTCGACCTTCGACCATACATATTTCTAAAAAAAAAAAAGTATAGTCGTTGAGCACATGTGCTACCATGGAATCAAGCCTGTTAAAATATTTGCGTGCCCTGTAATCTGCAAGAAACTTATTATTTTTCATGTTTACTTATTTCTAGCGATTTTTTAACGTCTGCACTATACAGGCTACATAATTGCGTTCTATTCTGTGATTTAAGACTACTTAGTGCGACCAGGAGAAACTAGCCATACACATTCCTTTGGAAGATCTGCCGTATTTACCAGCTTTCATAATAGCGATGCTTACCGTGTAGTAGATTGTTACCTCTTCCACTCACGTAATTTTTGTGGGTTGTGTGTTATGCATCCTACTTTATTTCGTGGAAGGTCTTCATTACAGCTAGTCCATTCGCCAAGTTGGTGTAGATTAAAAGTTTAATTTGACACTTCAAACATAGGAAAATTTATTTGTATTTTCGGATATTACATCATTTTGTTCTTGGTAGCTGAATGGGGTTCGGGATACTGATAAGATTTTTTATTTACGTTGTCTTGTTTTCACAATAGATCCAACATTCAAGAAATATCATAGTCGGTGGCTTTCTTATGTTTTCTGTTAAATAATCTTCCGTACAGTGTTGATACAATGTTTTCCTTGAGTGAGATTCCGTAATTCCCTTCAACATAAATTTATCAGCAAGCTATTCTTGTTTCACAATCAGTTGTAATTCCATCGCAGCAAGAATAATATGTTTAGGTGGGGGATAGCTTGCCACCATATTGATATACAGCGAAATTAAAATGTGCCTACTTCGGATACTTAGTTTCGTGCCCCATCGTGGTACATTTTTATTCCTATTGCAAGGGCTCTGTATATATTAAGCAGAGGATTCAGATTAACTTTCCACCGCGTTCTGGCCACACATCTCAGACCACCTTCGCCGTCGGAAAGGACGTTGACAAGTAGGCCGGAGCTTATGTTTGTTGGCGACAACAATACAGGAGTAAGTGCTCCTCAGTCATCAAATATGGGACTTAATTGAGGGGCCATCATTCCCTAAACTTACAAACTACTTATGAACTATTTTAGACTTCTTCTTCTTCCGTGTCCGGTTACACCAATTATATTCACCCTTTCCAGTAATCAGCAACATAGATTGCTTTGTCGTGTACTTTAAGAATATCGTCCATAGAACATGTTACTGACATGTTTGGACAAGTCAGTAGATGGTTAAAATCCTGTACTGCCTCGAATTCACAACTGTTATCATCACTATATCCCCATTTCAATAGGTCTGAAATGTTGTAATGTTTGTAGAGCTTATGGGACTTAACTACAGGGTCATGAGTCCCTAAACTTACAAACTACTTATGAACTAGCTAATACTAAGGACGGCACAAACATCAATGCCCGAGGGGGGGATTCGAACGCCCGACCGCAGTGGCCGTGCAGACCGTGACTAGCGCGCCGCAGTCCCCTCGGCCACCGCGGCCGGCAATAGGTCTGATTTGCTTCTAGTTACTCCTGTGCGCAGCCAGTCTAATGTCTTCCAAGTTGGAAATGGAAGTTCAATTCCTGCAGATCCCTTCTCACGGACGTCCATCACGGAGTGTGGCACTGTTTCTTTCCACAAAGATATACGCCTTATGCTGGGCTTGGTAAAGAGCTCTCTTCAATTGAGTCAATGAAACTCTTGCGGGACTTCAACCGGACCCCTTGTTTGCGGTGCAAATGCATCGTTCTTTAGTTTTACATTTCTATCTCGGCGAAGACCTTTCTTATACTAAAGACAGCACAAACATTCATGCTCGAGAGAGGATTCGAACACCCGACGCGCTCCTCAGTGAATAGTCAACGTTAGCTACTACTAATATTTATAAGAGCAAACGCATTGTATGGCTGGTGCTTTATAGATTTTTCTTGTAGTTTAGGGTGCCATAGTATACTCCGCAGGACGAGGTCACATGAAGAAGCTTGGATCCATTAGGTACTTGGATATTAGTTTGATAACTGACTTAATGTCTCATTGAAAATAAAAAATAATGTTTGCCCCTTTTGGATGTGTACATTATTTTCAGTTCTGAGTTTAAACTGAAACACTTATGTTTGTGTAGGAGATTGCCAGTGTGCGCCGCTAGAAACAAGTTGGAAACAATGTAATGACGGCCGTGTTGGTATTCCGATACAGAGGCCCAATGTGAGAATATGACTGCTACATGTAATTTATCAGTGATGTGGAATTAGTGACTAAGTAGCAAACAGTAGCGAATATATACAACGAACCAGACCGTGGATATTTTTGTAGGATCTGACTTGCCAATTTAATCCCCTCATTTCCCATCTACGTATGGAATTCGTACACTGGATCCCGTGCTCGAACTTAAAGTCCTTTAGTGTACGAGGTACGTGATTTACCCGGGACCATGAACTGTTGGGCAAGATCAACTGGCATGAGACGATGGATTTCTAAAGTTGCCACTGTATGTCAGCAAAATTATATGGCACAGAGCATCGTATTAGGCATTGTTTATTTAAACCTTGAAAGTAGTTAAATGTCGGGAGCAATCTTGCACGGACTATAGTAGGAAAAAAATTGCCAGCAGTTTGTACTCTATGGGCTCATGTATTTCTTCTAAGAAGATTCACACGAGAAAGGTGAAAAACTTGATTTTTCTGAGTCAATTTTCCAATTATGTGGGTCTGTTTAAGAGTATTTTGAGACTCTTGAAGGTAGGATGTGCTAAGAAAAAGTTTTTCTTCATCCTTTACAACAAAAACATCATCAAAATGAAAGTAACTGGATTCTCTAACTCACATCACACAAGAAAACGTGGAAGGCCTGGAACCAAATATTCGCATTTACTATTTAGCCTTTTTTAATTATCCGAAAGGTTGATACAAGTCGTAGAACAAAATTAATTATAGCATCTTTTCCTTAAAGGGTTGAGAAAACAATTTGTTGCTCACTATCAGAGGCTTAGAAAACGCAAGTTTATTGAATGATAATTAATGAAGCTTTAGGTAATGACCAGAGTAGGATTAAGGCCTTGTCTGGAGCTCAGAGGAGGAAACGTCTCAAGGAACAGAAGCAAAAGGAAGGAAAAAAATGGCTTCCTAAGCATAAGTGGAGGGAATCAAAAGGGGTTGAGGCCAAGACCTCCAAAAAGAAACTGCCTCGGGTCGTAGGGGATACACAGACCCCCTCGACGTCAAAGACAGGTGGCAAGAGGGTTAGGGAGGAATCTAAGACTCCCTCCTCTCTGGACAAACGTGATCATAAATGGCTGAGGCAGGAAATAGGGAAACAGTCCTATAGTACTGCAGTCTCGGTCTTTAGAATGGCGGTTGTCCAAGAAGGATACCCACTGGTGAGCATCACCTCGCAGCAGGAGCAGCTCATGCAGATGGCCCTCTTTGAAGAGATTGGGGGAGACCCTGGTCCAGGACCCAAATTCAGGAGGGTCTATCTAGATCGCGGTGCCCTCATTTTTGTCTGCGAGGGGGAGCACTCAGCAAAATGGCTTAAGGAAAAGGTGCCCATGATATCCCCGTGGGAGGACGCGAAGCTGCTGGTAAAGACAGCAACCGAACTCCTGAAGACCGCAAAGGTATCAATATGGGTACCAAAGATCCTTAAGGATGTCCCTCCAAAGACTCTGTTCGAGAAAAAAGGGTCCAGAACCCAAAAGTCTCGACAGAGGATTGGAGGGTAATTAATCAAAAGGTCGTTCCAGAAGGACGAACCCTGGTGGTGGAGGTCGAAGAGAAGTCCCTGAAGGCAATGCGAGAGCATGGCCTGAAACTGATTTTAGGGTTCTCGCAGGTCGCCGTCAGGGTAATCAAAGACCTTAAAGGCAATAATGGCAGCAAGATGGGGACTGGAAGTGCTGCTGATAAACCTGCAGCACAGTAAAGGGGCCACTGCTGCCCTGAGCCGTCGCCTGGGGAGACAGGAGGTGGACATGGCTCTGATACAAGAACCCTATTTATACAAAGGGGGTGTATCAGGCCTCGGTGGTACTGGAGGTAAGCTGATTTATGCTAGAAATCTAAAAAAACTCTAGACCATGCATTTATGTTAGAAATGGAATACCTTTCATACCAATGATGGATTTTTGTTCCAGGGACTTGGTGACCATCAGGTTGCAGCAACGTGAGGAAGGCATCAAGAGGGAAATTGTTTTGGCCTCAGCATTCCTTCCTTATGAAGACAGCTCTCCTTCTCCTTTGGAAGTGAGGAGACTGACGGAAGCCTGCCATTGGCAAGGTGACTAACTGTTGGTGGGATGTGATGCCAATGCCCACAATCTATCGTGGGCCAGCAAGGACACCAACAGTAGAGGTGAGCACCTTCTTGAATTTCTCCTATCTAACAACTTGGAGATCCTGAATAGGGGTGATGAACCTACATTCAGGAATAGTAGAAGGGAAGAAGTAATTGACATAACTTTTGGTTCCATGATGATGGGAAGTTACGTCAAACAGTGGCATGTGGTCCTGGAGCCATCCTCATCAGATCACATGTATATTAAATTCAAGGTTGAAATGGGAAGCAGACAGACCATGGCCTATAGGAATCTCAGGAAAACGGACTGGGAGACATATAGGAGAGACCTTGACTTCAGCCAATCGGAAATTAAAACTTCGATAAGGAATCCAGCAGAGTTTGAGGAAGTAGCAGAGGCCATAACCTCTGCTATAGTGACCTCATACCAGGACAACTGCTCAATCACTAAGAAATGCACAAATAGGAGTGTGCCTTGGTGGAATAATAACCTGGAAATGCAAAGGAAACAGGTACGAAGACTGTTTAACCTTGCAAGGCGCAAAGGACAATGGGCAAAGTATTGCGAGGCCCTTGTCAATTACAACCTTGCCATCAGACGGGCAAAGGAGGCATCCTGGAAGGTATTCTGTGAGGAAGTGGAGGGCACGGTTGCTCAAGCGAGACTTCATAAAATCCTCACTAGAGTACCAACTAATCCAGGAGGAACATTGAGGAAGGAGGATGGGGAGTATACAAAGACAGCACATGAAACGCTGGAACTGCTCCTCAAGACTCACTTTCCTCAATATACTCTGGGGGATAACTCAGAACAGAATGTGATTCCTGAGAGACAACGGTTCTCAGGTATTCGCAGAGAGGACTGGGATCTGGCCAAAGAGTGTGTCGATTTCAGTAAGGTCCGATGGGCGGTGGGAATATTTGAACTGTTCAAGTCACCTGACCCCGATGGAATCTTTCCAGCTCTCCTGCAACAAGCAGGAGAAAATCTTATTAGATTCCTATGCAGGTTATTCAGGGTTAGCCTACCAGCAGGAATCATTCCCAATGCCTGGAGGGCAGTGAAGGTTGTCTTCATTCAAAAGCCAGGGAGAATTGATCATACCAAGGCCAAGGATATGAGACCAATCAGCCTGTCCTCCTTCATTCTTAAGACATTGGAAAAGTTGGTTAATGTGCATGTTGGAGAAAGGAGGTTAAGTAGGGTTCCTCTAAATTCAAACCATCATGCATATCAACCAGGTACATCATGTGAGACACCTCTCCACCAACTTGTTGGGAAGGTGGAGAAAGCACTACACTTTCAAGAAATAGCCGTCTGTATCTTCCTGGACATTGAGGGGGCTTTTAGCAACACGACTTTCGATTCCATGGTTAGGGCAGCAGAGGTGCATGACCTAGGGACCACTATATGTAGGTGGACTAGGGCCATGCTCAGTGGAAGAAAGGTAGAGGCTTCCATGATGAATGAAAAAATGGTAATCAACACCACTAGGGGTTGCCCGCAAGGGGAGTTCTTCCCCCTTTATTGTGGTATCTAGTGGTGAATGATCGCATTGGAGAATTAAACTCTAGGCAGTACTTTTGCCAAGGATACGCAGATGATCTTGTCATAGTAATACTTGGCAAATTTGGTGACACAGTGAAGAATATGGCACAAGGTGCCTTGGACATTGTGCAAGACTAGTGCAGAAAGCAGGATCTGGGGGTTAGTCTTAAGAAGACTGTTGTTGTACCATTTACAAGGAAAATTACCCAACAGTCAAGTTGGAATCTAAAGCTTTTCAATGAAGCGCTACCTGTGAAGGGGACAGTGAAATATCTAGGGGTTACCCTAGATGAGAAACAGACATGGACCCCTCACATTAGGAATACTTGCTCCAAGGCAAAAGGTACTTTAGTAAGTACCAGGAGAGCTTGTGTCAAAAATTGGGGCCTGAGCCCCAAGGGTATGCACTGGATATACACCACAGTGATTAGACCCAGGATCACCTATGGGGCAGTCGTGTGGTGGAAGAAGGTAGCTTGGTAAGGTGCAGAGACTAGCCTGCTTAGCCATAACAGGCGGAATTAGCAGCACACCAACTGCTGGGATGGAAACCATGCTGCATATGCTCCCATTACACCTTTGGGTCAAGATGGAGGCGGCAGCTGGTGCCTACAGACTCAAATCTGTCAACAACTGGAACTCTTTGGGATATCCAGAATCACACACTAAAATAGTGAGTGAGGTAAATATAGGAAAGGCTGGGGAAATGCCAACCGACTATATTATAACCCCATACTGCTTCAACAAGCCTTTCAGTATAACAATTGGAAGTAGGGAGCAGTGGGAGAAAATAGTTCGACACCGTACGGGGGATATTGTCTGGTTCACTGATGGGTCGAAATCAGACCAAGGCGTTGGGGCCGGGGTATATGGGGTGCAGCCAAGAATGGAGGGCGTCATCTCTCTAGGGAAACTGGCCTCAGTATTCCAGGCCGAAATCACTGCCATCAGTGCATGTGTGGAGGAGAATCTGCGTAGGTGCTACAAAGATCGTAGCATCTATATCTATTCAGACAGCCAGGCAGCCCTGAGATCACTGGCAGCTCCTACAACGTCTAAAATTGTTGCAGAATGTCACAGGGTTCTGGTGGAGCTGACAATCATCAAGGCAATGATTAAATTGGAGCTACGTAACTGGCTCAGAAGACAGCACGTAGAATATTGGACCAAAGTCCATCAACAAAAACATAGCAAGGTAATGATGCCAAAGCCTTGTTTTAAAAGAAGCTCTGCAATCCTGGGTCTGAACAGGAGAGAGATTACACTCATGGTTGTATTGCTGACAGGCCATGGGAATTTCAAAAAACACCTACATACAATGGGAATAACAGAAGAGGACCCTAAATGTAGGATCTGTGATGACGGTGATGAAACTGCATCACATCTGATCTTCGAATGCATTGCATTGGAGAGTAAAAGGCACAGAACATTTGGGTCAACCAGACCCGAAGAAATTGTGTCTAATAAAGAACTGGTAAAGGGACTCCTTGCACTGTTCAAGGGCATTGGTTGGCTTTACTAGACATGCAGGGAGCGATACCGCACAATAAACTTAGTTTAGGTGCGGGCAGTGGCGGGTAGACCAAGACTGTTTTGGCTTCCCTGAAAGAATCAAATCAAATCAAATCAATACATGAAGTAGACAAGATAAATAATGCCGATTGATTATACGAAAACTGCTCTTCTCAAGAATCGAAACGTTTTGGCATCGAATATTAATATAAGAGGTAGGAAGTATTTATTATTTGCCTGGAGCGTAATCTTCTACGAGAATCAAACAAAATGATAGAAGCCTTAGAAATTTGGAGCTAAACGAGAGTGCTGAAGTTTAGATGGATAGATCACGTAACTAAAGAGGAGGTACCGAAAAGAACTGGAGGAAAAGGTATTCTGGCATATCTTGACTAGAAGAAGGATTTGTAGAAGGCATCAAGAGATCAATTAAGCATTGGAGGGATGAGTATGTGTGTGGGGGGGAGGAGGGGTGAGAGGCGAGTGACGAATACAGTAAACAGCTTCAAAAGGACATAAGGATGCCGTTCTTAGAGAAGAAAAGGCTTGCGCAGTATAGGTTAGCGTGGAGAGCTGCATCACACCAGTCTTTGGACTTAAAACCTCACGAACAGCAAGAAGTGCAACATCTTCAAGGACAATGTAATTTCATTGATAAGTAATGTTCAAATGTTTGTAAACCTATGGGACCAAACAGCAGTAGTCATCAGTCCCTAGACTTGCACACTACTTAAACACTCACACCTATGCCCGAAGGAGGACACGAATTTCCGGTGGGAGCGACCACCCAGTCCGTACCCATGATCCCTTTGACCACGCGGCCACTTAGCGTGGAGATAAGTAATATGACGGGTATTTCAATTTTGCAGCAGAATATGATAACAAATTGAGACGAAATGATGCAATCATGCGAAAGTTTGAAAAAATAGTCGCATTTGTTAAAACTGAAGCCCTCCTGTGGTGGCAGGCGTGTATTCACGCATGAAAACGATTTTAAAGGTGCCGAAAGGCAACCTGTGATGGACGCTCGTAGTCACCTCTCACCTTTTGTTGTAATTCAGCAATAGTAGGCTCTAAAGAACGAGTAAGTTGATGTGCAGCTGACGTTGTGGTTCTGGGCCACTAAACCGCTAGTTTCGCAATACTAATTACTAATTAGTAGTTGTAACAGCGCGTAGCGGGGTGTTTAACCTACTTCAAAAATGGAGGTTCTCAATTCGACTGTAAATTTTTTAAAATTATTTATTTGTTTTTTTATGTTTGTTACCTCAGAACCTTTGATTGTGTGAAACGATTTTGATGATTATTTTTTTATTATTATTATTTAATTTGAAAGCTGGTGATTCCCGTGTAGTCCCATTTCAATTTAGGCTAGTTCAGACAATGGCATCCAAGAGAAAACCATGTGTCTAAAAATTTACATTAAGTATGTGTGTGACAAATGAACGCATAACTCAATATAATGCTAACCGATTTCGATGATTCTTTTTTCATTTGGAAGGATGTACTTCAAGAGTATTTGGATGAGAGTTTCGTTAGGTTCCGATTATGATATCCATGACAAAGTAACGGATATCTTCAATTCTGAGGAGCAAATTAACGATACTCTGCCGAATCTTTTATAGGCTATTCGGATATTTGAGTCACCTACAATAACGTCGTTATGGTAAGGTAATTCCCTGTTCAAAACTTTTTTCACGTAAAGCCGCAATATTGAATGTCTCTTTTTGCGCTCTTCACAAGTCTCTTTTGAAATGGTCCTTGAGGTAGATTTCCTCTGTTGAGACAGGCGCTTCTCCATGACTTCATTTGTTTCATTTAAACGCCGCTGTCTCATATGAGCAGATGAACAGGACGTTTAGTATGTCTATCCACATTCAGCAAAATTTGTGTACTTCAGATTCACTAAAATATAAACAAAAATTTAAAAAAAAAAAATTAAAGTGGGTAGTTACTTACCTACCTTATTGCATGGTAAACACACAGAGCGTACCTACATATTGATGAGTAGAAAAGATGATTATTAAGTTGTAGAAGAACACGCAATTTGCTTTATTTTACTTTTTAGTGCATATTAATCTGTTCTGGAATAGATTTTCTTAGTTTTTATTTATTTATTTATTTGGAAGTCGGTTTTTTGTTAAAATTTTCGTGTATAGTATAAAATGTACAAAGAGTAAGTCACGGCACAAGGCGTTATGTGTACGTGTAATATTCAGCTGAAAATAACATCACCTTCCTGTCGAAGAAATATCAGTAACACGGGGTGCTGGTTTGTATATAATTTAAGACGAAGACGCTGTGCAAATCCTTTTTCTCTGTGGATGCACAGCACGTTCGACGTTCGTACTCTTATGAGCATCGGCGAAATACCGCGAGTAAAGAGTGATAAGGGACAGGGTCACAGTCAGTAATGTGTGAATAAAATCAACATTTGTGTCTGATTGTTGGCGTAGTAAAGTAATCCAGGCGTCTGTAGAGATTACTGTGCCTGGTAAGTGGAAGGCAAAATTTCGATTCTTGGCAAATTTTTTCAACTTTCCACAACGGATTTACTTCAGTGCGCAGTTGACGTCGTAAATATCCTTTGTGTCTCTATGCACAATTACGTACTACTGAACGAAGATGTTGATGTTTAACTCAGGCGTAGCAACACGTAGGAAAAAAGCATATTAAGTACGGTTTACAAATGCTCTTTTGGGAGAATACACTTTAACGATGGGTTTCAGACAGTACAGAACTTGGGAAAAGTGCAGTGATTCCTTTTCTTGAATAATAATCAAAATTTTAGCCAGAAGGCCGAACGAATAACGCTTATGAAGCTTAAAATGGCAGGGTTCCGTCAGAGTAAGCAACGTGATGCTGTTGTGAAGTCGCCCTCGAAGAAATATCTTTTCTGCTGGAGTCTCCGTCCCGACAGCATCACGTGACAATGCGTGTCGAGCTCCGACAGAAGCGGAAAATCCTGTGGCGGATTGAGGCTGCGAATCTATCCCTGAGGCAGACCTGGAAAGCGCTTTTCCGGGGCACCAGTCGCACTTGGCGTGAAAGCTTATCACGATTGTAGTAAGCTGCTTATAGTCGCTGTTCATACAGTGTCATACTTTTGACACGTCCCACTTCGTGTACCTTCATGACGTAATAAACTTGCAAACGTGGCAGTCTCCTACTTTTCGTTAATAAAATAATACTTCGCTAGATGTAATTTCATTCCGTACCTGTGGAACATGGGTAGTGACTGGACGATGAACCGTATAATAGTATACCAAAAGCCGTTGTTTTCATGAAACTTCTTATAAGGTATCAGTTTCTGTGGCTCAGAAGCGTCATTTTCAGGCCCTAGATTATGTATGACAGACTTCATCTAGTCGTACACGTTAATACAGGAGTCAATATGTGTGCTGGCTTCTGTAGACCTGCATATTGTGTACTCTTCACGCAGTGACAGCAACGATATTCCTTATTAACGCATATGATTTGACGAAGAACATCGTGCATGTTCTATGATATGAGGACGACGTTACTGAGTGGAATTTAAAATTTCGTCAGATTTTTGCATCTTTGCTGGATATCAAAGTAAATACAAAAGGAATGGAAAATCTCAGTTATAAAACCAATTTTAAAACAGGAGACTTATTGTGAGAGTTATTATGAAAACACGAAAATTATAGAGGCATATTACTATTAAATATGGCGTATAAGATCTAGGCCAGAATAAAAACCGAAATATTAAAACCCATCATGGAGTGCTTGCTATCAGAAGAACAAAGAGGATACAGAAAAGGGAGAAGCTGTACAGACAACATATTTATGCTACAGCAAATTATAGAGAAACATGAGGAATTCAGTAAAGAAGTACACCTCCTTTTCGTCAATTATGTAAAGGCTTTTGACAAAGTAAATTGACAATTATCGAGGGTAATTTTAATAAGAAGAGGTATACCAATATAAACGCTACAGGTAATTCGAAAGATCTATGCCAATTCATGAATCCAAATAACTGGACATAATGAGGAAACAAAAGATGTTGTTAATTTAGGAGTTCGACAACGTTGCAGCCTCTCTCCACTGCTTTGTAATATATACTATGGTGACATTGTACGACAATTACATATGAAACTGAAGGACTATAGACCTACATATAATTTTAACCAAAAAGATTACATAATAACTTCATTATTCGCAGATGACCAAGTGTTAATGTCGAATAATGAAGATGCACAGAGCTGCCTATGAACTGTACCAAACGGGCCAGATATATATCAATATCAATAAAAAAAAAAAGCCATACCTACCTGTGAAAAAAAATCTAGTAATACCAAAAATAGTTATAGACAATAAGATTATAAAGCAAGTACATAATTCAAATTTCTAGGAACCATGTTATCATACAGAGGAGATCTAGATCAAAAGGACAAAATTGAGAAACTTAACTACTTAAATGGTACTATCAGAAGTCTTCCAGCGTAAAGTAAGAACACAAACATATCTAAAATTTTATAATGTTGTCAGTTCCAACATTACTATATGGAAGTGAATCTTGGGTAGTCAAAAATAAAACAAGATTACAAGCCAATGAAATGAAAAACAAGCTAGACTACAAAAGAAATACAGATATCGGAAAGGAAGTAAATATTTTCCTTCAGTAAAAAACCGTCTTGATTGCAGATTCTTTTATTCTTTAATTAATTACTAAAATTATTGAAATTGTGTCACTATTACGACTAATTACAGAAACACCGCAAAACAACTTACGGTGTCACACTACGGAGAGCGAATTATAATCTGAAGATGCCCTGCTAAAGGGCGAAACGCTTCATTAATTAAAGAATAAAACAATCTGCAATCAAGACGTTTTTTTAGTGAAGAAATATTTTTTCTCACTGATTGCTGTACACCATGGAATGGTAATAATTTATAGGAATCTGCCTTGTCGGGCAGCAAGAATGGTGGCATCATCCATGCAGAAGATTAAGCACAAGGCTATGAAGGCCTCGATAAATATTATTTACAATAATCAGTGTCTATCTGAGAAACTGATCCCAATTTACACCCATAAATATCTGAACGTTAAGTAATTTCGGAGTCGCCCTATTATGTTATTCAAATGCGCCAAGACAATCATAACCAGCAAAATTAAATGCTGGTACAAAGAGAAAGACCGTTTGAATGTGCAAGCTTTCAAAACTTATTTCAAAGCTATCAGGATTCTTGACGTTGTTAATTTTGATGATCTCATGAGAATAATAAATGTAGATACTTGGGAAAGCAGTCAACTGATTAGCAGAACTCACAACAATAAGCTGAACAAGTTACGAAAGAATTATTCTCGTCCTACCAACACTCTAAATAACCATTACGATGTCACATTTGAATTCGCCGATCGTCTGATATATTTGACGGATATTGGTTTCAATGCTATGCAAAGCGCTGTACTAGAAAAAAGCATGAAGTATAATGTACAACCACGTATACAGGAGAGGTTGATTACTTCGTTAGATGCAGATGTAAAAATAGCCTGAGACAGTTCTAATTGTTCAAAGCAAGACAAACTCAAATTACCGTGTAAGGCTAGTGACATCATGCAGAAGGCGTTAACTGAACATCCACCGCACTCTGACTCAGTAATTTTAAAATCAATTACCAAAAACTCAGCCGAAAACGCAATAATCGTGCGCGCTGAGAAGGGCACCACAGTTGTCGTAATACACAGACTACTGTATATTAATAAAACCTTAGCTTTCTTTGAAGAGAATGGCATAGAAATGATAGATTCTGACCCCTTTGCAAATTACTCGAGAGAACTAAAAAATTACCTTGAATCGTGCCTCTGCATCATTCCCCTGAAGAACTCTTCAAACTAAACGTTATGAACCCTAGAGCTCCTAAATTAAGAGCCCAAAATAAAGACCCACAAAATAAATTACACTATACCTCCTGTCATTAATGGAATCCGAAATCCGGGACTGCCTGCCTCTAAGCTTCTGTTATGTTTGTTGAAGAAGCTACTGCTTCCTTAATAAAGCCTTACTTTGGGCAATAGAAAACAAGTAGTGGATTTATTGTACACTCAAATATTCCCAGATGATTGCTATCTCTTGTCATTTGCCACAAAAAATTATACCGGGTAAGTCACGTAACTTTACCACTGGGAATATCTCGTAAACCACATAAAATATTTAATAACTAATTCTGCAGACCGAAAGTGAGAAGAGGGGCTGGTGTAATTGGTTAATACAAACCATTAAAATGCACGGAAGTATGTTTTTTTAACACAAAACATGGTTTTTTTCCAATGGAAGCCTGTCATTATTTTTAGCACAACTCAAAATAGGAAAACATACTTAAGTAACGCTGTTTGTTACACTGTAAAATGTTAATTGCATCCAGAGTTATTGTAACCTAAAGTTGACGCTTGAATACCTCCTCCGCATTTCAGTCGTCTGTATTGGACACAACCGAATTTATTACGGATAAAAAAAGAACACTGATATATGTACAGAAGACACTTGAACAGCACATTACGTCAATAACGCATAATAAGGCATCATGAACTGTTACCTGGCGGTTTAGTGAAGCGGAGGTTATTTGCGGTATGGGCGTTTCAAAATTTGGCGGAAGATGACGATAGGTTGAGTAACGTGTTGTGGACCGACGAAGCTCATTTCACGCTCCGAGGGTCTCTCAACGCCCACAACTGCAGAATTTGGGCTTCCGAAAATCCTAGAACTGTCATGGACACTCTATTGCACGACGAGAAAGTCACTGTATGGGTTTGATTTACCACATCTACCATTATAGTTTTTTTTTTTTTTAATTTTTTTTTCCTTCGAGGAACTGCGTGATCCTGGTTTTGTAATTGCCACCGTGACGGGTGAGAGGTACGCCGGTGTGTTGCAGAATCGAATCATCCCCAGCCTAGCTGAACGTATGATTTTTATGCAGGATGGCGCTTCACCCCATATTGCTAGAGGCGTGAAAAGATCTCTTGCGCGCGTCGTTTGGTGATGATTATGTATTCAGCTGCCACTTTCGTCATGCTTGGCCTCCCAGGTCCCCAGACCTCAGTCCGTGGAATTATTGGCTTTGGGGTTACCTGAAGTCGCAAGTGTATCGTGATCGACTGACATCTCTAGGGATGCTGAAAGACAAAATCCGACGCCAATGCCTCACCATTACTCCGGACATGCTTTACAGTGCTGTTCACAACATTCAACACTCGCCATAGGTATCGTTTCTGCGTTAGAATTAATTTTCACAATTCTTACAAAACTGTACACACTGTTGTATTTCCGAACTGCTTGAAATAATTTAGCTTCTCACTTTACTACTGTGCGTACTTCTCTTCTTACTTGTGCTGTACAGTACACTACCACAGACGGCTGTTAACACAACGTACAACACTTATTCTGAGTACAACGACTAATTCATAGTAACAGTAACACAGAGAGCTGCAGTCGCGGCGGAGTGACCGAGTGCATTGAGGCGCTATGCTACGATGTGCGAAGCCGTTCCCCGTCGAGCGTTCGAATCCCCCGTCGGGCATGGATGTGTTCTCTTTAGTATAAGGTAGTTTTTAAGTTTAGGGACTGATGACGTCGCAGTTAATTCCCATAAGCTTAACAAATACTTTTAGAAAGCGCTGCATGCAGATACTGAGGCAACTAGGACAAACCAAAGCCGGCCGGGTGGCCGAGGAGACTGAGGCGCTGCAGTCACGGTCTGCACGGCCTCTACGGTCGGGGGTTCGAATCCCCCCTTGGGCATGGATATTTGTGCCGTTCTAGTTCGTAAGTAGTTCATAAGTAGTTTGTAAGTTTGGGGACTGATGACCCCGTAGTTAAGTCCCATAGACTATACAAACATTTGAATTTGAATTTGACAAACCAAAACATTACTGCCTCTAGAAATGTCACGTAAACTCGTGTGTGGGTTCACGGCAACAGCAGCTAACACACCAACTGCACATGCTTCTCCTGTGATGGGTCTGTTACACACCCGTTCGCGTGCTCCGACCATACCTGTTGCACTCGTAAACATACCTCTACAGACGCTTATCGCTGATCATGGATCTTCTTTGTTACACCACACGGCTGAACGACTGAGGAGTTGCTCAAGCGTAAACGTTAGGTTACAATAACTCTGGATGCAATTAACATTTGAAAATGTAACGAAAGGCATAACTTAAGTGTGTTTTCCTAATTTCAGTTGTGTTAAAAACAATAATAGGTTTCTATTTAAAAAAAAACAACAACATATGTTTGTGTTAAAAAAACATACTTCCGTGCATGTATTGTGTTTTATGTTAACCACTAACACCAGCCCCTCTCATCAATTTCAGTCTGCGAAATTAGGTATTACATATTTGTTGTTGTTTACGAGATATTCCCGGTGGTAAACTCAGGTGACTCACCCGGTGTACCAGTCACGTTGTGCACGGCCACTACGGTCGGGGGTTCGAATCCTCACTCGGGCATGGATATCTGTGCCCTCCTTGTTATTAACTAGTTTATAGGTAGTTTGTAAGTTTAGGGACTGATGACCCCATAGTTAAGTCGCATAATCTCCACAATCATTTGAACATTTGAATCTGGAACAAACCATCGACATCATCCAGCAAAACCTTTCCAAGAAAGAAAACATTCTTCCAGACGAAAATGCTGAACTGAAGTTGTTACTTTTACGACTACTTACAGAAACACCGCAAAACAACTTACGGAGTCACACCACGGAGAGCGCCCTACTAATGGGCGAAACGCGTCATTAATTAATCAATCAAGACTACTTTTTACGGAAGGAATATTTATTCTCACTGATTGCTGTACACCATGGAATGGAAATCAGTAAATATTTTCGTTATAAACAGTAAGGTTAACAAATACCGACAAAAATGGATATCCCACCTCCTACGAATGGACGAATGAAGATTACTAATACTTTTTGGCGATATACTCCGTACAGGAAAAGATGCGTTCGAAGATCTGCAAAACCTTGGAAGGATCAAATGTAGCTGCAACTAGGTGCGGGAAAGCCGAATGTATGACGGAAGAAGAAGTTACGGAGGCGTAGAAGCAAACTAAATGAATATGCATAAAAACAGTGGATGTTGGTACACTATTTAAAATTCAAATTTAGCCCCTGTTAACGGTGCAATGGATTTACAAGCACTACGAGGACAATATCGGATCTATTAAAGTTTGTAACGCGTTTTGCTTCCGTATTTTGAGAACAACATTCTATGTCAGGCATGGTCAAACACCTCGCTCTGCGCGCGGCCGCCCTCGCCGTGCCCGCGCCGCCACCCTCGGCCATTTTTTGACGCGTCCCTGCCCCGTGCACTATGCCACAGAGTAATATATATTGGCCCACTTTAGGTTACGGTAGTAACACTAAAAGTGGGCCTTTGCTATCTTCTTTTGACATCTCGAAATTTAAATGAAAATAACGGCTTAACTATTCATCTGACACGAAAATTGAATAACCGAATTTGTAGAGGAGAAAATTCTCTACAACTTTGCTCTCTTATGTTTTTTTTCGCATCTCGTAGCGTTTCAAAGATATTTGCAAAAATAACGGCGATTTTGAGATGTATGTCTGTATTTCCGTCTGTCTGTCTGTCCGTAACGTGTTCTCTGTTTTTAAGACGAACCGTTCTACCGATCAGCACCAAATTTTACAGACATGATTGTAGGCCGCCAGAGACCAGAACCTCCTTTTTTCAAATTTTTCGGACAAAAATACGGCAGTAATCAAAAAAAAAAAAAAAAAAAAAAAAAAAAAAAAAAAAAAAAAAAAAAAAAAAAACAGTTTGTAATATAATTGTAATTGCAAACGAACCGTTCGTCTGACACCGAAAAATGAATAACCTGATTGGTAGAGGAGAAAATTCTCTACAACTTAGCTCCCTCGCGTTTTTTTTTCATATCTTGTATCGTTTGAGACATATTTGCAAAAATAACGGAAATTTGACACCCTCCATTGAGTTAACGAAAAGCAGCCGTTCGGAGATGTCACGTGACATTCCTCGCCCAGAACTCTCTCTGGCATACGCCATCTTGCGTTGCTTATTTGATGATTTTCTTATTGTAACTTACACGTTGTCATTTCAAAGCAATGGCGCACTGAGGAATTAACAAAACACATCGTTCTTCGTACGATAAATGACAATCTAGTGTCTACAAATGCTATATTAGCATGAGTTAAGAACGGCCATCAATAGTATGAAATTAAAGGACTCATGTTTTGGTTGATAGCTGTAGCGTAGTGGGCAAGACGTTGGACTATGACGCAAGAGGTCGGTGGTTCGGAACCCGCCACTAGCTAAGTTTCCTTTTTTTTTTTCCTAAAAGGGTTTCAGACACTCTTATTAATTATTTTTTTATTATTTAGATTATTATTTTGGTCCAAAATGTTTGCAAAAACTTATAAAACTATTAATCTTAAGTGGCCCGTAAAACACGCCAGTGCGATTTTTTGTCTGTGCGCAGCGGCGTGTAGAGCACTAGCGACACGCTGGCGGCCGGGCGGAAATGTTGGCCATGCCTGTTCTAAGTAATAGAATGAGGGAGAGGCATATGATAAAGGCCATTCATCACGTCGAGTCTGTTCAACTGGAAAGGGGGTGGACTGCAAATATCCTAGAATCTCCTCATTTACGTCTTGCATTTTCATGTTACGTAGGATCAGCTGCCACGATATTGCATATGAAAAACTACACGAGTTCTAACACTTGATTCGAAGAATATCTTAATGAAATTCTGTGACGTTCATAGTGCAATTTGCTATAAGATTCAGAATGAATTTGCTCCTTGAGTTTTTTCTTTAGTGTATGAATACCTCTGAAGTCTGAAGTCTGAAGCTTAATAATCGGGCACATATCGTAGGAACTATTACTGATTAAAAGCCTCTTCGTATATTCTACCGGGGGAAATAGCGGTGCCATCGAAACGGCCTCCTTCTATAACTTGATAGCAGTCTGAGGGGATCTGAGTGCTTTTTGATCGAACTAAAACAAGTAAAAATATCTTCCATCAGGGGATGGTGTGCAGTATTTTTCCCTGCTGGACCAACAGGGACATATAATTCCCATGCTGTTCTAACTAATGAGAAAGCACATTTAACTCAGACGTAATAGTAAATGATGGTGATTTTATTAGCTACAGAAAGGTGTTCTGGATTAATTGCTGACGGAAGATTAGCACTTTCACAATATCTCAAGCCGGCCGCGGTGGTCGAGTGTACTGCGGCGCGTCAGTCACAGTCTGCACGGCCACTAAGGTCGGGGGTTCGAATCCCACCTCGGGCATGGATATTTGTGCCGTCCTTAGTAGTAGCTGGTTCCTAAGTAGTTTGTAAGTTTAGGGACTGATGACCCCGTAGTTAAGTCCCATAAGATCTACAAACATTTGAACAATATCTCAAAATATGTATCGTAAGATTAAAATACTATGTCAAGTACAGTGTAAAGTGTATTTTATTTAAATGTTAAGCATTACTTTTATTATCAATAATTAGAAAAATATTGTAACTATTACAATTTTGTAAAACTAACAGATTGTCTCTTCCATCACTCAGTATGTCCACAATTTGTGAATGAACTGCGAATGTCCTTGATTCTATGAGTCCTTTCTATTTACGTGTTATTTTTTATATATGTACGTTATGGCAGGGGTACTGTGTAAAAAAATCTTGATTTTTTCCTGTGCTTTAATGATTTTAATATTATGAAATAGCAGTGAAACTTCTTAGAAGGGGCTATAGAAGATATGTCACGGGAGCTGAAACAAAATCTGCCTCTGCTAATCACCTTATTAACTATCTGTGCCATACGGTTTTACGTGTAATTAAAAGGTTTTCATATGAAGGTAGACTATACATTTCAGCGGGTAAAATAAATAAATATCATTCAGACTAGGGAAAAAATTCACTCTACGTTCAAATGTTCAAATGTTTGTATAGCTTATGGGACTTAACAGCGGGGTCATCAGTCCCTAAACTTACAAACTACTTACGAACTAGCTAACACGAAGGACGGCACAAATATCCATGCCCGAGGGGGGATTCGAACCCCCGACCGTTGTGGCCGTGCAGACCGTGACTGGAGCGCCTCAGTCCCCTCGGCCACCGCGGCCGGCTCACTCTACGTTAACCGTTTTCCCAAAGCTGATAAGTTAATTTCAAAAATTTCAAATATTTGTCATCCTAAGGAACCAAACTACTTAAAACAGCTTAAAGTAACATACCTTACGGACAACACACACACCCATGACTGACGGAGGACTGAGCTTCGACCGCACGATCCATAACATGGCTTTTCAGATAAGTTCCGAATTACATAACCAGTTACCCGCCATTTAACATGATGGTATCGCAATACCATATCCGAAAAACAGTTAAGAATCTTAGTGCAATTATCGAGACACATGTACATTGGACAGATAATACCATCTTCTATCGGGCCCGGTGGTCGTGGGGTAAAGCGCTGCACTGGAAACCGAGTAGTCGCGGGTTCGAAACCCACTCGAACCTCGGATTCCTTCAGTCTGCGTTTTAACCCATCCTTCACCTCTCAACGATATGAGGAGTCGCCAGAAACGGCGCGTGGTTCGGATTCCACGTTAAGCTGTAGATCCCATTCCCCCGATAGGATAACTGAGGTGGTCTAGGAACACGCAAGTCACCGAAGTGGCATACAATTGAAAGACTTGCAGCAGGCCAATGCGCCACATGATATTATTATTATAACCATCACCGTACGCAAGAAGAACTCCGCTTGTCTTTATGCCCTCAAAAAGTCTCGTAACAACTTTCCACAAAACTTAAAAAGCAAACTGGTGCAATCACTCGTTCTACCGAACCATCGCTGATGTGATATGAATCAGCATCGTATAAGTAGCGAATATACAAGATTAGATTAAATTAATACTTGTTCCATAGACCGTATATACTAAATATGGAACGTGTCAACCTAGTAAATGGTGTCTGAATACTTTTTTTTAAATCTATAACATTAAGTGTAGAAAGAGTTGCCATTCAGAAATTCCTTTAATATCTTTCTAAAAGCCAGTTGTCTATCTGTCAGACTTTTGATGCTACTTGGTAAGTGACCGAAGAGTTTGGTGGCAGCATAATTCACTCTTTTCTCTGCCAAAGTTGGATTTAATTTAACCTTGAATAGTGCATATCACCTTTTCTCCTAGTGTTGTAGCTATGCACACTAATAACAAATTTCATGAGTGTATATATATATATATATATTCAATGTTGAATTGTCCCAGCATATGATCCTATATGAAAGCAGTGAATGAAAATAGGCATAATAATTTAATTTACTGAGATGTATATTACCAAATTTTGCAACGAGCCTGATAGCATAAGTAGATGAACTCAAAAGTTCCAACAGATCTTCAATGTGTTTCTTCCAGTTCAATCCCTGGTTAATGCAAACACCAGAAATTTCGAATATTCTATCTTAGATACAGATTACTGTTCAAAGAATAAATTTATTAATGGTGTCATGCCATTAATTGTACGAAACTGTATACACTGGGTTTTATCAAAGTTTAATGCGAGTCCATTTGTAGAGAACCACTTAATAATTTTCTGAAAGACATGATTTGCAATTTCATCAGTTATTTCCTGTTTGTCAGGCTTGATAGCTATAGTTGTATCATCAGCAAACAGCACTACCTTACCATCTTCGTGAATATAGAATAGCGAATTATTAATATACATTAAAAACAGCAAAGGACCCAAGATCGATATTTATGGGACACCATTTTTTATAACTCCCCATTTGGAAGGATTGATTTTGTCTTCTATGTAACGTTAAATGCCTGTTTTAACTTTCTGCACTCTTCCATTTATGATTTAAAGCATTTGTCCGCTGTACCACTCACATAACAATACTTAAGCTTATCTAGAAGAATCCCATGATTTACACAATCAAAAACCTTTGAGAGATCACAAAAAATCCCAATGGGTAAAAACCGAACTGACATTTCGTTAGAACTTTATTTTTACTAATATTTGAAACCACTCTACATTACAAAATTTTTCAAAAATTTTGTATAAAGTTGTCGGAAGTGAGATGGGGCAGTAGTTTTTGAAATCAGACATACCCCCTTTTTATTCAGAGGTATAACGATAGCATATTTCAGTGTATCTGGAGAAACAGCCTTCTTTAAAGAGTTAATACAATACGCTTAAGAACCCTACTTATCTCTTAGGAACAAACTTTAAATACCGTGCTGGAAATGCTATCAATTCCATGTGACCTTTTACTCTTGAGAGAGTTTATTATTTTACTAATTTTTGAAGGAGGGGTGGGTGGAATTTTAGTTGTATCAAATTGTGTAGGTATGGCCTCTTCCATTAACTGCTTTGCTACTTTTAATGAACGTTTAGACCCTATGTTCTCAACAACATTTAAAGAAGTAATCATTACAGTTTTTTCAGCTTCTGACTTTTTGTTACTAAACTTTTCATTTGCTTTGTTGGTAATACACTCCTCCTGAGCTCTTGGTTTCCCTGTCTTCTCTTCAATAAAATTCCAAATTGTTTTAATTACAATATCAGAGGAACTAATCTCGGACATGACAGACATGTTTCTACATTTTTAATAACTTGAATATCGATTAGAGTTAAGCATAAATTCATGTGTACGCTACATAAGCAACATTTGACGATAAGACCATAGTCCTACATACACCCAGTAAGAGTGTTATGGCCTGACAAACTCCAGGACTACCAAACACTTATCTAGTACTCATACAACGGAAACGTTAGCAAACTGCTTCACTGTCACTGTTCTTCATCTCTAGAGCAAGCTGCCCTGCTCTCTTCCCACAATTCCTACATTTAGTTGAAACACTTTCTCCTTTTGTAAACCTTCCCAAAAGTTACGTATGCAGTAAATTTCCTCTCTGTCTAATGGTAAATCCAGTGCACTCTTCTCCATAATTTTTCTTCCTCCTCTTTCTGTCACCATAAATCACACCAACTGCTCTTCTGTTATATCTCCTTATTTGTGTATTATTACAATCACTTTGCCGTTCTTATGAGGAGACGAAGAGAGTTGCTCATGCTAGAGAAGGGTGGATAGCTGCATCTAACCAGTCTCCGAAATGAAGACCGCAACAACAACGACAACGACCGTTCTCTGCTTCTTCCATGCCCATTGCTGCTAGCAGCCTTTTTGTATACTTTGTAAAGCGTCAGGAATAATCGACATCACTTCCATGCCATTATGAGCATTCTAGCAACAAGTACGCATGTTGTTTATTCATTTCATACCTCACATATGATATATGTGAAAGTAATTGTCAGTAGTTACTGCACTTGTAGAAATATAGGAATTTAAGACACAACATACATTAGTGGCTGGCACCACACACGTACAAACACGTTTAAACTGCGTTGTATCACTCGGAAGTTATTTCCTAATAAAGCCAGTGGACATATGGAAAAACAGACCCCCGCGGAGGAGTGGCCGAGCGCATTGAGGCGCTATGGTACGATGCGTGAGGCTCTTCCCCGTCGGGGGTTCGAATCCCCCCTCGGGCATGGATGTTTGTACCGTTTTTAGTATAAACTAGTTCATAAGTAGTTTGTAAGTTTAGGGACTGATGACCACGCAGTTAAGTCCCATAAGTCTTACAAACATTTGTACATTTTAAAAACAGACCACGTGAAAGTGCAATGGGAAGGCGGACACGAACCAAGTGGGCAATTTACGACCCTACCCTCTAAAAACTTCTTTTGTTCTGTGTGTGACTCACTCTGGGCAGCCACCCGGTTTCCGCAGAGTTGACACGTGTTTTTATTAAGATGGATTTTGTCATTTGTAGACAGCAATATGTGAAAACCAGTTAATGGTTCTCCTTATTAGCTGTTGAAGCAGAGTGCATGCTAACAGCGAATTTTGGGAAATACTGTCAAATAAATGCAACTGGACGTGTGGCAGAGAGAGCGAGAGAAACTTCCACATTCTGGCGGCGATGCTTCTCTCAAGTTCCGAGGCGACTTGGAGACAAGTGCACTCCTGTGTACAGATAGTGGCTCGCTGCGAGTACAGCGGTGCACAGTGCTAAATGTTGAATTACATGGAAACGTGTATTACGGCACTTCACAGAACGAGCGGGGGATATTTAGTTAACTTCTGCGGACGATACTGAGTGGCACTTCTTTAGACTAATGTGCATAATCAGTGTGCCTTGTCAACTAGACTCTGACTAGGGAAAGACAGCGAGGTTCCATCAAGATTAGTCGGAAGTATCGACTGATAAATTTCACATTATCAAGATAGGTTTCGATAGTATTTCAGAGTTGCAGATGCAGTCAACAGCCAAAGCAGCGGACAATATGAGTACGCTCATGCAAAGATTCTTTCAGATTCGTGTCCGTACGTCGGTAGTGACAATGTCAGAACATTATTTAATTAAAGGCGACAGCCTCTACACTCACTCTCAGCCACATAGCTTTGAGAGGTTGGTTGTGGAAGCAATAGGTAGAGGGTGAAGTTAAGCAAGCAGAGTCAGTTCAGGTTTTAATACACCCACACAGGTAAAACAGAAAGGTGAGGTATAAGATGCCCAACGGTCAACATGATATACAGCTCTGACACGGAGGGGCTTACACAAATGAATAGAATGCCAAATTACAACCACGGGGTGGCGATGTCTCGGAGGGAAAATTTTCTGCAACAATAATATATATATATATATATATATATATATATATATATATATATATATATATATATATAAAAGAAAAGAAAACAAAGCTAAGCAATTACCGCCAGTGCAGATGTGAGCCAATAGAGGGACACAAAGCAGATAAATTCCCCAGTTACATTAAGCAAGTTAATGTACATAGAGTACTTGCGACTCAGAGCAAAGAAAAGAATAATTCAACTGAACCGAACTAAAAGTGCGGTATAACACATGAATAAACAACTAACGACGTAGACACAGACAACGATGGTCCCTGGTGAACGACCACCGATCCTGAAAAATTCACACACATAAATTTACGAAACAGGTCTGTATTGGTCACTTGTTATTTATTTCTTAGTCCATGACAGGTGGAGGCTCCCTCGATGGTGTAGGAGCAGGGTGTCAACCGACGCCCGGCAACATTTGATAGATCCCAGATGAAAAGCGGCTGGAACGACGCGAGGCGCAGCCGGGGCTGAGTGCGGAGTACTCCAGCAGTTGTTGACAGCTCCGACGCTTGTCGAGGAACGGACGAGGTGTCGCACGGCCGCTAGGAACGTGACCACATAGCCGGGAGACGAGGTGAACAGCCCGCGCCGAGGTGCTGTTATAAGTTGACAGAAATGCCTTTCCGCGCCCGCTTCAACTCATGGCGTGCATGGCTCCCCACGGACAGATAGAGTGCTACCCAGAACAAACTCGATGCACACGCCGGACCCGGCCACAAACGACCCCTAAATCAAAATCCCTCGACCCTGGCGATGGCGTGCATCGTATCAAACTCCCCACCTGATACCTTCTGCAACTGCCTCGGTGCGCCACCGTCGCGCCACCCGCGTCATGGAAAAGCCCAGGCAGAAGACAATCGACGGGCGATAGATCAAACAGCGCCACAAAGAGATCGATGGTACTTACGCCGGTAATTAAGTCAAGGACAGGGTCAATCGAAAGAAACAGGACTTGGGATAGCTCAACCTCCTCCCCCCCCCTCCCGCTCCTTAACCAAGGACCCACACGCTAGCGAGATGAAGTGGCATGAGAATTGGCAAGCTTAACCTGATTAAGATGACCCTTAAAGAGTTTGTTGCTGCTAATTCACGAACTAAGAGATTAACGGTCCCCATAAGTCTCAATATATCACACCACACAACAACCCACGATAATCAATGGCTAAAAGAACCCCTAGTAAGATGAATCAACACATAAAGCTAAAAGCGACGCCATAGTAAGAGCCAAAACACAAATGACAAGCCAAAATCAGAAGAAGACATCACAGTTTACATCAAAAGAAGTTGTCACGGCTCAAGTTTATTAATGATTACATTCATAAATTATTCCATTCGGTTTATTATTTTTTGCATTGAGGTTCAAAGTGTCAGACACCATTAACGTAACCAATACCTATCCCCTATTTTCAACATAAATGTTTGTGTAATTTCTTATAACTTTTCACTTGTAATTCGCTTTCATTTTAAAAGATAATAAAATATTTTATGGAAATATTGCTACATATCCCATTCCTTTACCAGGTGAGATCATTTATCAGATTTATTATTATTATTATTATTATTATTATTATTATTATTATTCCTCTTACAGAAATAGTAGTTCAGTTCATTTTGAGCAACAGCTAAGAGCCTCTTACCTGTCTTGAATTGAGACGTGCTCGCTTTCTCATGTCTACCCTGTGTGTCATGACAGATTTTTCCATCTTGCATTTTTTTATTTTTTTTATTTTTTATTTCTTTATTTTTCTCTTATTGGCGCTACATTTCAGGGTGAACCTAGGCCTTCCCAACGACTTCCACCATCCATCACGGTCATATGCTACCCTCTTCCAGTTTCTGCATCCTAGCTTTCGTAGGTCTTCTTCCACTCCACCCAGCCATCTTGCCCGAGGTCTACCTCGTCCTCTTTGGCCAACTGGATTTCCAAAAAAAAATCTTCTTTGCAAATTCAGACTCCTCCATTCTTGCCACATGACCTGCCCCACTTCCTGATCGTATGATATTTGTTACAGGAGCATCGGCATATATAGTGTACAATTCTGCATTGTGCGTTTTCCTCCATTGTTCTCCATCATACACAGGGCCAATTATTCTCTTCAAAACTTTTCTCTCAAATCTGTCGAGCAGCTTTGCATCAGTTTCCATCAAGGGCCATGTTTCTGAAACATAAGTGAGAATAGGTCTAACTAGAGTTTTATAAATAGTGAATTGTGTTTTGCGGCTGAGGAGTCTTGACTGGAATAAATTACTCAAGGCAAAATATGCCTTGTTTGTTGATATCAGTCTGTTCTTAATTTCTGTTGAGGTGTCATTAAAGCAAGTGACTGTTGAACCAAGATACTTGAAGGTATCGACTCTTTCAAATGTGTATCCATCCACACTGAAAGTTGCTGGCATATTGGGTTGATATGCATTCCCACAGGCCATGTATTTAGACTTATCTTCATTAATCATAAGACCCATTTTATTACTTGCTTGACTTAAGTCTGTGAAAGCTTCTTTCAGTGCTGGTACTGTCCGTGCTATGATGTACATATCATCTGCATATGCTAATATTTGCACCGACTTGTAGAAGATGGTACCCCTGGTCTGTAAGCCTGCTTCCCTGATCACCTTCTCGAGAGCTACATTAAATAATAAGCATGCTAATGCTTTTTTATTTCCAAGGGATTTGAATAATTTCCTTGAATGCTGCTTCTTACATCAGACATAATTATTTTAACCATTCTCAGAAGTTTTCCATGTATTTCCATCTCCTGTAAGGCATGAAGCAACTAGTTTCTATTCATGCTGTAATATGCAGCCTTAAAGTCAATAAAGAGGTGATGTGTTCCAATTCTATACTCAAGTTTTCTCCAAAATTTGGTACATATTGAAAATATGGTCTATTTTTGACCTTCCAATTTCTTTATCCACCTGTGGGAGAAGCCGATCAAAGATAATTTTAGATTACACCTTGTAGCCCAGGTTCAGGAGGGTGATTCCACGTTTGTTTTTACACTCCATTCGGTCGCCCTTTTTATATATGGGACATAATATTACTTCATTCTATTCATTTGGTATCCTTTCCTGTTCCCATAAGTGAGTGATAAGTTCAAACAGGGACTGCTCTAATGTTGCTCCTCCATATTTAGCAATTCTGCAGGAATACTGTCAGTGCCGGGAGACTTGTTATTCTTCAGTTTCCGTAATGATTTTTGAACGTCGTCTAACCCTGAGCCATCCAATGGCTGTTCATCATCCAACCCTCGCTCACAATCATTAGAGATATCCTCTGCTTGCTCGACCTCTCGGTTCAGCAGGTCATTAAAGTATCTTCTCCATCTTTCCAGAGTCTGTTTACTATCACTTATTATGTTTCCTTCTTCATCTCTTATCAAGCTGATTAAGGAGCAAACTGTCTTGTAGCATTGTTTACTTTTCTATAGAAATCCCTTGTTTCATTATTCTTCTTTGACAATTCCATACATTCTATTTCAGCCTTATTCCATTCCCTTTTCTTTCGGCGATGTGTCTTTTTTTCGATTCTCTTTTTCTCGATAACCCTCCAACAAGCTTCTAGTGTAGTTCACCTGTAATGAGTTTTGATATAGAGTGTTCTTTACTTCAGTCGCTCTCTTGCACTCTTCATCAAACCATGTGGGCCTTACTGATTTTCTCTCTGTCTCTAGTGTTTCCTTAGCTGAAATGTCTATACCTCTTTTTATAGTCAGCCAATTTTGTTCTATGTCATTACTGTCTCGCATTGTTCCTTGTTCTTTTCTAGGACCTGAGAAACTTTATGACAGTATGATTCATAAGTTTCTGTTAATTGCTGTGCTGTAATATTGTATCATTAATATGTCTTTATTTCTGAGCATTTGATATCCTTGCTCTTATCTTGGCCATTACAAGAAAATGATCTGAATCCACATTAGGACCACAAAAGGTTCGAACATCCAACAAGTCAGATCTATGCCTCTGGTCTATCAGTACATGATCAATTTGAGTAATGGTTCTGCCATCAGGTGACTTCCAAGTGCCCTTGTGTATCTCCTTATGGGGAAAGCTGGTAGATCCCACTATCATATTCTGGAAGGCTACGAAGAGGATCATTCTTTTTCCATTCTCATTAGTGGCTCCATGTTTACTATGGGTTCCAGTTACAGGCTGGAACATGTCTTCTCTTCCAATTTGTGCATTAAAATCACTCAGCACAATCTTGATGCCATTCCTTGGACACTTATCATAAGTTTTTTAAGGGCATCGTAAAAATCATCGTTTAGGTCTTCAATAGACACTTCTGTTGGTGCATGTCCATTAATTACACTATAATAAGAGAATCTTCGTTTAATTATAATCACTGATAGCCGTGGATTAATGGGTGTAAAATTGATCACCAAATGTTTCAAATATTTATGAACAAGGAAACCTGTATCAAATTCATGTCTGTCATCATCACAGCTATAGAACATCGTGCCCTCTTTCTTTTCCAATACCCCGCTCCCTGTCAACCAAATTTCTTGGATGGGTATAATGCTCTCCATGAGCTTCCCCTGCTGGTCTAATAACTTCTTTAAAGCACCTAGGCCATATAAAGATCAAACATCCCAGGTACCAATTCGATCAGTTTTCATATTCGTTGTCCATATCCGTGCAAATCGTCGTCTATTGATCTGCCCGGCTTCTGCTCTTTGGGTTTTCATAACCTGACGTTTTTTGCAGGAAGAGGTTGTTAGCCTCAAGCCCAACCCCCAACCTGGAGGACCGGGATTTCTATAAGGTTTCCTCCCCTAGGAGGGTTGGCTTCACTACGCCTCTAGAGCCCTCCTTGCCCCATGTTGTGGGACACTCTTCGTCTGGCTTCTCAGTTGAGACCAATACGGCTTGGATGACCGTGCCAGTAGCTACGATACTGCCGGCACAGCTCTCAACTTCACAGAAGCACCCAAGCCCTCCCGCCCGGCACTGAAGGTGCCTGCTACAAGGCTGTGTCCCCTGCATAGCCAGTCATTTTAGGGCACAAACTTAGAGATCAACGTCACGTGAGAAGAATCTTCATTCAATTACAGAAAGAGACTAGCGGTACATAACATGAAATGCGCTAGGACTTGGCGTGTGCCGGCAGCTGTGGCCGAGGAGACTGTGGCGCTCCAGTCACGGTGTGCACGGCCACTACGGTCGGGGGTTCGAATCCCCCCTCGGGCATGGATATTTGTGCCGTCCTTAGTATAAGGTAGTTGATAAGTAGTTTGTAAGTTTAGAGACTGATGACCCCATAGTTAAGCTTAACAAAAATTTGAACATTTGAACTTGGCGTGTTTCTTTGTTATTTATCAAATAATATTTATTTATTTATTCGAGCCTTTAGTTAGTACTTTTCCTATCCATTCTCTCTCTCTGCCCATCTCCTTTTTTCCTACAAATATTTTACATTTATCAGAGAATATATAAGAAATAAGAAATCACACGTAAAAATGCAGGCGTTTCGAAGAATCCAATCACGAAATTCAACAATAATGATTGTAATAATATCACAGATCGATCACTTGATGTAATGCGCGAAACGTCAAATCGATTTTTTTAAACAGATGTATCAAAAGATTTTTCTTTTTTACTGCTTTATTTATTTATTCTTATACTTCCTTATTCGTATGAGTATCGTTACAGAGAAAGAGCTGAAGACAATGTAGCACGCATATACAAAAGATATGGTCTGTGGCATCACGTTTCGTTGTATGTAACCTCCTTGCTATAGAGTCGCAAACGTCATCGGTGGCCTTCAGTCCGATATTTTTATAATCTGAAGACTTTCAACCACCATATCTTACAACCCCTTTATAGCTACCGGCATGGAACCGCTATGATGTGCAACGGGAGACTTCGGGCAGCAAATTACACACAGACCATTCGTTTTCGTTCTGTAGTTTTCGCTGCAGAGCGAAATATTAACACACACACGTAGAATTTTATATACACCGATAACTTTCCAACCCAATATACTCCACCATTTTATCTTTATCAACCCTCAAGAAACAATGCAATCAATAAAACCATTTTCAAAGTGTAAATATAGTTTTCAAAGAGTAATTATTGTTCCGCATTTCGCGTTATACTCTTCAAATTACTAAATATCTATCAGATAGCTGTAAAACCGTGACTAAAACATTCCTCAGGTATAAATTAGTAACTGTACAAATATTGAAGTCTCTGCGTCTTGTCGTTCGGACATGATAAGCGTACACCGAACAGACATTCACATTATATATATATATATATATATATATATATATATATATATATATATATATATATATATATATATCCGATCGCCATAAAACCGAACCTAAAACCTTCCCCGGGTAGACATTAGTAACTGTACAAATTTTTAGCTCTGTATCTCTTGTGGTTCAGACGTGATAAACGTACACCGAACAGACATTCAGATTTATAAATATAACTAGCTGCTCCCCGCGGTGTTACCCGCGGTTCAATAGTCAGACATTAAAGTGCTAACAAAGGGCATAAATAACTACATGACTGTTTGCGACATTGTTAGCACGAAATATATAATTGTCTTGGAACAGATGGAGAGCCAAAAATCTATTGCAATACGTCCCTGTAAACGACGTTTCGAGACTTATTGTTCTCAGAGTATACGTAGAGATTTCTAGCTCTCGATAGACGGGAGCAGCCTACGAAAGAGCTGTCCGTGTGAGAAACATGGGCTGGCCACATAAATACCTGTCACAATTAATGTTTGTCCTTGACTCTTGTTTATAGTAATCGAGAAGGCCACTTTCAGTGGGAACTGTAACCGGTTAACCTGGAATGGCAAGTTTGTTGGGATGATGGGAATTCGTGGTATTGAATCAGTCTCTCTCTCTCTTGGCTCCACCGGTGATGATGGTGGCCTGCACGATATACCTTCTCAGGTCCTAGATGCGTAACCTGGTGCCTTTGTGTAATCGTGGTGCATCCAAGTTACGCATCAATAAAACAGGCACACCCACCTTCAGCTCCAATTTGTGGGATGGCACCCCTGACAGTAAGTAACTACAATAACAACAATACAGTAATCGAAAACAAATGCTAAGTAAAGGAACAAAATAAACAGCAAACCTAACGGTGAAAAGTAACGAAATCAACAACAAACCTAACGGAGAAAAGTAGAGAGATAAAAAAGACATCTAACGGAGAAACGAACTGTTGAGATCCTACAAATGCAAAGCGAACCAACAAAAGAACTAAATGCAAACGTTCGAATGCTATAAATAATCGAAATCACCAAAGAAACTATTATTTATTGAAATCCAAAGAGAATACAATTTTAAAGAATTACGATAACATCACAATGTTCGAACATCTATAACGTTTCATATGTTAACTGCAGTGTACCGCCTGCCATCTGTTGAGTGCATTTGCTACTACTTTCGTTGCAATTTTTTTTTCCTTTATTGTTGTTTTAAAGCCAGCTGTAGAAACAGCTGGCAGGCTGGCAGCAGCTGTGGTGGCTGCTCTTCAGCCATGTGACATACAAAATTGACAAAGAGGAGATAAAATATAAAAAGATGAACAAAATTGCGGAAATTAAAAACATTGACATACATAGTTTTCGACAGACTAAAACGGACATGTACAAACAGGACAAAACATACGGCAGAGAACAAAAAAACAGACGGGTAGTGATAAAGTGCACACACAGTCAGTAAAAACGATCGGCCACGGTGACAAGTTTAAAAGTACATTGCAGAGACACGAAGTTCACACATGAAGACAGCGGACGGCGTACAAAATAAAACATGGGGACGGCGATTATGGAGGCACTGAGTAAAACACACGACACTGGAGGCACTTGCACTGAACACGTAGATAAAAAGTCGAGACGCCCCCGCGGGGTGTGGGGAGGGGGATGGAGGGGGGGAGGGGGGCAGGGATGGGGGAAGTGCGGGGGAGGGGGAGAAGGGGAGGGAAGAGAGCGTAAGGAGGGAAGGAGTGACGAGACTCTGGGCATGGGAGAGGGGTAGCCAAGCGGGCGGGAAGGGAAAGGGACGGGAGAGAGGGGAGGGGCGCTGATGCTACGGGGAAGGGATCAGAGTTGGTAGGAGGGGTAGATATCGGGACGAAGTTCGGTATCCGGTAGAGGAAGGGTGTGGAAATTGCCCTGGGAGAGGATACGGAGCGTATGGAGGTGAAGGCCGGGAGGAACGGTTTGGCGGAGGCGTGGCAGAGGCCCGGGATTTGTAAGAATAGGGTAGACCAGAGGGTTTTGGGACTCTATTTTGCGGGATGTGTAAAGGAGCCGGAGATGTTCAAGGTGTTGTCTGAGAGGAGGGAAGGGGATGAGGTCATAGAGGATCCGCGTGGGGGAAGGGAGTCTGATACGGTATGCGAGGCGGAGGGCGTGGCGTTCTAGGATCTGGAGGGACTTGTAGAAAGTAGGAGGGGCCGATATCCAGGCGGGGTGGAAGGAACAAAGGACGGGGCGCATGATTGATTTGTAGGTGTGAAGGACAGTGGAAGGGTGGAGGCCCCACGTCTGGCCAGTAAGGAGTTTTAGGAGGTTTAGGCGGGACAGAGCTTTCTCACGGAGGGATTTGAGGTATGGAGTCCAGGACAGTTGGCGGTCAAGGGTAAGGCCAAGGTACTTGAGGGTGGGGGTGTGACGGATGGGTCGGTTGTGAAGGGTAAGATAGAAATCGTGGAGGCGGAAGGTGCGGGTAGTACGACCTATGACTATTGCCTGGAATTGTCGGGATTGACGGAGAGGAGCCACTGGTTACACCAGGAGGCGAACTCGGTGAGGTGGGACTGGAGCAAAACCTGGGAACGGGCAAGGGAGGGGGCGAGGGCCAGAAAGGCGGTGTCGTCAGCATATTGGAGGAGATAGACGGGAGGTTTGGGTTGAGGCATGTCGGCAGAGTAGAGGAGATAGAGGAGGGGCGAGAGGACTGAGCCTTGGGGCACCCCAGCAGAGGGGTAGAAATTACGGGAGTCGGAGTTGCAGACAGTGACGTAGGAGGGGCAGCGGGTAAGGAAGGAAGCGATGAGGCGGACGTAATTAATGGGAAGGGCGTAGAGCTGGATCTTGAAGAGGAGACCGGAATGCCATACTCGGTCGTAGGCTTTTTGGATGTCGAGTGATACAAAAATTGCGGAGCGACGGGAGTTGAGTTGGACGGAGAGGAGATGAGTCAGGCGAAGGAGCTGGTCGTTGGCGGAGAAGGAGGGTCGGAAGCCACATTGGGAGGGGGGGAGAAACTGGTGGCGGTGGAGGTGCTGGTGGATTCGACGAGAAAGGATGGTTTCCAGGACCTTGCTGAACACGGAGGTAAGACTGATGGGATGGTAGGATGAGGTCTGGGACGGGGGTTTGTCGGGTTTGAGGAACATGAGAATACGGGAGGTTTTCCACAGGTCGGGGTAGAAGCCAGTATAAAGGATGACGTTGTAGAGTTTGGCAAGGACTTCATGAAATGAGAGGGGGCATGCGTGAAGGTGGCGGTAGGTTAGCCGGTCGTGACCGCGGGCGGTGTTTCGTTTTGTGCGAAGAGTGTCTATTATGTCACGGGCAGTAATGGGAGTGTTCAATTCTGAGGGAGGAATGTGGTCCAAGTACTGGAAGCCAGGGACGAGCGGAGGAGAGGAGGTGTCGGTGCGCTCATGGAAGTCCAGGAAGAGAGAGTAGTCAAAAAGGGGATCATCAGGAATGGAAAATACATCAGAAAGGTAGGAGGCAAAATGTTCTGCCTTACTGGCATTGTCAGGGAAAGGACGATCATCATGGAGAAGTGGGTAGTGGGGGGAGGAGTGACTGCCAGTAAGGCGGCGGAAGGCACGCCAGTACTTGGCGGAGTAGACCGGGAGGAGCGAGTTAAGGCGGGTGCATATCTGACGCCAGTCCCGGCGTTTCATCGCGCTCAAAAGGTTTCTTATGTGTCGTTGGAGTTGCCGGTGGCGTTGGAGAGTATCCCGGTCACGGGTCCGGAGAAAGGAGCGGTACAGACGGCGGGATTCGCGGCGGAGAAGGACGGCCTGTGGAGGAAGGGTAGGGCGGTGAGGATAGATCGCCCGGGTAGGGATGTGGGCATGGAACGCGTCAGCAACGGTCTGCTGGAGAAAGGAGGAGGCTTGGTCAATATCGGCGGGAGTATGGGAGGGGTATTTGGTGGCTTTCGACCGAGGTGTCAATGGAGCGACGGTAGGCATCCCAGTCGGCACGGGAATAATCATGGACGAGTTTGGGAGGGGGCATGGGACGAGGAGCGCGGGCAGGGCGGGGGCGGTGGTCAAAGGTAAGTAGGACAGGGGCGTGGTCACTGCCTATTAGGTCTAGGACGTCCGCCGTGATGCGCCCCAGGAGGTTGGGAGACACCAGTACTGCATCGGGTGTGGTGTTGCTTTCGGGGCGGGTTGGGCGGGGAAGGGGAAGGATGTCGCCCCGGAGCGAGGTGGTGACGAACTGACGCCACCGCTGGAGTTCAGCGGGGTGACGGGAATGAAGGTTGAGGTCAGCGGCAATGACATAGGTCGGGAAGGTGCGGTCGATATGGGAGAGGAAATCGTACGGGAGAGGAGAGGTGGAGCGAATGTAAATGGTGGCGAGAGTGACAGTGAGGGAGGGAAGAAAGAGGCTGAGGATCAAGTGTTCAGTGGGGTCATTGAGGAGAGGGTGTAGCCGAACGGGGTGGTGACGCAGATGGCCGATCGCCACTCCGCCTCGGGCCAGGGGTGGGGGTCCGTCGGTGCGGTGGAGAAGGTAAGGATTGGTGTTGATGGGACGGCGGGGCTGCAGGAAGGTCTCGTTGAGTAGGAAGGCATCCACGCGGTGTTGGGAGAGAGTGTGGAGGAAGAGGTTCTTATTGGCTGGGAGGGAGCGGATGTTGTGGTAGAGGAGGGTATAGGATGGGCCTGCCATGATGGGGTAGAGGGAGGGTCGGGGAGGGTAGAAGCGGGGTGGGGAAAGGAAGGGGACCGGAGGGACTTAAACTTGGGTCTCTAGGCGGGAAAAGGCGAAGTGGGAGTGGGCACGGGAGAAGGTTGCAAAGGTGTCCAGATTGAACACGGACCTGGCGGCCAGTGCAATCTGTTGGAGGGTGTGGGGACGTTGGAAGGGGTGGATGTTGGCGAGGACGGTGGTGACGAACCGGATAACGTCTTCGGCGGTGGGGGGAGGGACCAAGGATTGATTGGGGTGCATGGGAGGATCTATGGGGCGGATGGGGACGGTGAGTTTGGGTTTGGAGGGAGCGGATTTGCACTTGTAGGAGTAGGTAGGGTAGGGGCCGCCACAGGTGTTGCAGGTGGGAAGAGAGGTGAGGTTGGGACAGTGTTTATGGAGGTGGGCGTCTTTGTAGTGGGGACAGGTGGGAGGGTTTTTGCAGTTCTGCGTCAGGTGATCATTATAAACGAGGCACCTGGCGCAGCGGTAGGCTTGCGGGGGGGATCGGGAGGGTTCTACCGTGTGGCGGCGATCGTATATCAGCGCACCCTCGAGGAAGAGGTGGTCAAGGGAAGATGCGGATTCAGTAAATATCCGCATCAAACGGGTGGGGCCGGAGTCATTGTTGATCCGCTTGGCGGAACGGATGGAGATGTCAGGGTGAGAGTTGAGTTGCTCCAACACCTCTTCCTCCGTAATCCTCCTTGTGATCACGGCGGTGAGGGTCGGAGGGCGGCGGGGGGGAGTTGGTTGGCGGGCAGAAGAGGCTGTATAGTAGGGGGTGAGGGTGGCATGAGGGCCGAAAAGGACCTTGGGGATGCGAGCGAGGATGTCTGTGTGGTGGGTGGGGCTGGGGGACTTCAGGAGGACAGAGTCTCGGCGGGGAATAATTTGGGAGACGGGGGAGGAGGGGAAACACTTCCGAATTTGGAGGGAGAGGTTTTTATGTTCAAGGAATCGGGGATCAGGATGGGACAGTACATATGTGAACAGGTCGGGTTGGGGGCGTGGGAGAATGGGGGCGGTGTCCATAGGGTCGGTAAGAGAGGGAGGAGGAGGGGGCGGGGGAGGGGGGGAGCTTTCTTCGATTTGGTGGAGGCGGGGGAAGGGTCCGCACTTCCCCGTTTCTGGGTGCGCTTGGGGATGGCGCCAGTAGAGGCAGGTAGAGATGCTGGAGCAGAGGCGGTGACGGAGGCATAGGTAGGAGGGGCTGGGAGGGAAACAGGATCGAGTGGGATTTCGATGGGAGGCGGATGGTGGGGTAGAGGGTGAGAAGGGGGCGGGGGCGACAGCGGCGTATCTGCCACCGTGGCTCGGCGGTGCGTCACACGGGCGGGGTTGACCGGTGCAGTGTAGGGGGTGGTGAGGGGGAGGTATATCGGAGGGGGAGGGGGGACCACATGGGATGGTGAAGCGGAGAGGATGACATGGAGCGGGAGGGTAGTTTGGGGAAGGCTGGAGGGGCTCCAGGTGATTGTTGTGGAGGCGAGGGAGGGGGTGGTAGTTAGAATGATGGGTGCAGTATGGACTGGGGCAGGGCTATTGTGGGAACTGCGGAGAGGGAGGAGGAAGTTGACGGGGTGGACGATGAGGCGCCATGGGCAGCTCTAACGGCAGGGGCGCAGTCCAGGGCGACGAGCGGAGACCGGCAGGGCGGCAGCGATGACGACAGCGACGGCGGCGGCGGTGGCGGCACTGCTGGGCGGCGGCGGCGGCGGCGGCGGCGGCGGACCAGGTGCGGGGCCTGGGCGGCGGCGGCGGCGGCGGCGGCGCAAAGCAGGAGCGGAAGGAAGTAGTGGGAACAGGGAACCAACTGAAGTAGCCGAGATCAGCCCGGCAATAGCTACAGTCGGGGGGATTCGATGTACTTTCGTTGCAGTTTACGTACGCTATTTATACGTGGCAGTTCGCGCTTTGTACACAAAATAGGGCTTGGTATCTAGATCCCATTCTACACAAAACGTCAATGTGTTTTCTTGCCATGGTACTTAGAGCATATTTTATTTAAAGTCTTCAGTTTATATACATATTTCCTTCATTTGTTACAACAAATGAAAATGAATGCGGCATAAACGCCAACATTCAGATTTCTTGTGTATGTAATTATATATCAGTTAAGCCGTTTTGGCAGTATCCAAGAATCTTTTTGTATATTCGAAAGTAAAAAAGATAACAATAACAAAGAAAAAATAATTTCACTATAGCAGGACCCGAACCATTGCCCAAAATAACGAAAGTCTATTACATGACGCGTTAACCCTCGCGGCTAAGTATGACATACTCTACAATGTTCTTCTGCTACTGTATTAGAAGCTTCTTACAATCGTTACGTATTTCTATGGATATATTTCAAATAAATAACCTTTAATAAACATTTTCAAAAGTAGCCTATGTCCTAATCCAAGACATAAGAAATCTCTATATGAAATTTCATCTAAATCAGTGCTGTAGTTTTAGCGTGATGCGGTAACAAACATACAAACTTTCACATTTATAATATGTATAGGATTTACACTGTGTGTATGTCGTTTGTTAATTGTACTGTTTGAAATTTTTAATTTTTCTAGATTTTGTATAACTACTGCAATTTTGGAAATGTAAAATATGTAGACCGCCTGGTAAAGTATATCAGTAAATACATAATAAAAGAAATACTTCACGACTGGTTAAGAATGCGTTTACGCTTCTAGCTTGCACTTTGTATCGTAGGTTACTTACGACATGAAAGAATTATGTGAAAGTTTGTTAAATAATGATTTACTGTTATTTTAGATAATAGGATGATATGATAGTGCTTGTTACTGAATCACGTACTTACGTGCACTACAGACTGTCACAAGGTATTTCTTTCTGATTGTGTTGTCCTCAGCCTAACCGTCAGTAAGTCTGGAATGTATATGAAGGCGGGCTGTGCAGCGATGGCCAGGTGGTCTGCCTTTACAGTGTTTCGTGCTACTTTTGAGTATGATTCGCCTTTAATAGCGAATAATCACATTCAAAATACACAAAAATGCAACAACTTTCGCGAACGCTTACAACGTTGCGCTCTATCAGAAGTGACATTTTAATGGAGAAAAAAGAATATCAGCATCATAAAAGTTACGTGTAATTCAATGACGTCAGTATAACATTAAATTTTCAATCAACAGGGTCATTAGCCTTGTGGTTAAAGTAATTATGATAGTTCATAACACATATCTAACTGCAGATGTGGGATTTGGATGAAATGGTTTAAGCAAAGTAGACGAGAAAAATGTGCACACCTCACTAAAGACACATTTTTACACGCGATCAGTGCAATCTCAAATGATATTGATAAGCTAATGTCAGTGTCATGATGTGCCTTTCTCTTAGCAAAATGCAATTTTGGCTTGTTCTTCGTTACAAAAAACTATCCATAAATCATAGAGTGAGGTTTTTTGGTGAAATATGGATCGCATATCTCTTTTGTTCAATAACGAAAATTCTCTAACGATATTTGAAAATACAGTGTAAAAGATATAAAGTTGCAGGCCGGTACTTACATTTCTTTGGTATCGCCGATAGTACACACCAAATATGAAGGTTTATACTAGCTTTCGGAGCCGGCCGTGGTGGCCGAGGGGACTGAGGCGCTCCAGTCACGGTCTGCAAGCCCACTACGGTCGGAGGTTCGAATCCCCCCTCGGGCATGGATATTTGTGTCGTCCTTAGTGTTAGCTAGTTCGTAAGTAGTTTGTAAGTTTAGGGACTGATGACCCCGTAGTTAAGTCCCATAAGCTATACAAACATTTGAAGTATCTTACGGATATTTATGTTTCCTTCGTCAGGTAGCAGGAAGAAAGAGAAAAGGGTCAGGGGGGAATGGTTACTTCCAACTTTTGCCATGAGATGGGTTGGATGGGTGGACGTCAGAGATGTTGGCTCTTCAGAGGTGTACCATGATAAGTACTAAGCCATGCTAATGGAAACCGAATAATAGAAATGAAAAACTGAATCGAATAATGCTGAGTGGCGGTGGTGGTGGGGGAGGGCAAGGGAGAGGGAGAAATTTTTAATGAATAAGTGAGTTGCAGATTGCGGAGGATAACCTAAGTTTATACCAGGAGGCCGGCCGCGGTGGCCAAATGCTCTGGGGCGCGCCAGTCACAGTCCACACTTCCACTACGGTCGGGGGTTCGAATACCCCCTCGGGCATGGATATTTGTGCCGTCCTTAGTCTTAGCTAGTTCATAAGTAGTTTGTAAGTTTAGGGACTGATGACTCCGTAGTTAAGTCCCATAAGCTCTACAAACATTTGAACATTTTATACCAGGAGGACCGCTGGACGAAAGGCCGTGTTGTAGGGCAAGTTCCTATCTCCGTAGCTCTGAGGGACTGGTGTTGGAGGGGGGGGGAGATCCAAATGGTTAGCGTGTGTATTCACATGCCAATGTCACTGGAACCATAAGGGAGGGCATGATCCGAAAGCTACTACAAACCTTTACTTCCGTCGGATTTTGTGTCATTTTTTGTGTGTACTATCTGTGTACCAAACAATGGTAACTACTAACCTGCCACCCTGTTTCGCACATTATTTTGTATATATATTTTGCTATGTATAAACTACTTTATCGAAATCCTGAATCGGCACTTTGAGGCCTGATAGAAGCATCAGAGCAAAACCCTTTCTGTCCATCTCTCAGACGGTTTCTCAAAATCCTTTTCAGTAGCAGGAAGCAAGCTTTGGAACAATCTACCTCAGTATATCAGAGAACTGAATAACACTGCCAGCTTCAAACGACAGTTACTGGATTATCTACTAAAGCTATAATTACGTCAGTCTTTAATACCCTACGGTCCAGGTACGTCACATCCATTCCTCCTCCCAGATATTCTCCTACTGCCATTGTTCTCGCTAGGTACAGCTTTCTTAACTTCCTTCTGTCAGAATTAGCCATGTCTTAACCAGTCGATATATATTTAAAAGTGCATCTTATATCTTCTAATATCAATGTTGTTACTTCTATTATTACACCAGCAGCAGCAGAAGGTGTCTCAGTGGTACTACTAGTATTAATCCTATTAGAATTAAGTCAATACCTTTTATTTACATCCTTTTACATGTAATCAACTTGTATAAATTATGTTATTAATTGTTTATCTGTAAAAATCATTGTTATGTTATAGGTAACTCACATGTAAAGAAATACTGTATGTGTAAAACCCTGGTCCGATGTAAGAGAGCGCCTGATGGCCCTAATCTGATCAGGCTAAATAAACAAATAAATAAAATAAATAAATCAGGCAGGTAGAAAGTACCATTTTACATGGAAATTACACACTCAGTTTCTTCCAGGGTTATTCCAACGCTGGTTCGGCGTGGTTGCGAAGCTAAATACGACTTCTCACAATCCCGTGGATTTGCTGGAGACGTGATCTCTCGTTCTGCGCATCTGAATGCTCCCTCCTAGTTGTTTACAATGTGGGTAGGAGCGGTTATAGCCGAGGCGGTCAAAATCTGTGCGCACAGCTTTCGACAGCTCTACTGGGACATGAGCTCCCGCTGCCCGCCTTCAGATGGCAGTCGGAAGGCGAGACCCGCTCCAGTCGATGGTCTGGTCGGGCTGGGTGGCGCACGTGCTCGCCTAACCTCGCATTGGGGGCAGCTGTCGCCCCACACCACGCCGGCCGGGGGTCGATCCGGCTGCCGCCGCCCTCTCCCGCGAGCTTCTGCAGTTGCCGCCGCTCCATTGTCCACAGCGCCCGGTGTTCCCAACTGCCCAGCGCGTCCGCAGTTCTCGGCTTACTGCAATCTTACCATCGCTCTCTTTATAAGAAGGAAGGCAGGGAGGAAGGAAGGAAGGAAGGAAGGAAGATAGGAAGAATTTTGGCACCCGAAGAGAAGTCGGTCTCGTGACCAGCCCTCTCCCCCTCCCTCCCTTGTGTTTACTTTGTGTAACTTACGCGATGTTTGAACCCGCCGAATAGTACGCATCGATTCACTGAACCGGAGATTCGGCCGCTAGTCGCCCTTGTTGTTATGGTCTTCAGTCCGGAGACTGGTTTTATGCAGCTCCCCACAATACCCTATCCTGAGGAAACCTCTTCATTTCCACATAAAAGAACGGCAACCTACATCTGTCTGAATCTGCTTACTGTATCCATCTCTTGGTCTTCCTCTGCGGTTTTTACCCCACACACTTCCCTCCAATGCTAAATTCACAATTCCTTGATGTCTAAGAATGTGCCCCACCAATCTATCCCTTCTTTTAGTCAAGGTATTCCAGAAATTTCTTTTCTCCCCAATTCTGTTCAGTACCTCCTCATTAGTTATGCGATCCACCCACCAAATCTTCAGCATTCTTCTGTAGCACCATATTTCAAAAGCCTCAATCCTCTTCCTGTCCGCACTGTTTAGCGTCCATGTTTCACTCCCATACAAGACAACACTGCATACAAATGCCTTCAGAAAGGACTTCCTTAGGCTTAAATCAATATTTGCTGTTAACAAATTTCTCTTTTTCAAGAACGCTTTTCTACCCATTGCCATTCTGCATTTTATATCTTCTGTACTGCGACCATCATTTGTTATATTACTGCCCAAGTAACAAAACTCATCTACTTCCTTTATTGCTTCGTTACCTAATCTAACTCTTTCAGCATCACCTGATTTTCTTAGATTGCACTCCATTACCCTAGTTTTTCTCTTGTTATGTTCATCTTATATGCACCTTTCAGCACACTGTCCATTCCGTTCAATTGCTCTTCCAGGTTCTTTGCTGTATCTGACAGAATTACTATGTCATCGGCAAAACGCAATGTTTTTAATTCTTCCCCCTGTACTTTAATTCCTTCTCCAAATTCCTCCTTGCTTTCCTTTATAGCTTGCTCAATGTACAAAATGAATAACATTGGAGAAACGCTACAACCCTGTCTTACTCCCTTTCCAACCACTTTGCAACTTTCGTGCCCTTTAACTCTGACAACCGCTGTCTGCTCTTTGTACAAGTTGTAAATAACCTTACGCTCCTTATATTTTACTCATGCTTGCTTCAAAACTTGAAAGAGTTTATTCCAAACAACATTGTCAAAAGCCTTCTCCAAATCTACAAAAGCAAGAAATGTAGGTTTGCCTTTTCTTAATCTATCTTCTAGGATAAGCCGTAAAGTGAGTATTGCCTCACGTGTTCCTACATTTCTCCTGAACCCAAACTAATCTTCCCCGAGGTCGGCTTCTACTAGCTTTTCTATCCTTCTGTAAATAATTCGTGTTAATATTTTGCAACCATGACTTATTAAACTGATGGTTCTGTAGTTTTCACAACTGTCTGCACCTGATTTCTTTGGAATGGGGATTATAACATTTTTCTTAAAGTCTGAGGGTACTTCACCTGTCTTATACACCTTACACACCACTCGCCCTTATGTACTAATAAAAAACTTTCTCGTGTAACCTATATCTAACCTTAAGGCTACACTGGCCTGTTCTTGAAGTTCTTTTATAGTGAGTTAAAGAATAGTCTGAAAGTGTGGAGCAGATACCCTAACTTTTATTTTAAAAAGTTATATGTATTGTAACATTAAGAAGGTGATGGCGGGGAGAGAAGAGTGGTCATGTGACCGACTTCGCACCGGGAGACAAAATTCTGGACTGTACATAGTCACTCCTGGTCATTAGAGACGGAGCGTATGCTCGGATAGTTATTGGCAGGGATGGGGAAGGAAATCGGCCATCCCGGCATTTGCCTGTAGTGAGATAGGGAAAGGGGGAGGGGGGACCCTAAAGCAGAATGGGCGGAGACGGGTTTGAGGCGGCAATCGTCCCAAGTGCCAATCCACTGAGTTACCAATGCACCACCTCCGTAGATTTCCCTTTTAAGATTCTCTGTAAAATATTTGCGAGAATAGTGGGACAATATGAGAACGAAGTCTTTCGCGGCATTCATAACTAAAATTTTCTAGGTTTATTTGCCGGGTCAAATCGGGATAAAATCTCGATCTTTTGACGCTGGCCACCATCGTCAGGAACGTCTTCACTGCTGCTGTGGAGGTCTCATATACCCCATGGACGGTTTCCGATTGGTCGGCATTCTGCTATCGCAGGCCCTGTCACCGTCTACGCCGGTGACGCCTCCACTTCAAAAATGTATAGCTTATGGGACTTAACGACGGGGTTATCAGTCCCTAAACTTACAAACTACTTATGAACTAGCTAACAGTAAGGACGGCACAAATATTCATACCCTAGGAGTGATTCGAACCCCCGACGGGAAACGGTATCGCACATCGTAGCATAGCGCCTCAATGCACTCGACCGCTCCGCCGCGGCTCTCACATTTAAGGTCCGTCAACATTCCTGTGTATTGACGTAGGTGAACTATAAACTACAGTTACCTTAGTATCGCTACAAAATAATCGATACCCATAACCATGCATCGCTGAGGTCTGCGATACATTTCCTGGAAAACCTGTATAAAGTCTTCCTTGGGGATGAAGTTGAAGAGCCTCGTCACGTTATGTTGGATGTCAGGAAAATCGTCGAATCTCTTTCCTTTCAAAGCGAGTGAAAGCTGACGGTATAGGAAGGGGTCTGGAGGACTTTCATCCAGTGAATCAGGTGGATGTTCACGTTGCGCCATCTTCCGTTTTTGCCAGAAACTGTTCGACCATGTGTGGGAGAACGTTGTCGTGAAACTTGATCATCCACCATAATCGCCTGATGTCAATTCTAAAAAAGGTGGTATTGACGGAAGGCCCAAGCCCCAAGTATCAACATTTGCCAGTTTAACGAACAATTTATTTAAGGGAGACCTGAATAGCTCCTTATTCTATAAACATATCTCGACAATAGAGAATCAAGCAAAATAGATTTTGCTAACAGACAGATCAACCTTTACAAGACTTTTTTTATATAGGAAAGATATTAGCAAAACTTAATTAAGGAAACTGCAATACAATAGGAACAATTTAAAACAAAGTCATGATTGACACTTAAAAACAAGGAAAATGTTCGCGAGCACTCTTTTAAAAGCAAAACAAGGAAATGAACTAACAAATGCAACTTAAGAAAACCAGTATTTACAGGACAAGAATTTAACTTAACTTGACGATGAACCGCAGTGGCCAAGACCCCGTAAGGAGAAAGCTATCGTGAAACCAATTACCGGTACTCAGATACTAGGTTTCAACACTAAGTGCAGGAACCCGCACACCACTGGAGTGGAAACCTAACCGGGCCCTGTCCGGCCGCCAGACTACAAATCTTAAGCTCAATGCACAACTAGAACATACAAATATAAAGGAAACAATTACTAAAATGTCCATAAATCAACAACAGTTTAAAAGTAATCAAATACAATACACAAAATTTTTGAAATATTACGGGACAGCAGATTATCGTTAATCCAAATGTGGAAGAAAATGCGCCAACATAGGCATTGGCAGCCCGCGTTAAATAGTCGCCTACACTTAAGGACCACGGAAGGTAGCGCAGAGTGACAGCAATGAATAAATATCAAATATAAGCGCTCACAAAATCGGTGCACATAAAATATAAAATAGTATCACACAAATGTTCGAGAGCGCTATTATCACCAAAAAACCTTACAGATATTGTGACAACTAACTGGAAAGATATTACCTTAAGTCCACCGAGCATAAGCTTACCAACTTGTAATCAGTTTGTTACCAAGTGCATCACCAACTAACTAGTGCCGTATTCAGGTGAGGCGTCACGGTTCTATGTCAGCCACACAATATCACACGGCAATAACAGGCATCTCCATCCACAACGTACAAATTATTTGCGAGACACTTGGCGACTTAAATAATACATAACACATCTGAAACAGACAGATGTATTACAGTACAGCACTCAAACATCCGCTGGTAAGTGTCACACTCCGATACCAAACTCGACTTCCACATTCCCTTGCTAGAGAACCATGGGGCACAGAACCGCCAACAGGTGTAACCGTCGCCGACAACACCGTCTGCTGACTCACTGCGCGAGCATGCCGACTCGCCCGGCCCACGGAAGGTACTGCCCCCTGGTACGTGCTACGTCTCTAACCGCCACACGCCTCCGTCCCGGAAATCACCCCACTTCCCACTCGGAGAAACAAAGATACATCGGCGGAAATGGCAACGATAATCGCAATTACACGGAGCGGAACTCTAAAATCGAACCGCACGGTTAAAATTCTCCAGATAACTTCCTATTAGAAGACTTTTCTCCGCTAAGAATAACATGATGCTTTCTGTTCGGTAGAAACTCACACATCCAATCGTACAGTTGGCGTGATATTTCTTTCGCTCGTATTTTGTCCATTCAGCCATTACGCTCTTTATTTGCATGTGTAGAGTGTGCGAAAATCGGTTTTTACTACAAATCAGCTAAATTCATCTGTGAGCTTTAAGAATTGTTATTCTCTGTGTTACATGATAAGTACTAAATGTTAACCATTTTTTTGGGATTAAGTAATACTTTTAATATTAGCAAATGACTTACAACAAGCAAATCCTATGCTGGTAGATTATCGTTTAGATTGTGTGTGTGTGTGTGTGTGTGTGTGTGTGTGTGTGTGTGTGCGTGCGTGTGTGATTCCTGATAAGGTGTCTGTTCTTTTCGGACATCTCAGAAAGAACAGACACCATTGGTTTACAGCAAAGGCCGTAATTTTATGAATTCGAAATTTTGAAACTTTTCGACCGTTGCAGGCGTATGATGTACAGGGATTCGAACCCGAATTTCCCGCTTCGGGCCAGCAGCAGAGGCACTAACATCGTAATGTGTTACATATGAGAATTTGGTTAAGAGGGAAGCGTGCATGGATAGCTTGGTTAAGGGACCGCTGAACCGCAGCGTGAAATACGGGTTCGAATGACGGTCCAGCACAAATTTTCAACATCACCGTTGAATTTTCTTCAGCGCTCCATGTGTGATTGTCCACATCCTAAGGACAAATATAAAAACCGTTTTACAGAACGGTCTTAACGGTAACACTTTTCAAAAAGATTCCAGCCTCAGCGGTCTCCGAAAGGTAAGTTCCATTAAGTGTTTGGGTATTGTAGTTAAATTATTAACGTTAGTACATATCAAATGGTGTTAGTACGGTAGCTATATATTAAATTTAGTGCTTTTAAACCAGCGTTTTCTTGCTGTTTTTCTCGTAATTACTGTAGGGAAACTTTTGGTTACAGTGTTTGATAACTCTTGCCCTCTCACTGTGTTTAGTGAGTTCTTTTTTTCGGGCATTTTTACATAATGACAACTGGAGTGGAAACTTTAGTTGCGATGCTTTAGTTAGTTTATTACTGACACTGGAATTTGGTTTTGCTTATGCAAGCAGTGTAAAGTTTTTGTGGTAGTGTTATTTGGTCTGTGTTGATACTAGTAGTAATTACTTGATTTGTAGAGACAGAATTTTTGTATGTTGTAGTGGTTAAGAAACTTCATTAACTAGTTTTTTTGTAGAAACGTAACTTGGAGAACATAGATGTCTAGTTTTTCTTAAAATATTACTGTATGATTTTACCACCAGTCAAAAGTGTCTTGGCTTCGTGGCCTGCAGTGTGGAATTTGTAATAAGTATTTTCATTGGAGGGAATGAATCACTGTAGTGATGTTCTCTCCTGGAATTGCAGGATATGCAGCAGTAATTCGCTGAAAGAGGAGCAGGAGCATTAGATCTGCGCCCTTCAGGCACATTTGAAAAAGGCTGCAGAGGAACTAGGTAGAGTGAGGAGGGGAAGGGGGAAAGGGAACTTGTAGTTGGCAAGAAGGTAGCTAGGGGGAGGTATTCAAATAGCTTCACTTTGCAAGTTGCAAATAGATTTGACCAACTCTCAGAGTTAAGTAGAGATGAACATCCTGTAGCTGTGGGTGTAGGAAGTATGCAGCAGACCTTAGCTATAAGGAAAAAGAAAACAGTAGAGAGGTCTATTAGAAAGAAGAAGGTTCTGCTGTTAGGCAGTTCTCATCGCAGAGGTGCTGGCCATCAGTTGCAGAAAGTACTTGGGAGTGAGTAACAGGTCACCAGCATAGTGAAGCCCAGTGCAGGGTTAGCTCAGGTTACTTATGTAGGGGACTTATGTAGGAATTTCTCTAAAGAGGCTCAGATAGTGATACTGGGTGGGGCCGGAAATAGTCTTAATAGGGCGGGAAGTATGATATAGGTGGTGATCTGGGAAGGATAGCAACACAAACTGGTGGCACAGATGTGCATTTCGTGCAGCTGAGGAGCTGATGACGGAGGACATGGATCACATTGCAGTTCTGCCGGTTGAGTCTATGCAAAGGTTGGACTTACCAGGCACGGTCTGCATCTCAAAAGGCGTGTCAAGGGTAGGTTGGCAAAGCTCATAGGTGACAGTTTGGGAGTGGGTGAAGGTGTCACTCATGGAAAAATAGTTGGAGTAAGGGCTGCACCTTTTTAGAGACTGAAGACAGATATTCCTGCTTGAAGGAAGTCCTTCTAACAACGGAACCACTTTCGACAAAGTTTAAGAATCTAAGTAATAAGGGAATTACTATATTTCATCAAAATATGCAAGGTATTAGAGATAAAGTTAATGAACTGCTTATTGATGTTGACTCTGACATTATTGATATTTCAAGTGATGTGACATTTCAGAGACTTCCTTGGCCAGGATACAAATTAGCTGCCTTCTTCTGTAGGAGTTCCTTGCAGTGTGATGGAGTGGCCATGTATTTTGAAAACAATTTTCCATCGGAGTCAATTGACGTTTCAAATCACTGCACAGAAAACATTTTTAAATGTTGCGCAGGAGCTGTTAATGTTAATGGAACTAACAGAGTAATTGTTGTTATTTATAGGTCCCGTGACTCAAGGTCCCGTGATTCAAGGTTAATTGGGCATTTCAGTTCACATAATTTGTTGCCAAACGTACAGTTTGCTTTCAGAAGTGGTTTAACGACTGAAAATGCTATATTCTCGTTTCTCTGTGAGTCACTTGATTGGTTAAATAAAAGGCTTCGATTTAACAAAGACTTGATTGTGCTGATCACAAAATATTATTGCAGAAGCTGGATTATCATGGAATAAAATGAGTAGCTCAGAACTGGTCCACATCTTACTTTAATAAGACGGCAGAAGGTAATTCTCCGCAGTGTTGAAAATGGCTATGACGTACTGCGCAATTGCAATGGTGCACAGATGTGTGGCGTATCCCGGAGGCCTGTTCTGGGACCGCTGCTGTTTCTATTTATGTAAATGATATACCTTCTAGTCTAGCATTTGCAATATTGACACATAGAAAATATTGTGGTGAAGGCGAACCAAAGGTTACGTTTCATCGGCAGAACGCTTCGAAGATGCACCAGCTCCACCAAAGAGACTGCCTACATTACACTTATGCGTCCTCTCCTGGAGTACTGTTGCCCCTTGTGGGACCCTCACCAGTTGGGACTGACGGAAGACATTGAGAAGGTTCAGAGAAGGGCAGCTCGTTTTGTTTTATCACGTTACGGGGCGGAAAGCGTCATGAAAATGTTGCACAAATTGGGGTGGAAACCATTAAAAGAAAAACGTTATTCATTGCGGCGTGATCTGTTTTCGAAGTTTCAATCACCGACTTTTAGTTCTGAATGTGAAAATATTTTTCCAGCACCCACCTTCTTAGGGATACATGACCATCCCAATAAAATAAGAGAAATCAGATCGAAAACGGAACGATTTAGGTGTTCTTTCTTCCCGCACGCTATTAGAGAATGGAACAGTAGAGAAAAGTTATGAAAATGGTTAATGAACCCTCTGCCAGGAACATGAATGTAATTTGCAGAGAATCGATGTAGATGTAGTCTTAAATTATGCAATTCAGGCGATACTTTGATGGTTTGTAGAAAATAAATTTATGTTCAATCACAGTAAAACTCAATTATTACAATATCTGTCACATAATTGAACAAAATCTTACATTTTTATTACACATAATGGGTATATGATGAGATTGAACAGTCTCAATTTTAGGTGTTCAGATAGTAAGTTGTCGTGGAAAGCCCATGTTCAAGATCTTATTCAGGAACTAAATTATGCTTAATTTACCATTAGAACAGTATCTCAAATAAGTGATTTTTTTTAACACGAAAAGTAGTCTACTACGCTTACTTTCATTCACGTATGACGTACGGCGTTATTTTTTGGAGTAACTCAACTGATACAAAAAGGATATTTTTTGGTTCAGAAACGGGCGGTTGGAGCAATATGTGGTGTAAGTTCGCCAACGTCGAGTCGACCTCTTTTCAGTAGTCTTGATATTCTGACATTGGCGTCACAATTCGTATTTTCTTAAATGTCTGTTAACAATATCAGCTTATTCCTACGAATTATCAGCACTAAGTGAATATTAGACATAAATCGACTCTACCGGGTGATCAAAAACTCAGTATAAATTTGAAAACTTAATAAATCACGGAAAAATGTGGATAGAGAGGTAAAAATTGACACACCTGCTTGGAGTGACATGGGGTTTTATTAGAACAAAAAAAAGTATTGTTAGACGCGTGAAAGATGTCTTGCGCGCATTGTTTGGTGATGATCGTGTGCTCAGCCGCCACTTTCGCCATGCTTGGCCTCCAAGGTCCCCAGACCTCAGTCCGTGCGATTACTGGCATTGAGGTTACTTGAAGTCACAACTGTATCGTGATAGATCAACGTCTCTAGGGATGCTGAAAGACAACATCCGACGCCAATGCCTCACCATAACTCCGGACATGCTTTCCAGTGCTGTTCACAACATTACTCCTCGACTACAATTATTGTTGAGGAATGATAGTGAATATATTGAGCATTTCCTGTAAAGAACATCATCTTTGCTTCTTCTTAATTTGTTATGCTAATTATTGCATTTCTGACCAGATGAAGCGCCATCTGCCGACCTTTATTTATTTATTTATTTTTGTTCTAATAAAATCCCATGTCATTCCAAGCTTGTGTGTGTCAAATTCTTACCCCTGTATCTAAATTATTCCGTGATTTATTAAGTTCTCAAATTTATATTTACTTTTTGATACCCGGTACATTTGGATCACACTCTTCGACTCTTGTGCAGAAAGGTGTGCAGTACCCTGCAGCATCCAGTTCATTTCATTCGTTATTGATTACTTTTACTTAGGCTTTAGATTGTCACGTGCATAGGACTACTTAACCATTCTTAACTAATTAACCATTATTAAATTCATGTACTCAGTTGTTCCATAACCATGGAGTCCTGCTCCTCAAGTAGGTCCTGGGGAACAGAAAACCATATTTATTATTATTATTATTATTATTATTATTATTATTATTATTCTAAAATTAAGGACGGGACGATTTTCATACGATAACTGAACAATTGCATCAAGATGAAAGCTTATACTTCCGAAATTAGTAGCACTATTAATGAAATAAGTTGTGACTTTGATGTAACTATTTACTACATTCGCAACAATACGTCTGACACAGTTCCAAAATAAATCGTAATGTTGTGTCATGAAACATTGCTGCACGGCGTTGTAAAAACAGGTACGTGAAACTTTTATCGCTCGGAGATAAATCGCAGCGCGAGAAACCTTTCGTGTTCGCTTGCAGTAGTAAAAACGAAGTTATTAACAGCGTCGATACGTAAGTTAAAAGTCCGAGTTGTGATCGCGTAAAAGTGGAATGCCAGATCGGCCTTCCTCTCTTCGTTTATCTTTCAGCGGAAGGTTTCATTTGCCGAGTAAGTGCACTGTGAATTACATTTCCTTTCTCGCATCGCAACGTCGTCTGTGTGGCTTTCATGTTTTAAATTTAATATTCCGGTGAATGAAAGCAGTGCCGAGATTCATCTGAATGTAATATCGAGATCAAAGCGTGCGTCGTGCGGGTCGAAATAATATCGAGATGCCTGTGGTAGTTGCGGTTTTCTGCTTTTGTGGTATGCAGGCAGCTTGTTGCGGCTTTTTGACTCACATCTGTCTTTCCCAGCACCAATAAAGATTCCCCTTTTTTTCCGTTTTACCTCACAGCGTCGAGATATCTTTTTCACGATAGGTTACTCTGAAATCAAATTATGCAGGAATTTTCAATATGACGTAAAAATATCGTTTTCGTATTTGTAATTCATTCAGAAACTGAAATTGAAACCCTCGAAGGCATCCAACAACATAATGTTGCATGATTATTCTACTGTGAGTAAATCTGACCATTTACAAACGAACGGAGAATATTATGTAATTTGTGTGCATAAAATACAAAACGTTAATTTTCATGTGTAATCTAGGTTACTAGCCCATCGTAGACAGAGGTTTGGGTTCCTAATGTATTAAGCAACATTAAGGTCTTAAGAAATTATTGGTAACGATGTTAATAGTTTGTTACGGCAGATGTTAAAAAGGCTGTCCTCTGCAGCACTATGTAACGGCCTTGACAAAAAACTTAACGATTTCGGAGCGGTGTGTGGAAGACTTATGGCAACTACATATCACCTTTCATTTTCAGTACTAGCGTCCTTGTACTTTCTCTGAATTGTTGAAGAATGGAGTACCGCAACTAGAAATAGAACTACAGTTTTTAATAGAAATAATTTGGAAGTCAGAAAGTATTCGAACTATCTGGAAAACTGCAGTGGCATGCCTCATATTTAAGGAAAATGAACCCCAAGAATGAACGGAGCCTTTTGGATGTGCTTATTGCACAAAATGATCTAAATATACGATGAACTATCTGGTGAGTACCAATACGTCTTCCGCAGAAATCGATCCACACTAGATTATTTATACACTCTACGACAAATAACTGAAAAGGCGTTGGAACTTAACGTAGAAGTACACATTTTAGTTCTAGATTTGAAAAAGGCCTTCGATAGTTTACTGACAGACGGTCCTAGATATAATGAAGGAATTTTGAAATAGCATCAAAGCTAATCAGTTAAAATCTGAATCGATGAAACTATGTCATATTAAGATACAAGAATGATAAAATTTGAAGGTACTGATCAAGCTTAGGAAGGGGACACAATTTTCCCTATCTTGTTTACACTTGGAGGAGACCGATACACTACTGAAACTAGTTCTCAAGGGATCCAGATGGAGAGGATACGAAACTCCAATCGCCAGCATTCTCCTTCGAATGCGAAAATATATTGTTGACTCCCACTTACATAGATAGAAATGATCATCAGAATAAAATACGAGAAATCAGAGCTCGAACGGAGAGATTCGGGTGTTCTTTGTTCCCGCGCGCTATTCGAGAATGAAATGGGAGATAAAATAGTATAACGGTGGTTCGATGAACCCTCTGCCTGGCACTTAAATGTGATTTTCAGAGTATGCCATGTAGATGTAGATGTAGATACCACGAAATCAATGCTGAATGGACAAGCAGCGCAATCAGCAAAAAGAATGGGAGCGAGTCATCGAGCAGGCGTTTAGTCGGTAGGGCTCTTGCCGTATGTGAAGTGAGGTAAGCGTCCTGGTTAGTGACCTTAGAGGGACTTGAGCAAGTTGGTCTCCCGGCCATAGTTTCCGTGAACTCGATGAAGTGGCTTGAAACGATCCGCAGAATGCACTAGATTACTCGACAAAAACAGACGAATTTATGACAGCTTCGAATGTCGTCGAATTACGTTTTATTTAGAAATTATCATGATAACTATTTCGCTAACGTTGAAAAACACTTGAACAAGTGCAACCTAATATATTTTGTTGTATTTGGTACCGTAAGCTACCCCTTGAACCACAGATATTGCCGAGGTGGGGTGGCTTGCGTGCATCAAACATGCAGATAGCCGTACGGTTTGTGCAACCTCTGTGGAGGGGTATATGTGGACAGACAAACGTGAGGTTCATTAAGAGGGGCAGCAACCTTTGCAGTAGTTACAGGGGCAACAGTCTGGACGATTGACTGAGCTGGCCTTGTGACATCAGCTAACATGGCTTTGCCATGCAGTTACTGTGAACGGCTGAAAGCAAGGGGAAACTACAGCCGTTACTTTTCCCGAGGACATGCAGCTCTACTGTATGAAAATATGATGATATCATCTCGGGTAAAATATTCCGGAGGTAAAATAGTCCCCCAATTGGATCTCCGGGCCGGGACTACTCAGGAGGATGTCGTCATCAAGAAAAGCAAAACAGGCATTCTACGGGTCGGAGCGTGGAATGATCTAACCCTTAATCACGTAGGTAAGCTAGAAAATTTGAAAAGAGAAATGGATAGGTTAAAGTTAGATATGGCAGGGATTAGTGAAGTTCGGTGGCAGGATGAACAGGATTTCTGGTCAGGTGAGTACGGGATTATGAATATAAAATCAGTTGGTGGTAACGCAGGAGTCGGTCTGATAATGGATAAGAAAATAGGAATGCGGGTGAGTTATTATGAACAGTATAGTGCACGCATTACCGTAGTAAAGATAGACACGAAACCAACACCGACAACAGTAGTACAAGTTTATATGCCACCCAGCACCGCCGATGATGAGGATATCGAAAAAATGTATCAGGAGATAAAAGAAATGATTCAGAAAGTTAAGTGAGACGAAAAGTTGATTGTGATGGGGGACTGGAATTCAGTAGTAGTAAAGGGAAGAGAAGGAAATGTAGTAGGTGAATATGGACAGGAAAAAAGGAATGAAAGAGGAGATCAGTTGGTAGAATTTTGCGCAGAGCACAATTTAATGATCACCAACACTTGGTTTAATCATCATGAAAGAAGGCTGTATACGTGGAAGAGACCAGAAGACACTGGAAGGTACCAGATTGACTTTATAATGGTAAAAAAAAGATTTAGAAACCATGTTTTAAACTGTAAGGCATATCCAGGGGCAGATACAGACTCTAACTTGTTAGTTATGAACTGCAGAATAAAACTTAAGAGACAGCAGAAAGATAAAAAAGTTAGGAGATGGAACCTAGACAAATTGAAGTTTTCAGAGGGAGCATTAGGCAATGATTGGCTGAACCGGGGGAGAGTAATACAGTAGAAGAAGAATGGGTAGCTCTGAGAGATAGGGTAGTAAAGGCAGCAGAGGAGCATATAGGCAGAAGGACAAGGCCTAATAGCAATCCCTGGATAACACAGGATATACTGACCTTAATTGATGAGAGGAGAAAATATAAAAATTCAGCAAGTGAAACAGGAAAAAGGGAGTACAAACGTCTGAAAAATGAGATTGATAGGAAGTGCAGACTGGCCAAGGAGGAGTGGCTAGAGGACTAATGCAGAACTGTAGAAGAATGCATAACTAGCGGAAAGATAGATACCGCCTACAGGAAAATAAAAGAGATTTGGAGACAAGAAAAGCAGTTGTATGAATATCAAGAACTCAGACGGAAAACCGGTGCTAAGCAAAGAGGGGGAAAGCTGAACTGCGGAAGGAATATATAGAGAGCCTATACAAAGGAAATAAACTTGAAACCAGTAGTCTAGAAATGGAAGACGAAGTGGAGGAAGATGAGATAGGAGATATCATACTACGAGAAGAATTTGACAGAGAGCTGAAGGACTTGAGTCGAAAGAAGGCCCCTGGAGTAGATGATATTCCGTCCGAACTACTGACTTTGTTAGGAGAACCAGTCGTGAAAAAATTGTATCACCTGCTATGCAACATGTATGAGACAGGGAAAATACCCGCCGACTTCAAGAAGAATATCGTAATTCCAATTCCGAAGAAAGCTAGTGCAGACAAGTGTGAAAATTACAGAACTATCAGTTTCATAATTATTACAGACTAATGGAACAACTTATGGAATCCGTCCTCGGGGAAGATCAGTTTGGATTTAGGAGAAATGTAGGAATACGGAGGCAATACTGCCATTACGACTTATCTTAGAAGATAGGCTAAGGAAAGGGAAACCTAAGTTTTTAGCGTTTGTCGATTTGGAGAAAGCGTTTGACAATGTCGACTGGAATACACACTTCCAAATTTTGAAGGTAGCAGGGGTAACATATAGGGAGAGAAGAGTTATATTCAACCTATACAAAAACCAGACAGCGGTTATTACAGTCGAAGGGCAAGAAAGGGACGCAGAGGTTGAGAAGGGAGTAAGACGGGTTGTAGCCTTTCCCCAATGTTGTTCAAACTGTACATTGAACAGACAGTGAAGGAATGGAAGGAGAAATTTGGAGAAGGCATTAAAGTGCAGGGAGAAGAAATAAAAACATATTGATTTGCAGATGACATAGTAATTCTGTCAGAGACTGCAAAAGACCTGGAAGAGCAATTGAAAGGAATGGACAGTGTCTTGAAAAGAAGATATAAATGAACATTAACAAGAGTGAAACGAAGGCAATGGAATGCAATGTCAGAAAATCAGGCGATGCTGAAGAAATTCGATTAGGTAGTGAGACAATAAAAGTAGTAGATGAATTTTGTTATTTGGGTAGCAAAATAACTTCTGATGACCGAAGTAAAGAAGATACGAAATGCAGAATGGCTAAGGGAAGAAAAGCATTTCTAAAGAAGCGAAGTTTGTTAACATCCAACATTAATTTAAATGTTAGGAAATCCTTTCTGAATGCATTTGTCTGGAGTGTAGCATTGTATGGGAGTGAAACGTGGACGATAAGGAGTTCAGATAAAAAGATGATAGAAGATTTTGAAATGTGGTGCTACAGACGGATGATGAAAATTAGATGGGTAGATCACCTAACTAATGAGGAGGAGCTTAATCGAATCGGGGAGAAAGGGAGTTTCTGGGATATCCTGATTAAGAGAAGGGATAGTTTGGTCGGACACATTCTGAGACATCAAGGAATTTTCAACTTAGCATTAGAAGGAAGCGTGTCGGGTAAAAATCATAGAGGGAGACCGAGGGACGAATATAGTAAGCAGATTTAAAATGATGTAGATTGTCGAACGTATTCTCAGATGAGGAGACTTGCACAGGACAGGGTAGCGTGGAGAGCTGCATCAAACCAGTCTGCGGACTGAAGACCACAATAACAACAACAACAAGCATCGATTGTAGTAAATTAGGAACTAAGATTGTATTACATATGACGTATTTCTTTCCGGATACAGACTGTACGAAAATTACGTCACTGTGCGGAAAAATCTTGGTGAATCTCTCATAAATGCTTCATAAAAATGTTTCAGCACCTTTTGGATTGTAAGGTAGATAATAAGCCATTGATTACATTCTTCTGTCTAGGAAAATTACATATGCGATACCAGAGAAATTCAATATTAGTATTTGCCTAATAAATGCTGACCAACAAGAGTCGTTCAGCAGAATGTCCAGTGACTTGGTTAAGTTTAGTTGGACAAAAGTTCTATGGAAACCTGTTTGATTATCTGTATTTCTTTTTCTATACCTGTTTCTAAATATTTCATAACTAAGAAGTTAATTCTCTATGTTCACGACTGTTAAATAATATTTAAGACTAATTACATAGACATACTGCGTTCCTCAGAGATGTGTTATGCGGCCCCTACTACCCCTTTATAAACGACTTAGGAGACTCTCTGAGCCACTCTGATAGATAGTTTGCAGAAGACGTCGTCGTTTAGCGGATAGGAAAATCACCTGAAGATCGAAAAGTAATGGAGAAACGGTTTAGATATCTGAATGGTGCAAAATTTGGCGATTTACTCTAAATAATGAAAAGTGTGAAGTCATCCATAAGGGCTATGAAACTCAATGCATACCGTAAAGGGATAAGTTGGTAGGACACATTCTGAGACATCTAGGAATCGTCAACTTAGAATTTGAAGGAAGTATGTGGGGTAAAAATCTTAGAGGAAGACATAGAGTCGTATTCAATAAGCAGATTCAAAAGGATGTAGGTTACCGTACGTGCTCTCAGATGAAGAAGCTTGCACAGGACAGAGTAGCGTGGGCCGCGGCGGAGCAGCCGAGAGCATTGAGGTGCTGTGCTAGGATGCGCGAGGCCGTTCCCCGTCGGGGGTTCGAATCCCCCCCCTCGGCCATTGATTTTTGTGCCGTCTTTAGTATAAGCTAATTCAAAAGTAGTTTGTAAGTTTAGGGACTGATGACCCTGGAGTTAAGTCCCTTAAGCTTTACAAACATTTGAACTCAGAGCTGCATAAAGCAGTCTGCGAACTGAAGACCATAACATCAACAAAACATCCCCTAATTGTATTGAGCAGTGCATTATCAGACAAGTATACCACTTCGCAATGCAAAACCCCTGAATTTTTTCTGAGTATTTTCATTACACTTTCGAACTTACTGTACATACGACTGTCGAAACCTACTGTAATGCTTTAAATCCTCTCTATTGCATCTGTTGGTTCTTAAGGGTAGCAGATTGCCAAGCAATACACAAACATCGTCGACGAACGATTGCAGATGATCGCCCACCCCCCCCCCCCTCCCCCCTACACCATCCTTAGTGCTGAATACCATTTCGGTCTTCCCATAAAATCTGAGCTAATATTGTAGCAGTAAGCCCTGCAATTAGTATACATTGTGTGTACTATTGCTTTTGATACTGAGAATTATTCTTATGGTTGACAATAGATAATGATTAACGTAATAATAACAATGATGTTTTCTACTGGTATTCTGAATGTAATTACTGCTAATCCATACAATGCATCTGCTGCCAACATTTGCGGTTAGGCATATCACAGCGTTTCCTATAACCGCGCGTTGTTTGTTCCCTCCTATATGAGAAAATATGATGACAGTTTCCGGTAATCCGCAGGTTGTATGTAATCGCTTCGGCTACCGTAATAATTGGGTAAATTATCCGTTGAACAAAATCCGTGATTTAACAGGTGCTTTTGCAATTCGAGACTATTTTCACTGCATTAAAGTAGTGGTGAGATTCTCAGGATGGGAAAGCGGGTCAGGGTTTTTATGTCGGTAAAACTCTTTGTTCATATTATTTCCAAGATAAACTGTTATTTTTATCCTCACGTGTACATGTACATGCTAAGATCGCTCTTCAATACTATATTCCAGATTACCGATTTCGACAAAACTGTTTTTCTTTTTCGCATCCAGCCCTCGAGGCTTACCAGTAAACCACAATCATTATGTTTTCTTATGTTAATTAGTCCTTATATAGTGCTGACATCGGAGAAGGAACTAACAATGGTTTTTTCTGAAAAAAAAAGAAGTAAATAAAAATACCGTTGTGCAGTAAGTTGGAAACAGTGAAATCATTTCCGTTTATATAAACATATTATTTGCCCACGTCTTTATCGTTGCTAGTTAATCCATTATTTAGCAACAGTAGTGTCTCACATTGTGTATTAAACAATTTAAAGCCATACTGACTTTGTGTCTACCGTGACTGAATCTAAATAATTTGCCAAAAATCCCCAGCTAGTGTTAAATGACCAAGTTCAGTTGAGCACATTCCCACTGTTAAGTTTTACATAATGTAATAAAAACAGCTACCTACCAGAGACCATCTGAATATCACACATACAGTCCCCTGTCCTACCTCGTTTACTTTTAGACTTTAAGATCAAAACAGTACCTATAATAAATTGAACAGTAATATGAAATGTAATTTAAATATGTGAACCTTGTCAGATGCTGTCAAATAAGTGAATTGTAAACTCGGTGTAGGAAACGTATTTAATGTACACCTTAAGTAATGATCTCAACATATTTTACAATCACAAAATGTTAACATAGATTTTAATTCAGGAATATTTGGTATGTAATGTGTTTCACCTTTTTCACTTGTAAATTACACTAAGGAGGCCACTGATTAACCAAACATAAGTCTACATGGCAACGGATGATTTTTTTTTAATTTTTTTTTTTTTTTTTTATTTTTTATTTTTTTGGAACTCCAGCAAATGTCATATTCAAAGAACGAGTATTCTGTGTTCAAATGTTCATATGTTTGTAGAGCTTATGGGACTTAACTACGGGGTCATCAGTACCTAAACTTACAAACTACTTATGAACTAGCTAATACTAAGGACGGCACAAATATCCATGCTCGCGGGGGGATTCGAACCCCCGACCGCAGTGGGCGTGCAGACCGTGACTGGCGCGCCGCAGTGAGCTCGGCCAACGCGGCCGGCAGTATTCTGCGTGTTGTATCATTGTTTACCATCTTTGAGAACCTAAGCAATAGCCTCTTTGTCGACGCCTGACGATGGCTTAATTAGCCGAAAACTAGTTTGTAAATAAACTTAAAAATTAGTAGAACAGAAACAGTTTGTTTGTTTTGAACCTTATATATGGAAGCGTTATACCAAGAAGTGACGGAAGAATCCATTCATAATAAAAATCTGTCATAAAATATGAGATAGATAATTAAAAAAAATACGATATGTATTAAAAACAAGTTAGGTGTAAAACAATGAAGTATAAAATTATAAAGGTCATACTATAAATGTGTAAACGAAAAAATTGTATTCAATTATAGTTTCTAACTCTGAACAAATTACAATACTTGTAGTCAGTGTGGCAAGGAAATTAGTTGTTATTTGTTCTGCTTGATGGCATTATGTGGCGCGCAGCTCCTCCCGCAAGTATGGAAGCAGCAGTGTGCGCGCCGCACCGACCAGCTGTGTGAGCCGACGCGCTGCCGCTTTCGCTTCTCGCTGAGTGGGGCCGCCCTTTCGAGCGCGCTGCGTCGAGGTTGACGATTGGAAGACGCGTTGTCAGAAGGCGTCCTTTAGGTTCCACGAGCAACACTTGGAAATGTGTTATACTGTTCCATTTGTCCAGACTATGGTTCTAAGTGCCTCAGACTTAAACATTTGCCTGTGATTAATATTTTACACTGGTTTAGGGATGGACAAACCACCCTCCTTAAGTAATCGGTGCTGGCTGACTTTTCGAAGTATCGTCAAAATTGCGTGATCTGCCTGATACTTTAGAAATACAGAGGCGGACAAAAGTATTCAGTGTTGTGACCTCGTCGCCTTTTGTTGTTTCTCGTCCCGATTTGGTTGTCAATAAAGGTACTCGTGCAGGAATCTTCGACATCTAAAATATTGATATAGTTAGTATTACAATATATTTACTGACTGAAACCGGTATTACTCAACTTATGTCTGTTTACACACACAAATGTTTGTTAAGCTTATGGGACTGAACTACGGGGTCATCAGTCCCTAAACTTACAAACTACTTATCAACTACCTTATACTAAGGACGGCACAAATATCCATGCTCGAGGGCCGGTCGCGATGGCCGAGGTGACTAAGGCGCTCCAGTCACGGTCCGCACGGTCACTACGGTCGGGGGTTCGAATCCCCCCTTGGGCATGGATATTTGTGCCGTCCTTAGTCTTAGGTAGTTCATAAGTAGTTTGTAAGCTTAGGGACTGATGACCCCGTAGTTAAGTCCCATAAGTTCTACAAACAATTGAACATTGAACATGCTCGAGGGGGATTCGAACCCCCGACTGTAGTGGCCGTGCAGACCGTGACTGCAGCGCCTCAGTCCCCTCGGCCACCGCGACCGGCAATGTCTGTTTCTTCTCTCTTCTTGCTTCTTGCGGCGGCGTCCTTATTTTCCTAGCTGCGCTGTGACCTAGTTACTGCCAAGTTCGTAGCCACGTTCTGACTTCGTACTGTCCTAGTTGTGTCGTTGTAGCTGCCTAGTAACTGCCTGAGTTCTTAAGAGTAACTGTCGAGTGCTCACTAGTAACTGACGGGCTGTCCAGACGTATGTCGGCCTAGATATAGCCACTTGTAGAGGGCGAGCATCTTGGGTTACTCCCTTCAGTATGCGCGGCGCCTGCTTGTGATTGGCTTTCGGTCGATCGCTGCCTTCTCCACGATCGGTCCCTTACGTCTGGCGTGTGGTGCTGACTTTACGCCACAACATTCAGACACAAGTCACATGTGCATCTCATCAATTGTGCTTACACGGAATGTGTATCTGCGTATTTGTCATAATGCAGAGAATATTTCAGAAGACGACGACCATTCCAATGTCACCGTATCCTATACGTGGAACAATTAGTTTTGTATTACCAATACAGGCTTGTGTTTCACACGGAACAGAGTAAACAGCCACTGCCCTGCTTGTTGTCTGAACTCGACGGCAGCAAGCAGTCAGTGCACACAAGGCAGCTGTCTCGTACTACAGAAAAGCACAGATTTCACCGAAAAAGAACAATGTTGCGCCAAGCCCCATAAGGTACGGAAACGACAGTGATAGAGCGAAAGCACATTTTGCGGCTACATAGTGAGGGAAAATCATATGTAGAAATAGGCAAGGTCGTCACCGGAAGACGAAAGACAGCATTTAGTATCGTCCAGAAGTGGAAAGAAGAAAAAACTCTCGTCAGTCATCCATGACAGGGGCGTCCTCAGAACCTCATGAACAGAGACAAGAGGAAGATAGTTCGAATGGTAAATAACGTTAGAACAGTGCGCAGATGCCTGAACAGTGCTGGGTACAATGCCAGAGTGTCGAGACGCAAACCATTCCTCAGTAAAACACAGATACTGTGGAGTGACGAATGCAAGCCACAAGGATGGTCGCAGTTTAATGTGGTGTCAAGAAAGCACAGAGAGGGAGCCCAGAAACATTCACGCAGGCATCAAACATGAAGACGGTAGTGTGATTATATGGGGATGCATGTCTTCCGGAGGTGTTGGCTACCTTGTATGTACTGAAGGCAGCATGGGAAAATCTCATTATACTAAAGCAAAATCTGAAGAAAAGTGGTGAGAAGTTCGATCTTGGAGATGATTTTTATTTCCAACAAGACAATGATCCCAAGCATACGGCGGAAATTGTCAAATTGCGTACACTACACAACACGCTGAAACGAAGCATACCGGAATTTATGCCCATCTGCTTGCATTACTGAACCTCCGGATACCAGTGTTGCATAATACTAGATATAAATGTCATTAGTCTATTATTATTATTTCCAAAACAAGTTTTGTATCGTAACTAGCTGAAGTTATTTTCTATTATTTGATGTCGCAGAAGTTTGATTAAGTAGCAAATATTAATTAGTTAATGCCACAGGCATACCGTTATATTTCAGGTGGTATGCTAATTAGCGTCCCTGATAAAACTAATGAAATTCTTTTCTCATAATATTAAAGTCGGTACAATTGTGTTTTACAAGTAACGTTAGGAGAGTTTTGCCCTAATTAAATTCTGTATAATTACCGTTTATTACTAAATGTCAAATACTATTAATATAGTGGAGATTTGTACATCAATTTACTCAGTACTATTTACGCTACCTTTTACTATAGCCAGTTGTATGTAACTATTTACTTTTCCATCATAACTAATTTAATGTACATAATTGCCGCGGTGGAGTAGCCGAGCGGTCTAAAGCGTCTCGTTGCGGAGCGCGCGGTTGCTCGCCGTGGAGGTTCGAGTCCTCCCTGGGGCATGGGTGTGTGTGTTTGTCCTTAGGTTAGTTTAACTAGGTTTAAGTAGTTTGTAAGCTACGGACTGATGACCACGCAGTTTGGTCCGATAGATTTACAAACATTTGAACATTTATTTCAATGAACATAATTAACAATATGTAATTTTCCGTGTCATTGAAATAGGATTGTTTTGAACCAGGTAAATAAGTCTGGTGTCATCTTTGATCTGAGGCACAATCCAAGTTACTCTGAACTCTAATATAAACAATTATGTAAAAGTTCTTGCATGTCAGTTGTGTGGAAAGTGTTTCTACCGGTATTATGAATGGATTATTAGTAATTGTGTCACATTAAAATGTACGGTGAAATGTGTATTCCACACATGAACTGTGTAAATTTGTATTATTGACATGTGGATTTGAAACACGTCCACTGAATGTTTGGTCCTATTTCATTTGGACTTTTGAACTATAAAAATCGCACTGATGTGTTTTACGGCCCACTTTAGATGTGTAGTTTTATAAATTTTTGCAAATATTTTGGACCAAAATAATAATCTAAATAATAAAAAATTAATTAATAAGAGTGTCTGAAACCCTTTCAGGAAAAAAGAATTAAGTAGTGGCGGGTTCCGAAACACCTACCTTGATTGTCATAGTCCAACGCCTTGCCCACTACGCTACAGCTATCAATCAAAAGATGTGTTCTTTAATCTCATACTATTAATGGCCGTTCTTAACTGATGCTAATATGGCATTTGTAGACACTAGATTATCATTTATCGTACGAAGAACGATGTGTTTTTGTTAATTCCTCAGTGCGCCATTGCTTTGAAGTGACAACGTGTAAGTTACAATAAGAAAATCATCAAATACGCAACGCAATATGGATGGCGTATGCCAGAGAGAGTTCTGGGCGAGGAATGTCACGTGACATCTCCGAACGGCTGGTGTTCGTTAATTCAATGGAGGGGGTCAAATCTCCGTTATTTTTGCAAATATGTCTCAAACGATATGAGATATGAAAAAAACGTAAGGGAGCTAAGTTGTAGAGAATTTTCTCCTCTACCAATTAGGTTATTCAATTTTCGTGTCCGGTTCGTTTGCAATTACAATTATATTACAAACGGCTTTTTTGGGATTACTTCCGTATTTTTTGTCCGAAAAATTAGAAAAAAGGAGGTTCTGGTCTCTGACGGCCTACAATCATGTCTGTAAAATTTGGTACTGATCGGTTGAACGGTTCGTCTTAAAAACAGGGAACACGTTACGGACAGACAGACAGACATATCAAAATCGCCGTTATTTTTGCAAATATCTTTGAAACGCTACGAGATATATAAAAAAAAACATAAGAGAGCAACGTTGTAGAGAATTTTCTCCTCTACCAATTAGGTTATTCAATTTTTGTGTCAGATGAATAGTTAAGCCGTTATTTTCATTTAAATTTCGAGCTTTCAAAAGACGATAGCAAAGGCCCACTTTTAGTGTTACTACCGTAACCTAAAGTGGTCCAAAAAGGTCTACTTTCATTACTCTAAGAGTGCTTCTTCACCATTACTTTTGTTATTTTTACACTTAAATTATTTTATTCCTTTATTAATTATCAACACCCTATGTTTACATATGTTTCCACCCGTGTGATTGCACTTGCGTGTTCGCATGAGTGTGGAAGGTTGCTTTTAATATTGACTGACTGCCACGCAATGGCTTACAGTCGGTGCTTCGGGCGTTAGGTCCCGTTTACTATAATTAAAAACGCAAGGTTTCATTTGTCGCCTGCACTGCCGTCTGTTATGTAGCCAGAGACACCCTTACTTGACAAGATGGCTTGTACTTAGTGTGGTACCAGCCAAGTCATGCACCAAAGAGGTAATAAAAGTGACCTCTCTGGAACAGTAGTAGAGGATATTATCTCCCTCAGGTAGCTAGGGTTCATAGACAATGAAACCATTTTATTATGGGCAGAAACTGAATACTTTAATTCACTGTTTTAGAAGGTGTGTGCTTCATCGTGCATATCTGGTCTCCCCTCATTTTTGCTTGTTTATTTAGATGATAATCTAAAGTATCAAACTCATGCTTCATAATTTCATGCTCCCCATCCCATGTTTATTTATCTATTCCTTCTTGTATATTACTTTTGTGTTAAAACTTTGGCTGCTCCCGTAAGGAGTAAGCAGTCAGATACATTTCCGTTGCGCAATAACTGTGGCCATTCGCAAAGTAATTTGGAGTAGCAGTGAGCGTTTTAACTTGCCTTTTCTGATCTCTACCGCCAGAGATTTTTCAATAAAAAATTTAACAAGCTACTTTGCGCGTACTGTGTTGTGGTAACTGTTAATAATGCGACTTGTAGGCTGGTTATGAATGGGGACAGCTGGGCACTAATGAATCATTGTCTACTTTATTTGTAGCAAGGTAGTTTTCGCCCATGAAATTTCAACCAGACTTTACCGAAGTGACGATCTAAAAGAGGCAATGAGCTACGACCCGAACGTTACAACGCCTCATCGCCTCATTACTCCACCGCTATCTCCGGACCTCAATCCCGTCGCCGACATCTTAAATGAACTGGAAACGATACTACAAAAACGACATGACAGCAGTTTGACACCTTTACATGCATGTACAGAATGCGTGAATATTGGTTCGGATATAACAAAAAGGTTGTTTACACCATGCCACAAAGACTGAGGGCTGTAATTCAGAAAAAGAGACGCTGTACTAAATACTGACTGCTGACTGTCTGAATACATTTGCTCATTGTATATTTCGATTTTTTTTCCTTTGCTTTCCTAAGGCGTGTAAATTACTTGTTGTTTTGCTTATCCTTTTCAGGTCCTGTACGCACAATTGTGCGGTTCTGGTTTTGCTTGCTTTATTTATTTGTCATTCACGCTAGGAATTCATGCTTTCATCACGCACTCGTCGATGAAGTGTGGTAACGTGCGCAACGTGTTTTAGTAACATGTTTTTACACTGGATGACACCAGTAGTCGGCAAACTTCCAGTACACTTACAACGGCAGCAAGAAAGACTTGTTAACAAGGTGTTGATATCCTTGTTTTGACATGTGAAGCTATCATATCTAACAGCCAGTTGATTTTATATGGCCGGCCGCGGTGGCCGAGGAGACTGAGGCGCTCCAGTCACCGTCTGCACGGCCACTACGGTCGGGGGTTCGAATCCCCTCTCGGGCATGGATATCTGTGCCGTCCTAGTTCGTAAGTAATTCATAAGTAGTTTGTAAGTTTAGGGCCTGATGACCCCGTAGTTAAGTCCCATACACTATACAAACATTTGATTTTACATGATCCTGTGACGTTATTATGTCATTTCTTTCAGATTGTGCAAATAAAAAAAATTGTAGTGAAGACCCAAACCAGACAATTGTGTGGGTACAAAAGTTTTCAAAATAAGTTCTTTTATAATGAATTACTGAATGTCTTTTGTATCTTAAACATCCCTCTCTATCTTAATGTCACATCACCTACTATCTTAGGTCTGAAAGGAATATGATCAGATTGACATATGTATTACACATTTTTCAAGAATAAAAATATATTTTTTTAAGTTAAATCATATTTAAGGTTTACGTCTCTGATTACTCCCAGTGTCTGAATACTTTTGTTCGCCTTTGTTAATGTTAAACATTATTCAAATGTTTGTAGAGCTTAAAGGACTTAACTACAGGGTCATCAGTCCCTAAACTTACTATGAACTAGCTTATACTAAAGACGGCACAAACATCCAAGCCCAAGGGTACATTCGAACCCCCCGACGGCAGCGACCGTGCAGACCGTGACTGGCACGCCTCAGACAGCTCGGCCACTGCGGCCGGCGAAACATTTTCAATGCATGTTTGTTGTTAGTATTCTTGCCGTGCTTTACATAAAATAATATGTATCAACAGAGCCGACTCTCTCGTCTTACATTAAACTATGCACTGCAAGCCTGTACTAAATTAAGAAATTTAAGCCCAGCGTGGTCTAAGGCGTTATACGACGAACTGGACTGACGACTGCGCCGGAGATTCGAGACCTCCTTCGATCACGTGTGTGTGTGTGTGTGTGTGTGTGTGTGTGTGTGTGTGTGTGTGTTTCGGTGTAAGTTAGTTTAGGTAGTTTGCAAGTGTATAGACTGATCATAATAGCAGTTAGGTCCTATTGTTTTACAAATATTTGAATATTTGATCTAAGAAATGCTAGAACTTTTTTATGATGGAAAATTTACTTCTGCGCGAGGATGCTTGACATGGGAATTTACGGGCTAATGGCACTTTAAACGAATTGTCACATGAATTGTAATCCGTATCCCTCGTAGCTGCATTTACAAAACGGTCAGCGGATTTCCAATAACCCAGGAGGCACATTAATTGACAGATGACCAATCTCGTGTTCAGTGATCTAATAACAGCGCAGTTTCATTGGCCCGTGATGTTGCAGCTGTTTCAAGGATCAATTATTGCTGCAAACTAAATACGAAATTCGTTTGGTGCTCACACCACAGAACTTGCTAGAAGAGTGATACACCAGCAGTGTTGTCACTTCGTGTGTAAACTGAGGAATCAGTGTAGTTTAAATTTTCTTCGTGCATATTTAACAACGTTTTGGGCTGTGATAGAAGACATTTTATTAGAAAGACTAATGCCTGCTTATCCACTGTGTACGAATCACTCGACAAAATTTAAATTGTTGAAAATATTATATTTTTAAAAATAAAGTCTCGATCGTAATACATTTTTATATTGTTGTTTGGCAACCCGTTCAGTATGCTTGTGAGACTTCAGCCCGACGTTTTCAAAAGAAATGTCGTAAGGACTAATACAATACGGAACATTTGGAAAATGTTTCATAACAACATTAAAGTAAGATATGGAATGTTAAATCACCATATAGGTAAGCAGTTGATTAGCCGGTATTGTGAAAAATTGTATGATAGCACTTCATTTTCAGGATTCAATTAATACAGTTTTTGTCTTTTGGATAGTTTTGCTTTGATTGAAACCGATAGACTTCTACGTTGTCAAACAATGTCGCGAATTCTGAAGCCATAGTGAGGATTCAAAGATTAGAAGCTCCTCGACGCGTCGGATTAGCCGTGCGTACTGGGGCGCCTTGCCTTGCGGTGCGCGCGGGCGTTCGCCGTCGGGGGTTCGAGTCCGCCCCCTCCCCCGTCGGGGCATGGGTGTTTGTGTTGTCGTTACGCTAGCTTACCTTACTTTACGTAATTTGTAAGCTACGGTCTAATAACCAAGCAGTTGAGTCCGATAGATTTACAAACATTTGAACATTTTTTTTTCTTTGGTTGAAGAAATAATGTGTTATTCCTATTACCTTGACAGCGAGGGGAAAACCTCCTTGGAAAATGGTCTTCCGGTCAAAGAGTACGAGCGGTGCTTGCTATGCTGCGTTTTTGATTAAACAAAAGAGAGGCTCACCCATAATAGTATTTACCAGGAAGTGATAATTTTACGGTAATGAGTGCTACGAAGCCTATGCGACATCAGAGTTTTTAGAGAAACTAATTAGTACCTGAAGTTGGAGAGTACTTGCGAACACAATCATCGGATGGGAGTCAGCAGCCGCAAAATATTACCTTCGTGGTTCGTAGGCGAAACCTATAAATATAAATTCACAATTCAGGAGCATCCAAGGTTGAGTAGTATAATGGAGCCAAGTTACCACTGTGGAGTTTCTTATTTTTGGTATTATAGCCAGACATATTGTTAGTTAGAAGTGCAACTGATTTATAGATAACTGACTTCTGAACATACGCAGTTAAAAAGCCTCAGTCGCTTTTTAGAAAAAGTATCTGTATAAAAGCGAAAGGACACCCACTCACTCGCTCACTGACTAAATACGAAATCTCGAAAACTTCACCTATGAAGCTGAAATTTGGCAGAAATGTAGTTTATAGGTAGAAGACGTCAGCCATAAAAGTGTGTGTGAGGTCTTATGCGACCAAACGTCGTGGTTATAAGTCACTAGACGTATACAGTAATTACTCGATTACTGTACACTAAATTAATCTAAGGACAACACAAACATCCATGGACGAGGGAGGATTCGAACCCAGACCGAAACGGCCTTGCAGTTTGTGACTGGTGCGCCGCAGACCGCTCGGCCACTGCGGCCTTCTCAGCTAAGAAAGTTCAAGAGATATGGCGTCATATGCAATTAAAACTTCGCCGTCTTACGGCACGTGATAGTGTGACTTTATCAGTCCACTATTTGAGAAGGAGAGTACTTAGCGACTTGCAACAAACCTTAAACATAATTTCAAACCTTTCTGAAACATTTTCTCACTGACAAACCCATGAAAATGGCGTCCATGCAGTAAAATTACAGCATTTGGCATGACGTTACAAGTTGTTACTCGTACACAATGAATTGTCTTCGCGAGAAATATTACAGACAGTACACACACATACCACTGAACGAACGTTGGAAATTGTATAATAGTAGGACACGCTGTTCATGAGATATGGCGTCATAAACAATTGGGTTCATAAAAACCGTCTCAACACATGGCGTTTTGCTTTATTACATCTAACTTACTAACTCCATTCGCGACGTATTTTGCAGACATTTTACATATATACCAATGGATTTATCTTTGAAATAATATCGTATTATGACATATAGTTCAGGTTCTACGTTGTCAAAGGCAATGAAATGCAAGAAAATTCGTCCTAATAAGCATAAGGTCGTAATTCACTACGCCTATACTATCAACTCCATTTACAACACATTTTGCAGGTAGTTTCCTAATATTCCACTCTACGAACCTCGTAAATACTGTTTTTATACGACACATAATTCAGAATATATGAAAGATTACTCACTCACGTACTCACTCACTGACTAAACACATAATTTCTAAAAACTGCACCTATGAAGCTGAAATTTCTCCGTTATGTAGTTTGTAGGTAGAAGACGGCAGCTAAGAAAGTATTTTGCGATAGGACAGAATTAAGGTGCACGGCGGAGGATACTTTTCCTACAGACTGTCGGAATCTACAGTTTTATTCCTTTATTCCGATTTCACACTTGACCTTAAAAACAAGATGAATGTCACTGTATAAAATTTCGTTCGGTGGGTGGTGGAGGGTACTTAACTAACGGACTTTGATAAAATGCATAGTTTTACTCCGGTCTTGATGAATTTTTGCATACATGATCTCCGAACCAAGAGGAAGATCAATGGGTACATTAATGTTTGTATGGTGAATGACAGAGGGCACCTAGCAAAAACATTGCCGAGAGAGGGATAGGTAGAAACGAACAGACAAAATGGAGAGAACGAGATGGATGCAGAAAGAGAAGGGAAGGGGAGGTGAACTGCGAGAGTGTAGAATAAGTAAATACCCGGGAAACGCCGGGTTTACAGATAGTTCCATATAAATACCAATGAACGACTAGTTTTGGCGCCTTGTGACGTCATTCTCAACTGGCTATGGTTATAAAAATATAAGTTGGAAGGAATACAAAAATGACTACAACTAGGAAATGAAATTATTGGCTCCCCGTGTACTACATGGTATTGAAATTTCAATTATCAAATATTACGTTCTACGTTTGGTTCTAGGTGCGAAAAAAAACCAGTAATTTGTAAGAGATAGCACAGACAGCCCGTTTCTTATTATTCATTATATCGTATTTTCTATTTTGTTGTGTTGTTGTTGTTGTTGTGGTCTTCAGTCCGGAGACTGGTTTGATGCAGCTCTCCACCCTACTCTATCCTGAGCAAGCCTTTTCATCTCCTCATAAGAACGACAACCCACATCCACTTGAATCTGCTTACTATACGTGTCTCTTGGTCTCCCTCTGCGATTTTTACCCCACACACTTCCCTCCAACGCTAAATTCACAATTCCTTGATGTCTAAGAATGTGCCCTACCAATCTATCCCTTCTTTTAGTCAAGGTATGCCAGAAATTTCTTTTCTCCCCAATTTTGTTCAGTACCTCCTCATTAGTTACGCGATCCACCCACCTAATCTTCAGCATTCTTCTGTAGCACCACATTTCAAAAGCCTCTATCCTCTTTCTGTCCACACTGCTTATCGTCCATGTTTCACTCCCATACAAGGCAACACTCCATACAGATGCCTTCAGAAAGGACTTCCTCAGGCTTAAATCAATATTCGTAACAAATGTTATAAAACCAACTTTTAGGTGTTCAGCAGAGGCGGACTTCGTACGAAAGTGTATCTAAATGATAGCTACATCTGTCGATTTGAAAACGGTGCCCTAAGACAACATTTATTTCCATAACTATTAATAAAATTTCTGAATTTTATGCTTGTTTAGATTTCAATAGTGCCAATATTGGCAGCATAAAACTCTCGAGAGGCGAGAGGTTCATCCACCAGCTTTCGCAATGCAATATGGAAGGATACAGGTAACAAAATAGTTTCTGTATCTCATACTACTACCAATAAAATTGAACCGTTGGTTGACCATAGAAGACAATCATAGAAAAAGTCTGCTGAAGAATGCAGTATGCTTATGGCTTGCACTAGTTCACGCAGTGAAGGTAAGACCTAATACAAACATTGTCTAGTCTTTGATTCAGTTTTCCCGTAACTTACATTTTTGTAACTTAGTGTACCATTTTCTCACAAATCAAAGAATGTAGAATAATGTACTTGGTATATTAATTAGTACTATATGTTACGTCCCCTGGGGTGGCCCAAAAGAAAAACTTTAATATTTAATATATAATGTTGTATCTGTCGTAGATAAAAAATATTCGCGTCTAAGTCAGTGTCAAAGTATACATATACTCTAGTGAATTAATAATTATCAATGGCTATATTGTACTTAAATAAATACTCTGATCAATTATAAAAGAGTAAGCCTCTTCTTTCGATTCTCTTTTTTACTGTCTAATCGTATCGTTTGTGGTTGTCGGCATATGTTTTTTTACAGATTGCATTTTTCCTCTTGTCCTGTGGCCGTTATTGGTGATGTTTATGGTGCGTAATGTAAATGTTAAATTGTAATAATATGTGATCTTTCAGCATAAAAGTAAATGTTTTAATATGTAGTTATCTGATGTAACATTAGACCCGCAGTTATCCTAGATGAGCAATTTTAATGAATGTAATATTTCATTTTTGGCAGCCATATTGCCCCAAAAAATTATTTTCGTAAACTACAGTGACAATTTTACCTTATAAATTTACTGGTGGCTTTCATTCATTATGCATAAGACGTTCAGTATCATTATTTAACCGAAATAATAGCTTTTTTGCACATACCAGATTTGTGTAGGCTCTGGCGCTATAACGTAACGATGTATTTTTTATCAATATTAATAACGATTACCAGCCTATTGTAGTAACAACAGCCATAAAGAACTCGCCTGAGATTGCCGTGCTCTATAAAAGTTGATTTGTGGCATTTTAAAATTTTTATCTGTGTGACGTTAAGATAACTTACTTAAATCAAAGAAGCTACATAACAGTATTTCCCCCAAATCGTATTTATGAAAGTGATTCTCACATTAATTATTAAGTAAGTAATTAAAAGATACAACATTATGTTTTTAAAATTTTTTAACGTCAAGTATAGTGGACTTCAATCTATGATGTGTCACATGTCGTCACTAAGAATGCAAAGGATAGCGTTATTGAGCACAACCACAACCAGCACAACTAGTTCATCCTTCCCGAGCAGTGGCCGTCCTGGAGTCCTGAATGCTGGACCCAGATGGTCCGCGCCGGCCGCGGTGGCCGAGGAGACTGAGGCGCTCCAGTCACGGTCTGCACGGCCACTACGGTCGGGGCTTCGAATCCCCCCTCGGGCATGGATATTTGTGCCGTTCTTAGTCTTAGCTAGTTCATAAGTAGTTTGTAAGCTTAGGGACTGATGACCCCGTAGTTAAGTCCCATAAGCTTTACAAACATTTGAACATTTGAACCAGATGGTCCGCTCGGCCACCCAGCAAACCAGTCGCTGCTGTGCGCTGGCAAGTCCTTTCCGGCCTCCACTCACGCCTGATGACACAGCTCATCCTGGACAAGAACTACGAAGTAGTGATTTTCCTAAATCAATCGGCAAATGCCACGGCCGATTTCCTTTCCCATCGTTACTCAAAACTGCGAACGTTAGCTCCGTCTCTAATGACAAAGCTGTCGACGGGACGTTAAAGACTAAACTTCCTCCCTTCTTTACGTTTACACTTATTTTTGGATACCTTCACCAATGTTTCACTTGTAATCGAAAGCATATATTGTTATCGCTGTCTTAAGCTCATGTATTGTCTTTGGGTTATTTTCATAATTATATGTTTCAGTCGCACCGCAAAGAAAATATTCGGGAGGAGACAAATCCGGTGAGCGAGGAGAACAGAGACCTTTTGTATTATTCGATCTCCAAAGGTTTCACCGCACAGTCGTAGGGATTGGTGTGCTGTATGAACAGTAGCGTTGTCTTGCTGGAAAAATAAATGATTGGTGTCACCCTCATTCAGCAGCGCCATAAATGTATAAATAATCTGGGAACAATAGATTGCCGAGGTGACGGTAGTTTCGAAAAATATCTGTCCTATAATTCGCGCTCGTGTTATGGCACCCCAGATCCCGATTTTCTCTTAAAGGATGTGGGTTTTCGGATGACCAAATAAGTGAATTTTAATGTAGTAGGCCGCGGTGGAGTAGCCGAGCGGTCTAAAGCGGGCCAGATAGGTTGAAACACGTCCATTGAATGTGTGGTCGTGTTCCATTTTGAGTTATTAATGGTTCTAAAGTTTTCCTGCACCATTAATATTATATAATTGTATGTCAATTGTTTTATTCTTTTTATTAATGATAAATGCCTCATGTGTATATGTGTTTCCTCCCATGTGATTGTACTTGTGTGTTTACGTGAATGTGGAAGGTTACTTTTAATATTGGCTGACAGCCGCACAATGTCTTACAGTCACCGCCTCGCGCTTTAAGCCTCGTTTACTTTAGTTAAGAACGCATGGCTTCGTTTGTCGTCTGCGCTGGCGTCTGCTGGGTGGCCAGAGACAAGTGTACTTGGCAAATGGCGTGGTGGCCGTGTTCTTAGTGGGGGTAACAACCTGATCTTGGACGAAAGAGGTGAAAAATGTCTTAACTATCAGTCCCTAAGCTTACAAACTACTTATGAACTAGCTAAGACTAAGGACGGCACAAATATCCATGCCCGAGGGGGGATTCGAACCCCCGACCGTAGTGGCCGTGCAGACCGTGACTAGAGCGCCTCAGTCCTCTCGGCCACCGCGGCAGGCACGAAAGAGGTGACAACAGACCTCTCTGGGAGCTCAAGCAGGGGTTATTATTTTCCCCAGATAGCAAGGGTTGGTAGATACTATGCTCTGTACTCTCTCTGTATGGGTTTTAGCGCGCTATACATCTGGCGTGTGGTGGGGAAGGTTTTGTAGTGGTCTTAAAGTAGCACTCTTGCTCCGATGACCAAGGAGAGTACATCGTGAAATGATGCTGAGGGGAAGGCATGCTATTAGGACATTGCTTTGTCATCAGGCAGTCTCGGTTTACCAGTGATAGTTTTCTTGAGTAATCCTTTCGTTTTGCGAGATAAGTGTTTCTCAATTTACAGAACTCTAATTCAGTGTAAATTTAGTATTTGTATTTTCATTCCGGTGATGATTTTGTGTCTGGTTTATTTCTCAAGTTAGAATACTCGTCTGTGGCCTTCAGCCTTTGTGTAAGCTTAGTATCTTTGAATTATCTTGCTGTTTCTTAACTAACATTTTCACGTCGTGTCTGTATCCGCGAGTATGCAAAATGTTTCTCAGATATTCTGGTCTGATTCCGTCTTTTCTTACTGGGTATGTCCGATTACATCACATGCTTTCGTAACGGTCATTACTTCGGACTTCAGCCAAGCTTTTACTGATACTAGCTTTCTTCTATATGAATTCTTGCGTGTGCTTGACTTGCATATTCTAAATTAATTTCTTTTGTAAATTCTATGTAACTCACGATGGTCGAACTCCACATGGTACATGCTGCTGCCTCCCCAAACTTGAGTTTGTTTGATGCTCTTCGAAGTGCGGCAGCTGGAGGTGATGGTTGAATGATTGTGTTGTGTGCCTGTATGATTGAGTGAGTATTCTATTTTCTGAGGAAGGCCATGGCCGATAGCTGAAAGTGTTGTATGTGTGTGTCTTTTGTATGTGCCTGTCACAGCTCGTCGCACGTCTTTGCGGTGAGTTGTAAACTGTCCTTACAATATTATAAGGTATTACTTAAGTTATTGTTGAATTTTACTGTAGCTATTGCGGTGCTAATTTTATATTTTAAGACCCAATCATTCTTCATGCTCGTCGTTTGTGGTATTCGGGTTTCGACAACTGCTCCTCTTCGCCAATGATGTTTCGCCCTGCCGAGTAGTTGTAGGCGCCTCGTCAAGGAACCGGAGGTTCGAGTCCTTCCTGAACGTAGGTAGTGTGTTCATTGTCCTTAGGTAAGTTTAAGTAGTTTGTAATTCTAGAGAATGGAAAGGTAGAGAAATATCATAAAAGCGGTTCGATGAACTCTCTGTCATGCACTTCAAAATTTGAACTTTTCCTTACGTTCAAAACTGTTCAAATGTTTGTAAAGTTTATGGGACTTTACTGCGGGGTCATCAGTCCCTAAACTTACAGACCACTTATAAACTAACATCCACGCCCGAGGGGGGTTCGAACCCCCCACATTGGAGGCCTCGCGATTCACACTGCTCGGCTATTCCCGCGCGGCTTTTCTTACGTTATACCTTGTTTTGTGTACGCTGTTATTACCGAGGATAGGTTAAACTCTGCAGGTGTTAATCGTCACATATACTTTCACTAACTGTGCTCCGCCGTGTTGGCCTCTGGTAACATCGTGTCTAGTCTGCTTCCCATGAGATTTTACAACAACGTAGGTGTACCATACTGTATCTCACAAGGGGAACACCAAGTGTGGCACCAACGGATTTTGATGGGTCGCAGGTATGTTATGAGGGAATCCCTCCAGACCATCAAGCTAAAAGGATTTATTCCAATGGGCCTTGATTTGTAAGGTAATCGAGATCAAATTCGCAGCAAATTACCACGCGTAACGTGTCTGCTTATACATGGCGATTACCGCTCCGTAAGACAGCGTGGTGTAATCAGCAGGGTGCTAGGCACCCATGCAAAAGACCCGGTTTCGATACCTAGCGGCAGACCAATTTTTAAAAATTGTAATTGCTAATTTTTGTATTTATATTTCAAAAATAATTTAAAAAATAACCAAGCAAAGGAAAAGATATAAAGAATGAAAAACAAATACAAAGTCAAACGATTAAACAGTAACCAAGAAAATAAAAAAGAATAAAAAAATCTTCCCCTTCGGGTCATTTATTTTTCACTTTACTTCATTTCTCTTCTTTTGTTGCGCACAACTTGTGTGATGGGCCGGCTTCTACCATAGCGCATTTGTTCTTCACGTTGCACTACTTGCCGCACGCATGAACGACACGCTACGAATGACTAACCGACTGGCCGTAGCATAATAGTCCACTGGGACGCGTCATAAGAGAAGATAAAAAACATGGCCAGGAACTGTAAACATAGGTATTAAATGTTGCACAAATATTGTAGGTATTAACAAGACTGTTTACTGATTTCGAAATATGCTTCAATCGCCTTAAAAGTGTACGCCGAAAAAACAAAACGAAAAAAAAAACAAAAAAAAAAAAAAAAAAAAAACGTAATCGTCGCGCAATACATAACATATTGAGGGAATGTTACATGTTTTTATCCTGACCATTTACTGCAAACGTTTACATAAGAATGGTTATATAAATACGTAATTATGCACAATCATCGCACAGGTGTGAAAAGTAATTGACCCCTGTAGGACTTGAAACCAAGTCGCCTGCGTGGCAGCCTCGCATCTTGCCGATTACACCATGCTGTCTCGCTGAGTGGTAATCGCCATGTTCAGTAGACACGATACGCGCGGTAATTTGCTTGATGGTCTGGAGAAATTCCCTCACAACATACCTACGACCTACCAAGTTCCGTCGGTACCATACTTGGTGTTCCCCTTGTCAGAGGCAACATCGGGTTCGATTTGTAACGTTTCCAAAAAGTTTTTTCTATCGTTGCAGAATAAATAAATTGTTACCAATATCTGAGATATTAGCAATGGTAATTGACACTGCACTCTATTAAAGTAACTCTTTTGATAATCTATAATAGTCAATAGAACAAATAAATCTCTTAGCCAATCGAATATGGAACGCAAGGAAGTCGACAAAGGAATTTCTGTCATGAATTCCAGTTTGTTAGTCAGTGCCTGAAGACAAAATGGAAGCAATAAATAGGTTTGTTCTAACCGAGTGAAAAAATACATTAAAATCTTTAAAGAAAGGTATCAGTAAAATGGAACATGACAATACTGAAGCATCAAACCAACCGAATTAATGGCCACTGAATTCAATTGAATTCTGCCTTAGCTAGTTGAGTGATAGGTAGGGAATAAGTGTCACTAACGTTGAAATGGATACAAAACAGTGCCAATACCTCACTGATTATATGCGACGCTATGGCTGTCATTCGAAATTCCTTTCTCGTGGGCTATAAAACACTACAGGCAATTGCCGTAAAGCGTTTACGAGCCATTAATTCCAAGGCAATGTTCCAGACCACCCTTATCGTCAGTCGCAGGCGATCACCTCTATCGCTCAGTATAAAAACTAACAAAACCTACGAAATGGCTCACCTCGATGTTTGTACGTAACGGCAGCCAATCACATCAAACTATATGATATTGTTGTTGTGTCTGGTCTCGAAACACCATCTTCCAACGAAAAATATGAGAATACTGTTTCGTAGATATTCTGGGGCGACTTCAGCAATATTTATTTACTTTCTGTCTCCTTTGGGAAAAATATAGTGACAGATTTGATAACGTCGTCCATGTTTTCTGTTGTAAAAGACAACTTCTTAGTGAGTTGACATAAAAGTTTTCTGGGTATTGTACCGCGTCATAATGTAGTAGGTTATTACTTAAATAACCGACGTTTCGGCCAACGTTACGGTGGCCTTCATCTGGGTAAGAAGGCCACTGTAACGTTAGCCGAAACGTCGGTTATTTAAGTAATAACCTACTACATTATGACGCGGTACAACACCCAGGAAACTTGTATGTCATCTGACTCTGGCCGCGGAAGCCTACGTAATTATATTCTTAGTGAGTCTTTACTGCTTTTATGTAAGAGAACTCCACTCGGTTGCTCGCCGTGGAGGTTCGAGTCCTCCCTGGGACATGGGTGTGTGTGTTTGTCCGTAGGTTAGTTTACCTAGGTTTAAGTTGTTTGTAAGCTACGGACTGATGACCACGCAGTTTGGTCCGATAGATTTACAGATATTTGAACATTTGAGAACTCCACTACAGAGAGCAGAGCCGTGCTCATTCACATATTATGTTCCCGTGTGCAAGTAATTTGGGGCGTACAATCGTGAATAGTATTTTTAACGTTATATACCTATGCTGTGAACAACAGAATTTGCTCTATTTACATTCTGGAAGTAGTAAGGAACGACCTACATCACTGCTTATAAGTTTATTTGTGATTCAGAAGAACTGTTTCGACACAGCTGGCACTTTCAAGTACCAGAGTATACAAAATGATAATAACAATAATAATAATAATTACAAGAATTTTTCTTATTATTTCTGCATCTTAATTCAGGATGTTATGTATGTAAAATGCTTCCTTTCACGTTGTCGTGACCTGTACATACTGGTGTTACTTTCTCAGAATATTTTATGAATTTTACGTTAATGTTGGATTATTTTTCTACATTCGTGCCGTTATGGGTACATGCAGCGTGAAGTGGTATTTTCTGTTACAAATTTTAAATATTTCACCCTGTGTAATTTTACGACCGTCAAGAGATTAATGTTTTATATTCACAAGTAACAGGTTTTCTATCCTCCTTGGTAATAGCCTTAGTAGGCTGTAATCTAAATTTTATTTATCAGATTACCTAGAAGACTTTTTTATGTTTGAAATCTGAATATTTGTTAAGGTAACTTGCTCGTGAATCCTCTTAAAAAATCGATTTTTTGTTTTTCATCTTAAATGAAGGTTTACACTTTTCTAAAAAAAAATGGTGGTTAAAACACTTAAATTGGACTACGGGACGTTGTTTAAATTGCAATTCAAAGATTGCTCTGTGTACAGCCATGCCTGTTTTTCTGCTACTCTCACACGTAGATATAGTCATTAGACTTCTCTCCCAAAAACATAATAACAATTATTTTTGAAGTTGGCAGCTCTGTTGGAAGACACATTCAAATTCTCTTATGTTTTCTCTTGTATATCTTTGGTTATCGAGCGTCGTTTTGTGTATTAACATTTCTGTAGTTTGATTTAGTGATACCTTGACTTTCTCAGAAGTTGCTATGCCTCCTAAAAAGTATTTTGGTTCTGGAAAACGTAAGTGTTACGGCAATCGGTTTGTTTCAATGATGGGGCAGCAACCATGTGTGAAGTTTTAGAGGTGCTAGCAATATCTTGTGGGTCCAATATGAAGCAGTCACCGGTGGCAACTGTTGAGATTGACCGAAGCTGAAAAGGTGGTTCTTGAGGCAACTAAAGAAGCCAGGACAGCAAGAGAAGGAAGAAAAGAAAGAGAGATGAGGGACATATAAACCAAGAAGAGTACGGAACTGAAATGCATTAGGACGAACACAAATGAATTGTAGATAAAATATATACTTTACATAGAATTTCTCGACAAGTACATTTTCTGACATGTTTATGTTATGCAAAAATAAACTATTTGAGCTATAGATCTGAAAATTTTTGGAATGTTTCAGGAAACTATTTGCAGAAAAGTAGACTACAGACACTAACCTACAGTCAACAGGTGCAAAAATATGTACTGATAAATCATAAAAATGTAGCGTTTGTTTTGAACATCAAATGTAAATATTTCTAGAATTAAAACTTGTGAATCAAATTACATAATTGTAGTCTAATAGATAATTTCATAGCGTTGCCTTTAAGCATTTCCACCCAGTAATTCATGACTTTTTATTTGAAGCTCTAACAACTACCACGGTTAATGTATAGTGCGTATACACTGAGAAAAATACTGAAAAAACAATCCCTAAAATTACTATGACTACTAGCAACAAAATAGTTCATAGTGCTGCGATGATGTAATAAATGTCAGTATTATGCCTCTCATCTTTCCAGAAAGTAACTCATAATTCAACAGTGTGTGATTGACTACTTTTACATGGCAAAGGAGGAACACTAAAGTAAACAAACGAACATAGGAGTAACTAAATGCAGCTCTTTGTCGAAATGATTCAGGAGCACTCTGTAATTTATAATTTCTATGACGAGCTACTAGCATATGTAACACTATGTATACAAGCAGATACAAATGAATTTGTGGTAAAATGTTGATCAGTTCGAGAGATAATAGAAAAAATAAGGTATGTATCTGATCAGCTGCACTGTGCATTAAAGCGTTAAAGATGATGTTAAACTCGACCCATTAGTCGTGTAACTGATCAAGGTTAAATGAGGTTAGCGCATCGTCATAAAATTCTGATTCCCGCCTGTCACGGAGGTTCGGCAGCGGAAAGCAATTTAATTTAAGGAAATACACAAGACGTTCTTATACTCTCAAAAATAACTTTCTCATTACACTTTAATGACGATGATTTAATAAGAAATGGTTGTTCTGGTCTTCAGTCCGGAGACTGGTTTGATGCAGCTCTCCACACTACTCTACCCTGAGCAAGCCTCTTCATCTCCTCATAAGAACGGTAACCTACATCCATTTGAATTTGCTTACTATATTCATCTCTTGGTCTCCCTCTGCGATTTTACCCCACACACTTCCCTCCAACGCTAAATTCAATATTCCTTGATGTGTAAAAAAGTGTCCTACCAATCGATCCCTTCTTTTAGTCAATGTATGCCCCAATTATGTTCAGTACCTCCACATTAGTTGTGCGATCCACCCTTCTAATCTTCAGCATTCTTCTGTAACACCACATTTCGAAACCCTCCATCCTCTTCCTTTCAGCACTGTTTACCGTCCATGGTTCACTCCCATACAAGGCAACACTCCACACAAATGGCTTCAGAAAGTACTTCATTATGCTTAAATTAATATTCGATGTTAAAAAGTTTCTCTTTTTCAAAAACGCTTTTCTTCCTATTGCCGTTCTGCATTTAATGTCCTCTGTACTGCGACCATCATTTGATATTTTACTGCCAAAGTAACAAAACTCATCTACCTCCTTTATTGTTTCGTTACCTAATCTAATTCCCTCAGCATCACCTGAAGACTGCATTCCATTACCCTTGTTTTGCTCTTGTTAATGTTAATCTTATATGCTCCCTTTCAACACACTGTCCATTCCGTTCAATTGCTCCTCCAGGGCCTTTGCTGTCTCTGACAGAGTTATAATCTCACCAGGAAAACGCAAGGATTTATTTATACGCCCTGAACTATAATTCCTTCTCCAAATTTCTCCTTGCTTTCCTTTATAGCTTGCTTGAATAACATTGGGGAAAGTCTACAACCCTGTCTTACACCCTTCCCAACCTCTGCATCCCTTTCATGTCCTTGAACTCTCACAACTGCTGTCTGTTTTTCGTACAAGTAAATAAACTTCCGTTCCCTATATTTTACATCTACTGATTTCAGAATTTCAAATAGTGCATTCCAATCAACATTGTTAGAAGCCTTCTCCAAATCTACAAAAGATAGATTCGTAGGTTTGCCTTTTCTTATTGTATTTTCTAGGATAAGCCGTAAAGTGGGTATTGCCTTCCGTGTTCCTAGATTTCTCCTGAACCCAGACTGATCTTCGCCAAGGTCGGCTTCTAACAGCTTTTTCAACCTTTTGTGAATATTTCTTGTTAAAATTTTGCCACCATGACTTATTAAACTGATGCTTCTGTAATTTTCATACCTGTCTGCACCTGCTTTTTTTGGAACGGAGATTATGACATTTTTTTTTAAAGTCTGAGGGTATTTTCCCTGTATCATACATCTTACGCACCAGGTGACATAGGTTTGTCATGGCTGGCTCTCCCAGGCACTGCACTTGTTCTGAGGAAATGTCGTCCAATCCAGAGGCCTTGCTTCGACTTAGGTCTTTCAGTGCTCTGTCAAATTCACCTCTCAGTATAGTATCATCTTCAGCTACATCCTCTTCCCTTCCTAAAATATTGTCTCTTAGTTCATTCCCATTTTGGAGCCCCCTCTCTATACTCATTCCGCCTTTCAGCTTTCCTTTCTTTGCTGAAATGGTACTATCCAAATTTCACAGTTTACTGAAACTTCAACATTTATCAGTTTGTTCTTACTTATCGCATCTTGACAAACTCGAAACTTAAACTCATTCAGAAAATAAAAATGATAACTTTTTTCAACACTTGGTGTCCCAGCTATCTTGTCCACCCAAAATATCTCTGGAACAATAACAGTTATTGGAAAAAGACTTTCACCGGTATCAATGTACAGCTGGGGTCCATGAATGTACAGATTTGTAAACATTCTACAACAAAATCAAATGTGATTTTTAACACCTAACTTAAGTTTTTTCAAATGGACACCTTATATTTTTTCTTCAGCAATCCATAGCATGACAAATCACATAAACAATGGCGTTGATTGCATCGCAATATTCCTATTACATACCGAGATATTGCGACGCGAATTGACCCTTGAAATACGCGAAACGCGCGGCTAGCGCACGACCTGAGGCTCAGGCGAGAATCCCACGCTGCTCAGGACGTGCGCTAGCCGCGCGTTTCACGTATTTCAAGCGGGCCATGAATGAGGACCATGGGTCCCCAACCATCTTCCTGCAAACCTTTTTCTTAGTTCTTCCACAACAGCAGACGCAGAATGGGGTGGGTGACCATCGTGCTGCATCCACATATGCACTCTCGTGTGTAGACACACATATTCAAGGAGACCACCCAAACTGTCGGCAATAAAAGCGCGATATAACTCACCTGTCAGTGTACCTGGGAAGTAGTGTGGACTGATGATTTCATCCCCAAGGATTCCACACCACACGTTAATAGACCACCTACGTTGACGATCGAGAGATCGTACCCACCGAGGATTGTCTGCGACCCAGTAGTGCATGTTATGCGATTCACTGCACCATAATTTGTGAACGTGGACTCATCAGAGAACACAACACTTTGTAAAGACTCCAGCGTGAAATTACGCATGGCCCACTCACAGAATGACACTCTTGCACAGAAACCGTTCCCATTCAGCTCCTGGGTAAGTGACAGGCGGTACGGGTGAAACCTGTGGCCGTGTACTATACGCCACACAGATGTGAGACTGACTCCAGCGGCTGCAGCAACGGCTCGTAAGCTGACATGAGGATCGTGGTGTAGTGCAGCTAAAACAAACCCTTCCGTCTCCTCACTTCTTGCAGGTCTTCGTTTGTTACTGTGGCGCATTACCAAGCTGCCTGTTTCCCGAAGTCGTTGTTCGGCACGTAAGAACGTAATGGCTACCGGGGCTCTTCGCCTATGATGTCGCACGGCATACGCCGTGGCTGCTTCAGTGGCATCGTGTTGGCACTCGCTGAGTATCAGCAACATGTCAACGTACTCGTTGTTCGTGTATGCCATCGTCATCCTATGTTAGTAACTGTGGTATATTGAGCCCCGGTTGTTTGTGTGGCTCCAACTGTCGGGTATACCGCCGTGTGCGGCGACAGTCGGCAGTCTAACAGCGCATCGAGGAAGCTTCTCGCTCCGTGACACCGGCGACGATACAACTCGGCCGCACCACATTTAGAAGGCGCATAGCATTATGCGCAGAGTTTGTGGTATCTGGCCCTGAAACGTTGATGGGTTGTAACTCCCAAACTAACAGTGATAGGAATATAGTTTAAATTGATTTGGACGCAGCTGGATTCAACGAATCCAATGCACGATAGAGAAAACTATTGTTCCATTAAAAAATTATGTCTTTGTGCTGTAACTCTTTGGAAAAAGATACAATAAACTATGTTCATAGCTCCGCAGAAAGCGTAAAATTTCTTGTGTTGGCCTACCGCATTAAAATTTCCCGTCACCTTTTATTTTATAAGTTACAGAGGCAAACACACTTAGTGAATGTGTGTGTGTGTGTGTGTGTGTGTGTGTGTGTGTGTGTAGTCTATGTGACGTAGGGAAGGGTGAGCACGGTTGGAGTCCTTATACTTACGGGAATCAGTACAAAGTGACTACGAGTTTGAGTACTGTGGGCAGGGTAGAGTTGGAAGTTTGTCTGACGGTAGGCATGCTTAGGTAGTCCTTGCAGGTGCGGGGATTACTGTGTCCCCAGTGGTGTAGTGGTCAGCGCAACTGCCTCGAAAGCGGGAGACGCGGGTTCGAATCCCGGCTGGGTACACTTTTTCAGCTTTGCCCATTCGCAATTGATGTCATACATTCTGTGAAATAATTTGACTGTTGACGATACTTGAAATCTTCGCCGAAAATGAATTTCTACTCTGTCAGTAATCAACTTATAATACCCATACTCTTTCAGTATATACGGAAAACGCCCCTCTGTTGATGCAAATCATTTACACATGCAATGTTCTTAGATCTCAAAACTTGAATTTAAAGTAGGGAAAGATACTTTCGAAGTACAATAATAAGGCGGAAAGATAAGTAACTACTTAATTAAGTATAAAAAATCAAATCATTGTTTTACAAGCTTTTACATCCTTGTCAAACCATTTTAAACTGTCAATCCAAAATTACTTATACAGAATAACTTCTATTATTACAACAATAGTACTCGGTAAGCGATTCTTTCACAACCAAATATTGCAACGAAATTATAAAAATGTACTTTTATCTTATTTTATAGCTGTCACAATTAATATCAATCAGTCCCTGCAGAGACAATTTCACTATTGTGTGTTGTGTTAGATTAATACTTGTTCCGTAGATCATGAATACGTCACTTTGTAATGATGTGAAAGATGTTAGGTTAATTACGTGTGTCTGTACAAGACACTTTTCTAAAAAGTCGTCCAATGAGTAGAGGACTTGTATTTCAGAAATTATTTTAATTTATATGTAAATGCTAGTTGGCTATGTGCCAGGCTTCTGATGCTGCTTGGTAGGTGACCAAAGACTTTTGTGGCAGCATAATTTACCCCTTTCTGTGCCAAACTCAGCTTTAGCCCTACATAGTGAAGATCATATTTCTCCTGGTGTTATATCTGTGCACACTGCTATTACTTTTGAACTGGATTTGATTATTAACAACAAATTTCATAAGTGAATGTATATAATGTGAAGTTACTGTGAGGATACCTAAATCCTTAAATAGATGTTTACAGGATCGTGGGTAGGCTTCAACAATTATTCTCATTACACGCTTTTGTGCAATGAATACATTTTTACTCAATGATGAATTACCCCAGAATATGATGCCATACGAAAGCAGTGAATGAAAATAGGCATAGTAAGCTAATTAACTGAGATTCTTATCGCTAAAATTTGCAATAGCCCTAACAGCATACGTAGCTGAACTCAAACGTTTCAGCAGGCCGTCTGTGTGTTGCTTCCACTTTAATCCTTCATCAATGCACACACCTAAAAATTTTAAAAATTCTACTTTAGTTACAGACTTCTATTCAAAGTCTATATTTATTACTGGCGTTGTGCCATTTACTGTGCAGAAGTGTATATACTATGTTTTATCAAAATTTAATGAGGGTCCAATTGCTGAGAACCAATTAATAAATTTGTGAAAACATTATTTTACGATTATATCACTTATTTCTTAATTTTTGGATATGATTACTGTATTTATATCATCAGCAAGAGGAAGTAACTTTGCATCTTCATCAGTGTAGAATGGCAAGTCATTTATATATATCACGAACAGTAAAGGAGCTGAGACCGAACCCTGTGGCACCCTATACTTGATAGTCCCCCAGTTTGAGGAATCGGCTGATGTTTTGACATTACATGAACCACAGCCGCTGCGCATCAAACGACCTCCCAGCGACACCCGAAAACCAGAAAGTTCGTCTCCGGCCAAACAATGACCTCTGATAACATTACATGTGTATATCTCTGGTGCGTAGTAGCAACCTACTACCAACTTCTTTACTTTTGTACCAAAGGCATATAGATGTAATTCAACATGAATCCCTTTCCTTCGTGCACTGTCTGGACGGCAATGCGTAATACGTTCAAGCTGACCAGGCTGACTCGAAGAAAGTCTCTGACGATTGTCTCGTTGAAGGCAGATGCGAGATTCATAGGTGAATAGCGCTTGATGACAATTTTGACGAGTCAATTCAGCATGTTGTAGGCCCTATCTGTTGCGCCCTGCAAGGTGTCTGCGTGTCAAAGGTCGACCTCGCCATGGACGTCTGAAGCTGCATGTCATGGTTATAGCTTCGGTCGAAGCACGACGTTCTGTGGCTGTACGAATATCACTATTCAGGATGGTGGCGTTCCTCTCGGTTCCTGCGTTCCTGCGTGGTGAAGTCCATAAGTAGCGGTCATGAGCTGCTGTGGTAGCGTTTGAGCAGCCATAGCGAAGCAAGTCGTCAACATTCATCTTCGTACCTAAGTCCGAATAACATTCCTTTGGTTCATTCCAAGACGTCCGGAAACTTCCCTTGATGAGAGCCCCTCCTGACACACAGTAACAAAGTTCGAAAATTACATTCTAGGCATGGAAGAAGTATAGTCAAGCATGGTACTTCCTCCTGCTTTTATGGTTGATTCTATCTCTGTGTGGGTTGAATGACATTTATCGGAAACCTAAATGTTCAAATGTTTGTAAATCTACGGGACTCAACTGCTTGGTTATTAGTCCCTAGCTCACAAACTACTTAAACTAAGGTAAACTAATCTAAGGACAACACAAATACCCATGCCCTGGGGGGGGGGGGGGAGGGATCGAACCCCCGACGACGAACGGCCGCACGCACCGCAACACGGCGCTCCAGTACGCGCGGCGGCTAATCCACCGCGGCGAGCAATCTAAGAGTCTGTTTTCTTAATGCAATATTCAACGTCTATCTGGTTTTTGTACAAAGTGAGTACAACTTCCAGATCCCTATTTTGTACTCCTATTACCTTCAGAACTTGAATGAGTGTATTCCAGTCAACACTGTCAAAAGCTTTCTCCAAATCAACAAAACTAAGACGCCTATCTGTTTTCTGAACTGTTGTTCCCAGCTCCGATTAGTTCAATATGTTGAGCAGTTAGTGGTTGCCGTTCTTTTAAGTCAACAGAGATTTTTTCTGGGTAAAGAAATGCTTTTCTATCAAACTTTCGTGCGAAACTTTCACTTATTCAATCTCAACATCGTTTGTGTAGATGAAGTTTCGATTGCGCGTGAGGAACTTCTTATAAATTCTTTCTTATTGTGCATAGCTTACTTATACGTAACTAAGAATAAAAACTGCAATATCCCTACAACTTCAACTGTAGTTACATTGTTTAAAACGGATTAGGTTGTTTCATTTGCAAGTCCAGCTTCTTTCAGATATACGCATTATTGAATACAATAAGCAAAGACACTGCTGCACATTTGTTCTAAAATATACGAAAACGGCTTGATTTTCATGTTTTGTACCCTCTGTTAGTCTTAACAGTTGTAAGAAATAAATCTGAGAGCGTCTCTGACAGTGAGGAATGCAGCCGAATAATAGTGTTTATTTAAAATAGGTACCACACACAGGAATCTCCACTCTTCAACTAATACTTGGAGACACTTGATACACAAAATAAACCACAAGAATATAAACTATGACCAACTGTTAATGAAATACTCCAATTCATTGTTGGCAAACCACAAATTTCTCATCTCATACAAACGACAGAAGAATAAGCAATTGCAGACTGTGCACATACCACTGAATTCTCTAGTGGTTACTTATATACACTTAATTGCAGTAATCAAGCTGCGAGCAGGAAAGAACCAGCTAGGGAAACTCTTTAGCAGACTTTCTCCAGCCATGTAGGAGAGAGAAGCTATAACATTTTATCACACCAGTAGAACGGAAGGAAACGCTTATTTGTACCGGAAGTATATATTTTCAGTTCAGCAATTCGAGACTGTTATTATTGGTGTTGAACAACATATTATGCAAGAAAATAGCAATTATTTTATGATAATGGGTCTTGAATATCACTTAACGTTTATTAGCCGTCTTCGTCATGACGCATAACTCTTTGTGACGATAATAACACTAACCATTGTAGTTAACGATCAGCAAGTCAGAAAACAACCACAGAATATGGAAAGCTTCTGGAACGTAACTGCGGGGTAATCAGTCCCTACAATTACAAGCAACTTATAAACTAGCTTATACTAAAGATGGCACAAACATCCATGCCCGAGGGAGGATTCGAACCCTCGACGGAGAACGACCTCGTTCATCGTAGCATAGCGCCTCAATGCGCTCGGCGGCTCCGCCGCGGCTTTCCTTATCGCTCAGGACAAAAGAAATTGAGAAATTGTACGAAAATAACCAGACATTGTGAACTCGTGTTCCAGACTGCAGCAGAAACAAGTACTCCAAATACCTGGCAACACTAGTGTTCGCGTGTATCCGTCGTGGCATATTTTCTACTAGACCATTAGTGGACGTCTCTAAGATGGGTTGATGTGTCGTCTCTTCCGAAACAGCTCATTTCAGTGCGTCCTAGGCATGGTCCATAAGCTTCATGTATAGAGAACATCTTGCGATGTCGTTATCATGAAGGAACGCATTTACAAGATGTTAACGATAAGTGCGAGAATTGTCGCCTATTAAGAGGAATACCTCGCCGAAAGTTGGCGATATCGTTGCACTGTACGTCAGAGAATGCCATCCCTGTAGCGTATAGCCGTTTGATTACTTTCTACGACCACCAGTGGTATACGGTGGCTCCCACAACAACTTTCATTCTCCACTCCGAGGAGTGGAGCGGGCTGTTTGAGATCCGGCCCATAGAGTCGCGGTTCTATTCAGCCAATTATCAGACAAGCTGATAGTGGAGCAAAAGGGGTATCCCAATTGGGAATAAGTGGGAGGGGCTTACCAGTTCCGGCATACGCCTTACAACCAAGGAAAACCTCCCGAAAACGTTGGTCGGAACCAGGGGATTGGGACTAATTTAATTTATCTCTGGAACGTTGCCCCAGACTACAAGTGGATTATCGGAAGAGCACGAGTGCATTCGCGACAATCAAGGATCGGACGCCCGAGTTACTCTCCTAAACTCGTAGAGATCAGCTCGACCAACAGTGGGCAAGCATCCCCTCTAAAGGAACCGCATCCGTGGGCACGGTATCCTCTGCGTCTGGCTCCCACATAATGCCACCCATCATGATGCACTCGCTAGACAGAGTGTATAGCTCGTTTAAGCTGACAAGGCTGCCTCCAGCAACGTATCCATTGATTGTCTGGTTGAAGGCAAATGAGAGTCATCTGGAATTGCACTTGATTCCAGTTCAAATGTTCAAATGTTTGTAAATGGGACCACGAAAGTCGCTAATGCATAGTCATAAATGATAGTCATGATAATAATATTTATGCTTCTCTTGAGTCAAAGTTGATAATAAAAGCTTTAGATGATGGTAATAATAATAATTGCATTGCATTTGCTGAGAGCCACCTGTTATATAATCGTAAAAGTTTTGCTGTTGTTGTTGGAACTTGTTAAGTAATAATGAAAGTTGTTAACAAAATTAATTATCAAATGGTTAGTGTTTCAATTGCATCTTATTAATAATATGTTGTCTGACCCCGGAATTAGTAATTTCTCAAACAAGTTTCCACGTGCGCTGAGTAATATGATTGTTTGTTGTGTGTGTGTATAGGTCTGAGACTAATTATGTACTTCAGCTACGACTCGTTAACCTGCTTGTTATGAAGTTGTTTATACTTTGAAAGGCAAATAATAAAAAAAAAACCATAAGTACTCAATATCTTATTCAGATCGTGTTTATGAGATATGCATCTTGGCCTCTGGTAAAAATGTTAAATGTGACTTAAACAATATGATAAAAGATTGGTTCACAAATGACAGGTTGATAGGAATATGGAGGAACGACAATAATTCCTGAAATATTTCTCTCAGCTGTTAACACTGTCCTGTTTGTATGGCCTACCTGTGCGAAAGGGCAAACTACCTGTGCACCTGCTGTCGAAATTACTGTAAGATACCATTAACTACGGAATACGCGGAACTGCGGAATTCACAAACTACACACAAATATAGTCCATGTTTGTTGTCTTCAAAGAAAAAATAAATTAGTAGGTTTTTTCATACAAATATGAAGTAAGTTTGAAAATAATCTTTTATATAACTGCAATCCATTATCGTAAAAGGCAAATATAAGTTAGTCAATATGTTATGACTTTGTCAATTAATTTCTTACAAGTCTGTTCATTACATCGTTTCATTATAACCATAATTGTAAGATAAAACCATCCTTAAAATTCCTGCATTACACTCTTGCTCAGTTTAATGACCAACATGGATCACAACTACGCAACACCTACAATAATGAAATTAAAATCGTCCTTACCTCTAATCTTCATCATGTTCCAAAAACAGATCAATTCAATTATTTTCTTTATATCGATATGTAAAAAAAAAAGACTCAGAATGCAAAGATCTATTCTCCTGCAACAAATTTTCATTCCATTACTTCTTGTATAACACTCTGCCTGATCACTCGTCTGAGTCCAGGCCACTACTACTGCTCAAACGCGGGATACTGCGAGCCAAGGACTGCCATCGCGGATTCAAAGATATGAGTCAGAGATATTCAGTCTAACTGGTCTACGTTTCAACCAAACTTCTATGAAAATTCATCGTAAAGATTGTTTAGAATCAGTAAATTGGAATATTTTGTAAAACAATTTATGCTGTCTGTCGCAGTTGTAGAATTTTGAAGTCAGTGACTAGTTTCGGACTCTACCGTCCATTATAAAACCGTTATTTTGAAACCGTGATAATACAATGCATGTTACAAATGGTTGATAAAATCTTGTACATCATCCACTGTTTATACATGTCACTAGTTACATTGCAATTGAAAATAGCAGTTAAAACAGGTTAAAACAAGGGCCTCCAACATTGGAGTCCCATGGATGTATCACCTGTTTACAACAGCCAAACAAATCTGCTGTGCCCGAACACTGTCTTTTCACAGGTTACCCTATGGAATACAACAAAACGGAAATCCTGGCATGCAATTCACATTACTGGGACTGTGTTATCAAGGAAGCGATAGAAATAAAACTGGGTGACAACATTATGAGAAAGGATGGAAGCTTCTGCTTAAATTCCGCTTGGGATCCTGCTCTCCCACTTGTCAAAAACAGAGGGACACAACTAATCCGACCTCATCCGTCGAGAACTGATGTTTATTATCGATATTCTGACCGGTTTTATTTTTGGTCGTGTCGGCGCTGTGTGCTTGCTTGCTCGGTGTGTGCTGTCTTTCCTGTTTACTCATTGAAAACCGAGGTTTTACAGATCGTTGCACATTGCTTCCTCACTGCAGTTTCGCCGTCGTCGATTTTGATACCTGGCAGCATACCCGTAAGTTTTTCGTAGTAATAAAATTTTAGACGTAGAGTAATTTACAAAACAGAGATAAATACTATAAAGATATTTGCAATGACGAAAAACAAAAAAGAAAAATTACAAAACTAATAACATACAAACTAATGTAAAATGTAAATAGGTACGTAGATGGTCGACTAAAAGGTTGAAAATTAGACTTGAATGTCCAGATATAGTAGCCATTGAATAGCAGATGTAGAAGCTGTCAGAAGGTTATCGACAGTTCTACGGAAGGCCCTATCAGAGCAGCTGGAGGTGACGTGTCAAATTTTTTGGAAGTCTTTACCACAGCCACAGCTTGGAGAAGGTCGAAGTCCCCAGGAGTGCATTGCAGATCCACATCCACCATATCCATACGCACTCTATGCAGACGGGTCGATATGCCGCGGGAGATGAAATCCGGGCGGGGGCTGTGTGGGAACAAGAAGTGAGCCTTGGCTACCCATTCTTCACTCCTAGTATGCTAAAGTTTTCGTTCATCAGTGTTTGAGCCAGCAGCGCAGAGCCTAGATTTCAGTCTGGTTGAAAAGATTCTTTGCATGCCTTGCTCTGTTGATAGCCACTTATTGGCCAATAATTTATTTGCTTCCGGCCAAGATTATTCATGCGGCGTAGACCTGGAGGAAGGAGGTGGCTTAGTACTGGAATTCAGTGCAGTGGGGTTGTTTTGATGACACCACTGATAATCCGCATTGTTCGATTAAGGATAACGTCTACTTTCTTGCTGTGGGAGATTTTTTCAGGCAGACGGCTGCTATGGTCATCAGTCCCTACACTTACAAACTACTTAAGCTAACCTAAGGACAAAACACACACACACACACACACACATACACACACACACACACACACACCTGCCCCAGGGAGGACTCGAACCTTCGACGGCCATCAACCGCGCGTTCTGCAGCTAGGCGTCTTAGATCGCTTGTCCGCTCCGCCGCGGTTGAATGCTGTTGGTCCCATCTACATCACGATGCATCGCGTCAAAGTGTCATGGTGGACTTCGCAATGGACGTCGGGAGTGGAATTGAATTTTCATGCAGCGTATTACTTACAGTTTGAGTCGAAACTCGATATCCTGTGGGTACACGAAACTCAACGCCAGTGCCTTGAAACAGATCTGATGCATTACTTTTTATGTGTGCGTACTTAATGAAAAACGGAGAGCCTATGAAAAATCTACGGGAAAGTCAAATATGACTTCAGTCCATTTGATGATTTTACATATACTGCTACGAACATGATCGCAGATCATATCGCAAATGAGACGATATTTCATAGACTCGTACTTTTTTCTAACTTACTCGTTAGGAACGGCACCGGAAGCCTGACATAATTTAGAAATATGTAATCAATTAATACCACGAGTCAATAGTATTCATTTTTTCAGTGGATATTGTTTGCCAGTTAATACGAAATTACTGTACTTGCTTAATGGTGGAAATATCTTCAGTTCAGTAATACAGTCGCACTGAAATTACAGTGAGCACCAAATGTTCTATCTGCTGTTAGAATAAACTTTTACTCAAGTGTATGATCAGATACCTATCGATATGTTTTTCAGTTTCTTAGTAACATATTTTGCAGTATCTATCTGCTACGAATTAATGTTGTGTAATTTCTCACGAAGCTTTCTGTCATTTAGTGGTACTCCTTGACTATATATAGTGTGAGCAATTTATTTAGTTACGAGGGCTTGCTGGGTGTGTGGACACTGCGGTTACCGTCAGGAGACATGGAGTTCAAATAAAACAGAGACTCGCTAAGCCGAAAGTTAGGTGAAACCCAGATTAACAATGGTTGCAAGGTATAGTAATCGAGGCGTGCAAGGCATATGAGCGATATTTGTGACTACGTGGAAATATGGCCACACACTAAAATATGAAATTCAGAAGTAACTCACATTCTTGACGTACACTACATCTGAATACTGCGCAGAAAAACGAGGCTCTTCCATTGACAGCATAACCACATCAGTAGCTTAGGCAATTGTAAAGTTATTAATTTTGAATCAACAAGTAATTCATAATGCATCTTCATACCTTCTACTGCAGTATATGTGATGCATTTACAATAAACTATTGTGCGAATAGGTTGCAATGTATCTACGTACAATTCAAGGAAGACACACACTTATAACTTTATTATTCATTTATTGGAGAAATATATTTATTTTTTATTTTTAAAGAGCTGATCGCCATTTGATTGAAAGTTTTGTTTATTATCACGACATGGTTTCGGCCTTAGGCCATTTTCAAGTGCTGTGATAAAAGTTGTCAGATAGGCTTTTGTGATTTTATGGTGAACACATATCTATTTTGTTATTTTGAATTAAGATGTGGGGACCAATGTGTCACCTATTTTATTACTCCGACATGCATTCAACTCTGAATATTTTATTGTTTTGACCATGTCCTAAGTAAGCCTATCTGACAACTTTTATCACATCACTTGTAAATTCCCTAAGGCTGAAACCAGGTATTGATAATAAACAAAACTTTCAGTCAAATGGCGGTCAGCTCTTTTAAAAAAATTATTTGAATGAGGCTCCTGACGCCTACAATATCATATTTTGCATTGATGTATAAGTCAGATCACAATTTTTTTCTTTCTTTCTTTGGTTACTGGTTTCTGCCACTTAAAAGGCAATCTTCGACCACAACTGTAATGTTATAATATTAGTGAGATCAATTATTTCTAATGTAAGTATGTAAATATGAGAATAAAATATACCCAAAATGTTGGCCACCAGTTGGTCTCAGTTGGAGCTGCGTAAAAGTTGAATGTTGTAAGTAGGTCCAGTCGTCCTTTAAATACTAGAAGCTCCGCCCTCTAATTCAAACATTGGCCAATCAGTTATAAGTCCTAAAGATTTCAATACGCACAAAATCCAAATTATTATGTAGAATGATTAAAGTAATAAAATGTAACATGTAATATACGTAATAATCTATAATGATTTTTTTAAATCTTTTAAGAGAACGTAAGACATCGCTAATCACTACATTAAAGCCGGCCGCGGTGGCCGAGGAGACTGAGGCGCTTCAGTCACGATCTGCGCGGCCACTACGGTCGGGGGTTCGAATCCCCCCTTGGGCATGGATATTTGTGCCGTCCTAGTTCGTAAGTAGTTCATAAGTAGTTTGTAAGTTTAGGGACTGATGACCCCGTAGTTAAGTCCCATAAGCCTTACAAACATTTGAACATTTGAACTACATTAAGATTTCAGTTAATCCATGGTTTCTCAGAAATAATTATATATTTTATAATGGTTTATATCATTTATTACGATACTATTGTCAGAACATCGAATGTTCCACAGCGACATGCATAGCACGGAGCACCACTAATGTATTGATATGCCTTGTCTTAATATTTAATGAATAATGGTAATAACAACGCCTACAAACTTGTAAATATAGAACTTCGGCCAATTATAAGGAGCAAACGTACACATGCTATTGTTACGTGATTTTTCCCTGAGCTGTGCTTAGCCAAAATGCAAAAGTTTGTTGCTCTGACACATGTTTGCAGATCATCTAAGGAATAATGGCTACAACGATTGTGAAATAAGTGATGCGATCTCAGGAAGGAAACACAATAAGACCACTGAAGAGGAAGAAGGAAAGAAACTTGCCTTTTTTGTCGTCCTGTGGTTGTCTTTCGGGCAAAATAAGCCACCTGTTGAAGAGACGAAAATCCGGCAATTACTGAGACCAGTTAAAGACGCAGTAGGTCTCAGAACACCTGGGGTGTACAAGATACCTTGCGAGTGTGGCCACTCTTATGTCGGACAAACAGTACGAACTGTTGAACAACGAAAGAAGGAACATGAAAGGTTTAATCGTTTACGGTACCCAGAAAAATCTGCTTCAGCGGAGCTTGCTTTAGTGAACGGCCATCGCATCAAATTCGATGCTCGCACGAACGGCTTCTGGGACATTATTATTAAAGAAGCCCTCGAAATTAAAACATCTGATAACAACCTTAACAGAGACGGCGACCTGCAGTTCAGCGCGGCGTGGGATCCAGCGATCGCGCAGTTAAAACGGGCGCATCGAACACCGACTCAGAGCATGCCCATATATGGCGATGTCGTGGAGCACCAGTAACGTCACAGTCGGCAGCCAGTGTATATAAGCCCCTACTTGTAGCCACTAGGCAATCAATACCACTTGACAAGAGCCAAGGAGTGCTTGGGCAAAAGCTCGTGGAGATGACGCGAACGGAAACCCGACAACTTTTTATTCAAAGTAACGCCGCGAGACAATGCATTTCTACATACAGTTGCTAGTGATCATACTCCCTGATAGTCGCTTGTAGGCTTCATAAGGCTGAACTCAAATCCCGTAACGGTTGTACTTCCTAGAACTGCAATAAAATACATTAACTCTTCGTCTACGAGGCGCGTCCAGAAAGTAAGTTCCGTTTCAATTTATCTCCGCTGCAGCGCTGCGATTGCAGTTCCGCACATGCGCTGTAGACGATGTGTATCAAGGAGAAGAAAGTCCGCCATTTGGAGATCGCTGTCAGTTACGTACGCTTCGTTGTGCTTGTTTGAAATGTCGGCGTTGATTGAAAATCCCGCCGCCTGTGAAATCAGGTCGGTGATTCGGTTTCTGAATGCGAGGAAAGTGAAACCAAGTGAAATTTATCGGCTAATTTGCGATATTTACGGACCAAATGCGATGAGTGATTCGATGGTGAGAAGACGGGTCCGGACAGTTAAATGGCGGGCGTAGTGATGTGCACGATGAAGAACGAAGTGGGTGTGCCGCGGTGGAGTAGCCGAGCGGTCTAAAGCGTCTCGCTGAGGAGCTCGCGGTTGCTCGCCGTGGAGGTTCGAGTCCTCCCTGGGGCATGGGTGTGTGTGTGTTGTCCTTAGGTTAGTTTACCTAGGTTTAAGTAGTTTGTAAGCTACGGACTGATGACCACGCAGTTTGGTCCGATAGATTTACAAACATCAAAATGTTCAGATGTTGAAGTGGGCGTCCACCTTTGGTTACAGAAGAACTGGTTCACGCGATTGATGACAAGATCCAGGAAAACCGTAGGTGTTCAATTAGTGCTCTCGCTATGGACTTCCCCCTCAAATTTCACGATCAGTGATGCATGAAGATACAGGCGGCAGATTTCTATGAATAAGGTACACAAAAACCTGGTGCCACGCCATGACAAATGCCTGCAAAATTTAGAGTTGTTGAATTTAGAGATGTAGAATTTTGTGCAATAAAAGTTTCTTCTGTATCTGTGTACAATTTCATTTTATTACCAAACGGAACTTACTTTCTGGATGCGCCTCGTATAACTAGAACCGCAGACTGACTTGTGTTCCACAAGGTTGCATCTTAGTGCCACTGTGCTGTGTTTCAGCACGTCGAGTACGCCGTCTAAAAAACGTGACAAGTTTGCAGCTTCCTTTCGCTAAGTGTCGCTCGCTTGAGCAGATGCGGGAGTGAGGACGATTTCCTGTGCGGGGCTAAAGACGCCCCTTCCTGTCGTCAGAAACACGACGTAGAGTGGGACCCGTCCCGCGGGACTGGGCCCGGCTTATCGCGCGTAATGTTCCGTAACGACGGCAATGGCCGCCGTCACCGGCCGATAGCGTCGTCGGACGTCCCTGAAGGCTGGTGAATCGCTCCCTCACCGCGGCCACATCTGCAGTCGGGGACCTTCACGGGATAACGCCGGCTGTATGTCAGATGGCAGACCCGATGGTCGCAAAATGAATGGAACACACCATACGCGCAAAGTTTCCTCCTCTGAAAGCATCACTATTAGCCCAATATCAAATGTTCAAATGTTTATTAAGCTTAAGGGTAACTGCGGGGCATCAGTCAAAAAGTGTTCAAACGTTTGTAATTCTATCGGAACAAACTGCGTGGACATCAGTCCGTAGCTTACGAACTACTTAAAGTAAACTAACGTAAGGAGAAGACACACACTCATGCCCCAGGGAGGACTCGAACCTCCACGGCGAGCAACCGCGCGCTTCGCAGCGATACGCTTTAGACCGCTCGGCTACTCCACCGCGGCCCGGCATCAGTCGCTAAACTTCTAATATAGAGATTGTTTCACTAAGTGTGTTTGCCTCTGTAACTTATAAAATAATAGGTGACGGAAAATTTTATTGCGGTAGGTCAACACAAGAAATGTTACATTTTCTGCGGAGCTATGGACATAGTTTATTGTATCATTTTCCAAAGAGTTACAGCACAAAGATATAATTTTTTAAATGGAACAATAGTTTTTTATCGTTCATTGGATTCGTTGAAACGAGCTGAGTCCGAATCAATTTCAATATCAAATGTTCATATGTTTCTTAAGCTTACGGGTAACTGCGGAGCATCAGTCGCTAAACTTCTAATATACAGGATGTTTCACTAAGTCTGTTTGCCACTATTACTTATAAAATAATAGGTGACGGGAAATTTTAATGCGGTAGGTCAACACAAGAAATGTTACACTTTCTGCGGAGCTATGAACATAGTTTATTGTATCATATTCCAAAGAGTTACATAACAAAGATATATTTTTTTAATGGAACAATAGTTTTTTCTATCGTGCATTGGATTCGTTGAAACCAGCTGCGTCCAAATGAATTTATAAATTGTAACGTCATACTGAATGCCGTAGTTTTAGTCCGTGAACAGCGGAACATTACTGTTTATGTGCTCATATCACATGAAATACGTGTCTTACTGTGATACTATTTAGAATATACATTCAGCTATATCTTTTTATAATGTCTGCAAAATTTCCTGCAGCTACAATTTGTAGTGTAGAAATTATACATTGTAGCGCCATACAGAATACAGTAGTTTACTCCATAAACAGCGGAAAAGTAGTAAGCGAGATACTTTTTTTCTTTCCTCATTTTACTATGGGTGTCAGCGAGAAAAAGTTTAATGAAGTTTTGAAATTATGTTTGAAGTTTGTTGCAAGCCGCTAAGTACTGTCATTCTCATACAGTGTATTTCGAAAGTCTCGCCGCATTATATAACATTTTCTTCCGATTTCTATTGGTTATGACGTAATATTTTTTGAACCATTTGCCGTATGTGATTCTTAAACATGCAGCAATTGTTACCTCACGGTAAGGAATGTGTGTACCAAATTTGGTTGAAATCGGTCCAATGGTTTAGGAGAAAAAGAGCAGCATTGTCGCAAAATGCAGCAGGTTTTCGCTCATCTCATTGTTTATGACGTCATATCTCGTGAACTATATATCGTATGTGATTCTGACACTTACGGCGACCGTTCTCATGGATTGAAGCTTACGTGTACAAAATTTAATAAAGATGGGAACAAATCTGTAGATTTGTATGCAACACGTACAAACATACGGACTCTTTACTTTATACACGGTGTTTCACTAAGTGTGTTTGCCTCTGTAACTTATAAAACAATAGGTGACTGGAAATTTTAATGCAGTAGGTCAACACAAGAATTGTTACACTTTCTGCGGAGCTATGAACATGGTTTATTGTATCATTTTCCAAAGAGTTACAGCACAAAGATATAATTTTTTAAATTGAACAATAGTTTTTTCTATCGTGCATTGGATTCGATGAAACCAGCTGCTAGTTTGGGAGCTACAACCCTTCAAAGTTTCAGGGGCAGATACCACACGCTGTACATAATACATGACTGTGTGGTGGGTGATGGGAAGTTGATTTACATGAAATGTTCAAATGTGTGTCCATGTTCCTCAATGCATAATGCAATGCGCCGTCGAAAGGATCTGCGGACCAGATGTAACATCGCCGGTGTGACGGAGCGACATGTGTCGTCGATGCGCCGTTTTAGATCATCTGGGGATGTGGGCTCAGTGACATAAACACAATCCTTTACATATCCCCACAAAAAGAAATCTACTGGTGTTAAATCGGGCGACCTTCCGGGCCATGAATGAGGACCATGGTGCCCCAACCCCACCACACAGCCATGTATTATGTACAGCGTCTGGTATATGCCCCTGAAACTTTGAAGAGTTGTAGCTCCCAAACTAACAGTGATAGGAATGTAGTTTAAATTGCTTTGGACGCAGCTGGTTTCATCGAATCCAATGCACGATAGAAAAAACTATTGTTCAATTTAAAAAATTATATCTTTGTGCTGTAACTCCTTGGAAAATGATACAATAAACCATGTTCATAGCTCCGCAGAAAGTGTACCATTTCTTGTGTTGACCTACCGAATTAAAATTTCCCGTCACCTATTGTTTATAAGTTACAGAGGCAAACACACTTAGTGAAACACCATGTATAAAGCAAAGAGTCCGTATGTTTGTACGTGTTGCATAAAAATCTACAGATTTGTTCCAATCTTTATTAAATTTTGTACACGTAAGCTTTAATCCATGAGAACGGTCGCCGTAAGTGTCAGAATCACTTACGATATAAAGTTCACGAGATACGGCGTCATGAACAATGAGATGAGCGAAAACCTGCTGTATTTTGCGACAATGCTGCTCATTTTCTCGTAAACCATTGGACCGATTTCAACCAAATATGGTACAACCGTCAGGTAACAATTGCTGCATGGTTAAGAATCACATACGGCACAAGGTTCAAAAGATATTACGTCATAACCAATAGAAATCGCAAAAAAGTGCCATATAATGCGGCGAGACTTTCGAAATACACTGTATGAGTGTGACAGTACTTGGCGACTTTCAACAAACTTTAAACATAATTTCAAACCTTTATTAAACTCGCTGACACCAATAGTAAAATGATGAAAGGAAAAAAAGTTGTTCGCTTACTACTTTTCTGCTGTTTATGGAGTAAAACTACGGTATTCAGTATGGCGCTACAATGTATAATTTCTACACTACAAATTGTAGCTGCAGGAAATTTTACAGAGAGTATACTCACATATAGTTGAATGTATCTTCTAAATTATCACAGTAAGACACGTAGCTCATGTGATAAGAGCATATAAACAGTAATGTTCAGCTGTTCATGAACTAAAACTACGGCATTCAGTATGAGGTTGCAATTTATAATTTCTACACTAGAAATTGTAGCCGCAGGAAATTTTACAAACAGCATACACGCATCTAGTTGAGTGTACCTTCTAAATTGTAACACAATACGACACAAAGTTCATGAGATATGAACACATAAACAGTAACGTTCATTGAAAACCGCCCCATGACGCACCACGTTTTAATCCATTACTTCTTTACTACCGATTGTATTCCCAAGAGATTGTACAGACACGCAGCCCTCATAAAAATGAATACATACCTGAAAAATAGCAGGAATCCTATACATATTATAAATGCGAAATTTTGTATGTTTGTTACCGCATCACGCTAAAACTGCAGCACTGATTTAGATGAAATTTCATATAGAGATTTCTTATGTCTTGGATTAGGATATAGGCTACTTTTCAAAATGTTTATTACAAGTTATTTATTTGAAATATATCCATAGAAATACGTAACGGTTGTAAGAAGCTTCTAATACAACAGCAGAGGAACTACGTAGAGTATGTCATGTTTAGCTGCGAGGGTTAACGCGTCATGATATAGACTTTCATAATTTTGGGCAATGGTTCGTGTCCTGCTATAGTGATATTTTTTTCTTTGTTATTGTTATCTTTTTACTTTCGAATATACAAAAAGATTCTGGGATACTGCCAAAACGGCTTAACTGACATATAATTACATACACAAGAAATCTGAATGTTGGTGTTTATGCCACATTCATTTTCATTTGTTGTAACAAATGAAGGAAGTATGTATATAAATTGAAGACTTTAAATAAAATATGCTCTAAGTACTATGGCAAGAAAAAACATTGACGTTTTGTGTAGAATAGGATCTAGATACCAAGCCCTATTTTGTGTACAAAGCGCGAACTGCCACGAATAAATAGCGAATAATTGCAACGAAAGTAGTAGCAAATGCACTCAACAGATGGCAGGCGGTACGCTGCAGTTAACATATGAAACGTTGTGTGTTCCGGCCATTTCGATTATTTATATCATTCGAACGTTTGCTTTTAGTGCTGGCGACTTTGCTGGTTAGATTTCACTGATTCAATCTTCCTCTGGTGATTTCGTTGGTTTCTTTCCCTGTTATATTTATTGTTTCTTTCATTCGTTTAGTTAGTATTTATAGGTTCAGGATAGTTTCTTTATTCGTTACGTTTGTTGTTTCTTTTGTTGGTTCGCTTTGCATTTGTAGGATCTCAACAGTTCGTTGCTCCGTTACAATTCTTTTTTATTTCGTTACTTTTCTACGTTAGAGCTGTCAGGGGTGCCACCCCACAAGTTGGAGCTAAAGGTGGGTGTGCCTGTTTTATTGATGCTTAACTTGGATGCACCACGATTATGCAATGGAACCAGGTTACGCATCACGGACATGAGAAGGCATATCGTGCAAGCCACCATTATCACCGGTGGAGCCAAGGGAGAGACTGCATTAATACCACGATTTCCCATCATCCCAACAAACTTTCCATTCCGGTTTAAACGGTTACAGTTCCCACTGAAAGTGACCTTCTCGATTACTGTAAACAAGATTCAAGGACAAACATTAAATGTGGCAGTTATTCATCTGGTCACCCCATGTTTCTCGCACGGACAGGTCTACGTAGGCTGCTCCCGTGTATCGAGAGCTAGAAATCTCTACGTATACTCGGAGAGCAAGAAGTCTCGAAACGTCGTTTACAGGGACGTACTGCAATAGATATTTGGCTCTCCATCCGTTCCAAGACAATTATATATTCCGTGCCAACAATGTCGCAAACAGTCATGTAGTTACCTATGCCCTTTCTTGGAACTTTAATATCTGACTATTGAACCGCGGGTAACATCGCGGGGAGCAGCTAGTAAATAAATAAATACCCGGCCAACGCCGGGTTTTCAGCTAGTACTAACTACTTATGAACCAACTTATACTAAAGACATCACAAACATACATACCCGAGGGAGGATACGAACCTCCGAAGCCTGAGGCCGCACGATCCGCAACGTGACGCTCCAGACCGCTCGGCTACTCTCGCGCGGCTATCGCAATATCATGTACATTTGAAACATATACCGGGTCGTCAAAAAGTCAGTTTAATCTTGAAAACTTAATAAATCACGGAATAATGTAGATATAGAAGTAAAAATTGACACACATGCTTGGAGTGACATGGAGTTTTATTTAAAAAAAATAGCGTCAGTGACAGCTATGACTGCTACCGTGACGGGTGAGAAGTAAGCCGATATGTTACAAATTAGCATCATCCCACCTGCTGGAACGTACGATTTTTGTGTAGGATGACGCTCCACCCCATATTGCTAGACGCGTGAAAGATCTCTTGCGCGCGTCGTTTCGTGATGATCGTGTGCTCAGCCGCCACTTTCTACATGCTTGGCCTCCAAGGTCTCCAGACCTCAGTCGGTGCGATAGTTGGCTTTGGGGTTACCTAAAGTCGCAAGTGTATCTTGTTCGACCGACACCTCTAGGGATGCTGAATGACAACATACGACACCAATGCCTCACCATAACTCCTGACATGCTTTACAGTACTGCTCATAACATTATTCCTCGACTACAACTAATATTGAGGAATGATAGTGAACATATTGAGCATTTCCTGTAAAAAACATTATCTTTGCTTTGTCTTAATTTATTATGCTAATTATTGCTTCTCTGATCAGATGAAGCGCCATCTGTCGGGCATATTTTCAAATATTTAACTTTTATTTTTTTGGTTATAATAAAATCCCATGTCATTCCAAGCATATGTGTCAATTTTTACTAATCTACATTATTCCGTGATTTATTAAGTTTTCAAATTTATACTGAATTTTTGATCAACCGGTATGTAAAAAAAAGGTTAAATCGAAAACTACGCAGTATGACCACAAGGTAAGTACTGTTTGGTTGTATAAAACAAACGTGTACAGATACAGAAAAAATATTTGATGACCTCGGGGGTTAATAATGATAACCCTAAACTTTTGTATTTTTCTGTATTTGTTGCGAACAATCATATCCAATAGAATGTTTAGTTTTCTTCAAGTAGTACATGAATCTGCAGAGATATGGCAAATATATTAAAATAAATACTAAAACATGTAATACAAAATATATTACAAAAATAAAATTCATCATATCTCAGAACTTTACAAATGAGAGTTATCATTATTTTCCCCCGAGGTCTTCATTTATTGTACAAAAATCGACAACTGTCGAGCTACAATTCTATATACCTTCCGAAATTTGTCATAACGTGGCCAAGTTTTGCATGTCTTCTTCATAGATGGTTCCCATCTATGTAGTCAACCATGCGGTAAAATGTTCTTTCAGTCCCTCATAATCGGTGAAGTGTTGACCACCAAGGACAGATTTTAGGTGTAAAAACATGAAAGTCGCTAGAACTGAGGTCCGGGCTGTACGGAGGATGATCAAGCACGTCGCAACGAAATTCCCGTAAGAGTTGTTTGCTCACATTCGCCTTGTGAGATCGGGCATTATCTTGGAAGAAAACAACACCTTTTGACAGTAATCTTCGGCACTTGTTCTGTATTGCGTTGCACAATTTCGCAATGGTCTCGCAGTGACCAGTGATATTGATTGTTTGGCCTCGTGGTAAGAAATCACTCAACAAAAGGGTGCACATGACTTTAGAAGTGTCAAGATTTGCGTAATCTTCTCTTGATGAACTGGTGTGAACCAGTTAATCAGTAACTGCAGACGGGCGTCTACTTTGTTCTTCACCATGCACTTGATCACGTCCTTCATTGAACAGTTTAACCCCTTCTAACCGTTGAATCACTCACAGTATTGTGTCCGTAGATCTCTCTGACATAAAGAAACACTACAAGGACACGTCGGCAGCAGCGATCTGAAAATGGCGCACATGTCTTATCTTTAAGTCAGAGTAACTGTCGCGCATGCTCGGAATTGCGATCGTAGCGCTGGCGCGGATAGAAATAGAAACGGAACTTACTTTGTGGACGACCCTCGTATGACTGAGTGTCTCTCTGAGAACTAGTGTATTTGTCTCGATACAACAGTGCGTGTCTAGACTGGTACAGTATTGTGAATATAAAAATTGTTCTTAATGGTTATCTTGTATAAAGGAAATGAATTTCCTGAACGAATCTGCGACCTTCATTGTTTCAATAAGAATAAAAACCGTGTACATTATTAAAATTGTATTTATTGATTGCAACGTTTCCGCATCTACCATCATCAGATCTAGAAACCTCTGAACTTGCAAGGTAAGTTCAGTGTGAATAATAAAATATCTACCTAGTACATAGACTCACCTACCAGGTCGTCAGTTTATTATTGAATGGAATCTACATTAGCAGAGGAGCCCAGATCGCTAGCTTCAAATTGCTTTACTTACACTGGTTTCGACAATTGTTAAGTTGCCTTTTACAAGTCTCTTAACATTTACATATTATATGGTAATATTCCACTACATCTACGTTCTGTCGTTTGGATATGGGTATTTCTATTATTACCGTCGAACCTTACTTTGAATGTTCAGAGGTTTTTACATCTGATGATGGCAGATGCCGAAACGCCATAATCAATAAATACAATTTTAGCGATCTAGACGGTTTTTATCCTTATTGATTGACTGGCTATGATTAAAGTAAGAATAAATATCAAGACTAATCAGTCTGGCAGCGACTTAATTGCGATATGTACCGCCGTGTTAGTGAGCTTTATTATCAGAACAAATCTCTGTAGGGCAATGAATGACAAGTTCGGTTGTAGTACAAAGTAGAAATCATTAATTTAACAATCGTGCAAATTATAAAATTATACCCAGTGGAAATAAATGTTTAAGAGGAGTGTGATATTAAATGTAAATATGATCGTGGTGGCGCAACGACAATATCCAACGGTGGCTAATAGCAACAGAATAGCATGCACGGATCAGCAGAGAATCGAATCGCTTGACAATCATGACATTTGTAAACTGAAAAGAGTAAATGTTTAATTCGAGTACGAGAACAAATATGAATATGCACGTCGGTTAGCAGACAAGACAAGCGATTTTTTTGCTGCAAGGATAACCGTAAGATTGAATTTTAATTTCCCTCACAAATAAATCACTATTCTGTAATTAAGTGGTGTAATTATCAAGTGGTGTATCAAGCACTTACCACGATTGGTAAGAAACAGTTATACCTACCTCAAAAACTAGTTGGTTACGATTGTTGTAACGGAATTCAGAGCGTAACAAACGGGGATACCAAATACACACAAAATGTGTAACAGAAAACAAAAATATGTGCCCAGGCTCGGAGTGCCAATTATAAATAAATTTAATTTCACCCACTTTTTTTCTGTTGACAGCACACTTCGGGTAGTGCATTAACAAATTGTGTATCATATGAGTAATAATAACATCAAAACTTCTGTCACAACATAAGATTTCTCGTTAATAATGCTGGGAAGATTAATCACGCAAAAACAATTGCACATTGCTCACTGTAAAAAATTAGAGTCACCATCTAGGCCACAGATATGTGGGGTGTAGTTATTTTTATCTTTACTCTTTGATAGACGTTTCTAGTGCGAATAATTAATTATTATTTTTGGTCTCCCATTTCTGAGTTCGCCCAATATCATGCCGGGGAAGAGACCTCCTAACGAGGAGACTACCCAGCAGAATTCTGTGCCGCGCAGGCAGCGGCAAAGCAGGCGTTAGGCCACAAAAACCGAATTTCTATTCTTCGTAAAACATTGACCGGCAGGGGATAGTCGACGTCAGTGTCAGAGAGACAGAGAGTGTACTATATTTTATAGAAACCGCTGATTACCGGCCACACAAAGCCGGTATCCTTATGCCGACTAATGAACGGCCGCAGTCATTTATATAAGGAATTTGAATCGAAGCAAGCCCCAATCTTTCACGACGACACTTGCCAAGTGCTACGACCTGGACAGGGACTGTTTATTACTGCAGATCTACTCCGGAAACGGGCATACTCTTCGCCGACTCTCTTGGATAGTGTTGCCGCTGTTTAGACTTCTCATTTCTGTCTACCCTCGGTCTTGTGTTTCTTTGGGTAACTGCTGGGACCAAGTGTTTTAATGCAGCCGCCCGAATTCCCTGTAAAAGAGTGAGGTGGATTCTTTTGTGCCTTCACGGAATGGCTTTTCAGTTAACTTTTAACTATACTAGGATGACCAGACTTCCAAAGTAAAAATACGGGACACATGTGGGTACCGATGCACGTCACACTACATGTTACCTTTACCTGTAGCATTAACGCATGCTTAAATATGCGAATTGATGCACGCATAGTATCGTGGACAAAGCCAGTGTTTTCCCCCCTCTTCCCCTGTTTCCCAAGCTAACGTGTCCTATTCGGTGGTTCTCGTATTTACATTTTCTCAAACTGACTTAGTTTAGAAAATTATTACCGCAACAGAAAAAGAAGTTAATTAAGGAACATGAAAGCAAGAGGACAAGCACCGGAATTACGGGTTTTTGGGACGGGACAAACTGCATACAAGGTAATCTAAGTAACTGAGACATACGAAGTCAGTTGCTATTACAAAAATTAACCAAACACAGCTGGTCGCAGGGGTGGAGTGGCCGAGCGTTCTAAGGCGCCTTGCTGCTGAGCGCGTCCGTTTCTGGCCGTCAGAGTCCTTCCTCGGCCAATGGGTGTTTAGTGTAAGTTAAAGTAATTTGTAAGTCTAGGGACTGATGACCATAGCAGTATGGTCCAATAGGTTAACAGACATTTTAACATTTTGAACAGAACACACCTAGAAGCCAAATAAATGGCATTACTAATGAAATGAAAGAAATACTTTTTCTTTTATAGTTATCAAATGCAGACAAGCAAAAAGAAAAAAAACCAATAATGATTACTTATGTACTTTACGTACTTCTCTGTCAGTTATATTTTGCAGAATGAGTGTGTTTCCGGAGGTCGGCCTTTTCATGTAATAATCACCACAGGAAGTATTGTGAAAATGAGTTCTTATTATATATCCTTCTTTCACAGTTTGCACACTAAATATGTTGTTTCGCAGTCCATAAAATATCTGTTTAGTTTCCACACAATCATTTGCTACAAACATCTTCAGACGCAAATAAGTCGAATAAGAGAGAGCAGTTTTTACCAACTCGCTATACTGTTCTCAGTAAATAAATTTTTTTCTCATATTTTTTTAAAGATGGTTCATTTTCTCAATAATCTTATCACATCATTGTCGTGGCGGAGCGGCCGAGCGCATTGAGGCGCTATGCTTCGATGCGCCAGGACCTTTCTCGTCGGGGGTTCGAATCCCCCCTCGGATATGGATGTTTTTGCTGTCCTTAGTATAAATTAGTTCCTAAGTAGTTTGTTTAGGAAGTGATGACCCTGCAGTTGTCCCATAAGCGTAACAAAAAAAAAAAAAAAAAAAAAAAAAAAAAAAAAAAAAAAAAAAAAAAAAAGGTCGTGCAACATGTTTTCATCAAGCTTAGGTAAATTTTCATTTCTTTACTGAACAGGCTTCCATAGAAGAGTACATTTGAGCTGAGGTTAGTTAAATGCTGCTTTCAGCAAGAAATGGGTAAGGCCATTTTGCAACATGATCAATTAATATCTCGTGGAATGAACTTAAAATGTCCAAGAAATCAGACTATTTTAGCACACTGCCTTCTTGCAATGAATTCATTAAGTTAATCACCGAATTTGTATAGTTGGAAGACATTACTTCAAAAGAACTCAAAATATATGGGACGGTGAGTAAAATACGTGACAAATTATGTTCCGTGTGTGTTTTGTCAGGACAACGGGACACTTTGGCAAAATAAGGGACGATCCCGTAAAATACGAGGCGTCTGGTCACCCTAAACCAGAGGTGGGCACAAATCGGCTCAATGAGGAGCGCTCCGGCTCAGGCCGGAAAAAGAGCAGCGTTCGCGCTCAGCCGGTAGTTATCCTAGTTGCCGCAAGAGGTCTGCATGCTTGCTGGCGCACCTGACAAACGTTCGATACGGCGAGTTATAGTGCGCCGCGACAGACTTAAAGTTGCGAAAGAACGTGATAACTGTGGACATAGTTCGTCCGCTACGACTTCCAAACTCTGCTTCACAAATTCACCGTCACAAAATGGTCGGGAAGTACGGCCTATCAGCAAAGCTATTCTGTAACTAGCAAGAACAGCCGAATCGGAGGATGAGGCATCACTTTCCTGTGTAAGAAATTAACAGAGTTGTCATTTCAAAGGAAAATTGGTTTTATTAAACAAAACACTGTGATTAAGTTACCTCATAAGTAGGTACAGCATTGTAATACATACCTCTACTTCATTCCTCGCTTAGATTATTAAGAAGATAAGTCGCATTTCACCTTCTACACTTCCATACTGGTTGAAGTGATGTGTTCTATACTGGCGTTCTAAATTGTACTTTTTATGTCTAGTATTTTACCACATACCAAACATTTTGCTCCTCCTTAGCTTTCAGTGAACAAGTAAACACACTCCCAACTAGAGTTGAACTGGAAAATAGAACGCCGCTTTACCGCACCGATTTGACTAGCCATTTCAACTCCACAGCGTACTGTACCATAACGTAATATCATAGATTATAACGAAAACCCTCAAGTATAAAATTCGAACTAACATATGGCACTGTTACCGGTGTCGTCTGAAACAAAACAAAAAATCGCTCTTATCTTAAAAGATATTTGCCGGCTCAACTGCACGCGCTGGACGTTTTAGAGAAGAGTTTCCATCAGTGGTGGCTGGTGATAATGTGCTAATGTGCTGCAGCATACTGTAAATATATTACTAAAATTATGCCATTTCTCTTCGAAAGCAAGCGAGAAATCGCTGTAAAATTACATCCTTTCTCTTGGAATGCGATCCAGATATCACAATAAAATTATGTCAATTCCCTTCCAGTAGGTATTACAATGCTAGTAATAAGGATGAAAACGAATTTTGGAGCGCTCTCGCCGCGATAGCTGGAAACCAGTTCCGTGTGCTAAAGTGGGATTCAGCCACGCTGGTACGTGCGCAGAGAGGCGGCGCAGTCGTCTGTTCGCTAGTGCGCATGAGCAGACGTGACACCAGGCCTCGCGACTCACGTGTGCTGAGACCGACTGCAGCACCAGATCAATATTTCTCTCCGCACTGCGTGTAACGGTTGCGGAAGAATAGTATATGACGAATATTGCGGCATACAGAGTCAAATAGCGCGCTGGCTCAGGTGTCTTGCGCGTTGTCTCTCAAACCTACTTGTGTGAGGCTCGTATTCTAATACCTCTGAGTCCAAATTTTTAATTTCTGTAAATAAAACTTCAATCACAAAAAAACATTAGTAATGTATAGCCAACATGCGAGTGAAAATGCGCTTTTCAGCCAAGCAGTTTCATTGGTCACTTGTGTAGAACGCAGATGACATGGTGGCGGTATTGCTAAGCTCCGTTATTTGCATTGTCGGTCACGCTTTTTATTTTAGTATATTTTGTTTCCTGTTTATTTTTGTAATATTGTAGCACACTGGTCAAATTTGGTACGAACCACCACTGGTTTCCAGTATTATGTTTATAAGTTACTTATAAACATAGCATTTTTCAGGAGATACCCCTAGCAGTGGAATCTGTTCATTCGAGTTGGATACTAAAGAGTTTGCACTATTATCTTTATCAGTTATTTTATAACGCACTCAGCCAGGTGCATTTCTGCGTTTAATAATACCATATAGCAAGAGCCCCATAAATAACATATTTTATAGTCATCTAAAATATTAAATCAGATAAAATGCAATTAGGATAAATATTCAATTTATTTTTATCTTCCTTGATATCGATCGGCTATGTGAAAGATATACAAAGTAACTCTAATTATAATATCACTGTAACTAATTAAAATCTGTGACTTTTACTATAAAAGTAATACTCCCATCGTACTCGCTCTCTGTTCTAGTGTTCTGCTCTGTTCTATTGTCTGCTCTGTTCTGATTGTTCTGTTGTCTGAATTATTATATGTTAAAACGAACATTATTAACTATTGATTATTGTTCTTAACTGATTGTACAAAATCCTCAGATATAAAATGGATACTCAGATATGCAGTAATTGCTTTCTGTTCAAATTAATAAATCCCTTTATTTGAAGTTAATTTCAGTCAGTTGTTCAGTTAGTTATTTATTTTTCCAGTCCCTCCATTTAGTGATCATGCTGTTTTCAGGTATAACTAACTATTACGACTTTGGATGGTTCGGTAATTAAACGTGTTAAACTTACGTATCTCGTGTAGCTTGCCATAGTATCTTTGACTGTAATTAAACATTTTGCAATGTTTATTGGCTTAGAACCTGCAATCACTTTTATGTAATGAACAGTTCGAAGTCTGATTAGCCATTAATCTGTATTAATTATTAATTTTCATTCACTAAATTTCCTTCTTTCAAAATTATGCTACACGTGGATAGAATCTTAATATTCCGAATCTCCATCTAATGTCGGCGGATAGTTACGCGGATTACAACCAATTTTGCTACAGCTTATCAACGAGATCAACTACACCGCTGTTTAAGGTAACTATTCGTCGAATTCTGTAGGTTGCTTGCTCTGCAAGATGTTTTAAACAATTAAATGTTTGGCCATTTCACTTCAATCCTTTTTTTTTAAATTAACAGTTCGTCTAAATTGAAGGCTTATTCACTGATTATTATTTTAAAATAGTTCAACAACTTCTGTACGGTCAATTTTTCAAACCTAAATAGTCAGGCAAGCAATTACACTACATGCGGCTGCGCATAACGCCATCTAGTCTTTTCAGCAGGAACCCATTATATTTATATCTGTTTATGCTGAAGCGATAGCTCCTTACTTAACAGTCATATACAACCGCTCTCTCATAGAAGGATCTGTACCAAAAGATTGGAAAGTTGCACAGGTCACACCTATATTCAAGAAAGGCAGTAAGACTAACCCACTAAACTACAGGCCTATTTCATTGACGTCAATTTCCAGCAGGGTTTTGGAACATATCCTGTATTCAAATATTATGAATTATCTCGAACAGAACGATCTAGATTTAGAAAATATCGTTCATGTGAAACACAACTAGCTCTTTATTCACACGAAGTGATGGGTGCTATCGACAAAGGTTCGCAAGTCGATTCCGTATTTCTTGATTTCCAGAAAGCTTTTGACACCGTACCTCACAAACGGCTTTTAATCAAATTGCGTGGTTATGGTATATCGCCCCAAATTTGCGATTGGATAAGGGATTTCTTGTCAGAGAGGACATAGTTCGTAGTAATCGATGGTAAGGCATCGAGTAAAACAGAGGTGATATCGGGCGTTCCACAGGGTAGTGTTATTGGTCCTCTGATATTCCTTATTTACATAAACGATTTAGGGGAATATCTCAGTAGCTCTCTTAGGTTGTTTGCAGATGACGCCGTCATTTACCGTCTAGTAAAATCATCTGAAGATCAAAACCAACTGCAGAACGATCTGAATAAGATATCAGTATGGTGTAAAAATTGACAATTGGCTCTAAATATTGAGAAGTGTGAAGTCGTCCACATGAGTACGAAAAAAATATCCGATAAACTTTGTTTACAACATAAATCAATCAAACGTGAAGGCCGTAAACTCCACAAAATACGTAGGAATTACTATTACTTCAGACCTAAACTGGAAAGAACACGTAGATAATATCGTGGGAAAGGCGAACCAGAGACTACGTTTTATTGGCAGAACCCTTAAAAGATGCAACAGAACTACTAAAGAAACTGTATACACTGCGCTTGTCCGTCCATTTTTGGAGTATTGCAGCCCAGTGTGGGATCCTTATCAGGTGGGTTTGACGGAGGACATCGAAAGAGTCTAAAGAAAGGCAGCTCGTTTCGTATTGTCACGATATAGGGGAGACAGCGTTACGGAAATGATGATCTGGGATGGGAATCACTACAACAACGGCGCTTATCGCTGCGGCGTGGGCTACTTGCGAAACTCCAATCACCAACATTCTCCTCCGATTGCGAAAATATATTGTTGACTCCCACTTACATAGGTAGAAATGATCATCAGAATAAAATACGAGAAATCAGAGCTCGAACAGAGAGATTCAGGTGTTCTTTCTTCCCACTCGCTATTCGAGAATGGAATGGGAGATAAATAGTATAAAGGTGGTTCGATGAACCCTCTGCCAGGCACTTAAATGTGATTTGCAGAGTATCCCACGTAGATGTAGATGTAGAATTACTTGATGGACGCCAGCTGCCCGCGGCTCTGCTCCCGCTCAGGCAGGCGGCTCGCTCATTGCCCACCTCTGCCCTAAACTATACTGGTGTTTGTAGAGAGACGGTCTCGGTGTCCTGTGTTATTAAACTGTGTTGAGGAGCAACATTTTTTGGTATTAGTCACAACACCCACCAAGCACTAAATCTACAGCTGTCGCATGGCTAGTGATAAAGTCCAACGGACGTGCAGTAGGGTATTCCCTGCTTGTCTGGGCTAGACGCGGTACCAGGCGGTCAGCTGCGCCCGTGGAAGCGCAGCAGTGGCGGGAGCCGCATCGGCTCGCTAAATCCCTGGGGAACGGCGGGCGGTAAGCTGGTTCGCCGGCTCTCAGCCGTAATAAACCCGAGGCTTCGAGGGGACTGAACTTGTGAAAAATGCTCTCGGCGTGCCGCTGCCGCGGCTACAGCTGCGGAACTCTATCTCTCAAGCGGCAGCTAGCACAGTCTAACATACACAGTCACGACACTCTCACAGATTTTTGCTATACGCTGCGATAGCAGCGCTCCAAGCGGCCGGCAAGCTACGTTTCTGAATACGATAATTGATGAGTGCGAATAGTATCGTTTAACCCTTTCGTGGTTGTTGGGACATATACGTCCCACTAACTTCGGACCTCATTTGTACCACAAGGTGGCCAGATGCGTAATTCTGCATAGTGCAGCCATATGTTGGTGGCCATTCAGAACGCGGAAAAAAATCGAGGCACTGAAATTCTTACAGTGTAGAAGGCTGTGACTGTTTATATGGGCTGCCGCGTGAATTTTCGCGCCGTAACCATTGTTTATTGTGCCTTGAATCGGTTTTCGTCGTTTTCTCGCTACCGAAAATGTCCGAAGTAAGTATATTTGCTATTTTATGTTTCTTAGGAGTTTTCAAACAACAATTACGCTTCCTAAAACTCATTTTACTTCAAAAGTTTTTTTTTTCAGTAAATGAACAATTAGTGGGACGCATGTGTCCCAGTGACCATTGTGTAGCCCTATAGTGCCTTTATGTTGCGATATTATAGTACTCATATTTCAAAGAAAAACAGTATTCCTGTAAATTATTGCGCTAATAAAACACGGTATGTGGTGTACTATTATCTGAATTTTCTATTATAAAAGCTGCGAGAAAGCTCTCCCTCGCCTTATATATATATATATATATATATATATATATATAGTGCATCACAAATTTTTGAATCATGTACTTGTTTAGACCCTTTGACAGTTAGGATAACTTAAGAAACTATTTTAAAAAGTCTTAGGTAAATCGGTGGCAGAAATGATCAGTGGGACGTATGTGTCCCATCTTTTTTTTTTAGGAAAAATGGAATGTGCTAAAATTTTTTGTATGTGTCCCACCTTTTTTTTAGGAAAAATGGAATGTGCTAAAATTTTTTGAATGTCATATATGTAATCCTGACCCAAATCACACTCTATAACAGCTGATATAACTTAATATATTCTAAAAAATGAGTAAAAACCACGAATGGGTTTAACTGATTTCAGTATTAGGGAACGTATTTAGTGCCTTATACGAGGCGCGTCCAGAAAGTAAGTTCCGTTTGGTAAGAAAATGAAACTGTACACGGATACAGAAGAAATTTTTATTGCACACTTAAACTACTTTTCCACATAACTGCCGAAATTTTGTAGGCACTTGTCATAGCGTGCCACAAGTATTTTTATGCATCCTTCATAGAAGGCTACCGCCTGTGTATTCAACCGTGTGGTAACAGCTTTTTATCATCGTTGAAGTGTTGACCACCAAGGACAGATTTTAGGTGTAAGAAGAGATGAAAGTCGCTAGAAGAGAGGTCCGAGCTGTATGGAGGATGATCAAACAGGTCCCATTGAAATTTCCGTAAGAATTGTTTGGTCACATTCGATGTGTGGGGTGGAAAAAAAATCTTTTGACAGTAATCCTCTTCTTACACCTAAAATCTGTCCTTGGTGGACAACGCTTCAACGATGATGACGAGCTGAAAGAACATGTTACCACATGGTTGAATACACAGGCGGCAACATTCTATGAAAAAGGCACACAAAACCTTGTGCCATGCTATGACAATTGCCTACAAAATTTCGGAAGCTACGTAGAAAAGTAGTACAACAGTTGTAGATTTTTGTACAGACAATATTTTTTTTTGTATCTGTACCCGTTCATTTTATATAACCAAACGGAACTTACTTTCTGGATGCGCCGCGTAAATAGGTAATAATTTAAAAACAGCTTCCCATTTGTCTTTCTTAGGTTTCGTAAGATCCCTGACATGGTACGAAACGGTACATTACACGACAGTTAATTTACAATTACCCTGTAACATACAGGCTTTAAATGAATAATTTCATTAAAAAAAAAAAAAAAAAAAGAATGCCTAGGAAACACAAGGAGACATGGCCTTTAGCAGAGAGATGCCAGTTTCTACGCAGGAACGTTAAGTATTCTTCATTACAATTACAGTAAAATCGGTGAGGGTGGAAAATAGAAAACGTATATAGAATGCAATAAATACAGCATTTAACGTACCAAATCAACCATCACAGCTGTAGCTGAAGGAAAAACTCACAGACGTGGCAATAAAACGATAAAAGCAACCAAACTGTTTTCCAACAACGGAGAACCCAATTCCGCATTTGTTGCTACATCTGAACCACAAACGGCATGAATAATCTAAACATTGTTTTTTTAAAGCTAAAGTAATTACATTTAAAAGAATATGTGTAAAAATGTGACAATCATTAGACTCCATACTGAATTGATACACGTCAAAAACTTCCTGTCATAGTAAGAACAGCCCATAATAGAAATCTATTATACCATTATACTTATATGCAACTTATTTTCAGCGGAATAAGCTGCAAATATATACAAATTCGTAAGTATTTGTTCATGACGGAGTTGTCCTGTATACCATTGAATCATTTAAATGAGGCTGTTTTTATATAAATTTCCGTCTTATGTTTGTCTCTCGATATTTTAATAATGCTTGTAACGCAAAAATTATAGTACGTATTTCGTTAATTACGTACAAAAGCGATTATAAACAAACATCACTACTTCGGCGGCTTGCCCACCGCTAGGAGCGCTAGTGTCGCAGCAACTGTCAGTTGGTAACAACTTTTAGAGCAGTGAGTGTCGTGACTGTATATGGTAGACTGTGCAGCTAGTTCAAGCACTGCGGACGGATTCTGTGGAAGGTCATCGCCCAAATTTAGATATCAGTGCAAAGTACAAGAAAACGGTAAGCGGGACGATGACACTGAGTGATATACATGTTTCTTCTTCTTTTTTTTTTGCGTCCTTCTCCGCAGTTGCAATTATGCAATTGAATCGGTCGGCTGAGAAAGAAACTATCTCACTTTTTCGTACTTTTCAGGACAGACAGAAAACTGTTTTATTGTTAAACTACTTAACGGATTGCATTGAAATTTTCGACATTTTCTGGAACCATACATACTGTGAATGATAATAATTTATATGTATATTAAAAAGTATCTTCGGAAAAAAATTAAAATTTGTAACATAGTTCATTTCCCAAGTCAACGAAGGAATTAGTACTTTTCGTGAGTATAATACATTCAAAGATGCACATTTCTGGATTAAAGCTCAAATTTATTGATAAATTATCTTCAAGTGAACATGAAAACAACTATTTAATACAATTCTAAGATCGGAATAGTTCATATCACAGTCACTTATCACTTAAATTCAGCCATTTCAAAATCTCCTCATAAAAAAATCTCAGCGTGATCTCTATGGATGTATTTCAGGTCAGCTTTTGCCAGATTAAAGGTGTGACTAACACAGCTGTTTATGAAATAAATATAATGTTTCTTGCACTGGGATGTTTGGCAAGGGCAAGTTTTGCATAAAGTCCAAACCTAGTACAACAATGTCATCCCTGCCCATACATTCTTGCTCAGTTATTTTAATGGATTTATAAAACTTCCTACTGCGCCGCTTGTGAATATCCAACTGAAGTTGTGCAGCTCGCTTACTTCTGTCAGACATATGTGGACTTTTCAAACTTAGCCTGAAGTTCTTCACATTTGCCACATACATCAATTTGCGGACGTCCAAAATGAAAATTGTAATTTTCACGAAAATGTTTCCTATGGAAGTCGTAATTCATATTTACTTCTGGGTATTACTTAGCGAACATTTCGTGCAAAGTTTTCAGGTCCAAGCGTGCATCTAAGTATTTCATTTCCTTCCCAGCATAGTGTGAAAGATGTGATTTGCGTATCTATCACATTTATAACATTTTTATGAATTTTGTTTATGCATGGATTTCTTCCATGCATGTCCTTTTGACATTTAGAAAGACGGTATTAAATCACAACACTCCACAATAACCGCAACACCTGACGAAGTTGGCACCAAGTTACTGTTTTGTTGCGCTTTTCACACCTGCATGCTGCAGACGAACGCCATCTAGCATGTAGGTGGTGTAGTACAAGCTCGCCTACAGTAAAACCTGCTGGTGGGACGCGACGTTCGGCGGAGAAAGGAACTATGACTTGATTCCTTTCTACTCAGCGCGTTCAAAATCGACCTCATGTTATTCCCACAGGAAGAAGCCAAACATAGTTCCGTCCATCACAGTTAGGCGTGTCTTGGTCTGTTTACTACATTTATGTAAAAACGTGAAAATCGCCAAAAAGTGACTTAGTTTCTCTTTCCACGGACCGATTCAATTTTTATACTTTAGCTCACCGTCTTATGCAACTGAAAAATTAGTCTAATTTATACCAGATGCTTTTCAGTTTGTTTCAAATCATCTCCAGTAGTCAACTGTACAAGACATTTTTTGTTTTATATTTTTGTGGTTTCTACTTAAATGCTGTGGGTTTTTATGTTCTGAATATAAGTAACTACACAGATTACGCAGGGTTTTGTTGCGCTCTTCGTATGTGTTTCGTAGCACTCAGTATTCCTACTTGTGCTGTCACTTTGTTTTCAATTAAACTTGTTTACGGAAGTTGCCAAAAACTCCTCATTTTTGTAGCCTGACGGGATTAGTGTGTCGTATGTTTCGTTTTTATTTATCGTCTGTATGTGTGTTAACTTGCTATTAAGTTCTTTGGCTCACAACATGATAAGTGTTCATGTTTTCTTAATGTTAAAATAGATGTCTGCTAGGAATCTGTGTGTGACGTTCTGACTGTGTAATGCGTCTGTGTTTTTATAAATGTCATTTTAGTTTAACTAGTGAAGGTGTGTTTGTCTGCCGTTGTGTGTGTGTTTCATTATACACAATGTAATTGGCACAAGATAAGCCCATTTCCACCCCACCCTTTGTTCTGTTTTGTAACTCCTGTGTAACATCTATCAAGCAAATAATCCGATGACGCCATACTGAAGAGCGAAACGCATGACTGAAGAATAAAACAACTTTTTGCAACCAATACGGCTATTACGCAAAATATATTTGCTAGTACTAAATTTTACGTAGGGATTATTTTCATTTAAGCCATTCTAATGTACGTCGGATGTCCTCCAAACTACTCAATAACTTGAATAAGTTTAAATATGTTTATTCAAGTAAAAGATATATACACTGAAAGTGGTCCTATACATATATTGCCACGAGACCCCACGTAAACAGACTGCAGAGTGGAGACGGAAAGATATCCACTACGTTAACGTGCAGAAGAAGAGCACATTACTTTAGCCAAAGGCCGATGAAGCCGACGCCGACGAAGGCGAATTTGGTGAGCGGAAGGACGGGTTGTAGAGGAGGAAGGAGACCCGAAAAAAAAAAAGAAACGAAAAAAAGAGGAAAAAAAGTGGTGCTGGGGACAGCCTCACCGACTGCGGTGCTGCAGTTCGTAAGTTCAATCCCGCTCACCGGCAAAAATTTATTTTTTTGAAATTAATAATTCCTGAATGTTCTACATCTTTCTTATGTTCACTTGTAAATTCTACTTGTTTCTTATGTTAGCTGTTATTCTAATTTCTGGTACATTCTGTCTGTATATAAATAGCAGAGCACTCTGCCCGAGAGGCAGTCAGTGCTGCGTGTATGTTAAGTTCGTAATAAACCTGCTTTCAGTATAAATGCTGTGTTCAGTTGCCTTCGAGGTGAAGACTGCTTCCATTCCTAAGCGACAATGTAAGCAATACATTGGAAATCAAACTTTTAAAATAATCAAAACATTATTTCACTGCGTTATGAGAACGAGTAATCAGTGACGATGCTCAGATACTAAGTCCATTTCCTGATCACACAACACGAAATAATCGTCACTTAAAATACGGACAAACGTAATGTAACATTGGATATCACAGACATCTCACGTGATGGACAAACCTATTTCTTTCATATCTGATCCCAGCAGTTGGAGGACTTCCTCAGAATGTGGCGTATGTTCCACGAAAAGCTGCATAACTCATAAGTCATTCACATTGAATGCCGCTGTTCCTCTTGCAGCACTGATGGTCACTTCTTTATGTAAATGCGTTTGAATGTTGAATCTCAGAGGTTGTATGAAAAATTCTTTCCAGTACCACCAGTTCCACAACGTAGTACATCAACGTTATCAGTGTCGTCAATTTTTTTTCTTTTTTTGTGAAAATCTGGAACAAACTCTTTTCATCGTAATTACTCTTTGTGATCGTATTGTGGATGTCCATATCACGCTGCTCATCTTCTACCAGATATTGTTCAAAAGCTTAAAATTGCTCTGAACTTGATAAATTTCTCTTGAAATTGTTTTTGTTCGAAGAAAATTCAATTATAAAGTGTTGATGTAAGTTAATGTTTCAAATACTTTTGTTGCTCTATTAATGCGTAATAGTGGATTGAAGTTTCGTTCATCAAGTTTTCGAAACTGTTGCTCGTTGTACGATATGTGTCAGAAGCAGCGATTTTCAACTGCGAATATTTCGTGACTGTAAGGTGTAGAATAATTTCGAAATATAGCAAGCTATAGTGGGTACTCTTGGTCACTGAAAATTAAGGCATATAGCTGTATCGACAAAGAAGGTACAGGAGAAAGTGGAAGGGGGGTGGGGTTGTAGAGAGAAGCCTTAGTGAAAGAGATGGTACGGCTGTTTCCATTCGACTTGGCGTAGGACGGCTGGTTGGCAAAATTCATGAATAGTTCGCACTAGTTTACTACACAAGATCTCTTTTCTAGATGAACCGTAATTCACTCTAAATTATCCCAATAAACCATATTTGCCATCCGTCCTCCCCAGAACTTCAGTGCAATCATTTATGACAGTCTACATTTTCACTCTCATTATCTAGAACGTGATTGGTTGCCGGCTGATCTGAGTACATTCTCAAGTTCTCCTAGAGATTGGAAAAGTCACATGTAACAAACACTAAAATTAGTTTTGATTAGTATTTTCATAATTCAATTTGATATGTACATACCACGTCAGTGCCATCTTCAAAATTCAAGAGATCGTATCAAATTTACAGAAACAATTATTATTCTCCATAAAGCCAGGCATCAACTAACAGTATATTCGTGTACTATCTAATCAGGAATGATTCTGGCGGGATGCCCTTCATACCATAATTATTTTATAACATGGTATGTAACAAAACGAAAACTTAAAAAAAGAAGTGTAATGTCAAAACGAAAACATTTTATACATTATTAAGCAAAAAAATAAATAAATAATTTTTTCTAATAATCACATCATGTATGACGTCTGCTTCTAGACGTAAGTCTACTTGCGGCATATTGCTGTAACATAGTATTCAAAGGTGTTGTTTACAATAAAAATTGAGACATAAATAAACTAACAAAACAAAAATATATCTACAGTAATTTTTGTTTAGGGTCTCAAAGGTGTTTCAGAAGGTGTATGAAGGGGTGGAGGGGTATGGGGAAGGTAGGAGGGGTGGGTGGAAGCTTGGAGGCTAGTACTGACAAGTATCGCCATAACTACCTGTTTGCCATTAATGACAATACATATCTAAACAGCCTTACCAATCTATAAGAGCGTTCCGAACTTTATTACAGTACCATACATGAAACATTGGCTGTTTTAAATAGTGTACGTAAGTAGTAAAAATTTTGCCGTTTACAAACTACCCAGGATACTGAAAATTTTTCCAGTTGTTGTGTGTATGCAAGGTATAACACTCATTTTAATACGCAGATATCTCCTTCAAAATGTTCAAATGTTTGTATAGCTTATGGGACTTAACTACGGGGTCATCAGTCCCTAAACTTACAAACTACTTATGAAGCAACTAAGACTAAGGACGGCACAAATATCCATGCCCAAGGGGGGATTCGAAACCCCGACCGTAGTGGCCGTGCAGACCGTGACTGGGGCGCCTCAGTCCCCTCGGCCACCGCGGCCGGTAGGTATCTCCTTGCTGCCGTCGTCAGTAACGTCCCGAATGCGTGATATCCTGTAGACTGCGCACTACGTTCACTGTACTCATTTCGTCTGCAATATGAGACTCTGCTGTATGATGAAATTTGCATAATTAATGAACGAACGCACGTAATCCATCTACGGTGCACATGAAATGCCTCAACTAATTTCTACGGCAAGAGAAAAAAGAAAGAATATTTGCTTTTTCCCACACCAGGGGCAAGAGGAGTGCCCCGACTCTATCCGCTTCTCCTCAGCTGTGGTTCTCGTAGGCGGTCGGCGGAGAACTGGCGTCGTGTTGCACTGCGCCTCCCCCCCACCCCTAAATAGTCGGCGCGCAGTGATACATGGCACTCTCGAACTGGTCTCACTTCGTGACTGTGCGGAGGAAAATAATCCCGGTGTAGTGCGCTCTCTGGCGGTGCTCGTTGCGTCCTCTGGTGACTCCGGAATCGCCGCTGTGGGGCGCCTCACTGTTATGCATCCATGTGTACCCTGGTAGTTCGCTCATCAGTCGAACCACCGGTACATGACAAATACAGTGTAAATATTATTTCTGTAGTGACATTACACTCATCTGTGTCGTTGGAAGGTTATTGCACTAAGGAGCTATTTCAGAGCCTAACTCTGAAATAGTTGTACAGTTCTCTGTATATGATGCTTCTTGTGCGTTTACTTTAATTAAAAGGATAGTAGTAATTTAAAAAATCAAAAGCTTACCCTCGATTATTTACTACGAATACTCATACATATCACTCAGTTTCATCGCTCAGCACGTGGATCAATATTCGCTGTAGCTTCCTAACAAAATAATCGTTTATGACGACTGCATATAGGGTTTTGTGCACAACTACCACAACATTATAATATTAACAAATTTTCAGCTTGGTGATACGAAACAAAATATTTATATAAAATATCGCATATCGATTTGGTTCAGTGACTGAACATCGTCAGTACAGTTTCCAGTTCTCAGGACTCGAAAGTCACTGATGATGTTCAATCACTGAACCAAATCGATAATCGAAATTTTGAACACCTTATATCATATGACCAAGCTGAGAATTTGCTATTTTTGTAACACTGCCGCGCCTGACCGAGCTAGCTACAATGAGGCATCGACTTGGGTGCTTTCTCTCCGCGGGTCTGCTGCAGCTATCGGCAGAGAAGCCCGCCCCTGGGGAGCGCTTATCTCGCGTTGAGTTCGGTAATGACCGAGGCGTCCCGTCGTCGGCTACCGATTGCGCCCACAGGCGATTTCTCAAAGGCGATAGGTGCTTCCAGACTCAAGCAGAGCGTCACGCCGAGAAAGATCATCGCAAAAAGTGAGGAAGAGATACTTTTTGTCTTTTTTACTGACGAGGAGAACCCACACTCTGGAACTTGTAATATTGCGATAGTAGAAGAAGTTTTGCAGCACCAAATATGCGTATTAACGGGTCTGATTTACCTTTTTGTGCAGTCGGTGTTGTCAGCGTCGTAAGTTTTAATCATCAGTTTACGCTCGGAATTTCAACTATTGACTTCATTTAAAGTCCATCAATCAATCGAAATTTCTCGTTCAGTGATTGGTTGAAAATAAATACAAACAGTGATTAGCTTTCAAACAATGGCAGATGTTACAATAATTACAAACTATGGTAATCAAGTTTATAACTGATATGTTATAAAATTTCATTTGAAAGTAACCGGGTCCTGTCACGGTCGCCAATTGTCTATGTAATATTGCGTATTCTTTCTACCGATCAGGTGTTTGAGTAGTAGTTACTGTTCGTAGCCGCTATTAAAGTTCACTAACGGTACAATAACACAAGAAAGTAATTTGGTGGATCTGACACATTTAGGTAACTATATAGATAGAAGACTCAAAAAAGGAAGCGGAACCTGACTTTAAAGTTTAGCAGCAGTAGTAATTTGGAATGAAAGCAACACCTGAGCACAATATTACACAAAGAAACTATCAGATTCCGCGATGACCTTTCTTACCATGATGATTATGTTGACTGGATGTAGCAGATGAAGCTGTAAAACCTCTTGCTGCATTGTGTAAAATGATGCTTGGTTGGCAAGGAGCAGATTGTACTCACTGAATGACCGTTTAAAAAAATGTTTACTGTCATGACAAAAGACTCTTTAAATCGATCGGATTTCGTTTAATTCCGAAGATTTCTTTGCAGGCATTACTAGAAAGTCACATTCATGAAAATTACAAGTAATGAGATCTCGAAGTACATCTAGTAAATTATATATACAAGTCCAACAATGGGTCCAAGCATCAGATTACATAATCAAGATTACTGCTGGAAAAATAGAAAGACTTCATGAATTATTAAAGGTGGTGCATTTGAAATAAGTAAAAGATTTATACGTAACTAATTATATTTTCGCCATGCTTCATAAGAAAAACGATCTCACACACACTTACATTTAATAATAAAGAAGTCCCTGACGTGCGACTGTTCTCAATGAGGTAGGAAAGATGAAAGACCAAGTGCACAAAATGCGTTCTGGGCAGTTCGAAAAAGATAGATGAACATCAAAAATATAAGACGAACGTAATTAGCTGCCAGAGAAAGTTGTGGTCAGCGATAAGCATCGTAAATACATTATTTATCGAATGAAAATTTTTAATGTAATACTGCAAACTCAATGACAGCCCCGAAATTTCGCAAGGTGAAAAACGGATCGAAATGAAGAGAAACGTGTTTAGACTTAAGTGCCAATGGCCAATATTTTCTGAGAAAAGAACAATGAAAGTGGAAAAAAAGCTTAGGCACTCTGTTGTCTATCTATGTAGGACACTGCGTGTCTAGAGCGTTTGAAGTGCAGTGCATTTCGGTCGTAGGTTCAGAATCAACGCTGGTTATTGTCACATGACGTTCTGCCTTCATTGAACTGTCGCACTCCCTAATGGCCATTGGACAGATCCATGACACCAACTCCACATGTCCACTGACCAGGCGATGAGTTTCTATCGTTGAAACACCACGCAAAGTGGCGATGATATATAGTTACCCGCTGTTTGTGTATTGAGAATGTCGTCATTTTAAGTATCAGTAAATAGTCCTATATTTGCTACCTCTTTAGTTGTATGTGCCAAACGATTTGTAACAGTACGGACCCTTAAGTCAACTATGTCCTTGATCGTTAAACACACTGGAATTCCCTTCACTGAAAATAGGTGTTAAAATGTTATTTAATCTTGTTTTAACAGAGTCGGAATTACCTCGCCAATGTTAAATGTGCTAACATTACCTACTTTTTCCTCTGGAACTATTGTATATAGAACTTTGAAATTTTGGAAGCTATTTTCAGCATATATCGTTAGCTCACATTTGCTGATGCAATATTTATGAATTTATTAAATTCCTGCCATTTTGATAGAAAAAAATTAACGTAAATTTCCCTCGTTCAGACAATAAGCCAGTTTTATCTTCATTCTAGTTCTGTGGCCTCTTTTAACTTTTTTATAGCAACTCTGAAAATTCGAATGTTATTTAGTGCTATATCAAATAAAGTAAATGTAACACTAAAAATGTCAAATGCTAAAAAATATGATTAAAGTAATTTATTCACGAATTCCTCTTACTCTGTTATTAAAAGTGTCAATGTAATCAGGGTCATCATTATCTTCTTCTTCAACCAGAAGATTTCTTCTTCTTGCTGACCTTGCTGTCCTTGCTATTTTTATTTTTCCATTAAATTCTCCTGCATACTGAGCTTCCCTTAGTAAGATAGTGTTGAAACCAGGAACAATGCTGGGGCTTTCCATATGACCATCAGTGAATGAAATAACAGAAGCAATACTTCCCATATCAAAGTTCTTATGGCAAAAAGTACTTCTTAGTTACACGAGTCCATATGAAGTTGTTGAACGGTTCGTTTTGATTCCGGGTACTACCATGAAAACCAACTGATCGATCAAAGATTCTATAACTGAAGAGCAACAAAATCCACAGCCTTCTATAACTCAACGTGTCGGAAAAGTGAAGATTTAAATTTGTGAACGTCGCAAGTTGTGTAATTTTCCAGGGCTCAGAGACAATTTTGAAAAATGAAATAAAAAGACTTCTTATTAAAATGTCTTAATAAATTTTGCACCATTTTAGGCAGAAACCTTCCAATTACTGTATAAGCTAAAAAACTGAAAATAAAAAAAACTGCGGGGTCAGTCCCTAAACGTATAAACTACTAATGAACTACCTTATACTAAAGACGACACAAATATCCGAGCCCGAGGGGAGATTCGGACCCCCGACCGTAGTGGCCGTGCAGACTGTGACTGGCGCGCCTCAGACCGCTCGGCCACCGCGGCAGCACGGCATTCCAACACCCCTTAATGGACAATAACTAATAGGTGTACATGTAAAGGCTAGTATTTAAATTTTTGAATTGACTTTTCAAATTACATGAAAACCAGTGTGTACCTACCAATGAAACATTCCAAAAATAAAAGCGCTAAGCACCATGAGCAACGTACGCAAGCAAATGTACCACAGTGACTCTTTTGTTTCTATGAACATCATTGACTAAACTTCGTTGTGTTTATAATTTTGTGTAAAATACCGTACATATAATTATTTTCTCAAATACTTGGGATCCAAAACTGATTATTTAACATTACAATGTAAGAAATTCCACTGTATTTAAGGGAGAAAAATTAAGAAAAAGAATAAATAAAAAGAATTATCGGCATCGAGTTGACTGACTGAAAAGGCTGCAGTGAGTTCTCTAATCCACTCAACTTTACACGAACTAGAAACACCACTACATCTGTAGCTTGATAACGGAACGCGTAATCTTGTTCAACGTTTTTTTCTTCGAAAGTATTGAGTATTGGAACTTAGGTCAAAGCACACGTTCATTTATTTTCACCCTTCATTTACTGTGCGAAATTTGGTGTGAGACATTGAGTTCCATAGCACAGGTTCTCCTCGGGAGAATTAAATTCGTGCCGCAGTTTTCATAAAGGGCGTTGGTAACCTCCAGTGGCGCCGCGTAATTGCTGATTCAGTGAACCCCCGGAAAAAAGCTTGCCGCGAAAAAAAGTTAATAAATAATTGTTCTATCAGATAATTTTATAAGCACATTCAACGTATTGTATCGCATGACAAACGTTTTACGTCTTCAGGTAAAACTTCCGGGCTGATAGGCCGTGGTTCAGGTATAAAACTTCCTCCCGACGTTACGTCTCCAACTGCGGGAGATATCTTCCAGGGTCTTCCGGTAACTGCCTCTGTGGTCTGAGGGGCTCTCGCATTTGTAGAGGCCATAGGGGGGCACCACCATACATCATTTGAGGTTGACTGTGTGGCTATCTTTGGATGACGTCATCATTCTCGATTAAAAGTAATCGATTGTCATCTTGTTGGTGCAATGTCGACATTCATATTTTATCTAACTTCAGACCTTCTTCTTTTCTATTAAAATTATTTAGGTGTTTGTGAATCTCTATTGCTTCTATATACATGCGTACATGGCAATGTGATGTTGTAGCTAAAACGCTCGTTTCATTAAATTTTATTTAATGGTTCCCATGTTGAAAAACATGTTTTTCCTTGTGGCCCAGACGACAGTTCCTTTTATGTTCAGTTAAGCGGGTGTTGATGCTTCTTTTAGTTGTTTCAATATATACTTGAGCATAGCTTCAAGGAATTTTGTATAGCCGGCCGCGGTGGCCGAGGGGACTGAGGCGCTCCAGTCACGGTCTGCACGGCCACTACGGTCGGGGGTTCGAATCCCCCCTCGGGCATGGATATTTGTGCCGTCCTAGTTCGTAAGTAGTTCATAAGTAGTTTGTAAGTTTAGGTACTAATGACCCCGTAGTTAAGTCCCATTAGCTATACAAACATTAGAACATTTTTTTGAATTTTGTATACCCCAGGTGTTGCTAGGGTGTGACGAGCGTCTTTTGTTGATCTCAAGTATTCTCTTACCTTCTTGGTGGGTCTGTAGATCGTCTCGACACCATTTTTGTCCAATACTTTCCCGATTCGATCAGTAATTCTGCTAATGTACGGAAGGAAAACTTTTCCAGATGGTAGCCGTTGTTGCGGGGAACTTCTGGATTCTTCTCTTCTTCGATGGAGAGCTCGATCAATTTCCTTGCCACCATATCCATTTTTTTTTTCCGAAGGACGACCGTAGGGGATTTAGTTCAACCTCCAAGTAAACTAGCTCACAGATTTTGATAGCTCTCTCCTCCGAGGTTTAAATGATACCTCTTTTTTGCCTCGTATGATGGTTTGTTTCCTTGTGGAGGTATCGATGATTTTGTGTGTCCTTTCTGTATACCTTATGGCCCAGAGTCCCGTCCTCCCATTTAATTACCGATACATCCAGGAAGTTAAGTTGGCAACTTCTCTCTTTCTCTAACAAAAACAAAGGGTTGATAATGACACTCAGTCTGGCTTCACAAAAACACTCGTCGATCGAAGTGGTATGTGTCATTATGGCCCCGGTGTAACGGAGAGCTGCCTCCTCCGCAACTTCAGAGCCTTTCGGTGCATGAGACAACTCGCAGCACGACACAGAGCTGCAATTAACGGGGGATTACTTGCATCACTAATGGCTTTAACAAGCTCAGTCTGCAACAAAGAACTGCAGGGCTCTAGGAACGCGACTAAAATACGGTATCATCCAGATAGTATCTCTATCCGTGTGGAAGAGATGCAGTATTATAACCTTAGCGACCTCCGTGTACTGAAGAGGGCACATAAAACATCAGGAATTGATGTTATTATAAACAGGGCACGATTGAACAACCACTAACCATCTGTTAAACTACTGAAAGTAGATACTGACAGCGACGACCACCCTGAGGAACAAGTCCTGTGAAGTTGGCACCCCTTTTTTGGAAAATGTACATTTTTTCAGAGTTCTAGACAGATATGCAATAGTTCTGGAGTTCTCTGTACAAAATTTAAATAGTTCTGCAAAATTCCGCCGAAAAAATACGAAAAATTACCGCAAAATTTAGTTTTTCAAAATAATTTTTTGCCTAATTATACAAATATAGTTCTGATCACAGTTCTAAATAGCTCTCAAAGAGTTCTACAGGAAATCCTAATGACATTTTTCTGTGCAGATTATACTTCATGAGATAATTGCAATAATGGGGAATCCATTTACACGCTACTGTGAAGTTGGCACCCCTTTTCTCAAAAATGTGCATTTTTTTCAGAGTTCTAGGCAGATATGTAATAGTTCTGGAGTTCTCTGTACAAAATTTAAATAGTTCTGCACTAATTCGCGAAAAAATTACAAAAAAATTATAACAAATTTTAGTTTTTTCGAAATAATTATTTGCCTATAAGCGTAAACATATTTCTGATCACAGTTCTGAATAGCTCTCAAAGAGTTCTGCAGAAAATCCTAATGATATTTTTTTGCCCAGATAATAGTTCATGAGCTAATTGCGTAAATGATGGACATAAACTACACAAAATTGCGCCATAGTCGTGTGAAGTTGGCACCCCTTTTTTTCAAAAATGTAAATTTTTTTCAGAGTTCTAGACAGATACGCAATAGTTCTAGAGTTCTTTGTCCAAAATTTAAATAGTTCTACAGAATTTCGTGAAATATCGCAATTCTGAATAGTGGGAGAGCTGTGAAGTTGGCACCCCTTTTTTCAAAAATGTATATTTTTTTCAGAGTTCTAAACAGATATGCAATAGTTCTGGAGTTCTCTGTACAAAATTTAAATAGTTCTGTAGAATTTCGCCGAAAAAATAGTAAAAATTACCACAAACTTAAGTTTTTTTAGTTTTTTTAAATAATTATTTGCCTATTAGAGCAAACATAGTTCTGATCACAGTTCTAAATAGCTGTCAAAGAGTTCTACAGGAAATCCTAATAGCATTTTTCTGTGCAGATTATACTTTATGAGATAATTACGATAATGGAGTATCCATTCACATGCTACTGTGGAATTTGCACCAGTGTTTTTCAAAAAATTAAGACTTTTTTCCACAGTTCTAGGGACATGTGCAATAGTTCTTGTTTACGATAAGCAGGAATCACTCAGACGTAAAAACAACAAATTGAATGTGCAGCGGATAGAATATCTGTCAAGACCTAAGAAAAATGTATATTTCTCGAATAAGGGGCACAAATAAGACAGCTTATCAGATATTCAAAATTGTGAACATAATTTTTTTTTCGCTCAATTACATAGAAAGATTCACATGAACTCTAGAACTATAGTATATGTACACAGAACCCCAAAAAACAATGTGTATTTCTCGAAAAAAAAAAAAATGGTGCCAATTTACAGTAACGTGATCAGAACTATGTTTACGCTTATAGGCAAATAATTATTTCGAAAAAACTAAAATTTGTTATAATTTTTTTGTAATTTTTTCGCGAATTAGTGCAGAACTATTTAAATTTTGTACAGAGAACTCCAGAACTATTGCATATCTGCCTAGAACTCTGAAAAAAATGCACATTTTTGAGAAAAGGGGTGCCAACTTCACAGTAGCGTGTAAATGGATTCCCCATTATTGCAATTATCTCATGAAGTATAATCTGCACAGAAAAATGTCATTAGGATTTCCTGTAGAACTCTTTGAGAGCTATTTAGAACTGTGATCAGAACTATGTTTATATAATTAGGCAAAAAATTATTTTGAAAAAACTAAATTTTGCGGTAATTTTTCGTATTTTTTCGGCGGAATTTTGCAGAACTATTTAAATTTTGTACAGAGAACCCCAGAACTATTGCATATCTGTCTATAACTCTGAAAAAAATGTACATTTTCCAAAAAAGGGGTGCCAACTTCACAGGACTTGAGGAACACGGGGTTGGCGAGGGCAACGGGAGGTCTTCGTGCCACGATGGCATACGCTGTGAGGGCGGCGGCATTGGCAGGACTGTTGTAGAGATGGACACCCTGGTCTGGGGGAGGGGCCTGCTGACCACTCCCGCTCACCTGGCGCTTTTGTAGTGGAGCGAAGGCTGCGGCCGTTAGTGGCGTGTGGCAGCGCGATGCACATCTGCGGGGGGCTCCAATTACCGGCAGACACTGCTGTCCCCGGCACATATTCCACAGCCATTGGAACAAGGTGCTGGAATAACAACAACACACAATATATAAGTAAATGGTTCTAGATGGACTTATAGGGAGAAAGACATTTTTCCTAATAGTAATATCAATACACCCTCTCCCTTCATGCTCCAATAATCAAAAGCACCAGGGTGCTCCATTTACACGTCATCCAATAGTATGGCTAACTGAAGGCCACGCATCTCACCTGCGCTGGCCACGGTCTTCATCAACAGGCATGGCCAGGAGAAGATCAAGAACAGGTATATTAGTGGCCCTGAAGTCGAACTATAAGGGAATTCGTCAACCCCACAGAGAGCCCATACATCACGGCACGATATTGAGGCATCAATGATGTAGACGAATTTTTCCCAGTGCACAACCGCGATTATTGGAAGCTGTTGTAATCTTCTCGTTCTGAAAAAAAAATAAAAAAAAAATGTTAAAGCAAATTTGGCCACTGATTCGCTATGGCAATCAACGTTTTGCGTGTGTTAGCACCACCTGCGCTACTTCATGCCGCGGAGATAGGGGTGGTGGCAGTGGTGCTGACATGCTTGCAAAGTCACTGACTGAAGAAAAAATGAACGAACAGTGTATAAGAGTGTTCCTCGATGAGCTGCTTCAGCATATCGGCGATAATTGTATCCAGCTCATTGAGGTCATGAATAATTGGCTGGTGTGGTTGCGGAAAGAGGTTCCTGGGGAGACGGTGGTGTAGCGCGTGACTACTGCTCCTTAGACCTCGGATCATCAGCCATCACCTCAGCCGGCCGCGGTTGCCGAGGAGACTGAGGCGCTCCAGTCACGGTCTGCACGGCCACTACGGTCGGGGGTTCGAATCCCCCCTCGGGCATGGATAATTGTGCCGTCCTTAGGATAAGCTAGTTGAGAAGTAGTTTGTAAGTTTAGGGACTGATGACCCTGTAGTTAAGTCCCATAAGCTATACAAACATTTGAACATCATTCTCCCCATCACCTCAAGCATGTATTGGAAGAACAATGAAACAGAAAAACTTGTTCTTCCAAGTTTTCTTATGCTTGAAAATTATATATATATATATATATATATATATATATATATATATATATATATATAAGAGCCTGCAGGACTACTGAGCCATGCCACCATTATAACCGCATAATTACAAAAGTCTTACAAACCACTTATGAACTAGGTTATACTAAAGACGGCACAAACATATATGCCTCAGTGGGGTATTCGAACCCCCGACCGCTGCGGCCGTGCAGACCGTGACTGACACGCCGCTGCTTGGCCACTGCGGCCGGCGAGTAATTGCCGGTAGTGATTTTGGGAAATCAGTAAATAGCGGATTTCGTCACTTTCTTTTGTAATGATGCTTTCTTGTGTTGTCTTATGCTAACCATTACTGCCGTTAAATCCTGATGCCGGAATATTTCTCTCAACGTAGCTCTCCTCAAAATTAATATTAATTGCAATATTTCACATTTTCTTATATTTGAATAGCAGTACCTTACTTTAACCGTGACGACGACACCAACGAAGGAATCATTACAACTTCCCCTCTCTTCTTCACACACACCTCCACTCCTTTCAGCCACCTGTCTCTCGGTCTTCCTTTTGGTCTCTTTCCTTCCAGTATCATCTCGTGTATGCTGCTGGGTATCCCCTCCTCTTGTAATGGTTCCACCTGCATCTTCTCATTTCTTAATCTTTCTAATGTGGGGATGGTTCCTTTAAAAACACACGACTACCTTCCTTCCACATATTTTCACAAAAAACTAAAAACTAAAAATAAAAAAATTTGAAACCTGAGAGTAAGTACCTTCTCTAATGATCCCGGTGTCAACGGGACATTTAATCGCAGTCTTACATCGTTTTTGAGTATCCCACATTGATTTCTAATTTTATGTGACGGAAAGATGCTTTGACTGTTATCACGGTCGACTTTAAGCAAACGCCAATGCTCTTGGTCATTAAGTACAGGCCTTCAGCCACTGTATTGTCAGTTGTCAGAGACACTGCCCGAAATCTGGTTTTCTCCGTACAGTCTACACATTGTCGATCTCGGAAAATTGAATACCATAACGATGTCCGAAATGTTGTCTCCCATGGGTCTAACTAACTTCCAACCCGCGGATAAAATTATTAATTGCCATCGTCTGCCCATTATCATGTTAGAAACCTTTTCATATTAAACTGTGGGATAGACATGACAGTTGTACGAACAAAACGCCATTTATTCTTTGACAATGAAATAGAGGCAGGACAAGGTTTATGCAACACACTTACTTATTAATTACACGTTTGTCAAATTTAGGTAATCAATAACATTCAATATAAACAACAATTTAGGGATGACTTGAAATAAACCAACTCACGATAGAATATTTCTTAATTAAATAAAACTAACTTTGAAGGAAATGACAGTAAGGAGTGCTACTAACCTGCAAACACGGCGGAGTGGCCGAGCGGATTGAGGCGCTACGCTCCGATGCACGAGACTGTCTACATCTACATCTACATCTACATGGGATACACTGCAAATCACATTTAAGTTCCTGGCAGAGGGTTCATCGAACCACCATTATACTATTTATCTCCCATTCCATTCTCGAATAGCAAGCGGGAAGAAAGAACACCGGAATCTCTCCGTTCGAGCTCTGATTTCTCGTATTTTATTCTGATGATCATTTCTACCTATGTAAGTGGGAGTCAACAATATATTTTCGCATTCTGAGGAGAATGTTGGCGATTGGAGTTTCGTAAGTAACCCACGCCGCAGCGATAAGTGCCGTTGTTGTAATGATTCCCATCCCAGATCCTGTATCATTTCCGTAACGCTATCTCCCCTGTATCGTGACAATACGGAACGAGCTGCCCTTCTTTGGACACTTTCGATGTCCTCCGTCAAACCCACCTGATAAGGACCCCACACTGGGCAGAAATACTCCAAACCCTCGTCGGGAGCTCGAATCCCCCCTCGGGCATGGATGTACAATATTCCTCAATGAAATAAAATCTATAAAAATATGTTTAAACAACGGTTAAGAACGCAATAAACTTCCGCCTGGCTTACAGGTATACAGTGCTTTAGCTAGGCCGGGACGGAGCGGTACGGCGTACCGCCTAAAATTCAAACTCGCTATTAGCGTACCGGCTAAAATTCTTTCTTACATCTGTGAAAAACACCCCAAATGTAATTTGTCAAATGTATTTCGGAAAGAAAAATTGTAAATTTTTAGGTTTGTTCGAGTTTAGATCATAACCGTCGAATTGGACTTTCGCACTAATTCAATAGAATATAACTGGTGATCTAATGTTCCAATGAGCCAATGGAGAGTTCTGATTACTCAGAACCGGGACAGAGGAAGATTCCAAAGCGTTTAAGAATCTTGCTCCATACAGATAAGCCAATACATACGCAAAGTATTTTGTATGCAATACAGTGGCGTATCCAGGGAGGGTGTTGGGCTGCCGGGCTGCACCCCCCCCCCCCCCCCCCCCCCCGACCCTCCTGAATCCATCCCCCGGATTCTGCTACAGCCTCCCCTGGAGAGAGAGAGAGAGAGAGAGAGAGAGAGAGAGAGAGGAAAGAAAAAAGGATTACTCCTCTCAATATGAGGAAAGGCACAGCCCCTTACCTTTTTTTCTTTTTTATTAATCAAGTCAACCCGGTTATTGACCTCGAACCCCCCCCCCCCCCGACTACAATCCTTGATGCGCCACTGATGCAATATCATTGCCTATTCGAGAAAGGAAGTGCGAAATTCCGGCAATTCTTTTAAAAATTTAAGGGTTAGTACATCTCATCATTATTACTTAATTTCCATTGATTGAATCGTGAAACACTGCACGAGTATGTTTTCATACTTAGCACGACACGTGTAAAGAACAAGTCATTGTCAAGATAAAATATTTACCGCAAATATTATGTTTACTTATCCGTCTTTTTTGCACTGTAGTCAATTTAAGATTATAATATAGTGTGTCGTAGCACTAGTTGGAACTAAAATAAAAGCGCATTTTAGTCAGTTTGATCATTGCTTCTTCAACGGGCTGGATGTGTACATGTTCAACTGTTGGTAACGCCGCCAGTTTTGCTCCTTACGGTGGTAAACGCTTGGTTCCGTCTTTAAAATTTCCACGCAGTTCCATTGTCAGAATTTTGTAATGGTTTTCGTGTGATTTAAGTCTGCTTTGGCCAGGTGCACATTGGGACGCAGCTGATGCAGGGCAGGGCAGGGCAGCTCAGCGAATGAAACACTTTGCGACACAGCGTCTGCGCATATTGGGAGACAGTTTCTAACGACTGTCCCATAGTCGTTCCTTGTTGAACCAGTGCACAGTGTTTCCTTGTACAGTTATAGGTGCACTCATGAACCTTACTTCAGAGTCTGATTCTGATGAGGGAACTCCGGCCGCGGTGGCCGAGGGGACTGAGGCGCTCCAGTCACGGTGTGCACGGCCACTACGGTCGGGGGTTCGAATCCCCCCTCGGGCATGGATAGTTGTGCCGTCCTTAGTATTAGCTAGTGTGTAAGTAGTTTGTAAGTTTAGGGACTGATAACCCCGTAGTTAAGTTCCATAAGCTGTACAAATATTTGAACATTTTTTGATGAGGGAATGGACATGCTGATCTTATCATAACGCGAGAAATCAGACTGGAAAAGCAGTAACATGAAAATAGAAGTATCCATGGCGAATTCGCTTTGACATCAGAGTTTTTTGATAAAAACTTTACGAACTAATGAAATAAATCGCAATTTGCGATCACTTATGGCTTCACTGTACTAGGTTTAGATGAAAAACCTAGTACCGTGAAGCCATAAGTGATCGCAAATTGCAATTTATTTCATTAATTTGATTCTGTAATGTCGTAAATAATATGTGACTTTACGAACTACTTCCGTTAAGACCAGAGTCAATTCAATGAGATTCACAAGCTGATGAGAAATTTATATTTCCCGAAGGATGTAATACCCATTTATAGTCTGTGTCATTGTCAGCAAGTGGTTGTATCATAGCTATACAAAAATTTTATGTTGTGTTATGGTCTTCAGTCCGGAGACTGGTTTGATGCAGCTCTCCACCCTACTCTATCCTGAGCAAGCCTTTTCATCTCCTCATAAGAACGGCAACCCACATCCACTTGAATCTGCTTACTATACGCGTCTCTTGGTCTCCCTCTGCGATTTTTACCCCACACACTTCCCTCCAATGCTAAATTTACGATTCCCCGATGTCTAAGAATGTGTCCTACCAAGCGATCCCTTCTTTTAGTCAAGGTATGCCAAAAATTCCTTTTCTCTCCAATTCTGTTCAGCACCTTTTCATTAGTTATGCAATCTACCCACCTAATCTTCAGCATTCTTCTGTAGCACCACATTTCAAAAGCCTCTATTCTCTTCCTGTCCGCACTGCTTATCGTCCATTTTTCACTCCCGTACAAGGCAACACTCCACACAAATGCCTTCAGAAAAGTCTTCTTTACCCTTAAATTAATATTCGATGTTAGCAAATTTCTCTTTTTCAAACATGCATTTCTTCCCATTGCCATTCTGCATTTTATATCCGTTGTACTGCGACCATCGCATGTTATTTTACTACCCAAGTAACAAAACTCATCTACTACCTTCATTGTTTCGTTACCTAATCTAATTCCTTCAGCATCGCCTGATTTTCTAAGACCGCATTCCATTATTTTTGTTTTGCTCTTGTTAATGTTCATTTTATACGCTCTCTTCAACACACTGTCCATTCCATTCAACTGCTCTTCCAGGTCCTTTGCTGTCTCTGACAGAATTACTATGTCGTCGGCAAAACGCAATGTTTTTATTTCTTCACCCTGAACTTTAATCCCTATTCCAAATTTTTCCTTGCTTTCCTTCATCGCCTGCTCGATGTACAAATTGAATAACATCGGAGAAAGGCTACAACCCTGTCTTACTCCCTTCCCAACTGATGCTTCCCTTTCATGCCCTTCGAGTCTAATAACTGCAGTCTGGCTTTTGTACAAGTTGTAAATAACTCTCCTTTCCCTATATTTTACCCCTGCTGACTTCAGAATTTGAAAGAGTGTATTCCAGTCAACATTGTCAAATGCTTTCTCCAAATCTACAAAAGCTAAAAATGTAGGTTTGCCTTTCCTTAATCTATCTTCTAAGATAAGACGTAAAGTGAGTATTGCCTCCCGGGTTCCAACATTCCTCCTGAATCCAAACTGATCTTCCCCGAGGTCAGCTTCTACCATCTTTTCCATTCTCCTGTAGATAATTCGTGTTAAAATTTTGCAACCATGACTTATCAAACTGATTGTTCTGTAATTTTCACACCTGTCTGCGCCTGATTTCTTTGGAATGGGGATTATTACATTTTTCTTAAAGTCTGAGGGCATTTCGCCTCTCTCATACATCCTACATACCAGTTCAAATAGTCTTGTCATGGCTGGCTCTCCCAGAGACTTTAGTAGCTCTGAGGGTATGTCATCTACTCCTGGGGCCTTGTTCCGACCTAGGTCTTTCAAGGCTCTGTCAAATTCATCTCTCAGTATAGTATCTCCTACTTCATCTTGATCTACTTCCTCTTCCCTTCCTACAACATCGTCTCTAAGTTCATTTCCTTTGTAGAGCTGCTCTATGTACTCTTTCCACCTTTCAGCTTTCCCATCTTTGCTGAGAACTGGTTTCCCGTCTGAGTTCTTAATATTCATAGAGCTGCTTTTCCTGTCCCCAAATGTCTCTTTTATTTTCCTGTAGGCGGTATCTACTTTTCCCCTTGTTATACATTCTTCTACAGATTTGCATTTGGCGTCTAGCCACTCCTGCTTAGCCATTTTGCACTTCCTGTCAATCTCATTTTTTAGTCGTCTGTACTCCATTTTGCCTGTTTCATTTACTGCATTTTTATATTTTCTCCTTTCATCAATTAAATTTAGTATTTCCTGTGATATCCAAGGATTTTTTGTAGGTCTTGCCTTTCTACCTATTTTTTCCTCTGCTGCCTTCACTATTTCATCTCTCAATGCTTCCCATTCCTCTTCTACTGTTTTATTTCCCCCTGTTTCTGTCAATTGTTGCCTAAATCTCCCTCTGAAATTCTCCAGAACTTCACTTTCCTTCAATTTATCTAAGTCCCATCTCCTTATTTTCCTACCTTTCTGCAGTTTTTTCAGCTTCAGCCTACAGTTCATAACTAACAAGTTATGGTCAGAGTCTATATCTGCCCCTGGGTATGTCTTGCAGTTTATAACCTGGTTCCGGAATCTGTGTCTTACCATTATAAAATCTATCTGATACCTTCCGGTGTCTCCTGGTCTCTTCCACGTATACAACCTTCTTTTGTGATTCTTAAACCACGTGTTTGTTACGATTAAATCATGTTCCGTGCAAAATTCTACCAGACGACTTCCTCTTTCATTCCTCCTGCCCAGTCCATATTCACCTACTATTTTTCCTTCTCTTCCTTTTCCTACTACCGAATTCCAGTCTCCCATCACAATTAAGTTTTCCTCTCCCTTAACTGTCTGAATAATTTCGTTTAGTTCCTCATATATTTCTTCGATCTCCTCATCATTGGCAGAGCTAGTTGGCATATAAACCTGTACTACTGTTGTCAGTGTTGGCTTCGTATCTATCTTGACAATGATAATGCGATCACTGTGCTGCTCATAGTAGTTTACCCGCATTCCTATTTTCTTATTCATTATCAGTCCTACTCCTGTCATACCCCCAACTGATTTTGTACTTATAATCCTGTACTCTCCTGACCAGAAATCCTGTTCATCCTGCCACCGAACTTCACTAATCCCCACTATATCTAACTTCAACCTATCCATTTCCCTTTTTAAATTTTCTAATTTACCTACCCTATTAAGCGATCTAACATTCCACGCTCCGACCCGTAGAATGCCAGTATTGTCTTTCCTGATGACAACATCCTCCTGAGTAGTCCCCGCCCGGAGATCCGAATGGGGGACTATTTTACCTCCGGAATATTTTACCCGAGAGGATGCCATCATCATATTTTCATACAGTAGAGCTGCATGTCCTCGGGAAAAGTAACGGCTGTAGTTTCCCCTTGCTTTCAGCCGTTCGCAGTAGCTGTGTGGCAAAGCCACATTAGCTGATGTTACAAGGCCAGCTCAGTCAATCATCCAGACTGTTGCCCCTATAACTACTGAAAAGGCTGCTGCCCCTCTTCAGGAACCACATGTTTGTCTGGCCTCTCCACAGATACCCCTCCGCTGTGGTTGCACCTACGGTACGGCTATCTGCATCGTTGAGGCACGCAAGCCACCCCACCTCGGCAATGTCTGTGGTTCATGGGGGTTATATAATATAATGGGGGTTATATAATATCAATGCCCTCACCTTTCTCAGACCTTATTAGTATTCTTTCTGTAGTCTGTATACTTTACTTAATACTATACGTGAAAATGATGACAGAACATCTACAGCGCATTCCATGCATTTTCCTTAAATAGATTTTTTCCACATGTATTTAGCCACAGGAGAGTTAGATAAGTATTGCCTACAGCTACAGAATGGGCAATCGAATTGTGTCAGATACTGTTAATGCAGTTTCACATGCGATGTGAAACACCATGCAACCACTATAGTTAGCACAACCCACAGCACAGACACGGAAAACAATCAGAGAATGTTTCGAACAGCAATGTCGGTTTACACATTGTATCGGAGTTCTCGACGGAAAGCTTATTGTGGTTAATAAGACAGCAACCAGTGTTTCATCATTCTTCTACTGACTTATATCTTCTGTAGTGCTAATGGCTACCTTCGATGCAAACGACAAGTTTATCACTCTTGGTGGGGTCAATGTACAGGTTTAGCGATGGGAATATTGGCCCACTTTAGGTTACGGTAGTAACACTAAAAGTGGGCCCTTGCGATCGTCTTTTGACAGCTCGAAATTTAAAGGAAAATAACGGCTTAACTATTCATCTGACACGAAAATTGAATAACCGAATTTGTAGAGGAGAAAAGTCTCTACAAGTTTGCTCTCTTATGTTTTTTTTTCCTATCTCGTAGCGTTTCAAAGATATTTGCAAAAATAACGGCGATTTTGAGATGTATGTCAGTCTGTCTGTCCGTAAAGTGTTCCCTGTTTTTAAGACGAACCGTTCAACCGATCAGCACCAAATTTTACAGATATGATTGTAGGCCGCCTTTTTCAAATTTTTTGGACAAAAAATACGGCAGTAATACCAAAAATAGCCGCTTGTAATATAATTGTAATTGCAAACGAACCGTTCATCTGACAAAAAATTGAATAACCTAATTGGTAGACGAGAAATTTCTCTACAACTTAGCTCCCTTGCGTTTTTTTTTAATATCTCGTATCCTTTGAGACATATTTGCAAAAATCACGGAGATTTGACACCCTCCATTGAATTAACGAAAACCAGCCGTTCGGAGATGTCACGTGACACTCCTCGCCCAGTACTCTCTCTGGCATACGCCATCCATCTTGCGTTGCGTATTTGATGATTTTCTTATTGTAACTTACACATTGTCGTTTCAAAGCAACGGCTCATTGATGAATTAACAAAAACACATCGTTCTTCGTACGATAAATAATAATCTAGTGTCTACAAATGCCATATTACGTTCAGTTAAGAACGGCCATCTATAGTATGAGATTAAAGGACTCATCTTCTGATTAATAGCTGTAGCGTAGTGGATAAGGCGTTGGACTATGACGCTAAAGGTAGGTAGTTCGGAACCCGCCGCTACCTAATTTTTTTCCTAAAAGGGTTTCAGACACTCTTATTAATTAATTTTTTATTATTTAGATTATTATTTTGGTCCAAAATGTTTGCAAAAATTTATAAAACTACAAATATAAAGTGGGCCGTAAAACACGTCAGTGCGATTTGTTTTTCAAGTATTACGTTCGCAAAGAAGTTACAGAGACAAAATTTACAGGTACCTCCATATTCTGAAAAAGAGTAGGAGTGGTCAAAGTACTTTCCTTGTGAATGAGAAGTTTACTGAGTATCTTAACACAGTTGGAGGAGCATCTCGGAAACAGACAACACACGCTACAGAAAACAATTGACATGTTTTACGACTGTAATTTGAATAGATAAAATAGTCACGGACATAAAGTGAAGTTCCCTGCAATCATGAAAGCACGTTGCTTTGATGTTTAACACAATGTACGTGAATCAAAATGTAGTAATAGAGCATAATAGCCGACGTGCCATTCTGCATATTCAGAACCCAAATTTGTTGTTTTAATTTGGTTTTCATCTAGTCATTGTGATTGGTATTGTACAAAACCAGGTTCGGGGGTGTGGTGTCGCACAAATATGAAGTGCGCGCCACGTACTTACGCCGCCATGCACACACGGCGCGGCGTTCTTACGACGTCAGCCACGAGCGCCCTCTGCTGCAACTCCGCTCGTGGCCACGACTGCTGCATCGTTCACTTTGGAATCAGATAGGTACCAGTTAAGACTTGGCTATCGGATAGGCACTAGTATTTTTTTTTTTTTTTTTTTTTTTTTTTTTTTTTTTTTTTTTTTTTTTTTTTTTTTTTTTGCTCTATGGGTAATTCTTGTCCTTGCGGACGCTGATCGTGTTTGTTCGTTTTGGTTCTTCGTGTTCTTTGGCTCAGCTTTTTTATTACAGAGAGCGTTCAGTCCTCTGACCGGGCGCGCTGAGCCACGGCGCCCGGCAATAATCATCAGTAGGCAGGCCTCTGTCTAAACTATGTATCAGCATTCTGCAGTCAAGAACTATGTAAAAGTTAATTATTACCAAGACTCCACGAAATATATATCTTGTTCTAATTTAGCGTAGTGCTCTAGTTTCTGCTGTCCCACTGGCTGGTCACCTCCGTACCTGCACAAGCGTGCATCCTTTATTCCTGTGTCGGTCTCTCTCTCCACTCGGCCACCGACACCTACGACAACCGGCTTGTTCTAATTTAGCGTAGTGCTCTAGTTTCTGCTGTCCCACTGGCTGGTCACCTCCGTACCTGCACAAGCGTGCATCCATAATTCCTGTGTCGGTCTCTCTCTCCACTCGGCCACTGACACCTACGTCAACCGCCGGAAACGAGACACATAAACGGCGACGAGGAAGGAATACAAAAGGGGGAACTGCATCAATTACGTTTTCCTCCATGTCAAACATAGACTCGCGAAAACGCATGGTGAGCAGCTGGAGAAGACTGGCAGCGAGCGTACAGTGGGGCAGCAGACCGCACCCCCAGCCCAGCAGGTGGTGTGTCTGCCGCCAAGGCTACGCGGCACTTGCACAGCAATCTGTGTCCCGGACACTGTGCGGCCCTGGCGGAGACAGCAGCTGCGCTGCCCTGGCCTGCCCTGTGCTACAACTCGCGCTGCTGCATCTAAACCCGCCAGTCACAGAAGCCTGTGCTGCGCTGCTCTGCCCTTCGTCGCCTGCTTCTCAATGTGCGCCCGGTCTTTCAGTGGTGTTTGAGCGTGTGCAAATATATTTAAAATTTTGTTACGTAATAATGAGCTTGCTTAACTGCTTAAGTAATGGCAAGTGAAAAATTCCGCTTTTTTTTTCCGCCGTGCGAAGTACCGCCTAATTTTTTTTTTTTTTTTTTCAACTGAAGCATTGCAGGAATAGTTTAATTACATTCAAAATAAATGCGACCCTTTCAATGGCGTTGGTTAAAGAACCTTAAAAGAAACAGTATAAAATACAGGAGCAATACTTTCGCGCAATATACAGGGTGTTTCACTAAGCGTGTTTGACTCTGTAACTTATAAAATAATAGGTGACGGGAAATTTTAATGCGGTCAACTCAAGAAATGTTACACTTTCTGCGGAGCTATGAACATAGTTTATTGTATCAGTTTCCAAAGAGTTACAGCACAAAGATATAATTTTTTAAAATGGAACAATAGTTTTTTTCTATCGTGCACTGGATTCGTTGAAACCAGCTGCGTCCAAATCAATTTAATCTACATTTCTATCACTGTTAGTTTGGGAGGTACAACCCTTCAAAGTTTCAGGGGCAGATACCACAAGCGAAATGTTCAAATGTTTGTATAGCTTAAGGGACTTAACTACGGGGTCATCAGTCCCTAAACTAACAAACTACTTATGAACTAACTAAGACTAAGGACGGCACAAATATCCATGCCCGAGGGGGGATTCGAACCCCCGACCGTAGTTGCCGTGCAGACCGTGACTGGAGCGCCTCAGTCCCCTCGGCCACCGCGGCCGGCTACCACAAGCGCTGCGCATAATGCAATGCGCCTTCTAAATGTTTTGCGGCCGAGTTGTAACGTCGCCGGTGTCACGGAGCGAGAAGCTTCAGTGGCATTGTGTCGGCACTCGCCGAGCATCAGCAACATGTCAACGTACTCGTTGTTCGTGTATGCCATGGTCATTCGATGTCAGTAGCTGTGGTATATTGATCCCCGGTTGTTTGTGTGGCTCCAACTGTCGGGTATACGGCCGTGTGTGACGACAGTCGGCAGTCTAACAGCGCATCGAGGAAGCTTCTCGCTCCGTGACACCGGCGACGTTACAACTCGGCCGCACCAGATTTAGAAGGCGCATTGCATTATGCGCAGCGCTTGTGATATCTGCCCCTGAAACTTTGAAGGGTTGTAGCCCCCTAACCTACAGTGATAGGAATGTAGTTAAAATTTATTTGGACGCAGCTGGTTTCAACGAATCCAATGCACGATAGAAAAAACTACTGTTCCATTTGAAATATTATATCTTTGTGCTGTAACTCTTTGGAAAACGATACAATTAACTATGTTCATAGCTCCGCAGAAAGTGTAACATTTCTTGTGTTGACCTACCGCAATAAAATTTTCCGTCACCTATATTTTATAAGAAACAGAGGCAAACACAGTGAAACACCCTGTATATCTCTCTTCATCGAGCTTCAAATTATTCAAAATCTATAAGGCAATGGCATACCACCTCCAAACAGGACCATGCCTAGTAAAGCACTGTGGTGTTCAAACCAATCTTCGGATTGTTGACTGCTTTTTTTAAATATTACTTTGGCAAAAGAACAGTTGTTTAACCGTTAAACACATTACAATTGTTGAAAAATTCAGTAAAATGAAGTTCAGTGCTGAGCATCTAACATAAAACAATATCGAGAAGTGGCTTTAGTACACTACAACTTGGTCGTTACCAACCAATATACTCAGAAAATGTTCAGATATTTGTATAGCTTATGGTACTTAACTGCGGTGTCATTAGTCCCTAAACTTACAAACTACTTATACTAAACACAAACATCCATGCCCGAGGGAGGATTCGAACCTCCGATGTAGGAGGCCGCGCGAATGCAACGTGGCGCCCCAGACCGCTCGTTTACTCCCGCGCGACAAATACGCTCGGTTCCCAAAGACGTCTTACAATTGAACAATTGTGTGCAATTTGGGAAAGGTTTCTAGAGTGAAAACGTGATTTTAAACGTCACAATAAACAAGGAACAGGTCGAAGACCCGTTTGAAATCTGCTTGTGGGCAGGTTGCTGGTGGGCGTTGCCCTTGGCAAATAAATCAGAGGACAAGGTAGTAACGAAGCGTATATTCCTGTGTCCCTATTGCCACTCGGTGGTGACACCTCACTAAAAGTGAAAATAGCGATAGCCACCAAGGAACTAAAAGGAATCTATGGAGTAAGAGACAGCAAACTCTTCGGACACAATTTACTCGTCGTCACATATGCTCTAGGTGGTTAAAAAAAGATAAAGCAGTCAACAATCCGAAGATTGGTTTGAACCCCACCGTGCTTTACTAGGCATGGTCCTGTTTGGAGGTGGTATGCCGTTACCTTCCTCCAGCCGTCTTACTGACTTACCCAGCCAGTTATAGGGGGACCTACAGTTTTACGTGGATTCCGAACCAAGGTGCTACTCGGTATTTTTCACATGAGCTATACTGTCAGAGGTGAAAGAAGTGGAGAGTGACAGATAAAAATCCTAGGACCTGTCGGGGAAATCAGATAAAAAATACGCTTCACACGGTGCGGATTGATAACAATAACTGCAAATTATGACCACGTCCTAGGCACCAGAAACAGGACACGGAAGGGAAGAGGCCTCCCAACTGCTTCGTATGCGTCTCAGCCGGGCATCGAACCCACAGGCGGGTACTGACCAGATACAGAAATACAGAAAGAAGGGACACACACAAGGTTGAAGATCAAACACGGAACAGAATAAACTGTCGAATTGCATTTTCACGCCGGGTAGTATTGGTGGAGGGTAGAGAAAATGCACCAACTACACATACACAAGTGACCAGGGCAGGCAACTGACACGCGGGTGGCTACAAATCAGAAAAAAAAAACAAAAAGCAAAAAACAAAGAACAGCTGGCTACACGCAGAAGAGGTACTGAAAGTTTCAATTAGAAATTTCATTTTAGGTATCGAAAGCCGATAAGTTCATCTGAAATTTTTACTAAGTGGCAAATGGTGTTCAGAAAGGATAAATTGAATAAAACAGGTAGTGGCGTATTTATTATTGTCACAAGCGGTTTATCTTGTAGCATAATTTATGTAGATGCTGCATGTGAGATGGTATGGTTAGAGGTTATACCCGACAACAAGAATAAATTAATAATGGCTCGTTTTATTGGCCTTCTGACTCAGATAATTTGATTGCAGAAATGTTCAATGAAAGCGTGGACCAAGTTTCAAAACCGTTCCTTGGTGGCAACTTTAAATTATCCTCGATATGTTGGCAAAGATACATGTTTAAAACAGAAAGTAAGCATAAAACCTCGTCCGAAACCATAGTGAACGCATTCTCCAAAATTATCTCGAGCAATTAGTTCATGAACCCACTAGAATAATTAATGGTTGTAAAAATATTCTTGACAGGAACACATAATTCGGTGCTAATAAAGAGTATCAAAACAGACACAGACATTATTTAACACAGAGTTGTTGTAGCAAAAATGATTATAGAATTTCCCAAATCTACCAAAAAGAAACAAAAAATATATCTATTTTAAAAATTTACGAAAGAGGGATCTAACCCGCCGTGGTACACAAAACATGTTAGATCACCTTCACAAAAGTAATGAGAAAAGCATGCCAAATATAAATCCTAAAGACTGGCAGTCTTTAAAAGAAACTCGAAATTTAACTCGGACTTCAATGTGAGAAGCTTATAATAAATTCCACAACGAAACCATGTCACGTAATTTGGTAGAGAATCCTAAGAAATTCTGGTCGTATGTAAAGGATGCAACCGGTAAAACACAATCAATACCTTCATTACGCGATTGTAACGGTGATGCTACCGATGACAGTTCTGCTAAAGCAGAATTGTTTAACACAGCCTTCGAAATTCCTTCACGAAAGCAGACGAAAAAAATACTCCATAATTCATATCAAGAACAGCTGCCAGCATGCATTATTTAGAAGTTGATGCAAAAGCCCTATACCTAGATATCATACACAAAGGCTCGCTCAGTGAACGTTTAGTACCCAAAGACTGGAAAGCTACACTGGTTACGCCTATGTTCAAGAAACGCAATAGGAGTGATTCACAAAATTACAGGCTTTATCATTGACGTCGGTTTGCAGCAGGATAGTATTTACCTCGAAGAGTACGACCTATTGACCAATAGTAAACACGGATATAGACGTAGCATGATGTCATATAGATTCCGTATTTTTAGATTTCCGGATGGCTTTCGACACTGTACCTCACAAGCGTCTTCTAATCACATTGCGTGCTTATGGAATATCCCCACAATTGTGCAATTGGATTCATGATTTTCTGATTGACGGAAGTCATTGAGTAGAACATATGATATCCGGCGTTCCCCAGGGAAATGTCATAGGGCTTATACTGTTCCTTTTTTTTAATATAAACTATTTAGGAGACAATCTGAGTAGCTATCTTAGACTGTTCGCAGATGATGCTGTCATCAGTTAGTAAAGTCACCAGATGATGGAAAGCAACTGCAAAATGATTTAGATAAGATATCTGTCTGGTGCAAAAAATGGCAATTGACCCTTAATATTGAGAAGTGTGAAGTCATCCGTTTGGCCACTGAAAGAAGCCCGTTAAACTTCATTTACACGGTAAATCAGTCAGAACTACAGATCGTAAACGTAATACCTAGGAGTAATAATTACAAAGAACTTAAATTGGAAAGAACAAATGAAAATATTGTAAGCCGTGCAGGTGAATTACAACGCTGCGGCAACTGCCGCCCATAAAAAGTGGCGGCGCAATGAATCGGTATACGTGCCGTCTCCGCCATGTAAAACGTTTCTCATGGGATAAAAATTGCATGCGTATATAAAATGATCTTATAAAAGAACGAAACGAAGAATGATAGCTTAAAGTTACTTTTTATTGCAGAGTTGAGATTAAAAACCGATATGTCACATTGAAGATAGTATTATTTATTTATTACACGACCGGTTCCGGGCTTGTGCCCATCTTCAGGTGCTTAAAACATTCAGAATTTTACATGTGTAGCATGTTTGTGGAGTTCGCATCTAAAATTAAGCTTGTGCTACACACGTAAAATCCTGAATGTTTTAAGCACCTGAAGATGGGCACAAGCCGAAACTGGTCGTATAATAAATAATACTATCTTCAATGTGACTTGTAGCGGTTTTTATTCTCAACCCTGCATTAGGGACAGTCACAGAGTTCAGACACATCCATCATGGATAGAATACACTTTTTATTATATTTATTTATTTACTTCTTTTTCAAGACGAGCTTTTTTTCCGGGAGTTCACTGAACCAGTTGTGTGACGTCGGGTCAAAAATGGAAGAATAACTCCACCGAGTGGATATATTTTTACTCGTTAGAGACGGTCTACTGGTATGCAAATGTCCAAAATCAAAGATATGCATATTACCTTTAAATGTAATCTTTATTAATGTTATTATGAAGGGTCGCCACCATTTTTTTTTAAATTAAAAGCACGGAAAAAAAACCCAACACCCTAAATCTACAAGCACGGTGGCGAGATAATTGATCGGAATGCACCAAATAATAAACGAAGTCCGTTACCTATGTATCTAATTACCCCTCCAAAATAGTGAGTTAGAAATTTGTGAAGGAAAGTAAATTTATGACTTAAATTAATACATTTATTCATTAAGTCACACAGAAATTTTGGATAGTTAACAATTGGTATAAAGAATTTTGTAAGTGAAATGACAGTTCTACATCTAAATACATACCTCGCAATCCACCGTAAGTTGCGTGGCGGAGGGTACACTGTACCACTACTAGGCATTTCCTTTCCTATTCCACTCCCAAATAGAACGAGGAAAAAAAGAATGCCTATATGCTTCCGTACGAGCCCTAATTCCTCTTATCTTGTCTTTGTGATCTTTACGCGAAATGTAAGTAGGCGGCAGCAAGATCGTACTACACTCAGCTTCAAATTCCGGCCCTCTAAATTTACTCAACAGAAATTCACGAAAATAACGTCGTCTTTTTTCCAGCGATCCCCAATTGAGTTGCCGGAGCACTTCCGTGACACTCGCGCATTGGTCGAACCTACCAGTAACAAACCTAACTGCTCGCCTCTGAACTGCTTCCATATCTTCCTTTAAACTGATCTGCTGCGGGTCCCAAACACTTGAGCAATACTCAAGACGTGGTCGTTCAAACGTTTTATACGCGGTCTCCTATACAGATGAAGTATATCTTCCCAAAATTCTCTTAATAAACCGAAGTCGGCCGTCCGCCCCAATCACAACTGCCCTTACATGTTCGTTCCATTTCATATCGCTCTGCAGTGTTACGCCTAGATATTTGAACGACGCGACAGCCTCAAGAAGCTCACTACTAATGCTGTATTCGAATATTATGGCACTGTTTTTCCTACTCATGCGCATCACCTTACATTTTTCTACATTGAGAGCTAGCTGCCAATCTTCGCACCGACTAGAAATTTTGTCCAAATCATCCTGTATGCTATTACAGTCAGTTAAAGACGACGCCCGCCCATACACCACAGCATTATCAGCAAACAGCCGAAAATTACAAGTTACTCTGTCCATCAGATCATTTATATACATAGAAAATAATAGCGGTCCTATCAGACTCCCCTGGAGCACGCCTGACGATATACTCGTCTCTGATGAACACTCGCCGTCGAGAACAGCGTACTGCGATCTATTACTTAGGAAGTCTTCCAGCCAGTCACAAATCTACGTACCTATTCCATAAATGCAGTAAAAAGCAACGGGTTACAAATATTTATGAAAAGGACAACAAATGCAGTAAAATAGGTTAACACCGCGGAATACATGTGAGACCAGCAAATTGTCTGAGTTTTAACAAATAAGTTTACAAGTCTAATAGGAATGAAACAAATGAAGGTATAACAGAGTAAAATATCTGGCTATACATGCGGCGTTCTTCTATCGTGAAAAATAGAAAGGAGGACAGAGGCGCTAAGAAAGTAGATACAGGAAAGAGTAGTCAAATAACGATCATACACACGCACATACACACTGTTGGGTGATTACTGCAACTATATAAAATAACCCTAGCAAATAGGGTTTACCAGTAACCTTGAGTCGGCTTGATCTGTCAACGCTGGATCTCGCTGACGACTGGACAATGTTGAAGGAGTGGAGCTGAAAGAGAATAAATTCTTCCGGCCGGGAATCTCATCACGATCTGTGAAGCAGTATCGACATTTAACTATAACAGCCCCCCTATAACGGCAGAGAGCAGTTGTCAGATAAATGCTTCCAATGTCGGATAGGACATACACTCACAAACTCAAGCGCAAATCGCGAGTATTGAGTACAAGTGTCCCCAGAATGGAATTGCATCAACCAATAGCACGTCGGTACGGCCAGTACGACGGTGGCTGTGTAATCTCAACTCTCGACCGAACAAGAATATAAAACACAGCTGATTCGCAAAATGAAAAACTGCAACTGAGTTTTTGTCCAGGTCGGCAAGTGAAATATTCAAAGGCGTCACAAAACTGAAGTCCCACAAACGCTCAGGACTCAGCCCAGAAGAGCGAATAAACTCATCAGGTCCTATCTGAAAGAAGACGTCCGAACTAGCCGGAGCCTACACGAGAAGTCAGAAGTCACTCTTCGTCCGCCCACGCGATAAACTGGGCGTCACCGCCCCCCTAAACTCGATATAGCAATCACTGGAGAGCTCTAACCCTCCGCACAATGAGATGGACAGGTAGCTATGACAGATAGCTAGACCTGTCGCCTACAAAGACGGAGCCAATCGTATCGCCTCCAGAGAACGCCACCCAACTGTCCTTTCGAACTTCCACACGCCCATCGTTTCCCAATCTTATGCTCTAAAAGGAATTTAAAGTCTTATCTAGCAAGCTTGTAGCCGAAATAGTCACAGATAAAAGAGCAAAGTGAAAAGGGGACACGAAACACCAGACAAGAGATGCCTCCATTGCACGCCGAAATTCCACAGGACACCAGGCAGTATCTAACACTGAAAAAACATGGCCCAAGACAGCCCCCGGCTGTAATTCTGCAGACAAGGAAGGCTAACGGATACTTAGAAGATAACCTGCCCAAAGGCGTACTCTAAGAGGCTCCATGATGGTAGGAACCCCGCGGAATGTGGCCCACACCGCCTGCTATTCTAACGCGCGTAACTTTGCTGTGGTGTAATTTTGCACAAACTTCCAACTGATTTTATTGCGCTGGCTATCTGACAGTGTACCCGTGGCTTCTGCTTGGAAGAACCTAACAGCAAGTCGCGTAGAAGTCAGAGAGATGTCTCTCGTCGGATTAAGATATGTTACTGCAACATTACTTAACCCAATGCAGATACATCACGTGTAAGAGCAACATATATCTAAACATTGCTAGTAAGGACAAACGGGATACAAATTTAGCGTCACTAGCTACTGAAAGTAAACACGAATTCTGTGTACTTAACTCATTTAATCAAAAAATTGCGTATTAAATGAATTTAAATTTCAAAAGAATCAATATTTGTTACGATAGAAAGCAAGTTGTTAATTGGAAGAATAAAGTTTTTAATTGAACTTTAAGATAGAGAAAACTGCACTCGACAAAAATGGCTGAAACACCACGCCTAACTTGAATTTAAATTTACAAACAAAGCTGGAGATACTCTCGAGGCCGTCACACTAAGTGCATGATCTAAGCAGAATCAATGCACACAGTACCGTTTGCTGAATGGCACTGTAACTGGAAACAAACCTAGCTTCTCTGACTGGATCAACTTCTGTCGATCGAAATATTTCCTACGTATCAATGATGTTGAGAACACCTAACAGTTCCCAGTTTTGCTACTGGCATGGTACGCTGATTGCATAAAGCAACCCACCGCGATGCCACTGCAATTCGCCCACAGAGTTAATATCTCACTCTGTGTGTATTCGCGTCATCCGAAAAGTAGCTGACCAACACAGCGAATATCACACAATCTGCTTACTCTTAACAAGAGGTAATTTCAGATTTGCTTCCCACAGAGCTGCTCTTTTGCGTAAAGCACTGAAAAAGAGTTTCTTCTCTCTTTCTCTCTCTCTCTTAGTTCACACTTTAAAATGCGCAAATCGCGCCCACAGAGTGCTCCCTCGCCTTCGACACAACCTGTCGCCGCCAGACCAAGGGCTGGAGTCCGTAACTGCTGCCGCTGCTCACTGTAACATACCTTCCCGCCACTCCCGCCACGTCAGCGAACTTTCGCCTACCGAAGACGCGCTTTTGTTTGGCCTTAGGCACGCCCACGAACCGGCCAAATAATGCACGTGCTAACATCGCGTTTCGGCTCGCCCACGCTTCGAAGGCCACCTGTCGCTAACACAGAGACCCGCGCTCTCGCATAACGAAGTATTGCACCATAATTTGTGAGCATCTGAAATCGTTGCCAAGTACTGTCTGTATTTTAACTGATAAATTGGAACGGAAAATATTCCCTCAGTGTATATGTATGAACGGTTACTTGCTTCAGCTTCGAGAAAAACTAGTTATCGTACTCGCGATTTAATGTCGTCCTTCGAATAATAACTTCTTTCCAAGCAATAAATAAAGTAATTAACACATCAGATATCACTTGTAAGCAACAAATACTGTGTTAAAGGTCCGAATATCTAGGGCAATGCATCTAATTGACTCGACTCCTTACACTGCCTAAAAGGGATGAGATAAATTATCGAGTATTTTCTGGAAAGTGCAACCACCTCAGGTAGTCAGAGACAGTTCCTAACATCTAAGAAATACAGTTCCCACGAACAACGAGAAAATTGTCATCCAAGACACATACTGCACATTCACCAAACAATACATTCTGAGGCACATCCTTATACATAAAACCTTTGTTGACGGATTTCCTCAGCTGAGATGTTAAATCATTTGATAAAGTAAAGGGGTCTGCTTCAGCTGTTTACTATTTTTTTTTAAGGGTAGACGACCGGTTTCGCAAATTAAAGTCGCATCTTCGGGTCAAATACCACCAGAGAGAGTGAGGCGGCATCAGCAGTGGCGTGGCTGGGCGTAAACGTAAATGTCCAACCATGCCGCCGCCCATGCTGCCTGACTCTCTCTGGTGGGCCGCGGTGGAGTAGCCGAGCGGTCTAAAGCGTCTCGCTGCGGAGCGCGCGGTTGCTCGCCGTGGAGGTTCGTCCTCCCTGGGGCATGGGTGTGTGTGTTGTCCTTAGGTTAGTTTACCTAGGTGTAAGTAGTTTGTAACGGACTGATGACCACGCAGTTTGGTCCGATAGATTGACGAACATTTGTACATTTTTTTTCTCTCTGGCGGAATTTCACCCGAAGATGCGACTTTTAAGTCGCAAAACCGGTCGTCGTTTTCTTTCTTTCACTTCTCTCTCTCTTTTTTTTTTTATGATATAAAAATAGTAAACAGCTGAAGCGGACCCCTTTATCAAAATATGCACATCTTTATGATACGCAAGAATACATAAAAAATAAAAGGACTAACAAATTACTCCCACTACACACTGCACACATAAAGGAACTAGAAAGAGAGAAAATAAATGAACAAATAATTGACCACGCTACACAGCGACCACATAGGACGCGCCGCCTCTGGTCCCTGTACAGTAAGGATGAAAGCACTTGTCTCAGGACGAGTACCACTCTTTGCCGGGGCTAATCCTAACCCGCACATATGAAATGTAGACAGCAAGTGAGGTTGGATGTAAAGGCAACGGTAAACCTTATCCGATGAAACAGCGGGCGGCCGTGGCGCAGTTGTCCGCGCAGCAGTGACGTCAGACAGCGGCAGTCGGCTCTCCCTGCAGGATTATCTTTTCACGTCACCGGCAGCCGCGGCGCGGCCAGAGCGCTTGAGACTGCTAAACGTGATCCGCGCCCCCACCCCCTACCCCTCCGCCATCAACGCAAGCCACAGGCAGGCGAGCGGACACCGGGTAAGGGCCGCTGCTGCTCCCACCTTTCACAGGAGTGGTGCGGTTGCGATCTTCAGAGCCACGGCAAACGACAGCGCGCTCGAGCGTCGGGCACAAAAAGCCGCGGCGACTCCCCTCCGTTGCGTCACTAACAGAAATGGCGGATTTTCGTCGTCAGTGTTACCAGCCTGTGTACACTCTGAATAACAGCTGCTAACGACGGCTGCCGGCGAACAGTAGGAAGGATGGAATAGGAAGCGGGGCCAAAGACCACCGTACTGCATCGCCTTTACCTCGGGACCTCATGTATATGAGTCAAAATCCACTGCCGCATGTACCTTATTTTTATTGTGTTCGTAATTCTCGGAAAAGGTTATTTAAAATACAAGTACAACTAGAATTGCATTATTTCAAACTGTTTGTATGTTTTTGAGCAAACTCAACACTACATCTCACGATTTGCATGATCTACAGGGGTATACCTTTCCTTTTTTCCGTTGTTGTACTGATGCAGTTTCGTAATAGAACTTAACGGTAGAGTTACACTACTGGCCATTAAAACTGCTATACCAAGAGGAATTGGACAAATATATTAAAACTAAAATGTCATTTCATTTTCACACAATTTGGGTGCATAGGTCCTGAGACATCAGTACCCAAAACAACAGCCTCTGGCCGTAATAACGGCCTTTATACGCCTGGGCATTGAGTCAAACAGAGATTGGATGGCGTGTACAGGTTCAGATGCCCATGCAGCTTCAACACGATACCACGGTTCATCAAGAGTAGTGACTGGCGAATTGTGACGAGCCAGTTGCTCGACCTCCATTGACTAGACGTTTCCAATTGGTGAGAGATCTGGAGAATGTGCTAACCAGGGCAACAGTCGAACATTTTCCCTATCAAGAAACGTCCGTACAGGACCTGCAACATGCGGTTGTGCATTATCGTGATGAAATGTAGGGTTTCGCAGGGATCGAATGAAGGGTACATCTTAAATGTAACGGCCACTGTTCAAAGTGCCGTCGATGTGAACAAGAGGTGACCGCGGCGTTTAACCAGTGACACCCCATACCATCACGCCGGGTGACACGCCAGTATGGCGATGACGAATACATGCTTCCAATGTGCGTTCAGCGAGATATCGCCAAACACGGATGCGACCATCATGATGCTGTAAATAGAACCTGAATTCATCAGAAAAAATGACATTTTGCCATTCGTGCACCCAGGTTCGTCGTTGCGTACACCTGTGTGTGATGCAGCGTCTCCGATCTGTTAGTCCATGTTGCTACAAACTTCGTCGATCTGTTCGTGTAGATGGTTGTTGTCTTTCAAACGTCCCCATCTGTTAACTCAGGGATCGAGATGGGGCTGCACGATCCATTCGAGCCAAGCGGATGCGTTGCCTGTCATCTCTGCTGCTAGTGATACGAGGTCATTGGGATCCAGCCCGGCGTTCCGTATTGCCCTCCTGAACCCACCGAATCCATAATCTGCTAACATTCATTGAATAGCGAGCAACGATAGCAGCAATGTGGCGATACGATAAACCGCAATCGCGATAGGCTACAATACGACCTTTATCAAAGTCGGAAACGTGATGGTACGCATTTCTCCTCCTTACATGAGGTATCCCAACAACGTTTCACCAGGCAACGCCGGTCAACTGCTGTTTGTGTATGAGAAGTCGGTTGGAAACTTTCCTCGTGTCAGCACGTTGTAGGTGTCGCCACCGGCTCCAACCTTGAGTGAATGCTCTGATAAGCTAATCATTTGCATATCATAGCACCTTTTTCCTGTCGGTTAAGTTTGGCGTCTGTAGCACGTCATCTTCGTAATTTAGCAATTTTAATGTCTAGGAGTGTAGAAATGAAAGTCGGAAATACCACAAAGGGCACAAATCATACGATTTGAATGAGCAATCTATCATATATGCGATCAAAATTGTTCCATTTACATAAGTTTCATCGAGAAAGTTAATTTGCTTTGCTTACATCGTATGGTGTACAAACCACTATCTTTGCTGAATGAACAACTCAATTTTAGGAAAAAATACTTCTTCGATCTTTTTCACGACCTCTTGTGGCTGTTCCTTGAATGCCTCCGCAATATTCTAATAATCGCAGGAAATACATGTAATGTATAGCATTCATGTACACACTTCTGTAACAAAGTTATACCCATGGCTCAGCATAATGAACATTTTGTCTTGCGTTTTAACATTATTTTAATCAGCAATTTTAACGTTTAAAAAAGATTTAGAATTTTGACAAGCTGTTCTCAACAAAAGTTACACATTTTGTTGTATTAAATAATGTAATACATATTATATTTATCATCCACCGGCCTAGAGTTGCAAGTCTCTAGGCGATCGACAAAAGGCGATACAACTTATCGTTCTTTTCTCGATTTTAGGGTCAGTCGTCGAGACGACGTCGTCGCCAGCCAGACAGCCAGCCAGCCAGCCAGCCAGCAGCCGCCGCCGCCGCCGCCGCCGCCAGCCAGCCAGCCGTAGTCGCCGCCAACCCGCCGCCGCTGCCGCCAGCCAGCCGCAACCGCCGCCGCCAGTCAGTAGCAGCAGCAGCAGCAGCAGCCGCCGCCGCCGCCGAGCAGTCGTCGCCAGCCCGCAGTCGCCGCCAGACGTCTGCAGAGCCGCTGTCGCCTCCTCGAGCCTGTGCCGTCGCCCAGCAGCTGTCGCCAGCCAGCCGTCGCCGCCAAGTGTCTGCAACGTCGCTGTCGCCTCATCGAGCCTGCCACCGCCGCCGCCTCCACTCCGAGCCTGTCGCCTGCCGCCTTTTCCCGCCACCACCACCACCGCCGCCGCCGCCGCCGCCTCTTCGTCTTCAGTGTCTTCGCCATCGTCATCATAATCATCCTCGTCGCCGCTCAGTCATCCCGGTAATATGTCCCACTCACCTGCTACTACCACGTCCATCCATTGCAGCTCCCCGTCCCAGGCCTCCACCACCACCACCTGGAGTTCCACTTCCCTCCCCCAACCGGCAATTCCCTTGTCTGTCTTAATGTCTTTTTCCTCCGCTTCCCACGTCCCTCCTCCGCCTGTCTACACGCCACTGACTTCGCCTCATGAGTTTCCTCCTTTACTACCCGCCCGAATTGAACATCGCCATGCCACGGTGGCTGACACGCCACAGTCGCCCCCACCGTCCTTCCTGCCCCCACACCAACCTACGGTTATGCCGCTCAACCCAGTCTCCGTTTCTCCTGCCCCTCCCACCACTGCCTCTGCATCCTCCTCCACAGGCGCCAAGCCCAAAAAGTCGTCCAAACGTGGGAGCGCGGACCCCACTCCAACTTTGCCCAAAAAGGCTCCTCCCCCTCCTCCCCCTCCTCCCCCTCCTCCCCCTCCTCCCCCTCCTTCTCCACCTCCGTCCAACCACATGGACACAGCCCCCATTCCTGCTCCCGTGCAGCCTGACCTATACTCCTACGTCCTCTCCCGTCCCGACGCCCGTTTCCTTGACTACAAGACCCTCTCCATTGAACTCCGTAAGTACTACCCCTGACTCAGATCATCCCCCGCCGAGACTCCGTCCTCCTCAAATCCCCCAGCCCCACCCTACACAGTGACATCCTCCAACGCCTCCCCCGCATCCACTTTGGTCCCCATGCCACTCTCACCCCTTACTACACCGCCACCACAGCTCGCCAACCGCCTCCTTCCCGCCGCCCACCCACCCTCACCGCCGTGATCACGAAACTCAGCCCTCTGATCACGGAGGAAGAGGTGTTGGGTCAGCTCAACTCCATGCCCGACGTCACCATCTGCTCCGCCAAGCGTATCTTCAATGACACTGGCCCGACATACCTGATGCAGATATTCACAGAGTCCGCATCGTCCCTTGATCATCTTTTCCTCCAGGGGGCCCTAATTTACGACCGCCGCCACAAGGTGGAGCCCTCCCGTTCCCCACCTTAGTCATACCGCTGTGCCAGGTGCCTCGTGTACAACGACCACCTGACACAGAATTGCCGCAACCCCCCACATGTCCTCACTGCAAGTCCCCTCACCTGCACAAGCACTGTCCTAACCTTGCCTCCCCTCATACCTGCTACACCTGTGGCGGACCCCATCCCACCTACTCCTACAAATACAAGTCCATCCTGGCCCCCACCGTCCCCAAGCTCACCGTCCCCATTCGCCCCGTCGACCCACCCATGCACCCTAACAACTCCTTGCTCCCTCCCCCCACTGCCGAGGACGTCATCCGGTTTGTAACCACGGTCCTCGCAAACATCCATCCTTTTCAATGCCCGCACACCCTCCAGCAGATTGCACTGGCCGCACGGTCACTGTTCCACCTAGAAACCTTTGCCACCTTCTCCCGCGCCCACTCCCACTTCGCTTTTTCCCGCCTCGAAACACAAGTCTAAGCCCACCCGCTCCCCCTTCTCCCGATCCACCTCCCGTACCCCCCCACCACCACCATGGCAGGCTCATCATACACCTTTCTTTACCATAATGTCCGGTCTCTCCCAGCCAACAAGCACCTCTTCATGCATACCCTTTTCCATCACCGCGTGGACGCCTTCCTCCTGAATGAAACCTTCCTCCAACCCCGCCGTCCCGTCAGTACCGCTCCTTACCTCCTTCATCGCACTGATGGTCCCCCTCCCTTGGCCAGAGGCAGAGTGGCGATCGGCCATCTCCGCCACTACCCCGTCCGGCTACACCCGCTCCTCAATGATCCTACAGAACATTTGATCCTCAGTCTCTTCCTCCCATCCCTCGCCGTCACCCTCACCACCATCTACGTCCGCAGCACCTCTCCTCTCCCGTATGACTTCCTCTCTCCCATCAACTCCTCAATGTACTGGAAGGCCTTCAATCTCCTTACTACCCTACTACCCACTCCTCCATGATAACCATCCCTTTCCCGACAATGCCAGTAAGGCGGAACACTTTGCCTCCTACCTTTCCGACGTTTTCTCCCTTCCTGATAATCCTCATTTTGATTACTCCCTCTTTCCCGACGTCCATGAGCTACCGACACCACTTCTCCCCCGCTCGCCCCCGGCTTCCAGTACTTGGGGCACATTCCTCCCTCCGACTTAAACATACCCATCACAGCACACGACATCATAGCTACACTTCGCACCAAACGCAACACTGCTCCCGGTCACGACCGGCTCACCTACAGGAACCTCCGTGCCTGTCTCCTCTCCTTCCACACTGTCCTTGACGCCCTCTACAACACTATCCTCTATACTGGTTTCTATCCTTGCCTGTGGAAAATCTCCCGCATCCTCAGGTTCCCCAAACCCAACAAGCCCTCATCCCAAGCCTCTTCGTACCGTCTCATCAGTCTCACCTCCGTGTTTAGCAAGGTCCTTGAATCCATCATTTCCCGTCGTATCCACCAACTCCTCCGACAGCACCAGCTCCTTCCTTCTTCTCAATGTGGCTTCCGACCATCCTTCTCTGCTGACGACCAGCTCCTTCGCCTCATCCACCTCTTATCCGTCCAGCTCAATTCCCGTCGCTCCGCCATATTTGTGTCCCTAGATATAGAAAAAGCCTACGACCGTGTCTGGCATTCCGGCCTCCTTTTCAAACTCCAACTCTATGCCCTTCCTATTAACTATGTCCGCCTCATCGCATCCTTTCTCACCAATCGCCCGTCCTATGTCACTGTCTGCAATTCCAACTCCCGTTTGTTTTACCCCTCTGCCGGGGTGCCCCAAGGATCTGTCCTCTCCCCTCTCCTGTACCTTATCTACTCCGCCGACATGCCCCAACCTCAGCCTCCCGTCCATCTCCTACAGTATGCTGATGACACCGTCTTCCTAGCCCTTGCCCCCTCTCTTGCCCGATCCCAGGTTTTGCTCCAGTCTCACCTCACTGCGTTCGCTGCATGGTGCAACCGATGGCTCCTCTCCATCAACCCTGACAAATCCCAGGCGATCATTATAGGTCGTACCACCCGCTCCTTCCGTATCCCCGATCTCTTCATCACCCTCCACTGCCGTCCCATTCGCCACACTCCCACCATTAAGTATCTGGGCCTCACCCTCGACAGACACCTTACCTGGACCCCCCACCTGAAATCCATCCGTGAAAAAGCCATGTCCCGCCTCAACCTCCTTAAACTGCTCACCGACCGGACGTGGGGATTACGCCCTTCCACCGTCCTCCACACATACAAATCCATCATGCGCCCCATCCTCTGTTCCTTCCACCCTGCCTGGGTATCTGCTCCTCCCACCTTTTATCACACCCTCCAAGTCCTTGAACGCTACGTCCTCCACCTCGCCTACCGTATCCGCCTTCCTTCCCCCACGCGGATCCTCTACGACCTCATCCCCTTCCCTCACCTCCATCAACATCTTGAACACCTCCACCTCCTGTATGTCACCCGTAAACTCGATTCCCGCAACCCGCTAGTTTACCCCATCCTCACCGCCCCTGGGCCTCTGCCACGCCTCCACCACTGTATGCCTCCCTCTCTCCACCTGTACACTTTACATATCCTCTCCCGAGGCATCTTCCGCTCCCTTCCCGTACCGGATGACGCCCTTCGTCCCGAAATATACCCCTCCTATCAGCTTTGATCCCTTCCCCGTAGACTTAGCGGCCCCCTCTCCCCGTCCCCTCCTTCTTCCCCTCCCCGCTTGGCTTCCCTCCCCATCCCTTCCCCACCAGGAGTCTCAAACGCGCCTATCTTTCCTCCTCCCTCCCTTCTCCCCCCCCCCCTCTCTCTCTCTTTTCAACCTTCCCCCGCGCTCCCTCGCTTCCCCCTCTCCTTGCCCTGCGGGGGCTACAATGACACATTTTAACGCCGATGTATTCCAGTGTCCAGTGCTTCATCGTCTCCGTGTGTATATCTCCAGTGCGTCACAACACGTGTATCGTCGTGTAAACTCTTCGTGTGTCCAGTGTTGTTCCTCAATGTTATTTTATCGCCACCGTGGCACAGACTGTTTTTAACTGTTTATGTATCAGTCTCTCGTATTCATGTGTTTTAAGTCTGTATTAGTGTCTCCGATGTCCAGTTTGTAAATCTTCCATCTTTCTTCGTACCATGTTTTACTACTCATTGTTTTTAACTTCATGACATTGTTCATTTTCACTCATTGCCATATGTCTGTACTCTCGGCTGAAGAGCAGCGCCTCATGCTACTGCCAGCCCGCCGACGAACGTCGGAATAGAAATAACAATAAAGGAAAAAAAAATTATATTGATAAAAATGTATTCCTTGGAGACTCGATTCATGTCGCCTGTGAAATAGGATGGCAACTTCATGTGTTATTTCCTAACTACACAGAGACAGCCATCCCTGTTCACAGTTGTTACGAGTGACGGTGCCAATGTCTCGGTCCGAGAACCAAACTTTGGCAGTTAATGAACATAATTATGAATCACAGGGAGAATATGCCGATTCTCTCCAGAGCATGAACGCCTCGTCCGTTGCTACGAGTGCTGCGACGAGCATTGCTGGCGTGTAACCATCAATATGCGCAAGTCATTGCAATAGCAATGAAGTATTACTGTCTCTGGCACCAATATACCCAGCGAGAATCTTCAAATGCCCACAGAGGGCAGACAGTTAAAAAATTATTAAACCAAGCGTTTTTAATCTTTATTCAAAACGATTTTATCTAAATTATCACCAATAATAACGAATGTAATAATCTCTATGCTCTTATGTATTTATCCTCCGTTTTTAATATCATAACTGTAGCCTGTATGACAACAACAGAAACAACAACAGAATTATTAATAGGTACATGATTGACTCTCAATAATGTAATGCCGCAAGTGGGGGGGGGGGCGGAGCTACCCATATGTAATCTCGAGCGTTACTGCAGTATTCCGCAGTTGATTTCCACAGCCAACGGTTCCCGATTCGCCCACAATCGACTGCCGTGGATATACAATTTCACATTGTTATTATTTTACTGTTTATTTCCATAAGATCGTCTTATGTACATCCTTCTTAATATTTGTAACATTAGTGTATTGCAGTCGGCCTGAAAAAAAAATAAAAAATAAATAAAAATCTCTTGTGTTTAAAATATTTTGTCTAAATGAATCCTGCATGTTACCCCATCCTAATCTCAATTTACTTTTGGAACCCCATGATAGTTTATGTAGCACTTATGGATACTAGCCTAACAGATAGACATACGATTTCCATGGACAAATATTTAAATTATGATATCATTATTTTTTCTTATACGGTTTGATTAAATAAAGTCAGTATCTAATTGCAGAATACGCTCAAGTTACCTGAGAAAATACCGTGAAAATTCGTCCAGTTGTTTTTCAGATTAATGTGTTGAAAGGTACAAACAGACATGACGGTCGTCAAATTTCATCTTTTCTTTCTGTGATCCGAATTTTATGAAACGATTTTACCTGATTTTACGCTGATTTTACCTGTGGAAACCCCTCGCAAATTCGTAAAGTAGATTTGAAAATAACAGGTTTCTAAACTATTTACAGACACGATGGTTGCTGAAAATACTTGAAACTACGATATTTTTTTTCGCATTCCGATTGTAATTAAATTTTGCCTATATGTAAACCAAAACTTCCCTCAAGTTTCTTTTGAAAATAACAATTTCACCTAATGGTTTTGATGCTTGAAGAGTACAACTTTATATCAACATTTACACAGTTTGATAATTAGTGTAGAAGATACGCATTGTGTCAGCAAAGGAATGGCGATGGTTTCGACCGGTCACGGAATAGTAAACAAGAGAAAATTGTAATGAGAATCCTTCAAAGTATTAAAGAAAAAGTGTCAATATTTATGTTCCCTAATTTTAATCGTTATGCGCGCGAGTAACTAGTGAAGCAACAATGAAATGAATTTGCAGCGGCTCTGGAAAATCGTGAGACAGTGTTATTTTTTACTACTCATAGAAAACTAAGATAGGAAAATAAAGCCTATACAAAATGAAAGGAAACTCCCAAGGTTTTACATACATGTTCAGTGCAGTACGGTGATGCTTCCATTGGTAGCTGTACATATACGATACTTCAGTTCATTGTGTAATTGTTGAAGGACATCTTGCGTAACATATTCAATACAGTCAATCAGAGTAACTTTTACCAGTCAGGGTATCTTTGTACCACTTAATATTTGGATTTCATATGGTTGATGTACCAGACAGAGGTATTAAAAATTATCTTTAGAAAATAATATTGCCAATAGGTGGAAGCTGAGGCATTTGAAACCTAAATATTCAACAGAGTCAATAAGAGTAACTTTTACCAGTCAGGGTATCTTTGTACCACTTAATATTTGGATTTCATATGGTTGATGTACCAGACAGAGGTATTAAAAATTATCTTTAGAAAATAATATTGCCAATAGGTGGAAGCTGAGGCATTTGAAACCTAAATATTAAGTGGTACAAAAATACCCTGACTGATACAAAGTTACCCTGATTGACTGTACCGTTTCTGTTTAACCCCTTTAAATGGTCAATTGATCGATATAACCACAACACCATCCTCATGTTAATTCTAGAGTTCGTATTGGCCATACATTAAATCCATGTCTTCCTAGGCATGATGGGGGAAGATTGTATGCAGAAACTGAAAATATCCGGCTTAATATGCAGGAGAGCCGCCTTGTTGAAATATGAAACCTTAATCTTCATCTTGAATATGTTGATACGTTGTGGGTAAGTTTAGTGCGAAACACTCTGTACGCTTCATGACCGAGGGTACCTTGTAATAAACGTCTACAACGTTACACCAACCACCATGAATGTTGGCAGATATTTGTAATATTTCATAGTGCTGGAGAGGAGGGAGTGGACTGGGACAGCTGACGGAGATGAACAGATGAAGGTGGGAGGAGGAGACTAGTAGAATGTGACGGGGGAGGGGGGGGAGGGGGCAGAAATTATGGCAAATTATGAGAAAGAAGTGAACAGAAGAGGAAGGACATGGAAAGAGGAAGTGAGATGAACGTACTGAACACTGGAATAAATTAATTCCCCCTGGCCACCTGGTACTAAGCACAGCACACATATACATTTCATCGCAATATCTGATATTTGTGGCTTGTATCCATCATAATAATTTCTTTAGAGCAAGTCAGAACAGAGCTGCATGCAACTGACGCGGAGTGATACGAGGTACCGACAACAAGTGGTACAATAGATACTATTCCCGATGGAAAGGCCGCCTAAAACTTTCGTGCTCTGCTGTGATTGGTCAGTGCATATGGACGCTAGGCGCCAAAAGTAATTTCTTCTTTGTTTAAAATAAATATATATTTTTTTCATTCATATTTCCTTGATTTCCTGAAGACGTCATCTCTCAATAGCAAGCTACCATTCTGTTGTTTCCCGCCATTTAAAATCATACATATCAATAAACAAAGATAAAACGGAAAGGCAGACTAAACGCTTCGGCCATGTTTTGGCGCGAGTTAGCGTGCCAGCAGACCGAGGTGGGTCGCACTGCTGGTCACTCCGGTTTCGGTGGTCATTACGGACAGACCCCCAATCCGATGCAGTCGAAGTGGTAATATATCATATAATAGTGAAATTCAGTCTTGTTAAAGCAATAGCAATAGTCATGTTAAGCAGTTTATTTTGTAAAATGTGCAGTTAGTTTCTTTGTTACCACGGAAGTAAACAAAGTGAGATCCTGGTTTCTCGCTAATTAAACTACTACTATCATCATCAAGAACCAACGACCTCCGTGCCATCTTTTATGCTGGGGACACGATCTGTGTAGGCAACAGGTACATGAACATTTTGTGTAAAGCTTTTTGACTTTTTCTGAGGAAAGGGAAGCTAATACGACACATCACGAGTATTGCCCTCCCGTTACAATCGAATTCAGTTACTCGAAATTCATGGTAGCATGGTTAAGTTCACCGAATGAAGATGTAATATGTGGGAGAGACGATCTATCGAAGTACATTTACATCTAGCCTTACTGTTCTGTTTTAGTTTCCTTTTTGATATCAACGAAAGGAAAATCTACACCTACATCTACATGGGAACTCTGCAAGTCACTTTCAAGTCCATGTCAGAGAGTTCATCGAACTACTTCTTATGATATTTCTCTATATTCCTTATTCTAATAGCTTGCGGAAAATGGAACACCTAAATCTTTGTTTTCTGTCAGATTTCTCTTATTTGATAATGATGATCATATCTCCCTATGTAGGTGGGTGCTAACAATATATTTTCTCATTCTGAAGAGAAAGTGGGTGAAAGAATTTCGCAAATAGATCTCGCCGCAACAAATATCGCCGAGCGGTCTGGAGCGCCACGTTGCGGATCTCGAGGCCTTCCGCATCGGGGGTTCGAACCCTCTCTCGGTCATGAATATTTGTGTTGTCCTTAGTATAAGTTGGTGTATAAGTAGTTTGAAAGTTAAGGGACTGATGACCCTGCAGTTAAGTCCCACAAGCTTTACATTTTTTTTCAACAAATAATGTCTTTCTTTTAATGATTTCCACTCTATCTCTTGCATCATTTCCGTGACTCTCTCTCTCTCTGTCTCCTATATCGCGATAATACAAAACAAGATGCCCTTTATAATGCCCTTCCAATTTTTGACTCTTGTTCGTGAAGAATAAACTTTTGTTGTAAGCAATGCCACTAGTGTATACGATGCTTGTAACCAGAGAAATTCATGTGCCGCACAGAGAATAATGATTGCAAATGGAAAGTCATAATTATTGTGGTCTTTGTAAATAATTACTATATAATAAGATGTATGAAAAAGAATCGGGCTCGTCTTGTCTTGTGCTTGTCTTTTTCGTCTCGTGTGCTTGCGATAGTAAAAGCGCTCTTAGATTGTTTCTTTAATGTATGAAAATGGAACTAACAATGTTAAAAAGGTGTGTAATATGAATTATTTTAAAAGTGATGCAAAATATAACGATATATTTTAAACTTGCATTTACACCATTTGGACTTAAATCACCCAATTATCACCTTTAAAAGTGTGTGTGAGAAGTTTCAGTTAAAATGTTACCTGCGGATGCTGCCAACGATGGAGAGTGCCAAACGCCGCAAAGATTACGCGGCAAAATTAAATGTAATAATTATCATAAATCAGGGCAGGGAGCTATAAGATAGAAAAGGACTTTGATATAATTTATTCTTCAGCCTTCCTGGACTTCAGTGGCAGTCTCAAGGTTCGTAGTGAGAAACTAAAATTGTGACTGAAACGTGAGGCTAAGTAAGGACACTGTTTTCCAACTGAAAGATTTTCTAAAAATAAAAGGGGATATGGTATTTAATAATTTTTCATTCAGGAATAAGATATCACTGATATTGGAACTATTTAAGAATATTTTTCGTAAAAATCAGTTAACTTATCAGGTACTTGTTACTACATTCAGTGATGCTGTATAGATATTCAAGCAGTGTATAAGGCTAGAATTTTACTATAATCATATTTCAGTTTTTTCGTAATCGGAATAAATTCAGGGTGATAAGTTCCATATAACTTTTTATATACTAACTTAAAACTAAAACCAAAAATCATTTGACCACGAATTATATGGAGCTTTGTTGTAATGATACTCATACTAACTGCGGGCCTTTAACTAAAATTTTACCTGGCTGAGCTAGCTTGGAACTCGAAGCATAGTAACAAATCTTTTTACAGAAAGTAGTAAGAAATCAATCCCTTCCATTTACTACAGATTTTCTTATAAAGTGTTTTTACAATTGAAGTAAGAAAATAAAAACACTTTTAAATATTCATAGCAAACGAGTATAACAGAACATTATAAAAATTACGAGTATCATTACACCTTCTCTAAATTTTCTCGTCAGTCTCACTTGGTGTGGACCCACAACGGGCAGAAATACTCCAAAATAGGTCGCACAAGTTTGGTATAAATCTCTCGACATAATAATTATCGCACATTATTTCATCCCCCTGCCGTAAATGCAGCCCCACCTCATAGCATTTACGTGAAGAAATAAGAAAATAATAGCAACCAGTCACCTATCGTATGTATTTATTACCACAACGGTTTCGAACTGCCTGGCAGTTCATCATTAGGCGGTCTACATGCTTTATATGTTGCTTACAACATTGTGGAACACGTTGGGCTGTCGTGAGATAGAAAATTATTATGTGTGAGCTTTGTCATTGACACTAATTTCAATATTTACAAATTTAAATGGATACAGAATGGATACAAGTTCAATTTACGTGAAGTTTTGCAGCAGCACAGTCTCTGCATATGTTATGTAAAGGATTCAGACAAATAAACATTCGCTACCTTTACCAAGGGATTACAATATTTTTTTAATATTCCATCGAAACATAGCCTTTACAGCTGCTGCTGAAACCAAACACAGGAGTATTTCGTATGTAGGATGGTCGTGGGTGGTGTACTACGACAACATAAACCAGTCTAATTTTGCTGAGCTGCTACGGAGGGCTGAGTCGGCGCTGTGTCAGAATGGCATCGGTAAGCCGGCCGTGAGATACGCTCATCCCCAGAGTGCGCCTCTCATCGGTTCGGCGGCGTATCTCTGAGGCGCAGCGCTGTTGCGCAGCTGAGTAACGAGATGGTCTGCGCGGCTTATCGCTCGCCACCCAGCCCGAGTAATGACTGCGCAGCTCTGTCGCAGGCGCCTCCTGCCGGGTAAACGGCGCAGCCGTGCCGTACACCTTGCAGCACCAGGATGCGTTATTGAGAATACTTCATTACGTGGGCCTGCCGAAAATGTAAATCGTAAAACGAAATGAGGAGTGTGTCTTGAAATTTTATGATATTCATCATAATTCTACACTAGTTGTAAACCTGGCGTTTCTCGCGTATTTTTTTATTCCAATTTTCAGTTAGCTCGTCGGCTTTTCTCTCTTATTCATTTCATCCTGCCTCATCTGTCTGTCTACTTCTTTGCCTTTCCACTACTCCCTCTCCTTCTCCAAAACAGTGCGAGGTGACACAGTGGATTCGCATTCTGTTCATTCCCATCTCCTGCCGTCCTCATTTAAGTGATTAGCGATGTCCTTAAGCTATTCCAGGCAAATGTCGGGACGGGTCCTTTCAAAGAAAACGACCGATTTCCTTCCTAGCGAGTACTCCATCTGTAATGAACATGGTGTCGACAAGACAAACTCTAACCTTCACTCTTTCCTTCTCTGTTCTTCATCCTCGTCTCGCTCCTCCTCCTCGTCCCCCCTCCTCTTTATCCAACTCTCTCGTTTCATCTCCTTCTACCCTCCATCTGATATAACCTCCAGAGACCTGAAGAATCGTTTTATATAACAACTATTTGACGTTACAAGATTATGGCCTTGTAAAATATTTTATTTGACCTGATGATGCTGACATAGATCAGTGAAACCGGTCGTCATTAATAAAAACTGATGATAAGCGATCTTGGCTATTTTATATCTTTTTACAAACAACCTTTAATGTGTTGATTGACACCAATGATTGTAAAATATTAATAAATATGTTTATTTAATTTTAAATATTGTTGCTGACTGTATCACATACGATACATTGGGTTGTTGTCGGGACAATATGACACACGTTGAAAACATAAATGTTTGTTTATTTTTGCAGATTTAAGAGACATATATTATGGCTAATGATACACAATGAACAAAATTGTTACAAACTGTCTTGTTGAAATAGAATTTTGACAAAAACATTAAAAAAATAGAAATACGTTTCACAAATTGTTTAAAATGTTATCAAGTAGGAAAAATTATGTTCCTTTTTTTACAAATTTTTAAAAACGTTATGAAGTATGAAACTTTATGAAACATTTTATTTCTGGAGTGAAGAACAAAAGAACTTACATTCAGAAGATATCACATTCACTTTGAACAGCCCATTTCTCTTTATTTCGATAGTCATTTCTGGCATGTCCGTAGCACATTTGTATCTTTTAGCCTTATTGGTATTGGCTGACTGATCTTTTCTTCTTTCTATTGTCCCTTCCCTTTCTTCATTTTCCTCATCATCACCTTCCATTTCATAGGTATCGGAACTGGTTGTGTTTCTCTGAGTGCTACGGTACATCAAACTGCCAGCAATATCCATCTTGGAAGAAACATATGACAATAATGGTTTACTTTGGCGCATCTCTTCAAGTGCAGCATTCATATATTAAATATATGATGCATAAATGGCAAAAAATTATGTAGTACCCTTATTCTCCACTTCTTTGTCCTACCGCTTATGGCTTAATTGCTTATGAACTTACCCATAAGATCCACACCGCCCTCGTGAGCGTTATAGCTGACATCTTTACAGCAAAAGGTCGAGGAATCTCTATGTATTGACCTTGCTGCTTGCTTCAACTTTTATAAGTTCCACAGGATTTACCCCACAGTACGTAGAGGCTAAATAAAAGGCACGATTATCGTGGCATTTTTTAATTGCAACTGCATCATCACTTTCACCACTTGGGCGAAACTTCCTCTTCCCTCATGTTACCGAAGTTTTATTTGTACTGGAAGCATTAGTAATGCCTATCACATAAATACGCGCTAAAAGCAATAAAATAACCTTGAAATAGTGAATTAACAAAATAAAAAGCCATTTGCTCAAAGACCTATCAAATGTAGTCGCAGAGACCCGATGTATCATATACGATACATCTAGGAAAATATGATGTTTCAGACGAAAAACCACCTTTCACGTCACTTTCTTTGATACATTTGTAGTCAGGTACTGTAAGCAACATTTTACTACTGCTTTAAAGAAATTAATTGATGAACTCACAATACTTTGCTTCTTGAGGCCGAGATTACTCGTTTAAAGCACACTTGTCACTGACTGCTTCTGACAGTGGTCTTTCTGAGAACTTCAAGTAGGCTACCTCGTTGTTCTGAGTGTTGTAGTGAATAAGAAGTAGTCGTCAATTTTACAAAAACTGCAACCAATGTGAAGGAATCTCATATGAACGGATGTATCATATATGATAATGGTAAATGAAATTCCAAATAACATTCCTGTACCGTGTACTTATTACAATAATTTATTAGTCAGTCTTCTTTTAGGGTGACTCAATGAGTCGCAAACTGAGATAGTCACGCCGGAATTGCGTTTCAGCTGACTCCATCTGTAAATTTAAACACTCGTCCCATTGTTCGAGAAAGTTTTAAAAGCCTGGGGCTTGGAATATTTGTGGCAGCGTTTGCATCCTATAAGTGTCGCTCTTGAGCTGTAACTCGATTTGGTTCCCTACAAGACGGATGTGTCCGAGTGGTAGAGAGAAACCCTGCTCAGCGCGCAGTACTGGCGTGTCTACCTCAGTTCCTCAGTTTGCGACTTATTTACTGACTCACCCTCGTACTCCCTCCCCCCCTCCTTTTCTGTTCACTTGTTTCTCTCTCTCTCTCTGATCCGTTCATTTGTCCATCATTTCTGGCCGCTGCCCTCTGCCAGGATGTAAATCTCACTTCTCTTTGTGCATATCATCGACTCGTGTGACCTCCTCTCTATCCCCTTGTCCTACCTCAATCTCCACCTCTTCCTCTGAAAAATTACATTAATCTTCCAAATTTTATAATAATAACTGAACTGCTGAAGCTTAATACAAAGTACCCTCTGTATGATGCATATGGTGGCTTGGAGAGTACAAAAACCTTCCACACAGAAACTTACACTCATGCGTCAGCTCTCGTGACGATCCATCAAACGGCGTGGAACTACTTCGAGCAGCTAAACAGAGAGCCGACTCGTGGAGGTAACGTGTCAGACTTTCTGATGCCACGCAGACCCCAACTAATAAAATGTTCAAATGTTTGTAAATCTATCGGACCAAACTGCGTGGTCATCAGTCCGTAGACCCCAACTGTTTTATCAGTTAGCTAGATCAGGCTATCAGCGATCATAAGGCCATTACAGCATCAATAAATACTGATTCAAATAGAAATATCGAAAGAGGAAGATATTCTTATTTAGCAAAAGGAAAAAAAAGGTCAGATTTTAGAATACTTGACTGCTCATCACCATAGTTGTGACCCAGACACTGTCAATGTTGAGAAACTCAGTACGAAGTTCAAGAGTATTGTACCATACGCGTTAGATAATTATATGTCATGTAAAATTAGTGGTAAAGAATTAAAACCTGGTGCCTGGTGGGGCGGATTTCCATGAACATTGCCGTTTATGTCCTCATATAAGAAACGTCTCGTACAGTGATACAATTTCGAAGGCACATTCAGCTATATGTATGTATACTACCTGTAAAATCTCCTGTGACTACAATGTATAGTGTAGAAATTATAAACCGAATGCCGTAGTTCTGCTCCATGAACAGCGGAAACGTAGTAGCGACAAAATTTTCATTTCATTATTTTTATGTGGTTATCATCGCGAAAAAGTTTAATAAAGGTTAGAAGTTATGTTTAAAGTTGGTTGCAAGTCATTCTCATACAGTGTGTGAATAAAATTCTCACATTATGTGGCAGTTTCTTGCAACCTATTGTTTATGATGTTATCCCTCCTGAACCATGTATTGTATGTGGTTCTTACCCCCGGCAACATTGTTACCTTACGAAAAGGAATATGTGTACCAAATTTGGTTGAAATCGGTCCTGTGGTTTGGGAGGAAATGTGCCATATTGTCGTTTGATGCAGCAGTTTTTCGCGTATCTCGTTGTTTATGACGCCATTTATCGTGAATAATGAGTTTTACGCGATACGCGATCGTTACATTTACGGCGACCGATCTGATGTATTGAAACGTACGTGTGCAAAATTCCACAAAGATTACATCAAAACTATAGATTTGCATGTATTATGTACACACACAAAAAATCACACGAAAACACCAACACTCGATCACTCTGCTGTACATATAACTAGCTGAAAACCCGACATTGGCATGGTATTTATTTATTTACTCAAGCTTTGAGATTTACTTTTCATATCCCTTTCGTGCCTGTCTAACTCCTCTTTTATTAACATGTAATATTTATGGGAGAGTATTCAAGAAATAAGACTGTCTTGCATAATGTACAAAATAATAAATGCAGGATCCAAACAAAGAAAGATAGTAATCACAATACATATAAAATTCGTACGATCTGATATTTATTGAATTACGTATTGTAAAATTGTACAGTAGGTATAAGTTCATTTGTATAACTGCAGCATGCCGGTAAAACCTGTTACGAACACAATTAGTATTAAAGAAGTAATAGATTAATACCTCGTGCGTGATGGGGCGGTTTTCCATGAATGTTACTGTTTATTTCCTCATATCTCATGAACGACGTGTCTTACTGTGATATAATTTCGAAGGTACATTCAGCTATATATGTGTTTACTGTCTTTAAAACTTTTGTGTGGCTAATATTTGTATTTTCGAAATTGTAAATTGTAATATCATACCGAGTGCCGTAGTTTAGTCCATGAACAGCGGAAATGAAGTAAACACTAAACTTTTTTTTGGTGAAATATTAATTTTTTACCTCCTCGTCGGTGTTGAAAAATTTTAAGTTCTGTGACCAGTTTCGTACGAGACCTCCCATTTTCAAACCATTAGCCTTGGTTTTAAACAGTAATAAATCCAGATGCATGTTAAAAATAGCTGATAAAACTGTTGTACAGTATAAAACTCCACGGGCCTCCAGCATGGCAGAAACAGCAGATCTAACTGCAATGTTAAATATAAAGTAGTTATATATCTACAGAGTTTTGTGATGTACAACAATTTTAGCAGCTATGTTTAACATGAATATGGATTTATTACGCTTTAAAAGCAAGGCTAATGATTTGAAAATGGACAGCCTCGTCCGAAACTAGTCACAGAACTCAAAATCGTGCAACTGCGACGAGGGAGTAAATTATAAATAATTTCACCAAATGTTTCTACAGTTGCGGATCTTGAACCACTCTTACGATAATTTTTTCATAAGAAGCTTTTATCCTTTCATCATTTTGCAGTGGTTGTCGCGAGAAATAGAGAAATAAGGGTTTGAAATTATGTTTAATGTGTGTTGCAAATCGCCAAGTACTCTCATTCTCATTCAGTGTATGAATAAAGTCATCAAACGATTTGGCATTTTTTTTTTTTTTTTTTTTTTTTTTTTGTGATTCCTACTTTTTATGACGTTATATATCTTGGACCATGTGTGTATGTGGTTCTTACTCCTACAGTAATTGTTACATCACAGTAAGGAATATATGTGTCAAATATGGTTGAAATCGGGCCAGTGCTTTACGAGAAAATTAGCAGCATTATCGTCAATGCAGCATTTTTTCGCTCATCTCATTGTTATGACTTCATATCACGTGAAGTTTGTGTTGTACGTGATTCTTACACTTACGGCAACAGTCCTCATTAATTGAAGCTTACTTGTACAAAATTTCATATTGATTGGATAAAACTGTTGATTTGTATGCAATTCGTACATACAAGCACACCAACACACGGACACCCTGTTTTATATGTAAAGAGGAAGATGATGGGTTCGGAATGCGGAGGTGCGGGTGAAGAGAAAGGGCAGACAGCGTAGTAACAGCTACTTTAGGATACGTTCATACATAAACTAAGTCGGGCGCGGTGGCCGAGAGGACTGAGGCGCTCCAGTCACGGTCTGCACGGCCACTAAACATTTGAACACAACCTAACGCCTGTCTGCGTTCACAACTCCTCGCTGCTCCGTCGTGCTGCTGCCGGGACGCTGTCGCTAGGACTCGCTGCTGCCCCATAAGACGTCGCCGCTTTTCCATCTGCTGCTGCCGCCGGACCTGCTTCTGCAGCTTCCCGCTGCTGACATCGGGGCCGCTCCTCGCCCCCAGCCTAACTCGTCGCAACCTTCCTCTCGCCGCCCCGGACCTGTTGCTGCCGCCGCTGGATAGGGACAGCCAGACCGCTGTGTGCTGCTCGGCTACCTCGCCGCCGCTGCCACCCAAGCCGCCGACCAGACGAGCCGATTCCCGGCTTCCCTGCCGCTTTCCGACTATCGCCACTGCTCCTCACAGCCGCCGTCGCCGGACCTCCCCGCCACCGCCGCCTTAACCACTGCCGAAATTCCCCATCATGGACCAGGCCCCACTAACAACTACCACAAACGTATACACCTCCCACTCCCCTGCCTCCACAATTAAAAGTGGTGCGACGACTCCCTCCCCCAATATCCCATTCCCCTATCAATTCTCCTTCTTCCATCTCTTTCTCAGGCTCTGCCACACTCCATCACTCCCTTCAACATCACTGTATTGCACCACCCAAATTCATCCACTAACATACAATGGTGGTAGAATTACCCACCTCCCCCAACCCTGAATCACATTGCCGCCGCCACGGCATGTTCCCCGCCACATCGCCATGCAGCCTGTTCCCCTGGCCCTTCGTACTCCTACTGTCATCGAAAATACCGCCTCCAAGATGACCGAATGCACCAGCGCTAACCTCTGCCCCCATTGTCACCAAAAACCCTATCCACCACCGCCCCAGAACCTTCCCCCCATCCACACCAGCTCCAACCCCACTTCCCCACAACTATATAACCATGTCCTTTCCCACACCATCCCCGCCCCTAAGTATCGCAAAAACTATACAATCTCCCTCAAAGTGAGCGAGAACTTTTCTGATTTCCCCACCTCATTCCCTACGACTCTGTCTTTATCAAATCCACTTCCCCCACATTCCACTCCATCCTCCTCCAGCATCTTCTTGGATTCAGTTTGGTCTACAAGCCAACTCGACCCCCTAATTCTAGTCATTCTGATCCCCCAGCCACAACCTCCCCCTCGCCTCTCCTGCCCCTCTCTCACCGCCTTGATCACAAACCTAAGCCCGGTGATCACACAGGAGGAAGTGTTGTGACAGCTCAATGTCCAACGCAGCCAGGAAATTCATTCTGCCGAGCGGATCCAAAACACTTCTGGTCTTACCTTTCTGATACGGACTTTTACTGAAACTGTATCTACCATAGAACGCCTCCTCATTGAGGGGACTATCATTTACACCCATCACTATAAGGTGAATCCTTCATACTCCTGTCCCCAATCCAAATGTTGTGCGTGACATCTCATCTACAACAATAACCTCACCCAGAGTTGCCACAACCCACCCCTCCCCCACATGTACAACTGTAAGTCGGCACACTTCATCAAACAGTATCCGGACCTCACCTCCACTCCCACCTGCAACACCTGTGGCAGCCTCCACCCTACCTACTACTACAAATGTCAGGCCCATGATCAGGCTATCTCTGTTCCCATCAACCCCAAGCTGACAATCGACATCCGCCCCACTGCTCATCCCATCCACCCCAATAACTACCTCTGCTCCCCTCCCACTGTGGAGTACATTCGTTTTGTTACCACAGTCGTCCACAACATCCACCCATTCCAACGAACCCACACCCTTCAACAGATTACCCTCGTCACCTTTCCTGTTTTCCAGCCTGAAACCGTAGCCACATTCTACCGCAATAATTCCCATGTCACATTCACCCAAAACATTATCCTCATGTAAAACATACCTGTAACACTTTCCTCTCTCCACCTCCTTTTCTTCTCCCCCCCCCCTCCCGGCAGTCTTTCCCATGGCACACCCACCCTACACTCTCCTCTACCATAACATTCGCTCCCTCCCTGCGAAAAAACCCCTTTTTGTGGATAACTTCTCCCATCAACACGTGGACGCCTTTCTCTTGAACGAAACCTTCCCCCAACTGCGCCATTCTTTCAGCACCACATCTTACCCACTCCACCATAGTGATGCCCCCCCCTCCCATTGCTCGAGGCAGAGTGGCGACTGGCCACCATCGCCAACACCGCCACCACCCTGTCTGGCTACAACCTCTCCTGAACGATCCCATCAAACTCCTCATCCTCAGCCTCTTCCTCCCATCTATTACTGATACCTGTTACCCTGGCTACATCAACCATACCTCCACAACCTATGTGTTTTTCACTGTCCTTATTCTTCTTTATCCTGTTGGTGAATTCTGGTAGTGAAGTCTGACAACTTGCTAGGGGTGACTCCGTTCCTCTCCAGAAAACCACATGTCCTGAGAGCAACACCACCCACTCACCTCTACCAACCTCTGGGACTGCCTGGAGGTAGATGTCCTCGAACTCATTGGAAGTGACCATTCCCCTGTCCTCCTTACAAAAGAACCCCATTGTCACCCTGACCGCGCCCCCCATCCTGAACCCACTCCCAAGATTGTCCATGATTATTCCCGTGCTGACTAGGGTGCCTACCATCGTTCTGTAGACACCTTGGTCGCCAGCCATCCCCTACCTCTCCACACCGCCAGTGATATCGATCATGCCTCATCCATCCTTCAGCAGACTGATACTGATGACGTCTATGTCCACATTCCTATTTTATGCTCCAAACCTACGCCCTTCCCATTAATTATGCCCTATTCATTTTCTCCCACCTCCCATCGTACGTCGCTGTTAAAAACTCGAATTTATTTTACGCTTCCACCGTGGTGCACCAGAGCTCCCCTCTCCCCTCTACTCTACCTGACTTATTCGACAGACTCCTATCCATCAACTTCAATATGCCCTAGACCAATTTGAACATTCGTGACAAATTTGCTTTTAAAAAGTTGTACGTGGAACATTTTTATTGAATGTCACACATGAGCGAATTCGCATACATAACTTTTATATAGTACTGACACAGAAAAATACATGTAACCTTAATTTACTATACAGGGAACACATTTAGCAAAATTACACACTTCAGAATACTTCTGTATTGCTTAATAACGTTTCATGGTTTCACTACAATTTATAATCTCTATTGTGCGTAAGTACGTCATAACTAAAAGAAATTTGTATATGAAATAAAGCATGCTGCACTTATGTCGCAAGCCCATCACTGAGACTATCTGTTTACAAATTTAGTTACAATGTGTCGCCAAAGAATGTCCATAATCGTTGCTTGTCTTACAATACATCCATATTTATTGTGCTCTTACATTCCAGTGATATTCAGATACTAAATAAATGACGTTACATGAATTTCTTGCAGTGCTCCTAACAAAGTGCAATATATATTTTAGTTTGGTGGTGTCTTGCAAAAAATAAATAATTGTAAACCATTACAACTGTTTCCATGTAAGGCGATGATGCAGTTCCTGAAGTACATTTCTGTTAGGGTTACAACAACACGCTTGTTATGTTATCGGAGGGTTACATTTTCACATTTACAGTTGAAACACTTTCGTTTTGATAACCCCATGTATAAGACAACTAACTAAACATCCATGACAGATATCTCGATAAAAAAAACTGTGGTGCAGTGCCTCTAGTTAAGTTGCGTCAGTGTTACAATTGGGTGTGAATATTTGTTGGCTTGAGGTTACAAATTAGACGGACATGGCTACACATATAACGTATTATGTTGTTTATGAAAGGAAAAAACCCGAGTAGCTTCTTCCCACTATGCGGTAAGATATACAGGAACGACAGTAATATCCTGGTACAGTTTATTTTTCCAATTAGATGTCACAGGATTTTACTCTGCACGGCATGCGAAGATCGACGTTGAATGACAAGCACAGATATAGAAAAATCTTTGATACCATGTTGCAACAAGTTTAATTTGTAAACAAAGTGTCTTGCTGGTGAGTTCCGACTTGAGTACATGTTTTATTTGAGACAATAGGGTGGCTTTAAAATTGACAGGCTTGTATTTAAGTTCATATTTCAGTTGTGAAGGAATATTACTATGTATATGTAAGTACTTAAGAGACCTCCCCACCCTCAAAAAGGGGCTTACGCTTCTTTTTGAGTACATGCGTGGCGAGCACGGGCCCCGAGCTAATGCAGTCTTGCTTCCTGAACTGCATTTATTTTCCCTTCCCCTCATTTCCTATCCTCAGTCCTTTCCCTACCCACCGGAGGAATGATGACCTAGGCAGGTTGGTCCCCCTGTCCCAAACTAGTACCAACCAACTCACTATAAATATATAACAATTACATTTATTTTACGTGTACCTGTGCAATGTATACGTTACAGATTCTAAAATAGCAACATAGACCTAAGGAAATCAGTCTTGAATATAAATCAATAAAAATGAATACTTATTTCAAAAGCGAACTTGGCATATGTAGATATCGCAGATTGTCATTGTTCACTGAAAATGCATAGCGTCACGACTCTCCGCAAGCCTGTTTTCATAACACTAAGCGACATATACACTCCCTCTACCTATTGACTCATTCAAAACCTCCCATTTTCTACACATCTGACGTATCATATGGTGCCTTTGCCTCCTTTTTCTTCCTCCCTTATACTTTAGTCACTTTTTCTTGGGATCTCTGTAAGACTGTTAACATGAAATCGAAATAACGTGAGCGTTAAATCTTGTTGTCGGTGTTAACAATTGTGATACTACCTGTGTACATGATTTTCCTTTAAGAGCGAGACTGTAGTCTGCTGGGTGCCTCGAGCATCCATTTGTATCGCCCGTGCCTCCCCTCTCAGAACTAGTGATGGGAACAATCGAATGAAAACAATCGATTCATTCGGTTGTTGGGAAAAAATCGATCATTCGGTTGTAGTTTCTCGTATCGGTTGAATTATTCATTCATTCTTCTGAGTGAAACCAGTCGGTGGGACCAACCGAATGAAACAACCGATTCAGTCGGTTGGACTGTTCATTCGTTCTTTTGAGTGAAACCAGTCGGTGGGATCAACCGAATGAAAAAATCGACGCAGTCGGTTGGACTACTCATTCCTTCTTTTGAGTGAAACCAGTCGGTCGGACCACTCATTCCTTTTCTTTTGAGTTAAATCAGTCGATGGGACCAACCGAATGAAAAAATTGACACAGTACGTTGGCCTTTTCATTACTTGTTTTGAGTGAAACCAGTCAGTGGGAGCAACCGAATGAAACAGTCAGTCGGTCGTAGTTTTACTACGTTGGATTAATATTCGTTTATTTTTTTCGAATGAAAGTAGTCTGTGGGAACAACTAAATGAAAACGTGCGACACTTTTGCAGTTTTGTACATTGACTGAATTACCCATTCTTTCTTTTCAAGAAATTATGTACTGAATGAAGTAACTTTTCGTTTTATAATATACAGTAACAGTAATTCATATTTTGTTGTAGATTAAATTGTTTGAGGTGCCATCAACGAGTAACTAATTAGATGTCATATCGCTGGAGCAGGCCTGGGAGCACTTTAATTTCCCAACCCAGACTTCAAAAACGCCGATCATCTGGGCCCGATCAGATTACTTTCGCAGACACCGACCACTGGGTACCGCGGGGAGCGGGGACACGAGAGAGGGTGCTGCCTCGCTTGCGTTTTCACTGCTGACAGCGCCAGCAGGCGCGTGCCAAACTCCACACAACAGTGTCTGGCCAGGGGGGCGGTGCGTGCCATCGCCCATTGTTGTCGCTTTCTTACTGTCTCAATAAAGAAGCGTGGAAACTACAGGGTGTTCTAAAATGATCACTACAAGTTTAATCTCGCGTACCGTATCTCCGAAGTGGGAACAGGTAGAAACGTGCGTTTGCGGCTTCTTGTTGATACATATCTAAGATTCTAGCAGGACAGAGTTAAGTATGTTAACTTTGAGCATACTTGCTAGATCCAAATTCTAAGTTCATTAAAACATTGGGTATTGTAAAAACAGCCCTCATTAAAGTATTTTGTATAAAAATATTTCCTATAAAAATATTATTGTTCATTCAATCCAATTTGAAAGAGTACGAGAAGACATACAATATTTATCAGTGCTGTAAATTTTCTTCAGCGTGTCTGTATTCGTCAACAGTATATGAAAACATTCATCTCAAGTTTCATAATTATTCACTCTTGTCACGCCGCGGTGGAGTAGCCGAGAGGTCTAAAGCGTCTCGCTGCGGAGGGCGCGGTTGCTCGCCGTCGGAGGTTCGAGTCCTCCCTGGAGCATGGGTGTTTGTTTTGTCCTTAGGTTAGTTTACCTTAGTTTAAGTAGTTTGTAAGCTACGGACTGATGACCACGCAGTTTGGTTCGATATATTTACAAACATTTGAACATTTCAACTCTTGTCACAGATATTTCTGTGGTTATCGGTGAAACGGTGTGGGGGTTTATTCCATCCCTCCGCCATGTACCATACAAAATCTTAGATGAACAGTGAACTGCCACTTGATTTGAAATTCAAGTGTTCAACATTTCATCAAGATCGGAAAAAAACTCTGTATTGGCGTCAAAGTCTGGAATACCTTCTGTCATGCATCGAACTAAAGTAGATGTAGACGATGACCATTCTCTTTCTTTGAAGGTGAAGAGTGAAATATATCATTAAAATTCGAATACAAACGTAATTTATCGAAGTTAGTAGGTAAAGTACCCTCCGCCATGCACCTACGAAATTTATTGTACACAATTACCTTCGTCTTGTTTTAAACGTCAAGTGTGCAAAATTTCATCAAGATCGCAGCCAAATTGTGGTTTTTGTCGAAGTGAGTATGCAAAGCACCCTCCGCCATGCACCGAATGAAATTTGATGTAGACAGTGACTTTCCTCTTGCTTTGAAGGTCTAGTGTGCAAAATTTCATTAAGATTGAAACAAAACTGTAGATTTGCAAACCATAAAAACACACACACGGACACACTGCTATATTTATAAGATTTGCCTCTAAGAAAGTTTCATGCTGAATCACGGTCCATTTATACCCGAAAAGACTGAAGGAGTAAGCAAATAAAGTAACACAAAGTCGGTGAATTAATAAAAACATCCATATAACTGCAGAAACCGACAGAGACTTTTTCCAGCCGGTTGTTTCGCATCAAGTGAAACCATTCAATTCCGAAAACATTCATATAAAGGGCAGAGACTAGTTTCATTCGGTGGTCGTACATCGACTGAAACCACTCAAACCCACTGAATGAGTGAAAACATTCATATAGCGGCTGCAACTGATAGCGACTGGTTTCATTCGATTGTTTCGCATCGACTGAAACCACTCAAACCCCGCCAGCGAGTGAAAACATTCATACGGCCACAGAGACTATTTTCATTCGGTTGTTTCATTCGACTGAAAAAAAAAAAAACGACCGAACGAAAAAACAACCGATTGACCAATCGGTTGTTAAAAACAGTCGGTTGTCCCATCACTACTCAGAACACCACTCGCGGCTGCAACTGAAGCCTCGCTCGACGCAGCAGTGTAATCAGCGCAGCAGCTCTCTGTTGCCTGGCGACCTGCGCCCTGAAGCCTACAGTTATTGATGGACGGGCAAACGGCGAACACTGCCGTGCAAACGCATCATGGAACCTGCAGCCTCCTGAGCAACATATCCCTAGACAGGATCCAGGTCATCGTCCCCCAATACGAAATTATCACTAGACACTACTTTAATTACATGAACAACTTTTTATCACATTAATTTAATCTGCAGATTGATCTTTACTTTTCAACATGGTCTCCAGAGCTTTGCACTCAGTTTCCACATCGTTCTGCAAGCTTCAAATTTTTCTTTTTTTCCAGCTGCATGAAGACACTGAAGTACACTGCTTTCCTGATACGTTCCACCATTTCATAGGGTTGTTCTCGCAGATGTTCCTTTACAGAACCGCAAGATTTTAATCCGAGGATGCTAGTAGGGGCTGTATGGAGGGATTTCGAAGTTTTTCACGCAAATGTCCTGATCGTCTACATAGTGGCACGACAAGTGCGAGGACGAGCGTTGTGGTGTAGCAGAAGGATCTTTCCAGAACGTTTGTCTCGCAATGCACGGTGGAGTTTTCAAAGTGACTGGATATTGCGGGCAGCATTTATCGTCGTTCAGGTTCAGGTGCCAAATCTAGATACACACTATTTCAAAAACGAATGTATGAAATAGTGTGTAAGCAGATTTCAAACTGCAAAAATGTCCAGTTGTCATACTTGGCGTGGTGTGAGTTTTTTCCACATTAATAACATCTACAGTTAAACACATGCATTGATAATGGCCAGTTACTAGCCGAAATCATGATTTGCCAATAAAGATTGAAAAAAAAAGATCTGAAAATTTTCAGAGGATTGGAAAGAAGGACTATTAGTTTAATAAACCATGGTTGCAAAATACTAACATGAATTACTTACAGAAGAAACGAACAACTCGTGGATTCCGACATTAGGGGATATCAATTTGGATTTAGGAGAATTGTAAGAACACGCTAGGCAATACTTGCATTACGACGTATCTTAGAAGATAGATTAAGGAAAGGGAAACCTACGTTTTTGTATTTGTGAATCTGGGAAAGATTTTGACGACGTTCACTGGAATACACTCTTTCAAATTCTGCGGGTATCAGGGGTAGAATATAGGAATCAAACTGTTATATGCAACTTATACAAAAACCAGACAGAAATAATTAGTGTCGAAGTGCATAAAAGAGTCGCAGTGTTCGGGAAGGGTGTAAGACAGGGTTGTAGCCTTTCCCTAGTGTTGGTCAACCTCTACATACAGCAAGCTGTAAAGGAATATAAGGAGAAATTTGGAGAGGAAATTAAAGTCCAGGAAGAGTGAATAAAAACCTTGCGGTTTGCTGACGACATAGTAATGCTGTCAGAGACAGCAAAGGACCGGGAAGAGCAATTAAACGGAGTGGATAGTGTCTTGAAATGAAGATATAAAATGAACATTAACAAGAGTAAAACGAGGGTAATGGAATGTAGTGTCAGAAAATCAGTCGAAGCTGAAGGAATTAGATAATAACACAATAAAACTAATAGATGAGTTTTATTAATAGGGTAACAAGGTAACATCTGATGGCCGAAGTAATGAAGAAATAAAACGCAGAACCTCTATTGGAAGAAAAGCGTTTCTGAAGAAGCGAAATTTCTTTAATCTAATATTAGTTTAAATATTAGAAAGTCCTGTGCATTATCAGCACTATAAACATCCTGCCATTCTTGTTCCTTAATTAAGCTTAAAAAGGTGTCAACTGCAACTGGATTAACTTTTCTGAATAGTTGATATTTATGTTTAACATTTGGGCATCGTGGTCTGATAGGGCATTTACTATTCTGCTGACAGAGTGCCCCTCTAATAATGAAGAATGAACAAAAATATTGTCAATGGTAGAACTACTATTTCCTTGCACTCTCGTTGGAAAAAATACTGTTTGCATCATGTTATAGGAATTAAATAGATCTAACAGCTGACGTTTCCTTGAGCTATCACCTACACAATTAATGTTGAAATCTCCACACACAATTAAATTTTTATACTTCCTATACAGTGAACCCAAATCCAATTCCAGCTTGGGCAGAAACATTTTAAAATCTGAGTCAGGGGATCTATAAATAACAACTATTACTATTTTAGTTCCATTAACATTAACAACTCCTGCACAACATTCAAATATCTGTTCTGTGCAGTGTTTAGAAAAATCTATTGACTCCGATGAAAAATCATTTTTTTACATACATGGCCACTCCCCCACACTGCAAGAAACTCCTAGAGTAGAAGGCAGCTAACCTATATCCTGGCAAAGGACATTGACGTCTTGTGTAAGTATTACATTCCTTATGTTGAATCGTATTACGTACAACACGTCAACCATTAAAAGTATTTTCATAAATGCGATAAATTTCAACAGTCAAAGAATGAATAGCTTTTCGAAGGAGTCTTCAGTCGTGTCAGGAGCTGTAAGAGAAACTTCGATGCTCATCTGTGTCATATTTCGAATTATAACTTTTAACAAAAAAATCTTGAATTACACACATTCTTACGTTTCTTTTCAGCGTTCTAGCTATCTCCATACACAATTTTAGCAAAGTTGGTTAAGCAGTTTAGTCGTGAAAGTGAACATACACAGATTCTTTCACATTTATATTAGTGTGGGCTAGGTTCATGCGGAATTAGTTGTAATAATGATGTAACAGGTTATAATGGAAAACATTTCTTTCGGTTTTCATTCATATAGTTGTTTCAGTCTGTGAAGGGTGAATGTTTAGTTTTATATTGATACAAGATTATGTGGGTTTGACATTATAAACTGATATATAATTTAATGTTGTAATAAAGGTCTTGCCTTATACTTAATTTAAATTAACATTTATCCACACATAATATTTGTATGACTCGAGATTTGGCGAGGAATTCTTTTCTATTTTACATAATGAAATATTTATTTAGTCACTTAGTCACTTGTTGTCCATATAATTTGAAGATTTACCAGATTTCCTACACCGTTACGTAGAACTAAAAATTTCTGCAACGGGCGACAATTTTTAGCAATTATTCAGACTCGATGGCATTCACAATAGAAATTTGGTGTTTGTTCGCAGCAGATGACGACAACCTCTCATCGGCGTTGTACACTTCAGACAATTTTTGGCAAAATTGTCGGCAGCAAGACAGGAGTGCGGAGACCAGTAGCACACGTTGGGGCTTTCTGCCCCATTTGGTTCCGAGTCTTGACCACGTGACCCTTGATAAATGAACTTATGGATGGTGCTGGAACCGCGGAGGAGTAGCCGAGTGGTCTAAGGTGTCTTGCTGCGGGGCGCACGGTTGCTTGCTGTCGGAGGTTACTCCTTCCTGGGGCATGGGTGTGTGTGTTGTCCTTAGGTTAGTTCACCCTAGTTTAAGTTGTTTGTTAGCTACGGACTGATGACCACGCAGTTTGGTCCGACAGATTTACAAACATGTGAACATTTTTGATGGTGCTGGAAATGTCCTTCCATTTCAGCATTTTGGTGGCAACGGGAGTTTTCTTTTAGAGGCAGGATCGGTGTGGCCAGAAAGCTTTCTGGTGACGTAGGAAGACTTGTTTCGGCGGTTCGATGAACAGGAGTCTCTGACAACTTTCACCAGGTCACAATAACAACCGCGAAAACAGCGATGACGATTTATGGCCTACCGAAACGCAGAAATTTTTATAATTTGAAATTTGAAAGCTAAAGGTCCAAATCACTGAGGTCATCGGTCGTTAGAGTTATAAACTACTAACTAACTTTGCCTAAGAACAACACACACACTCTCGCCGGAGAGAGGACTTGGTTTAAGTAGTTTTTAAGTTTAGGGACTAATGCCCACAGCAGTTTGGTGCAATAGATTTACAAACGTTTTAGAGACAGATTCATCACCCTTGACGGTTATATCCATATTAATGATTCCATGTGTCTTCTGCAACCCAACTGGTAAATCTAATGCTGAAGCAATTGACTCTAAATAAAGAAAAGTGTGAAGTAATACACATGACCACTAAAAGAAATCCGCGGAACTTCCATTACGCGATAAATCAGTCAAACCTTAAGGTCATAGATTCTACCAAATACTTAGGAGTTACAATTACGAACAACTTTGACTGGAGATAACACATAGAAAATATTGTGTGGAAGGCGAACCAAAGGTTACGTTTCATCGGCAGAACGCTTCGAAGATGCACCAGCTCCACCAAAGAGACTGCCTACATCACACTTGTGCGTCCTGTCCTGGAGTACTGTTGCCCTTGTGGGACCCTCACCAGGTGGGATTGACGGAAGACATTGAGAAGGTTCAGAGAAGGGCAGCTCGTTTTGTTCTATCACGTTACGGGGGGAAAGCGTCACGGAAATGTTGCACGAATTGGGGTGGAAATCATTAAAAGAAAGACGTTATTCATTGCGGCGTGATCTGTTTGCAAAGTTTCAATCACCGACTTTTAGTGCTGAATGTGAAAATATTTTGCTAGCACCCACCTACTTAGGGAGACATGACCATCCCAATAAAATAAGAGAAATCAGATCGAAAACGGAACGATTTAAGTGTTCTTTCTTCCCGCGCGCTATTAGAGAATGGAACGGTAGAGAAAGGTTATGAAAGTGGTTAATAAACCCTCTGCCAGGCACTTGAATGTGATTTGCAGAGTATCTATGTAGATGTAGATAGATGTAGATGAAGCTATTCGTGTTGTACGTTTTTTGGGCATAAATGCGAACAGTGTTTGGCGCCTAATTGTAGAGGCACTAACAACGCCTCTTGAACTAACATGAGCTTGCCGGAAGATCAATTTTGTTCGGTATATTTATTTCCGGCTTGCTTCTTACTCTCTATGTCGTATTCTATGGATCTTCCATTTACATATATTTTCCACGTCCACTGAATTCTCAATCTATCATGACACTGTCTTTTGAGTCAGGTATATAGCTGCAGCTCGGTTATTTTCCTTGTGATCCTCCTGCATACTCAGATGTAACATATTGAGTTACTCTAGGGTTATAAAAGACATTTATATTTTCGAGCAAATCACAGCCCGGCACACTTGAGCACACATATGCAGGTTGGCGTATATGCTCATTGAGATATGACATTGGTGAACGTGTGACAAAGACAGTAACTGGTTTCACTTTGAAAACAGATAAATCAGAAGTTATACCTAAAGCTTTTCCGAAACTAGTAACAGAGTTTCTCTGAGTGAAAAGTGATTCTGTTTTTCTCATTTGGAACTACGCACAGTATTAGAAATTACCACAATTGATGGGGATATCTCTGTAAGTAATACAACTTTGAAAGGAGATTAAATGTCGTTTAGTACGAAGGTTCACATAATTAACTCAAGTAAACGCTGCAGCCAGGTGACCCACAACCGCCTTAATTTCCACATGTGCATACCCCGTGTCTTCAAGGCACAAATACTGCAATAATGTGCTATGCCGTGCAGTTTAAAACTTCGCCTTGTATCCAATTTCCGGAAAGATATTACACCCACGAACTCACAAAAAAATGTAAATACTAGCGCTGTGAAACAGCCAGAACCGACGGCATAAGTTCTCGATAGCGAATATGAACAACCAACGGATGAGGTAGCAATAACTCTGGCGTCGGATATTTTCGCGTGGGAGAGAGAATAATTTCAAGTAAAATGTATGCCGGAATCTCTGTGTTGTTACACCCGTAGGACGACTGGTTTAAGACAATGTTCTGCAATAACAGATTTGATTCGTCGTTAGAAGCGGCGTGTGAGAATTTTTTTCTGAATACACCGGTCCTCCACACTCATGACGGTTTGACCAACATTCGACAAGCCACAATTGTAAAGTATGCGTTAGATACTAGGCTTTCACAAAGAAAAAAAGTTTCCTTTATGGGTTCCAAAATACTGTATTCGCCACGGCGGAGCTGCCGAGTGCATTGACGCGCTATGCTAAGATGCGCGAGGCCGTTCCCCGTCTGGGGTTCGAATCCTAAATAAATAAATAAATAAATGAAAATAAAAAAAATATAATAATAATAATTCACATCAAATGCTTTCAGAGATTATGCGTTAGGCAAGAAGGTCCTATGCGTAGTATTCAAGTGGGTTGAGCGTCACTTACGCGTTGCACGTTTAATATACAGCGTAGCACAGGTGTAGTAAGGATTTCACTGTGACTATTCTGACTAAAGGAGCCTTCAAGATATGCTGACACAGTTGACAAACATCGAGGTCTTAGAAGATGTGGGCCGTGTGGACCAAAGTACCCATGAGTGCTATTCCTTCGCTGACAATCCCGTTCCAGTCACCCGTGATTATTAGACTTTCATTTTTCAAATTATCGTATCAATATATAATAACTCATTGTCTATCTCTTCATTTTCTTCTTTAAGTCTACAAAAACGGACAACTTTACCTAGCTCCATATTTATTGACTGTGACTTAAGTTAAAAAAAAAAAAAAAAAAAAAAAAAAAAATGTTCCGATAAAGAGGCATCCCTGGAACCATTAAACGAGTACTGCTTTAACGTTAAAAGATTTTACACCAATAACGAACTGCACAAAAGTAACCATTTAACCACATCACAGAATTGGGCTTCGTCTACGGAAAGTAGGAGGAATTTAGCTGCATGTTGATGATGGTAGTATAGGAGAGCCGTCCGCGGTGGCCGAGGGGACTGAGGCGCTTCAGTCACGGTCTGCGCGGCCACTACCGTCGAGGGTTCGAATCCCCCCTCGGGCATGGATATTTGTGCCGTCCTAGTTCATAAGTAGTTCGTAAGTTGTTTGTAAGTTTAGGGACTGATGACCCCGTAGTTAAGTCCCATAAGCTGTACAAACATTTGAACATTTAGTATAGGAGACAAAGAAAGTTTTATTAAAAAAAAAGGTAGGTCATCTGTCAGTCATAGCTAGTTCACTAGACGACCACTACAAGTAATTATATGAGGTTTCGTGTCCAAAGAACCACGCAGATTACATGTAGCCATGTCACTAGGGTAGGTTTCGTGTAGGCGTTGTTCATTCACGGGCACAAATTTGTAGACAATATTTTACGAAGAAGAAGCTATTTACGTCGCGTCAAACGGGATAGTGAAATTGATGCACACAAACTTACAATGTGGATTTAGTGACAACAATTCGACGGGACCAGGAAGAAGCAAACTGTCGACAAAGCAAGAAATGAGTAGTGACCATATGCCGCCTCGAAAAGTTGTCAATCTGAAAACGCACAGCAATAGTGAATGCTTGAATGTGACCAAATTGAAATAGTTGGGACCTAGGACATCAGACGAAGCAACAATCACTGCCAGTACTAAACGGATCTCGGCGAAATTTCTGATTGTTCTCGAATGTCAACAACGTGCATCGAACATATAAACCCGCTATTTTGCCTGTGGTATTTACATAGGGTTCCTACCACGCAAGGACTTGTTATAACCTCATGACGAAGTTTAAATGTATCGGCTTGCCATAGATATCGGCGGGACAATTGCCGCAGTTTATATCCTTTTCTTTATAAGAAGAGAAAAAGTCTCCGTCATATTCTTAGACATATATGAAAAAATATCTGTCCAATATCCATAGTTTCTGCAAGATGGCGAGTCACCGTAGAAGTTCCTGTATGGCACCATGAATTTCCTCAGTAACAGATTTCCAATACAGTTCCGAAACTTCAGTGGGCACCGCTCTACAACGAACCCGAAAGATGTACAACAATAGACACGCTGTGTCCAGGAAATAGCAGCGTTCTCGAAGCCTCGTAAATTGTGTAACTCGTATTTCTCATTTCATCTCGAATCTGAAGTATGATTATTGCTTGTTTTCAATGGGATTCAATATTTATATAGGAAAAATTACATAAACATATTACAATTTGGGAACTTCTTGCCGAAATTTGATTAAATTAAACATTATTATATACGAACCCCCCCACCCCCCACCCAAAAAAAACACTAATAGAAGTCTCTACAGTTAGTGAGAATGAACCAGATCATACCACGGAAATATTCAATGAATTCAGTGCCTTAGTAGAAGATATAAGAAATAGAAAGGGATAAAACTTCTGTTGATTTCAGTAGTAGAACAGGGGGACAAGTAGGAAATAAAGTAGTAGGACCACATTGAGAAAATATAGTACACGATAATTAGTTCAGATTAATTAATATAATTAATACATGTGAAGAAAATTCTGTAGAAATTTTTAATGATTTTTATTCACATACAGAAATTCATAAGTATACATTGCATTACGATACACTCCAATTAGAATCAATAATCGATTACACAATAATAAAGCAATAAACAGTTTTAAATACACAAAGCCATCAGGGCCTACAGAATACTATCACAGTAACATCATGTCTTAAAGCCTATAATTGTGTTTCCATATGTATGTTTAACAAGTAAAGAATGAATTCTTAAGAAGGAAGAAGATGTAAAGCAAATAAAAGTTCCAAATTTGAAGTACCTAGCCTAGGAAATGAAAATAAGGTGATTCTATAAAAAAAAAGATTAGATGAAAAATTAAATATATTTTGACAAAACAAATATACAAAATAAATATATTGTTAATGCTTTGCAAAGTAGCACTGGGAGAAAAATTAGGTGTATAAAATGTATAAAAATCTTTATGTAGTACAATACCAGGTACTCCCTAAATTTGAAAGAAATCGGTCAGTAACTTCTGTAGATTAACGGTTCTGAGCGAACGCAAATTTACATTTATTATAACGATGTCCATTTATTATTCATATATTAAGCATATACTAGGTGGCGTTCTAGTGGGAACTAAACATGATCGTATCCAAGATTGTATAAAAATTTACACGCAATTTGTGACGAAAATTCACGTTTGTACTTCTATATAAAACGCAGATTTTCCCATACGTATATCTCCCAAAGGTCTTTGGAATTTTGACTCAATAATGCACATGAAAAGGTTCGTATTTTATACACATAATAATTGTCTGACATACATACACTTATATAAGTTTAATGATGGGGAAACTGTGTTAAAAATCGCACCATATAAATTTATGTGGCATACATACCATATTGTAAAGTAATAGATATATAAAAACCTAGGTGTATTTGAATGGAACGTTATTCCAAAAATTGAAAGGAATCGGCCAAGAGCATTCGGAGATCAACGGTTTTGCACAAACAAACATTTATATTTGCTGAAATATAGACCCTGAATGTAAGATGCCATCAGATAGGAAACAATGGATTATTTCACTGATTTCTGGTGAAATCACTTGTAAACTGATGAGTGAAATGAGCGAAAGTTACTCAGACTACGTGTGACAGCACTGGTATTCATTTAATATAACCATTTCCTACCCGACGGGAGTTAAAAGTCCCTGCCCATGAACAGCATCATAAAAGGAAGTGGAAAATGATATCTGACTTGTATACCTGACGGGAATTAGAGTCCCTCTGATGTATCACATGAAACTCTCGATGACCGAGATTGTTCAGTATCAGTGCTCACAGACAGCAGTAAACAACGGACTGCTCTACGTCTGTGAGCAACGATTTCGTCACGCGAGGTTGGTTGTCACAAAAAGACGCTGTTGTGTGTTCTCACGTTGGTAATTTGGTTTTGTATTGTTTTAGCTAACGGAAATTGATATCATTGAAGGAATAGAGCTCAGATTTATTTATATAGCGTTCAAAACTGTGCTTGGAAGTTTTTTGGTACTGAAAGTGTGTCAGGCATTTTGTGCATGCTAGTTTTGTACTTGTCTTTGTTGCTAGGTGTCAGTAATAAATGGTTGTAGTTTTGTTTTCTTTTATTTACCAATTACGAAATTAGAATACAATTCAGAGGTAACTTCCGTTTGCTATTTTCCTCCCTACAGATCAATTTATAAAATGGCATTTCGATATAAAAATTTGGCTATCTGTTTGTTGCTGGTAAACCCTTAATGTTACCAGAGCAGCATTTCATAATGTCTCCCATTTGCATTATATCGTCTTGGACTTCGAAGTCCCACTTTTTTAATTTATTTCTTTCATATTTTATGCAACAACTAGCTGAAAACCCGGCGTTGCCCGGGTATTTATTTATTTGTTCTAACCTTGAGTTAGTACTTTTCCTACCCACTCTCTGTCTGTCCATCTCCTTTTTTCTAAAAACATGTTACATTTATCACAGAACATATAAGAAATCACACGTAAAAATGCACTCGTTTCGAAGATTACAATCACGAAATTCAACAATAATGATTGTAATAATGTCACAGATCGATCACATGATGTAATGCGCGAAACTCCAAATCGAATTTTTTAAAGAGATGTATCAAAAGAAATTTCTTTGCTACGGCTTTATTTATTTATTCTTATATTTCATTATTCGTATGCTTATCCTTACAGAGAAAGAGCTGAAGACATTGGTAGCAGGCATAGACCAAAGATATGGTCTGTGGCATCGCGTTTCGCTGTATGTAACTCCTTGCTATAGAGTCGCAAACCTCATCGGTGGACTTCAGTCTGATTTTTTTAAAATAATTTGACGACTTTCAACCACCATATCTTCCACCCCATTATAGCTATTGGCATGGAACTGCTATGGTGTACAATGGAAGACTTCGGACAACAATTACGCACAGACCATTCGTTTGCGTTCTGTAGTTTCCGCTGCAGAGCGAAATATTAACACACACACACGTAGAATTTTATATACACAGATAACTTTCGATTCCAATATACTCCACATTTTTATCATTATCAACCCTCAAGCAACAATGCAACCAATAAATCCATTTTTAAAGAGTAAATATAATTTTCAAAGAGTGATTATTGTTCCGCATTTCGCGTTATATTCTTCAAATTACTAAATATCTATCAGATCGCTACAAAACCGTCCCTGAAACCTTCATAAATTAGTAACTGTACAAATATTTAAGTCTCTGGGTCTTGACGTTCGGACGTGTGAAGCGTACACCGAACAGACATTCACATTATTATATATAGATAAATAGCTATCCGATCGCCATAAAACCGTGCCTAAAACCTTCCCCGGGTAGACATTAGTAACTGTACAAATTTTTAGCTGTTTATGTCTTGTGGTTCAGACGTGATAAACGTACACCGAACAGACATTCACATTTATATAGATTAAGGGCAACAAAAATGTGCGAGTACACTAATGTGCTTTATTTACTTTGGTATAAAAATAACCGTATATGATGTCTCTGTATATCCATCTTACGTGGGTGACGAGACGACGGCGATGTATTAATTTGGCAAATGTAAAACCTTCAGCCGTTACTTTTAAAATTTTAATCAATTACATGTTTCGAGAATCCATTATTCTCATCTTCAGACCCTTATAAGATCTTTGCAGTAATACGTGAAGTAGGGTAAGGTGGTACAATTTCGATCATTTCGGACAAATGTTATTGTAACTGGAAATATATTGAGAAAAGATGTAATTTTAATTATAGTACTTGTTCTTGGATGTTTAACTAATATGTAACACAAATATTAGACAATTAAAAATATCGGTATAGACACACAAAAAAGTTACAGAATTGAGAAACATCGATCGAAAATGTACCAGACTAGGAACAATTATGATGACTTTCTCGTACAATTTTGATTACGGGCATCTTCCACATAAAAAGCACGTTTTATGTCACGCAGCAACGCATACTTCGTGGTACCAAACATTTCATTTTTGGCAGCGAATCCATTCACCCTTAAGTAGATGATTTATAAGAGCGCGTTAGACTATGTAGCTCAAAAAAATGTTCAAATGTTTGTAAATCTTATGGGACTTAACTACGGGGTTATCAGTCCCTAAACTTACAAACTACTTATGACCTACTTACGAACTAGGACGGCACAAATATCCATGCCCGAGGGAGGATTCGAACCCCGACCGTATTGGCCGAACAGACCGTGACTGAAGCGCCTCAGTCCCCTCGGCCACCGCGGCCGGCAGACTATGTAGCTTTACTTACCTCTTTAAAGGGAAAAAATTTATATCTCCTTACCGCAAAGCGGTGTATTCTTGGAAAAGACAGGAGGAGCTGTAGAAACCTGCTACGGTACAATGGCACACAACGAGACACTACGAGACTGACAAATGGCGCGAAAATTTATGGCCGGCCGCGGTGGCCGAGGGGACTGAGGCGCTCCAGTCACGGTCTGCACGGCCACTACGGTCGGGGGTTCGAATCCCCCCTCGGGCATTGATATTTGTGCCGTCCTTAGTCTTAGTTAGTTCATAAGTAGTTTGTAAGTTTAGGGACTGATGATCCCGTAGTTAAGTCCCATAGACCTTACAAACATTTGAACATTTGAAAATTTATGTTGATCAGAATTGTACCTGTATCGAATTTGTACCACATTACCCTACCCATCCAACTGAATGACACCCTCTCACACCAAGATGTAGCCGGCTACATCTTGGTGTATACGGATTATATACGTCTGCGATGTACGGTTGTTAACTTGAGATACCTAAAAATAGTGTACGTAATTAAAAAAATGAATGTAGCTGTGGAGAGAACACAAAGCGTCGTCCTTCCCTCGGTTCAAGTTTCAGCTCCCAGTCTCGCCCTGGGACTACAGCTGGAGTCTGTTATTTTTTCTAACTTCATCGTCCCTAAGATTATGAAGAGCAGTGTACGCGCCCCTCCCGCCGCACCACTGTGTGTGAGGGGTGGGGGAGGGGAGGGGGCGCTATTCTCCCGTGGCGGGAGGCCGTCACGTCCTCACCCCTCGCCGGCCATCAGCCTGGCGCGCAATTCGCGGCGGTTATGACCTTTTAAAGAGGCACTCCGAGTCTGCGGGGTCGATGTCTGCGGCTCTCTTTGTGTAAGGGGAGCCATACACAACACGAGTCAAAACATCCACAATCACACCTACATTCACTCTACGCTTTGCAAGCCTCTGTTGAAAACGTCGCAAAGGGTACATCCCCCACCCCCTCGTCTCCCTTTGTACCGTATATCGGGATTTCTTCTCGTTGCTTCACATCTGAAACATAGAAAACGCCAACGCTGAATATGCCTCTGAGGACGCTGTAATTAGTCTGATCTGTCTGTAGGAGTTATACGAAGTGTCATTGTGTAGGATGGCTCAGGACGTCTGCTATTCAATTTGGTGAATGAAATAACACAAAGGGCGTTCAAAACGTTTTTCACCGTCGTCTCCTCCTTTTTTTTTTTATTTTTTTTTTTTTTATTTTTATTTTTTATTTTTTTTTTTTTTTTTTTTTTTTTTTTTTTGCACGAGGAGAGTGACATTTTTTGTGAACATACTTGGAACATTTAACTGTAAGTTGGTACGAGGCGCGTCCAGAAAGTAAGTTCCGTTTGGTAATAAAATGAAATTGTACACAGATACTGAAGATAGTTTTATTGCACAAAATTCTACATCTCATACACTATTTCTCCACTTAACTGCCGAAATTTTGCAGGCATTTTTCATAGCGTGGCACCATGTTTTGTATACCTTCTTCATAGAAATTTGCCACCTGTGTTTTCAACCAGTTGGAAACAGTTTCTTTCAGCTCGTCGTCATTGGTGAAGCGATGAGCACTAATTGTAAACCTACGCCGGCCGCGGTGGCCGAGGGGATTGAGGCGCTCCAGTCACGATCTGCACGGTCACTACGGTCGGGGGTTCGAATCCCCCCTCGGGCATGGATATTTGTGCCTTCCTTAGTTGTAAGTAGTTCATAAGTAGTTTGTAAGTTTAGGGACTGAAGACCCCGTAGTTAAGTCCCATAGAATATACAAACATTTGAAATATTTTTTTTTTATTTAATTTTTTTTTTTTTTTTTTTTTTTTTTTTTTTTTTTTTTTTTTTTTTTTTTTTTTTTGTAAACCTACGTTTTTCCTGGACCTTGTCATCAATCGCGTGAACCAGTTCTTCTGTAACCAAAGGTGGACGCCCACATCGTTCTTCATCGTGCACATCACTACGCCCGCCATTGAACTTTCGGATCCATCTTCTCACCATCGAATCACTCATCGTATTTGGTCCGTAAATATCGCAAATTTGCCGATAAATTTCACGTGGTTTCACTTTCCTCACATTCAGATCCGAATCACCGACCTGATTTCACAGGTGGCGGGATTGTCAATCAACGCCGACATTTCTAACAAGCACAACAAAGCGTACGTAACTGACAGCGATCTCCAAATGACGCACGTTCTTCTCCTTGATACACATCGTCCTCAGCGCATGTACGGAACTGCAATCGCAGCGTTGCAGCGGAGATGAACTGAAACGGAACTTACTTTCTGGACGCGCATCGTATATAAAGTTATTTTCTTTTATTTACAGGTGATCCATAATGAACCGTGAAGTTGGTGTCAGTTGCGACAATGGTCGGTGATGGAGTTCCACTTCTAGACCGGCGATTCATAGGAAGTTGCTCCCTGTTTATAAGGAGGACACATGGTTCGCAGCAGTATCCAACGGTGGTCGCAAACGTTTGAAGTTGATTTTTCTCTGCTGGACAATGCACGTAGCGGTAAGCCGTCAACGGCAGGGATGTGAATAAGAAGACCATTCAAAACGAGCTGCCCTTGTCTGTACTTTTTTCCAAATCGTCTGTCAGTCCCACTAGGTGGGTATCCCACAATGCGCAACACTAATCCAAAATAGGACACACAAGTGTGGTGTAGGCAGTTTCTTTAGTCTAGCTGTTGCATCTACTAAGTATTCTACCAACGAAACGTAGTCTTTGGTTAGATTTCCTTACAATATTTTCTGTGTGTTCTTTCCAATTTACGTTGTATGTAATTGTTACTCCTAGGTATTAAGTTGAATTTACGGCCTGTAGTTTGATTTATCGTGTAAATCATTTTAACGAGTTTCTTTTAGTGGTCATATGGATGACTTCACACTTCTCATTATTAAGGGTCAATTGCTATTTTTTGCACCATGCTTTCTTTTTTTTCACATTTGCTTTCGATCTTCTGGTGACGTTACTAAACTGATAAGTGAAAGCGTCATCAGAGAAGAGTCTAACGGAGCTACTCTGTCTCCTAAATCTGTATATATGTAAATGAATGTTTGTATGTCCTCTATCTGCTCATAAACCATTCATTCGATTGCAATGAAACTTTGGTGAACTGTTCACCGTACGACCACAAAGGTTCCTGACCGAAAAACAAAAGAGCACGACACATAACTCAGGGGATATGATTTCATAAATAATGAGAGGCCATCGCATGAGAATACCCAGATTTATGCGCCAGTTATTAGAAAATGAGAGTAGTTAGGGACCTGTATGTAATTTCGGACGTTTATGAAGCGTTTGTAGCTGTACCCCCCCCCCCCTGCCCCGTCCCCCTTACACACACACACACACACACACACACACACACAAAATGATGAAACGAAAAGAAGTCTACCACTCACAACAGTTTCGCTGTCGATGCAGTTAAACTGTCACATCAGGCATGTCCTTGTATCAAATAATATTAACATTATAGATCCGCATGTCACTATTTATTTTTGTCTGCAAGTCTCCCTTAATTCCAAAATTTCTTAATTTTTATGTATATAAAAGCGAAAGGACACAGACTCAATCACTGACTAAACACGATATCTTAAAAATCACCTACGATTCTGAAATTTGGCAGGAATATAGTTTATAGGTAGAAAACGTCAGCTAAGAAAGTAATTTGTGATAGGTGCTTGGTGGAGCATACTTCTCATACAGACTCTCGAAATCTACAGTTAATTCCGATCTTCAAGAAATTTCGCACGCTTTACCTTCAAAACAAGAGGAAGGTCACCGTCGACCCTAAGTTTCAGACGGTGCATGGGGGAGGGTACTTTGCAAAATAAAAATGTATCCCTAAATACCATCGTCACACCATAACTTGAGAACGACTCGACCGATTTCACAGATTCTTTTTCGTTGTTTTCGTTATTCTCAGGACAAGTGTTGTATGAATAAAACTGGAATATTTGAGAACAACAAAGTATGTTTGTCAGTGTAACCCTGCGTTTCTATTGCATATAAATTTTGAATATTGATGAAATTTTGTACACTCTACCTTAAAAAGAAGAGGAATGTCACTGTCTGTATCAAATTTCGTTCGGTGTATGGTGGAGGGTGGTTAACTTACAGAATTTTACAAAATGCATACTTTTGCTCCAATCTTTAGGAAATTTTGCAGACGTGACCTTTAAACCAAGAGGAGGGTTACTGGGTACATAAATGTTTGTATGGTACAGGGCAGAGGGTACCTTGCAGAAAACTGCGTAGAGAGGGAAAGGTGGAAACTAACAGAGAGATCGGAGAGAAAGAGGTGGATGTAGGAGAGGAAAGGAGGGGAAGGGTAAATACTCGGGCAACGTCGGGTTTACAGCTAGTCATTTATGAAAAAAGGAACAGTAGGGGCCCTATAATACTTCCCTGGGAAAGCCAGATATCACTTCAGTTCTACTCGATGGCTTTCTGTCAATTGGTTGGTTTTTGGAAGGGACTAAACGGCAACGGTTATCAGTCTTCTGTCAATTACAACGTACTTTGTCCTTTCTGACAGGAAATTACGAATCCAATCACACCATTGTAACGATATTCCATAAGCACGTAGTTTGATTAGAAAACGCTTGTGAGGTACAGTGTCGAATGCCTTCCGGAAATCTAGGAATACTAAACCTATTCGACATCCCTTGTCGATAGCACTCGTCACATCACGCGAGTAAAGCGCAGTTGATGTCATATATTCTGTGAATATTAAAAAAAAAATAACAACTGCAGGATCAGAAGTGACGTCTGTTCTTTCGGAACAGACGCCATATATATATATATATATATATATATATATATATATATATATATATATATATATATATATATGCCGGTGACGGGCAATGATCCTATCGTTAGTGGGGATGGGTGGGCAAGTTTGAAGCCCTTACTCTTACGGGAATTTCATAACTACGAATTTGAGTACTGTGGGCAGGGCAAAGCTGGGAATTTGTATCTGACGGGAGGCGTGCTTAGGTAGTCCTTGCAGGTGCGGTGATCACTGTGTCCCCAGTGGTGTAGGGGTCAGCGCAACTGCCTAGAAAGCAGGAGACCCGGGTTCGAATCCCGGCTGGGTACACATTTTCAGCTTTGCCCAATCGCAGTTGATGTCATATATTCTATGAATATTAAAAAAAAAAAAGCGCTAGCTGTATCACAAGAATGATAGTTTCTGAATCTGTGTAGACTATGGGTCAATAAGTCGTTCTCTTCGTGGTAGTTAATAATATTTGAGGAAAGTATATGTTGTAAAGTACTGCTGCAAGCCGACGTCAATCATATAGGCCTGTAATTTTCCAAGTTACTCCTATTGATTTTCTTGAATATTGGAGTTACAGTGCAGCTTTCCAGTCTTTGGGTACGGAACATTAGCTGAGCCAGAGGTTACGTAAGATCTTGGTATGGGGATATTGCATCAGCCGTGGAGGCATGGGTGTGTGTGTTTGTCCGTAGGTTAGTTTACCTAGGTTCTTGATACGACATGTGGAGTTTTTGGTTCGTCTTCTTTCGTGGAGGAATTTCTGAAGGCTGTGTTAAGCAATAATGGCTTGGCAGAAGTGTCATCAGTAGCATCACCGTTACTATCCCTTAGTGAACCCATTGATTGTGTTTTACCGCTAGTATACTTTACATGTGACCAGAATTTCTTAGGATTCTCTACCAAATTACGTGTCGGGGTTTCGCTGTGGAATTTATTATAAGCTTCTCACGTTGAAGTTCGAGTTTCTGTAAAAGACTGACAGTCTTGATGATTTTCTGTCCGTTTATATTTGGCATGATTTTTTGCTTTTTCAAGAGTGATCTAACCTGTTTTGTGTACCACGGCTGGTAAGAAACCTCTTTTGTTAATTCGTTTGGTATAAATATTTCAATGGTTGTCGATATTACATCGTTGAATGTAAGCCACATCTGATCTATACCAACTCTATTAGTTTCGAAAGTCTGGAAATTCTCACTTTTTTGTTTTTGGTAGATTTGCAAAATCTAGTATTCAGTTTTGCTACAACAACTCTGTGTCCAATAATCCCTGTGTCTGTTTTGATACTCTTTATTAGCTAGGGATGATGTTTTATGCTTGCCTGCGGTTTGATACATGTATTTTTACCAACATATATCGAGGGTAAGTTCAAGTCGACACAAAAAAAAAAAAAAAAAAAAAAAAAAAAAAAAAAAAAAAAATGTTCAAATGTTTGTATAGTCTATGGGACTTAACTACGGGGTCATCAGTCCCTAAACTTACAAACTACTTACGAACTAGGACGGCACAAATATCCATGCCCGAGGGGGGATTCGAAACCCCGACCGTAGTGGCCGTTCAGACCAGGACTGGAGCGCCTTAGTCCCCTCGGCCACCGCGGCCGGCCAAGTCGATACCAATTAAAATTCTATGCTGGGGGAACGTTTTGAAATTTGGTCCAAGCAATCGAATCATCTGAGTACGGGGTCGGTAAAAACAGCCAATATTAATTTAGTCTTTTTGTCAGTTATGGCCTCTACCCATACAAATTTTTCTGGACTTGTTCTTGTACGTGACATGTCGTGTCTATCAAGGGATATACACCATTCAAGTCATACCTTATAATTTAATAATTATCTATTTCATTTAGCTTCGAAATGGTCGTCGGTGACTGCAATTCCGCGAATACTAAACCATGGCTTCTGAAATTCATAGTTTGAATGCAGTAGAAATCACAGACAAACGAGTACCAGTGACTGCGCAGCAATTAAATGACATTCGGCCTCAATAACCTCTCCATTGTTGGCGGTGACACGAAGGGAGAGCACTAAGAATAACGATAAACAACATGTAGGGATGCTCCGATACACAACTGAAATGTTAGACAGAAAATTAATGGACGAACGTCATCCGTGTAAGCACAAGGATGCCGAGTAAATACAGTCGATTATCCGAGGGAGTATCTGCAATATAGCTGTTAATTTAGTAATAGAGACAGAAGCTATTGGGAGTGAAATTAGTGAAGATGTCTAGAAAAGAATAAGTGAAGAACAAACAATACCTACTCTTCCAGTGGGCAATTGTTAAGTTAAAGGTGCTGTAAGTGCTTCATTGCAGATAATTAAGAGTCAGGCTAATATACACCTTCAGCTAATATACACCTTCTTAATTTTGAGACGGTTGGGGGGTACTTTGCATGCTGGGGTGTGATTTTCTTTGTGAGAGGAACTCTCAAATAGAAGTTTTATTTCAAATGTGGGAGCTAGTTCTAACACATCAAGCGGACGACAAACTTTTCCAAAGAATCAAGATTTTTGTGGAAAGCACCGAAGATGACATTAGTAACGAAATGTCACAACAGGAATTTTATCACAGTAACATTATGCAGGATTTGAACAAACGATTAAGTCAGACTGATGACAAACTTAAAGAATTAAACTGTCTTGAAGTAACATAGCAGCAGACAATTCGCAAGTGTATTTAAGAATTATGTTAATGTGATCTCCGAATGACCAGATATTATGAGGTATGACTTCATTGTTGTAGGTATATACGTCAATTGACACGACATGAGACGAACAAGAAGAAGGCAAAAAGGATTACTACATATTATGTAAAAGTTTAAATAGTGGCAGAACAAAGAGCTGAGTTAAAATTCATGACGGTATTAAAATGTCTGATAAAAGCAGTCCACTCACGTCCTTGAGTACCACTTTATCTTTGGCATCACCGCTTTTATGTTTTGATTAGAATTCCACACGGCGTCACTGAATGTGAATGTCGTTTATCCAGGGACCGCTACACCACCTCCTCATTAGTTACGTGTTCCACCCATCTTATGTTAATCGGTAGTCTGTAGCAACGCATTTCAAGAACTTGTGTCATCCTTTTGTCTGAACTCCTTATCGTCCACATTTCAGTCCCATACAGTACTATACTCCAGACTAATGCTTTCAGAAACGACTTGACAAAATTTAAATGTATGTGGATGTTAACAAATTTCGCTTCTTAAGAAACGCTTTTCTTCCCATAGGCATTCATATCTTCTTCAGCCATATTAAGTTACGAAGGTATTGGGGGGGGGGGAGGGGGAAATCATACTCCAACAACACTTCGGAAACCTATCCCTGACTCATCAGAGTAGCAGCAGTGCCTATGAAGAGGGTATGGGCGTGGAATCCCATACCACTATAAATGTGCAGGCTCAGTATGATGATGAAAAAAGTAACAATTCAAGCCGTGCGGAAGGAACTGCGTGGTCTAAGGCATCCTGCTACGGGGAGGGCGGCCATTCCTACCGGAAGTTCGAGTCCTCGCTCGTGTGTGTTGTCCCTAGTATAAGTTGGTTGAGGCAGTTTGAAAGGCTAGGGACTGGCGAGCATTATTTGGTCCAACAGGTTTGCAAACATTTGAACACTCGATTTTGCAACAATTTAAGAAACTCTGACCACGGTGTCTGCTGACTATAATCGACTACTATTTTCGTGTAGGCTGAATCGGTAATCGTCGGTAAAATTACAATAATATCAAACAATTTGTGGATTGATTTTATATGTGTGCGTTACGGAAAATAACGAAATATCTTCCCAAAAATTTCAAAAACGGCCATTTTACGCATGTCAAAATAATTTGCGCATTTCACACCCCTCACATTACTTATGATCTACATTGTTGCAATATCGTTTGCAAAATGATCCTCGAAAAGTTTGTCGGGACTTATAGCTTCTAATATAATGTTATTAAGTTCCACATTTAACAGCAAACAAGCATGTTACTGTTTTATACTGTATGAAAAAATGCTTGCAGTTGACAGAAAACTGATCAGTACAAATTTTGCAATAGCTAATAGCTGTCATCGAATTTACCTGTATACTTCGAACAGTGACGCAATCAAGGGGGAAGGGGGGAAGTTAATGGGGCTGAAGCCAAGAACTTTTTTATTTTATTATTTTTATTGTTTTAATTTTCTATTTTTTTAAACATGTCGGCACCTGAAATTTTTAAATATTATAAATGTAATAAATCACAATATAATTATAGTTTGTCATCACAAGTGAACGTGACAGTGGGTCACCAACGCCCTGCCGCCACTGAGAACGTGTGCTGCTGTTACTGTGAGCGGTTTTAAAGATCTTTCCCTTTGGCTAGGACACATAGAAGCTGCTTTATTATTTGACAAGCTGATTATACACACTCAATTTCCACCACGTTTCTACTCTTCCACTTTTAAATTAATGCGAGTCTGCTCATTTTATTTGTTGTGCAATTGTTTTCGTTTTTTAGTTGATTGGATTATAAAAAGTGTAAAAATAACTCATAGATTAATAAATTCAGTAAGCTTAATTCTTAAAAAAGTACCTCCCCCGGAACCAAATACTGGCTGCGCCACTGATTTCAAACAGTACGCCATACTTAGTCTAGCTTTCTAAGAGAGAAATATGGACTGATAACCGTCGTAGTTTAGTCCCTTCCAAATAAATAAATCAATAAAAGATAAATACGAATCTATATTGTAGTTAAATCACTTGCAGAATATCTGCTGCGGTACACTGCGCAGGCTGCCTATTAACATATGAAGTTATTGTTTCTATTTTTTTTTTTTTTTTCAGCAAGCTACCAGACCGTTCTTTACTTAAAGTGTTGGCAGATATCAATATTGGATCCCCTTTAACTTCTGGACCCAAATTAAATTCACCCCCCCCCTCTTCAACTCGTTCGTCTCCCTCAATCTTGATTAACCACCCCCCGCCTCAACCACAATCTTGATGCCTCAACCAGCTGTGTTCTTATCAAACCTTTATATCGGCCCTGAGTCTACGGATAAAATCAGTCGATATATTTCTTTTTTTTTCTCCTAGATGAAAGGATCATTTACTTTCACATGTCTACGGAAAAATATAGGCCTACTGACCTTGAGAGTATATTTTTCTGTTGCAAAACAGCACAGACACAGCTTTATTTTACGTAAATTTTTGCTGTAATCGTTAAATATGGCACCGACACAAAGTTAATTGATTAGCTGAGTACTACCCTGCCTCCATAGTCCTGTGGACAGTGTAGTAGATTCCAATGCAGGGGAGTCGGGTTCGATTTCCTGTCCGGCCAGAGATTGTCTCCTCTCTGGCGCTGTGTTGTGTTGGCCTCATCATCATTTCATCATCATCGACGCGCAAGTCGCACAAGTGGCGTCACCTAAAAATTTGCACCAGGCAGGCCGAACGCGACCCCAGCTGGAGTATAACGGCCAAAAACGCCACACAGCATCATCATTAGCTCAAACCTGTCCTTGGGTGATCTACATACAATTAAACGGAAAGTTTTAAAGCTATAAAGGTTTATCAGTGTTATAAAACTGTTCACGATCTCCCCTGTTTTGCAGTAGTTGTAGTTTCATAATACTTACGTGAATCTTCCTCTGCTGTTTCTCAACTCCTTCACTTCTGCACTTGACGTTTAATCCTAACGAAGAATCAATAATATTAATAATATTTTTTACAATTATGCTTAACAATATTATTAAGAAATTAAATAGTAGATAAATCCCATTGTATCTAGTGTAAGTCCAAACATTTTGGGTGGGGGATGGATCACGCATCCCCTGTGTCACGTCCCGCCCCAGCATGCGTACCTTGTGACAGGTGGCTCCTTTGGGAAGGGTAAATTATGCAAGTTGCTTGTGCCGGAGTATGCAGTGAGGGAAAGTCTGATTGGTGACTGGTAATAGCAAAGCAAAATGGCTTTCGCCTGAACTAACTGGGGACTTGACTGTTCAAGCCCAGACTGTCTTTCATCTTAATTATACTATGTACTGCTAGTAACTTGTTACTCGAAAAAGATTGGTAGCAATTTTGGAATTGAGAAACAATTTCTCGGAGGTTAGAACAAAATAAAGGGATAGTTCCATTCTCTATGTAATGATATTACATGCTCTTAAAATAACTATTTATATGAGAGTTTCTTGTTTTCATTGATTTGTTTGAGCATTTTGTCTGATGTAGATAACTTCATTGCTTTTGTGTTCGTGTTACAGCTTAGGTCATTCAAAGTGCGTCCTTATTTGCAGTTTTATGATGTATTCGTAGAAGTGCTTTATGCTATTTTAGTAATAATCTGAGTGGACTTGATGAAACTGGGACGTTTTATGTCGCTTTCATGGTTTGGTTGTGTATTCCTGCGAGTAGAAAAACAGAAAATGCCGCCATGATTTTGTCACGTCCACGTCAACCTACCACAAACACTCGGAGGTACAGTTTCATTAACATTTTACTAACTTCAAAAGTGTAATTAAAATATTCCTTTGATTGGATTATTCGTTATTTCTATTTCGCATCTTCTCCAAAAAATTTGCGCACTGTTTCCATTGTCATACGAGCACTTGTTTTCCAAGTAGCGAAAGTAATTAAAACTACCCTGTAAATAGAACTTGCGAGTCGACGGAGGCATAATCAGCTTACAAGAGGTGTTTACAGAACCCTCAGCGATCGGCTTTCTAGAGGCGACTGTTGCTCGGAAAGTCTGTCGCCTAATACAAAGAGCTGTTAGCTTTTTGGGTCGTCACGGTGAGAGGCGTTTTTGTGTGTGGTTCGTTTCCTTTACAATCTAAACTCTCTCAATTAATTTTATCAAAGGGGTTTTCAATCAACATGTTTGCGATGTCGTTACTTCAGAGTAATGGCAACGTCATTTTATATCTCTTTCAGTATGCTCTCTCTTTTTTATCTCTCTCTATCTCTTCCTTCTTTGTTCCTTTTTAAGCCGACGAATAGCTTCAGAGCTGAGCGGATAAAATTTTTCGATATTACCTCACGTGTTCTTTCAGAAACAATTGCATGCCTAAGCTTCATATTCTTTCCAGTTTAGGTATATGTACTAAAACACTATTGCTCTACGCGAAGAGAATAATTAATTGATATATATATAATTTCCATTTATGTTCCACAATCGGAAGGTCACATATTTCATGGAAATACTTCTTTAAACAGGACAGAAATTCCACGTCGTTGTATTGCTCGTATGACACGTTACAAACAGTACGAAAAAAATTCCCTTAATTTCTATATTGCTGCAGCAAAAAATCACGAGAAGCCGATGCCTATCATGGTAAAATTTACTCCAAATATTTACAGACTTTTGTTCGATTAATATTTTCAGTATTTACAATGAAGTTTTCACAATGCTGTACCAGACACATCCATAATACCAGACATATCCATAATACCACTTGCCACACATTGACATTCAACAATTAACATAAAATGCTGAATTATGAAAGCGCAAATGATATAGATTATTACGAATGTGTTAATTGCGTAGTGTGCTAAATTTATAAAGAACTTTATTTGGAATGTAGGTAGATATGAAACACAAAATCAGCTTATTTTAATTTATTGCTAACTCAGTACGTCTCGACATAATCAGTATCAGTCTCCATCGAAAATATTGCTGCATGCTTTTAAGTGACTAGCGAGAAATCTTTGAAAATTCGTGAATAAAATTATCCATTTTTTCCTTGTAGTTTCTAAACTCTTTATTTCACTATAAGAAGGCATACGTATCTGAAAAGAGGTTACATATACAGCTGTCCTCTAAAAAACTCTGTTCGTTAGATGTCTGGTAGCTCTTCTGTCTTGCACTGCATGTGATCTCAAATATTCAGGGAGGATTTTTTTTTATCTTTATTTATTTATTTTCATTCTGGGCTGTAGAATATTTAATCAGAATAATCTTCATGAAAGCCGTGAAAACATGTACACAACACGTCTACATGTGAGTTCTAAATTTATTTATCGTGTGTATATGTGTTGTTACCGCGTAAATTGCAGTGAACTAGACATTTTTATTGAAATTTGGTAGTACAGGTAGTTTTTAAAGTTCAACCTTAATTATTTCAATATTTGCATATTTCATCACTATATATGATTCTAAGCCGTTGTTTAGTTGATTTGACAGTATGAAATTTCATATTTCTTGACAAATTTTTAACAGTTATCTGAGAAAAATTCGCCAGTGTAAGGTATATATTACTTTTCCTCTAGTGGAAAGTGAAAGGGCTCAGTTCCGTAATCACAGAATGTTGCACAAATCATAAATACACCAGTCTGATCCGAACCTCTTATTAACACCCATTCTATCGTAAAAATACCAGCTGCAGAACTCTCCTGTAGGATCACAAAAAGGAAAATTTGCTGCTCTTTAATAGTTTCTAAAAGAAAATAATCTTCATTATGGCTTCCTCACAAAAAAAAAAAAAAAAAAAAAAAAAAAAAAAAAAAAAAAAAAAAAAAAAAAACTAGCCCCTGTGGAACGGCCCACTCTCCAATGGCCACCAGCCAGTAAGGTACGCTGCCGCAGCCTCCGCCCCCGAAACTTTGAATGGTTGTAGCTGCCAAAAAAAAGTGATAAAAATGTCATTCAAACTTCCTTGCACACAGCTGGTGTAAAACGTTACAGTGCATGATAGAAACAACCATTGTTCCATTTGAAAAATTGTATGTTGGCATAAAAATACCCTTTCTAGGTATTTTTACAATCTGTTTGTTGGCTAACAATACGAGTCCTTGATTAACAATCCATTCTGTGAAAAACGCACATCAATCGCATTTTCCTTTTTCGCAATATTTGCGGTGCAAGTGTTAGGTGATTCACATTGTATATGGGATCAAAAATTAATTTCATTCGAGTAATTAATATTTCTGTAAATGGAATAATGGCTGAAATTAACTGACAAGATACCTCCGAGTTTATCTGTGAATGATCCTTGCTGTACAGGAATCATATGAATTTTAAGATTTGTTGGAAAATATAGTGAAGGTATCCTTGTATCATGTTAGTGTAGGCGGCAGAAGACGTAAGAGATATTTCTCGAGTGGAAGATGTATGTTATATAATGTATGGACGCCGTGTGGTGCAAGTAGGAAGTGGGGTAGCAGTAACGCGGCAGCAGTAGCAGCCTTTGCAGTGCCCACGCAGCAAATTAAATAAGAAACACATCCTGGGTGGCACAGTGCTACGTTACCAAAGACAGGGAAATAGGCCACGGAACTGCTGCAAGAGTTTGGAAACTCGCAAGGTACCGTCCGGATAAATACAGGAGCAGATTATGAGTCAGAGTCAGGGTAAGAAGAAGAGACGCAGACGGATATGTCGGCAGGGTGCATAGGAAACCAAGAAACAGGGAGAAAGCGAGGGTGGCAGGTGGTAGCAGGCCCGGCAGAAGATGGCAGCGTGCAGTCCCATCAACAAGTCGAAAAGCTGAGTAGAGATCCGAGCTGAAGACCACGCTTAAAGAGAGGAACTTCATCATCTTGACGATTGTGGAGTTGACCAGCAAACAGACCGATTACATTTCGTGACAGAAGTGAGGTATTAAGAAGCTGTTATAACGGAGACGGAGGGCAGTGCAAAGGTGGCTTTCATACTGCAAATGGCTTCGATGGAGCTATTCAGAGTCGGGTAAATCAAGTAGATCATCTGGTGAATGACAACAATTGATTGTTGCAACAGCTAGGTAATGTTCAGAAAACAGGCACAGTTCCGCCTACCCTTGTTTCCTCCATAGCTCTTGGGAAGTCGCTCATATTTACGAGTATGCAAGCTATAGCATGAAAACGCAGAAATATTAATTACTCTAAAGAAATTAACTTTTAATCCCTTATATATTGCTAACGAAATGTTCATCTTTCGACATATAGCATTGAAAACATTTTCCTTCATCAACATTGACCTTGTTTCTTAAAAAAAAAAAAAAAAAAAAAAAAAAAAAAAAAAAAAAAAAAAATACTGAGCGTCAAATATAAGTCCTTAAATGCCTGTCTTTATACTTAGTATGGAACGTCCATCAAAAATTTGATCGAGATCTGTGACTCACATGTTCTCTTTGAGAGAACGGGATAAAATGTTCAAATGTTTGTAGTCATCAGTCCCTAAGCTTACAAACTACTTATGAACTAGCTAAGACTAAGGACGGCACAAATATCCATGCCTGAGGGGGGATTCGAACCCCCGACCGTAGTGGCCGTGCAGACCGTGACTGAAGCGCCTCAGTCCCCTCGGCCACCGCGGCCGGCTGAGAACGGGATACTGTGTTTGAATACTCCAGTAGAAACACATACTGAATAGAGGATCAGTCTCTTTAAAGACCACGCATATGTCTGCTTTTTTTCTCCCTTGTAAACCGGGTGGAGATCTTGTAGCTTTCCTTGATGATTTGTTGGAAACAGCCAAATTTGGTTTATGGCCACACGACAGCTGTTGCAAATGACGAAATTGGGTTTATTAAGAGAGGCTAAGGCGTATGTTTTGTATAAAAAAAGAGTTAAGGAACCTGATGACATTTGATGATTAAAAATATGGGGTATGATGGGACGATTTCAAAAACAGACTAGTCACAGGTTTTACAGAGAAAAATGAATTCCATTAGCCAGCGACAGATTGAGAGATTGGAGAAGATTCTTCGATAGGGTCAGGAAGATGAACATCGATACGTATCAGTTGACAGAAAATGACGTAGCTAATAAAGTTTGGCTACCAAGATATAACGTTGGGTAATAGCCGAGTATTCGAAATCCTTAGCTGAAGCAGTCGCTATCACCATCATGAAAAAGATGAGTCGAGGAGAGCCTGGCAGTTCCATAATGTTTTCTCAACAGGAATAAGGTGTTTCAGGAGCGACTATCAGGTCCATCCGTGAAGAATTGTAAGCAGCCGCAATGTGATGTATGTTTCAGGATAGGGCACACGAGCGGGAACTGTAAGGCAAAGTGGAGTTTTCCGACTTTGGTACCGGTAAATGGCAACATGGCCCCATGAGCCGCTGTCCCGGTTTCCCACTTTCATCAACAGTCATGAGGCATGCAAAGATGGAGTGGAATGTTGGTTGTTACGGACCTTGGAGGCTCGAACTTTACAGTTTTTGGTTGATACTGGGGTCAATGTATCAATTATAAGCAGTAGGTGCGTTGGAGGGTGCAACTGTGATCCTCCAAAATTCAGGAGATGGTGATGTGCAGTCATTAGGATGTACTGCGTTAGTGTTTTCAATCAATGGCACACGTTTCTGTGAAGAAATGGAAGTGGTTTCGAAGGTGAGTGACTGTTTTAACGCAAAGCTGGGGTAGAAGTTTTGAATAAGAATCGCACTATAATCAACCTTTGATAGCAAACGGTGGAACTGAGTGGTCAAAACTTCCCATTACGCAACAAAGCTGCGAATGACTACCACTGCAAGATTGCTCTATGCGCAAGGAGGAATAAGCTAAACTGCAAGTGTTGTCCTTCTCGTAACAGAGTACCATTGGGTACAGGAAAGGTGCTCTGGTTAGACGTCAATATCGCCTTGTCAGCGGAAACGTTCTGTTTAATAGAGCCACTTGAGTCAAAAAAGGTATTTGATATGGCACACTCTTTTGAGCGTAGAAGCATAGTGCGAGTAGTAAAGGTTATATTCGTCGCTCAAAAATTACCAGAAACTTCGATGATTTAAAATTATGACGTAATATTACCATTAACAGTAATGACAAAATATAGTGATTTTTGACTACTAGCTCACATTAGGATTTCCATTTAAAAGCTATTACAGTGTTGGCCAAAACGTTGCTTATTAAAGTAATATCTATCTTACATTATGGTGCGGTACACTATCCAGAAAACTTCTATACCAAGATTCTTTCACCAACAATATTTGTTTGGTGACAATATTTTCTTAGCACCCAACTACATAGGAAGACATGATCATCATAGTAAGATAAGAAAGAATGGAATGGTAGATAACCCTCTGCCAGTCATTTCTGCATCTAAATCTACATCTACATGGGATAATCTGCAAATCACATTTACGTGCCTGGCGGAGGGTTCATCGAACCACCTTTATACTATATACCTCCCAGTCAATTCTCGAATAGCGCGCGGGGAGAAAAAATCTCTTCGTTCGAGCTCTGATTTCTTATGTTTTATTTTGATGATCATTTCTACCTAAGTGGGAGTCAACAATATATATATATATATATATATATATATATATATATATATATATATATATATATATATATATATATTCGCATTCGGAGGAGAATTTTGGCGATAAGATCAGAGAGATTACGGATGACTACAAGCACTCATTTTTCCCTTGTTCTATATGCGAGTGGAATAGGAAAGCAAGTAGTCAGTAGTTGTACGGAGTACCCGCCGCCACGCACATTTGGGTCGATTTTGGAGAATGTATGTCGATGTAGATGTAGAAATTGTTAACGAAAAATATTACTTGAACTGCTGACTGCTGATGACACTAATCGTGCGAATACAATTGTGGGATATTTCACGAAATATCAATTGTGTAGACTGTAGAGCAATATGACCAACTGTATCCATTTCATCGTTTAGTTAAGTTTCCTCACACTTGAAAATTAAGCTCTTTTTGTTATGGGTTACTGACTGACTGATCATGCATTCGACAGTTGCTTTGAAAACGTTGGTCTGGTGAGAAATCTAGAATTAGATACTTGTCTCTAATAATAACAAATTCCTAATTTCTAACAGTGTCGGAAAATAAACCAAATGATTAACTGTGAGATGTTGGCTTTGACAGGGACTGTCCAGCATTAGGAAGGTGCATATGTCTTGTAATATAATATGACACAGTGGTAATACTCCACATTCTCATTCTACAACCCGCTACATTTCTATGTTCCCTTAAATAGTGATTAAAACACGAATCATCGTAATTCACAATACACCATTGTTGGAAGGGTGACGCATAGTTTGAATTATTCACATACGTACTGCCGGATCTGGGATCCCAGAATGACAACTGTGGGAAACTCAGAAAGGTGCTTCATGCAATACATAATTTCAACAGTTGCATGGTTGCTTTGGCTCGTTAAAAACATGAAAGTTCAATTCGAATTCCTAAAAAGGAAATAAAAAAAAGAATTTTTTTTTAAAAAAATCTTGAGTTTCTTGTATTCCCCAATTGGTTTAAACCACACCTTTGCGGTATTTCACTTAACAATATCAGATATCACTTGTTTCATACACAGATTAGAATTGTTTTAAATAGTACAATGTAACAATTTTTTTACACACTAGCTGTACATCCGGAATTTCGCGAGTATTTATTTGTTTTCTAATCTCGTACTCAATTCCTCCTCCCCTACTCTCTTTCCATCATCTCATCCTTCTTCAACTCTCTGTTCATCTACACCCCCTCCTCTCTCGGCCCATTTAGGCTCCTCACACCACCCTCTCATCTGCCTCCTCGGTTATTCCATCCCCACAGCCCATCAATCTGGGGAAACTCATATATATTGTCAAATTTTAATGATCAGTAAAGTTGATTAAAAAAATTCCTCTCGAAGTAAATTTCGTGGTAACTAGTGAAACTTAGTCCAAATCTTCTATGGTACCCTCTGGCATGCACCATATGAAACATTATGTATACATCTTCGCCGGCCGCAGTGACCGCGCGGTCTGCGGCGTGCCAGTCACGGTCTGCACGGCCGCTGAGGTCGTGTGTTCGAATCACTCCTCGGGCATGGATGTTTGTACCGTCTTTAGAATAAGCTAGTTCATAAGTAGTTTGTAAATTTAGTGACTGATGACCCCGTAGTTAAGTCCCATAAGTTATACAAACATTTGAACATTTAATTTGTAGACATCTTCCTATGTTGTTCAAAGTACTCCAAAATGTGAATAAAACGATAGGTATGTGTCTAAGTACCCTCCGCCATACACCATGTGAAACTTTTTATGGAAAGTGAGCTTCTTCTCGTTTTTAAGTTCAATTGTGGAAAAACTTCCTCAAAATAGTAAGAATGTCAACTGGTTTAGAAGTCAGCAGGTAAGTTACCTTCCGCTTCCCAGCGTCATACAGGCGGTATGAATCTTCAACTTAATAGAAACATACACAAAAGAAACACTACAAGCAAAGATATTTATTAGCGAACTTGTTTGACAATTGAAAAGCAAATATATAAAAATCAACAAAATGTGAGCCAATAATTGAGAATCTACTGAAAACTGTGGAAGTCAAACTGTAAATCGTAAAAAATAGGTTATATTCATTTTAAGCTTGCATTTATAAGACTCTGAATGCCTAAGACGAAAATGATTTTTTACGTTTTTCCGTGTAATTTTTCCAAGTTTTCTCGATGTAAGAACCTTTCTGAGACATTGACGAATATTTCGAAGAAATGTCGATCTGCCCCAGACGTTCTTAAGTTTCGAGCTTACCGAAGCACTCAGCGCTTCAATTTTTTTTTTTTTTTTTTTTTTTTTTTTTTTTGTGTAAGATGACACTTAGAGAAACGTTGTTTCGTGATGTTAGACGAAAGTTGGACAGCAGTAGTCACTTTATTTTGGGTTTTTTAATGTAGCCAGTGGTGATAAATCAGTTGCAATTCTTCACTTCTGCTGCAATTGTCGCTGTGCGTGACCATAATATTATTTTAGCATTTTCTACTAGAGTACGTATCCTCTTCTTCAGTTACAGATTTTTTTTTTACAATAGGTTGATATTTTCATTTGTTAAGTTATAGAAAAAGCACACAAAGGAAAAGAAACATCCTATAAAAAGTTGCTACGCGATGCGTTAGTTGTGACCAGTTATACCGCAATGTGGTTACACTCTAATGTTTATTCAATTGGATTACGGGTGCGACTGAACACACAGAATCCTGGAAGGGGGACAAAAGCCCTTATTTCATTATAATGGACATCAGATCACAGGGGGAAGAGTGACTATACATCAACTTTATTATTAAGATTACCTGACATCGTCTGGTCTGGAGGCGATAAATTCGTTTTATATTTTCCAAATGATAAGCCAAGATCGCAAACTAACAATTTATTAAGTGACGACCGGTTTCGGTGCACTGTGTCACCATCATCTGGTCATATATATATATTACAATCTGGTCATCTTGTTAAAAAATTGGGTATAAAATAAGAAGTGCAACATTGCACTTAGCCACTATATAAAAAAATACTTGATTTAAAAACATGACAGCTTACAAAATACTCAAGTATTTTGTAAGCTGTCATATTTTTAAGTATTTTTTTATATAGTGACTAAGTGCAATGTTGCACTTCTTATTTTATACCCAATTTTTTAATAAGGTGACCAGATTATAATATATATATATATATATATATATAAAAACTTTATTATTCTTTGCAAGATTTTTTTGAATCGCATTAACTGGCTGAAAATGACAATTTTAAATACAAACGGCAAATTTCTACAGTGATTTAGCAACATGTAAAGCAAGTTCTTTACATCGCAAATTGTAGTTTACCGCTGTCCTCTGCATGGTAAAAGACCGCGTGGCAGGGCGAATGGATGAGGTGTTTTAAATGCAGGCGTTTAATAGATGAGGCGTTGTGAACTGCGATGTGCACGGGTGGGCTTTAACGACTTCGTTAACAGGTGTCACGTAATTTATGGCGAGCGCACTGTTTACCGGGCGCCTTTGTGGCTGACGAACGGTGAAGTGGCGCCGAACAATACTGGCGACAAGCGGCGCGGTTGTTCATCGATCTCTCGCACTTGTCCCCGAGCGACTGAGCACCAAATATCCTGTACTTCGTCTGACGGCTAATTACAGCCCGCTGGTATTTCAGTTGATCACATGCCCCTATGTGGCAGTATACGTCTCTTTGTTGTGTAATTTATTGCATCTGATGCGTAGAACTAAATAAACACTTTACATTACATGCGGGAGTCAATGTGCATTCTTATAGATATATGTAATATTATTACAAGGGTGTCCTGAACTAGATGTAAGAAATGTGAATCCTTTTAGAGGGGACCTAAAGCAGCAGAATTCGTATAGGAATGTGTATCATGACACCGCTAACTTGTACAGCAGTAGCAATAATAGGAATCTGAAAAGACATGTAAAGACAATTGACATTAGATATTTATTAATAGTATGTTGGAGCTCAGGGCACATATTGATAAGAATGTTTTGGGCCACACAGAATTAGAATACAGAACGCATCAAAGCAGATAGGAGTTAGTGTGTTTGAATTCTTCTTGGTGGGATGAGAATATTTCCAACAATAATAAGATAAGAGTAGGTAAGATAATGATTGAATCAGTTCTATGACATGGTTCAGAACTGTGAATAGTAAATGCGGATGTTAAAAGATGACTAATAGCTGTGTAAATGGATTTTTTGCGTAGGAGTGCCAGAATGTCAATAAACAAAGGAAAAACGAATGATTAAATAAGACCTAGATTGACACATGATGAGTATAGCAGATCATCGGTGGCCAGAGAAGGTTTATGAATGGAAACCATCCGGCAGACGTAAGCGCAGAAGACCACGCCGTTCTTGGACAGACCAGATAAATGGAGTAATGGAACATCGCAGCAGCGACAAGGAAGATGCGTTGAATAAAGAGGTTTGGCGGAGGATATCAGGAATGCGACAAGATGATGTTATTAATTAATCTTTGTATTGATTAATCTTGTAATGATAATAATAATTATATTATAGGTGCTCCAAAAAGCGGCCATCAACAGCAATAAATAACACAAATGCATTTCTCCTCCATTTAAAATCTTCGAAACACTTTAATAGCTGAGACCCAACGTACAACCTACAGGTCTCAAAGTTGTCTAAGGATTACCCTCAACTGTGTTCATTATTCTTTCTTCCAATGCCGGAGTACTGCGATATATACCAATGCCAATTCCAAGAATAAAACTTGCGTAACTGCCGGTGAAGACGCTCGAATGTACGGGGATCCGGCTTTCCTATCAGGGAATCGCTGCCTGTACATCCTTTGAGCAGGTTATTTGTTTCTATGTCCAGCCCCAAACTTGAAGTGCATGTTGTTCAGCTCCGCATTGGTGAAACGATGCATTCTCCTCGCGATCCTTGTTGGAAATAATGTACCCAATTCGAAAAGTGATACCCCTCAGTCATCAGTGTTATCTACCGGCTCACGACGTGGCAGAACTGGACACGTCGTTGCTCCCCGTCGACGTTTCGAGTCCTCCCTCGGTCGTGAGTGTGTGTGTGTGTTTTGTTCTTAGTTCCAGCAGAATGTAAGCCTATGGACTGATAACTTCAGTAGTTGAGTCCCATAGATTTAGAAATAATTTAATTCGAGTACTTAACTATATAACGTCGACTTATTTTAGTCCGCTCTACCTACCGTTTCATTTTTGACGTATAGTTTAGGATCATCCTGTATGCGTGGCTTCCGTTCTTTCGGATACGTTCAAATTAATGTACACCATTCCCGCCCGAGGTGCAAGTCAGTTTAAGTAGGTAGTTTCTAAGTCTAGTGGCTGTTAACCACAGTAGTTTGATCCAACAGGTTTACAAACATTTGAACAAACATCACTTTTGATCCTGCAAACAATGTCAATCAAGACACAAAGGAATAAAAGATATGCGTTGTCTCTGGCCAATAAAATACACCTATTGGGACCGCTGAAAATGTGTGCTGCAGCGGGATACCATTCCGGCTCACCATCTTTGTAGGAAGCTGCACTGACCGCGACACCAACCGAACATAGTTCTCCCCACGACAAACTGGACTACCTTGAAACGGTTCTAGTCATACGCAAGCTTTCAACTTATTTACGTACTACTCCTGCAATTCCCCTGCCTATTTTCACTCATTACTCTCAGCATTTCGCCGATTTCTGTTAAAATACACGCATGGTATTCATTTCTCCAGAAGGAAAGACCATTGGCCGGCCGTTTTCGTCGTTAATTAACCAATTAACCACACACACACACACACACACACACACACACACACACACATACATACAAACACACTCAATTTTAACTTTTCGTCCAAAAATATCTCTGGCACAATAGTAGATATGGAAAAACAAGTTTCACGTGCATAAACGTACCCCAGGGGTAATGAAAATATAATGAAAACATAAAAAATAGTATTTTCAATATAAAATTCTGATTTTTAAATGCAAACTTCATATTCTTTCTTTTGCTATCAATAGCATGAAATATATAGAAAAAAGTGTTTTGTTGATTTCATTGCAATAGTCAATTACAACCCGAGAAATGGCGTGGTGAACCTCAGGCTTGAAATACGAGCAACGTGCAGCTACCACACGTCCCAAAAAATTGAAGCGTGAATTTCACACAGCTCGTAATGTATCAAATTCGCTTTGCAATTTCTCGTGATGTAATTGGCGTATTTCGAAGCTGCCAATACCATTCTTTTTCTGACTTTCCGTGATACTGATTGCATAAGAAAGAATATTCGACGTCCATTTCAAAATTCCAAATTATATTGAAATATTGTTCTACGTTTTAGAATGTCTCATAGTATTTTCTTTCATCGGATTCTGGCGTACGTATATATCGGTCGCTTTTCAATAACGATTTTTTTGTCCGACAGATATTTGTGACGAATAGTTTGAATGGGTCTCCCATATACCTAATAAACAAAGGACCCCGCGTATGTGGAGCATAAATTGGCATAACCTAGTGCTTTAAATATCAATAGGTGTTGAAAATTTTTATCACGTTTCATACCATGGTGCTACTCTTGATCAACGACTGTTTATATGCTTTGTAGAAAATTTTTCAGCAATCAGTCGTAAATATTAATTTATTCACAGGTCTAGATTTCTACCGCTGTGTGGTCATTATCAGTGATTTAAACAGAACGGTTAAAACACGTAAAACATTTCGACCTCCAAAATGGAGGTCGCAAGCTCCAACATGGAGTGCAAAACGTTTTACGTGTTTTAACCGTTTTAAGCATTGACAATGACAACGCATTGGTCGAAATTTAGATGTGCGAATAAATTAATAATTACGACCGATTGCTGAAAAAGTTTTTACAAATTTAAAAATTTTTTTAATACAGTCTTGAGTTGCTTGTTGCTCTCTATGATGTGATTCTGGTCTTGAGACATTGATATGATGAAGTTCCCCACGTTACTCAGTTTTGTGCAGTGTTCTCCACAGCAACCGCAACCACCGCAACAACCACAACGAATGTTCGGAGTCCACAACTTACCATCACTTATTGCTGAAGTATGTGTTACTTCGATCAAGTACTGCGACCTCAAGGATGGACAACCGATCCGTAACACATGAAAATTTGTGCCGGACAGGGACTGGAGCGCGGGTCTATTGTTTTTCGCTAGTGGTCGCCTTAAACACACGGCAACCCTTGCACGCTCCCCAGGCAGCCCCATACCTCCATGTCTTACACTTGTCTCTATCCCTCATATGCTCGAACACATTATAGTGTGAGTTCCGCAATACGGAGAGACAATTCTACAACCGTAAGCCTACCATGGCATTTTCGTTAACTACTAGCTTTCTGTTCCAGAGATACAGACGTTGGCGGTGAACCTCAGCAGTGAGATAGTTACTGCTGCGGATCACCGCCGACGTCTGTTCCTCTGGAACAGAGAGTAATTATATTAGGAACATTAGAGGCCCAGGAGAACGCCAGATCTCACGTTCGTTTTATTGAAACCTGCTGTGTTCTTTCTGACCGGATATCTCGAATACAATGGCACAACTGTTTCGATATTCCATAAACACGCAATTTGATTAAAAGACGCTTGTGCGGTACAGTGTCAAAAGCCTTCCGGAATCGATTTGAGATCCCTCGTAGATAGCAATCATCACTTAATGTGAGTAAGGGGGTTGCTGTGTTTCATAGCAACAATATCTACTAATCCGTGTGGGTCAACATGTCGTTCGCTTCGAGGTAGTACAAAATGTTTGAGTAAAGTAAGTTCTAAAATCTTACTGCAAACATGTCAATGATAGAGGCCTGTAATTTTACAGAGCACTCATATTGCCTTTCTGGAATACTGGAGTTACCTGTGCTACTTTTCCAGTATTTGGGAACGGAAATATGGCTGAGTGGGCTATTGTATATGATAACTAGGTATGGAGCTATTGCATCAGCATACTCTCATACTAATTGGTATACAATCTTGATTCAAGATGTGACGAATTACTTTTTACTTTAAATCGCACGTAAAGATATCCTGGGAACTTCAGGTACACCCGGAATTTTTATAGATTCGTGTTGCAATATTTCTGCTGCAAACAATTTACACATTTTCAGTGTGAGTCGCTTGAAAGTAATTAAAATACTTAACACTGTATGGACTAAACGTATCTACTTTTCGCATTAAGCTGAACTGGTGACTCTGATTTCGGATTTGGATGATTCGGAATATGGCATGATTCTACTGCTCAGGTGAGATGCACACAGCAGTAACAGGGAAGCATATCTCAGCTTGATAAGCATCAGTCTCAATGTGGTCTGTAAACTTTAAGCCGCTGTATAACTCTGAGAAAATTCAAACCGGGAATTAATATGACCGAAAAGGCCGTTTGTGGAAGTGCGATTCTTCAGAGGGCTATATCTCGGCTTGTATTGTTCACAAAGACATAGAGTTCCTGATAGCCCTTGGCCTAGTCCTTGTTTCTATATCTACATACATAATTTAACACATACATACTCGGCAATCAAGGTTGCTTGGTGGACGGTAACTCGATTTAATACTAGTCATTTCCTTCCATGATCCATTCCCACGGTAGAAAGAAGAAAAACGAAATTTGTATGCCTCTATGTTATCATTTCCGTATCTGCTGTAAAAATTAGGAAATTTTGTTTTTGAGGTTTACCTGACTATCGTCGTCTTTTTTACTGATATTTAACACTGAGCATAACTATTTTGTGAACGGTGGTAACATTTCTTAGTTACTCCGATAGAAAAATGCAACTAAAACTGTCAACATTGTTTATTGATTATTATTTCATCATAAACAGGTACTGTGGTCCAGTTCAGTGTCATCAATACCCTCCACTCTGACTTTATGTTATCAAACAGTCTGACGAATATTTATTACCAACGCTATTTTGTAGGACGAAATTAGGATTTACACTCGTGAGCCAAAACATGGTGGCCTTCTGCTTACAGTCGTAGTTTTGCGGTCTACCTTTATAAAGAAATACTGTATTAATTCTACGTACGAAAGTTTGACATGTGCTAGTTAGTTTTTAAAAAAATTACTCACAGGTCAAACCATTAACTATCAACAACTCAGTATGGGAGTGAATCTGGTACCTGTTAGCGTTCTACATCTATACAATTCAATAAGTTTAATTTAGCAGTCAAGACGTTAATAGGAGTTCACTACCTTACTTTTCAAAATACGATAATGTGGTTCTGATTCTCCAAAGAGAACACACTTATGGAAAATACTATCGCCGGTACAGACAATCGCCGATAATGTTCACTTATACTCTCTCCTGAAAGTTACCCCTGCTACCAGCTATGATACTATCCCACAGATCTGATGCGCATCTCCTCACCCCCCTCCCCTCCTTATCCATCACTAAACTTTGTTTCTCTTTCCCCACCTTTTATCCCTGGAGTCTCTGCTCTCCCAACCTACTTGTCACTACCTCCTGATCCTTCCTTCTTTCCGCACCTCTCCTCCGCCTCTCCCTTCCCCTGGCTGGTCCACCAAGTGAAGTGCTTTGGATTTTAAGCTTTGCTTCGTGATCCAGTGTGTGAGCTATATTCTCATCGTGTTGCAACCGCCGATTTTAATACGTGATGCCAACATCTCCGTGGTTGTGTTTGTGTCAAACTATGTCTCTGATTTAACCCACCGTGGCCATTTATCTATTGTTCGTCAGGTGTGTTTTAAACTACATCGCCTGCATTTCACCTTGTATACATCCACCATTTTCTACAGTCTGGACGTAACGACTTATTTGCTTTCAGTTCCCGTAGCTATTTCTCTATAACTGAGATACAAATTACTCAGTACACTACTCCGGACTGGGCGATGATGACAGAACAGTATGTTCGTACGATGGACATCCGTGAACGATTTCTTGAACGATAAATTTGAGACTCAGTTTCTCTTCGATCAATGAATGGTTGAATAGAAGCTTTCCTCCCACCTACGTATAGGAAAATGATCGCCACGGCGGAGCGGCCGAGCACATTGAGGCACTATGTTACGATGCGAGAGGCCGTTACCCGTCGGGGGTTCGAATCCCCCCTCGGGCATGGATGCGCTGTCTTTAGTATAAAATCATGAGTAGTTTGTAAGTTTAGGGACTGATGACCCCACAGTTAATTCCCATATGCTTTACAAACATTTTAACATTTGAAGAGGAATGATCATGATATTTTAAGAAGGATAAGTAAGAGTTTAAATCGAAAGATTACCCCACTCTATTGTAGGTTGAAACGGTAGAGAATTATTTGAAAACGTATGGAGATCATTTTCATTGCGTTGGGACGATGTACCATAATAATTAACGCAATGGTTTTTGTACGATCGTTTCTTTACTGACCTGTTTCGATGCTCACAGGTTATCAGCTCACAATTACGTTTAACAAAATATATCTCATGTAGTACGGTAATACAATACGTTTGTCACAGAAATCCATGTACAGAGTCAATTTTATGTGCTGCGCCAATACTTCGCGATGTACTATATATAGGTTTCTATCAAATTGGCAATTCATGGTAACCTCTACAGCGCATCATGAAGTGTTCGCACAGCAAACAAAAGTGACTCTATACATTTATATATCTATGACAATTATTGTATTACTGTACCATGTGACATGTATTTTGTTAAACGTAATTATGAGATCAGATAATGATACTCTGGGAGGATCGAAACCAGTCAATAAAAAGGCGATCTCGACGGACAATTCAGTGTGTATCTCAAAATGGTACAGTGAATCCATTGTTATGCACTTTCGTATGAACTACAGAGTATTTATGCAAATGTGGATGTTTTTAGTTGCAAGTACAAGTAAAGCGTATGTATAGGCGCTTATCCTTACTAGTGAATACGAGGTATGTCCAAAAGCTAAGTTTGGCTATATAAAACAAATGTGTATCGATAAAAATATTTATTGTTTAAAAATCTACAAGTGTTAAACTACTTTTCTACATAGATTCCGAAATTTTGTATGCACATGTCATAGCATGGCACAAGTTTTTGTATGCCTTCTTCATAGAAGGTTGCCGCCTGTGCTTTCAACAAAATGATAACATGGTGTTTCAGCTTGCATCATTAATGTCTTACTAAATCAAGCATCACTAATGTAAAAAAATGAAGCTCATTGCCGAAACGTTGTTTTTTTGTGTTGTTCAGTAAGAAAAGTTTTCGAAAATTTCAGTGTTTCAGTAACAATTTCACGAATTAGTGTTCGTGAGATATGCGAAACTTCCGTAGAAACTTATGGTTGCGCTTGATAGGGTGAGTTCCTGAGGTAACTGAGGGTCAAACGAGACGCTGGGAAACAGAGCACTGCTAGGCCCAAGTGAATTTAACGATAACAAATTTATTAACAGAAAGACACAAGCAAGATGGCTGAGCTCTAAACAAATTCACAAATGAGCAGCAAATAGTAATCAAACAAATTATTAACAAGCATAGTTCAACCATAGGCAACTATTGTTTTATGTTTTTTAAGACCAATGACAGATAAAAACCTTTTAAAAAATTATACATTTAAAAAAGATTATAATCAACAGAGAGAACCCCGAAAGTTCAAATCGACAGGAGACGAGAACCCGGTGCCGGTAGAAAGCAAATACTTAACTTAGGGCAAACCCTCAAGCGCTCGCACACAACCCGAAATGCCCGCTGATGTATTGAATACGCTGGAGGCCTACTGTGTATCACTGCCGGTCACCGCCCTGCTCGCCACCGGTTCACCTGAACCCACGGGCGTGACGGCACTGCAGCATAAAACAACACTGGCGCGAGAAACTGCAACACTAGTACAAACACAACAATGCCGTAACAAATAATCTCTAGAACGCGAGGTTCTTAATAAATGTAAAAGCTAATCTTTAACATAAAACAGATAGAACAAGGGGAACATAAAATTGACTGGTAATAACATCTGAGAGAATTAACAGATATAGTTAAATTAATTTCAACCAGTCTCTCAGATTGCAGTTTTTACACTTTATAGCCAATAGGTACTGCAGTACAAGTACAAATAATATATGCCTTAAGAAATCGTCTCTAATGAAGAACTACCACTAATAAGTTGAAAATCTAACCTTTTAACATAAGGCAGATACAATCGACAAACATGAAATTGCCAGGTAGTAAATCACGCTTGAGAAAATTAATAGATATAAAAGTTCACTTTCCCTCAGCCGGTAAACTTTTAACACATTGAAATACCAAACAAGTTTTGTCAAACACTTGACTTTAGAGACCCAGGGGCCACGAAGTCTACTGCATAATCGTAAACACGGAAATTGATTACACGTGAGTATGCACTGCAGTTAAATAAAAGTTTAGAGTGCCAGATAATCTTGCCAGCACCGAGCTAAAATACTAATATATAAAAAAACACCTATTTACTGAACCAAGCAAGGATTAAATGCACGCCCGCGGACAGGGTAGTAAAATGTGAGGGGCGGCACAAGTTACTATCATGATATCACTTAACACAACTGAGGTTACCGGAAGCTAGAACAAGTATTTGCGTGCGACAAGGAGCAGCTAGCCTAAGCTCAGGCTCAGGCTACCCAGGCGTGCCAACCTCGAAGGTCGAAGAAAACCGCGCCACCACGGATCGGCGCTTACTATTCTGTCGAATTGTGTGAACCAGTTCATCAGTAACCACAGATTGGCGTCCACTTCGTTCTTCATCGTGCACTTGATCACTTCCTTCATTGAACAGTCTGGCCCATCTTCTAACCATTGAATCATAACATTTTGTCCGTCAACGTCGCAGATTTGCCGATGAATTTCCTTTGGTTTAACTTTCTTTGCATTTATAAAACGAATCACAGATCTGATTTCACACGTGTCAGCCTCTTCAATTACGGCTGACAATATAAAGAAGCTTTAAAAAGCACAGGTCGGCAACAGCGACCTGAAAATGGCGTACGTGTCTTCTCCTTGAGTCAGAGGAAATGCCGCGCTCCCATGGATAGAAACAGAAACAGAACTTACTTTGTGGACGACCCTCCTATTTTCACCTTCTTTTAAATTAAATCTAACGGTGTGTGACAACTAATTAATTGGCTCTCAACTGCTTTAGTTACACACACTCGATACACAAGTACAATAATTACATGGTGGCATTCATTTCATAAACGAAAAGGTAGGTGGTATATTTTTAATGGAAGGTAAACCCGCCCACACTGCTCCCACCGTAAACACCCTCTTCCCCCCTCCCGCCCCCTGCAGCGCTCCTTCCCACAGAGGACGTGGAGCTGGCTGTATAATCACCGCGTGCTGCTGTGAGTAATCACCCGTCACCCGGCAACCGCGCATGCGCACGCAGGTAACGAGACAGCAGCCTGCCCTTGGTTTTCATTACGGCGTCGCTGCTCTAGGGACGTGGGTCGCCGCGGTGCATTGTGGGCGGGCCGGCGCTCGTTACAGTACGGAAGCGTCACAGAGGTGGAGGGGCAGAGTCGACGAAAGTGAGCAAGAACACCTGAGACGTAGTAAGCGATGCTGCACTTCATCTCGCGGACGTCTATCCTCATAACTTTTGATACAAAATACTCGTCTGTCGCTTTGCGCGCCACATTAACTGAAAATATTTTATCATTATATAATTTAGACAACACGAAAATTGAATTATAATAAAATTAATTAGGCCAATAAAACTTGTATAAATGTCAAATAATAAATCACATCCCAGAGACATATTTATCTCATTTTAAAGGGTAAGCTACGAAGATATGCAAATATTTTAAAATGTTATTCTACGAGTAAAACTAGGGGGGGGGGGAGCCAATATAAACAAAGGTACGCAAATGTTTGGTACTTGAAATTTAGCACCGTCACTAATATCAAGCCATCACAAAGCTGAGAGGTTAAATTAAAGCAAGATTTCCATTACTTTTCTTGTTATTGATCTGGTCAGTCTAATAAAACACGTGCCAGTTAAATACATTGAACTCGATGGAGACTTTTTGATCATTTATTCCTTAAAAGTGAGCTTCATTTTTCCGGTTTAATATGAATTCACGTACGAGGTATATTGAATGACAGCAAGCAGTCGCCTTTTAGGTAAAATTTTGTTATTACATTTCTCCCATTACCGGTTTCGATATGCCTAGCATATCATCATCATTGGTGAACGTTTTTTTTTTTCATCCGATGATGATATCCTAGTCATATCGAAACCGGTAATGGAAGAAATGTAATAAAAACATTTTACATAAAAGGCGACTGGTTGCTGTCATTCAAGAGACCTTTTTTCACCACAGTCGCAATGTTCCTCATCCATAATGGATAAAAGTTTTTTTAATTCACATATGCTTTGATATTAATAAAAGCAGATACTCTCCCACCGTCATACAGTATTACTTGTATTAAAATAATTTACCAAAGTCTCTACAATTTCAGTTTAAATCTCACATCGTCATACAGAATACTCTATTAAAATCATGTACCAAATTCTCTACAATTTCTGTTGAAAATTTTCTGGTATTAATAAAAAAACTTGGACCAAGTAGGTAATAAATCACAAAAATTTCCCAAATTATTTCTTTCGAATTTCTGGAAAACTAATGAAGATACATGTTCAGGACATGTTTTGTTACATTCACCAGATGAATAACAACAAAGTAAATTGAACCCGTTCTTTTTACTGTAGCTTCGTAGAGTTTTTCAATGGCTTCATATTAATGCCATTGCTAAATTTCAGGCAAAATCTTTTATGAGTCGTAATTCCGTAACTAAACTTTTGAAAACTTATATTTAAATGAACATTATTGTTCAGCTTCACTTTTAGAATAGCATTATAGAACATTACTTCATTAATAAAAGAGTCTGCTGCATTTGTTCTTCAATTTCTTGAAAAAGGAACAATCGGATTCGTGAACTATAGTCACGTCTTCAGGGTATGTACAATTACAACATTAAAGAAGCGGTTCCATAACCTAAAAATAATGATAATAAATAAAAATAAATAAATAAATAAATAAAAAATCCCTCAATTCCTAAAAATGTTTTCCGGTTAAAGGCATTGAGGCAAACTCCACCTCCGTCGACTAAATCGACAACATAGGCTGGAACAGAGCGGCACAGGCAGTAGTTTACCTCCAGCCAGCCAAGTCTGCTCATAAGTTACGAATGGCTGCCCTCTCCATAGTCGAAATGTTGCTCTGTGGTGGCGCAGTTTTTATCTACACAAGGCAGTTCGGAACTCATTAAAAAGTTCTAAAACTTTTAAAATTTTAGTCTGAAAGTTCTATAAGTCGACGAACCTTGCAGTGTAGCATACAAGACACTTTTTAGTCGACTCCTCGCAGGTCGTTTTTCATATTAATTGCACGCCAGTTATTTCATTTGCTCCGAAATCGTAACTTTAGAGCGGCTCGGCTCCCACACAGGAAACAGAAACACCTGGGAGATATCTTATTCGGAATAAAGGTAGAATTCTTTAGATTTTGTTCCTGTGAGACTCGAAAGCGTTGTATTTCCTCACTTTCAAGTTAAACTGTTGTATAGTTTAAAAAAAAAAAAAAAAAAAAAAAAAAAGAATAAAAGTCAACATTTAACTAACAATTCGTGTGAACCATTCTTAGGGTCCAAAAAAGATGATATTCCTGGGTAAAAGAAGACTGATAACCATACCTATTCAAATCTCAATCATAAATCCTCACCACAGGAACCATATCCCTGTGGAAGACCTCGACGCAAGTCTTGTCCAAACCACCCATCAACCAATTCCTATTCGGTCCTGTTAAAGACTTATTATACATCAAGAAAATCAACGACCGAACGAAGATTGAGAATGATAGAGATATTCAGAAAATCAACGTGAGAGAGATGGACGCTATTCATTATAAACTACTAGACTTGAAATATGCAGCAATAAAATCGTCTAACAATCGAAGCATGGAAACATAATGCCTCACAAACAGTAGAAATGAAGTATTTTAAAATGAATATATAAAAGTTCTCTCTTTAACGTGTTATCCTATGCATTTAAAAAAGAAAACAACACATTCTAGGCAAGTAATTTTATGTTGTATTCAGTTTTTAATTGTTACTTGATCTATGTATGTACTATTTTCACTGTTTGTTTGACACGTTCAAATTGTAACGCTTATCATGAATGTGGCACAGTGCACAAACTGATCTGTAGCTGCGTAATTAGCGGGTTGTCGGTCAACGTTCTAGATGCTTTTTGTTTTGCGTTTGACGTTAACAAACTAATCAAAGTTTGCGATATTCCTTATGGTATTAAAGTAGTTACCAAATTTTTGCTTTCGAATCTTCGTTTTGCAAAATTATTTAAAGACTGCTTCCTTGAGGTAGTAAATGAAGGTGTTCCCAATGATTAATAAAGACTACACGTATTTTGTAGATTTATCGTTTTAGCGCATTACTGCTAATTTCAAATTTTGACAGTTGTTTTACAATACGTTTGATCATCCATTGTGCTACAGATATTGTGAGACAACTTCTAAAGTGGAACTATGATTGTAATTGTTATATCTAGCTGCCTGATTTTAGATAAAATTATCAGTAAGCAGTGCTTATGCGATGTTATTGGTGGATATTACTAAATATCTGACATACTTCATTTATTTCTTCCTTCGAATTGAGTATATCTTAATAATGCTGTGTAGATTTTACAAACTCTGTTGCGTAGGATGTCTCCTTGCTGAACTTCACTACTTATTCCTTATAGGTTGTGTTTCTATTTTTATCTCCTTGATGCTGTTGGCAGAAATAGCACATAAACATTATTTATCAATAACAATGTCGTAGATATTTTTTGAAAGTTACTTCAATAAACGATCAGTATAATACAATCTTAAAACTGGCAATTTTTCAAAACCACAAATATCAATGCCTATCCCGACGTACAAGAACATATGCTCTCATCGCAAGACGCTGTCGAAATTCTGAGGTGAGTTCACAAGGGGTTACAACAAGGTAATTTTTTATTTAATCCATTAATGCAGACCAGGAACCACTAGATGAAGAAGCATCTGTACTCAAGTAGCTTAATTGATCATTTGTGCATAGCTTTCATCTATCCTGATTAGTTACTCGATTCCAAGATGATATTTTCATAAAACCCAGTTAATTATCTTTAGAATTACTTGACGTTGTAAGAACAGAAATGAGAGATTTTGTATAATTACTTGTATTTTTTCTATGCAATTACTCAATAGTAAAATGTGTGCTATTAATTTAACGGAGAGGAATATATCAGACGTTAACCGCGGCTGCGATAGCGTGTCAGCAGAAAAAATGTTAAAATGTTTGCAGAGCTTATGGGACTTAACTACGGGGTCATCGGTCCCTAAAGTTACAAAGTGCTTATGAAGTAGCTAATACTGAGTACGGCACAAATATCTATGCCCGAGTGGGGATTCGAAACCCCGACCGTAGTGGCCAGGCAGAACAGGACTGGCGCGCCGCAGACCGCTCGGCCACTGCTGCCGGCCATGTCAGCAGAATAAAACAAAATGTGTACATGGCCTTAGCGACCAGGAGACTCCATTCGGGATTTTCCACCGCTTGGTTTAAGTCAAATTTCATGCCAGTCCGGCAACTTCCTCGTCGATGATGATAAAATGTGGATGAGAACAACACACACGTCCAGTCGCGAGCACAAATGGTAATGGAACTGAATCGAGAGTCGATTCCGTGATTCTGTGGTCTGCACCAATGATAACCACAAAGTCCCGATTTATTGACAGATGTCGTAGCTCAAGTCATGGTAGTAAAATAAAATGTAAGCTCCTTTAATAATCCAAATGTGTTCAACCACCGAAGAAAGAAAATAAATTTTAATTTCGTCTACTACAAATTATGCAATATTTGTGAGTAAAATAACGTTTCCCATCCCTAGCGTGTCTCATTGACGGCGTCCCACGTTACACTGTGAGTTGTAGAATATTTGAATTAAGCCATCGTTGAGAGTCTTCAAGCGTCTTAGAATGTATGCGTAAGATAATAATGACGCTAAGCGTCTTTTGTAACACGGGCCTGTGACTGCTGATGGAATGGTAGTATGGATGAAACATTCGACAATTGTAGAAGAACTGTTATAATACCACAGAATCATTTTATATAGAATACATTAAAGAAACACGAAAGGATAGAGACGAGGTTATACTGAAAAAGTGAAGCCTATCTCATCTATATTGCTGAGTCTTGGAGAAGAGTTTATACTGCATGTTTGATATCAAAACATGAATAAAAGGTCTGACGTTTATGCCGTGATGTACACCATGTTCAATAACTGATAATTGACGTTGTATTTGGAATGTGTGATGATGAGCATTTATCAGCGAAAGTATATTATTTGAAAAACGTTGCGCTTATTTTCAATCCATTGCATTAACATCAAGAAGGTCGTTTAACACTGAGTTTTAATGGAGACATTACAGGCTACGAAGGTGGCGGATAGGCTTCAACTGAAGCGCTGTGCTATCTCCCTTTTTTTCTAACCTCCATGACTTTCACAAATATTAATAAGCTGAGAAGACAAAGAGAAAATACTGTTTTTCAAGGAGTACTTATTTTTCCTAATTGCGAGTAAAGTTCTAAAAAAATCAATATCAACTAAAAACGTTCTGCGTTAGCGTATGTTATTACCCTTCGTTCTCAACACCATATCAGATTTTTCATCAAAATCTGTTCAGCGGTTACTTGTGAAAAAATACGACACGAGTTACTTCCGCATTTATAATGTTGGTATAGCATTGTGAATATGGATATACAAGTATGGATATAGATGATACATTAAGGTATAACGAAAGTGACTAAACGTATTGGCCACATCTCTTTTTCGTATTAGAGTGGTGATTAAATTTCAAATAACCAACATGTAGTGAAATTAAGTACATTATTTAGTGCAGATAGTTGCAGATATGGTAATTAGGTATGGGTTAACTAGTGTCTTTTACCGACTAGTTTGTAACATTGTGACGAATATACAAGGTGAATCTAAATTCGCGCACACGGGCTTAGCAGTGCGATTCCTCACCTGCAAAAATGAAAAATGTCTCCCACAAAATTTCATCCTGCCCATGTTTCCTCCAGTAAATGGACGTCCAAGTCTGAGATGGCTGTGTGTTCCATACGTCAGTGTGTTTCGTAATTACACTAACCAACTTGTAAGGGATGTATTAAGCGTCTTGAGGAACAAAATGAGCATGGAAACCCATGCCCGAAAACGCCATTTGCCGCGGTGGAGTAGTCGAGCGGTCTAAAGCGTCTCGCTGCGGAGCGCGCGGTTGCTCGCCGTGGAGGTTCGAGTCCTCCCTGGGGCATGGGTGTGTGTGTTTGTCCTTAGGTTAGTTTACCTAGGTTTAAGTAGTTTGTAAGCTACGGACTGATGACCACGCAGTTTGGTCCGATAGATTTACAAACAAACATAAACGCCATTCAACGACGCTGCGGATTGTCCAAGTTACAGGCACCAGCTCCTGCCGCAAGACATCCCCTCCAGCAACTTCGACGCTACGTAGCGTCATTGGATGACGATTCCGGGTATGGGTTTCTATGCTCACTTCGTTGTTCAAGACACTTCCCACTTCCACTACAAGTATGTTGGTGTAGTAGTGTAATTCTGAAACACACTGACGTAAGGGACACACAACCATCTCAATCTTCGACGTCCACTTACTGCCGGAAATATGTGCAGGAAGAAATTTTGTGACAGACATTTTATTTATTTCTAGCATGTGAGGAATCGCGCTGCAAAGCCCGAGTGCGCAAATTTAGATTCACCCTGTAAAATAATCCTGAAAGTGAAGTACTGAAGCTGCTACGGAAGCACTCAGAATTATTCAATGAAGGCTTTCACGACCGCATGTCATAGTTGCTGGTAGAACTTCCGGGTTATAAGGCCGTGGACCACGGCCTTATAACCCGGAAGTTGTACCAGCTACTCAGAATTATTGTTTTGTCATTTTCCAGAACAATAACGTTAATCTAGTCCTCTTGTAACCATTTTCAAGCCACTGGTATTTCAGTGTTTTCTGTGATTCAGAGGCAAACACCGGCAGCTAATAACTAAGAAGACTGAAATAATGTATATAAATTCTATACTCTATACATCAAAAATGTATGTACAGTGAGTCCATACACTGTTCGTGTAGCAGTAATTTTTCTAAATGACTGTGTCTATGTTACGTGCAAAGAAGTGGACATAGAATGTGAATTACCCGTCCTGTGCAGAGACCCTCGGTAAAGCACTTTTATTGATAAACAAAGAAATAAACTGTAATAACAAAGTTAACAAAGCAAGACTTTTATACAAACGCTGCTTCAAAAAGATTCGCCCACTCATATTTTTTACACTACTGTCAGAAAATATTTATATTACAAAAAATAATATTTGGTTGCGTTTTCCTTTTCAGTTATTAATGCTTGTAGTGGTCTGGGTATCGACCTGACTAAGTTTGCCGTAAGAGAGGACGGAATTAAGTCCTGTTCTTCGTGCAGTGTTTCTTTTCAGTTTTTCTTGTTAGAAATGTACTTACTTCTGATGTTATCTTACAGAACTTTCTAAAGGTGTTCAGTGGGATTAATAACTGGGTGTGTCTGGTTGCTTCGGTGTATTGTACAACAGTCACAGCCTATTATTTAGAGTCTTATGTTTCAGGTCGTAGCCTTGCTGTTGAACGTTGAAATTGCCGTCGTGTTGTTGCCGAGGGCTCTAAAGCGCCTTGTTGCGGAGCGCGTGGTCGCTCGCACTCGGAAGTTCGAGTCCTCCCTCAGGCATGTATGTGTGTGTGTGTGTGTGTGTGTGTATGTGTGTGTAGTCCTTATCATTTAGTTTAAATTATGATGAATGATGGATAAAAGGGAACGCTGCAGCTGTTTTCCACTTTGGTAAAAAGGAACCACCGGTGTAATGACCTGTAGTCACATCCTCAGATTTCAGACAATTAGAACATTAAAAATTGGGTTCCATAATCTTTAAAACAACTAATCTCCCGTTGCCTAAAATTTTTCCACGTTTAAAAACATATAGGCAAGTTTAAATACTTTGTACTCCTAGGGAAAGTAGTTAAGTCGCTTAGATTTACAAACATGTGATAACTGTTGAAAAATAAAATTCCCATGAAGACATAACTTTTTGGCGCTAACATTTAGATGTTACTTTAAGATGTTTATATACAGTTTGTGGTCCATCGTATCCTCTATAAAATGTAATTTCCCAACACTTGCAGCGCTCATACACCCCCACACCATAGCGGGGCCACTACTGTGTTTCACTTTTGGTACAAGGTTCTGCAACACCATATCTGCGTTTTTCTTACGCCACGCAATTCGACAGCCATTCGACCCTAATACGTTAAAATTTTTTCGGACTGAAAGTTTTTTTTTGATCATCCTTGATTACGATAAAACTCACGTCGTCATTAATGTGTGAAGGCCTCCGGTCCGTAGTTAGTTTCTAATGGTATTTGTTATAGATAAGCTATCTACTGAATAAATCGTCGATCTGAATTTACCCACTACTTCAGAAATCGCGTAGAGAATCCGCACTCATTGCGCAAGCACAGAATAAGTTTCAGTCAGGGTTGACTCACTACCCTTGACGGTCTCTGACGGTAACGGCACTGTACCGGTACCGTTCAGAACTACAAGAGGCTACACTGGGGTTGCACTCGGCTGACACTAGTGTGCCACGGATCAGCGTTATAGTTGAATCACTGGACTTTTAGATGGTCGACGAATAAGATATATCTCTCGTATTACTTTTCTGCGTTTTTAAATTTGTTATCGATTGGAATATATTTTTCCCTTGCTTTTCAACAAAAAGATTTACCGAGGTATTGGCACTTCAGATTTTGTATTCATTTCGTTTCACGTGACACAGACTTAATAGGTTTAAAAAAATATGCAGGTAGACGTATACCTTTTTGCACTAACTATGTGTGAGTGTGTGTGTGTGTGTGTGTGTGTGTGTTCTATATATCCTCCTAAATTACTCAACCAATTTCACTGACGGTGGTACACATATTCCTTGCTACCAGACGACAATCGCCGTGGGGGTAAAAACCACCGTCGGCACACAGCTCAGGAGTTATGTTCGATGCCATAAACAAATTAGCAAAAAACTGCATTATCACGCAACACTGTTACACGCCTCCTTCTGTAATAATGGGTGGATTTCAACAAAAAAGAAAAAAAAAAAAGAAAGCACCTATGACACACAGTTAAAGATATACAACGTCATAAACAACAAAAAGTTTTACATCATGCGTCCCACTCCGGTAAATGTACTTTCGAAATTATAGTACGTCACATAGTTCAGGAAATATGATGTTAAAAACAACCTCACCACGTAAATTATTACATTTTCACTACAACCCAGTTCAAAACATATTTTGGTGACAGTTTTATAATATTCCACTCTACGAATCTAGAAACGTATATTGCTGCAGAATATGTTTTTAAGGAGAGTTTAAAAATGAAACTGAATTTGATAGAGTATAGGTTAGAATGCGAATGACAAAGAGGGGACAAGAACATGGGATAAGGTAAGAAACTAATAAGTACACACCCGTGGAGAACCGAGAACACTACAAGATTACAAAAAAAAAAAAAAAAAAAAAAAAAAAAATGCTGCAGTGCTAAGGACTGTTGAAAGGCGCCTAGTGACAATGGAAGCGTCATATTCCTTTCGTATGAAAGTATGTGAGTGCAGTGTCCGAAGTGTAAGATTTCTGCTCGTGCATGCATGTTTACATCCTTGGGCGGCTGAATGACTTCTCTGGAGAATCTAAGAAACTGTATTCTTAAAACAATAGACACATTCGACATCAATGTTCAGGATAAACTGGAACCGAAATGAAACTACTAAACAAAACTTATATATAATATAAAGAAAAAGTGTATAAATAAGCAAGAATCAAACATTAGAATGTAAATGAAACACGTACTATATAAAAAAACAAAAAAAATCTTAACGAAATAGAATAAAGTAAATGTACATAGAAAATAGAATGCAAAATAATATTAAAAAGTACAAATATTCTATTTTGATGTACGCAGTTTTGACAGGATTAATCAACACTTTGTTCTCTGCTCCCTGAGTTACAGTACGGAACACAAATGCTTAATACTCATTTCGTTTAACTAAACATAATGCATTTGACTTTGGCTACATGGATGTCATAAGGTACTATTCTATTCCACGCCCAACTGTATCTTCTTACAGAAGTGAGTGTCCTATTCATAAGATAAAATACGAGGGCAGTTACTTGTGATTGCAGGATTTCGCAAGACGTGGAGAAGAGAGTTCACGGCCGAGCGCTTTGAGGCGCAATGCTCCGATGCGCAAGGCGTCCCGTTGGGGTTTCGAAACCTCCCTCGTGCATCGATGTTTCAGTTGTCTTTCTTTATAATAGTACGGTGCAATTAGACCTAAACCCAGACATCCAAAGTAAAAGTTTCCCTCCAGCACCAAACTGTTCTATACAGGCCACATATTGTTTGGTAAAAAGTTACACCATTTTGAGCGTCGGGTTTGGGGGGAAGGAGAGGGAGAAGTTAGAAAATTAGCAGTTTTTTTTTTTAGTTTTTCTTAAATATTTAGAAAACTATGCGGTTTAGCGCGAAAAGTGCCAAATACAAAAATAATCTACATTAACTTTCGAACAAAAATGGTCTGGTACATAATCTTGCTAAAGTGAACGGTTCCAGATTTACGGAGATAGTAAAAGCGGCAATTTTCCGCATTTTTCTCGATTTTTTTTTTTTTTTGGAAAATCGCAAATGAAACATGTTTTTAAAGGATTTCGTTTTGTAAAAGAAGATTGCGATTTTAGTGGCCAGTGGTTTGCTAGTGATAAGCCCTTGAAGGAACGACAACCTCACCACACTCTCAAGCGACGCTACTTTTTAAGGGAAAAGAGGCTTCCACAGGCATAGGCCATATAAACCTGTGGTAAGGAGAAACCCACTCTGAATTTACTCTGGACAATTGCGCACTACGAATAAATGTCTTTCCAACATAAGTAATCTTATTATAATTACGATATATAATTATATCATTTTGTAAACTACAGCTTTTTGAAGTTTTCCTTTAGAAAATAGGTGTAACTGAATATATATTGAAACCACGTTTTATCAAAAGATTTGAAGTTAACTGAGTTCAATTGTACTATTGAATAAAAAGGTAGAATGTTAAATGCGACCTTAAATTAATGTAAACGACTTGTAAGTATTCAGTCGTCTTCAAACATAGCACCCTCCTCTTCTGAATCTTCGTCTGTCATATTCGTGTCCCTGTTATCACATCCTAGGCCTGAGCAATTACCGCACATGGTTGAGCAGTTTAGACCACTCTTTCTGCACTCGCAGTTACGGACACATTTATCTTTACAAGCGCACGTTATAAGGGAAAGTAACTCCTGGGGAGCTGCAGGACGTACTGTTGTAATTGGTCTCAGGTATACGCCAATCTTCTTCCAACCCCAATCAAGCGGATTCTTCTCCTCATTCAACCACTGTTGCACTTGGTGGTAGGTTCTAAGTGAATGTTGCCTGGAAGCTGTTGAAGTGGGGGGAAGTTCAGCCAACTTGAAAAGTGAATATATAGGCTGTTTTGCAATAGCCTGCAAATAATACTGGTAGCGGAAACAATCTAGATCTAGAGTGTTCTTGGCTCCAAACATGGCAAAAAGGAAATGCTCTCCAGCATCAGCCACTGCATTGGGGTCAGCTTCTGGGTCATTGAAGACTAGAAGTTTCGTACGAAGAGCGTTGTTGCCTTCCACTTTCCTGTAAGGTATAATTTTCCCCTTCTTGTAGACAGCTGATACAGTGTCCTGTGAAGGCGTATATTGCTAATAGTACGCCTTTCATGTCCCGAATGACTCGCTGATTTTCAGAAATAGTGTACACTTTGTCCTGGTGATTGCCTTTCTTTGCTACGACCATTTTTAATTTGTTCTCTGGTGGAGCGTGGACAGTCAGGAATACTAATACGTCCGTGTCATCGCCAATTACGCAAAATTCATCTCCTTTCTTAGCTTCATCAATCGCTGAACTATTAATAAGTCAGCGTCACTCAATGCTTGATGAACTGTGCAACCACCTCTTTGCAAGTGTACTGTAAGGAGAGAAATGAGCCCCAGTTTGTTCTTAGCATTAGCTAGAAACTCACTCTGATTAATATTTACGTTGATTGAGTCTTCTACTTTCACTTCAATGCTGGTAGAACGTGATCTGCGTAGGTGTTCATCTTTTGTGTTTCCTTGCTCGTATCCATCAAAAATTACATAATGAGCAATTATGTAATCTGTGTATTGCTCACAAATCTGTCTGATCTGGGCGTCGCCAGACAACACGATGAAGGAGGTGGCCTCCATCAATGATGTAGGACACTTCCTCTGAATCTGGGGTCATTGATGATTGAATTGACTCTGGAACCAAAACAGTCACCATTGAAGATTTGCTTCCCTTCCTCATCAAGCCAGATTCGTCGAAGAAGGAAGGAGGATAAGCACATAATTCATACTGAAATACTTCTTCAAGTCTCTCATCGCTCCTTACTGTGCACACCATCCGATGTAAGAGAGTCTTAGGGTTCACATATACTGTTACGTTATTAATTGTCATAGACTTGGTTAGTGAGGCTAGAGACTTAACAGCTAACTTTCTTTCCAAATGTATCTCACTGAACTTTTTGTTCTCAATCTCATCATGAGGATGGCAGTAATATATCTCATTCTTGTATGTGCTTTTATGTGGTCGTCCAACTTGAAATGTCTCCTCCTGCTTTCCGTTACAGTTCTACAGCACCGTGACTCTACTGGGTCATGCAACCTTATTGTCTACTACAATAGTTTCTACGCCATGTACAGGATGTATATAAATATTTGGGACGGTTCCGGGAATTCGATAGAGGACCGAATAACAATCAGAATATTCCTGTAAACATACTGTTTATTTGGTTTCGTTCCAGTGTAAGAAGCATTTGTTGTGTTGTACATAACACAGACCACTCCACTGTGCTGGCAGGTCATTTGTGTAGGCTGAACAGTCTGCATGTAGGTTTAGTGCCTTCAACGCAACGTTATAACCATTGCGTAGGAAAGGAATCATGTGCGCACAGGTCATTAACTATAGTGTAGTGATTCGTGTTGGCATTTGTTATTGAGTGCACGTACAGTACAAGTCGTGTATTATTACGAGTACATTGGCGTTTCGAATAAGGAAATAGAAGCAGTTAAAAAATGTTCAAATGTTTGTATAGCATATGGGACTTACCTACGAGGTCATCAGTCCCTAAACTTACAAACTACTTACGAACTAGCTAACACTAAGGACGGCACAAATATCCATGCCCGATTCGAACCCCCGACTGTAGTGGCCGTGCAGACCGTGACTGGCGCACCGCAGTCCCCTCGGCCACCGCGGCCGGCCTTAGCAGTTCTTCGACTTGTACTGTTAGCGCGTTGAATAAAAATTGAAACACCTCTTTGGAGTTTATTGTGTGGATGTAACTGGATGTGCTTCTTGAGTTTCGTTAATGTGCAGAGATTTGATATTGAATTACTGATACCGCTTCTTGGCGTCACACCGCTAAGAATCACATCGAAGACTCAAAAAACATAATGCTCATGACCTTAGCGGTGGCGCGTTTACTTTCAACATTTTTCTTTGTGGAGAGCTGGTATGACACCATTCCATCGATTGAAGTTTTGTTTCGGGCTCAAAATGTGGAACCGGGACAAAAATACGTTCTCCTCCATTTCAAATGGTCGCGTTGGCCGTGCGCCTGCACACAGACAGGCAGCATCCCGCACGGCAAGACGTTAAGCAAAAATGTTCAAATGTCTGTAAATCTATCGGATCAAACTCCGTGGTCATCAGTCCTTAGCTTACAAACTACTTAAACCTAGGTAAACTAACCTAAGGACAACACACACACACACACACACACACACACCCATGCCCCAGGGAGGACTCGAACCTCCACGGCGAGCAACCGCGCGCTCCGCAGCGAGGCGCTTTATACCGCTCGGCAAATCCAACGCGGCCAGAGGTTAAGCCACGGTTCCGCGGGTCGGGCTATGCGGGGCGCCGCAGGCAGGATGCGATAACACACGCGGCGGCCGATGACAAACACGGAACCGACATAAACAGACCGAGCCGCCGTGTTGTCCAGCGAGCCTCCAACGCGTCCCTCTAGAGAGCGTCCTGCAGCCAGAGGCCGCTAGCAGAGCAGCCACGCAGAGCCACGCCTCTGGCTGCGATTGGTCAGACCTCCCTGTAAAGAAACGGCCGGCAGACACCGACGACAGTTCACCTCGGCTCTTCGTGGGTACGAAATACTCAACGGACGGAAAACCACTTCAATGACCTCGGCTACGAAATGTTCAAATGTTTGTAGAGCTTATGGGACTTAACTACGGGGTCATCAGCCCCTAAACTTACAAACTACTTATGAACTAGCTAATACTAAGGACGGCACAAATATCCATGCCCGAGGGGGGATTCGAACCCCCGACCGTAGTGGCCGTGCAGACCGTGACTGGCGCGCCTCAGTCACCTCGGCCACCGTGGCCGGCCCTCGGCTACGCTCTGGGTACTCTCGACTTCGTATTTCTGACTTTGTGTTATCAGTGCTTACCATCGACCGGCTACGAACTTGGACTCTCTTAGCCGGCTACTCTTCGTGGACTTCTCTCAGTGTAAGGAACTTGGCTGGCTTATTAGAAGTGGGACCTGTGACAGTGCTATCAGTGGACTTAGATTTTGTGTTTTTGCAACCTAGGAGCTTTGCCATACTCCAGAAGCGGAGCTTTTGTTACTTCATGGTATTTATTGTACTATTGAATTCACCTATTAATGTGTGTTTTGTGAATGTCTGCTTGAGTCACAATACAAAATATTGCAACAAATCAAATCAAATAATTTTCGTTTGACTTTTGCGATCCACATTTAGACAAAGCTGCACCCACCTTGCAAGTGCGGATAATTGTATCTGTCATTTGCTGATTGACAGATACTGCATCAACTGCCACAACGTAATTCGTCTGTCCACGCGAATGACAGCATCAGATGAGTGTAACATATCACGTGTGACAGCCGCTGACGGTCTCCTCAAAATCTATACATATTAGTGTTCGACTCACTCGCCCTCTGATTACCTCACCCTCTGTGCCCAACGACTAACTATAATCCTGTCGACAACAGATACACCATAGACCTTGCAAAAACGTTTGTGGATATTCTCCATAGTTTGTTTCAGTGAGGTGAAAAATTCATTGATTGCACGAAACTTGTAACATACACCACATACAGAAGCCATTCTAGAACGGTCCTAGAGTTACGAAGTCTGAAGAGCAAATGATTTGACGCGGACACTCAGGAAAATAGAAGTAAAAGTGCCATGTTTTCATGTGTAGCGCCAGGATGCCTATATTACCCGAGATCAGGGGTAACAGAGGCACTCTATTACCCAGACAGCAGGTTGTTACAAGGGGGAACGCGAAGAAGCAGAGAGGATGTTTACACGCCGCGCGAAGAAGCCGAGCTGTCTGGAGCGCCAAGTTGTGGATCGCGCAGCCTCCCGTGTCGGAGGTTCGAATCCACCCTCGGCCATGGGTAGTTTGTAAGTTTAGGGATTGATGGCCCCGCAGTTCCATCAGCTTTACAACATTTGGACATTTTTGATGTTATATGGCCACGAGTCATTCATTTGCTACAAGGTATGGCAAAAAAGAAAACATCAGGCAACCAAGTTCACGTTTGTTTTGTGGTATACCTCCACACATAAAAATATTTACACATGTATCTACGTTTTGGGTTTTAAACACTTCGCTTGGATACCACTTTCTTTTGGAATTTTAAAGGAGAATTTAGCGTTGAATAGTTGTTGAGTGAGGAGTGTCATCGTTGCGTAATTCTGTTAAATAATTGTGCAGAAGAAATTCGGAAGCAGTTGTATATTTCAGATGTGAGAATGCAAATAATACTAATTTAAGAACTGCTTGTTGCAAAGCCGGCCGCGGTGGCCGAGGGTACTGAGGCGCTCCAGTCACGGTCTGCACGGCCACTACGGTCGGGGGTTCGAATTCCCCCCTTGGACATGGATATTTGTGCAGTCCTTAGTATTAGCTAGTTCGTAAGTAGTTTGTAAGTTTAGGGACTGATGACCCCTTAGTTAAGTCCCATAAGCTATACAAACATTTGATTTGAACTTGTCGGAAAACTGAACGTCCACAATAACTGCCTACCATTCTTACTGCCAGGGCCGTTTGGACCTAAGCCGTCCCTTAGCCTCGCCTACAACAGCACGACATTTCTAGCTGTTCTTCATTCCTTCCCATCCTCTGCAGATCCTTCCTAACTGTATCCAGCCACATCATTCGTGGTTTCCCAATGGTCCCCATCCCACAGCTATTTTTTTAATCACGTAATGTACGATGCTGCCATCTTGTCTCACAACATGATATACCATCCCCTTCTCTGTCTTCTGATTATAGCTGCTATGTCTTGCAGATGTACATGTTACGTTCCTTCCTCCAACTGTACATATATTTTTCTGAGCGCATTGTTTCCAAATACGATCGACCTTCTTTGTCATAATGCATGTTTCGCTACCATGTCACTATTTGTCTAATTTTTGTCTTATATATTCGCAGCTTCGTTCTATGTTACAGTAGCTTCGCGTGGAACTGAATGTAGCATACCTCTTTTGCCTGCTTGTATTTAGGTATCCTGTCGTCTACAATTACAATTTAAAATCACATATATAACATTCCAGTAACATAGATAAAGCTGACGAACAGTTTGGGAAGGCAGTTTCATATAAACTGGGTGTCCCAATTAAACGTTTCATCTGATTTATATTTGGAACAACACTAGATATTAAAATAACATTGTCTCAGGTATGATTCTACAGGAGGGACTATAGAAGTAAATACTATGTGATTCTAAAACGTAAACTAATATTTTTTCAACTAAAACTTATGTCTCCTTCTAAACAAATCCAATAGTACGAAAAATTTGACACTTGAAATACTGAAGCCTGCAGCTAACCCATGTACCAAACCTCAAGTATGATCCTCTCACTGACCGTAATTGTGAGCTGGCTGTGTGCATATCCATGGATATCCATTGCAACATGAGTTTCTATGAAAATAATATATGTTTGTGTTTTAGAATATCTCATAATAGAGTGCACGCAGAATAATTTGGCTGGTAGATGCGCAGACCACTGGGCAAGAGTGGGGATAGCGGTAGTGGTGGGGTAGCGGCCGGAGCAGTGAGGGGAAGAGACCAGCGCTGGTGGGGAGTTTTATAAATTATCTCTTCTGTACATAACATGAAAAATACCTTTTTCTATATGCTCAACACATTTTTTTAACATTTCATTATTTTTATCATTTTATTAACATTACCTCTCTTACTTCGAAATACATGTCACTTAAAGCTTTAGTTATGTAACATTTGCGACATTTGTTAGTATTACTGGTGAACAAGCAGGAAGTCTCGTGTTCCTGTTCAACTAGCAAACACAAAAAAATCCATTAGTCTTGAATTTACTGCAGTCATCTGGATAGGGCTTAAACAATCAGTCAATAACAATAAACACCCACAATACGAAACCCTGCATTATAGAACGTGTTTAAAGTTGGAAGAAATGCTCACTTTTCCCTATCTACAGTATTGTGGTGTAAATGTTTCCATTATCTTTTAGTCACATTAATAACTAAAAGACTGTAGAACTACTTGTTCTTATAAGTTATCTGCGTGCACTATAATCAGACGTTGTCCTTTTGAAAGTGGCGCCCTTAATTTATTACTTAAATAATCGACACGTTTACTGAGTACTCCTAAATATTCCAAAGCACCTTCCTGTAACCCGTGTTTTACGCCATCTGGTAAAAATTAAGTTTATTAATTGCACGAAAAATAAAGCATGTATTACATTAAAATTTTATAAGTACTACTACACCTGGAGCTTAACAATTGAAGTAGGAACCGCAATGAAGAAATAGTAGTAGTTTGTAAGCTACGGACTGATGAACACGCAGTTTGGTCCGATAGCTTTACAAACATTTGAACATTTTCATTTGAACTTTTTTTTTTTTTCGCAGTAACTGTGTGGCAAAGCCACATTAGCTGATGTTACAAGGCCAGATCATTCAATCATCCAGACTGTTGCCCCTGTAACTACTGAAAAGGCTGCTGCCCCTCTTCAGGAACCACACGTTTGTCTGGCCTCTCTACAGATACGCCCCCCCCCCCTCCCCCCCGCTGTGGTTGCACCTACGGTACGGGTATCTGATGCACGCAAGCCACCCCACCTCGGCATTGTCTGTGGTTCATGGGAGTGGCCCTTAGATGTTATATTAGCTTAATCGCATCCAGCAATTTGTCATACGGGCCTGCGAGAGGCCAAACTTTCTATCGATCTCGTTATACACCTACATGCTCACTTTGAATGCGGTACACACACATACACAGAAACGCACGCAGAGAGAGTGCGAGAGTGTGTGTGTGTGAGAGAGAGAGAGAGAGAGAGAGAGAGAGAGAGAGCTTCTGCAAGGCTACCCGTGTGGATATCTGCACTTGGTGCCACAAATAGCCGTCCTCAAATATTTGCGTTTACATGCACGAAAGCCACACGCGGGCGATCACGTGTAAGGGCCGGCCGGCATGACGTCTCGCTGGTCGGCCGCCACGCCCTGGGCAAACAGCCGGGTAACGCGCGCCCCAGGCCGGACACCCACGCTTCACTCGCGCGGAGAATATCTGCCAGTGCGCCGCCCATGTGTTGCTCTCTCTCTCTCTCTCTGACACTCGCACTGTGTGTAGGCGACACCTTTATATCTGTCGAAATAAAGATAAGTTACAGCTTGTATCTAACAAGGAGACCACACGGGTATCGGATTTCAGAATTTCGTTATATTAATGGTACGTGAAGTTCAGAACATAAATATCAATCCGCCTAAGCTGGTCGACGCCACTCTCAAAAGTTTCCGAGAAAATCGACTTTGAAGTTTTACAAATACACAGAAGTACCATCAATAACAAAACTTACACCACATGTTGGTGACGTCACAAATCTAGATTCGCTGGTTCGAATCTCACGGTGATAAATAATATTTTTCGTTTGTTTTCGAATTCAATTATACAAAACAAGTTGGAATCTCTAATAACACCCGTTGTGTCACTCTGTGTTTATGTCTATGTATACAAGCTGAACACCTTGTCGTCACCTAAAACGGTGATTGAGTAGGTTAGCTGGTTGGTAAGCCAGAAGTAGGTATGAGGATGACTTTCCAAAAAACATCGTAGCTCTTCGTAACCTAATAGTGAAGCCAATACTGTAAAAAAAATTAGCATGTTTTTTAATTGAAGCCATCATTATTAACAATCTTTTATGAGATATAAAAAATTACGAACAAACAAAAATACGTGAATTTTTCTTAAAAAGTACCATTGTATATTATAATTGTATGAGTATTCGAACACAACGAAAATAATAATAATAATAAATCTGTTACTGTAGAATAAGAAACAAACACCCTACCATTACAATGCTAGGATATTACCACTTGAGCTACACTGACAGAGGCTTCAATTGCTTTCATTATTGGTACTTACGTGTAATTACAAAAATTCAAACTCGATTTTCTTTACAATTTTTGAGACTTGGGTCGAACGGATTTGGCTGATTGTTATTAGTGTTCTGAACTTCACGTACCGTCGATATTAATAAATTGTAAAATCTGATACACATGTGGTCTCCTTCAAGAGCATCATTTGAGAAGACTTCGAAAGATTTGGCATTTTATATTTATTTTTATTTTATTTTATTATTTATTTTTTTTTTTTTTTTGTCTTCATAACTCTTAGGTCAAAATTCTGTGTTAAAGAAAAGTTTTGGAAAATTAAAAATTCGAGCAAATATATAAGGGTATTTTTCAATGTTTTTTAATGCAATAATGGTATAATAAAAGATAGGCATGTGTGGACTGCAGAACAGTCTCTGGTTGAAAAGTGGTTATCTATGGACGGTTGTAGGGCTGTGCGACTGTGATAATTCAGCAATCGTGTACTCGGGTGATGACAAACTGTGTTTTATAACAGATACTGTAATTAATCGCGTATTAATTTGGAACGGTAATGTTCGATGAACTTCATTAATTTACGAGTGATACTTGAGAGTAAAAGTTCCAAATTGCTTGTGATACTTATTGTGGATCTCATGAAAAATAGTTGGGGATTGATTTGATTTTCTCAGGAAAGCCGAAACAGTCTTGGTCCAACACGCCACTGTCCGCACCGAAACTAGTTTATTGTGCGGTATCGCTCCCTGTATATCTAGTAAAGCCAATCAATGCCCTTGAACAGTGCAAGGAGTTCCTTTACCAGTTCTTTATTAGACACAATTTCTTCGAGTCTGGTTGTCCCAAATGTTCTGTGCCTTTTACTCTTCAATGCAATGCATTCGAAGATTAGATGTGATGCAGTTTCATCGCCGTCATTACAGATCCTACATTTAGGGTCCTCTTCTGTTATTCCCATTGTATGTAGGTGTTTTTTGAATTTCCCATGGCCTGTCAGCAAGCCAACCATGACTCTAATCTCTCTCCTGTTCAGGCCCAGGATTGCAGACCTTCTTTTAAAACATGGCTTTGGCATTATTACCTTGCCATGTTTTTGTTTGTAGACTTTGGTCCAATATTCTACGTGCTGTCTTCTGAGCCAGTTGCGTAGCTCCAATTTGATCATTGCCTTGGATCATTGCCAGGACAGGTTCCGGTCCAATAAATGGAGTCTCTGCCCCCATCCTGGCTAATCTGTCGGCATGTTCGTTGCCACTGAATCCCGAGTGGCCAGGGACCCACAACACGTTTACTCTATTGCTTTCCCCTAGCTCCACCAGAACCTTGTGACATTCTGCAACAATTTTAGACCTTGTTGCAGGAGCTGCCAGTGATCTCAGGGCAGCCTGGCTGTCTGAATAGATATAGATGTTACGAGCTTTGTAGCACCTACGTGAATTCTCCTCCACACACGCCCTGATGGCAGTGATTTCGGCCTGGAATACTGAGGCCAGTTTCCCTAGAGAGATGACGCCCTCCAGTCTTGGCTGCACCCCGTATACACCGGCCCCAACGCCTTGGTCTGATTTTGACCCGTCAGTGAACCAGACAATATCCCCCGTACGGTTTCGAACTATTTTCTCCCACTGCTCCCTACTTCCAATTGTTATATTGAAAGGCTTGTTAAAGCAGTATAATATAATCGGCTGGCATTTCCCCAACGTTTCCTATATTTACCTCACTCACTATTTTAGTGTGTGATTCTGGATATCCCAAAAAATTACAGTTTTTGCCACTTTTGAGTCTGTATGCACCAGCCGCTGCTCCATCTTGGCCCAAAGGTGTAATGGGGGCATATCCACTGTGGTGTATATCCAGTACATACCCTTGGGGCTCAGACCCCAATTTTTGCCACAAGCTCTCCTGGTACTGACCAGAGTACCTTTTGCCTTGGAGCAAATATTCCTAATGTGAGGGGTCCATGTCAGTTTCTCATCTAAGCCAACCCCTAGATATTTCACTGTCCCCTTGACAGGTAGTGCTTCATTGAAAAGCTTTAGATTCCAACTTGAATGTTGGACATGCTTCTTTGTGAATGGTACAATAACAGACCTCTTAGGACTAACCCCCAGATCCTGTTTCCTGCACCAGTCTTGCGCAATGTCCAACGCACCTTGTGCCATATTCTTTACTGTGTCAGCAAATTTGTCAAGTATTACTATGACAAGATCATCTGCGTATCATTGGCAAAAGTACTGCCAAGAGTTTAATTCTCCAATGAGATCATTCACCACTAGATTCCACAATAAAGGGGAAAGAACTCCTCCTTGCGGGCAACCCCTAATGGTGTTGATTACCATTTTTTCATTCATCATGGTAGCCTCTACCTTTCTTCCACTGAGCATGGCCCTAGTCCACCTACATATAGTGGTCCCTAGGTCATGCACCTCTGCTGCCCTAACCATGGAATCGAAGGTCATGTTGCTAAAAGCCCCCTCGATGTCCAGGAAGATTCAGAGGGCTATTTCCTGAAAGAGTAGTGCTTTCTCCACCTTCCCAACAAGTTGGTGGAGACCTCTCACACATGATTTACCTGGTTGATATGCATGTTGGTTTGAATGTAGAGGAGCTCTACTTAACCTCCTTTCTCCAACATGCACATTAACCAGCTTTTCCAATGTCTTAAGAATGAAGGAGGACAGGCTGATTGGTCTCATATCGTTGGCATTGGTAAGATCAATTCTCCCCGGTTTAGGAATGAAGACGACCTTCACTGCCCTCCAGGCATTGGGAATGATTCCTGCTGCTAGGCTAACCCTGAATAACCTGCATAGGAATCTAATAAGATATTCTCCCGCTTGTTGCAGGAGAGCTGGAAAGATTCCATCAGGGCCAGGTGACTTGAACGGTTGAAATGTTCCCACCACCCATTGGACCTTACTGAAATCGACACACTCCTTGACCAAATCCCAGTCCTCTTTGCGAATACCTGAGAACCGTTGTCTCTCAGGAATCGCATTCTGGTGTGAGTTCTCCCCCAGAGTATATTGAGGAAAGTGAGTCTTGAGGAGCAGTTCCAGCGTTTCATGTGCTGTCTTTGTATACTCCCCATCCTGCTTCCTCAATGTTCCTCCTGGTTTAGTTGGAACCCTAGTAGGGATTTTATGAAGTCTCGCTTGAGCAGCTGTGCCCTCCACTTCCTCACAGAATAACTTCCAGGTTGCCTCCTTTGCCCATCTGATGGCAAGGTTGTAACTGACAAGGGCCTCACGATACTTTGCCCATTGTCCTGTGCGCCTCGCAAAGTTAAACAGTCTTCGTACATGTTTCCTTTGCATTTCCAGTTTATTATTCTACCAAGGCACACTCCTGTTTGTGCACTTCTTGGTGATTGAGCAGTTGTCCTGGTATGAGGTCACTATAGCAGAGGTTACGGCCTCTGCTACTTCCTCAAACTCTGCTGGATTCCTTATCGAAGTTTTAATTTCCGATAGGCTGAAGTCAAGGTCTTTCCTATATGTCTCCCAGTCCGTTTCCATGGGATTCCTATAGGCCATGGTCTGTCTGAATTTAATATACATGTGATCTGATGAGGATGGCTCCAGGATCACTTGCCACTGTTTGACGTAACTGCCCATCATCATGGAACCAAAAGTAATGTCAATTACTTCTTCCCTTCTACTATTCCTGAATGTAAGTTCATCACTTCTATTAAGGATATCCAAATTGTTAGATTGGAGAAATTCAAAAAGGTGCTCAACTCTACTCTTGGTGTCCTTGCTGCCCCACGATAGATTGTGGGCATTGGCATCACATCCCACCAACAGTTCGTCACCTTGCCGATGGCAGGCTTCCGTCAGTCTCCTCACTTCCAAAGGAGGAGAGCTGTTTTCGTAAGGAAGGTATGCTGACGCCAAAGCAATTTCCCTCGTGATACCTTCCTCACGTTTCTGCATCCTGATGGTCACCAGGTCCGTGGAACAAAAATCCGTCATTGGTATGAAAGGGATTCCATTTCTAACATAAATGCATGTTCTGGAGTTTTTTAGATTTCTAGCATAAATCAGCTTACCTCCAGTACCACCGAGGCCCGATACACCCTTTTGTATAAATAGGGTTCTTGTATCATGGCCACGTCCACCTCCTGTCTTCCCAGGCGACGGCTCCATTTACTGTGCTGCAGGTTTATCTGCAGAACTTCCAGTCCCCATATTGCTGCCATTATTGCCTTTAAGGTGTTTGATTACCCTGATGGCGACCTGCGAGAACCCTAAAAACAGTTTCAGGCCTTGCTCTCACATTGCCTTCAGGGACTTCTCTCTGACCTCCACCACCAGGGTTCGTCCTTCCGGAACGACCTTTTGGTTAATTACCCTCCAATCCTCTGTCGAGACTTTTGGGTTCTGGACCCTTATTTTCTCGAACAGAATCTTTGGAGAGACATCCTTAAAGATCTTTGGTATCTATATTGATACCTTTGCGGTCTTCAAGAGTTCGGTTGCTGTCTTGACCAGCAGCTTTGCATCCTCCTACGGGGATATCATGGGCACCTTGTACTTAAGCCATTCTGCTGAGTGCTCCCCCTTGCAGACAAAAATGAGGGCACTGTGATCTTGATAGACCCTCCTGAATTTGGGTCCTGGACCAGTGTCCCCCCCCCCAATCTCTTCAAAGAGGGCCATCTGCACGAACTCCTCCTGGTGCGAGGTGATGCTCACCAGTGGGTATCCTTCTTGGACAACCGCCAATCTAAAGACCGAGACTGCAGTACTATAGGTCGTTTCCCTATTTCCTGACTCAGCCTTTCAGGATCACGCTTGTCCAGAGAGAAGGGAATCTTAGATTCCTCCCTAACCCTCTTGCCACCTGTCTTTGACGTCGAGTGGGTCTGTGTATCCCCTTCAACCTGAGCTAGTTTCTTTTTGGGGGTCTTGGGCTCAAGTACTTTTGATTCCCTCCACTTATGTTTAGGAAGCCATTCTTTTCCTTCATTTTGCTTCTGTTCCTTGAGAAGTTTCCTCCTCTGAACCCCAGACAAGGCCTTAATCCTAATCTGGTCCAATGTCTCTGTTACAGTTCCCACTTCTTGCTCAGGTCTAGGCCCTGATTCAGAAGTAGGAGTGCACTCCATCGGTCCTGATCCCGATGTCTGAGTATCTGAGGTCTCAGATTCTTTTAAAATAATTTCTTTCTCCGTGCTCCTCTTAGTCCCACGATATTTGGGGATTTATATTGTCCGCACCACGATACCCCGCGCGGTGGAAGGCTACTTACTCAGAGAGGTCGCCTGGTATCCCTGAGGCTCTGTTCGAGACACATCCACCCATGTGCCATGCACCCCTCGGCACGGATCGCATCACACTTTGGGTTGGGAAGGGAAATGGGAAAGGACTGGGAGAGGATAAGGAAGACGGGACGTTGTGGGACACTCTTGGTCTGATCCATCAGCTGAGGCCTTTCCGGCAGTAGGTTCTCTACCTTCGGTATAGCCCTCAGCTTCCCACGGATGTTCAAGCCTCTCCACCCGCACAGACAGTGCTTCGTCAAGGTGGTGTCCCCCGGAGAGGTTAGTTGGGGAAATATTCAGTTATTTACCGATGTATAAAGTAGGACCACCTCAGCATTTTCATGTCCGAAAAGAGTAATAAACTGCATTTATATAAAAATTACTTCGTGATAAAATCTCTTCTAAACATTAGCTTAGAATCCATTTTTTTGTTTATTCAGAGCATTGATATATGTTTATTTAAATATATTTTTCGTGTCACCATCTGCAGATTGATAGACTTGCTATATCACAGATTAATTATTGATCTTATTAAAACCTTTTTGGTAGTTTTTTAGGGCATAGAAGCTGACATATATGTTCAAATGTTCAAATGTTTGTTAAGCTTATGGGACTTAACTATGGGCTCATCAGTCCCTAAACTTACAAACTACTTATGAACTACTTACGAACTAGGACGGCACAAATATCCATGCCCGAGGGGGGATCCGAACCCCCGACCGTAGTGGCCGTGCTGACCGTGACTGGAGCGCCTCAGTCACCTCAGCCACCGCGGCCGGCTGACATATATAACTCACCCCAATGAACAGAGATAACGAGCCATAAAACTTTTACTACCCTGAGTTATGTATTGCCCAATTCTTATTGGTGAGTACCATGAGTACCAATAGGAAGTTCGCTGCCACATCATCAACACGGGTCGAAGGACTATCGAACATGTCATAAATTACGTCCGAATATATGTAGTGACATGTTCGATAAAGTGTATGAAAGCTGCAGTTTGTAACTAATTTACTCCACTCTAGAATGGCCGGGCGATGTGGGGCTCCACATTACGGATGACGTGGCCACTTGCGTCGGAGGTTCGAGTCCTCCATCACGCATGGGTATGTGTTTATTGTTCTCAGTAGAAGTTATTTAAGTAGTTTTTTAAGTCTAAAGACCAATGACCTCACCAGTTTGGTACCTGATGTTTACAAACATTTGAATATTGTAACTAATTTACGTCTTCTTTCATATGGCTGAATGTTTGTTACCATGTATGTAGCTAAACCCTTATGTAGATTTTTTTTATTTTCTATTTAACACCATAATTCTAATATACAAAACCCTAAATAGATGTTAGTATTGAAGAAATATAAATCGAAAGGAAGAAATGAAGACAAATATTCAGAAAGAATAGATTCCACAAAATCAATGGACGAAAGGAAAAAGGTGTGGTTGCTTCGTTTCAAGTGCGTACGTTCATTCACGACATTTTACAGTCTCAGTTGAATAATTCATAAATCGTCTTACACGAAGTTATGCCTAATACGAGGCGTGTTTATTAAGTAAGTACCGTTTTGAAAGACACGCTAAGATATCTCAATAATTTTATGCGCACTGGGTACCTACATCAGTTGTCTACGCTATGACAGTATGATTCTTCCTCGTTTACTTTGTGTCCTTTGAGTTTAAGATGCCCTCGATAACCGTGAGTCCCTCCGAGAGTGAAGTACGGGCTGTTATAAGATTTCTTAGTGCTAAAGGCCTAAAAGCGATCGCTATTCATCGGGAGATCTGTGCAGTTTACGGAGAAAACATTATGAGTGATGGAATGGTAAGAAAGTGGGTGAGAGCATTTAAAGATGGCCGCACAAATGTGCATGATTAACAATGGGGTGGACTCCTTCGGTCGTTAATGAAAGTTTGGTGCAGGACGTGGACAATAAGGTGAGAAAAACTGACGCTTTACGATTTCTTACTTGCGGGATGACTTTCCTAATGTTTCTCGTAGTGTTTTGTATGGCATTGTGACCGAGCAAGACGATAACGAAGTCAAAACAGTTGTTATGCAGTGGGTAACAAGTCAGGCGGCAGACTTCTATGTGGAGGGTATTCAAAAACTGGTACAATGTTATGACACGTGCCTCAATATTGACGGAAATTATGTAGAAAAGTAGATTAAGGTAGGCATGAGAAAATAAAATTATTGCGATATCTTAGTACGTCTTTTTATAGTTTCAAAACGATACTTACTGAAAAAAACACGCTTCGTATTTCCAATATTTTCCATTATGATTACGAATAATAATGACGGAACCTAACTAAACTGCTATAGTACACGAGATGCTTCTCTAATAGTGCATGCGACTTTTTCATTTACACCGAACATGGTTTCTAGTTACATAAATCTATGTCTTTGTTTATAAGCATTTTAAGACAATAAACCCTAACATTACACCTAATTCAACAAGGAAACTTATGATTAAAGGTTCTAACAACGATTTCCTTCCACATTTTTGTCCATCCACTGTGCAGTAACTGCGTAATGAAACTGATGCAGTTTACAAAGACGAACACACCTGCAGAAAGGGGTAACAGCCACTTTTACACATAGGCTATGAAATGGTAAACGTGTCGAGTTATAGGCACGTGATCTGAAGAGCTGGTGCTGTGAAACGTTTCCCGTCAGGCGCTCTTGCTGCTGATGGCGCCTCCGGTGGTCTGTGGGTCTGCAGTCGCCTCATAAAAACTTTATCACCTCCGTTGCAAGCGAGCGGGGAGCGTAAAGCCAGACGCCTCCAACACGCTGGGAAATGTTATGCGTTGCTCCGATGAGCGTTTTCACTTTCTATTTCGTGCCACGAAGTATATTACTTGTTAGGCTTTCTCACTAGATGAGTTGCACATTACCGTAGCAATATATCACTATTTTTCTCCCAAATAACAATTTTTATTGAAGACACATCTACATCTACGTGGGATACTCTGCAAATCACATTTAAGTGCATGGCAGAGGGTTCAGCGAACCACCATCATACTATTTATCGTCCATTCCATTCTCGAATAACGCGCGGGAAGAAAGAACACCTGAATCTCTCTGTTCGAGCTCTGATTTCTCGAATTTTATTCTGATGATCATTTCTACCTATGTAAGTGGAAGTCAACAATATATTTTCGCATTCAGAGGAGAATGTTGGCGATTGGAATTTCGTAAGTAGCTCACGCCGCAGCGATAAGCGCAGTTGTTGTAATGATTCCCATCTCAGATTTTGTATCGTTTCCGTAACGCTATCTCCCCTGTATCGTGACAATACGAAACGAGCTGCCTTTCTTTGGACACTTTCGATGTCCTCCGTCAAGCCCACCCGATAAGGATCCCACACTGGGCAGCAATACTCCAAAAATGGACGGACAAGAGTAGTGTATGCAGTTTCTTTTGTAGTTCTGTTGCATGTTTTAAGGGTTCTGCCAATAAAACACAGTCTCTGGTTCGCCTTTCCCACGACATTATCTACCTGTTCTTTCCAGTTTAAGTCTGAAGTAATAGTAATCACTAGGTATTTTGTGGAGTTTACAGCCTTCACTTTTGATTGATTTATCTTGTAAACAAAGTTTAACGGATTTCATTTCGTACTCATGTGGATGACTTCACATTTCTCATTATTTAGAGTCAATTGCCAATTTTTACACCATAGTGATATCTTATTCAGATCTTTCTGCAGTTAGTTTTGATCTTCAGATGATTTTACTAGACGGTAAATGACGGCGTCATCTGCAAACAATCTAAGAGAGCTACTTAGATTTTCCCCTAAATTGTTTATGTAAATAAGGAACAGCAGAAGACCAATAATACGAACACGTGTGTAGCGAGAGTTTGAGTCAATAATACATAGCGCGATTTTAAACAAATGTGGTGGTACCGAAAAGTTGAAATTTCAATAATACCCTCTTATTACTAATCAAGTCTATTTTTTATTTATTTATTTTTACTGTAACGAACTAGGTCATGCTGTATTAGGTTATTATAAACATGATGGCACTAACAAGCTGCTGTCGAGACATTAGACATTAGAGACCATGACATTAGAATATACTTGGGTATAGGGACGAAAAAATAGATGAAAGTAGGGTCGTTTGTAAAGACGTGCCGGCCGCAGTGGCCGAGCGGTCTGCGGCGCGCCAGTCACAGTCTGCACAGCCGCTACGTTCGGGGGTTCGAATTCCCCCTCGGCCGTGGATGTTTGTGTCGTCTTTAGTATAAGGTAGTTCATAAGCAGTTTGTAAGTCCCTTAAGCTTAACAAACATTTGATTTTGTACAGGCGAGAAAAGATGTCGCTAAATAGCTGGAATACTAATGTGTTAGATATTTATGTTTGGTCTGATGTAGTCCGTCACGAAATCTTCACATGTGCTAAGCTCTTCATCTCTGACTACCACTTGCCCACTAAATTTTCATTTATTTGGTGGAATAATTCCAATATCTGCCTTTACGGTCCCCTCTAGCAACAGGGAAGTAGTGCCTTGCTATCTTGACCCATGTATTATAATCTCATTCCTTCTTCTTGTCACTGTTTCCATACGTTACTTTTTTCGCCGGATCCGTGAAGAACGTTCTCATTCCTGAGAAATCTGCCTAGTTTTCAACCTTCATCTGTACCATCACATACTGACTCGATTCTCTTTCCTACGGTTTTCTTATTATCCATGTTTCCCCCTCATTGAAGTAAGTGATCCAAACGTACATGTTCTCGAATTTCTTGATCACGTTAAGGCCAGTAGGTATCTCTGCCACCACCATGAACCACACACATTGCCGAGGTGGGGTGGCTTGCGTGCCTCAACGATGCAGATAGCCGTCCCATAGGTGCAACCACATTGGAGGGGTATCTCTGGAGAGCCGAGACAAACGTGTGGTTCCTGAAGATGGGCAGCAGCCTTTTCAGTAGTTACAGGGGCAACAGTCTGGATGAAGGACTGAGCTGGCCTTATAACATCAGCTAACATGGATTTGTCATGCAGTTACTGCGAACGGCTGAAAGCAAGGGGAAACTACAGTCGTTACTTCTCCCGAGGACATGCAGCTCTACTGTATGACTATATGATGATGGCTTCTTCTTGGGTAAAATATTCCGGAGGTAAAATAGTCCCCCATTCGAATCTCCGGGTGGGGACTATTCAGGAGGATGTCGTCATCAAGAAAAATAAAACAGGCATTCTACTGGTCGGAGCGTGGAAAGTTCTAACTCTTAATCGCTTAGGTAAGCTAGAAAATTTGTAAAGTGAAATTGAAAGTGTGGTGTCGCACAAGTATGAAGTGCGCGCCACAAACTTTCGCCGCGCGCCGCCATGCATGCACGGCGCCACGTTCTTACGTCAGCCACGAGCGCCCTCTGCTACACTCCGCTCGTGGCCACGACTGCTGCATCGGCCACTTGGAAATCAGATAGGCACCAGTTAAGTCTTGGCTATCGGATAGGCACTAGGAATCATCAGTAGGCAGGCCTCTATCTAATCTATGTATCAGCATTCTGCAGTCAAGAACTATGTAAAAGTTAAGTATTACTCTCTATGAAATATATATCTCGTTCTAATTTACTCTAGTGTTTCTAGTTTCTGCTGTCCCACTGGCTGGTCACCTCCGTACCTGCACACGCGTGCATCCTTTATTCCTGTGTCGGTCCCTTTCTACTCGGCCAACGACACTACGACAACCAGTGATATCGAGACACAAAAGATAGGTTAAAGTTAGATATGGCCTGGATTAGTGAAGTTCGGTGGCAGGATGAACAGGATTTCTGATCAGGTGAGTTGGTCTGATAATGAATAAGAGAACAGGAATGCGGGTAAGTTACTATGAACAGCATAGTGAACGCATTATCGTAGCAAAGATAAACACGAAGCCAACACGCACCACACTAGTGCAAGTTTATATGGCAACCAGCACCGCCGATGATGAGGAGATCGAAAAAAAATGTATGAGGAGATAAAAGAAATCATTCAGAAAGTTAAGGGAGACGAAAACCTAATTGTGATGAGGGACTGGAACTCGGTAGTAGGAAAGGGAAGAGAGGGAAATGTAGTAGGTGAATATGGACTGGGGAAAAGGAATGAAAGGGGAGATCGCTTGGTAGAATCTTGCGCAGAGCACAATTTAATGATCACCAACACTTGGTTTAATCGTCATGAAAGAAGGCTGTATACGTGGAAGAGACCGGGAGACACTGTAATGTACCAGATTGATTTTATTATGGTAAGGCATAGATTTAGAAACCAGGTTGTAAACTGTAAGACATATCCAGAAGCAGATATAGACTTTGACCATAATTTATTGGTTATTAACTGCAGATTAAAACTTTACAAAGAACTTAAATGGTAATTCAATTACCAGATCAAATAAATCCAAGGATAGTGCTCGAAAGAGTGCTTGCTTTGTCAACACTAATCGCCACGAACTGGAGTAACAGGTATCTCTAGCCAATCATACACAGAATGGTAATACAATTAAACTGCCGACACACACACACATACACACGCCCAACTGTGCCTTTTCTGCAAGAAAATTAAATTAGCGGTGCACTGAGTACAATCTCAAACACATGAATATACACTAGTAAAAATACCCTGACAGAATGACCACAAAGGGACTGATGACCCCGTAGTTAAGTCCCATAAGCTATACAAACATTTGAACATTTGAATGACCACAAGTCGAAAGGCACTAGTCAGTTACTAGGTGAGCACATAAACAAGCAGCTGCGACTGTTTAAATGTTGTTAGTACGTACACGTGCAAACTAGCTCATCATCAGCAATATCTTTCCAAACACGTTTCCACTCTCAAACATATGGAAATCACAACCAGTCTGCACACTGGGAACTCGGCAGACTCGGTCTCAATTACTAGCACTAGAGGAAAACGTGATGGCACATCAACAAACAAGATTGGCCTCTCTTCCTGCCTCATTCATACAGGCCTGTTATTCCAACCAGCAGCGCTCAAAATCACGCCTCCAGAGATCCCGACGATGCGGCCAATGATCATAGGCGCACGACATGCCCAAATCACGGCCAAGCCGCCTCGTACACCGGAAGACAAGCCGTGAGCCGCTGAGACCGCACTCTCTGACGTCAAGCAAATGACCCTCTCTCGTACGTCCGTCACGGGGCATCGAGCTCAGCCGAAGATAATACAAGCAGTCGCTAACATCGATACACGAACTGCAACTATTCATAAAGCAATGTCCAAAATAAAAATTATTTAAAAACCATTATAAAATTATTTTTCATTAACAAGTGTATTGTAATTTTTTTTTTCTTCCGTCATCGTTCACATTTGATAAGTTTTCATCCGACCACTGTGAATATCCAAATCAGCTTTATCAGCAACGTCAAATGACACAGTTAAGACATGAATAGCTACAAATTTATAACACAAATTTTTAGTTGAAGAGTATACCTGAATCTGAAGCAAGTCACTCACGAAATCTGGTAAGTGATATCCATAAAAGCAATTGAACTTCACTGATTGTCTTCCAACTTCTAGCCATTAATTTCAGATCCGAAAATACTAAGCATTTTCGTATGCCGGCCGCGGTGGCCGAGGGGGCTGAGGCGCTCCAGTCACGGTCTGCACGGCCACTACGGTCGAGGGTTCGAATTCCCCCTCGGGCATGGATATTTGTGCCGTCGTTAGTCCTAGTTAGTTCATAAGCAGTTTGTAAGTTTAGGGACTGATGACCCCGTAGTTAAGTCCCATAGACTATAAGAAAAAAAATTCGTATATGCACTATTATAAAGGGAAGCTCCGACTATAAAATCCAGAAATTTTTTGATTTTTTACACAGTGGTAAGTAGCTAATATAAAAGTTTATCATTTCTTTCCGAGTATTCATTTACGTCGGAGGCAGCGTAGGTGCTTATGAACAACTGAAGTCTTCCACAATCTGTAACTCCGGCAACGTAGTAAATATCACAAATAAGTTCCTGATCCATACTGGACGTTTTCTCCTGTACTTCAGTCTCACTAAACAGCTCCCGCTCACCATATCTGGTAATTGCTTCTTGATACATAATCAGATTAATCGGTAGTGCTGCAGAAAAGCTGTATAAGCCACAATAACATAAGGTCACATTGCAGGCATTGTCCCACTCAGTGACACGGATTTCACAATGTTTCACGCACTGACCAAGCACATAACGGTCCCACCCAGTTCACCATATGTGCTATTACTTTGATATACCCAAAGCAACAAACACCTCAAGTCTTAAAATGTGACCTTTTTGTAATAGATCCTCAGATTTCGTTTTGATACTTCATTATAAATATGAAGTAGTCTGGATACATGACCAGTTAACCTGATAGTTCGAAAATTTTCACAATTATATGTGCTCGCTATCGTCGGAATTGTGCTGGTGATAATTTTCCGAAAGTCTGATCGTACGTTGTTAGTCTTATAAATTCTAGACAGGCGCTTGAATATTCGTATGGTTGCACTTCCCAAAATGATTTTATGAATTCCGATAGAATATTATCTATCCATCTGGTATTATTTGAACTTATGCCTTCCGTAGCTCATAGTTGCTAATAAATTACAGCAGTCTTGGTTCTGATAATTTGTTTTGTTAACGAGTTTTGCGTTTTAAGATATCAAAAAAATCTCATAATAATATTTTACGTTGATCAGCTGTGATAGGATTTCGGGCCAAAACCTGGTGCGAAATCATTTCACAACTGACCGGTGTGACACATTATTACAAAATTCTGATGATGCCCGAAGAAAGTGAATCACTTTAATGAAACTAGTTATCGCAACCAGGACCGTATTTTATTAGAAACTAGTTGAAAAACCAGCGCCCCTGGGTATCTATTTATTCAACTTTTAAGTTTGTCCATCATTCTGTCTTTCCATTTCATTTTATCTCTGTTTATCTCATCTGATTTCCCCTGTCTCCCATTTTGTTCCTCTCTTCATCTCCCTTCTCTCTGTACAACTCCTCCTACCATTCTCTCAGCTTATCTCCACCTTCCTTTGACAATCATCTCCTCGTCTATCGAACACATCCTACAACTCCTCAGTCCATTGCCTTCCCCATCTCTGAAAACTATGCACCTCTTTTAACATTCATGGCGATCAGTGGAGTGATGTCTAATTTTAGGTAGATACATCTACATCCATACTCCGCAATTCACCGTAAGGTGCGTGGCGGAGGGTACACTGTACCACTACTAGGCATTTCCTTTCCTATTCCACTCCCAAATTGAACGAGGAAAAAAAGAATGCCTATATGCCTCCGTACGAGCCCTAATTTTTCTTATCTTGTCTTTGTGATCTTTACGCGAAATGTAAGTAGGCGGCAGCAAGATCGTACTACACTCATCTTCAATTTCCGGCCCTCTAAATTTACTTAACAGAAATTCACGAAAAGAACGTCGTCTTTCTTCCAGCGATGCCCGATTGAGTTGCCGGAGCATTTCCGTGACACTCGCGCATTGGTCGAACCTCCCGGTAACAAATCTAGCTGCTCGCCTCTGAACCTCCTCTATGTGTTCCTTCAAACCGATCTGCTGCGGGTCCCAAATACTTGAGTAATACTCAAGACGTGGTCGTACAAGCGTTTTATACGCGGTCTCCTTTACAGGTGAAGTACAGCTTCCCAAAATTCTCCCAATAAACCGAAGTCGGCTGTCTGCCTTACTCACAACTGTCCTTACATGCTCGTTCCATTTCATATCGCTCTGCAATGTTACGCCTAGATATTTGAACGACGTGACAGCATCAAGAAGCTCACTACTAATGCTGTATTCGAACATTATAGGATAGTTTTTTCTACTCATGCGCATCACCTTACATTTTTCTACATTGAGAGCTAGCTGCCATTCTTCGCACCAACTAGAAATTTTGTCTAAGTCAACCTGTATGCTATTACAGTCAGTTACAGACGACATCCTCCCATACACCACAGCATCATCAGCAAACAGCCGCAAATTACAACTTACTCTGTCCATCAGATCATTTATATAGATAGAAAATAATAGCGGTCCTATCACACTCCCCTGGGGCACGCCTGACGATATACTCGTCTCTGATGAACACTCGCCGTCGAGAACAACGTACTGCGTTCTATTACTTAGGAATTCTTCCAGCCAGTCAAAAATCTGTGAACCTATTCCATAAGCTCGTATCTTCGTTAGCAGTCTGCAGTGTGGCACCGCGTCGAACGCCTTTTTGAAGTCGAGAAAAACACAATCCGCCTGTTGCCCTTCGTCCATGGCTCGCAAGATGTCATGTGAGAAAAGGGCAAGCTGAGTTTCACATGAACGATGTTTCCTAAACCCGTGCTGATTCATGGAAAGAAGCTTTTCCGTTTCAAGGAAATTTACTATATTCGAACAGAGAATATTCTCCAAAATTCTACATGTAACTGATGTCAACGATATTGGCCTGTAATTGTATGGGTCAGTTCTCTTTCCTTTCTTATACACGGAAGTCACCTGCGCTTTTTTCCAATCACTACGAACTTTGTGCTGAATTAAAGATTCGCTATAAATGCAAGCTAAGTAGGGGGCAAACGCCGCAGAATAGTCTTTGTAAAACCAAACTGGTATTCCATCCGGACCAGGAGACTTTTTCGTATTTAGCTCTGTCAGCTGCTTCTCTACACCGGAAATACCTATTGCTATGTCCCCCATTTCGGAATTAGTACGTTGATCAAATGATGGTACATTTGCGCGGTCCTCCTGCGTGAAAGATTTCTTAAAGGTTAAATTTATAACTTCAGCTTTCCGTTTGATTTCTTCTATTACTGCCCCGGAATGATCAACTAGTGACTGGACAGTGGGCTTTGACCCGCTTATCGATTTTACATAGGACCATACTTTTTTCGGGTTCTCGGAAAGATCTTTTGCTAAGATATGGCTGTGATAATTGTTGTATGCTTCACGCATCGATCTTTTTATAGACGCACGAATCTCTACTAACTTTTGCCTGTCATCATTTGCGTGTTCTTTTTTGAATCGAGAGTGCAACGGCCTTTGCTTTCTCAGCAGCTTTCTAACATTAGTATTATACCACGGTAGATCTTTTCCATCCTTAATCGTCTTTACTGGCACATCTTTCTCTAACCCTTTATTAACAATGCACTTAAATTTAGTCCACAATTCCTCTACATCCATAGTCCTAGAATTAAACGACGCCCATTCATTTTCTAAGTGCGATCGTAACATTTGCTTGTCGGCTCTTCCCAACAAAAACACGCTCCTAGCCTTCTTGAATGGCTTATGAACTTTGGTCACCATCGACGCTATGACGATATCGTGATCACTAATTCCTTTCTCTACACAGACATCGTTAATAAGGTCAGGCCTGTTTGTGGCTATAAGGTCTAGAATATTTCCGTTGCGCGTGGGTTGCCGGTTTAACTGCTCAAGACAGATTTCGGAGATAGTAGTGATAGTTCTCTTGTTTTGAAGGTTAACGTACACTTTTCCATGCACTGTACGATGACTTTCTAAAGGTATCTCATGCGTTAGTTCAGGGTATAAGCTATCAGCATTCCAAATTTCATTCAAATCCGTCCAGCTGTTTCATTATGAAGGGAATCTAACATATGAACACACTGTAAAGTACCCTCCTCCACGAACCAAACGATGGTTAACGAAAGGTAACCCATGTATTAATCAGGGTATAAGCTACCTCTGGTCCAAATTTCAATCGTATCAGTCCAGCCATCTTAGCGTGAAGGATTAAGGAACAAATTAACTAATTGTAAAACACTCTCTGCCATGCACCATATGAAATTAATATTAGTATGCCTATAACCTTCGCGGGAGTGCAGTCAATAAGTTGGCAAAGTTTTATCGCAATCACATGTATGGTTTGGCCGTGTGTAAAACACGACCATAAAAAATTAGTAATTTTTATTTATTAGATTTACTTTCAAAAAAACGCATTAAAATCATACGTTGGTAACAACAAATTCCTTCTGCTGGTGCTTTTAATCCCAGATTCTCTGCGCTTGGTATGCATCAAAGCTGAAAGCCCAAAAACCGTCATTTAAAAATCTGAGTGAAGTATGCTTTCCACTTAAGCATAATTAAAAAAAATGCTTACTTTAAACTGCTTGTATTAAATTCACATCGTGTGAACAATATTTACGTTTTAAATGTTTCTTTGCTGATTATCACCCTGAAAAATGTAACATAACTTCCAGAAAGAGCTGCTAGAATTTTCAAAAATATTATTTCATTCGAAACTTCGCCGATATCTGAAAATTAACTGTTCAGTCACGTTAGTTAATTGAAATTATTTTAGGTAAATTGAATATATTAATACTGCACTGGTAAACTGAATTTTTCAATTATATTTAAAAATTTCATAAGGATCGACATACAACTGTAGAATCTGACGAAGTTCATATGTAAAGTATCCTCCGTCATGCACCATCCAAAATTTTATGTGACAGTGACCTTCCTCATGTACTGAAGGTCAATTGTCCAAAATGTCTACATCTACATCTACATAGATACTCTGCAAATCACATTTAAGTGCCTGGCAGAGGGTTCATTAACCACTTTCATAACTTTTCTCTACCGTTCCATTCTCTAATAGCGCGCGGGAAGAAAGAACACCTAAATCGTTCCGTTTTCGATCTGATTTCTCTTATTTTATTGGGATGGTCATGTCTCCCTAAGTAGGTGGGTGCTAGCAAAATATTTTCACATTCAGAAGTAAAAGTCGGTGATTGAAAATTCGCAAACAGATCACGCCGCAATGAATAACGTCTTTCTTTTAATGATTTCCACACCAATTCGTGCAACATTACCGTGACGCTTTCCCCTCCCCCCGTAACGTGATAAAACAAAACGAGCTGCCCTTCTCTGAATCTTCTCAATATCTTCCGTCAGTCCCACCTGGTGAGGGTCCCACAAGGGGCAACAGTACTCCAGGAGAGGACGCACAAGTGTGATATAGGCAGTCTCTTTGGTGGAGCTGGTGCATCTTCGAAGCGTTCTGCCAATGAAACGTAACCTTTGATTCGCCTTCCCCAGAATATTTTATATGTGTTCTCTACAGTCATAGTTGTTCGTAATTGTAACTCCTAGGTATCTGTTACAATTTACGACCTTAAGGTTTGACTGATTTATCGCGTAATGGAAGTTCAGCGAATTTCTTTTAGTGGTCATGTGTATTACTTCAACTTTTCTTTATTTAGTGTCATGAAGATTTTAGCATGAATGAAATGTCCTTGCCGCGGCGGATTAGCCGTTTTGTGGTGCGCGCGGCCGTCCGCCGTCGGGGGTTCGAATCCCCCCTCGGGCATTGGTGTTTGTGCCGTCTTTAGTACAAGGTAGTTCGTAAGTTTAGGGACCTATGACCCCGCAGTTAAGTCCCTTAAACTTTACAAACATTTGAACAGTTTTAAAGTGTCTTTCGCATGTCGCGTGATGCCAAAGATATTCAACCATATAATTGTTTGCGACGTCATATCTCCTTAAGTGTATGTCATAAGCCGTTCTTACTCCTACGACAACTGTACCTCATGGAAGGAATATATGTACCAAATTTGGTTCAAATCGGCACAGTGGTTTGGAAGCAGACGTCGCATGATGCAGCACTTTTCCGCGCATTTCATTGTTTATTACGTCATATGTCCTGAACTATTTTTCGTACAGTCATTTAATGGTGCCTATTACCATGGCGAAAGTGCAAGCAATATGTTGACTAAGTTTCATCATGGCCGCGCAAAGAATACGAGCGCACAAATATTCATTTTTATATATTAGATTGCATTTGTTGCTAATGGAGTGGAAGATTTTTACGGCTTTTTTTAGTCTTCCATATAGAAAGTAATTTCTCCATTAATCACTTCATTAGACAAATATTCACCTTCATAGCGGTTTTCATTGTAAACTTCTGAAGTTAACACTCTCTTTCCTGTGTTTAACAGTGGATTTTCCATTACGTTCTTAATTTTACGAATCTTCCTTTTAACTTCACCGATAGTTGTTTTGACCTATTCACACGCTGAACTGGTCCTTCAAACACTTCTTATTTCTTTCAGATTTCTTTTAATCGTTTTGCGCGCAACTATTTCGCATAGGTTACCATTAGTATTTATTTTATTGCTAAAATTGATATTCATGTACTCCTATTTTTCTTAACTTTTTATTTTCTTTATCGTCGATAATTTAAATATTTTTTCTGTTATTTAATTTTCTTCCCTGTTTCCTTCCGAATATCTACATTTGTATTATCCATATCTGAAATGGTTTTATTTTTCCATCCCATTTTATCATATCCTTTTACGTACCAATTTTTATTTTTTTTATTTTTTTTTTATTTTTTTTTCCATTTCATCCTCTTAAACTCCTGCTGCTGACGTCGGCAAGTATACCTGAACAACCGTTGTCGGTGTTTTACTGTCGAATCTGATAAGAACTGCCCTGCTCCTGAGTTGTTCACAACCCTGCTTTGAGTTTTTCATTTAATTTTTTAATTTTCGAGCTCCCCTCACTATGTTCATACTTCTGACATTCCATGCTCCGTCTCGTAGAAATTATCACATCTTTCATTTCTCACTCTTTTCGTCATGATCATCTCCCCTTTCGAAGATGTTGTGCAAAAATTGTTAATGTTGAAAACAAGAAGAAAGATACAGGTAAAAATGTAAGTGCGAAAATTTACGTCCTGTAGATGGTGATGTATTTGGTGAAAAGCAGGGTAAAAAAACTTTGTTTCTCCGTGATAATAAGCCCACGACTTGATTCTCTTCGGAGTCGCCTTAGAAATCTCCGCAGCGCCTGGGGGAGCCTTACTGAAGTGTGGGGACCTGGGCAGGGTGTCTAATGGCTTGCTGGCCGTTGCCGCACGAGCAGAGATCGGGGGGAGCTGAATGAAGAAAGATGCGGAGATTCTCCGCCCAGAGTGCCCTCGCCAGCCGACCGTGGAATTCGTTTCTCTTGCCGGGGCTTGATGAGAAATTCTCCCCCGCGGAATTCAACCGTTACCAGGAAAAGAACTGGATCCTGCGATGATGAAAAAAAGCACGGAGGTGAAACGAAACGCGAGTAGGAACTACAATTAGGTGAAAAGAACTGAGAGGGAGTAGTTAAATCAGCCCTGGGACCTGGGCGATATATCAACTGAGATAAATTAACTTTGGCGTGCGGTTTTCCTCCTTTAGATTTGTGTACTCAAAGGTTTTCCATCACTGAGAAAGGAATTATTACACCCTATTTTAGCCTACATTACAGAAATGAAAAGAAAAACTGTACCATTATCAGTAGCGAGTTATTAATATATTACTCCACGTAGGAATGTCCAAGAGATTTGAATTTGCAATAATTATCGCTGGAATTCACGTAATTCCATGGTAGTTCGGAAGGTGTCAATGTAGTCGCTTAGTATCCTTCGATGAGTTGCATTCGATTTTCCTAATAATTCAGTTTGGCAGGCCTTCACAGTCTAAGACAAACCGTTGCGAAACTCTGTAGTGGAAAAGTGCAACCTTTTGAGAGACGAAAAAGTAAGAAACCCCCAAGCAACCAGTGAGTGCTAACAGAATAATGGCTTGAAACAAAATGGGGACTTGGTATGTTTCATCATGCTTCTAATACAACTATAAAAATGTAATTAAACGAATATCACCTCTCCCGTTAATGCCAGTCTATAATAAAAAATACTGAATGCAGTGTAAAATTCTGGTCACATTAGCAGGGTCGTAATCGTATCAATCAAACTCGTTTCAAGACCAGTAGTGAATTGGAACCTAATGTTTTCAATTTCAAAAGATTACGATTAAATTGTTGCGATATACTTCGTGGTGTTGTTTGTATAGATGCGAACTGAAACCCACGTATGAAACAAGGTAAACTGTAAGCTAATGAAATTTGGAATAAGCTACAGGAATTCAATTGTAAAGGGGAGAAGCCGAAGGAGAACTTGAATGAACCCGTAATAAGAAGATAAGGTATTATGGAAGTCAAGACAAAATACATACATGTCACCACAGAGGAGCAAAAAGTTACCTTTTCTGCATCATTAGCTGGATGAGGTTGTGATCAGCTGAAACGGATAACTTGATGCGGATAATGAAATGAATCAGATAACTTTCCGCCATAGCGAGATGCCTGGTTGTTATTGCCCTTAAAGAATATCACAACAGGTGAAACAATTGAAAAATCAAAGGAACTAAGATTGGTTGCTTGCTGTAAATAAATTAATTATGAAAAGAAAGGAAACGTAGGTAAATAGCACGAAGCAAACCGTAATGGTGCACAAGTGGTTTTTTATTTATTTATTTCTTACGTTCTAATGCGGCATTTTGAAAACAGTGAGAAGAAATTAATTAATTGACAAATGATGGGTCATTATTAATTTAGAATCGGTTTACGTTATTTTCTTTAAATAATGGTGGTATATTCCAATAAAAACCATTCTGGTTCACACTTAGACAATGATTATGATGCCTGAGATGGAGAGACGTCCGTTCATTATGACGACAGATGTATATAAAAGACGAAGTGTGCTTCCGTTCTCTCTCCAAATCAGAAAAAAATGACCATCGAAAACAAAATGTGGATAGAGATATACATTAATGCGAGCACGAAAATGCTATCGATATGCGTCGCTGATAATTTATGCGATAATAATGTAATGTTACAATAATGATTTGCTCTCCGCTTACTTTTACGTTCCACGAAAGTCTTATATAACTTTTTGAAATTATTTACGCTTTATATAATTTTTATATAATTATAATATATTCAAAAGTATACACTTTCTTGGAGTTTGGTTCTACATTTGCTTATAAATGCCGTTTTCTCATTGTTATTGCTCCTATGACTTGCTTGCACCTACCAGGGTTTCCTTACCTAATTACCAGATCTCAGATCTCAAAATGAATAATTTCAATATTCTTGCAATAGGTATGTTACGACACAACCCAAGAATTCTGTAAAAGCGTGGTACTAGATGTCACAAATAGAAAATTAAGTTAGTAGGTGCCAACGATACTCTCGCGGAACGAAGTATTAGCGACGAGTGACTATGCACTGACAAGGACTTTTGGCTCTAGGTGCGAAGTCGGTCACGTGACCATCTCTCTGCCCCCATTTGTTTTACTTTTTGTAATTTCCGCCATTTTTAAACCAGCAGAATTGTACGTAGCGTCTATCTGAACCGCAGATACATAGCCCCCTCACGTACTAAAACAAAAAATAAATAACAAAATCATTCTTCTTTATTAACCTAACCTAACAGATAACTTTTTAAGTGAACGTTAGGATCTCTACACAACACTTTCAGACTGTTGTTTAATATGACATAAATAACTTTAAAACCAATCACAGGCCAGCGTAGCCTTCAGCTAATAAAATATTAATGGAATGTACATAATGGAAAGTAGCAGACATCAGCTAGTAGAATACGCAAAATGTGTATGGAAGAAAAAAATTGGTTCCAGTGACTTTTTAGATTGTTAAAACTTTGCACATTACATAATGATAATAGTGACATATTCAACATCTTTTTCGCTGAATCGGTTATAAACCCTGTATTGCATATATTCAAGGTACACTGATTTGTGCTGATCCATGATAGATATGTTGATCTATGGTAGATACACACTATTGTCGATTTGTTCTTTGGTATACCATTGCCATTTATAGTTTAACATTGTATTTGGCGATGAAACTGTATGGAATGTAAAATTTGCTTACGTATCTTTGCACACATTTAATGGGATATTTGAAACATTTATTACCGCTATGCTTACATATGCCATCTTATACGCATATCTTTTTGTATGCTATCTGTCTCATGAATAGCTTATATACAGGAGTTCAAAGACACTAATATTGTAACAGTCGTAGGCTGCTACGTGCAGCTCTTCTTTCATCATCTGCAGTTATTGGGAACTTCCCATACATTTATTGCTTATGCAGTTTGCCTTGATGGTATGTCACAATCGTTATCTAAATTTTCTTCAAAATTGACAGACTTAGTACTTATAGGTACCAAAACTGGCAGTCTTTCTGCTGTTATGTAACAAAACTGTCAGATTTGCAACCGCTAGGTAACAGCCTCACAGTTTTAGAACTGCCATGCTCTGAAGGTCGTAGATGAAACTTTTGTGACAACTACAGGCAATAACTTCATAATGTTACAGCATTAAATATATTACAAAATTGAAGTAGAGTGATACCATACTAATTAAATATCATTACAATACTGTTTGGCTAATGATGTTTAACATCCGGGTTAGTTAAAGTAGACACATTTTTACAGTCATGATAATGGTAAAGAATTACGTGGATAAGGAGACACTACACTTTTCAAAAACAGTAGGGGATCAGTTGATGAGATATTAAGTTTCTGAAGTCCCCGGCAGAATGCTCTAAAATGGTTCAACCTCTCTCTGCCAGTTTCATCGAGTGGAGGCCACGGCAGCCGAAATACACAGAGATGGATAATGTTGATTTGTGTTTACCAAACGTATTACACAAGCTGTTGGATGCAAATAGTGTAGTGAGCAGGTAAGTGCAATGCAACAGTATCGTGACATAACCTAAGCTATGGCATGGGGAGCCATTGGAAGGTTGGAAGCGGGGCAGACATAAAGTGGCTGAACCTATTGGAGTGTCCCAAAGTGTAATTTTCACGACCAGGACGCGATTTGACAACAGGAACCATTAAAAGAAGGCCAAGAGCGTCCATCAGCAAGAAATGATCATTATCCCAGTTAACAGCCCACCGAGACAGTAGGCTGTATGCAACTGAGCTGCAACGCCCCCTCCAGGCAGCGGAATATCAACACAAACAGTCCGAAATCGCCCTCTGGAATGTGGACTCTACGCCCAGGGGCGTATTGTGAGTGTTCCAGTAAAACCAGAACACCTTTTACCCCACAGAAAGATGGCGGAGGAAATTCAGGTTTAGAGCCAGTAACGATTGTCGCCGGGTTTTCTTCATAGTGGAGTCAAAACGTGTTTACGTGGACAATCGTTGCTGTCACATCTAAAACGAACACGAAATTTGGAACAATCCTGCTTATTTATATCTGATCTGATGATGAGGGCTTGACCCTTGAAACGTGTCATATATTAGTGTTTTTACACGATTTCTGTGGTTGAGCATACTTCACAAAATAATTAATCCTGCTTATTTGCAAGACACATCACAATATCACAAATGTTCGAATGTTTGTGGAGCTTATGGGACATAACTATGGGGTCAACAGCCCCTAAATCTACCAACTACTTATGAACTATTTAAGATTACCATATAGCAAAAACCCCCTGAATAATTTGCTATAAAAATAAAATTAATAATTTAATCAAACAATATGTAATATAATATAAACAATTTTTTGTTAATGTTTGTTGGAATCTATAGGCTACGTAACAGATATACTTAGAAAGCTCAAAGAATAATACTATTGTAATCTTAAATTATCCTTGGAATGATAATAGTATAAAAGCGGTAACATCTCTGTTCTCGCTCTTTGTCTTGTCTGGCTTTGTTCTGATCGGAATTATTTTATTGAGCTTCATTAACTATTGTTATATTAATTGTACACAAATCAACTGAGAAAATGGTAACTCAGCTACGCGTTATCTGCTTTCTGTCTTGTTAATAAATCCCCTCAGTCAAAATTAATTTCAGTTAATTTTTTATTCATGTAATTATTTTATCAGTTCCTTCCCCAATGATCATGTTGTTTTCAGTTAAAGCGAACTATTACGACTTTGGATGGTTCGGGTATTAGATATATCGAAATTATGCATCTCGTGTAGGTTGCCAGTGCATCTTTGAATTTTTTTTTTTAATTATTATTGGCAAAGAACCTGCGATCACTTATACGTAAAGAACGATCCGAAGTCTGATCAACCGTTGGTACGTATCATTTATTACTATTCTCTCATTCATTAAATCACTTTGATTAAAATTATGCTACACGGGGATCGAATCTGAATATTCCGAACCTCCATCCAATGTCGGCGAATAGTTACGCGGTTTACGAATAATTTTTATTACAACTCATCAACGAGATTATCTACATCGCTGTAAAAGATAACTATTCTTCGAATTCTGTAGGGTGCTTGTTCTGCAAAATACTTTTTAATCTTTTAAATGTTTGGCCATTTCAATTATCTTAATTTTTTTTAAATTAACGGTTTGTATAAACTGTGTGTTTCATTACTACTTATTTTGAAAAACCTCTCAATTACTTTAGTACGGCCTATTTCTCCCACCCAAAATAGTCAGGCAAGCAATAACACTACACCTAGCTTATACTAATGACGGCACAAACATCTATGTCTGATGCGGGATTCGAACCCCCGACGGGGAACGGCATCGCGCTTTGTAGCATAGAGCCTTAATGCGCTCGGCCACTCCGCCGCGGCATCACCGTATCATGCTGGTGGATGAGTAGTTTTGGCAGGCGTACGGACCTCTACGTCGTTCAGAGTGGCGATTTGACTTCTCGGCGATATAGATACGAAATCATTCGAGCGTTTTGTGCCCTACGCTGGTGCCATAGGAGATGGGTTCCTTCTGGTGTACAATAACGCTCGTCCCCACAGACCTGCACTGGTGGACAACATACTTGAAACTGGAGGAGTTGAACAAATGGTGTGGTCAACTTGTTCACAGGACTGAAACACGTTTGAACATGTCTGGAATGCACTTATCAGTCGCATTGCACGCAGACCAGCAAACTCCCACAACCGGTACAGAGCTGGATATTTCACTCATGGGAGACTGTTGAAATATCCCTCAAAAACTGATTCATAATCTCATACTTTCCATTCCACGCAGGTGTGCAACTGTACCCGGCCGTCCGAGGTGATCTCATACCATATCTGAGGGCAACGAGAATGACTTTTTTACTATTAAGGCAGCACCGTAGTGTCTCGCTCTAAGTCCATCTAAACCTCAAGTAAAGAGTTGTTTCAGCAAAATGTCATACTGTATCACACTCAAATTACAATTGTAACAAATATCTGAATAAAATCCGTTATCATGTTTGAATTATGTAATATACCTCACCTGATCTCCAAATCTTTTGAGTTGTGTACCTTCACTTTATATAAACTAAAATGAATCTAATAAATAACTACCGGTAATAATAATGTTTGTACATGTGCTGACCACCGGAGGCCCACAGTACTATAAATTTATTAATTATTTCACTGAATCTACTGAGGTACATTACTTTGGCTAATAATATAATAATATTCGTATACATGCTGGCCACATGAGGCCCAAATTCCCATAATATTACCTATGCAATACAAAGTGACGAATAATTAAACCTAACAACTGTCTTTGAAACTTGCAGAATTAATTAAATACTAGTTGACCTTATAACCCTACCCGTCCTACACCACCGGTTAGAATATGATAATTAGAAAAATGACCCGTGTGCCTAATTATCTTAATTTGGTGGAAAAGCTATCGGTAATGAAGCCGATGATGTAGTGGAGGCTATAACCGGAACGTTGCTGCACCTCTTTGGTAAACAACAACGATCGATAGGAATAAAGAAAGTGGAAGGTAAAATTTGGAATAAAATTATTAATGTTTAAATGAAAAAAATTGCGGAACAAACGGAACACAGGGATTAATTTGGAAAAAGTGAATAACTTATTGATTTACGGTCGCCAGCTCGATGTTCGAGCAAATAATTTGGTGGGATGTCAATAATAGCAGAATTAATTAACAAACGTGAAAAATTACGTAAAATTCGGGTGGGCCGTGAATCACAGTATGTGCATCAAATCCGGTACAAAAGATACTGAAAATATACTAATTACTGAGAAATAGTTTACTAACACAGGGATTCAATGTAAGACAGCGAAATGCAAGCCATAGCCGCGCAAGTGCAACATGTAGCAAATCATGCAAAACTCTCACCTTAATACTTATTATTTACAGCTTCAAATAATTAATTGTTTATATAAGTACCAGAACTTATTCTACAGTGAGTATGCCATGCGCTTTAGCAATAATCAAGTTGTAACTGAACTATTAACTATACTAATGACAAGCTCAAAAAATTAATTAATGACTTGTCGTGCTAACACTGAATATTTAGAAAAGAACCATTTAACCTTCTGATTAACTTTTGCTTTGCTCTATCTTTAACCAGGAATTATTAGCATTCAAACACTTGTAAACAATTACTATTCTCACTAGTCAGTACTTGCAAGTTAAAACAAACTTTACCTCAAAATAATATACAGTGGAATACAATTAATCTTTTACACTGTTAATGAAATATCTTTTGAAATTGACAGTTAATCTAGCAGTTTCGTTCAACTTAGCAAACCTCTTGATCAGCAACACTGGCATAAGCTACGTTTAGCAATACTTTTCTGAACACATTTTTTATTAACGACTGTCACATTGTCTTTAATGACTCTGATTTTTAGTTTCCTATAACCTTGTGAATATCCTCGGAAAAACAATGGATGAGGAAGGAACCTGTCTGGACAATGACTATGGGTAATGATTTTTAAACACAGGTTCACAAATAACAGTGTTCGCTATTGAGCAATCATCACTAATACGCTGGTTAGCTGTACATGCTAAGACAAACTGGACAGACCTTACTGAATTTGATGCGCGACGTGGTGCTGCTGATTGAAGACTGTTGGCACTTAACAATTGGCAAATACAGGCTCTTCTTGGCGACGAATGTTAATTACAATTTAGGGCCCACAGCATTCCTCTTGATGCATTTATTAATTATTTAAGCTGTGGCCGTATGAATAAATAATATTGCCTCTTCGCCGTCTCCTCCACTAGTGCCAATCCAACATGCATTCTCCTTCACTTACTTTTTCCGTACACCATTGAGCACACAATGCGTCTGTCCGCCGCTACTTCTCAATAACGACTCCCTTCTCGCTGTGCGCCTCTGCGCTACCAGCGATAAAAAGCTCCCTACTCAAAGATGATTCTATACAATAGCAAAGCCCTTGCTAACCCAGCGTGTCTCATTGATCTCTATACTATCTGGATGTTGAACTTCAGCTGTCTTAGCGTGCCAGCCATAGATATTCATATTTAGTTTCTTGCCAAATTCAAACATGGCTGCTATGAATCATTACAAGTAAAATAGAAGAAAATATGTTTCGATTCCACTCCTATATCAGCCTACTACATCGAATATTGAATTAAATTCCAAATGAAGAGGTAAGCAAGAATTTTTTTTTTTTTTTTTTTTACGTAATAACTGATAGAAACTTGTTTGCCAAATTTAAACATGGCGGACGATGCGAAATCGTGTGCAAAACATATGAATGTGCCGGCACGCTGCAATTGTATGCTCAGACACCAGAGTTATACATCCAGTTTGTATAGAGATCACTGGCGTGTCTACTACATTTACAATATTTTTGACATATATGGAAATTAGCAGGACAATGCAAATATATCACAGAAACAAAATATACAAATACACAATAAATTACAAAAAAATACAAATAATGAGGAAAAATACATAAAGCATCGTTTTATATATCACCCTGTACGCACACATGACTGGAAAGCACCGTTGGTCACTGTGTTGTTGTGTCACAACCTGTGCGGTTAATTCGCAGTCTATCGTGATCAGTCACAAGTAATAACAGAGAAAAGGCAGATGCAATTACATAATGTATAATATATAATAAAGTTTGAGTAGTAGCAACAAATGTTAGTCTTATTATAAGAAAATTTATGTGATTAAATACAATATAATGAATTGTGAAATATATAAAAATCAGATATTGATTTTTACATGTTTATTTTATTTTTTGAAAACTTGTTTATTTTACAAAACTTCTTTGAAAACAATGGTAGTAGTTATAATGTGATCATCGTTTAATTTTTTTATTTATTTGTTTATTTAATTTTATTTCCCGAGTTGGGTGGGCTGGCAGCACCATCGTTTACTTTTTGGCTGTATGTGTCTTTAGCACAAATATACTCATGAAAAACCTGTCGTGCCTGTTAGTTAAGTTAAATTATTTGTGCACTTTCCATCGTTATATCTACTTGTATAACCGATATCGTATGATAAACTATGCTTGCATCAAAGAACGTCTTTGGTTTGTATAAAGAATCCAAACAATTGCAAGAGCTGTCGTTTATGTTAGTTAAACAGATTGTCAATAGACGGCACCTTCTACATTGCTGTTACATCGGCCGCGCAACCTAAGTTCACACTCGGCGTGGTGGCTGATGGGAGCAACCGTAAATACATGTCCCATTTACGATCGTTCGGCAGGTATCAACTTAGATTGTACGAGCATTACAAATCTTTTCAAGATTACGTTTTTTTTAAGAAAAAAGTATTTAAACTATTTGTGTATTTTTCCTCATTAGTGGAGGACGAAACCTTTAAAATGATACCTTACACATTAACTTTGTATAACTCTTACGGGACGTATGGCGTACCGCCGCGGTGGAGTAGCCGAGTGGGTTATAGCCCCTCGCTGCGGAGCGGGCGGTTGCTCGCCGTCGGAGGTTCGAGTCCCACCTGACGCATGGTTGTGTGTGTTGTCCTTTGGTTAGTTTCCCTTTAAGAAGTTTCTAAACTACAGACTGATGACCCATCAGTTTGATCCGATAAATTTACAAACATTTGAACATTAATGGCGTACCCACACAAAACATCGCTGAGAAATAATATATATGATTAACTATTTCATGGACTATTTACAGGTTTAAATGATTTTCACTAATAATTGTTGTACTGATGCAAATCACGGGAGAACCATGTTACTTTATAGATATTATTTTATTAAATAAGGACTAAGATAAATGATTTTTTTCATAACATTTGTATGTATGCGGACGCATATTTCTATTTTATTTACTATGTACTGGTTTAAATGATTTGTCTTTGTAATGATTGCACATATGCTGGCCACATGTGGCTCACATTCCTAGGACATGTCCTATGTAAAATAAGGAGTCAAATTATTAAATCAAACAGTTGTCTTTGAAACTTGTACACATAATTAAATATAAATTATTTCATTGACTATATACTGGTATAAGTGATTTTCACTAGTAATGATTGCACAGCTATGGGCCATACAGAGCGCACGTTACCAAATATATACTAATTGTTTTATTAAATAAGTACTAAGCTAAATGATTATCATCAATAATATTAGTATGTACGCAGGCCCACATTTCTATTACGTTTATGTAGTGGTATAAATTATTTTCTCTGATATTTTAACTATAATAGTAATACCGTAATTATTATGTTACTACAAGTTACTGCTGACTAATACTGCTTTAGAATTCTCTATACATTTTATGTCGACCGATTTCATATCAAACTCTGCCTCTTTTCTGAATACAAAATTTGTCCTACCAACATCCATAAATTACATCTTACACTCCTGATTAACAAGACTTGTCTTTCACCCCCATATCTTCATCAATTTTTTCAACACAATTTCCAGTACTTACATCGCCCAAATAAGCGATGTGTCATTTTAGACTATTCTCCTATATATTCTCACTTGTTACTATTCCTGTTTGTGACGTCTTTGCCAAATTGTTGACCTCTGGCCAGATATGAAGCAAAGTCTAGTTTCCCGACATATTATTCTCATGTTGAATTTCGTGAGTCGCTTGTCCCTCATATTTCTGTTCGCTCTTCAGATTTCCATTTTGATATCTTGTTATTACCTTTTCCATTTTGAAAAAATTTTTTTTTGCCATTACTATTCTCGTTTCGATCATAACAATTGCTACAGTGACAGCTATGTTCTGATTCCCAAGTCTATTAGTTCCATTGTCACTACTTCTATTATGTGGCTAGAATTTCAACCCGATATTTTACTTTTCAAATAAATCTAAACATTCATCTGTGGAATTTGGCCGCGCGAAAGTAGCCGAATTGTTTAGAGCGCCACGTTACGGATCGCTCGGCCAACCGCGTCGGAGGTTCGAATTCTGCCACGGGCATGGATGTTTGTGTTGTCTTTAGTATATAAGTTCTTAAGTAGTTTGTAAGTTTAGGAACTGATGACCCCGCAGTTAAGTCCCTTAAGCTTAACAAATATTCGAACATTTTTGTGGAATCGTTCGGACTCTAGACGAGAGCCCATTTTAGATATTCTGATATAGGCATTTCGAGGCTCGTTATCTCAGTCAACGCTCCTAGTGGACGATTTATAAGTATCAAATTAGACAGTTGAACCAAATGTTTGTACAGCTTATGGGACTTAACTACTGGGTCATCAGTCCCTAAACTTACAAACTACTTATGAACTAGCTACTACTAAGAACGGCACAAATATCCATGCCCGAGGGGGGATTCGAACCCCCGACCCTAGTGGTCGGGCAGACCGCTTGGCCACTGCGGCCGGCCCAGTTGAACCACACGAAATTGACGATTCTACCCAATTTGTTGTTTAAAACTTGGTCCATTTAAGAACTGATCCTACAGTCGCATCTGCTCGCTTCACTCAAGACTTTGTTCAGGTATCAGTTCTCAAACACATCAGAGGTGTAAAAGAATCACCAATTAAGTTTGCCCGCAAGTTCTTATAACCTTCCGCATACCTTTTCGCAAACTTAATTTTAGCCTTCTCGCAGAAAACGCTCTCAATGTGCGGCAACAAAATTCACTATAACGTTGCCCTTGCTTCGTATGATGACATAATTGTTAAAAGTAGATTCCGCGATATATATATATATATATATATATATATATATATATATATATATATATATATATATATATATATATATATATATTGACAAAGAATTGATGGTACCGAATGTCTGAATTTGAAATAAGTTAAAGTACAGCACAAAATGAACATTAAAGCAAATAAACCGCGGATTGCATATTAAAGTTGGGCACCATACAAGCAACAGCACGTTATAAAACTTACGGAAAGTATCTAGCTGGATCCTGCACTTCGTATTGTAGAAGCTGGAAATAATAACTTTTTTTATTTAATATATGAACGTTGAAGATACTTTCCGTAGTAGATCAATGTTCATACTGTTCACTTCGCTTTTCATTGTTGTGTGACCATGGGTGGAACATAAAGTTACTGGTAATGATAGAATAAAAAAAAAAAAAAAAAAATAAAAAAAAAAAAAAATAAAAAAAAAAAAAAAAAAGGAGATCGGACTTCGTGAAATTACAAAAGAAATGACTGCAGGTTCTAAATTCAAGCAAAGTATAGTATAAGGATGACTGATTGATTGAAATTTTGCAGACAATGCGAAGCGATTGTAATGGCGTCTGAACATTAAACTATTACGGACGTAGAGGAGCTGAAAACAGTAGAAAATAAGTATTTGACATGGAGGGATTGATTTACATAAAAGCCAAAGAGAGGTGATGATTTTAAATTTAAGCAATATATTTTTAAAACATCTTGCATCACAATTACTTACATTGAATGGATACATGAATGGAAGACGTCGTACAGGACGAACATAAACAAGAGAGTGAGTAAAAAACTACTATCACGGTTCCGTCTTCTCGATTGTTTGGGAGTAAAAAATGACGAACGAAATTAAATTAGTTGCACTGCGAGTCAGAGGGAACCGGAGGCGATAAGTATCGCTGATCAAAGATAAACAAAAAATAAATAAAAATTTCAGTGTATCGTTACATCACTATAGGTATTTTTCGTAATATGCAAAACATTTTGTTGCTCCCGCATTCGTATATGGAACATTTACCACTATAGAAGCCTGAATTGCTGTTGTGGAGTGTAATTCAGTCTGTACATCTCTAACCTGAAGTTCATGCTGCAAAGTTTCGTTGCTGATTACAAATGTAAATTCTTGAGTATTTTAATCACTTTTTTGTCAAACTCTACTGGAGCACTACTTAGTGCTTACTTCCTAAAATGTATTTTGCCTCTGGATAAAATCTTCTACAATGCCATCCAATTTTTCTCGCATATTTTACAATTTTTACGGGAATCATTTTTTACTGCTCTTCAGAAATTTTGCCCGAATCTGTCCTCACAAACTGTAATTTGGAAAATCATCCCTTCCATTTCGTCTTTGCTCTTTCCCATCTCAGTTTTCACAGTATTTGTAAATGAATGTATATCAGCCTCTACCTTTTTAATTCGACGGGACGTTAAACTCCAAGCTTCCTTCCTCCTTCCTTTTCAATTATTCAACCACGATTTTTAATATTCGGATTCATATTTATTTGCATTTTTACAAACTTAGTATCACCTGTGCCTTTAAATCACTCACGAGATTAATTTCCTTCTCTGATTTCGGACTATCTGCCACACAAACGTCTTCCCCATCGATGCTACTACGTTCAGATTTCGGGGTAAATGGATCATTGACATTATCTGATTCTCACATACTGAGAACTCCGTGTCTGAAAGTAAACCTGCGGTTTTACACGTATTTGCCCTTTCGGCATCTGTTCGTATTACTCATGCTGGGTGCTACTGCTGCAATGATTGAAAGTGCGATTTATGCCGATGCCAGCACATCAGAACTTGAAGTAGTGGCTGTCTGCGTAGTCTGCCACTGCTGTTCTGAAGATTTTCATACCGCCAGCCAATACTGCTGACTGTATTTTACGTCGTGTCTTCGGGGCTTCTCCTCTTATCCTCACTCTTAGAATTCGTGCCTATATTTCCTAAATACTACTACCGTTTGTCACGCAAGCTGTTGTAATGTTTTAGCATTACTACTGAAATTATAAAGGAATTAGATTTAAATACCGGACGAGGAAACCATAATTGCGACTTAACGTAATTTTTATGTGTTGACCAAACAATGCAGTTTTGGTCGAATACTACTTACATGTATTGTGCTACCTATGGCTCTGTTAAAGAAATGTGACTCGGTTTACTCTCAAGATCGAACCATACACATCTTCTTTCATGCCCAGCAATCGCAATAGCTTCAAATGATACCTTGTACCATATGCATAGGCATATTCGCCTCCAAACATAAATTCACGATTCCTTGATATATAGAATGCGTCCTACCTATCGATCCCTTCTTTAAGTGAAGGTGTGCCAGAAATTCCTTTTCTCCCCAATTCTGTTCAGTACTTCCTCATTAGTTACACGATCTACCTACCTCACTGTCTGCATTCGTCTGTAGTACCACATTTCAAAAGTATCTAATTCTCCTGAACTATTTATCGCCCATGTTTACTACCGTAAAAGACAACGCGCCTCACAAATTCCTGCAGAAAAAATTCCTAACACTTAACTTAATGTTCGCTATTAAATTCGCTATTAACAAATTCCTGAATTTCGGAAACTGTAACCTTCTTATTCTCATTCTGCATTTATACCGTATGTGGTGGGTGTTATTTTACTATCCAAGTAACAAAACTCATTAACCATCTTTATTGTTTCGTTACCTAATTTAATTTCTTCAGCTCGCCTGATTTTCTTTGATTCCATTCCATCACTCTAATTACTCTTCTTAATTTTCATCTTATATGCTCCTACAACACACTGTCGAATATTGCAGAAAGACTACAACAGTGCCTTACCCCCTTCCTTTTTCAACCAATGGTTCCCGTTCATGCCCTTAGACCCCTTATAAGTGCTGACTGTTTTCTATAATTAACCCCTTGTGACTTCAGAATTTGAAAGTGTATACCAATCAACATTGTGAAAAGCTTTCTCCAAATCTAAAGAAGTAAGATTTTTTGGTCTGCCATTTATTAATCCATCTTCTAAGACAAGTCGCAGGGTGAGTATTGCCTTACGTGTTCCTACGTTTCTCCCAAATCCAATCTGATTATCCTGGAGGTCGCCTATACCAGGCGATTCTGTATATAATTAGTGTAAGAATTTGCCGGCCGCGGTGGCCGAGGAGACTAAGGCGCTCCAGTCACGGTCTGCACGCCACTACGGTCGGGGGTTCGAAACCCCCCTCGGGCATGGATATTTGTGCCGTCCTAGTTCGTAAGTAGTTCATAAGTAGTTTGTAAGTTTAGGGACTGATGACCCCGTAGTTAAGTCCCATAGACTTTACAAACATTTGAACATTTTGTAAGAATTTTGAAACCATAATCTACAAACTATTAAATGGGGTCTGTAATTGTTACACTTGTCTGCACCTACTTTCTTCGGCTTTGGGTTTATTACAGTTTTCTTGAAGTCTGAGAGTATTTCGCCAGTCTCATGCATTTTGAACAGAAGGTGAATTAGATTTGATACAGTTATGATTCTTAAAGCAAGTGTTTTTTATGGTTAAATTATGTTCTGTTAAAAGTTATACCAGGCGACTTCCTCTTTTATTCCTTCTTCCCATTCCATGATCTCTAATTATTTTTTCTTCCCTTCGTGTCCCTTCTACATAATTCCAGTACCCCTTCACAATCGCGTTTTCCTCTCCCTTTACTGCCTGAATAATTTCCTTTACCTCCTCATACATTTCTTAGATGTCCGCATCATCTTCTCACCGAACTTCACTAATATCCACGATTTCTAACTTCAACTTATAAATTTCCCTTTTTAAATTTACCGATCAGTATTGTCTTCCTGGTGTGTGTATCCTCTTGAACAGTCCCCGCATGGAGATTCGAATGGGGGACTATTTTATCTACAGAATACTTTAGCCTAGAGAATGTCATAATCATATATTGGTACAAAAGAGCAGCATGTCCTTGGGAATTGGAGCGGCTGTAATTCCCTCTTACTTTCAACCGTTAGCATTAACTGTATGGCAATGACATGTTAGCTGATGTTACTAGGCAAGCTAAGTCAATCATCCAGACTGTTGTCCCTCCATCAACTGAAAAGGCTGCTGCCCCTCTTCAGGAACCACACGTTTGTCTGGCGTCTCCATAGATACCCATCTGCTGTGGCAGCACCTACGGTACGGCTATCTGTATCGCTGAGAGACGGAAGCCACCGCAGCTCAGCAATATCTCCGCAAAACCTAGTGACACATTCAAATGTTGATAATTTTCTTTTCTCCATTTTCAGAAATTTTAACGTTAACTTTTGTAACATTGAATAAAAATTTGTCGTGTCTTGAGATAAGCCAAATTTTTTCTGTTTTCGTAGATGGCTTCAAAATTAATAGAAACGTAACACTGTGATTTGCGATGTATTTTCAAGTTAAGTGATTATATTTTAAGTATCTGCCAGAGCGTCCATTAAGTTATCCACCTTTCCTGGTCCATCATTGTTAAGCCCTTCTTTCACACTTGTTTACCAATTTTCGGTGGTTTGCCATTGTCCACCAGTCTTGCCCAGTCTCAAGCGGTTATTGGGGCGAAAGCAGAGAAATTGTTGATGGACGTCTAAATGTGCATGACAGAGTCTTTACAAGAGTAAAAATCTTTAACTGGCTATGGATAACAATGAAAGGAACGACATGGAACTGGAATAATCGCACAAATTCAAGCAGGTTCAAATGTTTGTAAAGCTTATGGAACTTAACTGCGGGGTCATCAGTCCCTAAACTTACAAACTACTTATGAACTAGCTTATACTAAGGACGGCACAAACATCCATGCCCGACGGGGCATTCGAACCCCCAACGGGTAACGGCCTCGCGCATCGTAGCATAGCGGCTCAATGCGCTCGGCTGCTCCACCACGGCAAAAGTTCAAGCAAGATTGCTGTACGAAAGCTCCTTAAGTCCCGGTTTATATGAAATCCACAAGGTTCAAGATCTCTAACATGTATTTCTATGTGGACTTCAACCTGCAGTCCTAGATGCAACAGAGACCTGGACTATCACCCAAAAGATGGAACGAAAATTCTTGGCAATTCCATCCTGAAGAATAATTTTGGGCCAGTGAAAAATGAAGATAAATAGAGAAAAAGTACCGTGAATTACAGGAGTTGTACAAATCTATTGATATCGTGGTAGTGATCAAAGAGAGATGTCTGAAGTGATACAGCCATGAAAGACGTCAAAATGCCAGATCTTGAGGCAGGTCGTGGAAGAAGCATCGGAGGCATGACACCAAGGGGAAGACTACAACTTACAGGAGCTGTTGGAATCAGTGAGGGTATGAGTACGCTGTTACCATCTGAGGAAGAATAAATGGACCGTGAACTCTTGAGCAGCCTGATGAGTGAAGCAAAAAAGTGATTGCAGTTTATGTGACCAAACAGTAGATAAGAAGCTATGAGCTTTCAGAGAAAGATATGAAAATTACTTTGCAGATAAAGGTGGGTGTAACGTTTATGAGTCTACGTTTATTTAACAATTAGTACTTGTAGAGCCTCGTAAACGAAACTTGAAGATTTAGCGGGATTACATAAAGGTAGTAAAGGTTATGGAATAGATTTACCTATGAAGATGGCTTCAGTCGAAAGCAAAAACCACTGCTTAGAAACAAGAATTTCGTCGATTGTTTTAATTCCCTATTTGCTATAGTAAAACCATACAGTTACTTAGCTCGTCATTATGAGAGATCACTTTCCTCTTACTGTTAAATTACTTTACGCCACATTGTTTGTACTGAGTTGTTAATAGTGTCTTTGTATTCAAAATAGTTTTATAATGGGACGGATGCTGTTCAAGTAGTATATTAGACTTTAGGCTTTCATTTTTGAGATTTCCCATTCCCCTTATTCGTGTATTTACGCTAGTTGGTAGTATTTTATTCTTAAAGGCGTTATTGTTATTATTTCGATAAATATGGTTTTCTGTAATAATAGATACGCTGGTGTATGCCGTTATTATTTTTAAACTTGGTTTTACGTACATGTTTTCATTTCTTATCATCCCATTATTTCTTTACAATATTCGTAACTTTTTCTTGGTTATCCACCTTATTTGTGTGATGCCCTCCGATCGTTTCCGTTATTGAGATATCAAGTATGAAGCTAGTTTACGTCTATGTTACTGAACTTGACCCAGTCGCTGTGAGCAGTTACTCAAATTATCCTCTAATCAAGAAAAAAATGTTACGCAGTTAGTTGACTTGTTCCACTTGCCCAAACTGTTTGGAAACAGTGTTTTTATGTTAATGGTCTTTTACTGAAACCTTTAGTTTTATTACTGAAAAGTGGCCTTACGGCTTACGGCAAAGTTATTTTGTTAGTCTAGCATCGAGAGTGTGTAAATTCCCATTGCATATTCATATTTCACTTCTGTTTTATGTATTTACGAGTGTCATTAATATATGCATAATGTCAACCTTTTAGGTGCCTTGGTAACCTTCTGAAGATTCTTTTAATGCATCCAATCCTAGGTACAATGGTTTTAATATACCTTTAACTTCTTAAAGAATTGGCTGTACTCTATTTTCTTCATGAAGATGAAATGAATAGTCTAATACGTACAGAATATGCTGTCAGTCTAACCCGGAAAGAAGTTGTAAGAAACATCAGAAATGGGAAGAGAGAAAACTTAAAAGTGGAGATCAGAAAATGGAAGTTTAGTGATTTTGCTACCTTGTAATCAAAACAAACCATTCCTGGATTAGAAAGGAAGGCGTAGCAGGTAGCTCAGACAAAGAGGGGATTCATGGAAAAGACAACTAATTCCAAAGCGACTCATTGTTTCGATGTGTTCGAGGACACTGAGAAACAGGAGAATCGAAATGTTTGAGATGTGAAGTTGAAAATTTTTTGGATTGATTAGGAATGAGAAGGTTCTCCAGGAACTCGACAAAGAAAGGACATACGGAAAAGACAGACGTAAAGTAGGGAAGGATGACCGCGCATGTCAAGGTATCAACTCCTTGGAAACAGAGCGAGTTATTTAGTGTAAAAATTCTAGGTACGGACGTATATTCACCCAATAATTGATAAAGGCGGGTGAAAGTGCTTCTCTGCTATGAAGTGGATGACGAAGGAGAAGAATTCGTGACGGGAATCGAACCTGTCGTAAGATACTGTTTGTCACTTCTGATCACGTATTTGGGAACAGCACAGAAAGCCCGATGATGGAGTAACCCTTTCCCCGTGTGCAGCATTACTACAGCTCGGACACGTTTCTTAGAGCGAACCTACCTCGAATCGCAATGAATCAAAGTCGTAGCAGCCTTAGCTCATATGACGACACATCATGCTCACCAAACAGCGACGTGTAATACGTTATTCCATCTCACGTTTTGAAGATTTCCAATAGTGGTAGCAGCACTGCAGTATTGTGATTGAATGGTGGTCGTATGTTGATAAATAACATTTACTGAATAGTAATGATATGATAGGCTGTTTAACGGGGCTTCGTTTCCGTGCATTCTTAGTGGTAGTTTTATTACTGGACAAACACTCTTTATTAGTGATCCTCCTACTTTGAGAAAAATATATATTAGTCAAGATGCAAATTCTTAAAAGCTCCTGCAGACTAATCTAGGAGTTCAGGACATTCAATTCCATTGGGTTTGGGAAACATCTTTTTGCTTTACGGTGTGGAACAATGACAATTTTTACAATGGTTAAACAGTTTAAGTCAGCCATGATTGATAGTATTCATTTACTGGAACTAACTGATTCGTTTCTCGACAGTAATTTTGATGAATAATTCTTATTTTCGCTGTAGGGATAAACTTCAACGAATTCAACAATTTTGCTGCCTGACTGCCGAGAGAAAGGTGTTGCGGTATGAACATTATATGCACACTTTCTGGTGTATTTAGATGTTCTGCTTACAGGACGTATCCACATTTTGCAATGTTTATTAAATTATCGGCGTAGTTGATAAATTAATTATTTATAAAACTATGTAAGGTTAAAATTTTCATATTTACTCAGTACTGACCCCGACTTCGCACAGGTAGCAGAGTAGGCTACATATGCTCACATTTTGGCCCAGTTTAGTTTACGGTTGTTGTTGTTGTTGTTGTGATCTTCAGTCCGGAGACTGGTTTGATGCAGCTCTCCACAATACCCTATCCTGAGCAAGCCTCTTCATCTCCACATAAGAACGGCAACCTACATCTGTCTGAATCTGCTTACTGTATCCATCTCTTGGTCTTCCTCTACGATTTTTACCCCACACACTTCCCTCCAACGCTAAATGCACAATTCCTTGATGTCTAAGAATGTGTCCTACCAATCTATCCCTTCTTTTAGTCAAGGTATGCCAGAAATTTCTTTCCTCCCCAATTCTGTTCAGTACCTCCTCATTAGTTACGCGATCCACCCACCTAATCTTCAGCATTCTTCTGGGTAACACTAAAAGTGGGCCTTTGCGATCACCTTTTGACATCTCGAAATTTAAATGACAATAACGCTTTAACCGTACATCTGACACGAAAACTGAATAAACAGATTTGTAGAAGATAAAATTCTCTACAACGTTGCCCCCTTTATGTCTGTCTGTCTGTCTGTCCGTTATGTGTTCCCACTTTTTAGGCCGAACCGTTCAACCGATCGGCACCAAATTTTATGGACATAAGGATTGGCCGCCATAGTCCCTTTTTCAAACACTTAAAAAAGCCGTTTTTAATGAAACTGTAAATAATAATCTGACACGAAACCTGAATAACCGAATTTGTAGAGAAGAATAAAATTCTTTACGGCTTTCCCATCTTGTGTTTTTTCGTAACTAGCACCGTTACAGAGAAATTTGCAAAACTAACGACGATTTGTCACCGCCTCTTTATTTTACGTAAACAGGCGTTAGGAAATGTCACGCGACATTCCTCGCCCAGAACTCTGTATGGCATATGCCATCTTGTTTCCTGTATTTTATGATTTTCTTATTATAACTTACGCGTAGTCATTTCAAAGCAGTGGCGCACTGAAGAATTAACAAAACACGTCGTCCATAGTACGATAAATTATAATCTAGTGTCTAAAATGTTGTTTTAGATGTTAGCAACTGCCGCAATAGCACGATAATTATTACACAATGCAGTATCTGTTCGTCGTGGAATTGTGGGTAGTGTGTTACGTTGTGATGCATGTGATCAATAGTGTGAAATCTGGCGATACCATTTCTTTTTTACTTCTTGGCTTCTAAAAAGCTGCGGCGGATTAGCCGTGCTTACTAGGGGTTTGAGCACACATTAGTTTAAGTAGTTTGTAAGCTACGGACTAATAACTACGCAGGAGTCCGATAGATTTACAAACATTTGATCATTTTTGCACCTAAAAGGGTTTCAGGCACTCTTATTAATTAAATAGATCTATCTTCAGCAATGTTTATAGTTGTGCAGATGTAATGGCTCTCCCTCTAAAATGTGCGTTTGTTCTATTTCGTGAACATGCCGCGAAATATGTAACGAATTGAAACTTCTGAAGCATTTGCACAACAACGTGCAGATACTGGTAATTTCATATATAAATGGAGTCCTAGATTTCTGTGGCAACTCTCGTTCGTTAATGAAACGGAAGGGAAGTGTATACATTGCAACAATTTTCCTTGTCGTTAGCGGAGAACTGCGTTTGTCAATGTTTCGTTATGACTTAACCAGACGTTAAAAGACCTCAAACTGGCCGTTAAGTTAACGAGTAGAATTCTGCTTGTTACACGGCTATCAGTTAAGTGAGAATCTGTATGAAAATAGAAAGATTCCAAAGCGCTAAATTACCGCAATATATTCACGTGATAAGACAGATTTATCAACAAAATTACAGAAGCACTACATGTATGAAAAACTAGTGTGGAAAGCAGCGTCATAGAAAAAAATTATCGTCATATTTCTCGCCCCATCCACGTCAGTAGCTAGCCGATGAATTTGATGTATTGTAGATACGCAACATAGCCTTAAATTATTGTTGTGATATCAAAATACAAACTTATGGGTAACGACTATTTCAGTGAGAATCGATATGATGAAAATGATTGACAATGAAGACGATGTCAATATTTTAGACGATCTAGATGTCATTGCTCCTATAATGCGACCTAGACGTATTTATGTTCGCCCAAATCATTTTGAATGCTGAGATGATGCAGAATTTGTTACGCTATTTCGTCTTGGAAACGCTACATGAAAACCCCACGACCATCTCAAGAGTCCAACAGATAGTTACGTATTTTGTAAGTAATCTGTCATAATAGAAAACAGAATACATTATTTATGCCTGCAAGCTAATTAATTCAGTGTTTGGTTAAATTTTACCACGCTTCTCACAGGGCTGCAGTGGTTACATTGGCACCAATGGTAATGACGGCAACTCAGACAACCAATAAATGTTTTTTCGTGACAACTTCAATTAAAACGAAACTTATTTTTTTTTTCTGAATGGACAAGGGTACATACAAGAACCTGTCAACCATAGAGCAGCAATAACATTTACTCTGAAGCTCGTGAAAAATATTAACACAATTCTACACTTCATTGTTTGTCTGTTGCCAACATAAGCACTGGAGCCCGGTGAGAAGCGTCGTAAAATTTTACCCAGTATTTCCTTATGCTTGTTGCGCCTAGTGTGAGGCCTTAAATGTGATTCCTTCCTCCGATACTTTTGCCTATGTGCAAGCTTGCACTAAGATACTACGCACTTGGCATATTATCGTACTAAGCCCTAAGCGTTTTTACTGTCCTACATTTTCCGTGGAAAGCACTGAATTCATTTGTCACACGCTATCATGTCGCTTTTTCCTTCTCCTTCCATGTCGTGGCGTCCGTTTTTTTACATTCCAATGCACCCAAATATTGAGGCCACAACACACTCGCACTAACTTCTTATAAAATTCGAGCTTCTTTCACGTTTGTTTTCCATAACGCCAGTTAACAACTATCTGCTAACCTCTTCCCTGATAGTTAAATAAGGGAAAAAACTGTTTACTCAGACGGCACTTTCATTTGTTTCTATTGCCAAAGTAGTCGAAATATATCGTACCTTTTCGTTTTCTCCAGGTTAGCAAACGAGAGGTGTATCTGGCAATGACAAACGCAATTCACTTAACGAGCACATTTAACTGGACGTTAAAGACATCTTCTCATTTACTAACGAGACGATTAACGAGAGATGGACGAACCGGCCCTAAAATGTTTATCTTTGGCATGGCCGCGACGGAACGGCCGAGCGAATTGAGGCGCTGTGCTATGACGCGCGATGCCGTTCCCCGTTGGGGGTTCGAATCCCCTCTCGGGCATGGATGTTTGTGCCATCTTTAGTATAATGTAGTTCATAAGTAGCTTGTAAGTGATTGATGACCCGCAGTTAAGTCCCTTAAGCTTAATAAACATTTGAACAATTTTATCTTTGACATGGTTGCTATGAACGCTTTTAACTTAGATTGTATTACTTTTTGTTTAGTTTAGATATGACTTTAACGTTCATGTTACTTTGTTCAGCGCTAAAATAAAGAGCAAGTATTCTGTTTCGAACCGTGACTACGTTTTCTTTTACAGCTAAAGTAACGAACGCAATAAGTGTGGTAATGCTGAATTCTACAAAGCTCTAGTACTTAATCTATGTACAACGTTACTATTATCATTATGTCATTTACAACGGTAACTGTTAAAGTATCTCCCCAGTTTGTGCACATGTGGTAAAGGAAGTCTATATTTGCAATTCGTTGGTATACATTTCATCATACGTTCACAAAATAGAACAAATGCAATTTTCAGAGAAAGCTCCGTTACCTCTGAATAATTCAGAAACTTGCAATGTATAGTTGTGTTTAATTCACAAGAGTGTGCGAACACCTATTAGGAAACAAGATGAAAAACTTGCCAGTGGCGGGTTTCTATTATTTTTTTTTTTTTTTTTTTTTTTTTTTTTTGTTCTTTAGGTAGATAGATGTATTGCGGTCGTTTGTTCATGTTCGTTCTGGGTTGTCCGTTGAGATTTTTCTCAGTTGTTTTATTACAGATGGCGTCGAGCCCTCTTCCATTTACTCTTTTTTCATTGGTTCTTTGATTTGATCGGTAATTTGTGGATGCGGGTTTATTTTTTATAATTTGGATCGTTTCGTCGTTGATTCAGTTTTCTCGTTACGGAGGGCGTCGATTACTTTGACCGAGCACGCTGAGTTACCATGCCGGCAACCCTCTAACGGAGCGCTCTAAGCCACCGTGCCCGGCAAGTTTCGAACCACCGTATAAGATGTTCGTGTATCACAAACTAATTCGCTGCCCATTACGCTACGCCGAATAGCTGCGAGAATAATCCTTAATTCTCGTATCATCGATAGCAGGTATTATCTGCTAACATGGCATTTTTAGACATTAGACTGTATTGTAATTCATTGTCCTAACAACGACGTGTTTTCGATAATTTGCAATGCGCCATTGCTTTGAAATAACAACGCTCCAGTTATAATAAGAAAATCATCAAATACAGAAAGCAAGATGGCGTATACAAAAGAGAGTTTCGGGCAAGGTTTCGGGCAATGTATGTCAAGTGACTGATTTCCGAACGCCAAATGTTGAGCACCTCCATAAAACCAACCACACATGCGCACTATGATGGTTGTTCTGTTATGTATATTTTACTGTCTAAGTTTTGACCAGCCATCCATTTTATATCTGACTAACCACGAGCACATTATTTTCCTTATAACGTGCCAGATCTTATGTGCAGCAGTGAAATAAGCAGTTTAATGTCAATCAGACTAGATGATGACACCATAGCGAGTCAAAACCGGTCGCCTTGAATAAATAAAATGAAAATGGTGATTTTGGTATCTATCCCATTTTTACAATAAGATCGATCCTAAAGATGAGTTAATGAAGTGATAATAAAAAGATATTAACATAATAAGTTTAAAGAGGTAAAAGTTCAAAAAAGAGTATATTTATCAAAGTTAAACTCAAATGTCAAATAATTTTGGCTGTTTGTCAAAATACGATCAGAAAGTATATTAAGTGTCGGTTGCATAGATATTATCACAATAATAGGGTCGTAATCATATCATCCATTAATTTTTATTATTGTTGTTTTTATCATTTGTGTCCTTAATTGTTTGAAAAAATCATAAAACCAGAGAAATTCTCAAAGCAATATTGTTTGGACGTGGAAGAAAGTCAGCTGTGTTATTTCTAAGGAATCATGGCGGCATATATATTTAGGAAAATCATGGTAAGGCTAAAAGTGGAACTGCCGACCTCCCACTGCGAATCCAACGTGCTAATTCCAGCTAGACTGAAGACTTGACACAAATTCATTACGAGTCTAGATGCTCAATTTCGTGCTGAACAGCCGGTGGTACCTTACAAAAAACCAAGGGTGGAATGCCGTCATATCTTCTACCGCCAGGGAACCCCATAAGAAGGAAGATCTGGGTTTAAATAATTATTCTATTCGACAAAGTGATCATTAGAGACGCAACAACTATGCCCACCTAGAGAGTTTTTCTTTAATTTAGAAGGTTTTTACATCTCGTTTCTATGCTTTTATATGAATGTTAAAAACTGCAACATAAGTTTAAGGACCCACTGCAGTTACATAATTCCGTTTATCTCGTTCATGTAGTGTTACTTGTGTGTGCTCAAAATTGAAAATTAAAACGCCACATTACGCAGGTGCGGTGACACTATCGTGCATCTGATTCCACGGGTTTTAGCGGTCCTTCAACCTCTTCGGCACCCGATATGAGTGTCTAGTGGGCTAAACTCGGATGTCGTATGGTCTCCCAGACATGTCGACCTGCCCCTGACCAGCCGGTGGAGTTGCCCAAAAAAAGAGATGCAGAAATGGGGGGGGGGGGGAGGTTCTAAGGTGATAAGAGGAATGCCTAGTTGGCTACCTGGGTGCAGACAGAAAAAGAAACGCCAAGCAGGTTGAAAGTGACTCTCTCATGTCTGTGCCTCGGTTGAGCAAGACATGAACTCGCATTACTAATAAATTTACTGGATACCCCGGTAAATTACAGGTATGAGGATGAAAGAAAAACGCAATTGCATATCTGATCATAACACTAAGAAATAATAAATATTATGCAATTTTGGTAGTTGGGCCTGCAGTTAAGTAAATATCATAACTAAATAAAACTTCACCTGTAGTACAATGTATTGTAGATAGATTTATTTATGTGCGTGCGTGTGTGTGTGTGTGTGTGTGTGTGTGTGTGTATGTATGTAAGAAGAAACAATAGTTCGATATAGCTTAATGAAGACCACACCTCTGTGGATTCCTACAAAACAAAATGCATACTATTCGTATTTTTTATACAGTAACAGTTTACAGATGATAAAAATGACATTAGAAACCAATATTTGAAAATATCATGCGTTCATAATATGCCAAACTCTGAAACAGCTTTTACATTTATATAAGATACATCATGACCATCCGCAAAGAATTGGCAGTTGCTATACATTAACGAATAAGGAATTATTCCGAGGGAATGAGAGAATTAATTGTTTCCTCTGTCGGTTACGAGGAACGAAATTTTTCATTATTTCGCGAAGCTGAATTTCCTCTATAGGTTAAAATACTAGGTGAGAAACAATGGACCTTTCTGGTGGAAAGCGGGTGTTCCCTACAGCTCTTCGCCGTTTTCTATTATGAAACCAACAGCCAGTGAAATTGTTCTTTGAGTCCAGTATTAAGGATTTTTCTCAGCTATTCAGCTAAAAGCGTTCGTCTCTGAATATAAGAAGACTGATGAACTACCTCGTTCTGTATTTCACAGACAGCTTGCACAGCTCCGGGCTCATTGTGCTTTCAGTTCTACCTGGAATCGTTAAGATGTAATAACAGTGGAGAAAAGAAGTTCTTGAGAGAATGAACAGGACATAATGAACTCCAGATGGATGTGAGAGGTAGTTTCAGACAATTTTCTGAAATCGTCTGTAACATGTACGTAGTTCTTTAACGCAGCTTTGATTTGTTAGAGTACTACAAGTAAAAAGAGAAAATCACATATGCATGTTTGTGTTTGTTAGTCTGTATATAGATATAACTACGTTCATTTATTATCACTCATCTGTTAAGTGTCTTCCTCTCTCGTGACAAACTCGTTCTCTCATAGAGGCACATTCGTTTGATATATTCCACTATCGGACTTTCCCTTCATTTTGTGCCCTTCGGAGTTCCCTGAAACCTCTGGGAAGCAGTCTCATATTGATTCCCTCACAGATCTGTGACTGACTATTCATATCTGTCATTTTCAGTCGCCTCAGTTTCAACGTATTTCTACACCACCATTGCTCATCAACTTAAATTTCTCATCGACCCTTCGGTTCTTCATTTGATTAAGCACATTAGAAAGAAATACGAGGATTGTGTAATAACTATCTAGTATTGTATTCGCTTTCCTCAATAATTTAAACAAGCAAGATAGATGAGTAATTAGAGTATATGATTATTAAATGTTTTAAATCATTGATTTTATTTAGCGGAAGACAGAAAGGTTATAACTGGAAGTCTCAATATTGACAATTACGATTCCAAAAAGACAAAAATGGTAGTTCTTTTACTAATAAATTCAGGTAAGTAATGGTACATAGAGAGATACAAATGGATGTGAAAACACACTCGATCTCTTAGCAACAAATAATCCCGAGCTCATAACGAGCATCAAAAAGGATACAGGTATTAGTGAACACAGGGCTGTCGTAACGAGATTGAATATCGAAAGTCCCAAAGTTACCAAAAAGTGACGAAAAGTAAATTTTTTCAGAAAAGTAGAGAGAAATATACTAAATTGCATTTTGAAAGATAATCTCGACTCATTCCAAGACATGGTTGTAGCGTTGTCCTAGTCTTTTCAGTCTGTACATAGAGCAAGCAGTGAAGGAATGCAAGGAGCAATTTGGAGAGTGAATTAAAGTCCAGGGAGAAGAAATAAAAATTTTGCGGTTTGCTGATAACATAGTATTCCTGTCAGAGACCGCAAAAGATCTGAAAGGTCTATTGAATGGAACAGTCAATGTCTTGAAAAGAGGGTATAAGATGAACATCAACAAGAATTAAACAAGGATAATGGAATGTTGCTTCAGAAAGTCAGGCGATGCTGAAGGAATTAGATTAGGTAATGAGACAATAAAATTAGTAGATAGGTTTTGTTAAGTTATATAACTTATGACGGGCCGAAGGAAAGAAGATATAAAATGCAGAATGACTATGGGAAGAGAAGCATTTCTGAAGAAGCGAAATTTGTTGACATCGAATATCAATTTAAGTGTTAGAAAGTCATTTCTGAAAGCATTATTCTGGAGTGTAGCCTTGGATGGGAGTGAAATGTGGACAATAAGTTGTTCAGAACAAAAGATGATAGAAGCTTTCGAAATGTGGTGCTATAGACGAATGATGAAGATTAGATGGCTAGATCACATAACTAATGAAGAGGTGCTGAATAGCATTGGGGAGAAAAGGAATTTCTGGCATATCCTGACTAAGCTAGGGGATAGGTCTGAGACATCAAGGAATCGTCAAAGTATTAGATGGAAACCGTGGGGCGAATTCTGTAAACAGATTCAAAAGGATGTAAGTTGCCGAACGTATTCTCAAATGGAGAGACTTGCATAGGGCAGGGTAGCGCGGAGAGCCGCATCAAGTCTGCGGATTGAAGACCACAACAACAATAAAAATATTACCATAATTCTATTTAAATGTAGGCTATATGGTGCCCTAAACTACGGTATGCCAAATATGTTCTTCATATCCCTATGCAGATTTGTGTAGCAAATTTGTAGATTACCGTGTGCACATAGACAAACCGACAGACACTACGATTAAGGTTAAAAATTTTATTACGATATCTTTCATTTCTCTAGTCCGATTGTGATGAAACAGTGCTTCAATCTTTTCATCTCAACAGCAGCTCAACTTACACTTGAGTCACCAGTGATAGTGCATGTAGTAGTTTGGCAGAAAAGCTTGATCATTCAGTCTATGAGACAAATACGAAGGGACGCAAGTGAAATATTTCAATTCTGATTATACAAATCCTATATGTTACACAATCTATGATCACTTAACGTGTAAAAACAGCATGCTAATTCACATGGTAGTTTCCGAGTTTGTTATTTTGAAACAGAGAGAGAAAGGCAGACGCTCACGAGTAATATTTTTATCATGATATTTTCTTGTTCCATTATCCCTTTTTGATGAAATGACGAGTTTTATTTTGTCGCAGTTACCTGTGAAAACTAGCCTATGTGGACGTTCGTTGCATAGTTTTGGAAATGCTGTTTGAACAAACGGTCTGGAAATACTTGTGTTCAAACAATTTAACGACGGACATGGAGGTTTTACAGTTGTATTATAGTATTGAAGAATTTAGACTGACACGTCAGTATTAAATGATTAGGTGCAACGATTACAGTTTATGTTCCCTACGTCTGATTGCTGTATCGGAAATTGAGATAAATTCTGTTCCCGGCAGATGCAATTATAGAGCTGCGGCTGACGTGCTTGCACCTAACCGGCTAGCCGAGGAGTTAATAAGGCTTATTAGGAGCGGTTCTGGTGGTGGCAGCCTCGCCTTTGTGGTGATCAGATTTAGCGGACATGGAGCGAGAGCAGTCGCTGGCAAGGGTCGCTGCCGCCGCCTGCGGGCGTTTCTGGGGCAATTTCCCCCAAGTTCTGCGGAACAGCGTTCTCATATGGCTCCCCGAACATGGGCGCGCTTTGTAGCTGCTACGCTAGGAGAACATGCCAACGACGGAAGTTCGCAGAGTAACGCTCAGTTGTAGTAGTTGCGCCGAAGAACTATGGGGCATTTTAACATTTCGAGGGAAGTAGAAAGTGCAAATGTTTTGTCCTTTATACATGGCATAAGAGTTCGTTGATTCTGTTACGCCTGCTGAAGGATAGCCCCTAAGGGCGGGCAAACCATTTAACCGACGTGTGTGTCTGGCAGCCTACACTGAAGGTGTACTTAAGCTGCACACATTCAACTACGAAGCCTGGCAAACGGTAGCTATGCCATGGTACGGAAACAACAACATCACATCTAACGTGCAGTACTCCCTGCAGTTAGAGCTAGAAGCAGAAGCAGGAGCTTCAGGAGAGCAACGCAATCTCGCAGAATTGGCTGGAGACGGCAATATCTCGGTTTGGCTCCAGCGCCAGTTAATTCCTGTTGCCATACGCGGGAAGACAGGCCTCCGAACAAAGACAATCCTAACTTCGCCTCAGGACTTTCTTGGATGTATACTATGTATCTTCGATCGGCTATTCATAGACTCTGGTGCTACTACGGACTTCACCTATGGACTCTCTTTGGTAAGCGTCAAAACTTCTCTGTGATTTAAAATAGAGTTTGTGGACTCTTTTTGTGTGACATTCCAAGATCCTACTGTAGCTGTGACAGAAGAGAACTTGAATTTCGTTAACGCCTTTAGTAGCCTTATTTATCCATTGTTTCTCTACGTCTTCTCGTAAAAAGATTATTCCGCGTCGACGTATACTTGTTACCAGAGCTTGTAAGACTAAAGTCTGTAAATAAATTAGTGTTGCACAAGCTGAGGTATCTTCATTCACAACAGATTTAAAAGAAGGTTCTGTTTCTCTACAACTTTCAGATCACATATTGAGCCGTCTTCAGATTTTTTAAACTTCATTTTTGTACAAAGCTAACGGCAAGACAACTCGTCACAAATATTTAAAAATTAGCCAGTCGCATAAAACATTGTTAAAATGTTTGTAAATGTAAGAGGTCAAAACACTTTGGTCATCTGTCCCTAAATGTACAAATTATTTATACTGTCTTATGCTTTTGTTTCAGATACTTTTAGTCACTGCATACTTTCATGAAATAATGTTAATGACATGGAGGGCACTAAACACTACATTCATGTTGAACCTTAAATGAAATATTTCTGTCATAGTGATAAAATAGCAATATTTGTGTCAGTAAAAAAAATTGGACACTCATGTCAATATATCGATAATGATTACATTGAGAGATATTTTGCTTACAGTATTTGAGTTGCTCAACTCCCAATGAAAGTAGTTAAAATTCATATTCCTAACGGAAAACTTTATGGATTAACGTCCTTAGTGAAATTCTTATTTGCGATAACGACGAAGTTAATGGAGGCGTTCATCACTATAAATGATATAATTTAAAGGGTCGAATCGAATGAGGAATTTTTTAATGAATTTTTCCGGTCATTCAGGAAATCACAACATTTTTATCAATCGTTTTAGACCTTGGTAAACTCTATCTTGAATTGCGAGATTACTAACAATGTTTCTAGAGCTTATGGAACTTAACTACGGGGTCATCAGTCCCTAAACTTACAAACTACTTATAAAAAAATGTTTGTTAAGCTTATGGGACTTAACTACGGGGTCATCAGTCCCTTAACTTACAAACTACTTATGAACTACTTACGAACTAGGACGGCACAAATATCCATGCCCGAGGGGGGATTCGAACCCCCGACCGTAGTGGCCGTGCTGACCGTGACTGGAGCGCCTCAGTCCCCTCGGCCACCGCGGCCAGCACTACTTATAAACTAGCCTATACAAAAGACGGCACAAACATCCATGACCGAGGGAAGATTCGAACCCCCGACCGCAGCCGCCGTGGAGACCGTGACTGGCACGCCTGCGACCGGCGCGAGATTACTATGGAACAGTAAAAACTTTCAGATATTGAAAGAATATTCCAGGTGGAAACCTTGTAGCATCTTCGAACTCATCTAGTGAGTATTTTTAGTGCTCTGACTTACTATGAAATGCTAAAAACATTTTGATATCGAATGGTTATTCCAGATTGAAGCCTTGTAGAATGTACGAACTGATGTAGAGAATGGTTTCTGTGCTTTATGATACTTATTCTGACGTAGTATTATATTATTTTATAGCGACCTTTGTGTAAGCAGATCTCATCTTGAACATCCGTCAAACGGCTCATTGATGAAAAGAAGAAGAAAGGAAAAGTCCAGTGATCCACTCTATAGATTCGCAAACATTATATTCTCCGAGTTGAAATAAGTTAAACCATTAAATAAAACCTGCAGACAGGCAATTAAACCATTAAATCACAAGTCCCACTTCATCCTTTGTATCCTGTTCAGATGAACGACTTAATGCATAACCCATCTCATGTTGATTCATTATATTTAGATTGCTAAGAGTAGTTTCAAACGTCCGGTGGTAACCTGTATTTACGACTAACCTCATATTCTTTGCTTCGCATCGTATTTTCGCATGTGGACATGGTAGTGTTATGCGCCATACAGTATGTTGGCACGTTGTACGCCAAATCGCATTAACGATGGTCTACAGGAAAGCGGTTCAGACTGGGTAATTTTGTTACTTGCTACGCACGAACCAAGGACCAAGTTTAGAAGAAACGAAGTTCACCGAACGACACAGTTCCTATGTTGCAGTACAACCAATTACAATGACTTTGGACAGTGTGAAGTTAAAATGAGGACTGTCTGTGGAGAATCTAATACTAACAAGTTCTGCTCTGTCTAGGGGATGATAAAAATTCGTCCATCGTTCCCATCTGCATACGATTAATTAAAACACAACTAAAATTGAGAAGAATGGTGCACTACATACAAATAACTTTCAGCACACCTTTTTTTTAATATTTAAGTATTATGTCTATTTATCGGATCAAAACACTGTCACCAGTAAAAGCACTGTACGTTGGCGTATCTAATATAGCTCATGAGCCACCAGACAAAATTTACTTTGCCGAAAATATTTGAATTAGACTACCAGACTACTGTTCATTGTATAAAAAACGTTCCATTAATCTGTGTCTGACCACGAATACTTTATACTCACAGTTTGTTTATCAAAAACAATGTTCAACAACAGCTAACGAATGAATGAATGTTTATGAGAACTCAGCTATCACTTCCTGTAAACACGCACTTTTACAATTAGTTTTCAATGGAAATGTATTGAAGACACAGTGCCTAAACTTCACACGTTGCAATCTGTAACTTCAAAGTAGCACTCGGCAACAAAAGAAGAAATCATGCAAGTTTAACAGTAACTCGCCACACTCGATAAATTTTTTCTAAGTTCGACCGCACTTTTACACTCTGAAAACTTTTAAGAGTTTCACTCTTCCGAAGGTCGCGGCAAAGAACGGCCGAGCTTCGCCGTCGCGAACGCTAGCCAAACGCAGGCTGCCCACCTAGGCCTACCGCCCAGCTTTTATACCTGTCCTCCAGAGAAAGCTATATGTCATGAACTTCCCCATTGCCACGCTTCGCCACCGGATATCACTTTGCCAAGTATACCGTACATTCATACATATATATCTGTAAACACTTACACAAAACACAAATAAACATGTAACTGATCATTGTAATTAACATTTGATTTCATGACATTTCATATATACTATGGAGAGATACTGTCTCACCGAAGCACGGTCCCCCCCCCCCTCGCCTTTTCTTCAAATATGCAGAAAGTGCAATTGTCTTAGTAGCGACTGCAGCACATAACAAATGTTGCTATCCGCCACCTAGAAATATGACGATAAATCTTTCACCGTGTAATATACCTGTCAAGCGAACATAAAAGATTTACGTGAAAGAAAAATTACCAACATTTGATAATATTTTTACGGCAAAGATTTGACGTAAATACTTGACCGTGTAATACTGGCCTAAAGCGCCCTGCGGTGTGCAACCACAAGAAAGAGACTTAAAGTCGTGTTGTAATAAATTTTATTTTATTTCTTAAACGTATTATTCCTGTGACTGTCTGTTCCATCACACACACATTATACATAAAGTTGAAACCGTTTGTAGTGACATCGCTTTTAACGACGTATTGGCTATAACGATGAAATGTAATGGTCCCATCTAAATCCTATGAAATCACTATAGTTAAAAAATTGCATAGTACGATATCCCTTATTGCGGCCCATCATATAAAACGATGTATTTTTATCAAATTTTCGGTCGAATATATCGGCTGTAACGTCCAACCTTCATTTTTTCTGTTACTTAGTTGGGGATTACAATTGTAATTTCATCAAGTTGCACGTCACCAGTCGTCTGTTCTCACTAGGGTTGCCAGATGTGTTAAAAACCGGACAAGTTTTTAATTTTTATTTATTAATATAAATTTACTGAAAACACGGGTTCGTTATCTGTGGCAAAAAGTAACCCTGTACTTAGTTATTAAAACAATAAGAGTCAATCTACTTTTTCGTATATTTAGTACTCGGTGTCACTGCTTTTATTAAGGCATGTATAAAATTTTGTCATGTCTACCAAGATTTTCTAGAGTAGATAAGCACATAGAAAACCAAATGTCCTGTCGACAACCGGACATCTGGCAACCATAGTTGTCAGACAGGTGCAGTGACGAGGACCATATGTCGCGTAGGTGAGTCAAATGTGTCGCAGGAAGGCGTGGGTAACCGTTGCTGTGCCGAGTGATACGCAATGGAAACACAGTCGTTCCGGCGAAAGTAAATATTAAATGATAGAATCGAGTATTTAATACATTCAAGTGTTACAAGCATGCTGGTTGTACACACTTTCTGAATAATGGTAATATGAATTAAGACGTACGAGTTATTACGAAGTTGTACGAAAATTCAGCCAGATGGAGATAGGACATAATATAAGTCTGGTCATGAAGTGACCATGTTCTCAGAATTGCTCTTTTTTGAAGTGCTGTTAATTTTGTTTTACGGCGTCGTTATTAATAAACACATTGCAAATGGGATCGCAACACTTATTTTGAGTAAATAACAGCTCATTAGAATATCCTTTATCTCCCTTGCACTGTCTTTAGAATGTCAACATTTTATCAGAACTGCGAGTGACCTCGACTACGAGAGCTTCACGGCAAAACAAGTAGGAGGAATCCCATGCGTCGACAAAGTACGACAATTCAGGAACGGGTCGTCTTAAACACTGCAAATCTCGGATGGGAAGGACAGGCCAGTCATAAATTCTGTAGGTCTCCTAAAGCGGCTTCTAAGGATTCGCGGCCAAAGTATGAAGCGTTTATAATGGAGGTTTAGGACAGGGAGGGGATATTGCATGTTTTTGTTTCTTTTTCTACTTATTAAAGGTTTTTAATTTTGATGGTACGTTATTCGTGTGCGCATTGCAGAAAGTCGACGCCATACCTGATGGGCCCACCGCGCAGAAACGACTAACCAATTCGATGTACCGTTTTGATCAATGTGACGAATAAAGAGTACAATACAATACAGTTGCCTTATGCGGACTGGCGCGAAGAAGAGCAGAATCAAGCGTTTCCTCTATTGTACCGACAATGGTCGCAATTTGATTGTTGTTGCACAGAGGGGACGGTATGACGTCCACACCGGATGTGCTGATCTGCACCAAACCTCTTCTGTTGGTTTTCCAACGCGCCGGGCAACGCGGCGATTCTGATGTCGACGAAGCTTAGGAAAAATTTTTTCTTTAATTCTTTTCCACAAAAACGTATTGTAAATAATCAAGGTGTGCTGTATTTCTGCTACTTTATTCTGTATGCCTTTCGGTAGCGTTGCGGTCCGTCTTCGTGGACACCGAAGCTCACTGTGTAGCTGTTACCAGATCTGCTCGCATCAGCCAATTACAAGTGCCTGACTGCTTCTCCGCGCATGCGCACTGCTGGTGAGCAGTGGCCGGCGTTCGCTGCGTTTTCTACCATGAGGGACAGCCCATGAAAATGTAAAAAACTTCCTACTGAAACTTTTAAAAAATTTAATTAAAACTTTTTGTCACTGAAAAAGAGAATATTTAAACTTTTATGAAAAGTTGTTTATTCGCGCTACTCTATGTTTATCACACCGCATCTCCTAAACTAAGCGTCGCACAGCAAAATAATTTTATAATTGCCTTCAGTTCTATATGTTGTCAATGTCTGCAAACTTTCCGGCCAATATATTCAGTGATAGTGAAGTAATTAATTAAAATCCCACGTCTGACGCAGAACTTTTACCAAACCAACGTCCAAAATGCAGTAAGCGACAAACTTTTTCACTTTAGATTTTTTGTGGGGGTGTAAGCGAGAAAAAGTTTCGGAAAGGTTTGAATTAATTTTTGCCGTTTGTTGGAAGGCGTTAGATGCTACCGTTTGTCCTAGACGAGAGCAGAATTGTGCGGTTCATTGGCGCGACGCGCGTTCAAAACGCGCTGGGAGGGAAAGCGCGGCGTTAGCAGCAGAGAGCGCAGTGCTAGCAGTGAAAAACGTTTTATTTTTGCACTACGGAAGTACATGGAAGTTGCGGAAAAGGAAAAGGATTACATATTAGTCGAGACAGCTGTTATAAGCGCAAATTAGTCAATGTTTTTTGTGCTGAAGAAAGAGCGTACAATATTTTAATAACAAAACAGTTGTTTGACGATGCGGGAAAGCTAAAGGAATTTTTTATATTCACTCATAACCAGTTTTAGTATTTTCTGTCGTTAACTGAACAAAGCCTGAAACGTCAGGTTTGATTCCATCTTCAATCCAAGTGCTCAGTGTTTACTGTCGCACAATTTGATTTTGGTCGCTGTCAGACTCTCATCAGAGCTTAAAACATAGTTTGCAATGTACAAAAATTTTCAGTCTGCATATTGAAGATTGTGTGATCGTCAACATGAAGGCTGATAACTTTCCTTTGTTTCAAACTGCGTTTCAAGCATTGAGAGTAGTCACACATGGATTGTTTGTAACAAGACTAAAAAAGTAAATGAATAAAAATAAAAGTCTACGTTTGTTTCACTTACAGAAATTTTATCTTTCGTTTTATAATAAGAGTGAACCACGAGGTCTAAGAAACCACTGCTGGCGCTCGCTCTTACATGTACATGCTAAAGAATATTTCAGATCATGCTTCTCTTAAACGACTAGAAAAGTGTTCCAAACAAGATGACTGGTGTAAAAATGTTTTGTACCAGGGAGGATTCGAACCTAAAACACTTGGGCTTTGTCGCCTTAACCACTTTTTTTTCTCCTAGGTTTGTTCTTGTCCTTGCGGACGCTGATCGAGTTTGTTCGTTTTGGTTCTACGTGTTTTTTGGCTCAGCTTTTTTATTCCAGAGAGCGTTCAGCCCTCTGACCGGGCGCGCTGAGCCACGGTGCCCGGGACCACTAGACCACAGCATCTGCGCAAAATGTAGATCTTTGTTTCCATTGACTTCTTTGCGCATTGATTATAGGTTATTTATACTGCTACTAATTTGTATGATTTCCACTATCCAACTTCAGAAAATTCCTTTCTATTTTAAGTTAAACGTTGTAAAACTGTTTTCTGTAAGTAATAAATACTCAGTTTGTACAGAAAACTACGGTAAACACTACTAAGTACCGTTCAGATACATCGGTAACGTGCTTGTGGGCATAACAGGACTTAAGATTGTGGTGAAAATGGGTCATTTTATGAAGATTTTCAATGCGGTGGAGTATGTGGAGTGCATATTTGAGTAATTCTCACGTACAAATACGAAAACTTGCTAAATACGACGCGACAGCTTTGCGAACGCCGAAAACAAAGGTGACGTCGTATTTGATGGATTTCGTATTTACACTTTCGTAATATGAGAGTTTGCAGGATAAATGGAACGGCGCATTGAAGACATTACCGAGAAGTGTATTTTAAGATAAAATTTATTGCAATAGAGTTTACAGAAGTGATACTTCGTTGTAAACTGTAGAACGCTAGCAATTTTAACAAAATATTCAGATAATATTCGTAAATAACCTTATAAACATTTTTGAGTTACTTATTACTAAAAAACAACAGATGATTCATTATCGGAATTTAAAACGACACAGCATTGCTGAAATAACAATTTATCTTCGCAATCCAAGCCCACCGAAACGAACCAAACGGCCTCCCCGGAACCTCAGAGGCTTTTGGTGCAGAGCTAGAAATTTCGGTGGCCGTTTCAGGTCATAGCAGGCCGCAGAAGCGTACAGAATAACCATTTTCGCTACCGAACCGAAGTTGACGTCACCACCGAGAAAAACACACCGAAGCGAACGGTACGAAAGATACAGAATAGGGCCCCTGGCGAGGCCCTTGCCACCGAGTGACGTCACGTGCCGGCCACGTGCGCAGTTTCCCAACGCGCATCCGGCTGTGCGGACGAGACTTCCCCCACCACCTGTTAACCGACGCTCAACGCATATGACCTGCGCCTGACCACGTTATCTGTGGACAGCCTCATTGAAAATTCTATTTGCATACGAATAACCCATTATGTCATTCAAAGATAGGAAAAATGAAACTTTTATGTATATATTTTGTTGTATGTATAAATATTTGTGTTGGCATATGTCACCAAACCTGAGAAATAATGCAATTACTTAAATGAATACTGACGTATGAAACTTAAAATATTATATACGAATTTGAACTTGTAAAAATGCCGTTGTAAAGTTTAACTCTTGTAATGAAAAGCAACTATTATATGAAAATTCATGTAAAGGAAAAATGTCAAAACGTATGACAAACCAAAAATGTAAGAAGCACTAAGGAACTATAACCCCCCCCAAAAAAAAAAAAAAAAAAAAAAAAAAATGTATCCCCTTCACCCAAAAAGAAGTAAAAGAAAACCATTAATCTTTGCCTTCGACTCACACGTTTCACTTTCTCTCGAAGCCGAAGAGGTGGCAGTGAAACGACACAATATAAATCGTAGATAAATAAATAAATAATTTCATGAATCAGAGAAATTTAGATTAGGGCAAAGATCGTTTTTCTTTCTCTTCCATTAAATTGTCTGTGATCCACCTTCCCTTGTTTTACTGCAGGAGTGAAGGAACAGCGATTAACGTTTTTTTTTTTTTTTTTTTTTTTTTTTTTTTTTTTTTTTTTTTTTTTATCTTCGTATTGCCTTTCTGGAGATAAAAAGTATTCCATGCAGCTGTCACCTGGTCATACTCAATTCTGTGTAAGTATAGTGCCGCTCCTGTAAATTATGATTTTTAACTTAAAATACATCAATATAAAATTTTAAATGGGAGTCATCTTTCGTTTAACTACCCTGTTTCACTCGAGTGGCGTGAACCTGAAGTGTGAAGGAATTGGACGCCATTACGGCTAATAATTGTCAGTGCAGTAATTGTTAAATCGGTTTCATTGCTTTTTTTTTTCTATTCCAATATTTCCTACATCATAGATAGGGATGATTACAGGACCTGCAGTCGAATTTGTATAGCTATTTATTAAAACAGAGTCCGAATATTTTTCTTTTTATGTTACATTCTTGAGAACGGCATACGCGGAGCCCACAACTGTAATTTAGCACGCGGCCCACTGCACAATAACATATTTTAATACGTCCAATTCCCGATCACGACGGTGTGTACCTTTAATTATGCAATATTTGATTACAGAACCCTGACGTACCATGATTGCACATCGAGATGGTACTTACTGAAGGTAACATCGTCTTCTTTTTATAAAGTAGAAGCCACCCATCTTTACCCTTAGATTAGTTCAAATTTTTGTTGTTGTTGTTGTTTTAATTTAATTTTTATTCCCTTTTTATCATAATCCGCCTTTCCATTTATTCCCAGTTCAGCACATAATATTTCAGCTAACGACTTCCACCAAACACCATACAGGCGCTACATTATAACTCTATGAACAACAGTGCCTTGAGAATTTGAACACCGACCTCTTCCTTCTGGGATTCCATTTTCAAGGAAGCTATAGAAATTAAATTGGCAGAAAATAACTAGAGACAATAGTTTTAATTTTGATAAGGAATGGAACCCGGCTGTAAGTGTAATGGATTTGCAGATCAGTCGTCACATTGTTGCTTCCGCCGAACGTACATCAATAGGCGAATCGAATAGCTGATTGCTTCCACCCCGGGGGCGCGCGTATGTAAGCGTACATACCTCATTGCCACCGAACAACATCTGTGACCCGCTTGCGCAGTGCCGACGTGCTTGTACATATAAGGCCGTGCGTGGCTTCTTGTCGGAAGTACCTTGGTTGGAAGTCTTGCGATTCACCCTGGAGATTACCGGACGTTACTCGGCCAAAATAGTGGAAGAAACTGAATTAGCGCGGTTGCATGCTCGAAATAGATTGTATCAAGAGGTTCTTCGTAACAGGGGTGTCGTGTTGTAAAATAAATTTTGCTTTGGAGAGACATGGAACGTCGTTCCAACAGCAGGCTTTTATGGACTTTATAACTACCTTTCAGGAACAACTTCTCAGTGTTGCGGACGTAGACGTAGCTGCCCTGCCACCACAACAAAATTCACAGTCAGGCACAGCCCCAGGAGGCTCTATGTTTAGAAATTGCTTCATCCTAATGCCTCACCTACTGCCCGTTGTGTTGCCTTTTTGGTGTCTTAATCATTTCTTATACACAGATATGCAACTAACTGAATAAAGGTAAGTCCAGTTAAATAATGAATATGATATGGAATGGTTTTGATATCCCATGACACTAAGAAAATTTTTATATAAAGCACCCTATTACACATGTTTCCATTTTTACTTCATCGGGTTTTGAATACATCACCAGGTTACGTCTGGTACAAATTTAAGGTAAAATATTTACATACAATACATACAGGTTAAAGGTAAAATACTGATAATATATATAATTTAAGTCATTTGGAATAAAAAAATCGCACTGACGTGTTTTACGGCCCACTTTAGATTTGTAGTTTTATAAGTTTTTGGAAACATTTTGGACAAAAATAATAATCTAAATAATAAAAAATTCATTAATAAGAGCGTCTGAAACCCTTTTAGGAAAAAAAATTTAGGTAGTGGTGTGTTTAGAACCACTGACCTTCAGCGTCACAGTCTAAATCATTGCCTACTACGCTACGGATACTATTGATGGCCATTCTTAACTGATGCTAATATGGCATTTGTAGACACTAGATTATCATTTATCGTACGGAGAACGACGTGGTTTTGTTAATTTGTCAGTGCGCCATTGCTTTGAAATGACAACGTTTAAGTTACAATAAGAAAATCATCAAATACGCAATGCAAGATGGCGTATGCCAGAGAGAGTTCTGTGCGAGAAATGTCACGTGACATCTGCGAACGGCTGGTTTTCGTTAATTCAATGGAGGGTGTCAAAACTCCGTTATTTTTGCAAATATCTCCCAAACGATACGAGGTATGAAAACAACATAAGAGAGCAAAATTGTAGAGAATTTTCTCCTCTACAAATTAGGTTATTCAATTATCGTGTCAGATGAACGGTTCGTTTGCTATTACAATTATATTACAAACGGCTTTTTTGGTATTACTACCGTATTTTTCGTCCTGAAAGTTTTAAAAAGGGAGGTTCTGGTCTCTGACGGCCTAAGTTATGTCTGTAAAATTTGGTGCTGATCGGTTGAACGGTTCGTCATAAAAACAGGGAACACGTTACGGACAGACAGACGGACGGACAGACAGACAGACTTCCGAAAATCGCCGTTATTTTTGCAAATATCTCTAAAACGATACGAGATATGAAAAAACATAAGAGAGCAAAGTTGTAAGGCAACCATGTAGTTAGCATCTGTGCACTGCTCAGGGACGCATGTCCAGTCCTTTCAGCCAATTGACAGTTTCTCCCTTAAGCGAATGAACGGTTTTGGAAGGTGCCTTTTAATTTCCTTAAAGGACATTCAGTGGCGATGTGCTGTAGTGTCTGTTTGTAGTGTCCACTGTCGCAGAAAGGTATATAAATCACGCCCCATTTATGCCTCCAGTAGTGGCAGTTTCCATGCCCTGTTCGGAACCGGTTGAGTGATGTCCTTAGTATCTGGAATCCGTCCGCGCGTTGTGTCGTATCTTTGATTAGATTAGTTAGCTCTGGGTTGGAAGTAGACAATTCTCGGCGCCAAGCATCATCAATGTTAAAATTGATGGTTTACGTGACCTTAACAGATATTGTGAGATGATGTCTTGATGGGTAGGGAGTTGACGGTTGGCTAGGCAATTCTGTCACTCTTTTTTCAGTGTTAGCTGTCTTTGTAAGTGTGGACGCTGAATGTTGGACAGAACAGGGAGTCGCTGGGTTGGTGTTGACTTGATGATTCCCGATAGTAGCCTGATAATGTTATTCAGTAGAGTATCTTCAGTGCTTGTATGAGTGTTAATTACCACATAGGACTGAATAGACATGAGCAAGGGCTGATATCCTTAGGGTTATCGCATTCGGCCCTAGCCATTTCCCGTCAGTTTTTGGAGTACGATTTTTCTTGATTTGATCTCGCAGGCTGTCTTCTCCAGGTGTGCTCTGAAGGTGAAACTGCGGCCAAGCGTTACTCCCAGATAATTTGATTGACGGTTGTATCTCAACATTTGGTTTATGAAAGTGATTCTGGCTCCATAGTGTGCCTGTTTATTGTTTAGGTGGAAGCAGGTTGGGTTTAAGTCGCCATACTTGGAAATATTGATCCATCTTTTTCAGGCCGTTTTCTAGAGTAATTTGTGATGTGTCGAAGACGACAGATGAGCTAATTAAATATATGGTGTCGGCGTAAATGAACTTTTTACAATAGGAGTTTGGTAGGTCAGATATGTATATATTGAAGAACAGAGGCGATAGAACTGATCCCTAGGGAAGGCCATCATTGACTTGATAGCTGCGGCTTTTCTTGCCATTAAGGTGTAATTCGATGTGTCTGTTTTCCAGCATGTTGTTAAGTAGTATGGCCAGTATGATGCGTAGGAATTTGAGCAGCATTCCTTGTCTCCATATTGTCATATGCAGACGATAGATCAAGAAATACAGCTGTGGTTTTCTATTTTTATTTAAAGCCCCTTTCGATAGATGTGGCTACTGCTAGAACGTGGTTGCTGCAACTCCTTCTAGGTCTAAAGCCAACCTGTTCAACTGGTACCTTCTCCTCGACGGTGGGCTTTATTCTGTTAAGAACGATTGTCTCGAGCTAAGCTAGTACTTTTTGCTGTGATGCAAGTATAGCTATCACACCTGACAAACAGGAATTAACTGATGAAATTGTAAATAATATCTTCCAGAAAGTTATTAAGTGGTTCTCTACAAATGGACTCTCACTAAACTTTGATAAATCCCAGTATATACAGTTTCATACAGTAAATGGCAGGACACCATTCATAAATTTAGACTTTGAACATAAATCTGTAGCTAAGGTAGAATATTCAAAATTTTTAGATGTTTGCATTGACGAGGGACTGAATTGGAAGAAACATATTGAAGATCTCCTGAAACGTTTGAGTTCAGCTACTTATGCTATCAGAGTCATTGCAAAATTTGGTGATATACATCTCAGTAAATTAGCTTACTACGCCTAGTGTCATTCACTGCTTTCATATGGGATCATATTCTGGGGCAATTCAACATTGAGTAAAAAAGTATTCATTGCACAAAAGCATGTAATCAGAATAAATGCTGGAGCCATCCCAAGAGCATCCTGCAGACATTTATTTAGGTATGTAAGGATACTCACTGTAGCTTCACAAAATATATATATATATATATATATATATATATATATATATATATATATATATATATATATTCACTGATGAAATTGTTATTAATAGCTACAGCAATAGGAGAAAGGATGATATTCACTAAAGGTTAAATCTAACTCTGGCTCAGAAAGGGGTAAATTATGCATGCAGCCATAAAAGTCTTTGGTCACTTACCAAGTAGCATCAAAAGTCTGACAGATAGCCACCTAGTATTTAAAAAGAAATTAAAGGCATTTCTGAATGGCAACTCCTTCTACAATGTGGATGAATTTTTCGACAAAACTAAAAAAGATTATGAGAAAAAAAATCCTTAAAATATTGATTGTCAAGTATAGACAACATTTACTAAACTGACACGTTCCACATCATTACGAAATGTCGTATATATGATCTATGGAACAAGTATTAATCTAATCTAATTTTGTAGCAGGCGCTCAGGACAGCGATGGGCCTGTAGTCTACAGGTTGCTTTCCTGTTTTTCCCGGTTTTAGGACGGCTATGATTTTGGCTCACTTAAAGAAAGCTGGCAGGGTTCCAGTCTGTAATATGTTGTTGAAGAATTGAGTCGACCAGCGTGGAGCATTGGGGCCACAACGTTTCAAAAATTCTGGCTATATGCCGTAAATGCCCGCGACTTTCCCTGTTTTTGCGCCCTTAATGACCGAAACAGGATTTCTCATCTTTCTGGAAATACAGCAAAATGAATACATGCTTCCATAAATTTGTGAAACGAAGAATGCACATGATAACAATCAGTCAAACCTTAGGCTTATTTATTTCATGAGCTCGAAACTGAAAGTAAAACTGTGCTGATGATATCGCCCTTAGGAAGACAATGGACATCACTATTTTCTAATTATCTCTAACTTACAATAAAATGGGTTATCAGAGAAATAAAGAAACGACACTTGCCAAAACGTTATTCTCTTAACAAACTTTCACTCATCGAACCTCGGACCCACCAACACTCATTAAGAATGATTTTCATATCAAATGGCATTATTACAATCTACGAAAGACAAACCAGTTGCATATTTCAGTCATTCTCTTAAAGAAAGTTTACAAAAGATGCTATTTGAATTCACAATCACCATTCTGTACTTTACAAACCTGTGCATTTGCATTTTCAGTTCATTTACAGCTGTCATGATCCTCCCATTCATACCTTGATTTGTAAAATTGATGTTATTACAATTAAAACCCATTCATTCAATAATTGTAAAATTATGAAATCTGTTTCAATAGTCACATTCTCAATGGCAAAAGTAAATCAGTTCATTTCTAAGTGAACATTATATGGACTATAAGGAAGTCTGCTGTTCTATTCATAAATAAAAGTAAATGATTGATCCGTGAGGAAGAAACATTTTTCTTAATGTGCATTACTGTAGAAAACGTCGTAGAGATGTACAAGCAAGGTATTGCTCAAATATTATAAAAATTTATGAAACTGAACTTACGGGCTCACTATAATCGTAGCATACAATTTTACCAAACTCTATACAGGACATTTTTTCATTCTAAGTTTATCAATGTGCTACTATCTGTGGACAACTGCACATCTCCATATCTTGAGAACAAAGACAACCTTATTTATGAAAGTATTAATTAATGCTGTTGTGTGTGGAATGTTTTACTGTGTAAAATGTACATCACACGCCATTGTAACTCTGCTGTAACAAACGTGACGTTGGACTGGTGCAACATTTAATGCAGTACTTCCTGATTATACTGTTACTGTGTCAATTATATGAGTAACAGAATTATATAATTATATATTTCCAACGCACAGTATATGTAACGCCTTCAGTTCCACATGTACCCCTTACTCGTCTTCATATACCTGGTGTATTTTATTAAAAGATACTAGCTTATATGCCCGTGTTTCGCAACGGTTTTTAAAGAGGGATCTATGTATATCATGGTTTTTAGGATTCCGGACCTATGTCAGAAAAAATAGAATCCTTGTTGGATTGCTGTGTAAATACAGTCAGTTCTCCTAGCCAAGAGTCAAATTTAAGTAAAAGTCATTGTCGAAAACAATGAATGTTCATAATGCTTTTCAAACCAAAAGTGTAATTAATTTAAGTCCATACTCCGGAACGATGTAAATTCAATGTTAGGTTGTGTTCATAAAGTTAAGACTGCGATGTGTAATTTGGGGTAAACAACTGAAAACACTTCTATCGTTGAGATGAGAAATAGTAATAATAAAACAGCGCCATATATTAGTTCTATGGTGGAGTATTAAACTGTTTATCTTTCACAGTAAGTGTATTTTGAAGTATTAGTATGTTGCAGTGTAGCACTGGGGACAATGTAGTTATTCTGTATGCAGTGCTCACTGTTATAGAAAATTCGACGAATGCTGAAAGTCTCGTAATTCAATCAACAGAGAATGTCATGTCTGTTTAAATAAGACGTCTGGCTAATCGTAGAAGAAATGGCGTCAGTTGTTCGTCTATATATAACTTTCCAATAAATATAGTATTTGCAGTGAACTGTCTTGACTGTGTCAGCAACATCGACCACTCTATCAGCTAAAAATGTCCCCACATCCTGCAGTGATTACTTCGTAAAACACGAAGCTGAAATCGACCTTGTGTAATAGAACTATAAATGCAGAAGTAGGATTATAGCTCTAAGTACAATTGTCTCTGCAAAAGAAGACAACTTTATCTTAATGTAGTCTGCACCAAAAGTAAGTAGTTACAAATTGTAATCAAAATATTGTACCGAACAATTATGACAGCAGAGAGTTTGTCGCTCGAGTGTGTATATTATCTCTAGTGGCAGGCACAGAGCAGATATATCTGTAGAGTGAGCATTCAGATATGCAGAACAGATTTTGTGTCCTCAACATTAAGGTGGAAATGTCACATGATATAGGGAATAATCTACTAACCGCTGACTTAATCTTGGTTCTTTTTTGTTCGTTTAAGACGGATGACTATGTGTAAATGGTCCTTTCAGCAACGCTTCCTCAACTTTCTTGTTCCTTCTGTGACACATTTACTTAAGATATTATTTCAAGTTATGTGGTTGCTCTGCGAAAAGGAGGTGGGGCTTCTTTGCAGCCAATGCGGTACAAACTAATCGTAAGAGCAAATAAATATGTGGAAAGAGTGGATTTGTCTCAATATCACGTGCTAATTGCAGCTTAATGTTGAGAAGATGCTCACTCCGTAGATATTTCTACTCTATATACAATCTAGTGGTTATACCCTGTCGTAAGATGCACTTATTTTCCTTCCATGACATTGCAAGCCACGTGGGATACAGCTAGGAAGAAAAAAATGTTTTGGGTGCGTGAAAGTTTACTTGGCGTGGCAGGGGTTTAGTTTGCTACCCTTGACAACGAACTATTTTCTATAGAAGGAGGATTAATTTACTGATCAGGAAAATATAAATTATTTATTTCAACGTGAACATAAACAATTATTCTCCTCATTCTACGTAACCGAATTTTGAAAAAGCATTCAGCAGCCGTTCCCAAAATCGCCGTCGTAAGTAAAATTGTACCCCTTCTTGTAGAGTATTACACCATAGTAATGAGAATGAAAACGCCATAATTAGTTACTTGGTATACTACGTAACTAACGTCGCCACACTTTGTCCTTTCCTGTACTATTGCGTTTTCGAGGCATTCCTAACAGAACGCACTCAAAATGTAATGAAGATTCACCGAAATCTGAAATGGAACTACATAAGTTCTATTTTCATTGCAAAGAATTCTTATGTAAATGAGAGCGTCGTTAGACGCGAAGGAATGTCGTTATGTTTTAAATTCAGATGTTTCCTGTCAAAAGAAGCAAAGAAATGTCGTTAAGCTGTGAATATACAAAGTGTAATCAGAAACTCGATGTTCAATGTTAGTTTGTATTTACAGAGATACGATTGCGGCTATTAATTCAAAATACTTCTGTTACGCGCAAAAAGATAATGTATTGTTTCTTTGCAGCACTTCAAAACCAACAGCACCTTTAGTGGTTCGTTGCTATACTATAACATAATCATCAAAAGAAATAAAAAATAAAAAATGCAGCAGCGACAACTATTACTTCTTTGGTGCACTACGTAACTAACAGGGCCTCTATTTGCTCTGTACTGTACTACACTGTTTTCTAGGCATTCCTAAACAGAACGGACTCAAGATGTAATAAGTATGCACCGAAATCAGGAAGGAAACTACATTAATTCGTGTTTCCTTCAAAGAATTCTTAGTAAATGAAAACATCGATAGACGCACAGGAACGTCGTTAAGTTTTAAATTCAAATCATACCCGCGGAAAGAAGCACTTTTTTTCTGTCCATGGCATTGCAAGGAACGCGGGATACAGCTAGTAAGAAAATTATTTTTTGTGTCGTATTTGGGTTAAATTTTAGTAGCAGTAGCAACGGTTTAGCATGTTAACGTCGACAACGAAATATTAATTTACTGATCGGAACAAAATTAATTATTTATTTCATTATCAACACAAAGAATTATTCCCTTTATTGTACGTGACAGATTAAAAAAAAAAAAAAAAAAAAAAAAGAATTCAACGTCCAGTGGCAACATCAATACACTACATCGCTGCATTGAGGAAAATCGTGGCCCCTGTTTCAGTGTATTACACCTTAGTTATGTGAATAAAAAACGCAGTTATTTGGTACACTATGTAACAGCGCCTCTATCGGATCTTTGCTATACTACGCTGTAATTCAAGCATAGCATACACCAGAAACTACAAACTACGATATCTTTTCTTTCCCTGATACGATTTTGATGAAATAAAGCTTATATGTTGCCCGAAGGTACTCTCAGTTGACCTATGAAACCCCCATGACGGTTCGTATAGTAATATTACAGATTTGCTGTATTACACCATACTTTTAAGCATACTATACACATAAAACTTAAAATTACGATATCTTTCCTTCCTCTGATCTGATTTTGATGTAATGAAGCCTTTGTTACTCCCCAAACTATTCTCAATTTACCTGTGGATACCCATGAAACTTCGTGTATTACTTTTGGAGATTACCCTCAACAAATAGACAAACACGATGGCTTTTAAACAAATGATTAAATTATTATATCTTTATTTTCTCTGATCCGATTTTAATTATTGAAGTCGTAGTGTATTCGCACGATATGCTCAAGTTACGTGTGAAAACCCCATGAAAATTTGTCGGGTAGTTTTGGAGATAAACGTATTCAAAGAGAAAGAAAGACATGACGGTCGTAGATAAAAATTTTTAAATTACAATATTCTTTTCTTTTCCGTGATGCGATTTTTATGAAAAGAAGTCTATATGTTGTCCAGAGCTACGCTCAAGTAAGCTGTAAGAACCCCATGCAAATTAGTAAAGTAGCTTTGGAGATAAGAGGTTTTTCGTAGTGGAACAAACAGGCACAACAGTTACTGAAAACACTTAAAATTACTTTTATCAATAACGAAAGGAGCAGCATTAGCCGTAAAATCTTTTGCTTTATTCAGGCAAATCGATTTCTGTTTTCCAAGAAATGTCAGCAACTTCGAAACAGCATTTTTGTGAAATGTACAATGACATTTACGTCTAACATATTCGTTGACAACATAGCTACATACAGGTGATATCTGTTGTCATACGAAGTCAAATTTGAGTACAAACAAATATTCCAACACCAACAACAGCACTGGAAAAAAATATAGCTAAAACAGTTCACGAGATAACAATTTTTATCGCATTTTGGAAAAGAAAAGGGCTGTGGCGATCGGAGACAGGAAAAGAAAATCTCGCCCCTCAACCTAGAATGGCTCACACTTTACCAGACAGAAGCCACCTATAAAATAAATTGACATCGTTTGTTTCTCCGACGTTACTGCGGAAGTCCATTCTTCAGCTGATATATCGTCCCATGAGAGCCAAAATAACTATGACGTCTATAGTCTTATGACACACGGGGTTGGAGCCCGTTATCCGCAGTTTCACGAAAGCATACTACTGCTATTGAAAATTTAATACCACGAATAAAATGGTTTCTGACGGAAGCGATGCAGTTTTTAGAAATGTTAACGCTTTTTGCTGTTAGTATATGGCATCGACGTGGTAAATCTCATCACGAACTATAAATTAAGTGTAGAAGGTGTTCAGATATTCCTGATACAAAATTCAGACTTGTAAAGGTGAGGACAAATGTTTGTAAATCTAACGGTCTTAACTGGTGCGGTTATCGATCCCTAGTCCTTCAAATTACTGAAGCTAACTTACGGTAAGGACAACACGCACGCACGCACACACACACACACACACACACACGTATATATATATATATATATATATATATATATATATATATATATATATATATATACGAGCGAGATTTCGAACCTACGACGGCGAGCAACGGCGCAATCCGTAGCAAGGCGCCTTATAGCACTCAGCCACTCCACCGCGGCCAGAGGCAAGTGAGGACAGACTATTTTCTTTTCTTAAGGAACCCAAGTCCCGCAATATCATCCAGTGTCGTTAGGTGCAAGTCTTTAACTTTGATATTGTGAAACAAATCTCTTCTATTGTCTGCTCCCTGCATTCCATATACTGTGAGGAGGTACTACGGACGAAGAAAAGAAGGGAAAAAAATCTAGTGAACATGGACTCTAAAATGCATACAATAAGCGGTATGAATATTTGAGCAGTAGAAGACACGTCTTCACAGTATGGTAGTTCGTAAGGTTTGTGGAATGGTGCAGATGGAGTTGGCACCACTGAAAACAGTTCCGGAAACAAGGAAACTGAGGACAGGAAGGGAAAATGGTAAACTCAACAAATCTCATGCACACAGATTTATTAACAGTAAATCGAACTCCTTGAAAGGACTTCTTTAAAGAAACCACATCAACAATTTAAACCAATGGTAAACGTACAGTAATTAAGTACAACTGGTGTTTCCACCCTTTTAAAAATAACAAAATTTTCTACAACCACTGAATCACTTAAAATCACGATTGATTATCACAGAAAACATACAAATGAAGTTGCCTTCCTAAAACTGGAAATTTAAAATTTCGACCACCAAGGACAATGAACGTTGGCGGACAGGGAGATGCCCTTACGCTGAAAAAGTGAAGTCTTTCTCCGCCATATTGCCGAATCTTGCAGAAATGTTCTTATTGTACAGCTGATGTATTATGACACTTAAAACAGGAATAATACGTCTGTCGGTTTCACGATAGTCTACAACCTGTTCAAAGAGTGAAAACTAGCGTTAAAATCAATTTTTCAAATACCTCATGATGAGCATTTAATCAAGACATTATATTGTTTGAAAGTACGTACTATGTATTGACTGTAAATTCAGTGCATTAACGGTAAGAGGGCCAATGTAATCCTTGGTTTCAACGGAGAAATAGCATTCCACATCATACCAAAATGCCGGACTGGCTTCAACTGACGTATGTGCTCGGCATAGGTAACGTCCCCCCCCCCCCCTTCATTTTAACCTCCTTGGTTTTGACAGCTGGCCAAAGATGCTGTATGGTTGTTGTTGCTATGGCATGTTCCATTCAAAGAGGTTAAAAGATTCTGTTACTATTTAAAAATGTATAACAGATCTTTGAAATCAATTGTGGTCTGAGAGTGGGTGTATTCATCTATTATCTTTGGACAGGAAATATCAAGTTAACTATAAAATTATAATGTTAGAAATCAGATTGTTAATTTAAAATTACATCAGGGTGTAGTGTTGTATATATACACAACACTACACCCTGATGTAATTTTAAATTAACAATATATAATGGTGGATACTGATATTGTTGATGGTTATAGAAGCAAATTGGATACCTCTGTTTTTCGATAATTTACCTAAATATGTTATTGGTGTATATGTATATTTAGTTTTTACTGGTGTGCAACTAGGTTATTTTACATCCTTGTGGATTTTCGGTTGTGTAGGTGTAGTTTTCCTTGCATATATAAGCAGCACAATGTCTGGGTTGAAACAATTTTCTTTTGATATATATCGTAGTGCATCAATTTCCTTTTTTACAGCAGCTTGGTTTAATGGTAAATTTTGTAATCTGTTAATCATGGTATAAGATTATAAGATTATGCATGTTTGTGTGCTCTTAGGTGGCATGAATTAACATGTATTATAGTGCAGATGTTTTATTTCTATAATTTATTGTTGTAATTGATTCTGCGGTCTAGGAAATTAATTGATTTGTTGGCTTTTGTATCTATTGTGAACCGCAATTTAGAGTGTGTTATGGCACAGAGAGTCGTAACCAACTAAAAGAACAGGGCACGAGAGATAGATAGATAGACCAAGGAGAACGTACTTAGATTCGGTGAAGAATGGTTTTTAAGTAAACTACGTAACATCGGACGATGCATCAATGTTAGGGGATCATGGAGGAACTTTATTAGAGGTACTATGCTCCAGACTGAACGCTGGAAGACATAATGAGTCTTTGATGCTGATGATGATGTATTTAATTATATAATTTTTTTACCGTGAGACTAATATTTGTTACGCTTATTCAAAGTTTATTATCTTTTATACATATGTACTTGCATCTGTTTTTTCTCCATTACTGATCAGGATAGAGTGCGAATTATTCGCACGGGTCAACTAGTAATGTTGAAATTTCATTATGATGAACATCAGGTGAAGAAGTGAAAAAGTTTAAAATCAGCAGAGGAAGATCCACGTAACTGTTATGGGGCATCAACTCTTGTAAATTAGAATACAAGGTCCTCAGATTCATATCATTTCTAAGTCTATATTTCTATAAGGATTTTCGTGTAGTTGAAAGTAGATCACTCAAGGCCAGGTTTAAGCTAGTTACTTTACTCACGGTGGCATATTTAATAATAATAGTAAAGATTTACGTACAGCATGGCTGTCTCTGGTAACTTCTTTCAAAAAGATGTAGAAGTAAATACAACCCAGTCACGAAGAAAAAGTACAAAAATGATTATAATAGGATGTGTAACATGGATTGGATTAGTGCCTTAAAGAAATTAAAAATGAAGTGGCTGGTCGCTATAGGCTGCTGACATACTAGCACTCAGGAGCGACATCAGCTAGTATTTTACCAACATGTATTTTTGTAAAGAAACTTAATATTATTTTGTATGACATTAGCATAAGTAGCTCTTAATATGAATAAATAATCCCTGAGACGGATTTACGTCTCAAATATGTCAAAGACATTATTGATGGATGTGAAGCATTGAATTAAAATTTGTGGTGCGGCCGGGAATCGAACCTGGACCTCCATGCTTACTAGGCAGACGTCTTAACATCTTTGGAACAAAGAAGCTGAATTAAAGTTTGTGTTGTGGAGGGAAATCGTACATAGACTATTCCAAGGCGCCTTAATCGTTAGTGGTGTGGTAGTCTAACGGTTAAGACGTCTGCCTACTAAGGAGGGAGGTCCAGATTCGATTCCCGGCCGCACCACAAATTTTAATTCAATGCTTCACATCCATCAATAAGTAGCTCTGTTAACGTCTCATGTCATAATGTAATTCTTCTGACAAAGACACCAATAGAAGGTTTTGAAACCTAAATCCATTATAATTACTTTAAATCAACTTGTTGATATCGTCATAGCGTCGATGGTGACCAAAGTTCATAAACCAATCAAGAAGGCTAGGAGCGTGTTTTTGTTGGGAAGAGCCGATAAGCAAATGTTACGTTTGCACTTAGAAAATGAATGGGCATCGTTTAATTCGGGACTATGGATGTAGAGGAATTGTGCACTAAATTTAAGTGCATTGTTAATAAAGGGTTAGAGAAATATGTGCCAGTAAAGACGATTAAGGATAATGTTAGAAAGCTGCTGAGAAAGCAAAGGCTGTTGCACTCTCGATTCAAAAAAGAACACGCAAATGATGACAGGGAAAAGTTAGTAGAGATTCGTGCGTCCATAAAAAGATCGATGCGCGAAGCATACAATAATTATCACAGCCATACCTTAGCAAAAGATTTTTCCGAGATCCCGAAAAAATTCTGGTCCTATGTAAAATCGATAAGCGGGTCAAAACCCACTGTCCAGTCACTCGTTGATCATTCCGGGGCAGTAATAGAAGAAAGCAAACGGAAAGCTGAAGTTCTAAATTTAACCCTTAAGAAATCTTTCACGCAGGAGTACCGCACAAATGTATCATCATTTGATCAACGTACTAATTCCGAAATGAGGGACATAGCAATAGGTATTTCCGGTGTAGAGAAGCAGCTGAGAGAGCTAAATACGAAAAAGTCTGCTGGTCAGGATGGAATACCAGTTCGGTTTTACAGAGACTATTCTTCGGCATTGGCCCGCTACTTAGCTTGCATTTATAGCGAATCTTTAATTCAGCGCAAAGTTCCTAGTGATTGGAAAAAAGCGCAGGTGACTCACGTGTATAAGAAAGGAAATAGAACTGACCCATACAATTACAGGCCAATATCGTTGACATCAGTTTCATGTAGACTTTTGGAGCATATTCTCAGTTCGAATATAGTAAATTTCCTTGAAACAGAAAAGCTTCTTTCCATGAATCAGCACGGGTTTAGGAAACATCGTTCATGTGAAACTCAGCTTGCCCTTTTCACACATGACATCTTGCGAGCCATGGACGAAGGGCAACAGGCGGATTGTGTTTTTCTCGACTTCAAAAAGGCGTTCGACGTGGTGCCACTCTGCAGACTGCTAATGAAGATACGAGTTTATGGAATAGGTTCACAGATTTGTGGCTGGCTGGAAGACTTCCTAAGTAATAGAACGCAGTACGTTGTTCTCGACGGCGAGTGTTCATCAGAGACGAGTGTATCGTCAGGCGTGCCCCAGGGGAGTGTGATGGGACCGCTATTATTTTCTATCTATATAATTGATCTGATGGACAGAGTAAGTTGTAATATGCGGCTGTTTGCTGATGATGCTGTGGTGTATGGGAGGGTGTCGTCTGTAACTGACTGTAATAGCATACAGGATGACTTACACAAAATTTCTAGTTGGTGCGAAGATTGGAAGCTAGCTCTCAATGTAGACAAATGTAAGGTGATGCGCATGAGTAGAAAAAACAATCCCATAATGTTCGAATACAGCATTAGTAGTGAGCTTCTTGATGCTATCGCGTCGTTGAAATATCTTGGCGTAACATTGCAGAGCGGTATGAAATGGAACGAGCATGTGAAGACAGTTGTGAGTAAGGCGGACAGCCGACTTCGGTTTATTGGGAGAATTTTGGGAAGATGTACTTCACCTGTAAAGGAGACCGCGTATAAAACGCTTGTACGACCATGTCTTGAGTATTGCTCAAGTGTTTGGGACCCGCAGCAGATCAGATTAAAGGAAGACATAGAGGCGGTTCAGAGACAAGCAGCTAGATTTGTTAGCGGCAGGTTCGACCAATCCGCGAGTGTCACGGAAATGCTCCGGCAACTCAATTGGGGATCGCTGGAAGAAAGACGACGTTCTTTTCGTGAATTTCTGTTAAGTAAATTTAGAGGGCCGGAATTTGAAGCTGAGTGTAGTACGATCTTGCTGCCGCCTACTTACATTTCGCGTAAAGATCACAAAGACAAGATAAGAGAAATTAGGGCTCGTACGGATGCATATAGGCATTCTTTTTTTCCTCGTTCAATTTGGGAGTGGAATAGGAAAGGAAATGCCTAGTAGTGGTACAGTGTGCCCTCCGCCACGCACCTTACGGTGAATTGCGGAGTATGTATGTAGATGTAGATCGGCATATTCCATTATACAGTAAATTAAAAAATTTGCAGCCATTCTCACCTGAGCGCTGTATCCTCCAAACCTTTATGCTCCGTAGCGAACACCACGTTCCCGACTAGATTTTTGACTCAATATTGACTTTGCCGCCGAAACTGCATAAATTAAATATCTCTGCGTATCGTCCAATTTGATTCTTTGTTAATAATTGTAGCGTTCAAATTTTTAATGATTGTTGTTAATTCAAGATATTGTAGATTGAAATAAGTTGTCGTGTTTCTTCAGCTGTTTATAATTCGTATGTTACATAAAAAGCGTTCAAAAGTGTCAGGAAAACGATAGACAAATTTGTGCGAATGTGGAACGGCCTCAGTAAAAGCATCATGGTGGTCCGAAAGTGGCCCTGCTAGAGGCTGACACTGTGTTGTGTAGGATACCGATTAGAAAGCCTCGTTGGCCAGTCCATGAGATGGGTATATCCACTTTCAAGAAATTCATCCCTGAGAGGAGCTACACGTGGTCGGGTGCTATCATTCCTCCGACCACCAACGAAGCTGTGAATGAATCCACTCAGCTTGATAGATCCTTGAATCATAACATAGATTTAAAATATCCACTACCGGTCCATAGTGTCCAACGGGCACAATATTTCGGCGATCATACATGTCGCCATCATCAGGGGAACTGACAGACTGAGCACCTGGAAACGCGCCGGCACGGAGATCCGCACGCTACGGCTGCTCGACGGGAACTGTGTTCTAGCCCGGTAGCGGGCCATTTAAATACCCCCGGCCCGCGGAGCGACCCCTCCGCGGTCCGCGCCCCGCGCCGCGGCCGCGCAGTGGAACCGATTGCGAAGGTGTCTGAGATGACGTCGGTGTGAGGGCTCTGTCCGCCATGGTCGTCACTTCGTTACGTTTGCTAGATTTACTCTTAATTAACACCAGAGGCACACAATATTGATGTATCCGAGCAAGTCGGCGGTCGCTGAACATTGTTTGTCGGAGAATCATGCGATGGAGTATGAACGCACTAGGATTCTGGTACAGACGTCGAGATACTGGGACTGCGTCGTTAGAGAGGCCATTGAAATTCGCACAAGTGACGACCTCATAAACCGTGACTGTGGCTATAATCTTAGCAAAGCTTGGGAAACGAGCGATTAGGTTAATTATGAGTAAATCTAGCAAACGTAACGAAGTGACGACCACGGCGGATAGAGCCCTCACACCGACGTCTTCTCAGACGCCGGCGCAATCGGTTCCACTGCGCCGCCGCGGCGCGGGGCGCGGACCGCGGAGGGGTCGCTCCGCGGGCCGAGGGTATTTAAATGACCCGCTACCGGGCTAGAACCCAGTTCCCTTCGAGCAGCAGTAGCGTGCGGATCTCCGTGCCGGCGCGTTTCCAGGAGCTCAGTCCGTCAGTTCACCTGATGATGGTGACACGTATGATCGCCGAAATATTGCGCCCGTTGGACACTATGGACCGGCAGTACACCCGCGGATATTTTGATTATAAAATACGCCGGGAGAAACTGAAGAATCACATAACATAGATTTGTTTCATCTGCACTATAAATTATTAGTTCTGATGATGATCCACCTGACCGAATCATGCTGTCGAACATGAAATATCTGAAGCTTACACGGAAAACAAATGAGACTTGTTATCTTCAGCTGGTACCTTTATTATAGTGAAGTGAATATTGTCAGTGGTACAGAGAAGCAACTAGATTAAATATTAAGACATTTTTTATACTTATATAATTTGTGATACGTACACTTATACGATTTATGATGCTACGTGTATATAGAAATTGCTTTTACTGTAAGGCATCTAACTGCTGGCTTGGTATTTCATATCAAGTGGCAATTAGGTCTTTAACCATACTTAAATGCTTATATGAACAAGCCAACGACTTCATAAATGCTTAGTGATGGGGAAATAATAATTTCGCAAAAGCTAGGCGAAGAAATGTGTATTTCTTCCGCTAGTACTTTGCAGGAGGGAGGAAATTTTATTTGTGTTGTATGCAGAAAAGATTTTATCGTTTCCAGGATAGATATTAGCTGTTTTCTTTAATAGAGTTTCTGTTTAATCCAAAGAATCACCCCACTTAATAACTTGTTTTTACTACATGTTACGCTTATTTTGTGTATAGTGATGAAGAAGAAATAGCCGGGCTGACATGATAAATGTGGAGGCCAGGGCTGCAATTAGGGCGTAGTTATAGCGTCATTGCCTCGGAAACAGCTCATAACAGGGCCTCACGTTCCTCTGCGCTGGAAGTCTTTACCGTCCCTTGTGGAACATCAACAGACTATTCTCGAGAACATCTTTGAAACTCAAATAGCCTTGATATTTTGTAGATTAGCCATACTTGGTCCATAGATGGGACTTTTCCGAGCCAGTGTGCCACCTTGTACAGCCTTTACGACAGAGTGATTACATAGGTATTATCTTCATAGTTTTGGATTCATACAGTACGCCAAATTACGACTCGATAAAAATTGTGGAAGTCAATAAATTAGTCGGCGATTGAACGACATGATACTAATTTTCTCCAGCAATCCAATATCACATGATACTTACCTAACCATAGGACCTTCTTCGCATGGGGCAGAGTATTTTTCCGGATCACAAATTGACTACTATTACAAATGCGCAATATGTAGAACGGTCGAACAGCTTCTTCGGAGCGGAGGTATACCACTAGACCTCCCTTAGCTCGAACGTTTCCCGCCTCTGGACAGCAACCTAAGAAGCGTAAAACCAGACCCCACAGATCGGAACTAACGTTAACAGTTTCTCTGGAGAGGATTGTTACAATTTCCAAATTTTGCCCGTGGACGAATACTGCCGCTCGACGTACGAGATAACCAAAGCCTTCTCGTTCTCAGTTGCTTGCTAGTCTCGAAAAATGCCGGTCGACGAACTACTCATGTGCGGAAGTTACCGCCTTTGTCGTAGATCTAGGTGCTGGATTATTGCTGCAGCCATGAACTTCACCTTCTGGAATCTTACATGTACACTATGGTGCGCCATTTTGTAGAAATGCAATGGTTTGTGTCCAGTTTAAATATGCTGTCGCTGTAGCACTCGTGTTGGCCCCTTCTCGGTTCAGTTGTTCATTCTCTTGGCTAAAACATAATTTAAATATTCTCTGTAAGCTCTCTCTCTCTCTCTCTCTCTCTCTTTCTCTCTCTCTCTCTCCCAATTAAGTGCTGGAAAAGAATCATAATTTATTTCAATAAGTGTTTTCATTTTTATCTTGTCCTTTAGCAGGACTTTCTCTGTGTTATGTTTCATAGCTAATTGTACCAAAGCATTATCAAGTACAACAGACTACTTTACTTTTCAATACGATAATTTCAGAATATAACGACCATTTATTTTAAATGAACTGACCAACGTCTGATCTGTAATCTTCCCCTGTTGCTATCACTGTTACCCAAAAATAACAAACAGAAACACTGCTAGAAGAGCGTAGTTAGTTGGGGAGAAGAAGTTAGACAGATTTATTAATTCTAACAACATCGTAGCTAGATGAAGGTTGTTTCAAATGTTTGTATAGCTTATGGGTCTTAACTACGGGGTCATCAGTCCATAAACTTACAAATTACTTACAAACTAGCTTAACACTAAGGACGGCACAAATATCCATGCCCGAGGGGGGATTCGAACCCCCGACTGAAGTGGCCGTGCAGACCGTGACTGGAGCGCCTCAGTCCCCTCGGCCACCGCGGCCAGCGATGAAAGTTGCAACACCGACATTTGCACAGGTACCTTTTACATGCTAGGCGGTACGTACAGGGATTGGAAAAATTAATATGATCACCTAACATAAACACAATATAAACTTACTTGTAGGGACAAGTTATTTTATAATTGGGGCATCCGCAACTGAGTAAATACAATTTCTTTTATGAATTTATCAATTGTTTTAAAAATTGATTGTATGGCTTTATATAGAAAAAGAAACTATTTTGAAATTGAGTTAAAATGTCCTCTTATAAAACAATAAATAAATTCTGGAGCCGCTTCATCTGTTTTTATTGAGATTCTGTTATATACAGGTCCACTATCGGTTTCGCGTCAATAGAGACGCATCTTCAGGTGTTACTGTGTTAAACAACAAAACAATAATTAAAATTACAGGACCAATAACTTAATAAACGCGATGCATGAATTGAACAAGGTATTAATTACAATTTTTTTCTCGTCATAATTCGCTACTAGTTGCTTTCATCCGTCAATTGGTTAAAAATTCAATAGGGCCAAATACATGGGACCAAGTCCAAAATCAGATCGTTGTCTGTCAGGATTAAAAACATGGACGTTAAAATGTGGGACATGTATTCGCGTGATTTTGACTACCGTATCGTCGATAAAACCTAAAGTTAAGAAAAAAGACACGTGACAATTTTGAGTCCATAGTCATAAAATAAATCATAGGGGAAGGGTAGTTGAGGGGGGGGGGGGTTGCACCAATGTCAGATGACAAAATAAAGTAATCGTTAGGATGTGGGGAGCATTAAAAACTTGTTAAAATGACTTACCCGTAGATCGCCAATGGAGTGACGGTGGCCATTGTGAAAAATAAAGCTTAAGGTCTTTAATTAGAAACATCAAGTTGTAGCAGACCTATGGAGGCGTAGATGAGTGCATTGCGAAGTGGCGAAGTAAACTGATCCCGGGCTGTGGTGTGGCGTGATGGTGGAAAACAAATTTGCGCATGCGCGCTGTAGTATGGTACCTGGACAGTCAGGCTGGGGCTCGTATTACAAAATTGAAACACATGAACTGGCGTGTAATTTAATTGTTAGGAACAAGTAGGTTGGGGTAATATTTCGGGCGGTAATAATCTTTGCAGAAAAATTCTCGAAACACCCTGAATTTCATTCGGTAAAATTTGTAAATATAAAATTGAAGACGCTCATTCTGGCATGGAGCTGAGTGAAGGGACATTCAATTTAGATTCAGATAATCAAAATTAGCCAGAATGGAACGGTATTTTAACTCGGTTTGGTTATTCAGTGTTTGAGCAGCTAACTGTTTTGAAGATCTTATGATCTGCACTTCTTCCAAAATATTTAGGATATTAGCTTTACTCTCTTTGTGTTGAATTGTTAGGTTGTTTTCTATACTGGATATTGTGTGTTTGGTTTCCCTTAAATGAACGGAGATGGCGGACTTTGAGTTGGTCAATTTCGTATGTTCTTTAAAACGGACGTCGAAGCCTCGTACTGTCTTGTAGGGATTTGCTACACCATGACAGTGAGAACAGCTGGAACTCTTCGAGGAAATGATAAATGTTGTGTATAATTTCCAACAGATTGTTGCCCTATCTTATACTAAAACATGCACCAGTTATTTCAAGGACGATGTAGACGTAAATTAGTCCTCACCATTTGGTCTAAAACACCTCATATCGGTTCAGTTACGTAAAGAAATGGCGACTTAGCTGTCCATGGAATATTTTTTTATAATTTTTTGATGCTGGAAACAGCACGCCTCAACCTGAGTACACATTACACATAAGTACGTCCGGTCACCGCCTTCTACTCCTTATCTTACGGCCACTGCCATGCTTATCTTCCGACAGGCGCCTCCGTTCAGCGAGATTCTGACTTAACTACAAAAGTTTTCCTTATTGCTACAATTTAGATGGGTATAAAATAACTGTATACACTACGTACTTTTTCCACAATAACATTTATTTTGGTTGTGGACTAGCTTTCGGCTTCTTAGGCCACCTTCAGACAACTTAATACTGCATTTATCCACCTCACACCAGCTGCTGTGTTTCGAGTAACAAGATTTTACAAAGGTAACTGACAGCCATAGGCTATGTAGCCTTTGTTTTATAAACATTGACGTCCAACAAATTAAAACAAACTGTAACAAAGACATAACTGTACATTAATTTTCAACAAATAGTTATGTACAGTTATTTCTTAGTTACACTTTGTTGTAAATGGTTGAACGTCTCTGTTTACAAAATACTTCAAGGCTACATAGTCTATGACTGACAGTTATCTTTGTAAAATCTTAGTACTCGAAACACAGCAGCTGGTATGATGTGGATATTCTGCAGTATTAAGTTGTCTGAAGGCGGCCTAAGAAACCGAAAGCTACTTCACAACAAAAATAAATATTATTGTACAACAAATACATAGTGTATATAGTAATTTAATATCTCTATGTTCGATCAAGAACCGACGTAACAGTCCTTCAACATTATTTAAATGAGTCCTTATGTTACATTTTTTCTGAGGCCCTGACAATAATTACCTCAAGTAATTTGGTTCTATTATTTTTCAAACACCCCTAAAAGTTAATTTATACTTTAAATAACGTAATTCATTTCTCTTTTCAATATAAAAATAAACTGGTACATAACTCCTATGATGAATGAGTAGTAACTCGAGCCTCCAACGTAGTGAATGAAAGTCACTATATAAAATAAGTTAGCTGTAAAACAACTGACTGTGAATTACTGATATGAATTACAGAAGTAAAAAGGAAATAGACTTGTCAGTACTTGCAAGAGTTCTACACTGCTCAGAAATATTCAGACTCCAAACGGCATCAGAATGTTTCCAAATCGTACTGCATGTGAAATATTTCAAGCACCTAGCTATTTCCAGCAGCCTCGTGTATCCTCCAAAATTGCTCCCAAGTCTTCTAGAACAAAATGTATGGAAAATATAGTCCACTGATCCAGCCTTTGTGATCTCTATGAGAAAACTGTCTCCCTTTCCAAACTTTAGCTCCACTTCACGTAAAAGCGCACCAACTGACGCACCTGTTCCTTCTGGTATTTCCTCTTGGATTGTCTGATAATTTTTGCTGTTGTCCTTCGTGTTTCATTGAATACCTGTAAATTTTCTGGGGAGTTGTTGCTGTTGTATTCCTGATATGCTAATTTCCTGGCGATGTATGCATTCTCACAATCAGTGTCCCACCACGCGTGCTTGTTCTTCTTCCGAGGAATGAGAGCTTGTGCTTTTTCTATGATTTTTCGGCGAAAGTTTTGCCAGTCATTTGTAGGTTCTTTTTCTCCAGCTTCCTTCACTCCAGAGTCAGCTATCATTTTTGTCAAGTTTCAGTAGGGAGGATTTATTACAAAAAATCCTCTTGGGTGTGAACTTGACTTTGACGCGTGTGAAGTAGTGGTCAGAGACAATGTTGGCTGCCATGAGTACCTGTATGTCATGGACCTCTTTCTGTACTGGGTACGAGATTGCCACATGGTCAATTTGGAACTCGCCTAACTGCTGGACTGGTGAACGCCAGGTTTTCTGTTTGTTGGGGTGTTTTCTGAGAGATGTCGACATGTTTGAGGTTGTACTGCTGGCAGAACTCTATGAGCCGAGTGCCATTTTTGTTGGTGAATTTATGTGCGGGATAATTTCCAACTGTTTACCTGTGTATTTTTTCTCTGCCAATCTGTGCATTGAAATCACCAAGAAGTCTGATGTCATCCTTGGGGACTTTGGATAATACTTACTCGAGGGTTGACTAGACTGTGGGTCTTTCTTGTTGGTCTGGTTAGTTGACGCATGGGCATTGATCAGTGCGTATTTTTTATTGGCACACTGAATGCGCATGGTCACCATTCGGTTGTTTATTGGTGTGACTTCTCTAATGGATTCGTGTATGGTTCTATGTTCGTTGCCACTGATCCCCGAGTGGCCAGGGACGCACAATAAGTTTACTCTATTGCTTTCCCCTAGCTCCACCAGAACCCTGTGAGATTCTGCAACAATTTTAGACTCCACGTATTGGATCGGAACCTGTCCTGAAAATCACCAAGGCAATGATCAAATTGGAGCTACGTAACTGGCTCAGAAGACAGCACGTAGAATATTGGACTAATGTCTACCAACAAAAACATGGCAAGGTAATGATGCCAAAGCCATGTTTTAAAAGAAGCTCCGCAATCCTGGACCTGAACAGGAGAGAGATTAGACTCATCGTTGGATTGCTGACAGGCCATGGGAATTTCAAAAAACAACTACATACAATGGGAATAACAGAAGAGGACCTAAACGTAGGATCTGTGATGACGGTGATGAAACTGCATCACATCTAATATTCGAATGCATTGCATTGGAGAGTAAAAGGCACAGAACACAGAACATTTGGGACAACGAGACCCGAAGAAATTGTGTCTAATAAAGAACTGGTAAAGGGACTCCTTGCACTGTTCAAGGGCATTGGTTGGCTTTACTAGATATACAAGGAGCGATACCCGTACAATAAACTTAGTTTCGGTGCGGGCAGTGGCGGGTTGGACCAAGACTGTTTTGGCTTCCCTGGAAAAATCAAATCATCAAATCAATGGTTCTATGTACCATGAAGGCCATCCCCAACAGTGGAGCGCCTTTGGCAACCTGCCTATCAGTTTTGCTCTTAAAGATGCTGTAAAACGTACTGGCCTTAAATATGCAGATACAAGAAGACACGCTTACGTGAGCTATCACCTCAAAGAAATCTCAATAATTGGTTTTTCATTAGATTAAGGACACGTAATATGAAAATGGAGCAGATAGAACAGGTTTTAAGACAGCTTGACAATCATCTTCATCTATATCTATAAATGTGAATGTCTGTTCGGTGTACGTTTATCACGTCTGAACCACAAGACATAAAGAGCTAAAAAATTGTACAGTTACTAATGTAACTGAACTAATGTACTGAACTAGACGCAGAGACTTAAATGTTTGAACATTTACTAATTTATACCTGTGGAAGGTTTTAGGCACGGTTTTATAGCGATATGATAGATATTTAGTAATTTGAAGAATATAACGCGAAATGCTGAACAGTAATTACTCTTTTAAAATTATAGTTACTCTTTGAAAATGGTTTCATTGGTTGCATTGTTGCCTGAGGGTTGATAATGATTAAAGGATGGAGTATATTGGGATGGCAAGTTATCGGTGTATATAAAATTCTACCTGTGTGTTAATATTTCGCTCTGCAGCGAAAACTACAGAACGCAAACGAATGGTCTATGTGTAATTGTAGTCGGAAGTCTCCCGTTGTACACCATAGCGGTTCCATGCCGATAGCTATAAGGTGGTGGAAAGTATGGTGGTTGAAAGTCGTCAAATTATTTAAAAAAAATAGGACTAAAGGTCAGCGATGACGTTTGCGACTCTATAGCAAGGAGGTTGCATATAGCGAAACGTGATGCCACAGCCATATCTTTGGTCTATGCGTACTACAATGTCTTCAGCTCTTTCTCTGTAAGAATAAGTATACGAATAAGGAACTATAAGAATAAATAAATAAAGCAGTACAAAATAAATTTCTTTTAATAATTCTCTTTAAAAAAATCGATTTGACGTTTCGCGCATTTCATCAACTGATCGATCTGTGATATTATTACCATCGTTATTGTTGAATTTCGTGATTGTATTCTTCGAACGAGTGCATTTTCCGTGTGATTTGACCTCATAGCACACTACTGAAATATAGCTTATCTATCATAATCAACCAAAACGCGAGCGAAGCCGCGGGTTTAAGCTAGTTATTAATATAAATGATTAATTAGGCTAAAAGACAAGCACATGCCTCTTAACTTTTAGTTACAGTGCCCAGAAGTCAACTGAAACAGATACGGCTCATTGAAATAAGAACCTGAACTAGAACATAAGCGGGTCGGTAACAACAACCAGACGGGTAGGAAACGGGATGGTCACCAAAGGACAGTCGGACAGATTAGACAAAATGTAACATACGAGTGAAAATAAGGAAAATGTGCATAAACGGCAAGTGCCAAAATACAACCACGGGTAGGCAGCGACACTACGCAGAGGGAAAATCAGGCTTCCTGTAATAACGCCTGTCCCCGGGCAGGTGAAGGAGCAACAAGCGGGCACACACCGGATAAATTCCCCAGACGTCCTCAATAAGCGTTGATAGAAAATGAATTAATCATCAAACTTGAATTATATGAATAGCAAGGTACACTCTCTCATACCACGAGCCACCAAAACGAAACAGCCGGCCACGGAAGCCGAGGGGAATGAGGCGCTCCAGTCACGGTCTGCACGGCCATTACGGTCGGGGGTTCGAATCCCCCCACGGCCATGGATATTTGTACCGTCCTTAGTCTTAGCTAGTTCATAAGTAGTTTGTAAGCTTAGGGACTGATGATCCCCTAGTTTCATAAATCTTGGTGGAATGATACATTTTGTAACCCTACTCCTCCCAGCCAAAAGCTTCAAATTCAAAAGAATGGAATTAACTGTCATGCACTGGAGTAGTGAAAAGTCTGTAGTAAATATTATTTTATATATTGATATGTAGCTTTTAAGCTTAAAAGTCAAAACAGTGGAAGCTGTTTAGTAGAAGGCAAGTAGAATTGAATGAATTAAAGTACAGGAAGACATTAGAGGTATAATGAAAGCAGAGAGGGGTAAATTTAATAACAATCCACCTATAGAAGAGTACTAAGAGTGAAATATGAAGCCAGGATTACATAGAAATTATAAAACTGGATACAGACTATAAAATAAATTGGATCAGTGCCATTTAAATATGTAAGTAAATATAGAAGCTACATGTTTATTTTGGTGTAAAAAATATGAAATGGTAGTATCAGACACCTTGAGGAAAAAAAGTCCTAATGATAACACCAAAGAAGATCATGTGCAAGCAGCTAAATGAGACATTGTAATGGTGACTTTGAAATGTTATGCTTATAACTGTAATCACAATAATAATCACTATAATAATAATAGTTAAGTCCCATAAGTTCTACAAACATTTGAACAAAACGATAAAGCAAGACTCAGCTATTAGGCAATACCAGCTGCTGGGCTTCAACCAACAAGCCTACTCAGCGAGACAAACATAATGGAAACTCCATAACAGAGAACATTAAGGACCGGTAATAAAAATATCTAGGTATATGGTTCAGACGTCATACAGAACCAGTTCATATGTGCAGACGGTTAAAGCAGTTCCACTATGTGTTGTTAATTGCGAAGAACACACGACTCACAAGGAAAGTACTTGGACTCGAACAAGCACATATACAACAAAATCGTATGAGTGATAATGTAAAGATCCCTTATTGCTCTAGCGATACTCCCGCATCTGCAAAACTCTGCAGTCGTCCGTTAGAGGCCTCTGCGTGTGCCTTGCCACATTGCTCTTTGACCAGTAGGGACGGTGCAGTGAGCCTCCAATGATGCGTTTTGTGACGTTATTTGTGTGGTGAAGCGTCAGATGGAGAGGCGATTGGTAATCAATCCTGCTAATGTATTGCGATTGGTTGAGATGAAGTTACGAAGAACCCTCCTTCGTGAAGATGGTATTAGTGTAGAAGATGAATCATTCACATGATTTCTCGTATCTGTTAAGGTACAGAAATATGAGCATAAGTTAGGTACTGTTGTAACACTAACAATTAATGATGATAATTGGGATGATAATGACGATCAACTCATTGCAAGCGGTAGTGCTTCGGTAAGTGCGGGAAGAGACGATGGAAGTAGTGGGAGAGAATACCAACAGTCTTCCGAGAAGAAGGTTAAAGTTGCAACTATCATCACGGCTTTTGATGACAATACGCTAGAGAACATGTGCGATGATTGTTACATAAGTTATAGTTAAGATATCTGCATTACGTATGGCGGCTACAATTACATCTAAAGTGCTATCTAGAACATGATCGAAGAGTTTTGCGGAAAAACGACACCCACTAGTACATTGAAGTGTACTAGAGGTCTGCAAATCGCCGGTTTCGCTCGATCGTACTCGGTCGAGTGCGCAACGCTCGGCGGTGGCGCGCCGAGAGTATACGCTCGCAGCAAGCGTGTTGACGCTCGAACGAGGCTGCGTGGGGCGGGGCGGGCAGAGGCCGCACAGCGTGGCGATGCCGCCGTGCTCACAAGGAAACCTGACCAAGTCACTCTCCAACTTTTATGAAATTTTCATATGTTATAATACATGAAAAACTATGGGACACGTAATTTTTTTAGCGGCGGAAAACATATTTAAGGGGTGAAACGGTCCCTCCAAAATTGGGGCTAAAATAGGAAAATCCCGATAACTTAGAATATAGTGAAGCTGTTGTAATGATTTTTGGTATGACTGTATCTTTTGATAAAAGACAAATTTCATAGATTCAACTTCGATTAAATCAAAACAACTTCTCGAGCACAAAAAATGGATCACTTTATGGGTAGCTGTCCCCCTAATTGTCATCCCCCCTGCAATGTACATAGGCCGATCTCTTATCCAGCCATTCCGAAAACATGCAGTTCATTCTTTTAGCTGGTGCAAGCGGGTGACATACTTCAGACGGCTCTAAATAAATATAATACAGATATCATTGAAACCGGGGGAGCACCATATATTCGTTAAAATGTTTGTAAATCTATCGCACCAAACTGCGTGGTCATCAGTCCGCAGCCTACAAACTACTTAAACCTAGGTAAACTAACCTAAGGACAACACACACACCCATGCCCCAGGGAGGACTCGAACCTCCACGGCGAGCAACCGCGCGCTCCGCAGCGAGACGCTTTAGACCGCTCAGCTACTCCACCGCGGCCATATATTCGTACAGCTGTGTAAAGCCGGCCGCGGTAGCCGAGGTGACTGAGGCGCGGCAGTCACGAAGAGCACGGCCACTACGGTCGGGGGTTCGAATCCCCCCTCGGGCATGGATATTTGTGCCGTCCTAGTTCGTAAGTAGTTTGTAAGTTTAGGGACTGATGACCCCGTAGTTAAGTCCCATAAGCTTAACAAACATTTGTACATTTTTAGCTGTGTAAAGTAAACAATAAGAGGATTTAAAACAGGTACCCGATATATGAGCATTAGACCGGCATATGACCCTGACGACGGAGGAAAGCGCGGATCCTATATATATTGCACAAAAGCTTGCATGCGTTCTTTATTATATAGTTAAGAAAGACGACAGTGGCAGTGGGGGATATATGAATGTTGCAATTGGAAAAATTCCCGTTAAGGACTCACTCGGAAAAGGTAGAGGCTCAGCAAGCACGCACAGTGCCAAAATGCTACGGAAATATGTATTAACGGGGTGCAACAGAGAGAGATGCACAAACCTAACCTAACGGGTGTACATCAATATCGTTTATTTAATAGCAGTATAAAAGACGGACAAAGTATTCCAGGACTTGAGAGTGAGAAGTGGAATGGATATAAAATACAATCATTTTCTCGTTAAGACGGCAAGTAACACCTACCACTAAACAAGAAACCTACCACAAAATGTGAACAAGAAAGAAAGAAAGAATGATCATGGATAACTTATTTACTAAATGATCTTAGCACAGAAACCTTATATTAATCACGTATAATAACTTGTATTACAAATTTCGCATTCAGGATTTATTCTCTAGCTCCCGACACTCGCCTTGTATTCGAGTGGCGCTGTGGTGGGCGACCGAGTGGCGAGCGACTAGTGTGGACGGTGGGGCCAGTCGAGCGAGCCACGCTCGAACGAGCGTGGAGGAAGTTCGAACGCAGCCACGCGCCTTGCCGTAAGCTGCAGTACCGACACCTGTTGGACTGTCATAGAACGACATGTATCACGCGATTCGAGCGAGCAAACGAGCGAGGTGCAGACCTCTAAGGTGTACGTAGAGATCCTGCAAGCAAAAGTTCATACAGATATGTCTGCTCGAGCCCATGTACTTTCCTTGTCAGTTCTCCCAAACCACGGCAAGAACGAAAGGCGGTATTTTATTGCAGGAGCGACCAATTCAAACAGGGAACTGACATCCGATGCGTACATACGGGGCCACAAACGACTGTCACCACTGAAGGTCCGCAAGGCTCACCCTCAGCAAGCTATCACAACATCGACAACAACACGCGCCTCGAATGGCTCACTATCAGGCAAACTACTTCCTCGATCGGAGCCGAACTTCCATTTCCACGGTCGAGGTAGGACTTCAGCAAGCACCACGAGATATAGTAGCCAGCCGGGGCAAATAGCACCACCCACGAGACAAGTGATGAACGAAAAACTAGAAGCGCCACCCGGAGAGAAGTGATGAACGAAAAGTTAACCGCGCCACCGGCGAGACAAGTGACGAACGAAACGCTAGCCGCGCCACTGGCGAGACAAGTGACGAACGAAAAGTTAGCCGCACCACCCGCGGTGAAGTAATGGAGAGATATCGATAAGTGAATAGGAGCGACTGGTAAACGGCGCCAGTGCACAGTCGAGGAAACACAACGGAAATCGATCGAGCACAGCTCAGAGCCAAATTTACGTCAAGTCAAAAGAAAAGTCTTTTTCGTTCAGTGAATCTGTCCTCACACAGGTATCAACTGCACATTCTGTTCTTTTTTTTTTCCCCCTGTTCTGAGCATCGTCCTTCATGTGCTTAGAGCTTCTTACGCTCTTAATCTATTAATATTCTAAAATTTCTTCTTCCTCTCCTTTTTTTATAAAAAATGTACAGTAAGTATAATTAATCTTAACATCAAAATGGTGTGTAAGTTATATACATATGTGGTGTCCGTTCTTTCGGACATGTCCGAAACAACAGACTCCCACATACTAATATGTTCGTAAACGACCTGTGCGAATTCGCCTCTTTTCACGGGCCCATATCTTGGGTTCTATTGGTCACACAGCTATGAGGTAAAAAGTTCTGGACATCTCTTCGCCTAGTGATAATTTCTGTGGAAATTATAATAACTGTAGTATTGTAACTGTCCTATAGTAAGGCGTAAAATTAATATATATATATATATATATATATATATATATATATATATATATATATATATATATATATACATTAAACCCATCCAATTTTTCAAAACTTGCATTGTTTTTCCACGAATAATCCAAATCTACAATAAAAATAGGGGTACATGTTTAAGATTTTAAAGTCATCCCACCTCACGCCCCCGGGTGTGTCAAGCTGTTAATGGATGTCTCCTCTTGGAGGCGAAGATATTTATGTAAAATGTAAATATTCACGGCCGGAAAGATAGCGAGCCAGGGGGTGCATCGGACATACAAATGTGCCACGATCCCCGTTGAAAATGTCCTCCGCAGTTGGGGACGAAACGTTGCGTTTAAATAATAAATCCAAAGGACCACGGCATAATAGCCCGGAAATTTTTAGGAAGATTGAAAGACATTTATTGCAACTTCTTTTTTAATCTGATTTGTATTTTTCCAAATATTCCGAAAATATTTTAAGCATTTCACCCCGTATACTTTAGGTTTTGTTTTTCGGTTATCTATCGTTTACCAAGACGAACTCTACAGTTGCGACAAGCTTCTGTATTTCACGGACGGGTTGGAGTATCGTCCAGTCCAGTGTGTTCAGTCCAAGCGAAAAGCTGACAAGCGCCAGGACAGCTCTCATAAAGTGTGGTGTACGATCGGCCACTGCACTGCACGCGTATTTCAAACGCAGCGTTCTGTCATAAATTAACCCACTGCGCCGGTATGTTCAAGAGCCGTCACTATGGTCCGATAGCACAGTTGGTACGGCAAGTACCTGTGAATGACTGGGATCCATGGTTCGACTCCTAGTCTGACTCGAAGATTCATACTGCCTGCGTGCATGAAATCCGAACATTTTGTTGTTGTTGATTATGGGTTTGAGGGCCGCTCACCATGCAGGTTATCAGTGCCCACAAATCAGAACTCTGCGCACTGTCTAATAGACTCTGTAAACAATCGCCCAGGCTATGGATATTCTGTGTCTGCACAGTATGCTTTCATCAAGGAGAGCAAGTGCAGCAAATCATACAGGAGAAAATCTGTGGACTTCGCATTGTAGGGAATGAGGTACTGGAGAAAACGGATGCCCGAATTGCTCAGTCGGTGGAGCAGTATTCTGTGAAAGGCGAATGCTAATCTGCAATCAAATGCCTGAGAGAAGTAACAGAAATGGAGCTGTATCAATTCTTAAATGTATTATAGCCGCCAGGGTTTAGGAATGCGCGTGTATGTAACTTCGTAGGTTTTCCTGGCGTGACAATTTTCGAAGTCCTGCGGGTTTTCTGCCGGATAATAAAATCAAACTGATTCAATATTTCGACCGTACAGCTGTCAGCCATCTGAATTCAGCAGGTCTCAGCAGCAGCAGTTTCCTGAAGATGGCGGACAGCTGTACCGTCGAAATATTGAATCAGTTTGATTTTATTATCCGGCAGAAAACCCGCAGAGACTTCGAAGAATGTGCGTGTATGTTAGTCATGCTGAAATGCGTTGTCGATTATGGAAGAAATTTGCAATGGATTTAGCTTAAGTCTTTTAACACGAAAGAATCTACCTTACGCAATTTACCGAACGGTCACGGAAGAGGAAACCTTACAATAGACTTTGATACCGTTTGATCAATCAGCATGAAAGTATGAACATGTATACATGTTTTCGTGGAGAAAGTTTTTACACCCAATAAGCCCCGACATGATGCATGACAAGAACACCTCGAAGTACAATTCGACATATTTTGACTGAACACCATGAGAGTTGGTACATATTTGTAATTATCATGGATATCTGAAAGAGGATATGGAGTAATAGACGTGGACGAGAGGACCGTCAGAAAGGGAGTGTGAACATGAAACGTGAGAGAAACTGGAGATGAACGAATAAGGAAGAAGAAGATGAACTTATGGAGTGTGATGAGGAGACGGGGAAGAGACAAGCAAGAGGAAACGGATTGGGAGAGAGGCGGAAACCGATTAACCCTGGAAGAAAAAAACATAAGTGGGGTGTAAAGAAGAGGCCTTAACAGCGAAAGTAAATTGTAAGCCAACAGAAAAACACAGAATGTTCACGAAAATTTAAAAACTGTATATTAATCTATATATGCAAAATGAAGTGTACCATTCTGTGTAGTCACATGTACAGAATGTAATGTTACGTGGGCCACCCACGAAATATTTATTATCTGATGTACTCGGTTTAATAATTTAACAGTTGTCTTTTAATGAACATTCCTGTGTTTAGATTAATTTATGTGAAGTTTTTTCAAAGAAATATTTTAAGAATCCACAGATATGCGCAAATGAACTTTATGCACTGTGAAGATATAAACAATAACATAATTACGCTCTTCATTTTTTTAACTAAGCAAGAATGGGTACCAGACTTCGATTTTATCTTCTACTGTTAGCTCTTGACCTGAACGGACGTAATGAAGTGTCGCTCTGTAAATTGTACGATTTTAATTGATCATTTGATTTCACTTGGATCTATCTTATGTCAGTGTAAGAGAATACTCCACCATTTCAGAATGTAGATAATTGTCTCGTAATCATGCATTTGATCATTAATAGCCAGCACATTCCTACCTTATAACATAAAAGTATTTTATATGTGCAAATCTCTTTTTCCAATACCAACAGCCGCCATTACATGGCCTACATAAAAGTAATTGTTGGACAACGCACGATTCTATGATACTTCAAGTAACAGTTTTCAGAATTATGTGTTCCGCAAAAGCGTCCCTGAGATTTCTGCCGGTTTATTAATTTTCTATTTCTTTCATTTGGCTAGCCGTGGTGATACGATAAATCGGCATTGTCAATGTGCTGTCCAACATTTAATTTTTGTGTAGAGGTTCGTGGCGAGCTGAATACCAACCTGAAACGGTGCGCCGACATAAATTAATATCCTCTGACGAGTTTTTTTAAGAGAAATTCTTTTTCAGATTATTCAATTATTTAGGCACTGCTTTCATGTTGCAAATGTTCGGCGTAACCCATGTTGAAATATTTCTCCCTGTTGTGATTTCAGCGCCGGAATTTCATTTACATTTATTATTTATTTTCATTATATCGCGGAACATAATTTTCAGGCGCGAAACATTTTTTATTTATATTTCTCCACCATCTCTGTGTGTGGCTAATTTCAAATCTCGCAGGGAGGAGTATTTCAAGAACTACAGAAGGTGTTTTATAAATAGAAAACGAAACTTGTCTGGTGTAAAAAAAAATTGTCCTAATTGTACTGAGCATATGACGAGTACCTATTACAGTTAATAATAAATGGTTTCTATTGCATTTAGCCATACATTACAGCAACCGTGTGAAGATTATAGAAATTGAACACAGTTATGGTTTCAAAACATGCATTTGTTAAATACATTTTATTGCCTTCGTTGGACTTTTTGTGATTATTTAATTTTGTCCTTAACAACTCAGTAACAAAAACAATGAAAGAGCTGTCTCCTTGAATGTTGAACGTGTCATAAATATGAAAACAGGAAAGGGCCTGAAGTAAACTCACGTGAGCAAGCCCCAGACATTTTAAATTTTTTTCCAGTGATATGGAAAGAAAAGACGTAATATTTGCGCTACCAAGACAAAGTGCGTTATTTATGATTGTATACTTGGCAACTGTAACTGTGTTCAGTGTAATTATATATCATTGGAGTTGTTACTGTGGACTGCGACAACCATCATTTACATTATAAGTAGGAGAATAGCAGATGGGAAGTGTCAGGTGTCATAGATGGATGCGAAAGGAGTAGTTAAGAGGCTGAAAGGAGACTGAAATGGTAGAGTAGGAGAGAGGAAGGGAATGGTAACAAAGAGCTAAGAGGAGAACAGGAAGAGAAGACTAGAAGGACAAAGAAGACGTGAAGGACTAAATTCCCAAGCAAAGTCAGGTTTTTAGCCAAATCAGTCATTAAAGGGGAAAGACAGATACCGCCAACAGGAAAATAAAAGAAACATTTGGAGATAGGAAAAGCAGCTGTATGAATAGCAAGAAATCATACGGAAAACCAGTACTAAGCAAAGAGGGGAAAGCTGAACTGTGGAAGGAACATATTGAGGACCTATACAAAGGAAATAAACTTGAAGGCAGTATTCTAGAAATGGAAGACGAAGTGGAGGAAGATGTGATAGGAGATATGACACTGCGAGAAGAATTTGAAAGAGCGCTGAAGGACTTGAGTCGAAACAAGGCCCCTGGAGGAGATGATATTCCGTCTGAACTGCCAGTAGTGGAAACATTGTATCACCTGGTATGTCAGAATTATGAGACATGGGAATTACCCTCCGACTTCAAGAAGAATATCGTAATTCCAATTCCAAATAAAGTAACTGCAGACAAGTGTGAAAATTGCCGAACTATCAGTTTAATAATCATGGTTGCAAAATACTAACACGAATTATTTACAAACGAATGGAAAAACTTGTGGAATCCGATCTCGGGAAGGATCAGTTTGGATTGACGAGCAATGTAGGAACACGGCAGGCAATACTCACATTACGGCTTATCTTAGAAGATAGGCTAAGGAAAGGGAAACCTACGTTTTTAGCGTTTGTCGATTTGGAGAAACCTTTTGACAATGTCGACTGGAATACACTCTTCCAAATTCTGAAGGTAGCAGGGGTAAAATATGGGGAGCAAAGAGTTATATTCAACCTATACAAAAACCAGACAGCGGTTATTAGAGTCGAAGGGCAAGAAAGGGACGCAGAGGTTGGGAAGGGAGTAAGACAGGGTTGTAGCCTTTCCCCGATGTTATTCAATCTGTACATTGAGCAGGCAGTGAAGGAATGGAAGGAAAAATTTGGAGAGGGCATTAAAGTGCAGGGAGAAGAAATAAAAACTTTGAGGTTTCCCGATGATATAGTAAGTTTGTCAGAGACTGCAAAAAAGTCTGGAAGAGCAATTGAATGGAATGGGCAGTATCTTGAAAGGGAGATATAAGTTGAACATTAACAAGAGTAAAACGGAGGTAATGGAATGCAATGTCAGAAAATCAGGCGATGCTGAAGAAATTAGATTAGGTAATGAGACAATAAAAGTAGTAGATGAATTTTGTTATTTGGGTAGGAAGATAACTTCTGTTGGCCGAAGTAAAGAAGATATAAAATGGAGAATGGCTTTGGGAAGAAAAGCGTTTCTAAACATCCAATATTAATTTAAATTTTAGGAACTCCTTTCTGAAAGCACTTGTGTGGAGTGTAGCATTGTATGGGAGTGAAACGTGGACGATAAGGAGTCCAGATAAAAAGATGATAGAAGCTTTTGAAATGTGTGCTACAGACGAATGATGAAAAATTAGATGGGTAGATCACGTAACTAATGAGGAGATGCTTAACCGAATCGTGGAGAAAAGGAGTTTCTGGTATATCCTAAGAGAAGGGATAGATTGGTTGGACACATTCTGAGACATCAAGGAATTGTCAACCTAGCATTAGAAGGAAGCGTTTGGGGTAAAAAATGGTAGAGGGAGACCGAGGGACGAATACAGTAAGCAGATTCAAAAGGATGTAGGTTGCCGAACGTATTCTCTGATGAAGAGACTTGCACAGGACAGTGTGTAAGGAAAGAAAATTATTTGTTGGTAATATTTTGAGTGAAAGGTGTTTATTTTATTGAAGAAAAGTGTGAGTGGAGGTAAAAAAAATTTTTTTACGTGTTATCAACTGTGGTGGCTGTTGTTACGATGTTTGAGCAACATAACAAACCTGAACTTAATTTCGTGGTTGGTTACGTTAAACTCGTGATTAATGCAAGTGGTGTAGTTAAATTTTTGAAAATATTTAGCAAGACAATTAGTGTAATTAACAAATACTATGGCCCTATCTAACAAACTTTTCAAATGATCACTCACCTTTCCTTTCCTTACAAAATGTCCTACAGAGACTGTGTACACACAGATAGCACAAATTAACTTACTCCATCTGTGCAATGCGCACGACACAATTAGTACGCTAATGGTAATGATAATTTAGAAAATTATGAATAGTAGGATTTTTAACATCAAGTGATTGGCAAATGGGTGCAGTCCAACCACTATAGTCAGTATCTAATAAAAATTAATTCACTCAGGCAAATAGGAAATTGAAGTAAATCAGTCTTAATTGATGCTATGCATACGGCAATTGTACGAGTTTGGTTCTTTATAGGATAGATGTGGCGGTGGCTATTATTGTTGAACTCAGTGCAAAACCAGATTGAAAAATTATTCATTAATTCAACTGTCTGTTATCTTCTACCATCAGTTTTAGCAAAATTGTCTCAATTATTATTATCACAGTCTTTGATAATTAATGACACTCACTTGACTGTAAAATTGTGTAGAAATATTATTCATGCATTATTGAGGATTGTCGTACTAAACAGTTGTTCAAATAAGGTAGCAAAATTACTGTCTAATGTTCTTGTATTTTAACAAAACTTGAACATGCGTTCACAGTAAATTACAACCAATAGCATTTAACTTATCTTATTTATCAGTCCAGCGACATGGTACTCTGCAGTCATATAAATGATACACAAATTCACACAAAAAATCATTTTGATGGTGGCTCCTCCTTTGGCAGCTTGCTAGCAGTTCGCCGTGATGCTTCGCGAATCGCGTAATTAATCGCGACCGTTAGCGTCCGCGATGACGCTACCGCGTTTCGGACGTCTGGGACGGTTACCGAATACGTAACGAATTTCTGCCTCAGCAGAACGAACGAATAAATGTTTCAATAAGATCAACTCTTGCTTCACTTATGTTCACTGGTTTCACATCAACTTTCATATCGTTGCACTTATAACAAATTATAACTTTCACTTTGAGTTGGTTCACGCTCTAGGAGGCGATCCACTTATTATATTGTAAAAAGATATAAAAAAAGCCAAGATCGCTGATCATCAATTTTTATTAACGACGACCGGTTTCGCTGATTGACATTACAAGATTATGACCAGATGATGCTGACATAGTTCTTTTTACAACTTTAACTTTGTTCAACTTTATTACTTATATTGTTTGAGCACTCCGCGGACCGCGTACGAACGTCTTATCTACGTCACGGGGCGGCAGATACTGCTGCTTGCCTGCTCTCCCACAGGCGAGCGCTGCTATACAATAAAGTCTCTGCTCTAAGGAGCCACGTCGATCACTATTCAGATCGATATTTTATCTCGTTTACAGAGAAGTGCCGCGGTGGAGTAGCCGAGCGGTCTGAAGCGTCTCGCTGCGGAGCGCGCGGTTGCTCGCCGTGGAGGTTCGAGTCCTCCCTGGGGCATGGGTGTGTGTGTTTGTCCTTAGGTTAGTTTACCTAGGTTTAAGTAGTTTGTAAGCTACGGACTAATGACCACGCAGTATGGTCCGATAGATTTACAAACATTTGAACATTTTTTTTACAGAGAAGTATTTTACATTGACAAATTAAACGTAACAAGTAATCACAGTCATATAGAAAACATACAAAGTATAAATAAAATAAAATAATATATACATAAACAATTACAATACAGATAATAAATAAATGACAGAAAATGTTCACAGTTAAGTAACCTACATACATTGTACATCACGATAATTAATTAAATCACATAAGAAGTCAATTACTACATATTCACTATAAACAGGTTCAAACGAATAATATGTTCAAAATGAAGCTCATTCCTCGTTATAATGTAAGGCTTACCTTACGGGTTACCTTACAAGTGTAGCGTGGAGAGCTGCATCAAACCAGTCTACGGACTGAAGATCACAACAACAACAGTCATTAAAGAACTCTCGATGAGAGATTAATTTGTGAGGTGTATAAATTTATGTTTGTCATTCTAGAAAATAAGGTGGTGTAGGTAGAAGCCTCCGTGTCCAGTGCTGTGGCATCTGCGCCGCAGTCCACTGTGGCCGGTTGCTAGGTAACGGAGTGAGCTGGCGGGCAGCCCGGCCTATTGTGGCGCTGGCAGCGGGGTCCCTACTTCTGGGCCAGTCTCCGCCCCCTGCAGAGTTTGTTTATGGCCACAGCACGGCAGGGCCCATCCCCGTCCGCAGTGGCCGAGGCGGCGGCTGCGGTGGCGCTGGCTTTCGTATTACGTACTTTATGGCTGCGGCACGGAGGGCGCCGACCGCTGTAACGAGGCCGGCACAAGGAAGAAAGCAGCTGGCGGCACCACCGGGGACGTTGAACTGCCGAGGACAACAGCCAAAATAAACAACACTGTGGCGGCACCAGAGTTCCGCAGTTTATGAAAAACGTCTTCGTGATAAAGCAGTCCCTTCAGACACTTTGCAAACTTATTTACAAAACTTTTGTTGAATTGCGGTCATCAAAAAAATGTTCAAATGTTTGTTAAGCTTGTGGGACTTAACTACGGGGTCATCAGTCCCTAAACTTACAAACTACTTATGAACTACTTACGAACTAGGACGGCACAAATATCCATGACCAAGGAGGGATTCGAACCCCCGACCGTAGTGGCCGTGCAGACCATGACTGGAGCACCTCAGTCCCCTCGGCCACCGCGGCCGGCTTGCGGTCATCACTTGGCCAAAAGGCTCTAGAATGTCAAAGGGAATAAAAGTTCTGAGTGTTATAAAAGTTAGGTGTATAACATTGCTATTGATCAAATCTAACTGACATAGATATTATATGAATGTGACAGCCACACTAAGGCAATCATGCGTCTTTATGCACTTACTGCTTAGTATTTTACAGCTGATTTTACAATCCGCTTTAAACTTTCAACATCCGTATCACTTGAATCTAATTAATGTTTATTATAGATATTATAAAACTACAGTGGGTTCGCTTGGGTGCTCTGAGAGGTACAGATGTGTGGGAAATCACAAGGACAAGGGTGGATTGTTACAACCCTTCTCATCTACGCTAAAAATGGGCACTAAGTGTTTCTTGCCTCCTTTTTTTAAATACCCACCAAAAGCTTATAGGCCTCTAGGGGAATGTAACTACAAATCATATGCAGGGTTGAATTTTCACTAAGAACAAGTGTAAGAGGAGATGCTTTAATTTACATAAAAATATGAACACTATACTTATGAATTTAAAAATGTCAACCATATCACATTTGAAGGACATGCATCAATAGAAAAATTACACTCATAAATGACTGGCCAGTTCCTACGATAACAGTAACTTCGGACAGTAACAAATTACTCACTACAGGAAGGAGACCAAGGGAGCATGCTATAATTACGAGTGCTTTCCACCTAAACTGATATTCAAGAAAACCATTAAAAAGGAAGAATTCTCTCGCACAGATAAGCATTTGCAAGTGATACGAAGCTGCTGACGCCGGCGTTGCTGGAGCTGGAACGGCGACGATGGAGGCGTTTCAGTGCTGTAAAACCGCGGTGCGATCAAAAGAAAAACACTTCTCAAGGTAGAAGCATGTGCCCTGTTCTCGGCCCGCCCAATGAGTATTCCCGCGCAAAACGCCTACACGGCTCCACTCAGTATGTATTCCTCCGCACTGTTCACTAACCCCTGCCTAATGGGAGGTGTCTGCTAGAGATGGGCAAAACCGATCTTTTCAGAGATCGGATCAGAAATAGTCATTCACTTGGATGAACTAGTTCTTTTTCATGGCTCACCGACTCACCAACTGATAAAAAACGTAAAATGATGTCACATTGCATTTTTGTCACCATACCTTTATCTGATTTGGCCATATTGCGAAAGAAGAAAGAAAAGTAATAATTTTATTGTAAGTCATTAGTAGTTTCGAGAATTAAAATTTTTTAGTTACACCTACATTAAAATTTAAAAATGTTATAACAGAATTTAAATATTTTTGAAGGTGAAATAATTGGAAAAAGAAAAAAAAAATATTATTTTATATTTGTATTCTTTCATTCAAAAAATATAATATTTTGCAGAATAAAATGATACTAGTTCCATATTTATAAAGTGAGTAGTTTGCGAGTTTGAGCGAGTTGAATGAAACGTGATAGCGCGAGAGGTCCATGCAGGACGTGACAACTACCGCAGCATAATAGCCATGCGCACTAATGCCACGTGCTACGTGAGCAACAAAAGCGAGCGCCAACGCGCGATATTCAGTGACGCGACACGGCAGCTACAAGCAGCGTGATTTGGCGACACACCCGGGTGTCTTACGTGAGCGCGACAGATTCTCGCTACAAGATGCCCACTAAAACCGATCACCTGTTTCTAAAGTCTGGCACTCATAAACAGTAAAATTATGATAGCTCCATAGTAAGCAATAAAGTTTTATTTAATTTAGGAAGTAAGGCGTCAAAAGAGTAATGTCCATTAAATTGACAAAGCCAGAAATGTTCGTGGACTATTTCATTCATAACTTCAAATACGCAAAAAAGACTGTGAAGATATCCAGCCAAATACGACGACGAGTACAGATACTTTTGACTATGTCGTCAATGAGTTTTTCTTTTGTGAGTACAAACCATCAACAACTGATTAAGTTCGAATAGAGTCTTACCAAAAGAAATAATTAGGTAAATAACTAAGGTGATACTCTTACAGTCGGCGTAGTACCTACATCCCTTTCACCTGTTTTTTGTGCAAGTTTTATATATTCTCTTTACAGAGCATGTCAAATATTGTTTAAGTGCTTCCCATTATATTCTATCTTTAACTGAAAACGCACACATCCCGCTGTACCAAACACATTAAATTCGCAATGAAACATTATAGCAAGATATTTTACTCAGAAACGTAATTTTAGACACCTCTTGTTTGACATCCTAGTGTTTTCTCTCTCTTGGGAAACAAGTTTGTTGTTTCTGTCAAAGATTTGACTCCAGCAGAAAAAATTTCAAATGGACACATTCTCGAAACTGAATGGTTTCAGAGATAGAAAACATTAATGGACATTGTTATTTTCTTTGTTATTCGATTATATAGTCATTGTTTTCAACTTGCCAAAATAGTGTAGATGCATAAAAGACGCATAATTTGTTACAGGACACTCGTCTATCAAGTCAGGAAACTATGTGATATGGGCTTACAAAATCTAAGCAACAGAGAATGTACATTGCACAAGATTTTGTCTCTCTTTCTCCCTTCATGCAAACTACAAGTCTTCGAGAACAATGGAGTAGGATCTTTTTCGCGGGAATTTTATATAGTTTAATTTTGTGTAGTAATGTGTTTTTGCTACAGACTGCATATTTCCTGTTATTAAGAAAAAACATGTAAGATTAAATAAATACGTTTCATCTCGAGTACTATTCAAAATAGGACATTAGCCTATATGATGGTTTCTGTTGCTTCAGATGATAGTTTCTGTAAGTGAGCTGCAAGCTTTATCAGAACACAGTATTTGAGAGAACAGAGAGATGCACGGAGTCACTTTGTTCAGCACTGTGCGGTTCGTCAGAGGAGTGGGGGGAATAAAGAGCAGCGTGCCACATGGGCGGCTCTGCAAGCGAGCAGAGTCGGGAGAGTGGTAGGGACAGGTGAACCGGTGAATCATTTAACTCACCAACTCAGTTGGCAATCGGATCGCCTTGATCGCCTGAGTTGTGCGGAGCAGTGAGCAAGCGGGATTCGGGAGCTGCGTGCTCACTGAACAGCAATGCTTGTGTGACTTGCCGACTCTCGACTCACCGATTCTCGACTCGCAGCATGCAGGTGCTGCACGTGTTTAGGCGCTCATTTTTTGCAGTTTTATACTTGCACATGGTCTTTACCACATTTATTTTGTAGTTTAGGAAACTTCTGAAGCATATGGCAAGGGGTTTAGGAAACTTCTCAAGCATGTGGCAAGGGGTGCTTATGCAGCTCATGGCTATCACCAGAGGGACTTTTCGGATCGGATGAACTACCACTCTTTTTTTCGGATTCATCCATAACTCACTCCTTAGGAGTGTCTGCACGACGTTGCCTTTACCTGGGGCGGCCCTCTGCAGGTACTGACACCACGGGGAGTGGTGACCGCCAGCCAGCGCCCTTGACCTTTGTACTGAATGGACCCCTCCTAGGGAGGCATACTCTCTGTCTCATACCGACTGGGCGCCCTCACTCTCTCAACCCACAGCGCCTTGCTTTAATAACCAGTGGAACTTGCTGTCCTGGTCTTCCCATGAAATACACTGAATAAGAAATATTAACTCGATGCCTTTCAATATCAACAACTTCGTATTACTATTTTATTATTATTCTGGATTTTACAATGTGAATACATCTCCCAAATCCTATATTAGATTACATTAAATTACGAAGCATTGTTTTCCATTCTTCTCTATTTGTCCATACATCTCCCGGCATGTTGTTCTTCCTCATTGCTGCTTGAACTCCCTGTATCCATTGATTCCTTGGACTTCCCTTTTGTCTTCTTCCATGTTGTATCCAATCCATTATATATTTCGGAAGACCTTTTTTTTTTCATTCTTCTGACATGTCCATACCATCATTGTTTATTTTCGATGAAATAAATAATTGACATTTTTTTTATTTTTCCGTTCCATTTAGTCTCTGATTTTTTTCTTGATATTCTTTCTGAACGTCCCCAGAAATCTATTTCTGTTGCTAGTAATTTTGATTTCAGTTGCCATTTTGCTGGCCATACTTCTGAACCATCAGTTACAATATTCCTAATTATTCTTTTAATTAACCTTAATTTGTTGTCAGTTGTTATGAATTTGTCACAGAGAATTCCATTGACAAAGGAAGTTGACTTCTTTCTTGAATTTATTCTAGATCTAGTTTCATAGTCTTATTTCCCATTATTTCTAATTTTCACACCCATATATGTCTGTCTACTCCTCAATAGCTGTCCTGATCCCTTCTTCAAAGTCTCCCTTTCTTCCGCCAGTTACCATGTACTTTTGTGTTATTCATATTTACATGTAATCCAGATATTTTTAGTATATTCTTGAATAAGTTTCCTAGTCATACACTCCATATCATCGTACTCTTGCACTACGATCAGTTGGTCATTTACAAATTGTAATGAGTGTATTGCTCTGTCATTTATTGGTATTCTAATAGTTTGACATTTTTTTCTTTCAGTTCTGTAAACTTTTCTGTGTATATTTCACACAAAGTAGGGGAGATACATTCTTGACGAATTTTCCTTTGTCACTTTAACTTTCAACTTGTTAAATTACACTAGTAACCAAAGACGCTACTGAGTGAATTAATTATTGAATATTACATACCTGATTTGGCGCGATTACTGTCGTAAGGCTGTACCATGTGTACTTCATTTCTATGTAACAACGATGTTTCAGAGGCTGTCACAGTGAAATATTACTCGCAAAGCAGAATTAAATAAATAAAAGTTATATGTATGCCGCTATGGCGGAAAATACCCCAATTTCTTATGGTGCAGCCTGAAATAATTCTTAACGCCTTGAGACTGCTTTGCCAAACTGATTCTGATTGCAATTTTTAACTAAATATAAACTTTTATGCAATTTAATAACAGTTATTGGGCTACAATCAGTAATGAGGTTTTCTGGTTTTTGTGCTATGTCGCGTGAACGTGTCATCGTTATTGTTAGAGGCACCGTGACGAAGTTTTTATTGAGAATCCGGCTATCTCAAATAATTTAGGTTTCTAACTAAGAAAAACCGGTTCGCTGATCTCTGAGCCGTTAGAATGCTTGGCAAAATTCATGAAAGTAAATCATATTAATATGGTCATGTGCCCTCCAACAATGTAGCCAACATTGCGAAAGCGTGTACCTGAAAATCATAACACATCATTAAAATTCACTCATAGCTGCAATGGAACGACTATTCTCTGAAATAATAAATGCGAATGAGATTTAAACAAACTTCCTTTAATAAGATAAACTTATTGGGTAAGTACAGAGACGTTACACTTACGTAAGTCAACTTCCAAGGTTCGTAGAAAAGAGTGGCTCCTCGACACGCAAACAAATGAAAGCACAAGTTAATTCATATTACCTTTTCCGGAAGATTTCTATTTCAAAATTAGAAAGCTAAGATCGCAGTATAATTATTTATTTTGTGACAACCGCTTTCAATGGTCTATGCAACCATTGTCTGGTCCTAAAAATTATAGAATGTGGTCATGTTGTTTAAAAAATAGAAGTTAAATAGTTCGTGCAACATTGCACTTAGTCGAAACATAAAATACTACGTTAAAACTTCAATTGCTTTGTCCAGAAAATACAAATAACATAAATTTTTGACAAAAATTTCATTTATACTTCAGAATGTATTTGTAAATGTGAAAACAAAAGCAAAGATTCAAAGTATCCTTTCTCCATGGGCGTTAAAAATGATTCGTGCGTTTGCATGAAAACAGTTTCTAGCTCTGTTGTAGGTATTGCCTATACTGGCTGTTAAGCTGTCACGTAACATGAATGAAAAATAAATTTGTTAACTTGAGAGCCACATTAAGAATTGTTACAACGAAGGTTCTGCATTCGCTAATACACAGGCAAATACCACACAACGAACAGAAAAATAATCTTTATAGCATCTGGGACATGAATGTGTCATGGAAATGAAGCACTGGTGATATTACGCGATGATGGCAATCGAGTTCAAAAACTGGCCTATAGTATTAAATAATTTAATATGCTTGTAAACGCTTTGAAGCAAACTGCTATGGTTATCAGTTCCTAAACTTACTAAGTACTTTAAGTTACACTAAGAAAAATACAAACACCATTGCCCGAGGGAGGACTGAACGACCGGCGGGAATGGCCTCTCAACCTGTAGCATGACGCCTTAGACCCCACAGCCATTTCGCGCGGCTTAAATCATTTATTCATATAGCACCATTTTGCCTTAACATCATAATTTAACAATGCACCTATATGACGCAGCCGGCCTAGATGTGTAAAAAACTTTCTGATTTGTTTTGTAGGCCAGATTTTAACAGTAAGTAATCTATATATATCTCTAATTTCGCAGGTAAGATTTTTCAAAGCATTATTGTATTTCCAAATTTTCTTTTTCCGACTGTTTACTTTTCCGCCTTTCTGTAAGCCCTTTCATGCATTAACTTCAGACTTTCCACTTTTTTCCTACAACTGCTGTTTTTATGTTGCTGTCAGCAGCTAACGCAGTAAAAAACCGAAATTACACAACAATGCATATTTTATGAAGTTCCAACATGTTGTTTCCGTGAGTGTGCTTTTTTTGCGAGTTTGTGTATCTCATGCTTTATGTATGGGCTATACATCCCGTGCTGGAGAGATCACTTTGTAACGCAATCTGCTCAGTCCGTTATGGTACTACTGCGGTCAGTGTTGCCTTCGTGGCTATCGTTGCTACAATACTGCGTTCACTGTGCTCTTCATAGAAACTTATCCGCATTCCTATTTTCGTATTCATCATCAGACCTACTCATGCCTTAACAAACAACTGATTTTGTATTCACCGGTCAGAAATCCTATTCATTTTGCCAGCGAACTTCATTAATCCCCACTACATCTAACATTAACCTATCCACTTACTAGAAAAAAAATTAAATCATCTACGTGATTAAGCTATGCAAATTGCAGACTCCGATATGCAGAATGCTTGTTTTGTTTTTCTTGATGACGACATTCTTCTGAGTAGTCCCCGCCCGATGATCCGAATGGGAGACTATTTTACCTCCGAAATATTTTAACCACAATGACATACGTTCATACAGTCGAGCTGCATGTCCTCACGAAAGGTAACGACTGTAGTTTCCCCTTCAAAATTCAAATGTTCAAATGTTTGTTAAGCTTAAGGGACTTAACTCCAGGGTCATCAGTCCCTAAACTTAGAAACTACTAATGAACTACCTTATACTAAAGACGACAAAAGCATCCATGCCCGAGGGGGGATTCGAACACCCGACCGTAGTGGCCGTGCAGACTGTGACTGCCGCGCCGCAGACCGCTCGGCCACTGCTGGCGGCAGTTTCCCCTTCCTTTCAGGCATTCGCAGTAACTGTATAGCAAAGTGACGTTGTAACGTTTTTGCTATGTTGCGCGCTCCCTAAAAAAACCGTTGCCAACATCACAAACACGAAATATCGGACACCTAAATAAAACATTGCTGCCGGACATGTAAAATATCAGATTTTCGTGTTCAGTTTAAAATACTATTAACACTATTAGTGAAACACGTTTAAGAAATAGTATGATGATCTAAACATAACTTTGGCCTGCCTTTTTACGTAATTTTCATTTTTTATACTTTCGTAAATAATAACTGCAAACACTAAAAATGCATTACACTTAGTTAAGGAATATGCTGAGCCCATAATCATACTTATTTGTATGAAAACAACAATATTACATGTTATAACAATTGTACAACATTATTACATATTTACCTTTTGTTGAAATACATTCGGGCGGACCATGTTTTATATATCACTGGATCCTAAATTAAATGCTGATCATTTTCACACACTAAAATTAATAATCCATTTGGTACTAAGAAACTATCTTTGAAATTAACAAAACTACTATGACTTTATACAAATCTGTATTCATTAAAAAATTGACCGCAAATTGAAATACATTAAAATAATGTACGCCTACATAGTATTCGCAAAACAGATAGTGTGCACTTCGAAAACAGAAATAATGTAAATAACCTGAGCAAAAATGTGTCAAAACATGACTTTTTAATTTTGCGTAAACTATTCAATACAATTTCATAAAACAGATACGTACATTGAGATAAATAGTTAAAGCCTAAATGTAATATTTTAATTCATGTATTTTGGCATACTTCAAGTATTATTGTATTATTTTTTTAATATCTTAAGAACATTGTATTATTTATTTAATATCTGAAGAACATTGTCATTAGTCTTATTATGTGGTTACGCGGAAAATATTTGAGTGGAAACCCTGCTCTGGCACTCTGTTCATAGCTACAAACCTGTCAGCATCTCTGTTACCTGCTACTGCAATTTTAAATATTGTGCAACAAGGAACAATGGAAATAAAACATTTATTAAGAAAAGTTTAAATAAGTGAGTTCGTTATTTTCATCATTTAACGTCGACCACTATTTTATTTAAGTGATTATATATATATATATATATATATATATATATATATATATATATATATATATATATATATATATATATATAATGTGTGTGTGTGTGTGTGTGTGTGTACCTCACCATCCCCCGGCGTGCTGTTAATAGAACTTTGTTCTGCAATACAGACACAGTTCGTCTGGACGCGTATTCAAAAAGGATCGGCAACAGAGGGATTCGTCACAAAATTAGCTTCATTTTACAAGACCAGCTCAGTCAATATATTGTAACTATACTGTACAAGCAATACCTACAGTGCGTGAGATGTCTCCCAAACAGTCAATAACATTCGGGCAACTTCTAGTGCGCGGTAGGTAGACGTCGTGAATAAAATCACAAAGCCTCAGCTGCATTGCGTTGCGTTCCCCATAGATCATTATCACAGCTATGTAGTCTTCGCTGAAGTACACTGCAGATGTTACCTCTTTGACTGTGTGACCTGCCTCTAACTACACACAGACGGTCAGGGGACATACCAGAGCGTAACCAGGAATAAAATGCTCGCAGACGGCGGCACCGCGTCTATACCTTACGTGCGCTTCTCTGTGGATAGCACTGATGAGGCAACACTACTTGCACTAACTTACAAAAGGCTGCTTGTGTAGACGACCTGATACTTCCGTGATCCATGTTTTTCCAAGACTTTAGACGCCTAATGATAGTTTGGGACGGACATGTAGAACATTTCCTTTCTGAAATCGTTAGGGAATTCATCATTCCGTATTCCACTGTATCATGAATGTGTTGAGAGTACTGAACTTCAGGAATTACTTCTCATCAGGAACTATTGTACTTACGTAGAGTTGTTAGTGCGAAGAGGTAAGCAACGGGTGTGGAAGAACAGGAATACTCAATATGGACAATGGTGTGACAGGAGCTGAGAGGAAGTGGTAAGTTGTTGGGCTTTAATTACACTTGACATTTGCTCAAGACAATTTATTACAGTAGCATTAAAATGGTCGTCACTAGTCGTGAACCACAACATGTAGAGGAATTTTACTTTTGAAAAAACTGACAATCTCAAAACTTGACAGTTAACAGTATATACCAAAGCTTCAGTTAAGATACATGAACCTGCAGAAATGAACAGTGTCAACAAACAATATTTCATAAGTCGGATCCCATTCTTTTCTTACTTGAGGACTAACAGCCGTTACACAAACATAAACAAGCAACCTTAACACCTCATTAAAAAGAAATCTTAATAAAAAAACACCTAAGGTCTTCATATAAGTTTTTAAAGTCAATATCTCTCAAAATAATCCTAATCAATTTCAGCTAATAGGTATCTAATGACTTTGTGAACATTTTTTTCTTTTATTTCAGAAATATTAATTGACAACAATAAAACATTACTCGACTTAAGAGCCTGGCTCTCAATAAAAATCTCAGTAGCCCCCCCCCCTTCCACAGTTAAATGACCCTAATGGCGTGTTATTTTTAGACAATTGCCAAAAGGGCCTTTTGCAATGCATTAACAGACACCACTTAGACAGAATACCTGAAATACAAAATCCGTTACCACAAGCAACTGAAATACACAAAATAAACCACACTTATGAAATAAATTACAGTTGAAAATAGACACCAGATAGAAAACAGTCACGACAAAACTTCACGTGGCAGGATAACGTCACTGTGGTAACCTGACAGTTGTAGGGTTCAAATTTCAAATGTAGCAAGGCGCGTGAAAAGTATAATACAATAATTTTCTCCTTATCGTGGACACAACTTGGACTATAAAATATGAAACTCATGATTTTAGCACCGTAATCATGGATTTTGCTGATTTTCTCATGACTGCCATAAATAAATAAATGGTGCTTTTGTAAGCCGTATAAAGCCTACGTAATGTGCAAAAACCAACATATTTGCTCATTTTTATGAGCTCCATGAAATATGCGAATATTTAAAATGTTGTAAGACAGCTACATCATCGCTAATCTTCTAATATGTTGGAGTGATCACTAGGTCTAGGGTTACACAGAACACTTTAAGCCTTAACTCTGTGACCAATAGATCCAGAGATATGGGACCTTGAAGAATCGCGAATTAACACGTACGGTTTAGGAACATAAGAGCTCGCACCGCTCATTGCTCGCCGCAGTGCGAGCTATGATAATTACAAAGAAACCGCGTGAAGACAAGAACTATGACTTTAATACGTCATAGTTCCAAAATCCTACGGACTAAGCATACAACGTTGTGGGAGATCTGCTTTGATAAAGGAGAAATGTAAGAATACGTAAGACAGTACATTAAAATTAGCAATACCACTCGCAGAAAAGAAAGATACTGTCACAGCTCTGAATGTTTCGTCAAACATAATAGGACACTGTATAAAGTACCCCTATCATCTTCAAATGCATGATTTCTGATGCATTCACTTTATTTTTTAATTTCGTTTACCTTAACAGCATAAAGTGCGTCATCAGAAACGCCTGAGCCATTTGCATGACAATGATCAACAACTAGGTTTAAAAATCATTTCAACCCCAGAATTTCATAACATGATATCTTATTATTTTTTGTAGATTACTAAGAGGCAAACCTACGGTTTTAGCTTTCGTATATTTGGGGAAAGTCTTTGACAATGTCAACTGTAGTATGATCGGTTGCATTTATTGTGGCCATCTGTCCAAAAAGCGTTTTGATGCTGCTCTCCACACTACCCTCTACTGTGCAAGTGTTTTCATCTCTGAATAAGAACGGCAAACTACATTCATTACAATCTGCTTACTTGATTGACAGGAGTTTTGGATATACGACAGCTAGGTCTTCAACCGCTTATCTGCTTCTCTCTCTGTTTGACTCTGCAGTTTTTACCCTACACACTTCCTACCAACACTAAATTCACCATTTCTTGATGTCTCATAAAGTATCCCACCCATCGATGCCCTCTCTTAGTCAACATATGCCATAAATTTAATTTCTTCCCCATTTTGTTCACCACCTGATTACTGACGCGATCTACTCGGCGAATATTAGCAGTGGTTTATAATTTAGTCTATAACAGCACATTTAAAATGGTTCTATCATTTTACTTTATGAACTCTTCTCCTACACGTTAACTCCTGTAGACTGCTACACTACAAACAAATGGTCTATTAAAGGATTTCCTAATATTTCAATTGTTACCGAATGTCATCAGATTTCTCTTTTGCAACAATGACTTTTTTTCTGAACCGTTCAGTATTTTGTAATTTTTATAAAAATAAAACAATAAAATAAAATAAAATAAAACAAAAATTAAAACCTCTCTACTCTATTTTTTTCATACCTTGTCTAATTCTTGCCGCATCGCCTAATTTTCTAATACTACTTTTCATGACACTCGTCTTGTTCTTGTTAATGTTTATGTTGTAGCCTCTTTTCGAGATACTGTCCATTCCGTTCATTTCCTCTACCTAATAGAATTACTAAGTAACTGCCAAAACCCCGAAGATTTTACTTCTTCACCATGAACTTTAATTCCCTCTCCAAATTTGTCCTTGCATCCTTCACAGCTTGCTCAAGGTACAGATGGAAAACACTAGGGAAAGGCTACTCCCTTGTCTCACTTCCTTCCTAACCACTGAGTTTCTTTCATGCCGGTCGATTCTTATACGTGTTGTCTCCCTTTGTACTCGTTGTATGTAACTTTTCATTTCCTGTATTTTACCAGTTAAGTAAGGAGGAGGATGATCGGTTTGGAATTAGGAGAAATGTAGGAACACGTCTTGAAATACATAATTCATTTTAAAAGATACATTAAGGGAAGGCAAACGCACGTTTTAGTCTTTGCAGATTTGGATAAAACTTTCTCAATGCTGACTGGAATACACTCTTACAATTTATGAAAGTAGCAGGGGTTAAATGTGAGGAACGAAGTGGTATACTGAACTTGTACAGAAAACATAGCAGTTTGAAGAGTCGGAGGGAAGGAAAGGGACGCAATGGTTGGGTAGGGAGTAAGACAAGACAGTAGTGTTTTCCTAAAGCCCCTGAATCCGTTTGGAGATGGAATTCAGTTAGAAGAAACAAAAATTGCGGATTGCCGATGACACTGTATTTCTGTCAGTAACAACAATGCTCTTGGAAGAGCAGTTGAATGGGCAACGTCTTGAAAGGAGAGTATAAGATGAACGTTAACAAGAGAAAGCAAATAATTGTGGAATGCAGGCCAAGAAAATCAGGTGGTGGTAAAAGAATTAGAAGAGGTAATATAACCTCCCCGACTTGAAGTCGTCCGGGAGCGGACGGGAGTAGAAGTAAAATTTACAACGCAAGGGGCAATTCGAAGCTTCTTGCGTGTAGAATTGTGCTCGTTTGTTTCTCACTGAAACAATGTTGCGTAAAGCCCAGAATTTATGCTGCAGTATCATATGCCGCTTATCCTCGGCTGTTAATATTCAAGCTTTACGTTTAGTGCAATGACACTAGTTCTCGGGGTTATAACACACACTGTATTTAGAGCTGAAAACGGTCTCACGATTCCCTAGTTGTAAAATCACATTGAATACCACGATTTCTGATAAGAGTTTATTATTTCGTGTAAATCTAAATTCATCTCTAGCACTTTGTTATATATTCCAAACATCAAACACTTCGTTGCTTGGCGTTTCTATAGTTATCAAAAAGTCACACACAATTTAATGTATTAATCTACAAAATGTCTATCATAATTCTAAATTATTTGTCTCTTCAGCATTATACAGCGTAAATCATTTCCTAATTTTGTTACTGATCGGTAAATCAATGATATTTTACAAGTTTCCGATTGATCGTTGGAATGTTCTGTCCACCAAAGATATTAACACTCATCGGTCTGCTCCAATACAATTTTTATTCTGAAATTTGTTCATGGTAAATCATATGAAAATTAACTCCGTTTCGAGTTATTTAGTTATCCTCACAATATTCCTTTAACCGCATCGACCAAATAATGTTCTGAAATAAGCCTATTAGCGTATTTCACACAGTCCGCAGTATCGACCACAATGTTCAATCTTGAAAAATTAATACGAGCTGCCTACATTTATTTCCTCGCTTCGTACTCGCGTTCAAACTTTAAATCGCGTTCTACTTCAAATATTTAATATATTTGATACGCACTGCAGTTAATACTCAATAACATTCGATAACGTTCGATAACATTAAATAACCTGTAACAATCCAGGAATGTATCTTATATACCCCTCACACAGAGAATACCCGAAACAGTTCGCATTCTGTGTTGATACCCTATTTTTACTTTGCACCCTATGAATTTAAATATTCTTTACAGCCAAAAAAATTAACTTTCCCTCCAATAAAGCCGAATATCCATCTTATAAAATTCCCAAATATAAATATCCAAATAAAAATACTTTAATAATCCCATATAAAATTAATTTACCAATTCTCAAGAAGAGAAAATTGTTAACATCGAATTTGAATATGAGTGTCTGGTTTGAAGTCATTAGTCAGAATTGTAGCCATGCATGGGAGTAAAACATCGACTGTAGGATAGGATAGCGTGGGGAACTGCCTGAAACCACTCCTGGAACTGAAAGCCACAACAACAATAACTTCCTCAGTTATTTGATTTTTCAAATGTTTGTAAATCTATCGGACCAAACTGCGTGGTCATCAGTCCGTAGCTTACAAACTACTTAAACTAAGTTAAAGTAATCTAAGTACAAACACACACACACACACCCATGCCCCAGGGAGGACTCGAACCTCCGACGGCGAGCAACCGCGCGCTCCTCAGCGAGGCGCCTTAGACCGCTCGGCTACTCTACCGCGGCTTTGATTTTTCGAAATGTATTCAGAAGTTGAGTAATCATGTGTAGGCGTAGAAACATGTTCGTTAATAAGGCAGAATGCTGTATGAAATACGAATGGCCCGCTGTTTTGCAATGAAAGCTCTTCGCCGATGTACGCCCACATCGTCGGCTTTATGCGAAATCCAGGCAGCCGCCCGCTGGCCCGCGCTGTGAAAATATGGCGGCCTTGGACGCTTTCCAGCCACACAGAAAGGCTCACCGTTAATGGCGGCGCGTTCCGAAGGCTAGATGCCGCCGCGTTCTTTTTAAACGTCACCACCCGTAATTTTCCGCCAGCTGCGCTTTACATCTCCACGTAGTGCCGTTACGCTCGTGTAATTTCACTAATTACACGAGATGTACGAGGTGCGACAATAAAGTAATGAGACTGATGTGAAAGAAAAAAGGTTGCTTACCGTTTTAGTCAAGTTTTGTGTTGTCTCGTTCAAATACATCTCTCCTGATTGCACACACTTTTTCCATCGCTTCTACCATTGATGGTAACATTTCTGGAACTCATCTTCCATAATATCCTCCAAGACCCTCATCATACCTTTTTGGACATCTTGTGTTGCTTGAAAATTATGTTCCTTGACCGCCGTTTTGACTCTTGGAAATAGAAAAAAGTCGCACGGAGCGATATCTGGTGAATAAGGTGGCTGTGGTGGTACTGAAATTTGTTTTGAAGTTAAAACTTACCGTACTGACAGAGCAGTATGGGATGGCGCATTATCGTGATGCAGAATCCAATTATCAGTAATGTTGGCACGCACACGAAGTCTTTCTAAAATTTCTTTGTAGTAATATTGGTTAACTGTTTCTCCAGGAGGCACCCACTTTTTATGAACAATTCCCTTTGAATCAAAGGAGCACACAAGCATGCATTTCACTTTTGACTTTGACATGCGACATTTTTTTGGTCTGTGTCATCGTTCTGCGCACCATTACCAACTTTGGCGTTTTGTTTCTGGATCTTACTGAAAAAACAAACTTTCATCACCAGTGATAAGACGGTTTGACGATTGTGGATTGATTTTCGCTTGCTCTAACAGATCAGCTGTCACATTTTTCCGTGTTTCTCGTTGTTGTGGTGTAAAATGTTTGGGGACCATTTTTCCACAAATCTTTCTCATACTAAAATCTTAAGTTATTACACGACGAACCGTTTCTCGGCTTATGATCAGTTCTTCTATAATCAGTTTCATGGATAACCTTCGATCAGATCGTACGATTTCACGCTCCCTGGCCAAGATTACATCCGTCCGTGAGGTTGACGGTCGTCGACATAAATCTTCATCTTCAACATTCGTTCTGCCTTCACTAAACATTTTATGCCAACGAAAACCTTGAGGTATTGACATAATCTCCTCTCCAAAAGCCTTATGAAGCTTACCGTAAGTTCTCGTAGCTTTTTCCCATTTTAACGCTAAAAGAAATGGTAGACCATTGCGCTATATTATACGGTTCCATTTCGGTGACGAGAGACACAAACACGTGTTAACTTATTACAGCCCAACTCATGACTGAGCATTTGCATCGTTGTGCTGCTTGGACAAGAAACAGCTTACAGACCAAGGTCAAAGATATTGTGCCTACTCAAGCCTGCAGGGTTGCCACACCTAGACGTATTATGTTGAAGTCTCTAAAACAGACAATTTCTATGGTAGATAAATTTATTTGCCAGTAGCCAAACTGTATTATACAGGATGATTGTTTTACAACATGTACAAAATCTGTGGTCTGACTGAAGAGAAGATACAGAAGGAATGCACCATAGTAATTTTATTTTGAAGTGTGCAAAGTTTCGTCGTAATAATATGAACGGTATGACAGCGCATAAAATATCAACAAACATGATTCAGCTGTTTACCATGCGTCTCACTATTTACGATGGCATATCACGTAAACCCGACTCCCATGAACCACAGACATTGCCGAGGTGGGGTGTCTTGCGTGCCTCAACGACGCAGATAGCCGTAACCACAGCGGAGGGTTATCTGTGGAGAGGCCACACAAACGTGTGGTTCCTGAAGAGGGGCAGCAGCCTTTTCAGTAGTTACAGGAGCAACAGTCTGCATGATTGACTGAGCTGGCCTTGTAACATCAGCTAATGTGGCTTTGCCACACAGCTACTGCGAACGGCTGAAAGCAAGGGGAAACTACAGCCGTTACTTTTCCCGAGGACATGCAGCTCCACTGTATGAAAATATCGGGGCATCCTCTCGGGTAAAATATTCCGGAGGTAAAATAGTCCCCCATTCAGATCTCCGGGCGGGAACTACTCAGGAGAATGAGATCATCAGGAAAGAAAATACTGGCATTCTACGGGTCGGAGCGTGGAATGTTAGATCCCTTAATCGAGTAGGAGAATTAGAAAATTTAAAAAGAAAATGGATAGGTTGAAGTTATATATAGTGGGGATTAGTGAAGTTCGGTGGCAGGATGAACAGGATTTCTGGTCAGGTGAGTACAGGATAATAAATACAAAATCAGTTGGGGGTAACACAGGAGTAGGATTGATAATGAATAAGAAAATAGGAATGCGGGTAAACTACTATGACCAGCACAGTGATCGCATTATCATTGTCGAGATAGATACGAAGCCAACACCGACAACAGTAGTACAGGTTTATATGCCAACTAGCTCTGCCGATGATGAGGAAATCGAAGAAATATATGAGGAGCTAAAGGAAATTATTCAGACAATTAAGGGAGAGGAAAACTTAATTTTTATGGGAGACTGGAATTCGGTAGTAGGGCAAAGAAGGGAAGGGAAGGGAAGATAGTAGGTGAATATGGTCTGGGCAAAAGGAATGAAAGAGGATGCCGCCTGGTAGAATTTTGCACAGAACATAATTTAGTTATAACAAACACCAGGTTCAAGAAACACAAAAGAAGGTTGTACACGTGGAAGAGACCAGGAGACACCGGGATATACCAGATAGATTTTATGATGGTAAGACATAGATTTCGGAACCAGGTTATACAGTGTAAGACATACCCATTGGCAGATATAGACTCTGACCATAACTTGTTGGTTATGAAGTGTAGCCTGAAACTAAAGAAACTACAAAAAGATAGGAAAATAAGAAGATGGGACCTGGATAAATTGAAGGAACCTGAGGTTCTTAAGAATTTCAGAGGGATATTTAGGCAACAATTGACAGAAACAGGAGAAAATAAAACAATAGAGGAGGAATGGGTAAAATTGAGAGTCGGCAGCGGTGGTGAGGGGACTGAGGCGCTTCAGTCACGGTCTGCACGGCCACTACGGTCGGGGGCTCGAATCCTCCCTTGGGCATGGGTATTTGTGCCGTCCTAGTTCCTAAGGAGTTCATAATTAGTTTGTAAGTTTAGGGACTGTTGACCCCGTAGTTAAGTCCCATAAGCTGTACAAACATTTGAACTTTTTTTTTTAAATTGAGAGATGAAATAGTGAAGGTAGCAAAGGACAAAATAGGTAGAAGGCAAGACCTACAAAAATCCTTGGATATCACAGGAGATACTAAATTTAATCGATGAAAGGAGAAAATATAAAAATGCAGTAAAGGAAGTGCTAAATGGCTAAGCAGGAGTGGCTAGAAGGCAAATGCAAGGATGTAGAAGAATGTATAAATAGGGGGAAAATAGATACAGGCTACAGAAAAGTAAAAGAAACATTTGGAGATAAGAAAAACAGCTCTGTGAATATCAAGGACACTGATGGAAAACTAGTTCTCAGCAAAGAAGGGAAAGCTGAAAGGTGGAAAGAGTATATAGAGGGGCTCTACAAAGGAAATGAACTTCGAGACAATATTGTAGGAAGCGAAGAGGATGTAGATGTAGATGAAATAGGAGATACTGTACTGAGAGAAGTATTTGACAGAGCCCTAAGCCCTAAGCCGAAACAAGGCCCCTGGAGTAGATGATATTCCCTCAGAGCTACTGAAGTTTCTGGGAGAACCAGCCATGACAAACCTGTTTCACCTGGTGTGTAAGATGTATGAGACAAGCGAAGTACCCTCAGACTTTGAGAAAAATGTTATAATCCCCATTCCAAAGAAAGCAGGTGCAGACAGTTGTGAAAACTACAGAACCATCAGTTTAATTAGTCATGGTTGCAAAATATTAATACGAATTATATGCAGAAGGATGGAAAAGCTGGTAGAAGCCGACCTCGGGGAAGATCAGTTTGGGTTCAGGAGAAATGTTGGAACACGGGAGGCAATACTCACTTTACGGCTTATCCTAGAAGATAGATTAAGAAAAGGCAAACCTACATTTCTAGCTTTTGTAGATTTGGAGAAGGCTTTTGACAATGTTGATTGGAATAAACTCTTTCAAGTTCTAAAGCAAGCAGGAGTAAAATATAGGAAACGTAAGGTTATTTACAACTTGTACAAAAACCAGACAGCCGTTGTCAGAGTTGAAGGACATGAAAGGCATGCAGTGGTTGGAAAGGGAATAAGACAGGGTCGTAGTCTTTCTCCATTGTTATTCAATTTCTACATTGAGCAAGCTATAAAGGAAAGCAAGGAGAAATTTGGAGAAGGAATTAAAGTTCAAGGTGAAGAATTAAAAACATTGCGTTTTGCCGACGACATAGTAATTCTGTCAGATACAGCAAAGGACCTAGAAGAGCAATTGAACGGAATGGACAGTGTGCTGAAAGGTGCATATAAGATGAACATTAACAAGAGCAAAACCGGGGTAATGGAGTGCAGTGTAAGAAAATCGGTTGATGCTGAAGGAATTAGATTGGGAAACGAAGCAATAAAGGAGGTAGATGAGTTTTATTACTTGGGCAGTAAAATAACAAATGATGGTCGCAGTACAGAGGATATAAAATGCAGAATGGCAATGGGTAGAAATGCGTTCTTGAAAAAGAGAAATTTCTTAACCTCGAATACTGATTTAAGCCTAAGGAAGTCCATTCTGAAGGCATTTGTGTGGAGTGTTGCCTTGTATGGGAGTGAAACATGGACGATATACAGTGCGGACAAGAAGAGGATTGAGGCTTTTGAAATATGGTGCTACAGAAGAATGCTGAAGATTAGGTGGGTAGATCGCGTAACTAATGAAGAGGTACTGAACAGAATAGTGAGAAAAGAAATTTCTGGCATACCTTGACTAAAAGAAGGGATAGATTGGTAGGACACATTCTTAGACATCAAGGAATTGTGAATTTAGCGTTGGAGGGAAGTTTGTGGGGAAAAAATCGCAGAGGAAGACCAGGAGATGGATACAGAGATGGATACAGTAAGCAGATTCAGACAGATGTAGGTTTACGTTTTTATGTGGAGATGAAGAGGCTTGCTCAGGATAGGATATTGTGGAGAGCTGCATCAAAACAGTCTCCGGACTGAAGACCACAACAACAACAACAACAACATCATGTAAACCATGAGTTGTACAATGAAATATTTTGATAAGTACATTCATGTCATAAATGGATGCAAAATAGGTTGCGGATACACTTAGTAGCAAAGAAGTAATCATTTTAAAAGTGATTCAGAATGACGGATTGACATTGTTGAAGATGCAAAGTTAGTTCTTTTTGCTAATGATACAAGTATAGTAATCAAGTCAACAATTAATCAAGAAATAAGTGATGCAATTGAAAATTATGTTTTACACAGTATTATTAAGTATTTTGCAGGAAACTCACTCTCAATTAATTTTGATAAAACACAGTATATACAGTTCCGTACCGTAAATGGCACTACTTTATCAATAAATGAGACTTTGAACAGAAGTCTGTAGCTAAGGTAGAATTTTCAAAAAGTTTAGGAGTGCGCATTGATGAGAGATTAAACTGGAAGCAACACACCGAGCCGCGCGGGAGTAGCAGATCGGTCTGAAGCGCCATGTTGCGGATCACGCCGACTCCCGCTTCGGAGGTTCGAATCCTCCCGTCGGTGTTGTCTTTAGTATAAGTTGGTTCGTAAGTTCATAAGCTTAACAAACATTTGAAAATTTTCAACACTTTGATGGTCTGCTGAAACGTTTGACTTCAGCTACGTATACTATTAGAGTTATTGCAAATTTTGGCGATAAGATACTCAGTAAATTAGTCTAGTATGCCTATTTTCATTCCCTGCTTTCGTATGGCATCATATTCTGAGGTAATTCATCATGGAGTAAAAAGGAATTCATTGCACAAAAGAGTGTAATCAGAATAATTGGTGGAGCCCACCCAAGACCGTCCTGCAGAAATCTCATTATGGATTTAGGTATCCTCACAGTAACTTCTCAGTATATATGTATATTCACTTTTGAAATTCGGTGTTAATAATCCAACACAGTTCAAATGTAATAGCAGTGTGCATAGCTATAACACCAGGAGAAAGGATGATCTTCACTATACAGGGCTAAAAAATGTTTAAATATTTGTTAAGCTTAAGGGACTTAACTGTGTGGTCATCAGACCCGTAACTTACAAACTACTTATGAACTACCTTATACTAAAGACGACATAAACATCCATGCCCTAGGAGGGATTCAAAACTCAATGCACTCGGCCGCTCCGCCGCGGCATGCTGGGTTAAATATAACTTTGGCACAGAAAGGGATAAATTATGCTGTTACCTTCCAAACAATTATAGAAGGAAACTTTCCTGGTGGGATAAAAAAATATAAAAAATAGAAATCGGATGACTTACCAAAAGGACCGGCTCGTCGATAGGCACAAATAATCACAAACAAACACACATACAAGCTTTCATCACCACTGGCAGCTTCTTCAGGAAAAAAGAGGAAAACGGGGGAGGAGAAAGGGAAGAATATGGGTTTTAAGGAATAAAAGGAGTCTGTCTAGGTGTGTTTGCGTTTGGATGTGTGTGAGTGTGTGTGTATTTGTTTACCTTCCTTTTTGTCCCCTAAGGTTAGTCCTTCCACTCCTGGGATTGGAATGACTCCTTTTCCACTTCCTTAAAACCCATATTCTTCCGTTTCTCCTCCCCTGTTTTCCTCTTTTTCTTGAAGAAGCTGCCAGTGGTGGCGAAAGCTTGTATGTGTGTTTGTGTGTGATTATTTGTGCCTATCGACGAGCCGGTCCGTTTGGCAAGTCATCCGATTTCCATTTTATATATATATAGACACCTTTTATAACCAGACACGTTCCACAACATTACGACGCATTGTATTCAAGATACGTTGAAAAGTTTCCTCGAAATCGTATGAACGGTACGGCACCTCTAAAATACGAACAAATATATAAACAATCAAACATTTAATAGGTGCCCTCATCAAGACCGACCACTTAGGAGACACAGAAAGCACACGTTCACTAAATGCACGAATCACTTACTACTTGAAAGAAGACGATGAAGAAGAGGAAAGCGGTCATTATTGTAATTACCGCTGAGTCACTTTGTAAGCGGAAATGCACGGCACTAAGTAGTCACATTTTCGGCTCACAGACTCTGAGACGCAGAGGTGCCTCCACACAGGATACTTTCTGTAAATATAGGACTTCCCCCTTTCCCTGTTCCTCGCCTCGCTGTTTGCGTCGGAGAGGGTGCGCGAGGGAGCGAACGCTGCTACATCAAAGGAATTGGAATGTCAACCACGCCAAAAATACTCTCCGCGGTCGGAGGAAAGATCCGCTGCAGGGTGTGTGTGTCGCATCGTCCTTTTTTGGTATCATTCGTGTGGCAGAGCGACCGGAATACAAATGTCCTAAAAATATACAGGAAAAATTCACCTCCGTAGGTGATCATTCCATGTTGCGGACAGGGCAGATATTTCACCAACACTTTTTATCAGTTCAGAAATTTATGGCGTGAACGACGATCAATTACAGACCGACACTTTCTCGGTACAGGCTCACAACAAAACATTATTCTTTTTTTAAAGTATAGTATCGAACTTTTCGTATCTAACGGTTGGATAAATAATAGTTTAAATTATTTAGTATTTCTTTTAATGAACTCGTCACGGATAATTTATTCATCAATAAAATAGAATCACCAGGCAGATAAAAATTAAAACACGTAACCCACAAAGAGGCCGCTTGTAAAAGTAGCCGAAACAACGGTGGTATTTGATATAATCAGTATGCGATCCAATGCCCATGAAGAATAATCCTAACAATGACAGTAGCAACGGAAGCCCTCGGTTACAAAAACTTAACGTACTTTACCATATTGATTAATTCCACTGTTGTTTCTTGTTGAACCATTTTCAATGAAATAAACTGAACCACACTTGTTGTTTTGTTTCACAAAAAATTACTTTATTCATGACCTAGGGTTTGGGTTATCAGCACAGTTTCTTGTGACTTACTGATTACAAAGTACACAAGTATTGTTGTTGTTGTGGTCTTCAGTCCGGAGACTGGTTTGATGCAGCTCTCCACCCTACTCTATCCTGAGCAAGCCTTTTCATCTCCTCATAAGAACGGCAACCCATATCCACTTGAATCTGCTTACTATACGCGTCTCTTGGCCTCCCTCTGCGATTTTTACCCCACACACTTCCCTCCAATGCTAAATTTACATTCCTCGATGTCTAAGATTGTGTCCTAACAAGCGATCCCTTCTTTTAGTTAGGGTATGCCAAAAATTCCTTTTCTCACCAATTCTGTTCAGTACCTCTTCATTAGTTATGTGATCTACACACCTAATCCTCAGCATTCTTCTGTAGCACCACATTTCAAAAGCCTCTATTCTCTTCCTGTCCGCACTGTTTATCGTCCATGTCTCACTCCCATACAAGGCAACACTCCACACAAATGCCTTCAGAAAAGACTTCCTTACACTTAAATTAATATTCGATGTTAGCAAATTTCTCTTTTTCAAAAATGCTTTTCTTCCCATTGCCATTCTGCATTTTATATCCTCTGTACTGCGACCATCGCATGTTATTTTACTACCAAGTAACAAAACTCATCTACCACCTTCATTGTTTCGTTACCTAATCTAATTCCTTCAGCATCGCCTGATTTTCTAAGACCGCATTCCATTATTTTTGTTTTGCTCTTGTTAATGTTCATTTTGTACGCTCTCTTCAACACACTGTCCATTCCATTCAACTGCTCTTCCAGGTCCTTTGCTGTCTCTGACAGAGTTACAATGTCATCAGCAAAACGCAATGTTTTTATTTCTTCCCCCTGAACTCTAATCCCTATTCCAAAATTTTCCTTGCTTTCCTTCATCGCCTGCTCAATGTACAAATTGAATAACATCGGAGAAAGGCTACAACCCTGTCTTACTCCTTTCCCAACTGATGCTTCCCTTTCATGCCCTTCGAGTCTAATAACTGCGGTCTGGCTTTTGTAGAGGTTGTAGATAACTCTCCTTTCCCTGTATTGTACCCCTGCTGACTTCAGAATTTGAAAGAGTGTAGTCCAGTCAACATTGTCAAACGCTTTCTCCAAATCTACAAAGGCTAAAAATGTAGATTTGCCTTTCCTTAATCTATCTTCAAAGATAAGACGTAAAGTGAGTATTGCCTCCCGGGTTCCTACGTTCCTCCTGAATCCAAACTGATCTTCCCCTAGGTCAGCTTCTACCAGCTTTTCCATTCTCCTGTAGATAATTCGTGTTAAAATTTTGCAACCATGACTTATCAAACTGATGGTTCTGTAATTTTCACACCTGTCTGCACCTGATTTCTTTGGAATGGGGATTATTACATTTTTCTTAAAGTCTGAGGGCATTTCGCCTGTCTCATATATCCTACACACCAGTTCAAATAGTCTTGTCATTGCTGGCTCTCCCAGAGACTTTAGTAGCTCTGAGGGTATATCATCTACTCCTGGGGCCTTGTTCCTGCCTAGGTCTTTCAAGGCTCTGTCAAATTCATCTCTGAGTATAGTATCTCCTATTTCATCTTGATCTACTTCCTCTTCCCTTCCTACAACATCGTCTCTAAGTTCATTTCCTTTGTAGAGCTGCTCTATGTACTCTTTCCACCTTTCAGCTTTCCCTTCTTTGCTGAGAACTGGTTTCCCATCCGAGTCCTTGATATTCGTAGAATTGCTTTTCTTGTCCCCAAATGTCTCTTTGATTTTCCTGTAGGCGGTATCTACTTTTCCCCTTCTTATACATTCTTCTACAGATTTGCATTTGGCTTCTAGCCACTCCTGCTTAGCCATTTTGCACTTCCTATCAATCTCATTTCTTAGTCGTCTGTACTCCATTTTGCCTGTTTCATTTACTGCATTTTTATATTTTTTCCTTTCATCAATTAAATTTAGTATCTCCTGTGTTATCCAAGGATTTTTTGCAAGTCTTGCCTTTCTACCTATTTTGTCCTCTGCTGCCTTCACTATTTCATCTCTCAATGCTACCCATTCCTCTTCTACTGTTTTATTTCCCCCTGTTTCTGACAATTGTTGCCTAAATCTCCCTCTGAAATTCAGCAGAACTTCACGTTCCTTCAATTTATCTAGGCCCCATCTCCTTATTTTCCTACCTTTCTGCAGTTTTTTCACTTTCAGCCTACAGTTCATGACTAACAAGTTATGGTCAGAGTCTATATCTGCCCCTGGGTATGTCTTGCAGTTTATAACCTGATTCCGGAATCTATATTTTACCATTATAAAATCTATCTGATACCTTCCAGTGTCTCCTGGTCTCTTCCAAGTATACAACCTTCTTTTGTGATTCTTAAACCACGTGTTTGTTATGATTAAATTATGTTCCGTGCAAAATTCTACCAGGCGACTTCCTCTTTCATTCCTTCTGCCCAGTCCATATTCACCTACTATTTTTCCTTCTCTTCCTTTTCCTACTACCGAATTCCAGTCTCCCATCACAATTAAGTTTTCCTCTCCCTTAACGGTCTGAATAATTTCCTTTAGCTCCTCATATATTTCTTCTATATCCTCATCATCGGCAGAGCTAGTTGGCATATAAACCTGTACTACTGTTGTCGGTGTTGGCTTCGTATCTATCTTGACAATGATAATGCGATCACTGTGCTGCTCATAGTAGTTTACCCGCATTCCTATTTTCTTATTCATTATCAGTCCTACTCCTGTGATACCCCCAACTGATTTTGTATTTATAATCCTGTACTCACCTGACCAGAAATCCTGTTCATCCTGCCACCGAACTTCACTAATCCCCACTATATCCAACTTCAACCTATCCATTTCTCTTTTTAAATTTTCTAATTTTCCTACTCGATTAAGGGATCTAACATTCCACGCTCCGACCCGTAGAATGCCAGTATTGTCTTTTCTGATGATCACATCCTCCTGAGTAGTCCCCGCCCGGAGATCCGAATGGGGGACTATTTTACCTCCGGAATATTTTACCCGAGAGGATGCCATCATCATATTTTCATACAGTAGAGCTGCATGTCCTCGGGAAAAGTAACGGCTGTAGTTTCCCCTTGCTTTCAGCCGTTCGCAGTAACCGTGTGGCAAAGCCACATTAGCTGATGTTACAAGGCCAGCTCAGTCAATCATCCAGACTGTTGCCCCTGTAACTACTGAAAAGGCTGCTGCCCCTCTTCAGGAACCACACGTTTGTCTGGCCTCTCCACAGATACCCCTCCGTTGTGGTTGCACCTACGGTACGGCTATCTGCATCGTTGAGGCACGCAAGCCACCCCACCTCGGCAATGTCTGTGGTTCATGGGGGTGGGTACACAAGTAATGACAAACCATAACATTATTGCAGTTCTCTAGTTTTCGATTTCAACACTGAACGATATTACTGGTTGATAATTAATTTAGAAACAATTACATATGCGTTTTGCTTTTATTGCATTACGTTCTATAATTATTGTTGTTAGTAACAAAAATATTGTATGTACTGAAAAGTATACAATATGGAGCTTACAAACATTTAGTTACTAACATCAATAACTATAAAAAGTAATCTAATTAATGTAAACGCATATGTAATTGTTTATAAATTATCGAACAATATTTCACCCAGTGTTAAAATCAATAACCAGATGACTGTAGTAATGTTATGAATTTCTCTTTACTTGTGTACTTTGCAATCAGTAAGTCACTATAAAAACCTAGGTCGTGAAAATAAAATTTTGAGAAACAAGGCAACAAATGTGGTTAATATAACTTTCCGTGGAAGAGACCGTCATGCAGATTGGCTACACACAATCGCTTATCACCTATACTACCATGTCACCACGATAGTGTCAGATAAGAAGTAACACACAATATGTATACTGACATAAAAAAAGGTTTTGCATTAACTACAAAATAAGAATTTAAACTGTGTGTCAGAACCGGGACTCGAACCTGGGACCTTTGCCTTTCGCGGGCAAGCGCTCTACCGACTGAGCTAGACTCTCGATGCCGCCTCACAACATCACTTCCGCCAGTACCTCGCCTCCTACTTTCCAAACTTCACCTCTCCTGCGAAACTTGCAAGACAAGACTCCTGGAAGAAAGGATATGGTGGCGACATGGGTTAGCCACAGCCTAAGGGATGTTTCCAGAAGCAGCGAAGTTTCAAATCAGCGCGCACTCTGCTGAAATAATCGCCTGGGTTTTGGTAGGATTTATAGGTAGGAGCCACTGGATGCACCAAGTGGTGAGAAGGTTTAGGTGTCCTTCGAGAAGGCGGTCGGAATGGGCGAGGTTGGAAGATAAGACAAGGAAAGTGGTGTCATTAGCGTATTGTAAGAGGTGTACAGGAGGGGCAGGCTTAGGCATATCTGCACTATAGAGGAGATAAAGGAGGGGAGAAAGGAAGGAACCTTGGGGCATGCCAGCAGAGGGAGAAAAAGGGGGGAATCAGTGTTGCAGATGGTAATATAGGTAGGGTGGTTGGAGAGGAAGGACTGAGGCCTACGAGAAAGACAGGCCATGGCACGCACATCATATCACATGATCAAGTGGTGAGATCACTAGCGGATTGGCTGGCCGCTATGAGACAGTGGGATGTGCCCCAGCGGCCGGACAATCTGCTAGCGACCTCGCCGGTGCAGGCCTCACTTGATCATATGATATAACATTCGTGCCGCGGCCTGCCTTTCTTGTAGGCCTCGGGAGGGAAGCAATAACACAGACAAGATTGTCTGCTTTCAAAGTTCCCATCAACCTTGTCTGTGTTATTGCCTCCTTCCCGAGGCCTACAAGAAAGTCAGGCTGTGGCGCGCACGTCATATCACATGATCAAGTGAGGCCTATGCTGGCGAAATCACTAGTGGATTGGCTGGCCGCTATGAGACAGTGTGATGTGCCCCAGCGGCTGGACAATCTGCTAGCGATCGAGCCAGCGCAGGTCTTACTTTATCACATGATATGACGTGCGTACTGCGTCTTTCTTGTAGGCCTTGGGAAGGAGGCAATAACACAGACAAGGTTGATGGGAAGTTTGAAAGCAGGTCAGAATGCTGGACCTATTCATAGACGCATTTGAGGTCTATTGGTACAAAGATGGCAGCACAGTAAAGGAGTTGGTCATTGGTGGATTAGGAAGGAAGGAAGAAGGGCACATTGAGTTTAAGGGAGAAGATAGTGAGGCTGTAGGTGGTGATGAATGCGACAGCATAGGGTGGATTCGCAGATCTTGCTCAACACCAGGGTGAGGCAAATTGGACTGTAGGAAGAGACACTGGAAAGGGGTTTGTTGGGTTTAAGGAACATGAGGGCACGGGAAAGTTTCCACAGTTGAATGTAGTAAATGGTGTAAAGTATGGTGGTATAGAGGGTAGCTAGGGAGGTGAGGAAGGGAAGGCGGTATTCATGGAAGTGTTGATAGGTGATATGGTCATGGCCTGGAGCTGTGTTGCGTTTCATGTAGAGTGTCAGCTGTAGATCGTGTGCAGTGATGCATGTGTTCATGTCTGTCAGGGGAACGAGTCCCAGTTATTGGAATCCGAGAGCTATGGGAGGGAGGGAGACGTCTATTTCCTCATGAACGTCTGAGAAAATGGAATAATCGCTTTGGGGGTTTTCTGGGATGGTGAAGATGTCAGAAAGGAAGGAGGCGAAATGATCAGCCTTACTGGCTTCATCGGGTAGGGGTTGGTCACGGTGTAGGAGGGGATAACTGGCGGTGGGTTAACAGCCAATAAGGTGGTGGAAGGCTTTCCAATAGTGGGAGGAGTCTATGGGGATGTGGGAATTAAGCCGTGTAACTGTCTGTCACCAGTTCCAGCTTGTTTTGTAAGTCAAAAGACTGCGCACATGTCTCTGCAATTTTCTGGTGGGGAAGAAGTGTATCCCAGTCGGGTACTGAGAAAGGAACTGCAGAGGCAGCGGGATTCCTGGAGGAGTAAGACTGCCTGTGCAGGAAGGATGGGACGGTGAGGTTGTATGGCTTTGGTGGGAATGTAAGATTGAATGGCATCAAACAAGGTCTGGTGGAGGATTGGAGCTGTTTGGTCATTGTCAGCAGGGGAGGGTAAGGGGGTGGGTTTCAACCTGACGGGCGCAATAAAGATGGAAGGCATCCCAGTCTGCATAGGAATAATCATGGACGAGATGAGGATTTGGAGGCGGGTGAGAATTGTTGGGTCGATGGACATCTGAGGTAAAGGTGCGGAGAATTGTGTCGTGGTCACTGCGAATATAGTCAAGGACTTCAGCGGTGACACACCCCAGGAGGGTAGGAGATACGATGATGACATCAGGGGTGGTATTGCTGTAAGGGCGGGTATGGCAGGGGAGGGGGGATGATGTCACCACTGATGGTGGGAAGGAACTGATGCCACTGGTGGAGTTCAATGGGAGTGCATGAATGAATATAGAGATTGGTACTGATCATGTAGGTTAAAAAGGAGATCAATGTGGGGCAGGCAGTCATAAGGGAGAGGGGTGCAGGAGTGGAAGTCTAGGTATGGTTAAGGTGTTCATAAGGGACAAACTGTGTGGTGGTGGATGTGGCCAGGAGAAAGGCATTCACACGGCATTGGAAAAGGGTGTTCGTAACAAGGAGTTTGTTGGTAGGTAGGGAGCGGATGTTGGCATATGGAAGAGTAACGTGTTCCTGTGCCATTAAAGAGATAACAGATCAAGGGAAGAGTATGCGAAGGCATAAAGAAGGGTCTGGTGGCTTTGGGTGTGGAAAAAGTAGAAATGGATGTGGTTCTGGGATTTTGTGGCTTTACAATCTAGGTGGAAAAGGGACAGGCGACAAGGGAGACTTGGATATGGGGGCATTGAAACAGGTGGATATTTTGAAGGAATATGAATAGTGGGACTGTCCTCTGCAGTGGGGGGGGGGGGGGGTGGGGGGACATCGAGAGTTGTTGGTGGAGATACCAGGATCTGTGGGGTGGATGGGGAATTCTGCTTCGACAGGAGGGGACGGGATTTGCACTTGAGGTAGTAGGTGAGGTGAGCTTCGCCACAGGTTTTGAAGGATGCGGGCAGTGGTGAGATTGAGACAGGAGGTCTGCAAATGGGGGCCTTCGCAATGGGGTCAGAGAGGAGGGAGGCGGCAGTTTTCAGAAAGGAGGTCATTGTGAGACAGTGGGAACAGTGGTAGAATTGGGAAGGGTTCAACGGGGTGCAGGCAGTTGTGATGAGGGCCCCATTGTGTAGGAGGTGGTCGATGGAGACATGAAGACATGCAAAAGATAGGTAGGGCATGTCACATTGTTAATGCAATGGGCAGAGCAGATGTTAAGGCTGGGATCCTGCCGCAATTCCCCCAGCAACTCAACCTCCGTGATTCACAGGTTATTTTTGTTGTTTGATTAAAATGTATGTTAAGCTTATGGGACTTAACTATGGGGTCATCAGTGCCTAAACATACAAACTACCTTATTCTAAGGACGACACAAATATCCATGCCCGAGGGGATATTCGAACCCCCAACCGTAGTGGCCGTGCAGACCGTGACTGAAGCGCCTCAGTCCCCTCGGCCACTGCGGCTGGCCATAATTTTGTGATCACGGCAATAAGGATGAGGGGGCAGTGGCTGTGAGGCAGTTATGGTGGAAGATGGGCGAAGGAGGAATGGGGGCCACAATGAATACGGTGAATCTTCTGGAGGAGGAGGGAGGTTGGGGTCTATGGATTTTAGGATGACCGAAAACCTCCAGAGGACGATTTGGGAGATGGGTATGGAGGGGGCATATTGGCGGAAGAGGAGAGTGAGGGTGTGGGGGTCGAGAAATTTGGTTTCGGAGTTGGATAGGACGAAGAAGTGAAGAGTACAGGGAGGGGTTGGGGAAGGGGCTGTGTGGACATAGCCTGAGCTGGGGAGAGAGGAGTAGATTCCATGGGGACAGGTGGGGCATCCGTGAGGTAATTGGGGGCTTTTTTCATTGATGTGGAGGAGGCAGAGTCGAAAGCAGCGCATTTTGACTTCTTTGTTTTCTGAGCAGGCTGTGAGGAACGAATAGGGATGAGGTTGACGGGGAGGTGACAAGGTGGCTCTGCAGCCAGAGCATCCTCTGGGGATGAGGGAGGAATCGACGGTAGCCGGCCGGGTGCAAACCATGGCGACTGCACCCTCGGATCTGGGGAGGGGAGGAAAGGTTTCTGAGGCGAAGGTGGTGGAGGGGTCTTCAGTAGGAGTGGGGCCAGTTGTTGCTGGGGCGATGGAACAAGGAGTGAGGTGACGCTTCAGGTGAGTATGGTGGGCGAAAGGGACGTAGAGCTGATGGTTGACAAAATGGTGGTGCACGGAAGTGACATGTCGGAACAGAAGGACTACAAAAACACGAAGCATAAGCAGACATAGCGAGGTAGTGGCGTGGGCGAGCGCGCAGATGATGACGATCCCATTGAATGCGGCGGCTGTGCCAGCTGTGTAGGCGACTGACGGCTGGAGCAGGCGGTGGGTCCAGCGCGGGGAGCTGCGGAACCACCGACAGCTGGAGATGCGGCGGCGGCCAGGCAGGGCGCAGTTGGGACAACCAGCAGCGACGGGCAGCGGTGGCGGCAGGTGCGGACGGGCCAGCCGACATCACGGTAGACGGGAAGCGCTGGCGGCGGCTGGGGCAGATGGGCCAGCCAACATCACGGACGGCAGGCAGCAGCGACGGCACCAGGCGTTGACGGGCTGGTCGGCCTCAGAAAAGGCGTGCAGTCTCTCTTGCAGCGGCGTCAGCGGGCGAGGACTAGTCTAGGCACTACAGTTGGCGGTCAGCACACTGGGTGGGCAGACTCTCCAAGCTGTGAGAAGAGCTGCAACGAGTACCGGAAAAACCATATGATAAAAGTACAAAAGAGTAGCAAATGTTCAAATCTTTGTAATTCTATGATACCAAAATAAGTTCGTCACCTGTCTCTAGTCTTACAAACTGCATACACAAAATTAAAATAACCTAAAGATAACACACACATCTATGCCCGAGGGAGGATTCGAACCTATGATGCGGGAGGCCGCGTGATCCGTTATGTGGCGCTCCAGACCACTCGGCTACTCCCGCGTGGCTACAGAAGAGCCCTTGTGGATCTACTGCTACTTCTTTTGTGTTCAAATTCATCTTGCCTAGTGTGCCACCATACATGATCAAATAATGAGCAGAGGAAACTGTGATGTTAAACAACTTCCTGGCACACATTGACCTCCTTTTCAACCTACATGATCAGCACCGATCTCTATATCCATTCCTCCACTCCCATTGAACTCCACCAGTGGCATCAGTTCCTTACCACCATCAGTGGTGACATCATCCCCCCTCCCCTGCCATACCCACCCTTGCAGCAATACCACCCCTGATGTCATAATTGTATCTCCTAACCTCCTGGGGTGTGTCACAGCTGAAGTCCTTGACTCTATTCGCAGTGACCACGACACTGTTCTCCTCACCTTTACCTCAAATGTCCATCGACCCAACAATTCTCGCCCGCCTCCAAATCCTCACCTCGTCCATGATTATTCCCATGCAGACTCGGATGCCTTCCACCTTTATTGCACCCATCAGGTTGAAAGCCACCCCCTTCCCCTCCCCTGCTGACAAAGACCTCACAGATTCAATCCTCCAACAGACCTTGTTTGATGCCATTCAATCTTACATTCCCACCAAAGCCATACAACCTCACCGTCCCACCCTTCCTGCACAGACAGTCTTACTCCTCCAGGAATCCCGCTGCCTCTGCAGTTCCTTTCTCGGTACCCGTGACTGGGATACACTTCTACGCCACCAGAAAATTACAGACATGTGCGCAGTCTTTTGACAGACAGTTACACAGCTTAATTCCCACATCCCCAAAGACTCCTCCCGCTATTGGAAAGCCTTCCACCACCTTATTGGCTGTCAACCCACCCCCAGTTAACCCCTCCTACACCGTTATCAACCCCTACCCGATGAAGCCAGTAAGGCTGATCATTTAGCCTCCTTCCTTTCTGACATCTTCACCATCCCAGAAAACCCCCAAATCGATTACTCCATTTTCTCAGACGTTCATGAGGAAATAGACGTCTCACTCCCTCCCTTAACTCTCGGATTCCAATAACTGGTACACATTCCCCTGTCAGACATGAACACACGCATCACTGCACACGATCTACACCTGACACTCCACATGAAACGCAACACAGCTCTTCCCGGCCATGTCCTATCACCGGAGTACTGTTGGGCCACGGACCATCTTTTTCTTGTCTGATTGCGCACTAGTCTCACAACGCTGTTATAAATGTTTGTAAATCTATTGGACCAAACTGCGTGGTCATCAGTCCGTAGCTTACAAACTACTTCAACCTAGGTAATCTAACCGAAGGACAAACACACACACCCATGCCCCAGGGAGGACTCGAACCTCCACAGCGAGCAACCGCGCGCTCCGCAGCGAGACGCTTTAGACCGCTCGGCTACACCACAGCGGCATCAAATTATAGAATTGCTGCTTAGATGGCATGGATCGTGAGACGCCTAGTACATGACCTGACCCCATTTTTTTTTTTTTCCTTTATTGATATTTTAAAGCCACCTGTGGTGGCAGGCTGGCAGCAGCTTCAGTGCTGCTCTTCAGCCGATCAGATTTTCCAATGCACACAAAACATGGAACGGTGATAAAACTCGCAGAGTTAATAACATTACAGAAGATGAACAAATGGAGACTTACACAGAAAACAAAGAATTTTAAAATACACATTCAGAAATTAAAATAGCCATTGTGGTTAAAACACACAAATATGCAGTTTTAAACCTCTCAGAGATTAAGACACAGTTGTTGGAGGATAGTAGACGATGGCGAGAGCACACATTTCAAAGCATATCGCAAAACAATATTCTGCCTGCTCGGCGGTTGCTGAAGTCTTACAACTTGAAACACTGAACACTGATCTCTAACATTGACGCTATAACACTGACAGTGCACTGTTAAAATTGTTGGACATACGTATCCCACATGGGATGAGGGAGGGAGGGAAGGGAGAAACAGATGGAAGGGATAGGAGGGGAAGGAGTTGGGGGAGATAGGGGAGGAAGGCGCATGGACACCAAGGGATGGAGGTGGAAAGCCAAGGGTGGGACGGAGTGGGATTGGAAGGGGAAGGAGAGAGGGTGCACAAATACGGGGATGGACTACGGTTGTTAGAATCGGTAGATGTCGGGACAGAGGGCATCATCCAGGAAGGGGAGGTGAAGGAAGTTACCCTCGGATAGGATGTGGAGAGTGTGAAGTTGAAGGGAGGGAGGGATAACAAGGTAACAGCATGGCAGAGGCAAAAGATGGGATTCAATTGGGTGCTGGGAGTCAAGTTTGAGGGTTACATAACGGAGGTGGAAGAGTTCGAGGAACTTGAGCACGTGTGGGAAAGGAATAAGGTCACAAAGCACCACGTGAGGGAGGGGAGAGAGATGCAGTAAGCGAGGCGGAGGGCATGGCGTTGAAGTATCTGGAGGGAATTGTAGCGGGCAAGGGTGAGCGGAAATCCAAGCGGAGTTCAAGCAGTGTGGGATGGGACGCATGATGGAATGGTGGTACGACTTGATTGTTAAGATTAAGAAGAACTATGAGCAGCCGCACCAACTAGGCGAACATAAACAGACGCTGACCACTAACCGCTGGATTCCAGGGCAGACGCTAGTGGATTAGGGCTGCCTCTTCCTCCAGTTCCGCCGTACAGATGATCTTCATCTCTGCCTTCACCGTCGTTGAGGTCTTCGCCGTACCCTGGCAAGGGACCCTCACGAGGTGCTATCACCGGGGCCAGGTGAACCAAGGTTTTCTAACGAGGTGTTACTCCTCCCCCTCCTCCTTTCACAAGCGGGCGTGGGACCGGCCGCGGTGGAGTAGCCGAGCGGTCTAAAGCGTCTCGCTGCGGAGCGGGTGGTTGCTCGCCGTGGAGGTTCGAGTCCTCCCTGGGGCATGGTTGTGTGTGTTTGTCCTTAGGTTAGTTTACCTAGGTTTAAGTAGTTTGTAAGCTACGGACTGATGACCACGTAGTTTGGTCCGATAGAGTTACAAACATCTCAGCGTGGGGCCGGCTATGGCGGACCGAACATGAATATTAATGATTACGTGTACACAATTATCGAGGAAATCCTACGTAGAACCAATTTTAAAGTAATATATTTAGTTTTTCAGTTACTAATATGCTGGAAATATATCAGTTCTATCTGCATATAGACAGAGTCACATTCAACTGATACAGCAAATAGTATTGAAAACGCCGTTGACAGCTTCCTGAAAACGATTTGAAAATGTTCCTGTATTGCTTTTAGAATTGAAATCTATTTTACAAAAATTGCATTTTCTTTAGCAGCAGAAAACTCAGGAAAGTAGATGCTGGAAGTTAGAAAAATATCGCACCATAATCTGAAAGAAACGAAGCCGCATAACACTGCAAAGAAACAAAACAAAACAAAAAAAAAATATATTCCGTCGTAGCGACTACTTCCGAAGAATGTCGACTAAAGCCGCACGTGGCCGGCCACGTTCAAGGTGAAAGTGTTATCATCTAAGTAGATGGCTCTCCTACACCAGAACAATAGTTCTAGATACAAAACATCTTCAGCTATGGATAGGAATGCTCATCACAATTCCTGGAGTTTAACTGTTTCTAAACTTATTGGACCAAACTTCTTTGGTTACAAGACTCTACACTTACAAACTACTTAAATTACATTAAGGACCACACACACACACACACACACACACACACACACACACACACACACACACATGTCCGAGGAGGACTCGAAACTCCGGCGGGAACAACAGTCTAGTCCGTAGCATCACGCCCTAGAGCACGCGGCCCTTCCCTGGACTTGAATTCACTAGCCTTTTACTGGTGGGGTTATGTGATGCATCAGGTTTACAGTGTTGACATCGACGACATTGACCATCTACTACAGAGAATAATAGACTCTCCTTCACACCAGTTGTTCTGAAACTTCTGTCGAATAAAGTATAGGGTTAATTTCAGTTAGTGAAGGTTTCGCATTTCCATCTTATTCCGTTACCTTTCTGTGGCCGATTAAGACTGCACCAATATTTTACGAACTCACCGTATTTCTGAACATGGAGTATTTGTTGACGCGACAAGAAATATAATATGGCAATTTTGTGACTTTTTCTTGAAACGAGATTACACCGGCGTCGTTATTACAGTACAGCACCTCTGCAATCCCCTTGGGCACACGCTATTCACAAACGTAATTAATTATTCTTGTTACTGTTGCCGCGACAGAAAGCCCTACGTCACTTTACGGTTTCTCCGGAAATTTAATTTCTCCCGGGAAGTTGCCCGCTCGCCAAGCACCGCCAACAAAAAAGATTGCCTCCTCAGCCATGAGACACCGTATGACGCTGTTTTTGCATTCTCCCTACAAGTTTTATTTTCCATCGGTTTTTTACAAGACATTATTCTAGGTGTAGAAAATCTGCGTGCATTGGCATCAATCGTAAAAAAAAAAAAAAAAAAAAAGGCTAGTTAAGCGTTGCGAACATGGAAAGACCAACCGTCAGGTCAAAAACCAGTTCGTTCCATTTCGTGTTCGTAACCGTGTGACGGTATTTGGATTTGTATGTAAGCAAATTTTCCCTAATCTCTGATAGGCCAGTTGAATTCACAGGATGTGCTCCTGAAACGTAGTCACACAAAGTATTGCACAACTGGGCATAACATCTCATTCACACAAGTCTCAGGATACAAAATAGCAGCACTCACGAAGAACTGCACTACTGTACCTTGCTTCAAAGTCACACAATGTTAAGCCTACGAAATAAACATCTTGTATTAAAGGAGTATTAATATAAAATAATAGGGGAAGTGTTTTCATAATTATATATCTCAATAATTATATTTTTACATGAAAGTCTGTACCTTAATCTAATTTTCTACACAATTTCCGTCAATATTGAGGCACTTGTCATAACGCTGTACCACTTTTTTAATACCCTCCTCATAGAAGTCTGCCTCCTGACTTGTTAACCACTGTATTACAACTGTTTTGACTTCATCGTCTTGCTCGGTCACAGTGTCATACGAAACGCTATGAGAAACATTAGGAAAGTCATCCCGTAAGGAGGAAATCGTAAAGCGTCTGCTTTCTCTCGCCTTTTTGTCCACTTCCTGCACAAAACTGACATTAACGACCGAACGGCGCCCACTCCGTTGTTCATCATGCACATTTGTGCGGCCATCTTTAAATGTTTTCACCCACTTTCTTAACATTCCATCACTCATAATGGTCGTAAGCTGCACTGATCGAACGATAAATATGATTCGAAAAAAAAAAAAAAAAAAAAAAAAAAAAAAAAAAAAAAAAAAAAAAAAAAAAAAAACCACGCCTCGTACTATTTTGCACGAATATAACATTACTAGGAAAAGGGGAAACTACAGTCGTTACTACTCCCGAGGACATGTAGCTCTACTGTATCACTATACGATGATGGCGTCTTCTTGGGTAAAATATTCCGGAGGTAAATTAGTCCCCCATTCCGATCTCCGGGCGGGGACTACTCAGGAGGATGTCGTCGTCAAGAAAACCAAAACAGGCATTCTACGTGTTGGAGTGTGGAATGTTCTAACCCTTAATCGCGTAGGTAAGCTAGGGAATTTGAAAAGAGAAATGGATAGGTTAAAGTTAGATATGGTAGGGATTAGTGAAGTTCGGTGGCAGGATGAACAGGATTTCTGCTCAGGTGGGTACACGGTTATCAATACAAACTCAGTTGGTGGTAACGCAGGAGTAGGTCTGATAATGAATAAGAAAATAGGAATGCGGGTAAGTTACTATGAACAGCATAGTGAACACATTATCGTATTAAAGATAGACACGAAGCCAACACCGACCACAATAGTGCAAGTTTACATACCAACTAGCACGTCCGATGATGAGGATATCGAAAAAAAATGTATGAGGAGATAAAAGAAATCATTCAGAAAGTTAAGGAGGATGAAAACTTAATTGTGATGGGGGACTGGAACTCAATAGTAGGAAAAGGAAGAGAAGTAAATGTAGTAGGTGAATATGGACTGGGAAAAAGGAATGAAAGAGGAGATCGCTTGGTAGAATTTTGCACAGAGCACAATTTAATGATCACTAACACTCGGTTTAATCACCATGAAAGAAGGCTGTATACATGGAAGAGACCAGGAGAAAGTGGAAGGTACCAGATTGACTTTATAATGGTAAGGAATAGATTTAGAAACCACGTTCTAAACTGTAAGACATATCCAGGGCAGATATAGACTCTGAAGATAACTTATTGGTTATGAACTGCAGATTAAAACTTAAGAGACTGCAGAAGGTTAGGAGATTGAACCTGAAAAAATTGAAGGAGCCGGAGGTGGTTGAGACTTTTAGAGGGTACATGAGGCAGAGATTGCCTGAACCGGGGAAAGTAATACAATAGGTAGCTCTGAGAGATAGGATAGTGAAGGGTGCAGAGGACCATATAGGCAGAAGGACAAGGCCTAATAGAAATCCCCCCAGGATATACTGAACTTAATTGATGAGAGGAGAAAATATGAAAATTCAGCAAGTGAAACAGGAAAGAGGGACTACAAACGTCTGAAAAATGAGATTGGCAGGAAATGCAGACTGGCTAAGCAGGTGTGGCTAGAGGACAAATACAGAACCGTTGAAGAATGCATAACTAGAGGAAAGATAGATACCGCCAACAGCAAAATAAAAGAGATATTTGGAGACAAGAAAAGCAGCTGTATCACTATCAAGGACTCAGACGGAAAACCAGTACTAAGCAAAGAGGGGAAAGCTGAATTGTGGAAGGAATATATAGAGGGCCTATGCAAATGAAATAAACTTGAAGGCAGTATTATAGAAATGGAAGACGAGGAAGATGAGATAGGTGATATGATACTGCGGGAAGAATTTGACATAGCGTTGAAGGACTTGAGTCGAAACAAGGCCCCTGGAGTAGATGATATTCCATCTGAACTGCTGATATCGTTAGGAGAGCCAGTCATGAAAGAATTGTATCACCTCGTATGCAAGATGTATGAGACAGGGGAAATGCCCTCCGACTTCAAGAAGAATATTGTAATTCCAAGTGTGAAAATTACAGAACTATCAGCTTAATAAGTCATGGTTGCAAAATACTAACACGAATTATTTACAGACGAATGGAAAAACTCGTGGAATCCGACCTCAGGGAAGATCTGTTTCGATTTAGGAGAAATGTAGGAAAACTGGAGGCCATACTCACATTACGACTTATCTTAGGAGATAGGCTAAGGAAAGGGAAACCAATGTTTCTAGCGTTTGTCGATTTGGAGAAAGCTTTTGACAATGTCGACTGGAATACACTCTTCCAAAGTCTGAATGAATCAGGGGTAAAATATATGGAGCGATAAGTTATATTTAACCTATACAAAAACCAGACAGCGGTTATTAGAGTCGAAGGGCAAGAAAGGGAGACAGAGGTTGTTCAATCTATACATTGAGCAGGCAGTGAAAAAATGGAAGGAGAAATTTGGAGAGGGCGTTAAAGTGCAGGGAGAAGAAATAAAAACATTGCGGTTTGCTAATGACATAGTAATTCTGTCAGAGACCGCAAAAGATCTGAAGAGCAATTGAATGGGATAGAGTCTTGAAAGGAAGATATAAGATGATCATTAACAAGAGTAAAACGAAGGTAATGGAATGCAATGTCAGCAAATCAGGCGATGCTGAAGGAATTAGATTAGGTAATGAGACAATAAAAGTAGTAGATGAATTTTGTTATTTGGGTAGCAAGATAACTTCTGACGGTCGAAGTAAAGAAGATATAAAATGCAGAATGGCTATGGGAAGAAAAGCGTTTCTAAAGAAGCGAAACTTGTTAACATCCAATATTAATTTAAATGTTAGTAAGTCCTTTCTGAAAGCATTTGTCTGGAGTGTAGCATTGTATGGGAGTGAAACGTGGACGATTAGGAATTCAGATAAGAAGATGATAGAAGCTTTTGAAATGTGGTGCTACAGACGAATGATGAAAGATGGGTAGATTACGTGACTAATGAGGAGGTGCTTAACCAAATCGGGGAGAAATGTTTCTGGCATATCCTGACTAAGAGAAGGGATAGATTGATTGGACCCATTCTGAGACATCAAGGAATTGTCAACTTAGCATTAGAAGGAAGCGTGTGAAAATTTCCTCTTCAACAGAAAATGGTCTCAATATCCAGGAGTTGAGCTGACGATTATCCATGTCTGAGAAATATTGCTTCATGGAGTTTATAACTGCAGACAAGTGCTGAACAATGGAAGTTTCAAACATGATTTTTTTTCAGTTTCCTCACTTACAACTGATAACACAGTTGTGTAAACATAGATAGATCTCCGACTTGGACCCTGCCTTGGTAAAGTTCCAGTTTACGGATGAAACTTGCAATTTTATCCTGCGCTGTCAAAATATTCGTCGTATTTCCTTGTAGTGAAAAAGTCAGCAAGATACGCCTACATTTCGACAAATGTTTTTCTTTGATTTTTGAGTACAATTCTTTCTCTTTTTCTGTTCATTTGTTTTCAAGAAAGAGTCCTATTTTATCACGTAACTCATAAACCCTGTTTAAATCCTTTCCTCTCGATATCCAGCGTACCTCTGTTTAGAACAAAAGAGCATTAAATTTAGCACCAACTTGATCACATAAAACTTTAAATAATCTTGAGTTCGTAGCACTGCCACGAATGAAATTCACAATTTTTATTACGTAATTCAATGTGCTCAGTAAATCTGGAGGAAGAGTCTTGACAGCCAGAGCATAACGATCTATGAGTTTTGTTTTCCCCAATAAACTGTTTCAGAATTTCGAATGTGTCTTCACTGCGAGATGTATTGGGCAAAGACTTGCAGAACCGGTATTCTTCTATACAGTCGTCTTTGATGTACCGAGTAAATGCCAGTAATTGTGAACATGAAGCTACATGTTGACTCGCCCAGTTGCAGAGCAAACATAGAACTTTCTTTAATTTCAGAAATAACTGTTGTTAAAATGTCTTCACTCATCTCTCGAATATGACTTTGAATAGTTGTATTGGAGAGTGATATCTGTTTAATCTTAGCCACATGTTGCTCACCAATAACGAGCGAAACTGCATCACACAACTGCTTGATGACATCCTCTCCTATAGTGTGCAGCTTTTTGTTCAGAGCAATGCGATAAGAAATTTGACAAGAGGATTGCATACATGATTCATTTGCCTTTTGCTCATTTCCTGTCGAGTTCAGTCGCGAAGATTTCAGAGCAGTCTCTTTTCATTAAAGAAAGAAGTATCTTTATCTGCAAACTCCTTATGAACTTCCTCGAAATGTTCTTTTAATTTGCTAGGTTTCATGCTCTCTGCAGAAAGAACTTTATTACTTATAACACACTGAGTCTTTTCTACATTATTATCAACAAGATTTGTGAAACCCCATTGTAGAAATGCTTCTTTGTATGAACGCAGTTTTCTGCATGTAGAAGCCATGGTACCTAAATCGAACGTAAAATACTGTCACGAAAACCACATAAAAAGTAGTGACATATTACTTATGGTACTTACCAAACGGGTGCAGGATCTTGCTTTAAGAACGAAAAACTAACGATCCGTGGAAGATGAGGGCTCCTAGGAAGGCACAAAACACTGATCGCGCGGCGCGCTATTAATTACAACTGGGGGTGGGCCGGGCCTGTCCTTATATTTTTGCCAACAATAGAATGGAGAAGTAAGCATTGTTTATATGCGGACCAAAACAAAAGCATTCAACACTACATGAATGTCGCACGTGCCGAGGTGTGAAAAACGCACACTTACTGGGACCACAAACTGCACGACTTGCAGAACTTACGCGCAGAAGGAAAATTAGCTTTATATATTGTTAGTAAGCGAAACTGAAATCGCTGCGGAATGGAAAACAGTCGGAACAGAGTCGTGCAAACCAGTAACAAAGCAGACTATGGCTACAAAACAATTACCTCACACAACACGGGTATTGAGATACTGTTGGCTGCTGCCAGGAACAAGTGACTGCCGGCCAAAGCATTCCCGACGTTTACCGACTCAGGACCAGGAAGAGGGCTCCCATCTAGAAGGTTACACAATGTGTAGTAGTAGGCTATTTACTCTTTATTAACCGCGGTTGTACCATTCTTACGTCATCAAAAACATCAAATAGAAGAAAAAGACGACAATTCGCAATGCAAACATCTAATGCGGGAATTGTAACATTGTTGTCATTAAACAACGAGAGGGAACACAAGACAAGACAAGTGCTGCGGAGCTGTCATTTGATATAATTATTTAAAATATTGTATCCACTACCGGTACCTTACATGTTACTCCGACAGAATTACCGTTTTACCCCCGAGGGGGTAATTATCCCCAGGTTCGGAACCCCTGCTCTAGACATTTATGCAAAATTCCGAATGTTGTTTTGTCGCCTATATATATATATATATATATATATATATATATATATATATATATATATATATATATGAATGAATGTTTGTCTGTATGTCCTCTATGAAATCATAAACCATTCATTCGTTAGCAATGAAACTTTGGTGAACTGTTCACCGTACGTCCACGAAGATTCCTGACCCAGAAACAAAAGAGCACGACACATAGCTCAAAACATATGTCATAAATAATGACGCAACCGCGTGAGAATACCCAGATTTATGCGTCAATTATTGGAAAATGGACGTAGTTAGGGACCTGCAACAAAGTTTACATGTAATTTAGGACGTGTATGGAGCGTTTTGTAACTGACCCCTCCTTCCCCCCGCAAAAGAAACAAACGTTATAGCTCACAACAATTTCACTTTAGATACCATAAAAGTATAGCATCACACATGACCTTGTATCAAATAAAGTTAGCGTTACAGATTTGCATGTTACTATTTATTTTTGTCTACAAGTCTCCCTTAATTCCATTTCATCCAAAATTAGGCAGTCTGTTTACTCAAATTCTACCTAAATAAAAGCGAAAGGACACTGATTCACTCACTGACTAAACACGAAATCTCGAAATCTACTTCACCTATGAAGCTGAAATTAGGCAGGAATATAGTTTATAGATAGAACACGTCACCTAAGATAATATTTTGTCATAGGTGCACGAAATCTACAGTTTCATTCAAATCTTCATGAAGTTTCGCACGCTTGACCTTCAAAACAAGAGGAAGGTCACCGTTAACCTTTAGTTTTATACGATCATGTGGAAGGGTACTTTGCAACATTTTCTATTGAATAGAAATCTGGAGTTTTGTTCCGATATTGATGAAATTTTGCACACACTACTTAAAATCAAGAGGAATGTCACTGTCTGTATAATGTTTCGTTCGGTGCATGGTGGAGGGTACTTAACTTACGGAATTTTTAAAAAAATGCATAGTTTTGCTTCAACCTTTATGAATTTTTGCATACATGACCTTCATGACCTTTAAACCATGAGGAATATCACTGGGTACATAAATGTTTGTATCGTACATGACAGAGTTTACCTTACAGGAAACTCTGCCGAGAGATGGAAAGATGGAACAGAACAGAGAGATGGGGGAGAAAGAGGTGGATGCAGAGAGAAAGGGGAAGGGGAGGTGGACTACGAGAGTGTAGAATAAATAAATACCCAGGCAAAGCCGGGTTGACAACTAGTTACTCATAAATGAGGATTCACCAAGGTGAATGACTTGGTTACATCAGCATACAATATATGGTATCACAATGTCGATCCTCCAAGTGGAGACCTTCTGATGTTACTTATTAGATCGTACGCGAAAATTTGTATTTTATTTTAATTTCTTACGCTCTACAAATTTATTTTTACCAGCTGCGTGCCAAAGTTATTAGATCGCATAACAACAATTACATTTTAAATTTGTACGATTTTCTGTAGATGAATGAATTAACAGGAAATGTATTACTCGTTCGTTTTGTTCTTTAGCAGTAACATCACAGTTGTGTTGATTTCATTCGTTTCCCTACAGAAGAATTTATTAAAAGTGAATCTACCGTTGTCTTGTTAACGATCTGCTCCGTTGTTTGACCGTAAAACAACGGTTTTGTATTCTTATTGTTCATTTCGATTGCTTTTCTTTAGAATAATAAGGTAACAGAATGTGCATTTGGTTTTATCTGCTGCCCGTATACCAGGTTCAGTTGAGAAACAGTGTTACATTGTAATAATTGTGCTTATATATACCGCTCGTGCGTCATTCGAAGCACGCAATAGCAGAACACGTCAACAGTTGGCAGCGTCCTCGGCTAAATGTGCAGCTGTAAAGAGAACGGGGAACACTTTTATGTCATAAAAGGTCGCATCGCACACTGCCAGCAGGCGAATATCTCGGGTGCCCGCGCCGAACCTTTATAGGTTAAAGCAAAATTCGCGCATTCGGGCGTCGCAACCGGACTCCTCGCTTGACAGCGATAAAAACTGCCCGTCACAAAATTTCGTCGTGCGAGTGTAACTGGTAGAGAGGCAATCTGGCAACACTGTAACCGTAGATACGGTAACTACATCCGTCAGCGTGTGATGTTTCCTGACTTGTTGTATGTGTGTGTGTGTTGTAACTGTGTGTATCTATGTTACTATATATGCGTTTATCTGTATGCAAACTGACACGTTAATGGTTCATATTCAAGTCAGAAAACCCTGAAAATCTGTGTTAGTATTGGGTAGTGATTATTGTCTGTGACAGCAAGTGGCGCATTTACATACTTACTGTTCCAAATATCATTCTAGTCTACTGCCGGAATCAACATATTTAATTTTCATTTCTGTTCACTTTATGAGAGTATGAGCTGTCCATTCACTATTGGAGTCAATGATTCATTACACTTTAATTACCTTAAAGTAAAGATGTATGGAATTGAAAACAACATGAACATAACATTCACTGATCTCTGTCCTTCTTTAGCGAATATGCCCAGCACTCCTCTTTGAGTACATAAAACTCTCTCTCTTACACAAACTTTTTTCACACTACAGTCAGAAAACATTACAAATGTTGCACACAAAAGATTCCTATTATTCTTATAACATACGTAATGATCCGTGCATGTCTGCAGTCTGTAATTGCTCATTTAGTCCGCTAAATATTATTATCTGTTAAGTGCGTTAGTGCGTTGTTTTAAAAATTATTACTGCAGTTCAAATGTTGATATTTCACTCAGCGCTTGAGAATGCCATCCTGTTTAAATTTGCCATGTGTGCACTTAATGGCGGCTCACCATCCACATCTATTGTTCTTTTATTCTCGCATTAGATATATTCTGAAGAATACTCAGATACGTAATAAGTCTAAATACGTAATGAAAGACTTTACAATTTAAATATCGTTCTATTTTGACCAGAAAGCAAAGATAATTACACTGTTAAACAGGATACAGACCTCTGATATTTTCCATTAATACCATTACGTTTCATATATCGATTATATAACTCGCTCTTTTTTCAGAAATGACCATGCCACTCCATGAACAAATCTAGAATCATCATAACAAGTATGGTATATTCATTACCATTCGTTTCCAGTAAAAGATGAATACATACAGTCAGTCACACTCCTTCATGGAATATTACAACAGTACCATCTCTTTGCCTCATGCAAAGATATATATTTGTGCAAAAACCAGCAGATTGCCATCCCAATGGCCTTTCTAATAAAAACCATATTAAGCTTTCAGGTGAAACGTTATAAGCCCGTATAATTTGTCGCGTATAGTTGGTGCAGTGGATAGAGCTTTGAATTAGCATGCAGGAGGTCGAGCGTTCGATCCTGGGTTCAGTAATATGGTTTATATTTAGTAAATGTAGCCGGGTTCTACGGTATCTGCTATATCAGTAACTAACAGTAAAAAGAGAAAATGGCATCTATGGTCAGAAGTATGAAGGCAACGTACAGTGCGTGACAATCAACAAATATGCTGGCCCATAGAAACTAAGGGTTTGGCGCTGAAAGTGCTGGAAACTATTTGCACTTACATACAACGATCTTAGAGATGCAAGAGGAATCGTTTTCATTAGTCAGCTTTGAAAGAAGCCCTCTCCACAACGTGGGCGAGAATTTATTCGCACCGCTTCATCTGTTAGATGCGGAATCTGTTTTATTTGTACCCTCCTCCACTGTTCCCATAGATTAGTACCAATTGTTACACTAGTGTCGTTCAGGGGACTTATGACCGTAGTCGTTCAGTCCCTTTAAAAATCAAACCATCCGTCCATCTATTGTCGTTCAGCTCCATTCTATTTCATTTGGACCTCATGGTACCATTGAAGCTAGCAACATGCATTGCAAATAATGTCCAAACTCTGATACTACGTGTATGTGTTATCACTGTGATCCCGCAAATTATGTCTTTCAATTTTCAGTCTGGTAACCGCATGCTGTTTAGTAAGAATCTTAATGCTTTACTACTGGCCGGCCGCGGTGGCCGAGGGGACTGAGGCGCTCCAGTCACGGTCTGCATGGCCACTACGGTCGGGGGTTCGAATTCCCCCTCGGGCATGGATATTTGTGCCGTCCTAGTTCGTAAGTAGTTCATAAGTACTTTGTAAGTTTAGGGACTGATGACCCTGTAGTTAAGTGCCATAGACTATACAAACATTTGAACTTTACTACTACTACTACTATTATTGTTATCTATCGATGGAACTGTGGAAACATAACGTCTGTTACTATTAGAGAAACAGTGTAATTCGAACATTTAACATTTAGCGGTGTCAGGATGAATGATGTGGAACAATATCTGTCAGATATGTAATGCTCGTTTGGTGGAACATCGCGCAGTAGTTACGGCGTGTTTATACTGCATGTTCTATCCACCAGACAGGGACTAGTTGCTAGCGCAGTAATTTGCCCGTCACAGATTCCAATGCACATGCATATACGTATCGAATTTTCTTCTTGTAAACTTCAAAAGCCGTGTGGCAGACGTATGGGATACACAAACGATTACTATGTCGATATCTCATACCCCAGCTGGTGTTGCCACTTGTGAACCTGCTGCTATAAATCCTCGTCGACGTCACCAAGATAAAAATGTGTTTCGCTGTATGCAGCTGCGCCTTCGGGAGTCAGGTTTTCTCTTTCCACCATCGCGTTACGGAGCTGTACTCCAGCTGCTGAGGAAGCTGTTATGAAACCTCAGCGTAGCAAGGCTGTTGCTTATCTCGCAGCGTGCGTTTGCAAACATGCTGCTCCCATGTTACTAATCTTTCATTTTGAAGATCGCCATCAATAATGTGAATCGTTCCAACAACAACAGGAAGCCAACGATAACTTCATGAACTCCTTAATATGGTCGGACGAAGCATCATTCACTCTTGAGTATGCACTATTCCCACCATTGGTTGGAAGTTAACCTGCATGTTCCTTGGATATCAAATTCGCTTTGGTATCAACGTCTGGGCCGGAATATTGGGCGACAGGAGTTTGAGATCCAGCATATTGCCTGACACTTTGCGATGAATGTGTGACACTAATTGGACAGAATTACCAAGCAAATGGCTCGGACATGAAGATCCGGTTGTATGGCCATCGAGTTTCGATGTTTTGTTTCGCATTCCAGTCCGTAGACATTTAAAAATACACTCTGAAGGCGTTGTGAATCTTCTCCACTTCTGAGGTGAGCATTATTGCTTCTATCTGCGTAATAACTGAAGCTACTTGTGTACCGTATCACGTGAGAGTCGTTCCCAAGTACAATTTACTGAGACTTTTAACGTGTATGTACGTAAAAAAATTTAGACATTTCTTTCCGTCGAAGTTTCCAAACCGCCTGAATTTAACTGAGATTAGAAACTTTCGACAAACTGAAATATCGACTAGCTGAAGGAAGATTAAGAGTAATATCTGTTGCTCTCTGGCTGCGCAATAACATTAATTCTCAGGATCTAGAAAATCCAGCAATAGATTAAAACCACTGCCAAAAACATTCACAAAATTAATAGCATACAAACGCTATCGACACAAAACTGTTAAGCCGAACAGTTGTGAACAGTGTGAAGACATTACTAATTTCATAGTCATTTCTTTCTGTTCATGTTTTTATAAACGTACAAAGTACTTGTGTTAAATATTTTCCTTATTTCATGACGTCTTATAATATTCAGCGTATTTAATATTAAATTATTAATTTCCTTCTGTTTCGTATATAAATGTTTACTTGTTATTCTACTGTATGTAAATATTCGCTTGCGTTCAGTTGTGAAAGGTGAAGGTTCTGCTCAGAGTGACAATAAAAAGCAGCACAGAAAGTAATCACAAGTCCTTCCCATTCAACGTAATGTTCAGATTTATCAACTAAACTGTTGATGAAATTACTTGTAACCGTTTAAATACTGCGATTATTTCAATGGTAACAATGAAATGTCGCGAATGGGACGGTATTGTTGTCTTATGAAATGTCAGTGTAAATCGTTAAATAACATATGTAACTAACTCATATATTAAGCAAAACTGTGTTTCTACTCGCCTGTTAATAATCTGCTGCGTGTTCAAAATTTCTACAGTGACTTTGAAAGGCTGTGGACTTCTTTGTTTGTGGTTTAGCTTGCTAAGATATATCCACGATCGAATTTCGCGCTATACTTAAGAGTACAGATGTATATTACGGCTGAAAACCAGAGTGTACATCATGCTGTTTATGTAAAAGTTATATATATATAAGATGTCTATTAATATGTGTCAACCGAGTCGCGGCCCAGGGAAATATTAGAAACGTTGACATACCAACCTTTTGACTTGGAATTGCTGCTGATGTTTCCGAACGATTACAAACTGATATTTACACGAAAGAAGATATTCAGTGTAATGGGAGACGTAAATGAAGCAAGATGATGGATTGATTCATCATGATTTCATTATTGAGGAAGTTGCAATAACGCACCAACATACACAAACTCCTGCTGACATCATGACATCTCGAAAATCAACAGATGATGCATCACGAACATTTGCTCATTCTCTCCCTGAAAGACGTAATAACCTTAGTTAAAATCACACTTATTTAAATTACTATGTTACTATTCCCTTTATCTTAAGAAACATAGGAGATGTCAATCAAAATTGTTATTAGTCTCTGTCATTATTCATCTTACCATTTCCTGCTAAGTTTTACATTCATTTCCTTTTTTTTTTTTCTCTTTGATTGTTGTTATGCATGTATTTCAGTGTCTTTTTGGAGAAGAGCAGTCAAAGTAATCGTATGTAACAACATTTTATTTCAATCGGTTGCATATCTCAGACTTTGTATGTTGTTGATATGCCTTGACCAGACAATCGGTGCTTTCCGAGCGCCGACCAATGGCCTGTCAGCAGTTAATCTCTGATTGGTTGTCCGGTGAAAACAGAGCCAAGTTCAAATTTGGCAGCTGAAAAACTCCGCGAGGTTTGTTTAGAGTTTCAGTAACTCACATTGCAATATTTCTGTGCTGTGGGGGGATTTGGTGTACCAGTATAGGAAATTTAATGAGGTTATACACTATTTGGAATATTTTTACTACTTGTAAATCGATTTCATCCAATGCTTCAGAGGATGCACATCACATTTATCACGGTCATGTATTTATCTAAATTCAGTTTTTAATTGTATTTTATTCCGCTAAGATTAATCTTTTTACTTACATAGCGCATAAACGATTATTTTGGTGGCGACTGTTTAAGTGGAGGGTATATTCTTTCGCAACAGCAATATGACACTGAATCTGGAATATGATATCTGCTGTGCCACTAAGCGTGCTGAAGAGCGCCGAAAACATTATACAAGTGTATCTAAATTCGTGCACTCGGGCTTCGCAGCGCGATTCATCACATACCAGCAATAGAAAAAGTCTGTCACAAAATTTCGCCCTGCGCATACTTCCGGCAGTAAATGGATGTCGAAGATTGAGATGAATGTGTGTACCACACGTCAGTGTGTTTCAGAATTACACCTACAAAGTTCTGTGGAGTGTAGAAGGAGTCTTGAGTAACAAAGTTAGCATGGGAACCCATGCCCGGGATCGCCATTCAACGACGCCACGGAGAGTCCTAGTTACAGGCACCAGCTCCTGCCGCTAGACATCCCCTCCAGAAACTGCGACGGTCTGTAGCGTCGTTGGACGACGTTTCCGGGCATGGGTTTTCATGCTAACTTCGTTCCTCAAGACGCCTTCTACATCCCCCAGAACTTTGTAGGTGTAATTGTGTAATTCTGAAACACACTGACGTAATATGGCACACACACTCATCTCAGTCTTCGTCATCTATTTACTGCCGGAAATATGCGCAGCGCCAAATTTTGTGAGATACATTTTTTTAATGCAAGCATGTAAGGAATCGCGCTGCGAAGCCATAGTGCGCGAATTTAGATTCACCCTGTATAAGTAGGCCATAGGCGCTGATGAGCTAGTAAGAAATTTCTTCATGGACAAACGGAGGAAAGCACTGACGAGTAAAATTAAGTACTGTACATCGTGTCCGTCTGTTTTAAACGATTGCTAGTGTTGAGACATGGCCAAGAGAAACTAGGTCGTTTTCATTATTACGTGATTGAGATTAATTAGAAGATTTTTGTTAGACTTTCGATTACACTTTCAACAACTTATAGTCATTAAAATAATAGAATTAATGATTTTCTTTCAAACCACTTGTTAATGTTCATAAAAATATCATTATCAGACTTTACTGGAACTGTGATCGGCGTGCTTTTAATTGCATTACTTGTCTCATCTGCAAACAAACCAAACTCTGCTCCCTGCAGGTCATGAATGCACGCGAGAAAAAGTAATGGCTCTAAAATAGATCCTTGTGGGACACGATACGTAATTTCTTCCGAAACTGATGACGACTCCTGACTGGATCCTTGCACTGAACCTCTTTATGGCCCACTTTAGGTTACGGTAGTAACACTAAAAGTGGGCCTTTGCGGTCGTCTTTTGACAGCTCGAAATTTAAATGAAAATAACGGCGTAAATATTCATCTGACACGAAAATTGAAAATCTGTATTTGAAGAGGAGAAATTTCTCTACAACTTTGCTCTCTTACGTTTTTTTCATATCTCGTAGCGTTTCAAAGATATTTGCAAAAAATAACGGCGATTTTGGGATGTATGTCTGTCTGTCCGTAACGTGTTCCCTGTTTTTAAGACGAACCGTTCAACCGATCAGCACCAAATTTTATAGACATGATTGTAGGCTGCCAGAGATCAGAACCTCCCTTTGTCAAATTTTTCGGACAAAAAGTACGGTAGTAAAACAAAAAAAAGCTGTTTGTAATATAATTGTAATTGCAAACGAACTGTTCATCCGACACGGAAATTGAATAACCTAATTGGTAGAGGAGAAAATTCTCTACAACTTATCTCTCTTACGTTTTTTCATATCTCGTATCGTTTGAGACAAATTTGCAAAAATAACGGAGATTTGACACCGTCCATTGAATTAACGAAAACCAGCCGTTTGGAGATTCGCGTGACATTCCTCGCGTATTTGATGATTTTCTTATTGTAACTTACACGTTGTCATTTCAAAGCAATGGTGCACTGGAGAATTAACAAAAAAAAACACATCGTTCTTAGTACGATAAATGATAATCTAATGTCTACAAATGCCATATTACATCAGTTAACACCGGCCATCAATATTATGAGATTAAAAAACTCCTGTTTTGATTTATAGCCGAAGCGTAGTGGGCAAGGTGCTGGACTGTGACGCGAAAGGTCGGTGGTTCGAAACCCGCCACTACCTAATTTTTTCCCTAAATGGGTTTCAGAGACTCTTATTAATTAATTTATTATTATTATTTTGGTCCAAAATGTTGCAAAAAGTTTTAAAATTACAAATCTAAAGAGGGCCGCAAAACACGTCAGTGCGATTTTTTCCTGTTAGCGAGATATGACTTGAACCGATTTGCAGCATTGTCTGTGACAACATAGAATTCTAATTTACTTAAAAGGTGGTCTGTCAGGTTTAAGGCCTGTTACGATATTTCAGAAATTTGCTAACATCGAATATTAATTTAAGTGTAAGGAAGTCTTTTCTGAAGGCATTTGTGTGGAGTGTTGCCTTGTATGGGAGTGAAACATGGACGATAAGCAGTGCGGACAGGAAGAGAATAGAGGCCTTCGAAATGTGGTGTTACAGAAGAATGCTGAAGATTAGGTGGGTAGATCGCATAACTAATGAAGAGGTACTGAATAGAATTGGTGAGAAAAGGAAATTTTGGCATACCCTGACTAAAAGAAGGGATAGATTGGTAGGGCACATTCTTAGACATCGAGGAATCGTAAATGTAGCATTGGAGGGAAGTGTGTGGGGTAAAAATAGCAGAGGGACACCAAGAGAGCGTATAGTAAGCAGATTCAAGTGGATGTGGATTGCCGTTCTTATGACGAGATGAAAAGGCTTGCTCAGGATAGAGTAGGGTGGAGAGCTGCATCAAACCAGTCTCCGGACTGAAGACCATAACAACAACAACATGTGTCATAATGTTACGTAAGTAAAAATATTGTTTCATCTCATGTTAAAAGTTAGTATTATTACTATTTTGGTATATATGTTGCTATATCGTTAGAGTCTTAAGTAACCATAGCATATTGTAAGACGTAACATTAAAAAAAAATATTGTCTGTACTTCATGCAAGCAAGAACTACTCTTTTGTCCGGTAAAATTGCAGCTCGTCTGCATGGAGCCTTCCAGCGATTAAGTATTGACCGATGTTTTTTCTGACAGTCCAAATTCAGTGTATGTGTGCAGATAGCTTTACAGTATGTTACTCGTCTGAGTCCGCACACAATCAGTATAAATACATTATTCCTGCTAGTATATTGACTTTATTGCGCTAGAGTGGCAGAGAAACAAGCTCAACAGCAAGTGGGAGATATGGACTGGCTCGTAGAGGATTTGTCTCCATTGAAACTGACTCCTCTTAAACTGATCCTTAATCGTAGCAATACTTTTTATGATGGCTGGCATGTTACTGAAATTGTTGTTTCCTGAGTAGTGCATCCCATTTTGATCTAATGAAAGTGCTTTTAAATCTTTGTGTATATTCTTTTTCTTCGTTGTATTCTATATATGAACTGAACTATTAGCCGACAAATTGGATATATTATTTACGACAAATTTAATTACGGAAAAAATATACTGAGAGGCAGTAAATAGTATACCCAATTCTTTGAAGAGGCTTCCACAGGATGTCCATGAATCTACACCATAAAAAATACATATTATATGCTTTTGTACTCCGACAATTTTTGCTTGATTTGAAGAGCTATCACAAAATATTATGCCGTATAATATTATGAAATAAAAGTAAGCAAATTATGCAAGCTATTTCATTTCCTTGTCGCTTACATTTAATAACACTCGAATTGCAAACACAGATTTGTTAAGTCGTTTGTATAATTCTGCAGTGTGCTCCTCCCAAATGAATTTATTGTCAAGTTTTAATCCCACAAATTTAATACTGTGAACCATTTCTATCTGCTCTTCTTCATAGTTTATGCAAATGCTTGATGAAAATTTCTCACATGTTCTGAACAGCATGTAGTGAATATTTTCAATGTTTAGTGTTAATGAGTTTGCTGTAAACCATTTATTAATGTTCATGAAGATATCATTAGCAGACCTTGCTCGGCATGCTAGTTAATGCATTACTTGTCTCGTCTACAAACAAACCAAACTCTGCTTCCTGCAGGTTATGAATGAACACAAGAAAAAGCAATGGCCCTAAAATAGATCCTTGTGGGACACGATATGTAATTTCTTCACAAACTGATGATGACTCCTGGGTTAATTCACAGGACCCGTGCACTGACCCTATTTTTTCCTGTTAGCGAGGTATGACGTGAATCTTTTTCCAGTATTGCCTGTGACACCAAAGAACTCTAATTTCCTTAAAAGGAGGTCTGTAAGATTTAAGGCCTGTTACGATATTTCAAATGTAATGTAAACCATGGATTTTTTAAAAAATTTTTATTATTTACAATTACAATAACGACTTAGGTCTGTTACCTGGATAACTAAAACAGACCTTTACACTCAATTATTATACATTACAAATTGTTTGGTTGTTAGTAATAAGTTAATGACAACTCTAAGTATAATTCCCGCCTCTTAGCAAGCCTCCTGAAGGGAGGCCAGTACCCATCCCTACGCCGTGGACGTGGGTGGAGCCTACTTACTAACGTAACCACTGCAACTCATATTAATTTATTAGGTTATTACATTTACAAAACTAAGTTAATTACACTACTTCTACTAGTGGTGCACTGATTTACACTATCCATCTTCTTTGCACCACTGGATTTCTAGTCTAGATTGGATTTGGAAGGTAGCGAGGCAGCCAACACCAGAGAACTTATTCAGTGACTTCTCTCTTATACCTTGCTCACGCAAGGCGGGAAGTCGTCCAGCTCTTCACTCCTTGCCTCAACTAACCTTCCGGTCATATTTGGTTCCATCCGTGGTGCCAAACCGACGTTAGCCGGCCAGACGCCAGGGATGGTGATGTCAATCCGGTTTTACGTACGCAGTATATTGCTGCCAATGTATGCCTCATAAAGGCATGCACGGCTTTTCTCTCCTGTTGTTTCGCAGCAGACTATCCTCGATAGATCTGCTGCGCGTGGGTTGATACTCTCTCAGTTAGTATAATGAGGATCTCTACTAACTCATCATTCCTTATTATTTCATAGATGTCCCAGGTGGGTATGGCTTGCCTCTCTACAAAAGCAATTCGTGCGTGTACCGGGCTGCGTATCTCAAGCACCACATTCACAAACAGCATCAGGCCGTTTCCCTATTCGGTGCAAGTGCACCGGGTAGGGTCCGTGACCTGTCAAAAAGTGCACTAATTCTTTGGATGGAAGAAATTTTAACTTCATCCTTTCTCTCACTGATGGCAGGAAGGAGTGTACGCGCCTGGCTGTTGCAGATGAATCCCAGTCCCGTTGCCAAATATCGTTAATGGCTTCGTTAATTTCTCTTTTATTTTCACAGACCCTCCCAATTATCCTTTCTACTTGAATGAAGAAATAAGACATTCCAATGGGATATTGGGCCTATGCCAGGTGACAAACTACGGATAAACTCTCTCGCGGAACGTTCGCCTTGGCGGCTTGCGCGGTGGCGTTTCTCGGGTGGACTTGTAACTCTGTCGCCCCTTGGTGAGGCGGTCAGCCCTCTGAGCGCGGCCCGGGCGCCCTGGAGCGTGACCCCCAGCGCTCGCTGCCCTGTCCAGGCGCTGCGCTGCTCCCCCGTGGCGCACCCCCCCTCCAACTCCCCCTCCCCCGCCTTATCGACCGCTAATGGCGTGTGCCGTGGTGCGATGCCGTGGCGTGGCGAGCCGTCACCCAACAGCCAACAGCCTTTTGTTCCTCCTCTTCCGCTGAGCTGTGCGCGTCATTCGCAGGCGCTGTCATCATCTGACCGAGGGTCGACGACCCTGCGAGTCCATTCATTTATGACTGGCATTCACAAACTTTTCCAGACTCGGAAAAATGAATTTGAGTCGGAGCACTATATTTAACTTTTACCATATATATATATATATATATATATATATATATATATATATATATTATGGAAAGTCCACGTTGGAATTAATAATATAGTGTGGACAGTTTACACCTCACCGCAAAGACGTGGCGAAGAGCTGCGACAGGCACATACAAAAGACACACACATACAACACATTCAGGCGGTGGCCATTCACCAAACTGTGGCCAAAAACAAGGTGGACCACCCTGTGGCACAGCATGCAGCAGAGCACATGCTTGATTTCAATGGCTGCTTCACAACCCAGGCCATCTGGATCCTCCCATCCACCACCAGCTTTTCTGAACTGCACAGATGGGAGTTATCCCTACAATACATTCTCCGATCCCGAAATCAACCAGGCCTCAACCTACGATAACTTCCCTATATTTTTTTCTCCATACCTTACATTTTTTTCTCCATACCTTACATTTCCTACCTCTCTATCCCAAACCTCACCTATTTTGAGTGGTGTGTGAATGTGCGGTCGTGTGTGTGTGTGTGTGTGTGTGTGTCTGTGTGTGTGTGTGTATGCGGTCTTGTTTACTTGCAGTGTGCATGCATGTGTGTGTGTGTGTATGCGATCTTGTGTACTTGCAGTGTGCATGCATTCTCTATATATATTTATTTTATTTTATTTTACTTTATTTTATTTCATTTTATTTTTTTTTCTCTCCCCTCGGCCACCTCCCCACTCCATTCCTAAGCTGCATCTCGTTATTCCCATCTTACCTTTCCCCTGCACCGTGACGTAACCGTCCTATGACCTCTCCCCTCCCCTCCCCACCCCTCACGTCCCCGATTCGCTGCAGAGTGTGATTGGAAGTGCGGCAGTCGGAGGTGATGGTTGTATCACTGTGTTGTGTGCCTGTGTGATTGCGTGAGTGTTCTATTTTCTGAAGAAGGCCATGGCCGATAGCTGAATGTGTTGTATGTGTGTGTCTTTTGTATGTGCCTGTCGCAGCTCTTCGCCACGTCTTTCCGTCTTTGCGGTGAGTTGTAAACTGTACTCACATATATAATGAAGGCCGCAGGACCTGATGGGATACCAGTTCATATTACACAGAGTACACGATGGAACTGGCCCGCCTCCTCGCCGTGGTGTATCGTAGGTCTCTAGAACAGCATAGCGTTCCGAAAGATTGGAAAATGGCGCAGGTCATTCCCATTTACAAGAAGGGTCCTCGAACAGATGTGCAGAACTATAGAGATATATCTCTAACGTCGGTCAGTTGTAGAACTTTGGAACATGTGTTATGTACGAATATAATGACATTCCTCGAGTCTAGGAGTCTGCTCTGTAGGAATCAGCATGGGTTTCCAAAAAGGCGTTCGTGTGAAACCCAGCTCGCGCTATTCGTCCACGAGACTCAGAGGGCCATAGACACGGGTTTTCCGGTAGATGCTGTGTTTCTCGACTTCCGCAAGGCGTTTGATACAGTTCCCCACAAACGTTTAATGAACAAAGTAAGAGCATATGGTCTATCAGACCAATTGTGTGGTTGGATTGAGGAATTCCTAGATAACAGAAAGCAGCAGGTCATTCTCAATGGGGAGAAGTCTTCCGAAGTAAGAGTTATGTCAGGTGTGCCAGAGGGGAGCGTCGTGGGTCCGTTGCTGATCACGATATATATAAATGACCTTGCGGATAACATCGGAATTTCACTGAGTCTTTTTGCGGATGATGCGGTAGTATATAGAGAGGTGGTAACAATGGAAAATTGTATTGAGATGCAGGAGGACTGCATCGAATTGACGCATGGTGCAGGGAATGGCAATTAAAGCTCAATGTAGACAACTGTAATGTGCTGCGAATACACAGAAAGAAAGATCCTTTATCATTTAGCTACACTATAGCAGGTCAGCAACTGGAAGCAGTTAATTCCATAAATTATCTGGGAGTAGTCATTAGGAGGGATTTTAAAATGGAACGACCATATAAAATCAGACGTCGGTAAAGCAGATGCCAGACTTAGATTCATTGGGAGAATTCTAAGGAAATGCAGTCCGAAAACAAAGGAAGTAGGTTACAGTACACTTGTTTGCCCACAGTTTGAATACTACTCACCGGTGTAGGATCCGTGTCAGGTGGGATTGATAGAGGAAGTGGAGAAGATCCAACGGAGGGCAGCGCGCTTCGTTACAGGATCATTTGGTAATCGTGAAAGCGTTACGCAGATGATCGCTAAACTCCAGTGGAAGACTCTGCAGGAGAGACGTTCTGTCGCTCGGTACGGGATTTTATCGAAGTTTCGAGAACTTACATTTACTGAGTAGTCTAGCAGTATATTGCTCCCTCCTACGTATATCTCGCGAAGAGATCGTGAGGATAAAATCAGAGAGATTAGAGCCCACACAGAGGCATACCGACAATCCTTCTTTTCGCGAACAATACGTGACTGGAATATGAGGGAAAATCGATAGTGGTACTCAAGGTACCCTCCGCCACACACCGTCGGGTGGCTTGCGGAGTATGGTTGTAGATGTAGATGTAGATGTTTGGTTTGTAAAATTATAAAATTATTGAAGTAGGCAGGTATGTTTACTTTATCGACCAATATCCATCAATCAGAACTAAAAATTTAAAATCTCCAGTTATATAAAACCTTTACAATAAATTCCGAATAACAAGTATTGCAGATACACATCTTTTATACACACAAATAAACAGACAATTAAAGACATTTTATATCCTTTGTAATGGAACTGCTGTAGGGATTGGCATTAGTGCACAGTCCATCTTTTTATTCTGACTAGTATTGCCTGTGGTCGGAATTCGACCATCTATGTTTGGAAAATAATTTATTGAGCACTGCAAATTTATACGTTTAATTTGAATGCTATGACAAATATGTGATAGTTAATTTTACCTATACCAATGTCATCTGCTGTGGGCTGTAATATAGTGGCAAAATTTATGGAGAATTTGTAGTATCATCCGAAAATATCTTTTTCTCTTTACCACTCTTAACGGCTACATGCACATGTAATTTTTATATTCGCAATTATGTACTTTCATTGGCCTTCTTGTATGATTATTATTAATAGACCAGCTTAAATCCCGCTGCTTCGCACACCTGCATTGTTTTTGCCTGCTTCTAAATATAAATTTTAATAGATTTAGTTTTAATAATGCTTTCCTAATCAAGTATTTTGATACAACTTGCCACCCCCTATTGCACCATTAACGACAGAATTCAAAACATCCCGAAACACGTTTTTAAAATTGTAACCATGGTTACAAATCCAAAAATTCGCATTTACAACATCAAAATAGTCTTAGTAGCACACTTAAAAGATCTTTTCTTAATTCACCCGCTTATTGATTGAATTTCCAAAAATCTCCAAACAAGTGTTCTTAATATTCCAATAAAAATCTAAATCCGAAGTTTTGTATTTCTTGCTTCAAAATTCCCTGAATAGTAACTTATTTTCAAAACAACGTTCATTCCCTATTTTACTCCCTTATCGATGGAAACATCTAAAGCCGGCCGCGGTGGCCGAAGAGAATCCCCCCTCTGGCCGTCCTTAGTGTTAGCTAGTTCGTAAGTTTAGGGACTGATGACCCCGTAGTTAAGTCCCATAAGCTATACAAACATTTGATTTGAAATATCTAAAAATCACTGATGCCTACAGTGTAAGATAAACAACGTCTACAAAATTCAAGATTCTATCGTCTGTAGATTCACTTATCAGCGCTGTTTTCTGTCTTTTGGAAACGGATCGAGAAAGCGATATTTCTTTCTTACACTTTGGCATCTTTCTTGGTAGTTTTACCTTTATAACTGCAATATTCAATTATTATTCTTTAGTCGCACACTTGTTGCAGAAAAACTACTGAGAAAATGCATCATGTTTCGCTGTATATAACCTCTTTGGTGCTATAATGTCTAAGGTCATCGCTGGTCTTCAGTTTCAATTTTATATAAGCTGGCGACTTTTAACCACTATACTTTTCACCTTCTAATAGCTATCGACACGGAACTGCTAAGGTGTACAACGGGAGACTTTGTGCTACAACAACATAGAGAGACCGTTCGTCTCTATGTGTTGTTGTAGCACAAAGTCTCCCGTTGTACACCTTAGCAGTTCGTCCCTATAGCGTAGTTTTTGCCGAAGAGCAAACTATTGACACCCACCCTTATCGTTATCAACCCTCTACCACCATAGTGCACAATGGGACACTGATACATACTACCACCCAGAAGGATTATTCGTTTGAGAAGTGTAGTTTTGGCAGCAGAGTGATGTATAGGCATAAACACCTCAATTAATATATATATTAAGATCTGCACCCTCAGTATCGTGTTAGTGTATTTAGATAATGGTTTAATTTCGTAATGGTTTTCTAAATCAAAGATAGTTAAAATTTCGTGAAAAACTTAATTCACTGATAGGAATTGGTAAATAAATGGTGGCATTAGTATGGATATTTTAAAGATTCTGAAAGCTATTTTGGAGTATATGTTGGCTGCAGTTACACTATATAAATATATGGAGTTTACCTCCTTATCATTTATCAGATCAGCTCATTCCGGTGTTGTAGCTGTAATGAAATCCATATTGATTTAGGTAAATCGCCGTCATGAAATTTTTTTGGCCTGGTTACACGATCTGTTTCATGCGTTAAATTTTTGTTTACTGTCCAGTCGTAAGTTACGGTGAAAATCTCAAACTGAGAATTATCGGACTTCGGATATTTAACATGACAAAAAGGAAATGCGATTGCAGGTTCTCAAATGCCGATTCATTTTGAATCGGAATGATTTTGTTTGAAAGTTAAATTTGGCAATAATCACTGCAGGAATATTGTCAGCCGTAATGGTGTCTAAACCCATTGCACAACATAATCGGGCTGAATTACTTCGCCAGATATCAATTCCGCTAACTAAAATAAAAAATGCCCGTCATATTAAATTTTGGTAACATTTGTTCGGTTTATTTTAACAAATCATTACAATATAATCACATAGATAAAACTTGGATAACAGGAGCCGACACAGGTACGTCTAAACTGTTCGGAAGATAGGAACAGACAGAAAAGCAGGGGAATTCTGATCAGGGTTCAGAGATATACGAGAGAGAGAGAGATAAACTCTCCAGGTTAAAATATATCTTTGGTTATTATTATTATTTTTTTTTAATAATGATTTTGCAGCCAAGATCGCATTTTTCATTTATTATGTTACCGGTTTCGGCGTGCTCGACGCCATCTTCAGACCTGTCGTATTTTACATAACTTCACAACATTTTTTACATACTAAAAGAGTATATCCAGGTTGAGGCGTACTCTTTTAGTATGTAAAAAATGTTGTGAAGTTATGTAAAATACGACAGGTCTGAAGATGGCGTCGAGCACGCCGAAACCGGTAACATAATAAATGAAAAATGCGATCTTGGCTGCAAAATCATTATTAAACAATGAGTTCCTTATATATTATTATTTTTAATTGTATAGTTTCAACTTTTACTTGGTTTAGAGAAAAAACGATGATTTAGTGATATTGACACCATTTCTTAACTTTTGAACCATTGCAACCGAATATTTTGCTCTGCATTGAAACCAGATTTCTATTTTGTAGTAGCTGAAACGTATGCAGGGAACCATAATTCGCATAAATAAGGGGTAAAGAAAGAAAGGCAGAAGATTAAATTTGAGTTTGCCTTATAAATTTATGAAAAGATGGATTCAGAAAAAAAATGCATCTATATATTCAGTCCTCATATCACATTTAAGTGCCTGATAGAGGGTTCATCGACCACTTTCATACTATTTTCCCAACGTTCCATTATCTAACATCACGCGGAAAAAAAATAAAACACCTAAATCTTTCCGTTTATCGATCAGATTTCTCTTACATGATAATGTTTTTCTGTGTGGGTTCGTGATAACAAAATATTTGCGCATTCGAAGAAGAATGTTGGTGACAGGAAGTTTGGAAAAACCGATCACAGTTGGACTAAAACATTTCGTTAATCAAATTAATTCTGACTGCTCTCTGGTTTTAAATTATAAAAATATAACCTTTTCCATATGACAAACATTTCGACGCATTAAAGGTACTTGAAAAGGGACAAAGTGCCTCTTTAGAGCATAAGGATTTGTGAGCCCGCAGAATTACGAGACTGGAAGAAGAAGAAGACAGAAATGGCTTCTTGATGTATAAAGCGAAGTTCTACAAAACATTGAGTGAAAAAATGTAGTAATGGGACTGAGATTGAGGAAAATGAAGAGCTTAAAGCTTTGCAATTTCTTTACTAAATCAGTCACACGCACGAAAAATGGGCTACAGAGGCTTACTATTTGTGGGGAGATACTATCTGGTAACAAGGAGAATATGTCTCAGATTAATAAGAAGTTACAGAATTTATCGATGTTGGGCGTTTAATTATTATGAAACATAGATGAATAATAAACTTCTATCAGCTAAAATCTTTCTTTAAAGAAAAAGGAAAAAGAAAAGCATGAGCCCCTAACCTTAACAGGAGCTAGAAGAGGATCCCAAATTAGCATGGAGTAATGCAAAATATGGCCACTCCTTATGACTTGTTCGCATCGGAAAATCGAAGAGACCACGTGCCTTTAAGGGTATGGAAATGAATAATATTGCGATTTGTTACCAAAGAAGCCGCGCTGGAATGGCCGAGTGCTGTAAGTTGCCTTGCTCCGGAGGTCGCGGGTGCTCTCCGTTAGAGGTTGCAGTCCTTCTTCTGGTGTGTATGTTGTCCTTGTATCAGTTTAAGTTAGTTTCAAAATGTTCAAATGTTTGTAGAACTTATGGGACTTAACTACGGGGTCATCAGTCCCTAAGCATACAAATTACTTATCAACTAGCTAAGACTAAGGATGGCACAAATATTCATGCCCGAGGGGGGATTCGAACCCCCGACCGTAGTGGCCGTGCAGACCGTGACTGGAGCGCCTCAGGCCCCTCAGCCACCGCGGCCGGCTAAGTTAGTTTAAGTAGTTTGTTGACCTAGAGACTGATAGCCGTAGTAGGTAAGTCGCATATATTTAGAAACGTTATATCTTTTTGTTAGTCCCAAAAACCAAACATATGCCTCCTAAGGAAGGCCGTTATGTTCCTTGCTTTCTGCAAACGATGATGGTCTGTGTCTTATCCTTAAATTTAAGGAAATTTATCTATTGGATGTTGATGGGTGCTTATAGAACGAGGTACAGTCACTAACATTTGTTGGTCCTTGGCGGAAAGAAGGGAAGTTAAATCACTGTTTAACGTCCCGTCGACAGCGTGGTCATTAGAGGCGGAGATCTACATCTACATAGATAATCTGCAAATCACATTTAAGTGCCTGGCAGAGGGTTCATTAACCACTTTCATAACTTTTCTCTACCGTTCCATTCTCTAATAGCGCGCGGGAAGAAAGAACACCTAAATCGTTCCGTTTTCGATCTGATTTCTCTTATTTTATTGGGATGGTCATGTCTCCCTAAGTAGGTGGGTGCTAGCAAAATATTTTCAAATTCATAAGTAAAAGTCGGTGATTGAAACTTCGCAAACAGATCAAGCCGCAATGAATAACTTCTTTCTTTTAATGATTTCCAACCCAATTCGTGCAACATTTCCGTGACGCTTTCCCACCCGTAACGTGATAAAACAAAACGAGCTGCCCTTCTCTGAACCTTCTCAATATCTTCCGTCAGTCCCACGTGGTGAGGGTCCCACAAGGGGCAACAGTACACCAGGAGAGGACGCACAAGTGTGATGTAGGCAGTCTCTGTGGTGGAGCTGGTGCATCTTCGAAGCGTTCTGCCAATGAAACGTAACCTTTGATTCGCCTTCCCCACAATATTTTCTGTGTGTTCTCTCCAGTCAAAGTTGTAACTCCTAGGTATTTGGTAGAATTTACGACCTTAAGTTTTCACTGATTTATGGCGTAATTGAAGTTCAGTGGATTTATTTTAGTGGTCATGTGTATTACTTCACACTTTTCTTTATTTAGTGTCAATTGCCAATTTTCGCACGAAGTAGAAATTTCGTCTAAATCGCTTTGCAGTTGCTTTTGATCCTCTGTTGATTTCACTAACCGATAAACGTCAGCATCATCCGCGAACAGTCTAAGGGAGCTATTCAGATTGTCTCCTAAATCGTTTATAAACACGAGGAAGAGTATGGGACCTATAACGCTTCCTGTGGAACGCCAGATATCACTTCTGTTTTACTCGATGACTTACCGTCAATTACAACGAACTGTGTCCTTTCTGATAGGAAATCGTGAATCCAATCGCACAATTGGGGAGATATTCCATAAGCACGCAATTTCATTAGAAGCCGCTTGTGAGGTACAGTATCAAAAGCCTTCCGGAAATCCAGAAATATGGAATCGATTTGAGATCCCTTGTCGATGGCACTAAACACTTCATGTGAATAAAGGGCAAGCTGTTTTTCGCAAGAGCGGTACTTTCTGAATCCGTGTTGACTATTGGTTAATAGGTCGTTCTCTTCGAGGTAGTTCATAACATTCGAACAAAGTATATGTTTCAAAATCCTACTGAAAATCGACGTCAATGAGATAGGCCTGTGATTTTGGGGATCAATCCTATTGCCTTTCTTGAATATTGGAGTAACTTGGGCAACTTTCCAGTCTTTGGGTACAGATCTTTCGCTGAGTGATCGGTTGTAAATTATAGCTAAGTACGTAGCAATTGCATCAGCATACTTCGAGAGGAATCAAGTTGGTATACAATCTGGCCTGGAACATTTGTTTTTGTTTAGTGACTTAAGTTGTTTTACTACTGCCGGCCGCGGTGGCCGAGGTGACTGAGGCGCTCCAGTCACGGTCAGCACGGCTACTACGGTCGGGGGTTCGAATCCCCCCTCGGGCATGGATATTTGTGCCGTCCTAGTTCGTAAGTAGTTCATAAGTAGTTTGTAAGTTTAGGGACTGATGACCACGTAGTTAAGTCCCATAAGCTTAACAAACATTTGAACATTTTTGTTTTTTTGTTTTACTACTCCAGGAACATCTACTTCTAAGTTTCGCATGCTGGCATCTGTTCTTGGATTGAATACTGGAGTGTTCATTTCGTCTTCTTTGGCGAACGAATTTCGGAAAGCTGTGTTCAGTAATTCTGCCTTAGCAGTACTGTCGACGGTACTATTACCATTGCTATCGCGTAGTGAAGGTATTGTTTGTGTTTTGCCGCTAGTGTACTTCACATATGACCAGAATTTCTTTGGATTTTCTGCAAGATTACGAGACAGGATTTCGTTGTGGTAACTACTATAGGCTTCTCGCATTGATGTCCGTGCTAGGTTGCGTGTTTCAGTAAAAGATTGCCAGTCTTGTGGATTCTGTGTCTTTTTAAATTTTGCATGCGTTTTTCTTTGTTTCTGCAACAGTGATCTGACCTGTTTTGTGTACCACGAGGGGTCGGCCCCCTCTTTTATTAATTTATTTGGTATAAATCTCTCGATTGCTACTGATATTATGTCTTTGAAAGTAAGCCACAACTGATCTACACTCGCATTTTTAGTTTTGAAAGACTTGAGATTATCACTCAGGAAAGCGTGAAGCGAATTTTTATCTGCTTTATTGAATAGATATATTTTTCGTTTATTTTTTGTACATTTGGGAATTTCGACATTTAGTCTCGCTACTACAACTCGATGTTCGCTAATCCCTGTATTTGTTTTGATGCTCTTTACTATCTCCGGATTATTTGTTGCTAGATCAAGGGTATTTTACTATTCTAGTGGGTTCATGAACTATCTGTTCGAAGTAGTTTTCAGAAAAGCATTCAGAACTAGTTCGGACGTTGTTTTATATTTTCCGCACGTTTTGAATACGTAATTATGCCAACATATCGAGGGTAAATTAAAGTCGCCACCGATTATAACAGTATGCTTCGGAAACCTATTTGAAATGTGATTCAAGCTTCCTTTGAACATTTCGGCAACCGCATCATCTGAGTCAGGGGGCCGATAAAAAGATCCAATTATTAATTTATTCCGGTTGTCAGGTATAACCTCTGCCCAGACCAACTCACAGGAAGTATCTGTCTCAATTTCGCTGCAGGATAAACCGTTTGTAACAGCAATAAACACACCACCCCCTTTTTTATTTATTCTATCCTTTCTGAAGACCATTTGGCCCTTTGAAAAAAATTCGGCCGAACTTATCTCAGGCGTCAGCTAGCTTTCAGAACCTATAACGATATGCGCCTCAGTACTTTCTATCAGCGCTTGGAGCTCTGGAACTTTCCCAATACAGCTACGACAATTTACAATTGTTATACCAATGGTTTCTAGATCTGCTTTTTTCCTGTGTCTGACCTGCCCCCTTTGAGACTGAAACCCATTTTGTGTATCCCCGAGGCCCTCTAACCTGAAAGACCGCCCAGTCCACGCCTCACAGCCCTCACTACCCGTGTAGCCGCTTCCTGAGTATAATGGACTCCTGACCTATTTAGCGGAACCCGAAAACCCACCACCCTTTGGCGCAAGTCGAGGAATCTGCAGCCCACCCGGTCGCAGAACCGTCTGAGCCTCTGATTCAGACCCTCCACTCGGCTCTGAACCAAAGGTCTGCAGTCATTCCAGTCGAAAATGCTGCACATGGTGGGCTCCGCTTCATCTTGCAAGCAAGACTGGCAGTCTTTACCAGTTCTGATAGCCGCTCAAAATCAGAGAGGATCTCTTCCGATCCAAAGCGACACACATCATTGGTGCCGACATGAGCCACCACCTGCAGCTGGCTGCACCCTGTGCTCTTCATGGCATCCGGAAGGAGCCGTTCCACATCTGGAATGACTCCCCCCGGTATGCACACGGAGTGCACATTGGAATTCTTCCCCTCCCTAGTAGCCATTTTCCTAACGGGCTCCATTACCCGCCTAACGTTGGAGCTCCCAACTACCAACAAACCCACCCTCTGTGAGTGCCCGGATCTTGAAGGCAAAGGGGCGAGTACAGGACAAGCGACACCATCTGCGTCAGGAACATCCCCCACCACAGACAGTGCCTCGAATCTGTTGGCAAGACTAACCGGGGAGGCCTCCACTTCGGTCCCCCGGGAAGTCTTACGCCGCCTGATACGCGCTGAGGAGACCTCCCAATCCACCACGGATTGGGGGGCGACCTCCTCGCGGGCAGTAAGCGGGCTGGCCACAGCCGCAGGCCGATCGGAGGGCACAACAGACGCACAGGACGTCTGCTGCACCCCCGCGAGCGGCCCACAACAGCGGCGCCCACCCACCGCAGTCTCAAGCGTTGCCAGCGAAGCCAACGCCGCCTGAAGCTGCGAGCGAAGAGTCACCAACTCTGCCTCCATCCGTTCGCAGCAGTCACAGTTCCTAGCCATTCTAAAAACCTATGTTTCTTTCAAGTACGTACGTCCGAGGACACAGAAGTTTGATAAATAGTGAGCTGTGAAAAATATAAACCTAACGCTGAACTGTTTATTTACGGCGAATCTGAAAAATATATACGCGAGCTGATAAATCAAAAAATCAACAACTGAAATGACAACTAAACGCGATTCTTAATAAATAAACACGCGAGCACACTAAAGTATAAAGAGCTGCACACGAAATGAAAATAAGTCGCTTCTATTAAGTAGCCGGTTACCGTAAAATCTAGAGCTGCTGCTGGTCACGTGTGCACTGGCCGCCGGTAACTGAGCAACTGAACTGAAGGACTACCAACCGCGAGTACGATCAAAACAAAACAAAACAAAAGCAGTGAGTGGCGGATTTACACTGCGGATGAATACACTGAACTGACTAGTTGAACGCGAATCTAAGTAAATATACACAGCAGCAAGAAAGTTTGATAAACAGTGAGCTTTGAAAAATATAAACCTAACGCTGAACTGTTTATTTACGACGAATCTGAAAAATATATACGCGAGCTGATAAATCAAAAAATCAACAACTGAAATGACAACTAAACGCGATTCTTAATAAATAAACACGCGAGCACACTAAAGTATAAAGAGCTGCACACGAAATGAAAATAAGTCGCTTCTATTAAGTAGCCGGTTACCGTAAAATCTAGAGCTGCTGCTGGTCACGTGTGCACTGGCCGCCGGTAACTGAGCAACGCTCGGTGTTTTTGGTAAGGACGAAGAAGGAACTTAGCCGTTCCCTATTATGGAAACCATCCCGACTTTGCCTTGAGTGATTTAGGAAAATCACGGAACACCAAGATCGGGGTGATCGGAGATGGATTCTTAACACGATCCTCGTTCAGTGTTCCTGCGAGGGGAATGAGTTCGCTGAACATCATTACGGGGAATATGTGAACAGTACTGACCTCATAAGAAAGTTCCTGTGTGTTACGAGGCCAACGAAAATAATATCGAATACTGGTTTCAGGATGTTATGGGGCAAGACGATACGTCCGTTGCAAAAATCAGTGTTGTTTCAGTTAATTAATAAACCCGCAAAAATGTTAAGATGTTGACTTGTCCTCCATTTTAGTCCTAACGATTTACGTACGTTACATCTATATACAATTTATGGATTCGTTTTTTTTTTCTCCCTTGGATAATTTGAGTTGAAATTTTCTTTGTAAAACGTTGTGCTCTCAAGTAAAAGAAATAAAAGTATTTATGACGAAATTATTTTTCTTTTTGAAAACCCTCCTCGATTACCCGGTATTTCCACAGAGTCAGTCAACACAAGACCTTGTTTTCGGACACACATGCCTACGACTTCAGATGTTCAGTCGTCGGTCAGTTAGAGTCCATAGCGTTATCAGCGTTACCTGGACGATGTTTTGCTCTCGGCGACCACTACAGATTGCTCTCCTGGCGGTGCCACCTTCCTTCCACTGTTGTCGTTGAGCGCCTGCAGAGCTGGCTTCCTGTCGCATCAGGCTGCTGTGGGGGTAGCGTGTTACGTCCCAACAGTTGCAGAGTCCACACTGCATTTAGCAGGTATCTGCTTCACGGCTTGTCAGGTTCCTCGGCATACTGATGTTTATTTATTTTATTTATTCGTGTCAGAAGCATCTTGTACAAACATAACATGAAACACAGGAAAAAAAATTAAGATCAATGAATATAAATACAAATTAGCCATTAATAGTACACATATTTACAAGTAACAGTGATAACAGTTCAAAAGGTCTTTTCCCCAGGATTAAACATTAAACTATGCTAGCCCAAAATCTGGCTACATCGCATGCATTACGTGTAGCACCAGTCAGGTCCTGCATGGTACAGCTGGCTGGAGAAAGCTCACACTGTAGCAGATGCTCTGTGGTTTGTTCTTTTCCACACTCACACATGACAGATGCATCGGAGAGGCCCCACCTTCTCATGTTCACTTTGGATGTTGTTACGTTAATTTATTCAGTTATGTCATTATTCCAGAAGCTGAGGGTTTCAGCGGCGTTCGTGGTTTTATTATAATCATGGTGTAGTCAAACTACAGGCAGTGTTCTGTGTTTCTTATTTGGTGGTCTTAGCGTGGTTTAACTTTCCTTTCATCTTATGTTACAGGTTTCGATTAATTGATCGAGTAAGAAATAACGCAGTCAATTAATGTCTGATTGATGTTTTAAGCCCAGATCATCCTTGTCGACCCTAACGAGTGCTATAATCTTGATTTGTGATCAGAGCAAACTTTTTATTTTTGCTTCCTCAAGATTCTGCAGATACTGACCAGGTACAAGTTAGTTCGGCATACGCCTGACAGGCTCTTCTTCTAAAAATTCTTCTCCCTTTGCATTAGGTAGTCTGGTGGGGTACTTGGCTTTAGATGTCTCTTGTTGAATCTCCAACAACAAGACGGCCGTTTCCAAAGTAACGAATCAGGAGGGAAAGCATCAATTGCATATTAATAAGTTACAGGCTCTGACGGCTCATGAACTTCTACTCCGAGTAGATTTCAGTGATGTTGCCACCCTCACCCCTCATATGCGTATGCGGACGAGCACTGTCGTCATTTTTACAGGACAGAACTTCCATACCATTCAGGAACGAGGTTATTAAGAAATGTGTAACAAAAATTTATGACCTGGTGTGGTGTATGATTACTTGATACGCTCCTATCTACCTCCTCCTCCACTCACTGATTATAATAGCTATGCAACGATTGTTAGAAATAGACGAGTAAGTGTCACTTGCAGTCCGTCGAGGTATGTGGCTCCAAACCGATGGAGCACCCATGCACTTCAGCCTACATGTCAGCTCCCAGCTTCCACAGATATTTGGAGATGGCTGCATTGTTGATGGTGGTCTTTTAACTTGGCCGCCTCGGTCCCTAACTTCAACTCGGTGGACATTTCCTTTTAAGGTTGTATGAATTATGTGGTCTATGAAACTCTAGTGAGGAGAAGAAATAGGGTCAAGGATGCATGGGGCATGTGAAGATGTCGCCAAGAACGGTTAAAACTGTAAGCATTTATGGAACTAGACCAACTTTGTCTAATTTTCTTTAATTTCTTGCATCTTCAGAATAAATGATAATGCGAGGTATGTCCACAAAGTAAGTTCCGTTTGGTTATATAAAACAAACGTGTACAGATACAGAAAAAATATTTATTGTACAAAAACATAAAACTATTAAACTACTTTTCTACATAGCCTCCGAAATTTTGTAGGCATTTGTCATAGCACGGCAGAAGTCTTTGTATGCCTTCTTCGTAGAAGGTTGCCGCCTGTGCATTCAACCATGTAGTAACATGGTCTTTCAGCTCGTCATCATCGCTGAAATGTTAACCACCATTGACAGGTTTTAGGTGTAAGAATAAAGTCGCTAGGAGCGAGACTGCACGGAGGATGATCGAACACGTCCCAGTGAAATTCCCGTAAGAGTTGTTTGGTCACATTCGCCTTGTGAGGTCGGGCGGCAACGTGAAAAGAAGGAGAAGACTCCTTTCATCTTTTCTTACACCTAAAATCTGTCCTTCGTGGTTAAAACTTCAACGATGATGAGCTGAAAGAACATGTTTGCCACATGGTTGAATACACAGGCGACAACCTTCTATGAAGAAGACACACAAAAACTTGTCACACGCTATGACAAGTGCCTACAAAGTTTCGGAAGTTATGTAGAAAAGTAATTGAACAGTTGTAGATTTTTATACAATAAATATTTTTTCTGTATCTGTTCACGTTTGCTTTATATAACCAAATGGAAGTTACTTTGTGGACATACCTCGTATTTTATGGTTTAAATTTCATTACAATTTTGTAATTCACACGTAAGCCTTTACGAAGGGATTCACAGATTCTCTACATTCTCATACAGAGAGAGACAGCTAAGTCATAACGACCCTTGTATCTTCCCAAGGGACAGAGGCTACTTGAATAAATGACATTTCATATTTGTGCTACTTTTTATTACACGGATATGAGGCCATCTTTTATTTTTGTTTTATTTTTATTTATTTATTTTTTGTTTTGTGTTTGGAAATCTATGTTAAATTTTAGCATAGCATCATGGGCTTAAAACGTAGTTTTCAAATGTGTGTATGCAATAATATTTAAGCGAATAGTTTTTGAGACATAGATACGTTCTCCTATAGTGTTCGGCTTTCGAAGCGACGTTGCCCAGTGCGACCTTTCCTGTCGCGTAGACTACGTGGATAACGTCGCGTGTCCGTCCTTACACAAAGAACACCGCTTCGAAGGACGAATACGAGGCAGTATCATATCAGGGTCTCAAAAACTATACGCCTAAATATTAAGACATACACATATGTGAAAAAGTCTTTTTAAGCCCATAATGTTACGCTAAAATTTAACATAGGGTTCAAAAAAAAAAAAAAAAATAAAAAAATAAATAAATAAATAAATAAATAAAAAAAATTTAAATAAAAAATAAGAAAAGACTAAAGATGGCGTCATATCTCTGTAATGAAAAAGTATCATAAACATGAAATGTCATGTATTCAAGTAGCCACTGTCCCTGCAATTCACTGTCCAAACGGCATCTTTGTATCTATTTAGGTTTGGGTGACACAAGGGGTGTTATGACTTAGCTGCCTCACCCTGTATATCGCGCGGAAATTACGAATAGTACAATTTTTCTATTCGAAATCTGTCTCTTTTATTTTATTCTGATGATCATTTCTTCCTGTGTAGGTGTAGACAACAAAATATTATTCCATTCACAGCAGAAACTTGTTGATTGGTATTTCGTAAATACATCTCGTGCTAACGAAACACTCCCTTGTTCCATGACTGCTACTCCAAAACATGTATACATCCATGACACACTCTCCAATAGTGCATAATAATGGAAAACTAGCTGTTTCATGTCCTCCGTCAGTCCTACCTAGTAAAGATTCTATACGCATAGCGGATCTTGATGGCCGTCACCATAATACATGACAGGCCAAAACTGTGCACCTGGAAACACGACATCTGTTTTCAACGATTGACTGCAGATGACGCAAGAGGAATAGAAGTGTGCTAATAATGGTTTCAAAGTCGTCCGCAACTGGCAGTTTAGTGAAATAGGCACCATAGCGTACTCTGCTAATATCCTTTATTTGCGGTTTTTTACATTTATAAGGATCAGTGGGATATCAATGTATGAATACAGCCAACTGGGTGAGTTTGAAAGAGGCCTGTGTTCTTCTGAGTGGGGAGATGTTTCTTTCGGAGTTGTACGCGCTGCATGTTTTCCAACGATTCCTGTTGAAAAGTTCATATGAACATTCCTTCACCTGTAGGCCAAGTTCTGGACGTCCACGTAGCACAGACGTCTACCAATGAGAGCAACGAATTGAAAGGGTAAAAGTGGCAGGTTATACAGGTACCACAGCACAGACATGAAGGTTTCTGAGCCCTGCAGTATCAACACAAACTGTTGGCAGATAGTAATTAGTAGTGGGACTACCACAAGAAAATCTGTATTCCTTCTTCCACTCACTCTGCATCATCGACATGCACAGCTCGACATTTTTCCACTCTAGCCCATCATCTATCCGCATCATTTACGAGCACAGATTGATTGGTAGAATTAGAGGATAACTTGGAATGGTGGCCTATGGGCTTCAGCATTGGAAGTAGGTTCCACTGATGGTCGAAAAGGTTCCAAGGTTTGTAAGCGCAAGGGAACAAACTACTTAACGTCTCTAGACTTTGAAACTACTTTAACTTATTTCACATATTTTTTTCGAAAGACTACACCCACCCGAGAGAGGACGCAAACTTCTGACGTGCTTACTACGTGACATGGCGCCTCAGGTATTCACTTGCGTGCGACTTAGACTGGCTATCGTTGTCTCGTGGAGCGTATTCCTCAAACAAACACTGGCCCCATACCAGGGGTTATAGTCTGAGGTGCGATAAGATATAACTCTCATTCACATTTGATGTTTTGGAGTGAAGGCAGACATGCTGAATGTCTTAAGACCCTGTCTTATACCATATTTGGGGCAGTTGATGTATTTTTCCAGAAGGAGAGCACACAGTGCACATGAAACGATACGTGCTCTGCAAGACGTTCAGGAACTTCCCTGGCCAGCAGGCACTCCGGACTTGTCTTCAAATGAGCATCGGATCATATGGAACAACTGGACATATGGACAACTAACACATGTGACTTGTAAAACCACACCACTTTCAGAACTACGTGAACAGATGCCCTAGCATTGAGTGATGTACGCCAAGAGAGTTCTAACGCTGTCTTAAGTCTGAACAGACGATTTACTCCACCTTGTATTACGTGCAAGGATTGATGTGCAATATTTTTGTAGCCTATAACAGCGGCTCTACAGGTGGAACAAATCTACCATGACATGCAGCCTTAGACATCAGAGACATCAGAAAGCAGTGCGCATCTCAAACCAAGACAGCCAAGAGTTCCCAACTGTGCTCATAATGTACCGAACGACTACTCCTATAAGTAGAAAAAATAATGACTGCTAAGGGATCTCACTGGGTACGTGAGTGTGGTTTTAGCAGGGCCTCAGAAAAAATATTTTTTTTTTATTACTGAGAGGTGAAATTTAATTTATTAACTTTAAGCAAAATGGAAAACCAAAAACACATGAAGTTCAAAATAATGAAATGAAATCGTAATAAAAAGAGATAATCATCAACAGTATCGCTTTGATACTCGAAACCGCAAGTAAAAGTTAATAATAAAGAAAAGAAAAAGAAACTATCTGAGGGTGACGGCATTTCAGCTACACTTAAATTTACAACTGGAACATGAAGTAACAATGGCTCTGACACTGTCGTAGTAAATGCAGAATCACTGTTGTTCTGGTGTCAGTGCCCTTGCACAGAAGCGATATAGCTTTGCATTAGCGGGCAATTTACCGTTCACCGCATCATTGGCTGCTGTGTCTGTGACTCTGAAATTCTATCAAAAACTGCCTGTTCAAATCTGGAACCGAACAGAATCAGCCATAAACATTGTAATAATATTGAAGAAGTCAAAATCCCTAGTCTATGTCCCAGGATATGCTAAATCAGCAAATCTGCCACCCTCATGTCTACTCGCTATCGTTTGCAGACATTAACTAGACACTGTGAACTGGGCAAAATTGTCCACTGCTCGCTCTGAGAAAGTGTCGTAATTACAGTTGAAGCCTGCAACTTGGCACTATAGTCGGGCCGAAACACTATGATCCCTGGCTTCACCTACTGGGCTGGGAGACCGCCTGCGGAGCGCGCGGTTGCTCGCCGTGGAGGTTCGATTCCTCCCTGGGGCATGGGTGTGTGTGTTTGTCCGTAGTTTAGTTTACCTAGGTTTAAGTAGTTTGTTAGCTACGGACTGATGACCACGCAGTTTGGTCCGATAGATTTACAAGCATTTGAATTTGAATTTGGAGACCGCCCCGGCCGAGGAAACGCAATGCAACCGTGTTGCCAGGTAGCTAGTTCGCTGCCGTACAGTATAGCTAACGGTCGCTGTTGTCTGACAGAACTGACAAAAGTGCACAGCGCAGCCGGACTGGCGCATGCGCAGAGCAACGTTAGCGTTTGACGTACTCCAATGGTCTGCTGCCGCAGCCGGCGCTGAAAGCCGATTGGAGCAAGCTCCAGGGATCATCGTATTTCGGCTCGATTATAGGCACTGCACACTCACTGTTTTATGCAACAAGGCAAACCACAGTGGACGGCTAGAATATTCAAAGATGCGCTCACTCCTGTGCTGCCAATGCCAGTCTCCCTGAGAAGAGCCTCCACAAGGAAGTAGCGCTCTGTAGCAAAGATAGAATTAATGTATGTTTCGCGTCCCTTCCCACCACCCCCCCCACCCCCTCATGGCCCATGATGCGTGTTCTTTGGTAAGCCTATCAGGTGCACTGTTGCAATCGCCGGTAGCTTCTCCACATTTTGCCTATTAAATACTGGTTAATTTTACATGCCAACTATGTGTGTTTGGCCTCGTTGCGGAGCGCGCGGTTGCTCGCCGTGGAGGTTCGAGTCCTCCCTGGGGCATGGGTGTGTGTGTTATCCTTAGGTTAGTTTACCTAGGTTTAAGTAGTTTGTAAGCTAAGGACTGATGACCACGCAGTTTGGTCCGATAGATTTACAGACATTTGAACATTTTTTATGTGTGTTTGGGAAGCAGACGCAATCTGTTTTAGCATCTGTGTGTCGCATTCACAAAAAGAAAAGTGAAAGGAGCAAGGGTGAGTCTTTGGAGTTAGCCCCTCGGCCAGCAGCTACCCCGACCCCCTTTCAATTGTCACTCTGAAAAGTCCCATCAGTCCCCTCATCGTGGGATTGGGAGACTCAGTTAGAGCGCGGTATATGCCATGCACCCACTTTCAAAACAGACACATCCTGTCGCTACCACACCCACGCCATGCAGAATAACATCTGGTCTGGCGGCAGCTTCGCAATATGTAGTGAACAACCCGAACTACAACATAAAAAATACATCGATAATTTTATTCAGATTATAAACTGACAAGAGAATGGATAAACACCAAAGATTTATAACATCTAAATCCATAGTAAACCTCCATATACAAATCCAATAAATAAACCAAAGACGTTAGCGTACAAATTACTGGTAACTATGTAACTTATAATATAGTTAAAATACTGCCACTACAGTGTATGCTAGACTGCGCTGCCACTACAAAAATTGCTAAAAAAAATCGATTAATATAACAAGTGATGCTGCACATATACAGATAAGCACCAACAGATAAGCATAACATCAGCATTTAAACCAATTGAGCAGCGAACAAATAGCAACGATATTTTAAGTACCGTAAGTAAAATATTGTAAAATGTATTTTACGAATTTATGTTATAAGAATATATACAACAACCCCTCTACATTTTTCGTTGTATTTACAGAACACCTGAAGATTACCTAAGGCTGAAATAAGCTTATTGTGAGATAATAAAAGCTCTGGAGCAGTGTAAAATTAATTTATAATGATTGTGTTATTGAATATGTAGTGTTTTCTAGACGCAGTGACAATGACAAGTACAGAAATTACTGATTATAATGACCAACACAAATACCATGTGTGGGGGGGTCAAATTAATAAAAGAATGCGATTCTATTTGTTGATATTAAAATGGCAAGTAAGGAGGTCATAAATTCTTGACTCGTTACACTGTATTCGCCATCTGTATGATGAAATGGATGCCAGAATTAGCACCTGTACTACAGTCCATGCAGACCAGACCGGGTACTAATATGGATGTTTCACCACGAATCAACTCTTACTACCTCAGTACTATCTAATTTTTGCGGCAGGATAGCTGTGCTCACAGATGCGCCGTGATGCGGTGCGTGCGGCCGTTTGCCGTGGACGTTCGAGTCCTCCCTCGGGTATGGTTGTGTGTGTTGCCTTTAGGTTAGTTTAAGTAGTTTGTAAGTCTAGGGACTGATAACCAAGCAGTTAACTCCCATAAATTTACAAACATTTGAACTACTAGAGTTACTACTCTGTAATTTTTTCAGGTACTCCATGTGCACTGTTTCAAACATAAAAAATGAATGAGCTGGATATCTCTAAGAGCATGTACTAATTTTTATTTCCGTAGTATGTCCATCTGGGCTTCCACTCTGCAGTTACTTGCAATTATTTTTCTCAGTTATTTAGTTGAATTGGCTGCCAGATATTAGTCCTATTTACACTATGATCGACATAATTTCTTTAATTATCTATGTCATTATCACACAATTTTCTTTATTTAATTTCAACTACCCCTTTCCCCATAAACTGGATATTTTTCTAGATAAATATATATAACCGAATGCTGGTAAGCTTATCTTGTAGATCATTTCAATAGCTTATGAACAACAGAGGACTTATGACTTTTCCTTGGGGAACGTTGAACATCACATTAAATTTATTTTCTATTTGCCGCCGGATAATACTGTGTATGCCCCACAATATTTCGTCGAAGCAACTGTCCGACATCTTTTGGTGTTAGTAGTTCCTGCTGGTCACTAATGCAAGACGCGTCTAACCTGTAATTGCGCTGCGGCGTCGGAATTTATATGGTGGAACATACGAAACATCCATGCGCGACCGACCGTTCCGGGTTGGTGCCCCCTGCTGGAAGCCGAGGAGGCGTCTTCAGCGCTTAGGCCGTGGGCAATGACGGTTCTACCGGACGCTCTTATGACTAAAGGTTGAACTACATATCCACAGCACGCTGCGCTCCGTCATGTGTCCGATCTTCTCTATTCTTCTCCTTTCATTAATTAATTTTTTTTTCCATATATTCCATCGTACATGTGGTAAGCTGATATTTGATTCTATGCTATTCATGCTAACAGATCTTTTTATTTGTATTTATGATATGTTTACTTCGCCTAATTTTTCCAATGAATTTCCGAAAACTTAATTTTTAATGGTAATCCCCTATAGAACTCTGTAGTATTTTACCTACAAGCTTAGGGCCTTCAGGCCCTCTCGTACGGCGAACCAGGTTTACTCAAAGTTGCCATACAGGTAATACTTGGATGTAGAGTACGTTTCAACAGTTGCCACAGAGCACAGTCAAAGTTTTCTTCCGTCATTTATAATGAGTCTGTCAGTGGGAGTCTGATGAACAGCGATACCTCATAAAAAAAAACCACAATGTTCCAGTCTGTGATACATAGTTGCTTGATGTGTTGCAGGAAGTCTTTTTGGTTATGTATGTGATGAACACATTTCCCCACATGTGAAGACAGCAGATTTTTCAAGTACAGTACTTGGCTGTTTAGTACGTAGGTGCCCCAGAATTACTGACAGTTGCACTTATAGGCACACCATCTTTGTGCATTTGATGCTGACCATATAGTCAAAGTGCTGGTGCTTTTGCTCATAGTTGTCTGATGACCTTGTCAGGAAATATTGTTTTCTTCACGTGAGCCCTGGTCTTGTTCACGTTGTCAGTGGGGTTACATTTCAAAGTTGTGTATGCAGTGTCCCCACACGTTAGTTACCTTCTCATCATAACCAACGTTACAGTGAATTAAGCTCTCTGTGTTGTTAAGTATTTTCCTGCTGTTTTTATCGAGTAAAATTTTGATTTGGAATACTTGGTTTGCTCGTGCATTAAGGATAGTTTTAAAAAGATGTAAACTATATCTAAAATAGTTTCTTCGGGTTTGCTGCCGGATTTTGAAGTCAAACTTCTGGGTCAGTTTGACTTCAAAATCCTACAGCAAACCCGAAGAAACTATGAAGAACTATTACGCCAGGAAAGCCTACGAAACTACATACCTAAAATAATTTTGCACAGCTTTAGCGGCACCTTCAAACAGCAAAATTAAAATAAAGTAAAAATAAAATAAAATAAAATAAAATAAATATAATAAAAAATAATAATGTTGAAAACAGCTGATACTAAGCAACTAAATTATGATCAATCAAAGGCCGTTGTTATAGTTTCGTTGTAGTGGATTATCAGCCTTCCATCTATTCATACAACCGTATTTTAACATAAGTTATTGTTAAAATCTGTATTTTTACTCTTTAGAAGTTCGTAAAAACTATGTACTGCACGTCAATGCCACGTGTTCAGATGGAGTGATGGAGCCATGAACATTTTTTCCGCGTTCATCGTTGCTTCTTTCCACTGTAGTTCATTTTATTCCTTTTAAATCGTGGCGTGTAATTACAGAATAAATTGTTTCGGAATTATTTCAATATTCCGTGTATGTGGAACCTCATTCAATCGAGTGCAGCTACGAATTTCCTTTGTGAAAAAAAATTTTAAACATGGCTGCACCTCAGTAAAGATTATAGAATAGCAAATGAATAGAAAAAAGCAAAATAGCTGCAAAAACAGTTGTTTAATCAGCTACGACCATCGTTTCGACGAATGTAGATCTTTAGTTTTAGAACCACTTACAACTTAACCAGTATTAGGAAATTCCATAAAAACTTTGTAAAGATTCTTACCTGAAAATATTTCAATAAAATATGTCAGCGAAAATGTAAACATTCATTGAAAGAATGGATGGCCTCTATTAATTATCGTATTTGACATTCCACTAATGACTTTTGCATACGCAGATTTGAGCCGGCGTACTTTCTTGGTCAGTTAGCAGGTGTCGCGGTCGAATGGCCGAGCGCACTGAGGCGTTATGCTCCAATGCGAGAGGCCGTTCCCTGTCGGGGGTTCGAAGCCTCCCTCGGGCATGGATGTTTGTCTTGCCTTTAGTATAAGTTAGTTTATAAGTAGTTGGTAAGTTCAGGGACTGATGACCGCGCATTTCATTTTGAAGTTATCAGGCGGTTCCTTTACTTGATGTTTTTCTAATATGAATGTTTTGATTACTTTAATTTCTGAATAAGATGGGTTTACATGCGTCGAAATCTTGGTCAAGATTCATTACACTACCTTTCGTGGCAACTGGTTAACTGATTTTTAATAATTTGCTCTTTGTGAATAGATTTACTATGTGTGAATTATTATACTTCAAGGTTCAAATCTCATCGTCGCTAGCTACGTGATGAAGGACTAATTTCTATTGATATTAATCATTTAGTGACATTCACGTGTGCATGTGTGAATTTATACTGCCACTCTTTCACCTGGGTAAGAAGTCACCTTAAGTGTCCTTAGCATGTTGTAATAAATATAGGCAACGACAAAATTTACTTTCCAGTCATACTTTACCATATATTTAAAACTATCTTCAGATATTTATATTACATCCATCCTCGCACTCCTAAAGTTATTTTATTTATTTCTTTTTTTTTTTTTTTTTTTTATTGCGGTATGACTTCTTTACAATATTATATCGAGACTTACTCTCGCGTTATATTTCAACCGGAAAGAACATGCTCCAGCAATTTCCTGCAGTAAATTAAAGCAATTAGATTTATTAGTGTTACGTAACATCATTTTCTGGACAGTAATCTCAGCTTTTATTACTTTGGTCTCTTCTCTTGAAATATCTATCAGTCATAATCGCAAAGATATATTTACCCTGATTTTACCGGTTTCCTGGTTTTAATACCACTATCGTCAGATTTTTATTTCATGGCTGACACACAAAGATACACCTTTCCACCAGAAAAAAATTTACTGAACCACACAAACCTCGTCTGCCTTGAGATATAAATAACAATATAAATAAAAATTGGCACTTTTATCTGGGTGCACGACAGTGTTCCAGCCATTTCGAATGGGCAGCCATACCACACTTTTCTTGATTCGATTTACGGCACTTCGTTGTGAATCAGGCTAGAAGCACGAATTTTCATTGTTAAAGGTGAACTACTATCAATAACTATATTCAGCAATTATATAATATTACATCTTATAGTTTTCGGAATATTATCAGTCGGAAGTTTATAATTTTGTCTCTCGTTCAGCGATCATCAAAATTAAAAGGTACTTCCAGCAAGTACAGAAACTTAAAAGTTTGTATTTAAGTTGGTGTTTAGCCACTAATAGAAGGGGAAAAAATCAAACATCCATAAATATCTGTACCGTTTCGAACGCTTTGGACAATTTATTTTTCATTGATAGAGTAACGTCTGATTACAGAAAACGATCTCGGTTTAACAATTACCGAATTGTGGTAAATTAAAGTAGGAAGGAATCGATTCTGGGTTGGATAAAATAATCTTTTCCTCACTTTCCCCTTTCGACAGTGTTATTAATCGTCAGAAACGACATGTGGTTCGAACTCAACATTAAACTGTAAGTCTAGATAACCCACTTTTGGACTCCGTATGTGTTCACATATGATCATGCCTACGAAGTACATTCGAGAGTGATTCAGCTGGGCGGATTACTTCTAATGAATGACGCCTTCTTTAGTATCAAACCCCGATAGTCCGCAATCGCTGAATATAATCGATGTACATGCATTTACCGTCCAGACTTGTTAATAATCGTTACATTAAACCTTGTGAGAAATACTTTGTTTACACGACGTCCACAAAATCGGAGGCACTTCACATGTATTAATGAACTTCTAAAGTCGATGATCTTACTAAACAAACACAGAAGAATTGCATACTCTCGTAACAACAAATTATTGTAAATGGTAGACTACATTGCGCTGCCGTGAGGAAGCTTTATTTTGTGCTTCCACGTTTCTGCAATTAATTTTAGTTATTTGCACTGTATTCTGCACATGGATAAGAAAAGCAGGGACGACAGATTTTACATACGAGGTATGTCCATAAAGTATGTTCCGTTTGGTTATATAAAGCAAACGTGTACAGATACAGAAATAATATTTATTGTACAAATATCTACAACTGTGAAACTACTTTTCTACATAGCTTCCGAAATTCTGTAGGCACTTGCCATAGCGTGACACAAGTTTTTGTATTCTTCTTCATAGAAGGTTACCACCTGTGTATTTAGTCATGTTGTAACATGTTCGTGACCACGAAGGTCAGATTTTAGGTTTAAGATGAAATGAAAGTCGCTAAGAAATTGTTCTGAATCGTCTCTTCAATTGTGTGAACCAGTTGATCAGTAACCACAGACGACGTCCACTTCGTTCTTCATCGTGTACTTGATCACGTCCTTCATTGATCAGTCTGACCCATCTTCTAACCATTGAATGACTCATAGCTTTTTGTTCGTAAACATAGCATATTTACCGATGAATTTCCTTTGGTTTAACTTTCTTTGGATTTAGAAAACGAATCACAGATCAGATTACGGCTGACATTATAAAGGATCACTACAAAGCACACGTCGGCAGCAGCGATCTGAAAATGGCGTATATATCTTCTCATTGAGTCAGAGCAACTCCGCGCATGCTCGGAACTGCGATCGTAACGATGTCGTGGATAGAAATAGAAACGGGACACTCCCTTTTTTCTGACGCTGGAAGTATTAACCTTTATCTTACATCAATGTGGGGACTAAAATACAGACCTAATGCTGCAAACACTATACTTTAAGTTTACGAAATTGTAATAAGGAAAGGAGCTAGTGGGCTAGAAGCTCATCTAGACACAAAATTCCGGTGTCTCACGTGGCTGCATCATCAGGTAGATATGCTTCTATACCAAACTACCGAAATCAATATCAATCCACGAACAGAGGTTGGTATGAAGGATGTCTCCGTTAGGGCGTACAATTTTTATGTGCTGTTAAATGCTGCAGCGAACAATTTGAGGTAAGGATACTGTGATGGCAGAAGCCAGCATGAGGAAATAATAGGAATATACTCATATATTATTGTGCTCTTTTTATTTGCATTAGTTTCAGTTTTTGCAAATACCGTCATTGTCAAAATGCATGTATCGTTTGCATTGTATCTCACAAAATATGTTGAATCTGACGGCCATCAACCTGAGTGAAGCATAAAATCGTCGAACCACATCGTGATGCACACTGTCAAATGCCCCTCGTGAGATTTCACAGCAAGCATTTACAGTTCTGGCCATTAATTCCACCTTCGGTTACACTGGGGTCTCATACACATAGGAAATAACAAAGACGATGCACGTCAGACAATCTCGAAGTCATCTAATAAGACATCCCCTTTCAATCCAGCGGCCAGTAATCTTCACTTCCTAGTGTTCAGGGTCCTCCTAATTTTCTTGCAGCAAAATAGAAGAAACAACACTGTACATCTAAACTTGTACGCATCCTAAACAACAATAATGCTTCTCTTACTCCGTATCCCTTACCTCAAATTGTTCAATAGAGTATTCTCTATGTGCTGTTAAAATTCTGTATGCTCTTACGTCGCGGAAGGTCAACAGCGCGTGCACAAGATCGACGGTTCCGCCTCCTTGCATACAGCGCCCAAGTGGTAGAAGTCGGCGTAAATGATAAATCACTATTCAGTGCCGTCATTTGCTAGCCGAGTGAAAGACCGTATTTATTTTCAAGTCTAATAGCGTAGAGTTCCACATTTACATACAGGAAAACCCATGTCTCTATTCGTAATGTAGTCAGAGAGACAAATGTCAGTTGACTCTTTGAAACGCAATTCAACAGGGAGACCCAGGGAAAACTATTTGTGTCTGATCATACATCATACCATTTTCACATTGCCGTTGGAGCACTTACGCCTAAAATAGAAAATCCGAAATCACCTGATGTATTCGGCCAGTCAGCATATTTTATGAGATGACAGATAGCACAGCAATGGGATCTCCTGTCTCCGGCTGTGTAAAATTTGTTTATGGAGCATTTTGAAGAACAGACACTTAACTCGGCGAGGTTGCGTCCATCCTGCTTCCTACGCTACGTTGATGACACTTTTGTGACATGGCCTCATGGCAAGGATACGTTGCAACAGTTGTAGACCACATGAACGGTGTCCATCCCAACATAAAATTCACTGTCGAGATGGATGGTAAGCTCCCATTCATAGATGTTTTGGTCGAGCGAAGAGCAGGAGGCCGGCTTGGTCATTTATATATAAAAGGAAGTGTCCCGATTGACTGACTGACTGACTGATTGACTGACTGACTGACTGACTCATCATCGCCAAGCCCAAACCACTGAAGATAGAAACATGAAATTTGTGGAGGGTGTTGATCTTACTCTGTAGGCGTCATTTAAGAAGCGATTTTTCGATATTCCGTTCGTAAGCGGGTGAAATAGGCGGTGAAACGTTTTTTTTTTTTTTGAAAATACGTAGCTATTTAGGCAATTCTAAAGATAGAACTACAAAATCTGGGATTTTAATTCAGGGTTCGAATTTAAACGACACGTGTTTCGGCATTTTTTGAAATTCGACAAATAAGGGGGTAAAATAGGTGACACAAAATATTGATTTTCAAAAATATGTTGCTGTTAACTCACATTTTAAGCTACAACTACGAAACGTCGGATATGGAGTCTTGGTCAGGATTAAAAATCCATGATTTTTAGTATTTTTGGAAATTAAACAAGTAAGAGGGTTACATAGAGGATCAAAAATTCTTTTTGAAAACACGTTGCTATTGATACAATTTTTAAGGTAGAGCTGCAAAAATTGATATTTGTATAGTTGGTTAGACGTTAAAAAAAACATTATTCGGTATTTTTGGAAATTCAACCGTCAATGGGGATAAATTGAAGAAGGGGTGTTTTTCGGAAATATGTTTCTATTTAGGCAATTTTGCAGTTACAACTACAAATTTTTGGATTTGGATTCGGGATTCGAATTTAGAAGTCACGTGTTTCGGCATTTTTCGAAATTCAACCAATAAGGGGGTAAAATAGAGCACGGGAAAAATTGATTTTCAAAAATATGTTGCTGTTAACTCAAATTTCAAGCTATAACTACAAAACGTGGGATATGAACTCATGATCAGGATTAAAAAGACAAGAATTTCGGTATTTTTGGAAATTCAACAACTAAGGGGATAAAAGAGGGGATCAAAAATTCTTTTCGAAAACACATTGTTGTCAAGACAATTTTGAGGCTATAACTACAAAAATTGGTATTTGTATTGTTCGTTATGATTTAAAAAATACGTGTTTCGTTATTTTTGGAAATTCAACCATCAAGGGGATTAAATTGAAGAGGGGGTGTTTTTCGGAAATATCTTGCTATTTAGACAATTTTGAAGTTAGAACTACAAATTTTTGGATTTGGATTCGGGGTTCAAATTTAAAAGACACGTGCTTCGGTATTTTTTGAAATTCGACCAATAAGGGGGTGAAATACGAGATCCAAAAATTGGTTTTCAAAAGTATGGTGCTGTTAACTCAAATTTCAGGCTATAACTACGAAACTTAAGATATGGATTCTTCATCAGGATTAAAAAGAAACAACTGTTGCAGACCAACCAGCCTACGTATGCGAAGCAGGGGGGGGGGGGGGGTTCAGCTAGTTCAGTATATATGAAATCTACACACACAGATCGCTACTTGAGCGGCAACAGCTTCCATCATCCTGTACACAAGAAAGCTGTCCTGAACACGCTAGTACACAGGGCGAAGGTTATATCTGACGACGACAACTTCGAGTCTGAATTTCAATATTTGAAGTGTGTTTTCAAGGAGAACAGTTACAGCAAAAGTAAATCTCTTAAAGCTTTCTGTTGCCTCCAACCTAAGGAAACTCGTGAATCCACGGACGAGGCCAAACCAAGCAGCATTCCTCCCATTCTGTGGAGTAACGATTAGCAAGATTGGACGCCTCCTGAAGAGACATGGACTGAGACCAGTTTTCCAGCCCGCCTCCAAGATCAGAGACATGTTACGCCGCGTTAAGGACAGTACAGGTCTGGGTGTTCCGTGTGTATATGGCGTCCCCTGTGAGTGTGGAAGTATTTACATTGGAAAGACTATTAGAACTGTTGCTGAACGTTGTGCAGAACACATTCGGTACATAAAACAAAGAGAGCTTCAGAAGTCAGCCTTGGCAGAACATTGCCTAAGAAATGGGCACAAAATACTTTTTTAAAACACGAAAATTCTGGCCCAAACATCATATTACTGTGGTTCTGTTATAAAAGATGCGTCTGAGATTAAATGTCAACAATTTCAACATGGACCAGGGGTATAAACTCAGCAGGGCGTGGGTGCGGGTCCTGGACGTAGAGCAGACACAGAGGTCTCCCGCTAATAGCGAAGCGAGAGCGCCATACCAGGTTCAAATGTGGCGCCGGCGGCACGCTCCACGTGACGTCACGTGGAGCCGCGGCCCATCTGTCCGCGCTGTCTTCCTGCGCAGGCGCTCTCCGGTCCTCCAGAAGATTCTAGACGCATCGCTGCAGCTATATAATAGGGCGAGGAGTCCGGCCGAACTGCGCACGAGTGTTGACATCGTCCACGTCTGGCGGAGTGCCTGGGTATCGGCGTCGCTGCGGGCCTGTGCTTCTGACTGGGAGTAGAGCGAGAAATCCCTGCCTAACGTCTCCCGGTATGGGACAACATGCTTTTCTCCGACGGCGTACACTGCTGGTGTGTAAACCCGTATAACGGAAAACATTAGTGGTGTGACCGTGACTTGAAGCTGTTTACCTTTGGTTTGCATGGCAAGTGAACTCGCTAGTTCCTCTTCTTCACGTGTCTTTCTTGCTGCCTACATCGCCATGAGTGCACGTATGTTTTAGGCTAGCTGCTCCTTGTCGCACGCAAATAACTTGTTCAAGCTTCTGGTAACCTCCGTTGTGTTATCATGTTAGTAACTTGTGGGGCCCCTCCCATTTTACTACCCTGTCCGCGAGCGTGTAGTTAATGCTTGTTTCGTTCAGCAATTTTTTTTTTTTTTTTTTTTCAAATTACTAATTTTGACTGGTACGCGCAATGTTATCTAGCACTCTAAACTTGTATTTAACAGAATTGTATTCCTGTTGGTCTACTACCCAAAGTGCGTACTCACGTATAATTAATTTATGTGTTTACGATTATGCAGTAGACTTCGTGGCCACTGGGTCTCTGCCTTGGGCTAAAGTCAAGTGTTTGGCAAAATTTGTTTTGTATTTTAATAGTGGTCAATGTGTTAAAATTTGCCGTCTGAGAGAAAGTGTGTGGAACTAGGGCCTATATTTTTAATTTTCTCAAGCGTGATTTACTACCTTTCAATTTCGTGTTTGTTGATTGTATCTGCCTTATGTTAAAAGATTAGAGTTTCAACTTACTAGAGGTAGTTCTACATAAGAGACAATTTCTTAAGGTATATATTATTTGTACTTATACTGCAGTCCCTATTTGCGATAAAGTGTAAAAACTGTCATCTGAGACACTGGTTGAAATTAATTTAACTATATCTGTTAATTCTCTCAGATGTTATTATGTTCCATTTATTGTATCTGTTTCATGTTAATGATTAGATTTTACATTGATTAAGAACCTCGCCTTCTAGAGACTATTTGTTACGGCATATTTGTGTTTGCACTAGTATTGCAGTTGCTTGCGCCAGTACTGATTTATGTTGCAGTGCTGCCACGCCCGTGGCTTCAGGTCGACCTGTGGCGAGCAGGGCGGTGACTGGCAGTGATACACAGCAGGCCTCCAGGGTATTCAGCCCATCAGTGGGCGTTTCGGGTTGTGTGCCAGCGCTTGTGGGTTTGGCCTAAGTTAAGTATTTGCTTTCTACCGGCACCGGGTCCGCGTCTCCTGTCGATCTGAACTTTCGGGGTTCTCTGTTGATTGTAATTAAGAAAAAAAGAGGTTAATTTAAAAAAAATGTAAATTTTTGTAAAGTTTTTTTTTTTTCATATGTCATTGTTTTTATTTTAAAAAAAGTAAATCTTAAGGCAATAGTTGCCAAGGGTTGAACTATGCTTGTTGTTAAAAATTAGAAGTTTGTGTTTATTATTTGCTGCTCATTTGTAAAATTCTTTAGAGCTCAGTGATCTTGCTTGTGCCTTTCCGTTAATAAATTCAGTATTGTTCAATTCACTTGGGCCTGGCAGTGCTCTGTTTCCCCACGTCTTGTTCGATCCTCAGTTACATAACGTACTCAACCCTATCACATTCCTCGATTTTTCATAATATCAGATCTCTTTCAATCATCGTTTAAGTCTTCAAACTCTTCCGTAGAAGAGAATTTATCATTATTATTGCACATAAAAATACGTCTGTTCAAATCTCACACTATAGTTTTGAAACTTGATGATTGCCTACACAACATCGTACCACTGCTCACTCGTCGGTGGCGGGGCAACGAATCCTACTAGCTCAAACGCGGAGCAGCGCACACCAAAGATTGTCCTCGTGAAGCCAAAGATATCAGTTGCAGACATTCAACATAGCAGACCTCACTCATTTACACATTCAGTTAAATAGTATCGTTGAATTCGAGATGATGTGACCATTAATTACAACTGCAGTTTCTTAGCATGCTGACGAACAATTTGCTTACCACTGTCGTGAAAAGAAATGGGATAATGAGAGTAGGGTGGAGCAAGCTTGGAAAATATTATGCAGAAAAAGTAAAAAAAAAGGAGTGGTAAAAAGAAAATATTACGAACAAAAACTGCTTGCCATTATTGACGTTAGACTAAAAATATCAGTCACCTTCCAGTATTGCTAAAGATTCAGCAATGATAAACCGTCTATAATAAAAATAAATAGGCGATCAGTTGAGATATGTAGATTCTCGGCAGAATAAACTAAACTGGATGTCTTTCTGTCGGTTCTGCGGAGTGGAGACCACAACATTACGGCAACCGAGGTAGTGATAAAAACAGTAGATTGCTACAAAGGGCGTTGGTTTTGACTTGTGTTAGACTATTTAAAAGGTTGTATGCCTCTTTCAAACGAATGACACAAGCACTTGAGTTCTCAAAGAGTTGTGAGCAGGTAGCGGGATGTTCAAAACATGTTCAAATGTTTGTAGAGTGTATGGGACTTAACTACGGGGTCATCAGTCCCTAAACTTACAAACTACTTATGAACTATTTACAACTAAGGACGGCACAAATATCCATGCCCGAGGGGGGATTCAAACCCCCGCCCGTAGTGCAGACTGTGACTGGAGCGCCTCAGTTCCCTCGGCCACCGCAGCCGGCGTAGCGGGATGTAACAACAACGTAACCAGTCAGAAGCTATGTTATGAAGAGCCATGCGAAGGTTGGAAAGGGAACAGACACACACACACACACACACACACACACACTCACACAGAGAGATGGAGGGGGTGTGGCTGCAGCTATTGGAGTGACACAAAATGTAATTTCTAGGACCTGGACGCAATTTCAGGCAACTGGAAACAATGGCAAGGCTAAGGACGTCCTTGGCTAACATCAACAAGAGATGAGCGTTATCGCCTGTTAACAGCCCGTCTACCCAAGAGGATGAATGCAACTCAGCTGCAACACAACCCCCAGACAGCAACGGGACACACAATAGCAACACAAACAGTCAGAAATCGCTTTCGGAAATGTGGCCTCTACGCACGGAGGACTATGGAGTGTGTCCCATTAAAACCACGTTTAGCCTGCAGAAACTATGCGGAGGAACATCAGGATTGTAGTCGTAACGAATGGCGGTTTCGTTCACAGATTGGTCAATATTTTGTGTTTAGCCGGATAGTTGTCATTCCCTTATCTGAAGAGAACATGTAACTCGTAACAATCCTGCTTATGAGCAATAAACATCATCGTATAATGGTGGAAGAATGCTGTAGGTGTCAGTATTACTAGACATTCGGATCTCAGAGATATCCTTCTAGCTTGTGTGTTACGTTGGTGCCATAGGTGATGGATTCCTTATGACGTACGAAAATGCTCGTCCCCAAAAGACTGCTTGAAGTTGAGGGTATTGAACGACTTGTGTGGTCAGCTTGTTCACCGGATTTAAACCAGATTGAGCTTGTCTGTGATGCACTTGTCAGACGCATTGCAGCCGGACCAGCACCTCTCACAACGGTTGCAGAGCTGGATATTGCATTCATAGCCGAATATTCCTCAAGAGCCGATTGATAACCTTATATTGTCCACGGAACGCAGATGTATAACCCTACTGGCCATCCGAGGTGATCACACACCATAACAGACTGAAAAGAGAATAATTTTTCACCATTATGGTAGCCCCATGGTACCTCGCTCTACGAAACGCCATGTAAACCTCAGGTACATTGTTGACATAGCAAAGTATTGTACTGTATCACACAAATTACAGTTGTAACCAGTATCTGAATAATATGTTACCATGTATTTGATCGGTGCACATTGGGGTAATCGAATGAATGTTCGTACGGTACCGTATTACCTGATATTATTGTAAGATACAGAATACTTTTGTGAATGTCTTAATTTGCCATTGGCACAGCTATTTCAAAGACTTTTATATTCGAATTCTAACAACGCTCTTTCAAAGTATTTTAACGATCTCTGATATCTGGGAGAAAACACCGTGTCTGCAATATACGTATCCCTTTGACAAATTTACAATTTCATTAAATGATAATGGGTCTACCTCCCCTTTTCCCCACCTTTCGTACACTACGGCAGTGGAATTTAACGATAATTAATAGAAGGATAAAGGTGATTCATAACTGCAGTGCACAGCTATATTAATTTAGATGGAGCAGGGGGGGGGGGGGGAGCGGAGCTGGTGGTAGTGAAGAGAAATTAGTATTCTGAACTCTCCAAGCGTTAAGTACTTAGAACAATGGAGTCCATTGTGTGCCCGAACAACAACCGACTTCCTTCTCGTACTATGCTAGACCTAGGGAGTTCGGCAAGCGCTCAGGACGATCTCTGGAGAGCTGGAACTACAGAATCTAAGGCTAAGATCAAAATACTCTCTGGCAGTCTACAGTAGTGTCTACTGCGTCACCAAAATAATAATATAAACCCTTTCTGTCGATGTGAATTTTCAATTTCTTAGGCTATAGAACATGTGTAACACAACCACTAAAATGCCGCCTGCATGTCTCTTTAGAACTCTTTGTCACACACAGATAACAGGTAAGGAATCTCAGTAGGTCATAAATAACAGTGAAACTAAATATTATTTAACTAATTGTTTTATATATAAGTTTTCCATTCATGGTATAAAATTGTGAGCGATCATTGCGCTATTAGACTATTTGTTTGTGAATAACGTCTAAATGTTATTGTTTCAGTGAGAGTTAATGGAGAACAGGAAGCGCCACAAAAAATATTTCTGATTCTAACGATACACTTGACTAAACTAAAACTTCGTCTTGTTCTTAGAAATAAAAGGACCAGATTCTTTGAAGGACATTAAAACAAAGCAATAACTAAACATACAATTTCTGAAGTACCCTGAAACAGAAAAAGTGAGCACCTTATCTGAAAATAAATAGCGGCGAATCAATTGGAAAATTGAAGAACTACTGTACTTCTAGAAAATTCTTTGAGCTCCTTATCCGAAAATAAATAGCGGTGAATCAATTGGAAAATTAAAGAACTACGGTACTTCTAGAAATTTATTTGAATATGATGGAAAAAAAATCCCTAGATTTTCGCTTTGAAGAACAAAGCATCAACTGTCTATGTCCTAGTACAAGAGAGTGAAGAACACTGAAAACAATATTCCTTAGTTAAAACGTCAGCATTGAATAATTTTACCTTTCCATGAGAGAGCACTTCTTCATAGAACCAGGTAGGTCCTTCGAGCCTTACGTGACATAGGAAAGAGAGTGAACTCTTACAAGGAGTTTCTCCACAATTAATTCTTCTTCAGTGGAATAATAATTTTAGAGGCTGCAAAATGAATATCAGGTAAACATCGAGGAATTAAAACCATGAAATTCAGAAAAGACTGTTAGATCTGCATTTATTTAATTTCATAATCAAATCCCATAAATAATTAACATGTTCCTGGGGAGAGTACCTACAGATTCATCATAACGATCATGGTAAAAACACCGAAATTTCAAATAGCAAAACACAGAATGCATGAGCTGTGAAAGAAGTGCTGCCCATATCGCCAATGCAGACAAGTTATAGTTAAAATTTGGTAAGGTTTATTACACACCAAATGTGGTAATCAGTGTGGCATATCGGAAAGGGATGCGTACAGACGTACCCAGAAAAAAAGTAGCAGTGGGTGGAGACTCTAGATTCCATAGTGCGAGAAATTTGAGGGCGCCACTGGACGATGGTGCTAGATGCCACGGAATGTAAATTAGGTTGATACGCAACCTAAGGTTGTCAGAAAACTCCAACGATGATTTAATTTGTGTATCATTATCATTTTTTCGAGAACCGCAGTTTTGACGCGGAGACACAATACGTCGATTCTGATTGTCGAAGCACAAAGACGTATATCCTTCTTTGTGAGTCTGTCCGCTGATGCGACAGACATGAAGCGATTTTCATTTCTAGAATTCTCCCTCAGAAGAACTTCACGCTTTATAAGGAAAAGAAAAATCAAACAATTAATTTTCTGTCGTAGTGTTTGTAAAATTAAAAATTGGACTTATTGCTGTTCTTTCTGGAATGAAGAATTTTGTTGAAAGTTAATCTTTAAGCATTTAGTAGTTAGAAAGTGTCCCTCTGTAGTTCGTCATGGGACGTAATTTAGGGTTTACATATTTGTCATACGCAACTTAAGTACTATTTTGATTGCGATAACTAATTGTTATCAACGATATTATATGGGAATAGTTACGTCATTTGAAGTAGGGCTTCTCAAGATTTACTTAAGAGTAATTACAACTTATCTTGAAATTGAATTGTGTGACGCTTTTATGCGTATTGTTGAAGTGGCTGGAAATGGTAAGGAATTTAGTGGAAAGTTTATGTTGCGTTCCATTGTGCTCAAACACAGGTACTTTGAAGATTAATCAGTTATCAACAGACTAGATTACAAAGGCCAAATTGTTATCACGCAGTGCTGAGTTTAGATTGCTATTGCAAGAAGTTCATATCAGCTTTATTTTATGAAACGCATTTCGTTAATTAATTTTCGAAAATGATCTAAAAGAAATAGTGACAAATCTTAGGGTAATTAAATATGTATTTGCACTGAAACAGAAACCATATCTGTATGCTACGTTGCTGTAAGCAATAACAGTACGTTTCCTTTCTGGGGACACCACCTTGACGAAACACTGTCTATGTGGTTGGAGAGGCTTGTGATTCCGTGGAAAGCTGACGGCTCTGCTGAAGATAGAGAACCTACTGTCGGAAAAGTCTCAGCCGATGGATCAGACTAAGAGTGTCACACAACGTCCCGTCTTCACGCCCAGGCCTTTCGCAATTCCCTTCCCCAAACCAAGGTGTAATGCGATTCGTGCCGAGGAGTGCATGGCACATGGGGAAATATGTCGCAAACAGAGCCTCGGGGATACCAGGCGACCTCCCGCAGTAAGTAGCCTTACACCGCGCGGGACTATCGTGGCGAGGACCAATTAAATTCCCATATATCTTGGGACCTAAATGGACACAAACAAAAAAATAATTTAAAAGAAACTGAGGGACAAATCAAGACGTCAGATGCCCAGACATCTGGATCAAGGGGTCTCCCACTTCTAACCAGGGTCTAGACACGAGCAAGAAGTGGGAACTGTAACTGAGATGTTGGACCATATTAGGCTTAAGGCCTTAGGCCTTTTCTTGGGCCCAGAGAAGGAAACTTCTCAAATACAAAAAAAAGTGATATAATGGCTTCCTAATCACAAGTGAAAGGAATCAAAAGGGCTTAAGCCCAAGACTCCCAAGAAAAACAGCCTCAGGTCGAAGGGGAAAGACACGTAGTAATAGGGTAAGGGGGGAATCCAAGACTCCCTCCTCTCTGAACAAGTGTGATCCTAAAAATCCGAGGTAGGAAATAGGGAAGCAGACCTTTAGTACTGCAGTCTCGGTCTTAAGGGTGGCGGTTGTCCAAGAAGGATATCCACGGATGAATATAAGCTCACAGCAGGAGGAGCTCGTGCAGTGGCCCACCTTGGAACGATTGGGGGCTACGATAGTCCAGGAACCAAATTCAGGAGGGTCTATCTAGATCGTGGTGCCCTCATTTTTTCCTGTGAGGGGGAGCACTCAGCAGAATGGCTCAAGGACAAGGTGCTCATGATAACCCCATGGGAGGATGGACAGCAGCCGAGCTCCTAAAGACTGCAAATATATCAATATAGGTATCAAAGATCCTTAAGTATGACCCTCCAAATACTCTGTTTGAGAAAATAGCTGTCCAGAAGCAAAACGTCTGGAGAGTAATCAACCGAAAGGTCGTACCGGAAGGACGAACCCTGGCGGTGGAGGTCGGCGAAAATCCCCGAAGACAATGCGAGAGAAGGCCTAAAATTATTTTTCAGGGTGATCAAAGACCTCAAAGGCAACAATGACAGCAAGACAGAAACTAGAATTGCTGCAGATAAACATGCAGCACAGTAAAGGGGTTATTGCTGCCGTGAGTCGTCGGCTGGGGAGATAGAAAGTGGATGTGTCGCTGATACAAGAACCTTATTATCCAAAGGGGGTGTATTGGGCCTTGGTGTTACTGGAGGTAAGCTGATTTACACTAGAAATCTAAGAAACTCCGAATATGTATTTACGTTACAAACTCTATCTCTTTCATTCCAATGGTGGATTTTTGTTCCAGGGACGTGGTGACCATCAGGATGTGAGAAAGATATCACGAGGGATATTCTTATGGCCTCAGAATACCTTCCTTATGAGGAGCTCCATCTTCTTTGGAAGTGAGGAGACTGACATAAAATTGCCATCGGCAGGGTGACCAACTGTTCGTGGGATGCGACACCAATGCCCACAATCTAGTGTGGGGCAGCAAGGACACCAACAGATGAGGTGAACACGATCTTATATTTCTCCTATCTAACAACTTGGAAATCCTGAGTAGGGGTGCTGAACCTACATTCAGGAACAGTAGAAGGGAAGAAGTAATTGATATAACCTTTGGTTACATAATGATGGGCAATTATGTAAAATAGTGCATGTGGTGTTAGAGCCATCCTCATCAAACCACATGTCGATATGGGAACAAGACAGACCATGGCCTATAGAAATCTCAGGAAAATAGATTGGGAGACATATATTTCAGCCTATCGTAAATTAAAACTTCGATCATGAATCCAGCAGAGTTTGAGGAAGTAGCAGAGGCTGTAACCTATGCCATAGTGACCTCATACCAGGACAACTGCTCAATTACCAAGAAGTGCACAAATAGAATTGTGCCTGGAGAAATAACAAATTAGAAAAGCAAAAAAGGCAAGGCTGTTCAACCTTGTGAGACGCCAAGGACAATGGGAAAAATATCGCGAGACTCTTGACAGTTACCACCTCGCTATCAAACGAGCAAAGGAGGCATACTTGAAGGTATTCTGTGAGGAAGTTGAGGGCACGACTGCTCAAGCCAGACTTCATAAAATTCGCACTAGTATACCAACTAATCCAGGAGGAACACTGAGGAAGGAGGACAGGGAGTATACAAAGACATTGTACGAGACACTGGAACTGCTCCTCAAGACTCACTTCCCCAAATAGACTCTGGCAGATAACACAGACATGAATTCGATCCCTGAGAGACAACAGTTCTCAGGCATTCGCAAAGAGGACTGGGATCTGGTCAAGGAGTGTGTCGATTTCAATAAGGTCCAATGGGCTGTGGGAACACGAACCGTTCAACTCACCTGGCCCTGATGGAATCGTCCCAGCTCTCCTGCAACAGACAGAAGATACCCTTATAAGATCCCTGTGCAGGTTATTCAGGGTTAGCCTAGCGGCAGGAATCATTCCCAATGTATGGAGGACAGTGAAGGTTGCCTTCATTCCAAAGTCAGGGAGAATTGATCACACCAAACATTGGAAAAGCTGTTTAATGTACATGTTGGAGAGATGAGGTTAACTAGGGTTCCTCTACATTCAAATCAACATGTATATCAGTCAGGTGAATCATGTGAGACAGCACTCCACCAACTCGTTGTGGAGGTGGAGAAAGCACTACACTTTCAGGAAATAGCCCTCTGCATCTTCTTGGATATTTAGGGGGCTTTTAGCAGTACGACTTTCGATTCCATGGTTAGGGCAGCATAGGTGCATGACCTAGGGACCACTATATGTAGGTGGACTAGGGCCATGTTCAGTGGAAGAAACTTGGAGACTACCATGTTGAATTAAAAAAATGATAATAAACACCACTTGGGGTTGCCCGCAAGGAGTTCTGTCCCCTTTATTGTGGACTCTAGTGGTGAACGAACTCATTGGAGAACTAAACTCTAGACAGTACTTTTGCCAAGGATACGCAGACGACCTTGTCATAGTAATACTTGGCAAATTTGCTGAAACAGTCAGGAATAATGGCACAAGGTGCGTTGGACATTGTGCAAGACTGGTGCAGAAAATAGGATCCGGGGGTTAGTCCTAAGAAGACAGTTGTTTTACCATTCACGAAGAAGTGTATCCAACATTAAAGTTGGAATTTAAAGCTTTTCAATGGAGCTCTACCTGTACAGGGGATAGTGAAATATCTACAGGTGACCTTAGATGAGAAACTGACATAAAGCGCTCTCATTAGGAGTATTTGCTCCAAGGCGAAAGATACTCTGGTGAGTACCTGGAGAGCTTGTGGCAAAAACTGGGGCCTGAGCCTCAAGGGTACGTACTGGATATACACCACGGTGATTAGACCCAGGATAACTTATGGGGCGGTCGTGTGGTGGAAGAAGGTAGAACAGCAGTGAACAAGCCTACAGATTGGCCAGGACCGGAACCTGTCCTGCCAATCACTAAGGCAACAATCAAATTAGAGCTATGTAACTGTCTCAGAAGACATCACGTAGAATATTGGACCAAGGTCTACAAACAAAACCATGGTAAGGTAAATATGCCAAACCCACGTTTTAAAAGAAGCTCTGTAATCCTGGGCTTGAACAGGAAGGAGATTAAACTCATGGCTGGATTGATGGCAGGCCATGGGAGCTGCAAAAAACACCTACATACATTGGAAATCACAGAAGAGGGCCCTACATGTAGGATCTGTGATGAGGGCAGTGGGCCGCGGCGGGTTAGCCGTGCGTATTGGAGCGCCGTGCTGCGGTACGTGCGGCCGTTCGCCGTTGGAGGTTCGAATCCCCCCACTCGGGCATGGATGTTTATGTTGTCCTTAGTTTAGTTTACCTTAGTTTAAGTACTTTGTATGCTACGGACTGATAACGACGCAAAACTGTTTTGGCTTCCCTGGAAAAATAAAAACAAACAACACGTTGAAAAGAGTTTTTGATGGCCACCATTGAAGCAGGCAGACTGTAGGCAACAGATATTTAATTTCGTGTGATCGCTGTGTCACTGATCTTGAGGAGACCATTAGGTGTGACTATTTTTCTGCAATTCAGAAATAAATTCGTTATTATGATTTTTTTTTTTTTACATTCAGTAAAACATACTACTGCACTACTCGACAACAATTGAAACTGTGGCATTTGAAAGTAAATTACACGCAGTGAATTTTGAGAAAGAATACATTTCAGTATTTTCGGCGATATACAGAACGTATGTCACTATGTTGCTGCCACGAGATCACGACGAATATGTAAAACGATCCACTGTCTATATGAGTAAAATAAGGTTTGTAAAATGCAGTGAAATTCTGTGATATCAGGCTTGTGTAAGTGCAGTAATTGTAGCTAATAGTGCCGTTTCTGAGAAAAGGCAGATATTGTTTTTGAGTAGGGCCAGTATAGAACTCTCGCTTCGAAAGCATTCTTGTTTCACAATCAATTAAACAATGAATACTGACTACATATCAAGGAGTAGCACTGATCTGTTTATCCAATTTTTTTGGTACGTTCATAGTAGGCCCCTATATAATGGTATTCGGCATTACATTTAGGAACCTGGAATATGGAAGAAGCAAACAACATATTAAATAGTCGAACCACACCTTGTACTAGCACTCATTCCATGTGCTCCTTTGATACTGTTATCCTCAGTGCAGACACTTTGTAGGGCAGTCTCGCCTAATTCGAACCAATAACACACCAGTTTAGTAATCATCATTTAACCAGGTAATATATCCAGAAATTCCGGGCAATTAATCCTACCTCTCATCTAAGTAAAATAGCTAATCGTCTGACTAATCAGACTTCCTTGTACTATTTCCATGATGGGTCTCTTGCCATATCAGTAAAACAGAACACATTTGGGGCTCAAATGTAAAATAAAAGTGTTGTTCCAGCTGGTAAAATGCAGTGATAAATATTCAGTTACATTTTTTCCACTCTCCTTCATCACTTTCATTTATAGACATACTTCCACATTTGTGTTTGGAATTTCTGTGTGTATTAGCCCATAAAAGGAATACATGGAATGACAAGTATAACAGTAGGAATGTCGACAGATTAAAGTGGTGCTTTCTGCTCCCTTGTTCTTGGTTCCTAATTGTAATACTGAATGTAATTCTGTAATCGACTACGACAAGTTAAACAAAAGTATGATACTGCGATCAGTGTTAATATAAGGCATACATTCATTTTTCAGAAATTTATTTCCCAAATTATACGATTATCTCAAACACCTTATCAGATAACTTTAGAGGAGACTTCAAAGCCGCTACCACATTCATGGTGTATTATAACTTATTCAGAATGAACTATGTAATCTTTAGATTAGCAGCAGTTCTGTCACAGGTAATGGATGTTGTGTATTTATATATTTTATGAGTGTATCCGTTGGTCTATCCAGGTTTTCCAGGAACATATAAGACATTAATGGGTGATGTTCGGACATTTAATGTAGGCATGAGTTACAGTCGAGCTGTGACACAACAACACAGTGACCAACGGTGCTTTCCAGTCATGTGTGCGTACAGGGTGATATATAAAACGATGCTTTATGTATTTTTTCTCATTATTTGTATTTTTTGTAATTTATTATGTATTTGTATATTTTGTTTCTGTGATATATTTGCATTGTCCTGCTAATTTCCATATATGTCAAAAATATTATAAATGTAGTAGATACGCTGGGTTAGCAAGGGCTTTGCTATTGTATAAAATCATCTTTGTAGGGAGTTTTTTATCGCTGGTAGCGCAGAGGCGCACAGCGAAAAGGAGTCGTTGTTGAGAAGTAGCGGCGGACAGACGGATTCGTGAGACGGTGCGCTCAGTGGTGTACGGCAAAAGTACGTGAAGGAGCATGCATGTTGGATTGGCACTAGTGGAGGAGACGGCGAAGAGGCAATATTACTTATTCATACGGCCACAGCTCAAATAACTAATAAATGCATCAAGAGGAATGCTGTGGGCCCTAAATTGTAATTAACATTCGTCGCCAAGAAGAACCTGTGTTTGACAATTGTTAAGTGGCAACAGTCTCCAATCAGCAGCACCACATCACACACCAAATTCAGTAAGATCTGTCCAGTTTGTCTTAGCTAACCAGCGTATTAGTGATGATTGTTCAATAGTGAAAACTATTATTTGTGAACCTGGGTTTAAAAATCATTACCCATAGTCATTGTCCAGACAGGTTCCTTCCTCATCCATTGTTTTTCGGAGAATATTCACAAAGTGATAGATAACTAAAAATCAAAGTCATTAAAGACAATGTGACAGTCGTTGATAAAAATGTGTTCAGAAAAGTATTACTAAATGTAGCTTATGCCAGTGTTGCTGATCAATAGGTTTGCTAAGTTGAACGAAATTGCTAGACTAACTTTCAATTTCAAGAGATATTTCAATAACAGTGCAAAAGATTGTTTTCCACTGCATATTATTTTGAGGTAAAGTTTTAACTTGCAAGTACTGATTAGTGAAAATAGTGATTATTTGCAAATATTTGAAATGCTAATAATTCCTGGTTAAAGAAAGAGTAAAAGTTTATTCAGAAGGTTAAATTGTTCTTTTCTAAATATTCAGTGTTATCACGACAAGTCATTAATTAATTTTTGAGCTTGCCATTAGTACAGTTAATAGTTCAGTTACAATTTGATTATTGCTAAAGCGCATGGTATACTCGCTGTCGAATAATTTCTGGTACTTATATAAACAATTAATTATTTGAAGCTGTAAATAGTAAGTATTAAGGTGAGAGTTTGGCACGATTTGCTGCATGTTGCATTTGCGTGGCTATGGCTTGCATTTCGCTGTCTTACATTGAACTCCTGGCTAGTGAACTATTTCTCAGTAATTAATATATTGTCAGCGTCTTTTGTACCGAATTTGACACGCATACTCTGATTTTCTGCCCACCCAAATTTTACGTATTTTTTCACGTTGTTAATTTACTTAGCTATTATTGAGATCCCACCAAATTGTTTTCTCGTACAACGAGCTGGCGACCGTAAATCAATAAGTTATTCACTTTTCCAAATTAATTCCGGTGTCCCGTTTGTTCCGCATTGTTTTCATTTAAACATTAATAATTTTATTACAAATTTTACCTTCCACTTTCTTTATTCCTATGGATTGTTGTTGTCTACCAAAGTGGTGCAGCAACGTTCCGGTTATAGCCTCCGCTACATCCTCGCCTTCATTACCGATAGTTTTTCCATCAAATTAAGATAATTAGGCACACGGGTCATCTTTATAATTATCATATACTAACCGGTGCTGTAGGACGGGTAGGGTTATAGAGCCCGAGATTTTTACTTCTCATGTTCTTCACCGAAGTTACTAGAAAATACAGCTTCCATTACTTTGATCTGGAGTGTAGAGAGAAGAAAACATTGATCAGTTCCTACAAATGCAAAATGTTAATTCAGTTGCAGATTAGTTGGGTTAATCATGATTTTTTTTTCCATTGAGGAAATTCTTTGGTGTCTTGGCACATTTCGGAGCCTCCCTTTCTGAACTACACAAAAAGAAATGTAAATTCACAAGAAGTGTCATCTGTATCCTTAAAAGAATAGTTAAGAACAGCACCACTATTAACCTTACGATTTCAACGCTGAATTCATTTTACAAACTGATACACCAGCCCAGGAAGTAAATGTTCAAATGTTTGTAAAACATTTTCGACCAAACTGCTATGACTTACCAACTACTTAAACTAATTTACCCTAAGGATGAAACACACACGCAAACACGGGCACATACACAGGCGCGCGCGCTCGAGGGAGGCCTTGAAAGTCTGGCGGAAACGGTCACCTAGGAAGTAGGAGCACTTTCATTGCAGGAACAGGAAGGGTATACTATGATAGTTGCTTATGCCTGAAGATAATTACTTGTAGAAAATATATTTTATACACGGATTTGAGACAGGGTTGTATCGAAAAACAAAAAACAAAAAATATTTTACGAATCGCTGTACTGCGGAAAAGTTGCCTATTATTATTAGAATAAATATGAGATAGAAACATTAAAATCGGTTAATATCTTCCGTTAGCACATCATACATAAATATAATGGAAAATTTTAAAAAAAAGTTGTAGGATTGAAAATGTAGTTAAAGCTTTCAATAAACTTTCTTTAGTTTTCTTATAATTTATGGATGCTTGAAATAATCTGAATAATTTTAAATCAGGGTAATAATATTTCCTGTGCGTTCACTATCTTAGAAAAAACTTAAATTGAAAAATATTTCGCAGATTTCGCTGTGTAGCTCTTTGCTCGTTTTTTTTACAGCTTAATGACACAAAAATCACTAAGTACATGGAGGTTGTTGGACATTTAAGTTCGACCCTTACCCGAACCAGCAACCATCCATTTGCTAGGTGTGATATTTACTTGATATTTATAACTTTTGTTAAGAAATTTACCCATAGAGTAAACTGCTTGGCTTAATGCGTTTTTTGGAGGAATTAGGCATAATCGATCTAGACTTAATTGTTGCTTGGGTATAGCCGTCTCTAGCTTCCTATCCACATAGTTTGTATAAAGTCTCTGTCGCCAGTTTGACGACCATCTCCACGGCTTGTGTGTGACAGGGAAACCTTTGCATTTCTCTGATGAGCTTTGTATTAGAACTAATTTGTGATTTAAGATCATCTTCAGTTAAGTCACGCAGCATTGGGTGAGGATGAACCACACAAGATCGCTAATCAATAATTTCAAAGTAATCAGAAGCTTAAAAGTTTATATTCGGTGGTACGAAATTTCTAATCGTCTTTTTCTTTAGGACAGTGTGTCTCGCTTTCAAGATTCTTCTGTAACCAAGTTCCCAAATAAGTTCCCTTTCGTGAACAATCATTGCCGGCAGGACATTTTCTGAGTGAGCAATAAATCCATTACATTGTACTACTTGCTCGACTACTTCAAGTAATTCAACAGATTAATACCGTGATATCTGAATTGATATTTGCTCATTTTAGGCAAACAAAAAAGTCTTGTATGATTTTATAATGAAGCCAACTAATTCTTTTCAGTTTTTCGAACGGATGTGACGTACTTACGTGCAACCTGAGGACACGATTAGCTGTAGTTAACCACCTGGACTGGGACAACTGACCAGTGTACCGATCTTCGAAGCCATATGTTTAAAGTGGCAGGGTGTATTTGATGTAAAACCTAATAGTACAGTCTCATTTTGAAATTAATGTGTACCTCCCAGGTCCCGTTTACAATGACGCCAGTGGCGGCTTGGATCCATGCATTCGTGATTGCCTCGCAAAAGGCTCGTTTGTGGACCCATGTTTACTGCAATATTTTTGCTTTTATTATTGTATACTTTCAAACTTGTAAGTTTGCGTCATACTGTTTGATACACCCTGTATAACGCGACGATGCCGCCACGAATGTAGCAATATAGTTCGATGTCGTTAGCGAATCGGATACGGCGGGAATAGAAATTGCATGGTCGATAGGGGCGAATGGAGAAGATACTGCAATGGTGTGTGATTTGTAGGAATTTGTGATGAACAGGAAAACAACCTAATGGTTATGACTACTCCTAGGAAAAACTGTGGAAAAATGTATTTGTGTCTCAGTGTGCCTCAGTATTTAACTTGTCGCCATTGAGTTCTTTCAGTTCTGTAGTGCAGCCATTGAGATTCCTTTTTCCCCTGTCGCTTGTCATAAAATGCATTTGCAGATTTCCTGCGAACCGTACGCCCCGTCTATTTAAAATATACTTTTATGTTTCCTGGCTGCAAAATATCAGTATTTATGGTTAAACGTAACCTACTGCAATTGGTTGTCGAGAAATATGTTTTATATTCACTAGGTGCCTTATCATGTATTCGATAAATGTTTTAAGGTAATGGGCTGATGAAGAATGAAATAAGAAACTAGTAAATACCAATAAAGTATTTTAATTTGCAACGTTGACGAAAAAATTCACTTAGACAATGAAGTGAATAAAGTGGATTGTTCTACTCCGGTTCATTGCAAATTCCAGAATATGGAATAGGTGTTCAAATGATATGTATATCATTTCAACACCTATTCCATATTCTGCAATTTGCATCTTGGACTGTTACCGCCAAATCCGCACAAATTCGCATAAAATAATATTTTCGTCGTTGGACAAGTATTCACATTTGATTTTGTGTAGTGTATTGTATACTATGCCGCTGAAAGAAAAAGAGTACACCGAATAATTTGGTGAGTACACTGGTCCCAGGACTCTTCTGAGTAGTGCTTCAACAGTTCGCTCCTTCGTTCGTCAGCAGAGCGGTTCCACCAGCTTCAGCAGATATTGGAACTAGTTAGCAGAAAATGAACAGCGCTTCTCTCTGAAAGCAACACAATTTCCGTTGCAGTTAAACAAAAGTTCCATTCCCTCTCTCATCACCTTATTGTGAAAAGAGGAGCTATTGAAAATCCCTAGTGAATTTTGCGACGCCTGCTTCCTTCGGCTTTGTACTTCATTTCATGATAAGTGTAGCAGTAATATTCAGAGAAATCAATTTCACAGTGTCTCTGCCTTCGTGGAATATCACTGCTTCGATGTTGAAAACTATTGTCAAGTTTGTCTCCGACTTATAGCTCTGCATTTTGTCGAATACATATAATTATTAACTTTCTAAAACTATATCTTATGCGTCACTACTTTAGACCCCTTCCACAGAAAGATAAACTGTGGAAAGCGCGGAGATGTGGAGTTCACAATTTTGTACTGATTATTCAGTAAAATATTTCATTTTCAAACGGAAGAACAACATCTTCTAAAGTCAGTTTCTTTAGCGCTCTTCGTAATAATATCTATGAAGATTAGATCGGGAATAGGCTGTTAGAGATAGTGTGAAATTCAACCTTCCGATTATAGTACGAACTTTGTCAGATAGATTTTATCAGTCATATTATGAAGGATAGTTGATACTGAGATTACGAATATCATTTTTGGCAAAATTAGTGTATATACGTACTGCAAACTGAAGCAGACATTTTGTTAGAAGAAAATAAATAAATGTGAGGAACTGAATATTCGAACTGTTAAGAATCATGAATGTGTGTTTTCAAGTATAATAATTGTGAACAGATATTTTTTCCAAAATATATAGTCAAAAGATATAATTTTTTTGTTTACAAGCTTATTTCACAGATAGAACTAATAACACATTGGAACGTTTTTGAAAAAAGTGAACTATAAATAATATATCTGATGAATGAACCGTATATGTCGAAGAAGTAAGATTGATAGACTGATATCTTGGAGGTACAAAGAATCCCAAATTAAGACTAACTTGCAGACAATATTAATTACAAACTGTGATGTATGTGTATATATATATATATATATATATATATATATATATATATATATATATATATATATATATATATATATATATATTTTTTTTTTTTTTTTTTTTTTTTTTTTTTTTTTTTGCAACAGGCTCCAATTTAACACAACTAATCGGGAAAAGATAACATTATCAAGTATTTTGTGTCACTGTGAAATCAAGCTAAATAAAGACTGTGCAGTTTCTGTTGCCAATACATGAGGCAGCAATTTACTATGTAAAAAATTAATTAATTAAAAAAATACATGATAACCAACCTACAATATTACAAGCCCGGAGCCAAATACAGAGGCCCTCTTCTATGGTTGCACTGTGAAACTTGAAACAACACTATCACCATGTATGACAAACGTCATACAACTGATAGCGGTATATAGTGTACTTCCAACTTATATCTGACTACTGAGACTTAAGGATGCAGTTTTATCACATATTGTTGAATTTGTTGTTAAATATTCTTTTATATTAACTACATATAAGATTTTTGACATTTCAGAAACTGTGAAGGGATGGAGAATTTGGAAATGTACCAAAATGTGTGAAGATACGATTGCACAGTCGTAAAGTACAGTGGTAATCATGGACATTGTTTCGAAATTTTTGTAATATTTCCAGCTGGTCCCACAATATAAGCTAAGAAACGTAATATTTTTTCAAGGATCGATTTTCATCACGTCAGTGGTCGTATGAGTTCGTAGTCTGCAAGTAGATACTCGGTTTAATATTCCCAACTGCCGTTGGGAGCATGTGGGGGCTCGCGGAATTTGGTTTTCATGTACACCTGATATTGGGCTTCAACACCCACTAAAGCGGTCGTATGTAACATCATGAACCAAGAGTGGTATGGAGCTAATTCTTCAGCTACAGCCGGGATGTAGTGGTCCAGCGTTCTAAGGCGCCTTGCTGCGTGGCGCGTGGTTGCGCGCCGCCGAAGGACGCAGTTCGTAGTAATCGATGGTAAGGCATCGACTAAAACAGAGGGGATATCGGGCGTTCCATAGGGTAGTGTTATTGGTCCTGTGCTGTTCCTTATTTACATAAACTATTTGGGAGAAAATCTAAGCAGCTCTCTTAGGTTGTTTGCAGATGACGCCGTCATTTACCGTCTAGTAAAATCATCTGAAGATCAGAACCAACTGCAGAACGACCTAAATAAGATATCACTATGGTGTAAAAATTGGCAATTGACTCTAAAACCGTTAAACTTTGTTTACAAGATAAATCAATTAAATGTGAAGGCCGTAAACTCCACAAAATACCTAGGAATTACTATTACTTCAGACTTAAACTGGAAATAACACATAGATAATGTCGTGGGAAAGGCGAACTGCGTTTTATTGGCAGAACCCTTAAAAGAGCCAACAGAACTACTAAAGAGACTGCTTACATTACGCTTGTCCGTCCATTTTTGGAATATTGCTGCCCAGTGAGGGATATTTATCAGATGGGTTTGACAGAGGACATCGGAAGCGTCCAAAGAGGGGCTACTCGTTTTGTATTGTCACGATACGGGAGAGAAAGCGTTATGGAAAAGGTACAGGATCTGGGATGGTAATCATTACAACAACAGCTCTTATCGCTGCGGCGTGGGCTACTTACGACACTCCAATCGGCAACATTCTCCTCAGATGCGAAAATACAGGATGAATCTAAATTCGCGCACTCGGGCTACGCAGCGCGATTCCTCACATGCTAGCAATTAAAAAAATAAATAAAAAATAAACACCACAAAATTTCCTCCTGCGCATATTTCCGGTAGTAAATGGACGTCAAAGATTGAGAAGGGTGTGTGTCCCATACGTCAGTGTGTTTCAGAATGACACTACTACACCAACAAACTTCTAGGGTATGTGGGAGGTGTCTTGAGAAACAAAGTGAGCATACAAACCCATGGCGAATGACGCTACAGAGCTTCTAAGTTGGTGGAGGGAATGTCTATCAGTAGCAGCTGGTGCCTGTAACTTGGACTCTCCGCAGCGTCATTGAATGGCCGATTTCCCGTCTAATACATCCCTTACAAGTTTGTTGTAATTATGAATCACGCTGACGTCCATTTACTGGCGGAAACATGCGCAGGATGAAATTTTGTGGGAGACATTTTTCATTGCTTGCGAAACCCGAGTGCACGTATTTAGATTCACCCTGTATATTGTTGACTGCCACTTAACAGAAGTAGAAAATATCATCAGAATAAAATACTAGCAACAGAGCTCGAACGGAGAGATTCAGGTGTTCTTTCTTCCCGCGCGCTATTCGAGAATGTAATAGGAGATAAAAAGTATAAAGGTGGTTCGATGAACCCTCTGCCAGGCACTTAAATGTAATTTGCAGAGTATCCCATGTAGATGTAGAGGTTCGAATCCTTCCTCGGGCATGGGTGAGGGTGTTGACTTTAGGTTACTTTACGTAGTTTGTAAACCTAAGGACTGACGACCAAAGAAGTCAAGTTTCTCAGATTTACAAACATTTTCTTTTTCTACTATGGTCGGTATTCTCAGTTTTGGATGTTCGGACAAATTAATTCGAGGAGAAGTAATTGTTAGCTTGTTTTTTTACAACGAAAGTACATCGTTTCTTTCCGAAGCGACGGTCGTACAGGAATTGTGAGCACGATTTAAATGTATTATAAATATGAGCAGGCAGGCCAAAAGGACTGAGAATGACAATAATAAGGTACAAAAATTGTCGAGGAAGCAAGACAGTGCCGCTATTGGTTCGAAAAAGAACGCAAATTCTGTAAACTAACATCCTGGTGCAAAATGTTCAAATGTTTGTAGAGTTTATGGGACTTAACTACGGGGTCATCAGTCCCTAAACTTACAAACTACTTATGAACTAGCTAATCCTAATGACGGCACAAATATCCATGCCCGAGGGGGCATTCGAACCCCCGACCGTAGTGGCCGTGCAGACCGTGACTGGAGCGCCTCAGTCCCCTCGGCCACCGCGGCCGGCCATCCTGGTGCGTGTGGCAGTTAGCCGCCGGGGGTTCAAGTCCCCCCTCGGGCACGGGTGTTTGTGTTGTCCTTAGTTTAAATAGTTTGTAAGCTACGGACAATAACCTAGTAGTTGAGTCCGACAGATTTACAGACATTTGAACATTTTTGAACTGTCACCTTCTTTCCTTAGCGAAGGGTCTTGCCGAGACACCGAAAAAATTCCGGTCATATGTATAATCGATGATTGGTTCGAAAATCTCTATCCAGACACTCGTTGACTATTCTGGGTTGACAGTAATTAACCTGATGTTTTAAATTTCGCGTTTATGGAAATAGTTAACCTTCGCACAACTCCTGAATGGACTAAGTGACAGGAATCCATAATATACAAAAGCAAGAGATAGATGAAAACAAATCAGTTGCCCCGTACAGAATTCAGATTCTGTCTAACAAAGAGTAGTTTACGACATTGGCATCTTACATTGCGTGCATTTAAAGGGAATCTTTTGTCCAGTGCAAAGTCCCTAGCACCTAGAAAAATGTGAAGGTGTCACTCTTTTGTAACAAAGATAAATGAACGGGCCATCAAAATTACGGACGATTATCATTAACACCAGAGTCCTGCAGAGTTATTGTAAATATTCTTTCGAATGTAATAGATTCCCTTGAATGGAAAACTACTATCCACGGTCGGGACGGTTTTAGAAGCCAATTATCGCGTGAAACTCAGCTTGCATTTTTATTATTTGACATCTTGCGAGCCATGTATACAGGGCAACAGGCCAAATATTTCAAGCTTTGAATAGTGTTTGACACGGTTTCACACCTTAGACTACTAAAGACGGCGCGAGCTTACGATATAGGTTCGCAGATATGTGACAGGAACAAAGAATTTTTAAATAGTAAACATCAGGAAGTTGTCGTGGACAATGAGTTACCATCAATGACAACGACATCGTCTGACGGGGCCCAGAGAAATCTGACAGGAGAGCAAATATTTTCTGTTTACTTAAACGATCCGCGACGAGCTGACGAACGCAGTGAATAGCAATTTGCACCAGTCTGCTCGGCTGGGACTGACTGGAGGCAAGGCTACGTTCTTTTCGAGATACAATACAGAGGAAATCTAGAGGGCTTCAATTCGAAGGTGGCTGCAGGACGATTCTACTGCTACCAGTGTTTCACCCCAACTATAAGATAACGACATTTAGGACTCTTACAGAGACATATATAAAATCGTTTTACCATTGCTATACTTGGAATATGACTAATAGTGGTACGAGGTACGCACCAACGGGCACCCTGTGGTGCTTTACGGAGTATGTATATAAATGTACATGTAGAAATTAAGCATTTAATTCTCACCTGCTTTGCAGTTGTTGCAGGAGAATTGGAAAATGACATAGGTGCTTTCACTGGCAGAGAGTATGATAACCCTTGGACCGTACTTGAATAGGACGTTTTGAGTGGATGGATTTAATAGATGAGGTTATTACACGAAGATACAACCCCTGCTGAACAAGGGCTGAAATAACGATGGAATAGGATGTTTTGTAGTTTGAGTGGGTGAAGGAACATCACTTTCACATGTGTGGAATGCATCTTGGAAAGGCTCCCTCAATTTGGGATATAATGATACTGCAGATATTCAAATCTCCTTTCTGAGGTGGTAGGGGGGAGTGATTAGGGAGGAGGGACGCCTAGTTGTGGCTAATGAGTTATGTGGCAGTATGGCATGGGAAATATTTACGTGGAGTAGTTAACTTTGCCCTGTCTGCGAAGGCATTTCTGAGACCTTCGGCATAATAAGTATTGGATTACTCAGTACTGCAAATTTGTCATCCATGGGTGATTGAATGCTGATATCTAAACATAAAATTAAAACGTTTTGAAAGATTATCATTCCTATTATAAATTGTGCTGGGCTATAATGGAACGCCAAGGACGTCTAGGCAATCTAGGAAGATTTCCAAAGAAATACGATGTGATATAGGGTTAAGTGTACGTCGAAATGAATCTTCTGCTCTCTTTAAAACTGTAATGTGTGTATTCGTGTTGATTGCATTGTAAGGAAGATATCTACACAAGCACTTACACTTAACATCGGTTATACAGATTCTGATATTCGAATTATAGAGCTCTGCTCCATGACTTCTACAGTCTTCAAGGACGATGATGAGGCAGCAGAAGCCATGGGCAGTAGACAACATAAAATGATGGTGCGTGTGTCATTGTAGACCGTAGACGCCCTGAAGAGCACGTAAGAAGAGTCACATATTCTGCCCCTGAAATTGGCAGCAGTAACAGTAACAATCTCATTTCACAAGTTTGATTATCGGTAGCTGTCAGGATACATCGATGACGTTATTCATTTGTTGGTTTCTCCAAATTTTCCTTAGTGTTCTCCGGTCGATAACAGTTTGCATCACAATGAAATCACAGCTCTTCTCTTGACACAATGTAGCAGCGACTGCAGTATTTGTGTGAAAGAAGTCATTATTCCCTCTGACTTTGCTTCACTATATGGTAAATCCTCTGCCATGAGCTAAATGAGATTTGCAGAGTATTTCTGGATGTTTATGCAGAATTTGTGTGTTCTACAGAATGATGTTCTCACTGAGGACATTCTGCTTCGTCGGCATTTTGATCATGAATTTCTGTTGCTTTGTGGAGGTGAGATCGTTACCAGTCCATACCTAATGCAATATCGGCTCTTTCACTTTCTAGTGCTGTCACAAACAGTCTGTTTTTCATTGCGTCATCACTCTTCCGACCGGTTTATGAAGCATACCATGAGTTCCTCTCCACAGCTACCCGTCCTTTTAATGAAAGATTCTTTCCGTTTTGACACTTTTTAATCCGAGTATCACTCTTTCTCCTTGTTTCATAACGATTAACATCCATATTTCTGTATGTAAGATCAGTGGTTTTAGAAAAGTTAAACATATTGTACAAGATTGTGTTATCGAAATCAGTTCTTAATTCGGTATATACGATGAGAGTTTTATATTTTCTTATCGGTTTTGATTTCATTGTATTGTGTAATATCATTTTAGCGCCTGGGGTTCAGTTATTTTTACTTTTTGTTAAAATTTCACGTTTATTTCGTAGTCAACTACCATGAGCTGCTTGATGTGGCTCACGTTCATATATTCTAACTTCTTCGACTCAAAATAGCACTTCCATCCTACGTCGTCAATTAAATATTTATTATTTGTCGTCCAACAAATAGAGAAATACGTTTTCCATTCAGCCCTGTATTATTGCGGTCAGAATTATTCGTACAAGAGATGTTAACTTCGATTGTGTCTATATCAATGTTGTATTCACAATAGCTTCTGATACTTTTCCGAACTGCTAATTCTACAACTGAAGTGTTATTGACTTTATTTGCTAATTTTAATAAAGGCTTAATTGCAACTTTCTCCATGATAATCAGTTGTTTCCCATTTTCTACATGATGATTTTAAATAATGAGATTCTCCCCTTTAGACGTTAGGTAGAATATCTTAGGGAGCCCTCTCTAATGGAGAATCCTGATAGCCGCATATCTACGGCCATTTACCGTGTTACATTAGTAGTCTCATCCTTCACTAACTAAAGCCGGAATTTTTCTACTGCACTCCGTAGAGGCAGCGGTGGAAATCCTTTTGAAAATGAAATGTTTGTAAAGGTAAGGGACCAAACTGATGAGTTCATCAGTCCAGAGACTTACAAACTTTTGAACTAATTTATGCGAAGAACAACAGACACCCCCATATTCCAGGAAGGACTTGATCCTCCGACAGGCAGCGGCTGCGGAATCCGTAGTAAGGCGCCTTGCACCGGACGCCCATTAGAGCGTGGTGGAATTCCTAACGTCTGCATGAAAATGTACATTTACATACTTCAAATGTCAACTCATTGTGTTTTCTGGAGTCTACATTGTATCCCGCTTCGACTTTTACCTTTTCCGGTTCCAGCCGCATTTGGACTGAGCCGATTTCATCTATCCTTATCTAATTTTTCGGGAGATATATTTAAGAACAATCGGTACATTGGTTGGCACTTCTAGAAACACGTTCTCGTAACTACGACTGTAGTCTACGCCGTGATGCAGAAGTCTCTTTTATAGCGTCTGACTTTGGGATTGGCCATTGTATCCGTGTCAGTTTTGTCCTTACTAAATGAACTCTTAGCTTGTTACTCTCTTTTGGATCTTCTCTTTCTTATTTATCAGTCTTATCAGCTCCAGATGACTCTCCAGACAATTCAAGATTCGACTGTACGAAGACCTGATCCAGCCTGTTGTTCTGTATGGCTATGAGACACGGAGTATCCGACGATATGCATAACCTCCTCTTCATGAGAGAAAAGTTCATCGAAACATCTTCGATTCAATTTTGGATGCAATCACAGGGGAATGGAGGATCAGATACAACCAAGAGCTCGAGAAATTATACCAACATAGCAGGAACCATTAAAGCCAAGCGGATGCAGTAAGCAGGTCATGTGACTCGGATGGCAGATGGTCTCAGAAGCTCCTAGATTTCATTCCTACAGGAAGGAGCCCCAGGGAGATCAAGGAATCGTAGTTTGGATGGCCTGAAGGAAGCAGTGATAGATGTGGACATGTATCGGATAACAGCAATGGATAGGAAGCAATGGGGAAGGAAACTGGTAGCAGCGTTTGGTTCACTGGACCAGATCACATGGAAGAAGAAGATCTGCTTCGACCCCAGAGTGAAGAGCAATATTTGAGAACTGGTCTAACGAGTGTTCACGCTACTACTTTTATGGAGGGACTACACTTCGTGAGAATTTTTTGAGTCAACCTTCCAGTCATGTAACTTCCACACTCCAAATCACTCCCTAATCATAAACCCATATATTTTATGTAAGTAACTCTTCATTTTGCAATTGTTTATTCATACGAGGCGTGTTTTTTAAGTAAGTACTGTTTTTAAATTTAAAAAAGGCTTACTAAGATATCTCAATAATTTTATTTCTACATGGAAGCCTGTATCTTAATCTACTTTTCTACGTACTTTCCGTCAATACTGATGCACTTGTTACAGCGTTGACGAGTTTTTTAATACCCTCCTCAGTATGCCACGTGACTTGTTAACCACTGCATCACATCTGTTTGACTTCGTCATCGTCTTGCTCGGTCACAATGCCATACTATGAAAAACATTAGGAAAGTCATCCCGCAAGGAGGAAGTCGTAAAGCGTTTGTTTTCTCTCTCCTTATTGTCCACTTTCTGCATCAAACTTTCATTAACGACCGAAGGACGCTCACTCCATAGTTCATCATGCACATTTGTATGGCCATCTTTAAATGCTCTCGCCCACTTTCTTACCATTCCAGCACTCATAATGTTTTCTCCGTAAACTGCACAGATCTCACGATGAGTATCGATCGCTTTTAGGCCTTTAGCACTAAGAAATCTTATGCCAGCCCGTACTTCACTGTCGTCGGGACTCACGATTATCGGAGGAATCTTAAAGACTCAGTACACAAAGTAAACGAGGAAGAATCAGACTATCATGGCGTCAGTGCATAGACAACAGATGTAGGTACCTAGTGCGCAAAAAATTATTGAGATATCTTAGTATTTTTTAAATTTCAGGACGGTACTTACTTAAGAAACACGTCTCGTACAATAAAGATCTTTGTTTCCATGTATTCGCAATACATTATATTTTCTTACGCAGATCGTCAGCTGCCACTCCTTGCGTTAGAAATCGCTTCGTTGCAGATCCTTCTGCTCTTTGGTGGATACTGTTTACAGCAACAACATCTGCGAAAATGCACATGGAACTTACAAAGTTTTGAAATAAGTCTTTGCATGTATCGTCAAAATTGATGGTCCTCTAACACTCCCTTGGGGAACACCAAAAATTACCTTCACTTCGGAAAATTTCTCTCCTTTAAGAATGGAACGCTGCAGTCTTTTCACTAGAAACTTTTCAATCTACAATTGACATACCATACGGTGGTATTATGTTTATTAGGAGATTATGTGCAACTGTATCGAACGCTTTCCGGAAGTGAAGTAACTAAGCATTTACCTTTAAGACTGTACCTACAGTTTTCTGAGTCTCGTGGAGGAATTGAAATAGCCGTTTTCATACGAAAACCTATTCGCAACCAATTTTGATTCTTGCAGAGGAGAGTTTCGTTCTCCTAAACAGTAGTATAGGCACATGGTCCAAATCCTAGCGACGTGGATATAGGCCTACTAGCTGAAAAGCCGGCGTTGCCTGGGTATTTATTTACTTACTAAAGCCTTGAGGTAGTACTTCTCCTATCCCTTCTCTTTCTGTCCATCTCTTTTTTCTAATAACGTGTTATGTTTATTATAGAATATATAAGAAATAAGGCTGCCTTGCATAACATAGAAAATTTGAAGTACAGTATGCAAACAAAGAAAGATAGTAATCAAAATAAAAATTATATGTAACATTCATACATTCATTTCTTTACTATAAACAATATTTCTTGTTACTTGTCCAGGATCTAATACGAATCATTTCTTTGGTGATGCTACCTCTGAGAAAGTGACAAAGTTGCCCTTATGAGAAACATGGTCATGTCAAATCCACTGCACAGTATTGAACAGATTGCCCTGCAGTTTATTAATCGTAATAGAAAATGCAAGTCTCATAGAGTCTCATGGGAAACTGTATTCTCTTGAAGTTAAAAACGAGATCTGTCGAAAATAATGGATATTCGTTGGATGTACTGTGTTTCATTCTGTTCCTTTCCGTATAACTATAGAAGTCTGCATTCGTGTGCGCTTCAGAGCTCAAAGTTGCCTACTGTCAGATTTCTAGGAACTTCCTTACGCTGACTGGAAAACGTGTTGTATCATGTGACAGGTTTTTAGCATCGCAGTATATATGATCTCATATTTATTGAATTATATGTTGTACTATTGTATAATTTGGCAGTTATATACTCATTTGTGTAAGTGATGTACGTCTGTAAAATCTGTTACGAATACAGTTAGTAGTGGAGAAGTAATAGATTAAAACCTGGCGTGTTATGGGGCAGTTTTCCAAGGGCGTTACTGTTACTGTCCTTACATCTCATGAACTAGGTGCCGTACTGTGATACAGTTTCTAAAGTACATTCATCTGTATGTGTGCATACTATCTGCAAAATTTCCTGTGGCTACAATTTGTAGTTTAGAAATTATGCACTGTATCGTCATACCGAATACCGTAGATTTGCTCCATGAACAGTGGAAAAGTAGTAAGGGAGAAACTTTTTCCTTTTATTATTTTGATGTGGTTGTCAGCAACAAAAAGTTTAATAGAGGTTTGAAATCATGTTTAAAGTTTGTTTCAAGTCGCTAAGTACTGTCATTCGCATATTGTGTATTTATAAAGTCTCGTCGCATTATGTGCCAGTTTCTTGCAACTCCTATTGTTTATGACCTATCTCCTGAACCATGTGTCGTATGTGGTTATTACTCATATGACGATTGTTATTTAACGTAACGAGTACGTGTCCCATATTTGGTTGTATCGGGCCAATGGTTAAGGACAAAATGAGCTGCATTTTCACTTAATGTAACAGTTTTTCGCGCATTTCATTGTTTATGACGTCATATCTCATGAACTATGTGTTGTAAGTGTAAAGATTGTAGTAAAATGTAGATTTGTATGCAATGTGTACACAGAAACACAAGGACGCACTGTTTTATACATAGTCTTGCGGGTCTGTTCTACAACCCTTCTTGATAAAGGCAAAGTACTGTACTGCAGTGCCTTTTTTAGGCAGGGGCGTACAACATTGATCTCTCTGCTAAATGATTCTACTTGTCCTAATGCTATATCTGTTCTTCATACAAATATTTCTCTCTATGCAACATGAATTTGTCCTTTAACAATATACATCTGAATTTCAGACGTATGGGTCATCGTCTGATGCTGTACCTGCATGCAGAAAAGTATCAGTAATTTCTTTTCCTCGGCGTTTCTCAGGAATTCTTCTGGAGAATGAGTACCTTATCCTCGGGTGAGAAAAGAAATCTATTATGCATTCAGGGCGACGCCCGCTTCGCAGGAAACATCTGCATAACATATGGAAGGATCAACCCGCCCGAAGAGAAAAGCTGCAGGCGAAAATGTAGTGATCGAAGCTGAAGCGACGTCGGCTTAGGCCACAGAGCTGATCTGCTCGGAAGAATAACGTTTACCTCGCTTATAAAAATTACGTATGCAAGATGTTGAACATGTGTAAACACGTTCTCAGAGAGTATTTTTTAACGGCAAGTTACATGGCTTCTTTACGAACGGATTATGGCCGAATTCTTCTACATTGTTGTTGTTATTTAGCTAATACGTTGTTGGATATGACACATTCAGAGGTTCGTGTCTGGCAGTGAGTTGATTACAGACACATAGGCACCTCGGTTGCACAGTGGTAGAGTGCCAGACTATAAATCCAAAGGTCACGGGTTCGATCCCCGTAAGGTCCTAGGATTTTTATCTGTCATTTTCCACTTCTTTCACCTCTGGCGGTATTGCTCATGTGAAAAATACCGAGTAGCGCCGTGGTTCGGAACCCACGTGAAGGTCCCCCTACAACTGGCTGAGTAAGTCAGGTCGGAGGAAGGCAACGGCATTACCACCTCCAAACAGGACCAAGCCTAGTAAAGCACTGTGGTGTTCAAACCAATCTTCGGATTGTTGACTGTTTTTTAGGTGGTTTCACGAGGCCCCTCACAAAACCCACATCTGTCCCTGCACAAGATCCTTCATTTCCATTACACGTCTTCAATTATTTGCTTAATGTATTCCAACCCTTGTACCCGTTAAGGTTTTTGCCATCTACAGCTCTCCCTAGTACCAGGAAGGTTATTCGCTGATGTCTTATGTTCTGTTGTCATCCTGGCTCTTAACCTTCTCGGTGTTTTCTATACTTGTCCATCTTTCTCCGATTCAACGGAGAACATCCTAATTCGTTATTTGACCAGCTCCTCTAAGTTACTGCACTTCTAGCACCACGTCTCAAAAGCTACGATTTTCTTCTGGTCTTGTTTCATTTCCATACGGCGCTATGCTACATACGTAGATTCTCAGTAATTTAATTCACACATGGATGGCCGGTGTTTGTATGAACAGTCTCCTCTGCACCAGCAAAATTCCTTAACTACATCGACGTCGTGATAAGCAATTTTAATGTTAAGCTTCTCACTACCTTCATTTCAGTTACATCTCAGAATTTGATCTTTATATATACAGCCACGTCATATCGCGCTATCAAACCTTTATATCCGTCTTGCTTCTTCGAAATATATATGGGCCTGTAGGGGCTCTTCCTTATTGAACCAGAGTCTCATTATTACGTCTTGGTTCTTGCATACTTTATATGCCAGTCTTTTCCCTGCTGCTTCAATTTTCCTCTTCCCATCATTTCGTCCATCTCATTTCCCTCAATCTGTAACATTCTAATCCTCGCCACATTCTATCAATTTCTTTCTCTTCCTGACCCAAATGTCCCTCCGTTCTTCCTTCCTTCCTCCCTGCAACACCTGTACACCATCCGCCAGTCTTCTCCTCCTCACTGTCTTATGCACTCCCCCTCCCCCCCCCTCTGTCCTTCTGCCCATCTCCTTCCCTGGTGTCTCGTCTTAACAACTCTTTTTCCATACCATCCTATCGTTTCTATCTATTCTTCTTTCCACTCTTTGCCTTTTTTCTCATCTTGCCCTCTGTCTATATCACTCCCTACTCCGACCCCTACCCCTCTCTTTACAACTTTTACATAGCTCCGACCATTCTCCTATCTTTGCCTACATGCCAAAGGCTGGACAATACGTTCCTTTCTGTTTTTCCGCTACCGTGGGAACTAAGAGATTATAAATCCAATGGTGCTGATTTTTTGTGTTCCTGTCATTATATGTACCGAATTTGGTTGCCATATACAACGTGGACTAGAAGGGCTTGCTGAACATATAAACATATACGCTACGCATCTACATCTACATAGATTGCAAATCACATTAAAGTGCCTGGCAGAGGGTTCATTAACCACTTTCATAACTTTTCTCTACCGTTCCATTCTCTAATAGTGTGCGGGAAGAAAGAAGACCTAAATCGTTCCGTTTTCGATCTGATTTCTCTTATTGTATTGGGATGGTCATGTCTCCCTAAGTAGGTGGGTGCTAGCAAAATATTTTCACATTCATAAGTAAAAGTCGCTGATTGAAACTTCGCAAACAGATCACGCCGCAATGAATAACGTCTTTCTTTTAATGATTTCCACCCCAATTCTTGCAACATTTCCGTGACTCTTTCCCCACAGTAACGTGATAAAACAAAACGAGCTGCCCTTCTCTGAACCTTCTCAATGTCTTCCGTCAGTCCCACCTGGTGAGGGTCCCACAAGGGGCAACAGTACTCCAGGAGAGGACGCACAAGTGTGATGTAGGCAGTCTCTTTGGTGGAGCTGGTGCATCTTCGTAGCGTTCTGCCGATGAAACGTAACCTTTGGTTCGCCTTCCCCACAATACTTTCTACGTGTTCTCTCCAGTCAAAGTTGTTCGTAATTGTAACTCCTAGGTATTTGGTAGAATTTACGACCTTAAGGTTTGACTGATCTATCGCGTAATTAAAGTTCAGCGGATTTCTTTTAGTGGTCATGTGTATTACTTCACACTTTTCTTTATTTAGTGTCAATTGCCAATTTTCGCACCATGAAGAAATTTTCTCTAAATCGCTTTGCAGTTGCTTTTGATCCTCTGTTGTTTTCACTAACCGATAAACGACAGCATCATCCGCGGACAGTCTAAGGGAGCTATTCAGATTGTCTCCTAAATCGTTTATAAACACGAGAAAGAGTAGGGGACCTATAACGCTTCCCTGTGGAACGCTAGATATCACTTCTGTTTTACTCGATGATTTACCGTCAATTACAACGAACTGTGTTCTTTCTGATAGAAAATCGTGAATCCAAACACACAGTTGGGGAGATATTGCATAAGCACGCAATTTCATAAGAAGCCGCTTATGGGGTACAGTGTCAAAAGCCTTACTGAAATCCAAAAATATGGAATCGATTTGAGATCCCTTGTCGATGGCACTTAACACTTCATGTGAATAAAGGGCAAGTTGTGTTTCGCAAGAGTGATACTTCCTGAATCCGTGTTGACTACTGGTTAATAGGTCGTTCTCTTCGAGGTAGTTCATAATATTCGAACAAAGTATATGTTCCAAAATCCTACTGCAAATCGACGTCAATGAGATAGGCCTGAAATTCTCCTATTGCCTTTCTTGAATATTGGAGTAACTTGGGCAACTTTCCACTCTTTGGGTACATTTTGCTTTATTTAGGTATAGATAAAAGTTTTTCCCTATTGCTTACTACAATTTTTCTGAGAATTTCGAACATCCTGCACCTGTTTACCCTTACGTACGTTTTTCTCAGATCGACAAATCCTATGAACGCGGCTTCAGTCTTGCTTCTATTGTCAGGCACAGTGACAAAACTGCTTCTCCGGTGCATTTACTTTTACTAAAACCAAATGGATCCTCATCTAATAAATCCCCATTTTTCCATTATTTTATTATCATCGGAATCTTTGATGCAGGTACCTTTAAGCTGCTTGTGCGGTTGTTGTCTCACTTATATGGCCTAGCTGTCATCTGAAGCGTGTGATGATATTACGCGATGTCTCTTAGATTTTTAAATATAAGGAGAGGCATTGAATTAAAATCTGTGAGCGACATTCGAAACCGAGACGTCCTGCTGACTAGGCAGGTGCTTTAGACCCCTCAGCTTTACGGACAAAGCGACTACACGGACTGTCTTCAAGCAGGTCTTCCTCCGCACCACATACTTGAAATCTGCCTCAATGTTCCCCTGTGAAATACGTATCAAATTGCCAAGGCTCTCCTGTATTGGAATAGCACACCAGCAAAGAACGTGTATTGGAACACTCCCATTCTTAGATGTTTCTCTCAAACGTCCATTGTTGTTTCGTTTCCACTTTACCCAGTGATTCCGGAAGTCACTGACACACATACATTTCGTGAGAAAAGAAAGTTGAAGGGAGAACTTCAGGTTTTCGTTGCTAGGCCTGGGTTCATAGTTGTTTACGATTTCGTTTCTTTCGCTCATTCTAAAGGATGAACTTTCCGAAACTTTTGAAGAAAGTGTTAAAATTTCGAGATAGGCATTATGATTAGCAGATTCGGCATCAGCTGATGACCGGTATTTCCCAGTGAGCAATAAAATTAACACTAGAACGGCGGAAGGGTTCAAAATGACCCCTGGCATACTTTTTTCCTTCATTGTCATTTCAGTTGATTTACTTTCCTAATGAAATCATATGAATTTTCCTAATTTTTTCTCCTCTTTATGATGATATATTAGAATTTAAAAAGTATTTATATGTTCTTTGACATTTCTATCGATACACCTAGAACGGCGGATGGGGTCAATTTGACCCCAATGTAATTTCCTTCTGAATATATGTAAGTAATCCAACAATTTAGCGGCAACAGTCAGCAGTATTGCAAAGTAGTTGCCTGTCATTGTTGCAACTTGGCACGTGTTCGTTCCAGTCTGCCACAGTTTATATCATGACATTCTGGTGATAGTTTTTGTCCTCGAAACATGTTTTCGAACATGTATCGTCAGGTGGACTTTCTGATGAAGAAGTGTGACAGCTCTTACAGTATTCCGAAGCTGAATCGGAAACGGACTTCACTGATGAAGATGATGATTATGTATCTGAGACAAGTGAAGATGAAGACAAAGTGAATGAGGAGCGACTAGTAGAAGAGGATTCACGTGGTGACCTACATCAGTCATCACATCTTTCATCACAGCAGGCTCAGTTGGCAGCGTCTATAAAGATGGTTGCTAGGGCTGGAACCGTGTGGGAGACGAACAGTTTTTCATCTTCTGGAAGGAGGTCGGCTGTGAACGTTCTGAAGGAGAAAGGAGGACCCACTGCTTATGGTTTTCAACTAATAGACGACTCTCTCACCAGTGCCTTCCGTCTTATTTTTGACGAAGCAATGCTACGTCTCATGAAGAAATACACAGAGTCAAATGCACAAAAAGTACTGAAAAACAATAACTGGACTGTTTCGCTTGAGAAACTGATAGCTATCATGTATGCTCGGGGCATTATTTATACAAAAGGCATGTTTGTGGACGATATCTGGTCACACTCTTGGGGGCCTAATTTATCAAGGACATTATGCCGAGGGACAGATTTCAGGACCTTCTCAGATTCCTCCGTTTCGATGAAAAATAAACCCGAGTTGAACGCCTGGCAGCCAACAAATTCGCTCTTGTATCTGAAATTTAGGGAAAGTTCATTGAAAATTGTATTCTTGCTTACGGTCCTGGAGAAAATATAACCACAGATGAGCCACTATTACCAAGCAAAGCAAGATGCAGGTTCACTCAGTTCATGTCCAACCAGACAAATATGGCCTCAAATTCTAGTTGGCTGTCGATGTGACGACAAAGTATATATGTAATGCTTTTCCATACCTCGGCAAAGATGACATGCATAGAGAGAAACAAGCACTTGGAGAGTACGTCGTTCTGCAGCTCATGGAGCCATTTGTAAATCGAGGAAAAATGTGACGACAGACAGCATTACATCTCTTCAACTTGCTAAGAAACTCAAAGAGAAGAAAACTTCATTAGTTGGTACAGTGAACAAGATCCGTCGTGAAATCCCTGATGCAGTAGGGAAGTCCAATGCTGAAATACATTCCACCAGCATCCTGCACCATAGCGGCAACCCAGAATGCACCACGACTGTATACCAAGGAAAGAAGAATAAAAACGTCATTCTTCTGAGTACATTACATTCTCAAGGAGCAATAAGCAAGGAAGTATGGGGTGGACGAGGTAGATCAAATGACCCGTAAATATACTACGAAGGTTGCATGTAGGAAATGGCCAATGCAAATCTTTTACAACATCTTGGTCATGGCGGCAACAAATACATGGGTCATTTACAACATAGTAACAAACAAGAAAATGGAAAGGAAGAAGTTCATACTTCAACTGGCTAATGAACTCAAGGGAATGAAAGAGCAAGAACATCAGGCAAAGGAAGAGGACACTGGACCGAAATCAACTAGAAAGCGGAGGAAGTGCCAAATCAGCCTCTGCAAAGGCAACAAGACCAGCGAAAACTGTGTGAAGTGCCACAAAGCTGTGTGCGGAAAATGTGCGTGTGAAACAGAAATCATATGTGCTAAGTGCGTCTAGCAGATTCCAGTAACTCGAGAGAAAAGTGATGCAAAGGTATGTGTAGACCACGTACGAGAGTAATATGGACCAAGTATACTAAATGTGTCTACAAGTTTATACAAATAGTAAACTTGTTAGCAGTAGCATCAATAAATTTGTAAGATATTTTGCTGTTGAAATAAATAATTATTGATTATTATTAATTATGGTGTTTAATAATTATTGTTCCTGCTAGAGAAAAGGCGTGGATTAACAAAAAAAACTTATTTAAGTCTAATATGAAAATATTTTATGTGGGGGTCAAAATGACCCCGTTCCGCCGTTTTAGGAATGTCAGAAACTCCGCCGTTCTAGTGTTAAAACTTTCCTAAGATATACGATGAAAGAAGAAAGAGTGCTTTAGAGATGATATCCTGTGAGAAGTCATTTGTATGTAACATGGAAAATAATTCATTCGCCCTTGAACAATGATTCAGGGGAGGAGGGGGGGAACATTCGACATTTTAATCAATTACCGGCAAATTAAAAGCGTTGTACAGACTAAAAGTAGAAACCATATGACTTTGGGAAGACAGCTTCAAAATAATCAACTAATGCGAACGGTTTGTCTCTACTTCCGATTTCAAAATTTAAATTCAAGGGCAGTGGCGGATCCAGAACGTTTTTCTGTGGGGGCACAAGCCTAGGGAGAGTGAACATGTCTTTGAAGGCTTTGTGAGACTACTTTTAAAACACACACACTGTTGACTCTGTAGTGTACGATGTCGTTGTAAAGTGACTGTAAGAACTACAAAATGGCGTCAAGTCTTCGACAGATTCCTACATTCCGCGTGACGAATGACATTTACCTCAAAGTAAGTTAATGTTTATAAATACGGAAAAATCAATTGTATATATAAAGAAAGGCGTCAAGAGTGATTGTTGGTAATATACATGTATCTGTAATTTTATTCTGAGCTAGATTAAATGTTCCACACTTGACCTCAGAACAAGAGGTAGGTCACTGACTACAAAAACAGAAACTTCTTTAGCTGCATGGTGGAAGGTGCTTTACAACAGGGTACTACACGAATCTTATTTTCATACAGAAGGTTCCTGTGCAACGAAAATTACAGTGAGGGTATCTTGCAAACAACTTCGAAATCGGCCTACTTATCATCATCAAAAATGTTCAAAGGTTTGTTAAGCTTAAGGGACTTAACTGTGGGATCATGTCCCTAAACTTACAAACAACTTATGAACTACCTTATACTATGCCCTAGGGGGTATTCGAACCCCCGACCGTAGTGGCCGTACAGACTGGCGCGCCGCATTCCGCTCAGCCACTTGCGGCCGCCTCCATCATGAAAGATGGTAGTATACACAGTTTTAGGTAGGAAAAGGGACAGAGAATGGGTGATCAGGTGAACGAAGGGAGAGGTGAGAGATAAATCTGTACAAAGTGTGAGAAAGTTGACTTGAACGAAAGGAAGACTGAAATAAATAAAGGGCCGTGCAACGTACTGTGTTCAGATAAATGAAATGGAAGGAAACGGTCATCATCCGTTTATTGTCAGTTTAATGGTAGAAATGAAATTTCTCGAAGCCACGTGCGGTTTCCTTGGGTACTGCTTGACTGATTGGAAATGCTTCAGGTCGTTTCAATGAAAGCCATTGAAGGAATTTAGCGGCACGCTTGTGGATTTAGGATCAATTAACATGTTACTATTGCGGAATCGCTAAGTAGGCTCAAATGGAAATTTCTGAGAAACAGAAGCCACGTTTTTCCTTTTTTTCTTCTTATCAAGGAAACACTGTTTGGTAAGTCTAAGATATCGACATTCAGGACATACTGGAACTATTCTCTATTCTGTTGCCAGCAACTTGCATGTTACCCAAGGATCGCGAATAGAAGATACAAGCGTCAGAGTACGAAAATGTATAAATTATTTTTTCTCGTTCGTTTTAATTGAGTAAGGAAAGGGAATGAGTAGCTTTTGTAGACTTTGTAATCTTCCTAAATTAAAAATGACAAAATCAAATGTTTGGAAATCTGTGGCACTTAACTACTGTGGTAATCAGTCCATAGGATTACAAACTATTTAGATTAACTTCAACTAACCTAAGGACAACACACCCATACCCGAGGAAGACCTCGAACCTCTGATGGAGAGCTAGAACGCTTTCCGAATTAAGGCTCCTTAAAGCTCACGCCCATTCCATCACGGTTGTCAGTATCAGATGAATGAAGAAGTGATTCATAGAGAAGCGATTGCCATATACTGGACGTAAAAACCCATACGTCGTGCAATAATTTCAGAGCAGTATTGCGCTGAAAGAGTATCAAACGCTGCAGTAGCATTGTTCGACAGGTAAATGGCACCAATATCTCAATATTGAGAATTCTGTTTATTTTCCGTTGCCTAGAGCTGACGGAACGAAACAACAGAAAAAGAAAACTCACGATTCGAACCCTCCTGATTCAAAAAACGTGAGAACTTTCGTGTTGTTTGTGTTTCTGTTGTCGTTGCGTCAAACACACCGGTACAACTGAAAACTTCACGAGTGTCAATAAAAGTAGGCGGCACTGATGTTTGCTCACAAACTGCAGGCAGCGGAACGAAACCGCCAGACTGCGGGCGGTGTACCGGAAAAACGGAAAAGCGGCAGGCAACAGGCAAACTCATCCGCGTGTTGCTTGCAGGACACTGTTCTACTGCCACACGAATGGAGAGAGGCAGACAATATTTTTTGCACGACAGTTCATGGGAAAGAAGACGCAAAACAGGAGTGCGTTGATATTAAAAGTGCCTTACGCATTACATTTGACAGTATCAGTGATTTTCGGAATTCCACAGTTCCGCGAAGCAACTGTGGTATACTGTGTGAAAATGTAGATAGCAGTAAATATTATCTGCACTACAACAAATTCAAATTTTTGTAATTCTATGGGCAAACTACTATTATCATCAGTCCAAGGATCTACAAACTTCTTGAACTAATTTAACGTAACATAGGGACAACAAACACGTCGATACCCGAGGGAGGACTCGGACCTCCGACGCAAGAAATCGCGGGATCCGTAAAATAGCGCGGCCATAGAAATTGTACGTGTAAATTTATTATGTCCCACTTTTATAGTCTGTCTGGGGCAGATATACACTCTGACCATACCTTGTTGGTCATGAACTGTAGACTGGAACTAAATAAAACTACAGAAATGTAGGAGAGTAAAGAGATGGGCCTCGATAAATTGAAGGAACCTGAAGTTCTTTAAAATTTGGGAGGAAACAGTACAAGAGAAATGGGTAACTCTGAGAGAAGAAATAGTGAAGGCAGTTGATGATCAAATAGGTAGCAAAATATCCTTGGGTAATACAGTAAATAATTTAATTGATGAGAGGAGAAAATATAAAAATGCTGTAAATGAAGGAGGCAAAATGGACAGACGAATAAGAAAAATTAACAGGAAGTTGAAAATTGCTAAGCAGGTGCGGCTAGAAGACGAATACAAGTCTGTAGAAGAATGTATAACTAGGGGAACAATAGTAATAGTAATAAAAGAGACATTTGGAGACAGGAAAAGCAGTAGTATGAATATTAAGAACTGAAACCTGAAAGGTGGAAGTACTATATAGGGGTGCTCTACACAGGAGCCACTGTTCATAAGAATCACCGGATAACAAAAGACAGAAATACCAATGTACCGCTCTTCTATACGTTATTTATTTATTTATTTATTTATTTATTTATTCTGTTCCATAGGACCCACTTCAGGAGTAAGACTCCATGGTCATGGAACAAGTCAATACATTAATTGTTACACAATAATGGTAATAGAAAAAGTGAAAAGAATCAATAAAGAAAAATAAATTAGCTTAATTGTTTAACTTTTCTAGGAGTTCCTCGACAGAATAAAAGGAGTGAGCCACGAGGTAACTCTTCAATTTAGATTTGAAAGCATGTGGATTAGTGCTAAGATTCTTAAGTTCTTGTGGCAGCTTATTGAAAATGGATGCCGCAGAATACTGCACCCCTTTCTGCACAAGTGTTAAGGTGGTGCGGTGCAAATGTAGATTAGACATCTGTCTAGTATTCACCGAGTGAAAGCTACTAACTCGTGGGAATAAGCTGATATTATTAACAACAAACGACATTAAAGAAAAAACGTATTGTGACGCCAGAGTCAAAATTCCCAGACTACTGAAAAGGGGTCGACATGACGTTCGCGAACTTACACCAGATATTGCTCGAACCGCCCGTTTTTGAGCCAGAAATATCCTTTTTGCATCAGGCGAGTTACCCCAAAAAACAATGCCGTACGTCATAAGTGAGTGAAAGTAAGCGAAATAGACTACTTTTCGTGTTGAAAAATCACTTATCTCAGATATTGTTCTAATGGTAAATATAGCAGAATTTAGTTTTGGAACAAGATCCTGAACATGGGCTTTCCATGACAGCTTACTGTCTATATGAACACCTAGAAATTTGAACTGTTCAGTCTCACTTATCACATGCCCATTATGTGTAATCATAATGTCAGATTTCGTCAAATTATGTGTTAGAAATTGTAAGAACTGAGTTTTACTGTGATTTAACATCAACTTGTTTTCTATTAGCCATGAACTTATCTCTTGAACTGCATTATTTGATACTGTGTCAATATTACGAGCAACATCCTTCACTACCAAGCTGGTATCATCAGCAAACAAAAATATTTTACAATCACCTGTTATACTCGAAGGCATATCATTTATATAAATAAGAAACAGCAATGGTCCCAAAACAGACCCCTGGGGCACCCCATACTTAATTGTGCCCCATTGGGATTGCACGTCATAGCCATTTTCTACATTGCGGAGAATTACCTTCTGTTGTCTATTATTAAAGTAAGAGGTGAACCAGTTGTGGGCTACTCCCCGTATTCCATAATGTTCCAACTTCTGCAACAATATTTTGTGATCAACACAATCAAACGCTTTTGTTAAATCAAAGAAGACGCCTAATGTCCGTAGCCTCTTATTTAACCCATCAAGTGCCTCACAGAGAAACGAAAATATAGCGTTTTCGGTCGTTAAACCACTTCTAAAACCAAACTGTACGTTTGACAGGAAATTATGTGAACTGAAATGATCAATTAATCTTGAATATACAGCCTTTTCAATAACTTTGGAAAAAACCGATGGCATAGAAATAGGTCTATAGTTGTCTACATTATCCCTTTCACCTTTTTTATAAAGCGGTTTCACTACTGAGTACTTTAATCTGTTAGGAAACTGACCATTCCGAAAGGAAAAATTACAAATATGGCTTAGTACTGGGCTAACATATGGAGAACAGTACTTTAGAATTCTGCTAGATACCCCATCATATCCACAAGAGTCCTTAGTCTTTAGTGATTTAATTATTGACTCAATCTCACCTATGGAAGTATCATGAAGTATCATTTCAGGCAACAGCCTCGGAAACGCATTTTCTAAAAACGTTATATGATTACCTGTAGAAACTAGAGTTTTGTTTAGTTCCTCTACTATATTCAGAAAGTGATTATTGAATATTGCACATATATCTAACTTGTCAGTAACAGAAACATTCCTACTACGCACTGACGTTATATCTTCTACCTGCTGCTCCTGACCAGACACTTCCTTCACGACTGACCAGATAGTTTTAATTTTATTCCGAGAGTTTGCTATTCTTTTTGCGTACCACATACTTTTTGCATTCTTAATGACATTTTTCAGAACCTTACAGTACTGTTTGTAATGAGCTACTGCATCTTCATTCTGACTGCTTCTAACATTTTGATACAACTCCCGCTTAGTTCTACATGATACTCTTATCCCCTTTGTCATCCACCCTGGCTGTCTGTTACTGAATGTACCCTGTTTTGAGCGTTCTAGTGGAAAGCAACTTTCAAATAGCATAATAAATGTGTTCAGAAAAGCATTATATTTATCATCTGCATTATCAGCACTATAAACATCCTGCCATTCTTGTTCCTTAATTAGGCTTAAAAAGGTCTCAATTGCAACTGGATTAACTTTTCTGAGTAGTTGATATTTATGTTTAACATTTGTTTGAGAACAAATACTTTTTAGAATTAAAAGTTGGGCATCGTGGTCTGATAGGCCATTTACTATTCTGCTGACAGAGTGCCCCTCTAATAATGAAGAATGAACAAAAATATTGTCAATGGTAGAACTGCTATTTCCTTGCACTCTCGTTGGAAAAAATACTGTTTGCATCATGTTATAGGAATTAAATAGATCTAACAGCTGACGTTTCCTTGAGCTATCACCTACACAATTAATGTTGAAATCTCCACACACAATTAAATTTTTATACTTCCTATACAGTGAACCCAGAACCAATTCCAGCTTGGGCAGAAACATTTTAAAATCTGAGTCAGGGGATCTATAAATAACAACTATTACTAGTTTAGTTCCATTAACATTAACAATTCCTGCACAACATTCAAATATCTGTTCTGTGCAGTGTTTAGAAAAATCGATTGACTCCGATGAAAAATCGTTTTTTACATACATGGCCACTCCCCCACACTGCAAGGAACTCCTAGAGTAAAAGGCAGCTAACCTGTATCCTGGCAAAGGAAGTCTCTGAATTGTCACACCACTTAAAAAGTGCTCTGAAATACCAATAATGTCAGAATCAGTATCAATAAGCATTTCATTAACTTTATCTCTGATACCCTGTATATTTTGATGAAAAACAGTAATTCCCTTATTACTTATATTCTTAGACTTTGTCAAAGGTGGTTCATTTCTTAGAGGGACTTCCTTTAAGCAGGAATATCTATCAGCTGTCTTCAGTCTAAAAAAGGTGCAGCCCTAACACCAACTACTACAGGAATTTTTCCATGAGTGAAACCCCCACCCCCTACTACACTGTCACCTATGAGCTTTGCCAACCTCCCCTTCCCATACCTATTGAGGTGCAGACCGTGCCTAGTAAAATCCGACCTTTGGATAGTTTCAACTGGCACCACTGCAATGTGATCCATGCCCTCCGTCATCAGCGCCTTTTCAAGCCCCATGTTAAGACGGCTGATAGCCGTATTAAGACAAGGCCTATCATGACGCTGAAACAGCTGCACGAAATGCACATTCGTGCCACCAGTTTCATTTGCTATCCTTTCCAGATCACCACCTATATCATATTCCCCGTCCCTATCAAGACTGTTCCCGGCCCCACCCACTATAACTACCTGATCCTCTTTTGAAAAATTCCTACATAAGTCCCCTATGTTACAAGTGACCTGATCTAACCCTGCACTAGGCTTCACTAAGCTGGTGACCTGGTACTCACTCCCAAGTACTTCCTGCAACTGTTGGCCAACACCTCTGCCATGAGAACTACCTAGCAGCAGAACCTTCTTCTTCCTAAGAGACCTCTCTACAGATTTCGGCTTACCAAAAGCTGAGGTCTGCTGCGTACTTCCTACACCTACAGCTACAGGAGGTTCATCTCCACTCAACTCTGACAGTTGGTCAAACCTATTTGCAACTTGCAATGTAAAGCTATCTGAATACCTTCTCCTAGCTACCTTCTTGCCAACTGCCAGTTCCCATTCCCCAGCCCCCCTTCCCCTCCTCAACCTACCTAGTTCCTCTTCAGCGTTTTTCAACTGCACCTGAAGGGCGCAGATCAAACGCTCCTGCTCCTCTATCAACTTATTCCTGCTGCAAATCCTACAGTTCCAGGAGAGAACCTCACCACAATGCCCACTGTCTTCCCCACTGCACTCCCCCCCATGAAAATACTTACTACAAATCCCACACTGCAGCCCACTACGCACGACCCTACGACAGAGCCCACACTTTTCACTCATGGTAAAATTTTACAATAATTTGTTAAGAAAAACTAGACGTCTACGTTATGAAGTTAAGTTTCTACAAAATAAGTAGGAAGTACCTCTTAACTACAGCAATCAACAAACCTCAGTCTCTACAAATCAAGTAACAACAACTAATAGTATCAGAAAAGAGCAAATAACACTACCACAGAAACTTTACACTGTTGCTTGTATAAACAAGTTCAAATTCAAGCGTCACTAATAAAACAACTAAACACTGTGAGAGTACAAGAGTTATCAAAAACCGTAACTTAAAGTTTCCCAACCTTAACTACGTTAAAAACAGCAAGTCACCTGTTGAAAAGTACTAAAGTTAATAAACAACTAGCGCGATAACACCTCCTGAAATCTAAAACTTTAATAATTTAACTACAATACACAAACACTTATTAGAACTTAGCTTTCGGAGACCGCTACGGCTGGAACCACTCGCCACCAGATGTAAACAAATGTTGTAATGCGATACTACCACCCTCTCTATTCATATCGTTATTCCGAGACTTTCGTCAACTCAATATATATAACATCGAAATACGTAATCGTTAAAAGAAATTGTTTTTATTATTTTATAGCAGAAAAATCGAGCAAATGAATACTTTCGGTCTCCAGCCATCGGACCCTTTCGGAAGCCCCTGACTTGCTCTAAGTTTATTAATACTTGGGATAAGAGCCTCTCGTCAAAGTCAAGGCAACAAATTGGATTACTGCCAAGTCACATAACTTTCAACCTCCTACTCCCGCGTAGCGGTGGCGCGCCACTCTGAGATCCATTAGCGGCAAATACGCTGAGTGGTGCCCTTTCCCTTTCACTGGGTGGAAAATTGGTGAGTTTCCTACCGCGAAACAGCGGATGAAGTCACGTGTGTTCGCAGTCGCAGAGCTGAAAACCTGCACAAGAGTATTTCTAACATCATATTCAAAGATCTGTGGATGGGTAGTAACCATTGAAACTGTGATGTCATTCTCACATGTTTCATGTAAAACAGATTTGTGGCAAAAATATTAAAAATATTTTGTGTGCTTACAAATCGGCAGTGGTTGCGTTATATTCTGCCTATAGTTTGAAACATTATTTGAACCCCAAAACGGTCTATGTAGAACCCCATGGGTCTATTCCAACCTGCAAGCGATCCACGTCAGCTGAAAAATAATTAGGGTGTCCATGATATTAGTTCACATTTAGGAAGGTCGCAACCGAAATTCATAATTATTGTCACTTTTATTTTATTTATTTATTTATTTGCGGTGCTTTGGAGATCAGATAATTATGACGTATATATTCTAACTTGTAAAGCATTACGACATAAGTAAATCTAAACATACACATGAATTGCAACAGAGATAATTTTGTATTTTATTAATGCAAATCTCCTAAGTGGGACTTGAGCATACCTTTCAGTTACGATACCATTAGCTACGCGATTATTTTCATAGCTTCACTACATAAACTACTACCCCTTGCCATTCTCCGACGAGAGGGACGAGTATCAGCAAATTTTTCGTCATTCATCAAGAGATGTATTAACATATTGTGGACTGAGTGAATGTGATCTTCTTCAGTTTTCCTGCATTTCGTGTAGCAGTTCCTACTGCACAGAATCTAAGTCGTTTATTACATTTGAAAGAGCGGACAAATAACAAAGGTGGATGACCTTTTTTTATACTTGACTGGAAACCGGACGGTCGCGGGTTCGAAACCCGGTCGGATCACGGAATTTTTCAGTTTGCGATTTAACCCAGCCTTCACCTCTCACCGATGTGAGGAGTCCCGGAAACCGTGGTCTATCTTCTTACAAAAAGAAGAAAAGATGACATTTAAGGTTAAACCTAACAAAAGTGAAAGCAAATATTGATAATTTACTAAAAAAGCATCAGCAAAATGCCTCCCATTAAAAGCCTATATGTATGGGTCAAATGGGTCATTTAAATCAATAACTGTATGATACTTAATATCTTTCTCGTCCTTTTTTTCTTGTGCTTTTCACACCACCTTTTTACAGTTGAAGTCATCAAAGTTAGTAGCAGCATATCAGGCGCGAATATAAATTTGAAGTTAGGAATTCATAAATAATTAAGTAAAAAGAAGACAGGGGGTCTACGAGACAAAAAAGTTTGGGAACCCCTGGTCTATAGCGTCCCCTATACAGTAGACAACAGTGATCAACGTGGACCTACAAGTAGTACACTCTTGCCGTTAATAGTATAAAAACCTTGTTACGTAACGTAGGATGTCGATCAGGAGTGGAAGTCAGCGTTTTGCTTTGGTTTTGAGTCACACAACTTATCCACTGTAGTACGTCCGCGTCTAAATGAAACCGATATCTACGCGTCGTTTTCTTCAGGTCGCAAAAGGTGAAGGGATAATATTCCTGCAGTATATCGTGCCTATTTAAGGTTGTATGTGGTACTTCAATGGACGTGATAATGATAATTTTGAGAGATTTATTTTATTTTCTGTGGCTGCCTATATAAAAGAGAGAACAATTTCCACGATAGCTGCCCGTTTGCCATTTGATGTAAGATAACATCTATTGTTGGCAGAAGTCAGTTTTAGGTATGTCTGGTGCGTGATATTCATTTCAGAAGTGTTTAAATGTTGTTTGACTAACTTGTTTAGTTGCAGTGACAGTTTTTTTTCTTCTTTTTCTTTTCTTTCTTTTTTTTTTTTTTTTTTTTTTTTTCATTGATGCGATATCGAAACAGTGAAACATTTCGACCGTTTTGTGGAGTTGAAATAAATTCAACGACGAAAATTTGTGCTGGTCTGGGATTCAAACCCGGATTTCTCCCTTCGGGCCAGCGGTCGCCTTAACCAATTAGGCTTTCTAGGCAAGCTTCTTCCCTTCCAGCCAAAATTCTTAACTTATATCACACTGCGATTGTATTGGCCCCTGCATATGCGCACGCATTAATACGCTCGATCCCTCGGGGAAATACAGTATAAGCCTCGAACAAGAAGAAGCAATGGACAAGTGGCATTACAATAAGTTGATAATTTGGGTTGGAAGAGAAGCGTGCCTAGATAACCTAATTGGTTAAAGTGACCGCGGCCAGAAGTGGGAAATACGGGTTCGAATGCCGGTCCAGCACAATTTTTCAGCTTTGTCATTGAATTTATTTCAACTCCATGAAACGGTCGAAATGTTCCAATATTTCGATTTCCTAAATTTGCGGTCGTTACTGTCAACTAATGGTGTCTATTCTTTTGGAAAATGTTCAAATGTTTGTAAATCTATCGGACCACATTGCGTGCTTATCAGTCCGTAGCTTACAAACTACTTAAAACTAGGTAAACTAACCTACGGACAAACACACACACCCATGCCCCAGGGAGGACTCAAACCTCCACGGCGAGCAACCACGCGCTCCGCAGCGAGACGCTTTAGACTGCTCGGCTACTCCACCGCGGCAGTTCTTTTCGACATGTCCAGAAAGAACAGACACTATATCAATAATTTTCATTGAAGATCTACCGGAGTTCTGTTCGTGAGGACTGGACGTATAGTCCATGTCTGCAGATACCACGGTTCATGCAGCTTCAAGATTATTTTTCTGTAATTATTGTATTACGAGAACAAATGGACAACCATTCTACGTTTCGCGACTCTATCTCCCGAGTAAACTGTTAACTGTAAATGAGTAACTGAACTTTTTAAATGTCTCTGTGAAACGGCGGGACATTCGACTAAGGCGTGCGCAGAAAAGACACCCATACTGACTTTTATCTACGTAAAGATACTAACCGCTACCCAAGACAAAAGGTGTGAAAAATCATTAGTAGACAGGGCGTACAAAATATGAGAACCAATATATTTCTAAGATCAGGTTACACATCTACGATTGAAGTTCAATAAGGGTGGGTATTCTAACAGAGACAGATCGAGCGCTGCACCCTATGGAGAGAATTAGGATCAAGAGTCGCGTCACGAGCCCAAGGCCACTTGTGAGGTCACACATCGCATTGGAAAAGTATTAAGCAAATATGATTTGGAAACTGTGTTTAGACCCACAAGGAAAAAAAAAAATGTAAGATCGGCAAAATGTGTGCATCATCCTCTGCCAACACTTATTAATAATTGATAGATGTGAAGCATTGAATTAAAATTTGTGGTGCGGCCGGGAATCGAACCCGGACCTAACGGTTAAGACGTCTGCCTAGTAAGCATGGAGGTCCGGGTTCGATTCCCGGCCGCACCACAAATTTTAATTCAATGCTTCAGATCTATCAATAATGTCTATGACATATTTGAGACGTAAATCCGTCTCAGGGATTATTTATTCATATTAATTGATACTTATTAATAAAATTCCTTGTAGTTGTGGACAGGGTTAAATTGATAAAGAAAACAAAGGAGTGTTATCACTCGTCTGAGCCAACACAAAAGGAAATGCCCTCTAGGACATAGCGTTAAATCCTCAGTAGCGGAACATGTTCATCAAGAAGGTGATAAGGTAGAAATATTTATTAAGCATCGTAGTAAAGACATCACATTATTCAAATGTTCAATTGTTTGCAAAGCTTATGGGACTTAATTGCGGGATCATCAGACCCTAAACATACAAACTACTTATAAACTAAATTATATTAAAGGCAACACAAACATTCATGCCCGAGAGAGGATTCGAACCTTCGACGCGGGAGGACGCGCGATCCGCAACGTGGTGCTCCAGTCCGCTCGGCTACTCCCGCGCGTCACATCACATTACTATTCTCGATTATACAGAGAGACCATTTACATTTTCAGAGATAGAGATAATTTTAACAGGGGGAAATGACGGTGTTAAACTGGAATAAAATTTGGATGCCAACAATGAAGCGACTAAATTATAATTTATTTTCAACCGAGAAAGTCTTCCCGAGAGCCATAATTAATAGTGGCGCTTCTGAATGGCCCGTAAATACGGCGTTCCCTCGACTTCTACTCGCAGTTTCCTCTCCGAGGATGTCTTCCGCATTCAAACGCGGAGCGTCACGAGAAAGTTTGATGCCTGGACCACGGGATCTCAGCCTGTAAGTTTTAAGTAATGAAACACAAAACCCCAAGACTGGCTTTTACAGGAACGCGAAATTTACAGCAGAATTCAATAAGGGAAGTTTATAAAAGTTTATACAGCGAAACTAAGTCTCATCTGTGGTATAAAACGAGAATAAATAGCGGCAAAGCACAATCAATATCTTGATTACGCGATAGCAGTGTTGTTGCTGGTGATGACAATGTTGCAACAAAAGAATTTCTGGACATAACTTTCCAAAGTACCCTCACCAGATAAGAAGAAGCAAATACTACGGAATTAAATCGAGAAGAGCTACCAGTAAGCTTAAATTAGATGTAGATAACCGCGGTGGAATGGCCCAGCGCTCTAAGTGGCCCTTCTGCTGAGTGCGCGGTTTCTCGCCGTCGGAGGTTCGAGTCCTCTCTAGGTCATGAATCCGTGATGTCTTTAAGTTAGTTTAAGTAGTTTGTAAGCGTAGGGATTGATACCCACAGTAGTTAATTTCCATAGATTTACAAACATTTCATACTGTATAACCTGTTAGGTGCTTTTGAGTATTCTGATGCAATAGCTCCATCCTAGCACTCATATACAAGCGCTCGCTCAACGACTGATACATATCCAAAGGCTGGAAGTTGAATAAGTCACTCCAGGCCAAGAGCAGTGATCCGCAGAACTACAGGCCCATAGCAGAGTCCTTGTCTGCTATGGACAAGCAGAAAGCCGTGTCTGAAGTTTTTAAAAACATTATATAGTCCACTCGGTCAGTGAAGCCTTGACAATCTTCTTAAGCTCGTGACAGGCTTCTCCCATCAGCGACGTAAGCCCCACTTAACTGCTTCACAGGTGACAGACCTTAACACTGCTTACCTTTCTCCTTCATCCTACACCTCTGTCACCCCAGCGCCATCAAATTCACTGGTTAGGCCTATGTGCTATCTCGCTTCCAGGCATAATACAGCTTGCCGGTGACAACCAGTTTTTAGAAGAGTGCCTAATATCCGGACACCGCAAGCAGCTACATCCTCGACACTTCATTACCGATCCACCCCATTCCCGACAGTACCAGCCAGTACGAGCCATGGTCGTTATCCTGTAATTGCTTCATGGAACCTGTAGACCTGTCCACCTCCAGCTATAGATTCCGCTACAGTATCGATGCCACTGCCAATTTCAGTCCTCGCCCAGTCCCTTCCTATGCACCACCTCGGAAACTGGATGAGGACGAGCCAATTCCTCCGGCTCCGCAGCTGCCGCCATCGCAGCCTCTGTCTTGCAGGCGCTTTTGCGACACGCGCAGCTGGCCGCCCCGTATTCGCTGGATGCCAGCCATCACCATCTTCTGGTAGAGACCTCATCAGCGGACAGTGGATGTCCCTTCTCTCGCTGCCCTACTGGTCACCTTTCCCCAGTGGGAAGGCGTATTCTACCGACCATCCAGAGCCCCTGAAAGGCCGATAGTCCAACTTACATCGAAGAGTTCCAGTCTACGTATATGCACGACGAACCAGAGGTAAATACAGCAGGACGACCTTTCTTAAGCGGACGTCTTCTTGCAGATGGCTCCGGCGCACTGCACACTAGCATATTCCTAGGAAGGATGCCATTGGTGGGCTGCCTTAACGTAACGCCATCACGCCTCAGGCAGTATTCTTCCTATCATGAACGGCTTACCAGAAGGATGACCTCAGCCTTCCGACGACGCTATTGGGGAGTTAGTTTCTGTGCGGTTAGACCCGGACGTCTTTCAGTAACGTCGCTGTTGGGCTTTGTCAAGTACTGAGTATTAACGTTGAACTGTGCAATAACAGTTGTGTGAAGATTGACCACATTTCAGAACAAGAGTAGCAATGTGTCCATATTAAATTTTGCGTGAAACTCAAGAAAACCTTTACACAGACACGCCAAATTATGTGGGAACAGTTATATATATTTTTGAAGACGTTACAGCGCTCATTTTAATGAAATAAATAGCAAATTACGATGTTATGGCTTCACTGTACTAGGTTTAGATGGAATACCAAAGTGCGGCGAATGAAAACCTAGTAGTGAGGCCATAACATCGTAATTTGCGATTTATTTCATTAAAATGAACGCTGTAACGTCGTCAAAAATATATATAATTGTATACAAGCCGAGGCTGGGCTCCTGACGACAATTAATTGTGTCTCGATACCTCATGGTCTGTTCTCCCTGATGCGGGAATACAGCATTGTGGCTGCGAGCATAACAGAACAAATAGGCTGTGGTAATAGGAAATAGACAGTGTGGCGAATGGAAATTTGGGTGTGGCGGGAACGTGCAGGGAAGAGTCCTCTGCAGTGGGGCTGGTCACTGTATCCTCGGTGGCGGAGTGGTCAACGCGTATGCCTAGTAAGCAGGACATTCCGGGTTCGTATCCCGGCCGGGCACAAATTTTCATTCGCCGCCCTTTGGTATTCCATCCAAACCTAGAACAGTGAAGCCATAACATCGCAATTTGCGATTTATTTCATTAAAATGATGTGGGAAGTCTATGTTGATGAGTGCTTAACACTGGGATGCACGCGCCCATAAACATTTCATGAGCTCACGCATTTCATGAGCAAATTTGTAAGCAATTCAACTAAACGACTTCGTATAATCACTAAACATCTTTGTTTTTATCGCACTTTTACGTAAAATTGACACACATATAACATTTTAACTATTCTAAACAATAAAACAAAATTGTCTTTAAAAATGAATGTCCAAACAAGGGCTTTGATTATGTTCACATGTTTTAAATATCATAAGTAATAATTATTGGTTCCATGTTAAACCATCATCTAAATGAACCAATGGAGCAAGTTTGACAGTCATCTTCACTCCACTGGCATGTATTCAGGGCACAAGACTGCTGATGGTCGCTACAAATGTGTCTGGTGAGTTTGCTGCACTGTTCCCGCGTGCTATGATCGCGACCTCTGCTACAAAAAGAACAACGACCAGTACTTCGCATAATCATGCGTGGCTATTACTTTTGACTGGCCTCATTATTGAGGGTGTTTGGTTTTAATTACACTGTCCATTATAGCAAGAGAACTGAATATTAATGAGATAGGTACATACACTTGATATTGATATTTCTATTCTGTTATTCAAAATGAAGTGGTTGACAGATGGATTACAGAAACACTTTCAAATCAATCCTTTACCGTTTCACTGTTGAACAGGACGAGGGGAACAAATTAAAAAAAAAAAAAGTCTACTAAGGTCCGTCTAAAATGTCTAAAAGCCCGTAACTGAAATTTTTAAATCACTTTAGATGATAGTTATATTAGCAACAACAGATACTTTCAGTGCATACCTACATACATAAGGACAGGTTCATATTGTAAATACAAGCAAAGAAGGTCACAGAAGTAGATGGCCTCCCATAAAAGATCTAGAGGAGCCGGGACAGACCAAAACCCCTTGAATCTGCTGATATTCTTGTTTAAGATAACATTTATAAGCTATAATTTTCAAAATTCGATTAAGGAACGCGAGTGAATACGGTTATCAGTTGACTCTCACGGAAAAAATGAAAATTCAATGGGTATGAAAGGTACCTACTAAAGCGTGTTATTAACCTGTTCTGTTCCGTTAACGAACTATTAACGTGGACAAATTGCTTTATTATCAAAGATTAATAATGGTTTCTATGCAGTAGTTTCATAATACAGACCAAATTATAAAGGTGATCTGCAATTAAACAGGCAAAACATACGGTATATACCTACAGCTGCAGAAGGGATCAGAGTTCACACGAAAATAGTTCGGCTTCACATCACTACTCTTAATCTGAGTGCGGAAGAGTACGGGATGTTCGTACTCTGATCCTTTAAGAGCTTTTGAAAGCCCTGCCTGACCCTTTTAAATGGTTGTAAGAGCGCAGTTTCTGAGCCAGGTGAGTTGAAGTTTTTCTTTTATCTTTTATCCCACTTTGAAGCGACTATTTGCTTTTCCTCGTTGCTATTTCAATTCGCTCGATTACGCTTCCTCCCTTATGTCCTTTGATAAGAAAACTTTCCCTTTTCCATGCAATGTTGCCCTGATGAGTATACAAAGACGTACTAAATTCATTTATTTCAGCAGCAGATACGAATTATAAGTTACAAAAATGTTACAATATTTGTAAACCTAAGGGACCATACTGCTAAGACCGTAGAGTTGCAGACTACTTAAACCTACTCTCAGGGCAAACATACACCCAAGGGAGGACTGGAACCTCCGGCGGAAGCGTCCATGCAATCGGTTGCTTGGCGCCTTAGCGCCTTAGAGCACGCGGAAATATCCGCACGTCCCATCTTAAGTTTCCCCTCACCGTAATTAATCAGGAAAGACCATTTAATTTGATATGCAACGGGCAGCATATTACTCTTCCCACAGTATGATTTACATGCTGACATCCAGCTGTATCCATGTAGCAGCCTTATGAAATTTTCTACTGTTATACCACACAAGAATGAACAGTAACTATCGTTTCCAATATTAAATCCAAGACGTTAAGGATAATGCGATGAAGATCTTCTTAACGAAAATCGTTGCGAACTCTCTAGTAGGATTGAAAACGCCAGCTATAAAGAAAACAGTAAAGATTTGGACATAATTATGAATAATATTTTTTCTCATTCCTATCTCTTGTATACTTGCTGCTCGTTGGTTTCCATCACTCAAACACCAAACACACACGCACGCACACACACACACACACACACACACACACACACACACACACACACACATATATATATATATATATATAACGTACTTTTAGGCTCTAAAAGTCTTAGATACCTAAAATAGATTCTGTCACAAAAATACGTTGTGAAAATGAAAAAAATAGGTGAATAAAATCTGACATTTTAGAAAGAAAAAGATTGAGAAAAATCCCACATTGTTTTATTGTGCGTGTTGATAATCACAGTCTCAGTAAATAACTAACACTAACACAGATTTTCTGTTGAGAAACTGCATCTCTCGTCTTTAAATAGCACCATATGTGTCAAGAATACACGTTCCACGTCAACATATGTCACTGGAGATGAAAATGGCGGTATTAGGTGCAATGGGACCGCACAATGAAGGCTTATTGATTTACCTAAGATGTCAGTCACTGACCAGATGGTGGTCATTCATATATATATATATTCAGGGTGTTACAAAAAGGTTCGGCCAACTTTCAGGAAACATTCCTCACCGCATTTGTAAAGATTGCACTGACTGCAAAACCACTTTCGTGATGAACACTAACCAGTTGATGCTACGTATTGATGCGCTTGATGCTAGTAATGTAAAGCAATGAGTCGCATGTCAACACAATCACTGAAGTCAACACTACCTTCATTCAATTGGGCCAACTGGCGGTGAATCGAGGAAGTAAAGTACATAGTAACGAAACAAATGGGTATTTTGACAATTGTCTGCATGAGAAATACTAAAATGAACTGTAACATGGAAATTAAGCGTTTCCAGACACATGTCCACATAACATATTTTCTTTCTTTGTGTGTGAGGAATGTTCCCTGAAAGTATATATATATATATATATATATATATATATATATATATATATATATATATATATATATATAGCACTGTCACACCAGGAGAACCTGGTTCCTAGCTGCCGGCCGCGGTAGCCGAGGGGACTGATGCGCTTCAGTCACGGTCTGCACGGCCACTACGGTCGGGGGTTCGAATCCCCCTCGGGCATGGATATTTGTGCCGTCCTTAGTGTTAACTAGTTCATAAGTAGTTTGTAAGTTTAGGGACTGATGACCCCGTAGTTAAGTCCCATAAGCTATACAGACATTTTGGTTCCAAGCTTTATCTGTCACCTCTTTTATCAATCGTAGATGAGTGTAGAATGGTTTTCCTGTTTCCTGAACGCTCTTGAGCTTTAATAATAGGGACCAAAAATTCAGACTGAGATTTTACATATGCATTGACGTTGTAAATGTTTGGGTCCTTTAGAAAATCTTTAGCTGAATTAACGCTCACTGCCTCCAACCGCAATTTGAGAACGATGTTTTAATGTCTTCAAAATGCTGTAATATTCCACGTCCTCTAGCCACATTTTCCAACGACTTTTATTTGACTAGATTTCTAAAAATTACTTACATTCAGCTTCTAACATGAAATTAGTTATTTTTAGAATTTTAATAATGAGGTACAATCTGGTTCTAACAGTAAATTATGTATTTTAGATACTATAAAATTACATTTTCCGATAAATATATTTGCGTAATTCTTAGCTGGGAAGACCATGAGAGAATGTAAATTATAAAAATTTTATTTAATTGAATTTTAAGAATTTAGGTACAGTCAGGTACTAACCTGTAATTAAAGATTTTAGGTGCTATAAAATTATCGCTTTAGATTAACTGGAGTAATTCGTGTATGTACAGTCATTATTGCCTTTACTGAATGAGGAACAAAATAGGTATTTTGATAAAATCCGCGATTTACTTATGAATTATGGAATTATAATGTGACAGTCCTCACAACTGTGTAAATAGCCGTTATATACACGAAAAATTAGGTTACTATTCAAAATATGCCAAAGTCAAGTAAATGTACCTTATAAAGAAGACAAACTATCGCATAAAACATAAATTCCAACACAAAATGTCAAAAAAGCACAAAAAACATCGCTTAAAATCATATTTTGTAACTTGCATATCAGGTGTACATTTCTGGTTTGTCTGTTGCTAGTCGATCGCTGATAATTGTCTTAGTGACTGAAACCAGTAGAGAATTAAAAAAAAATGATTTACAATTAGCTACAAATGGTCTTGTTGGAACACAAAGAGGGAAATATGTTCCTCTTTAACATACTTTGACAGAAAAGTGCAGAAGGAGTTGCCTTTATTCTCATTCCGCCTCCTTCACCAAAAATTTTGTAATGCTATCTTATTCATACTCTTCATAGTAACACTTATATTGCAATTGCAGTTTTCATACAGAGAATTTCCCTCTCAACACCAATGTCTACATATCCTCTCCCGTCTGCCCCGTCTCTTTACTCGCATATTGGACATTCTCCAGTTTGCCCATGTCACTCCCAATATCTTCATCCCTTTCTCTCGATCCTTCTTACCATTGTCCTTCTGCGACTTTGATCTCACACATGGGAATAAAGGAGGCTGGAAATTTGGCCAAGATTATGGCGATAAAGCTCGACAGTACGTGAGACCAGACCACCATCTCTTATGTTTAGTAACAACACTACCTTTGCGTTAGCAACATCTACTGTAGCTTCTGGTTCTGACAGATAAACTGTTTAAATGAGCTGATAGAGTTGTGCAAATCCATCACATACCGCCACGATCCTTGCGTCTCCAGAAGAGTGTCCTAAAAGCTTCAGTGGCTTTGCTGGTCGCTGGATTGTACCGATATGGTGGGTGACGATATAATTGTGATAACTCCATATCTGTTCATCGTGCAATACATTGCACACCATTGACCATCTCTTTATAGTGATGCCGTTAATTTCATTTATAATCGTACACTATTATGCTTGAATATACAGAAACGTATTATATATGGAGCATTTTTATTTGCCACCACACTATATAGAGGCCAGCACCTATTGAACATTTTACCAACCGTTTTCCTTGATTTTACTCTTAAGTTCAAAGAGCCAACTGTAACGTGGCTGATTCCAGTGGCTCTCGTTACCCCATTTGCCAAGCTGATGTGCTTCCTTGAGTCATTTCTAAACCCTATGTGCAATCAGACGGCTGGCATTTTGTTGTGTCCTTATTTGGGCATCTTGCCAGGAATCCAGCGTTTCACGTATCTATACGTTCAACAAGCCCCGGGCCTGTAGGTTACCCACGTCCTTATACGAAATCTTGCACTCAGCCTGTGTAAACTCTGTAGCAGCAGCATCCCCACATGATGCCCACTTGAGTCTATCAAACGTTTCCTCTTCATTTCCAATTTATAGGAACCATACAAATCACAAATGTATTATATTTCATGTTCCACAGGGCCCGCAGCGTGATAAAGGTCAGCAGGTGACATAATTAAACAAAAGACTGCTATATACTAATATTTCTTTCAACACAACGGTCTCGTTTCGGCTTACAGTGCCATTTTCAAGTAACCTGCGGTATAAAGTGGTTGTTATTTAGGTGGAATAAATTATTACACTATAGTCTAGTATACATTCAAGTATTAAACTCCAGTCCCTCCAGAATTATGTCCAAAATTTAAGTACTTAGTAGAAATTCAAACTAATTCACAGTCTCCAATAACTCATATGTAAACTCTTAATTTTAGATTACTTATCATGGTTAAAAATAGTTGATGGATAATATTTAAAATTTTAAATATTTATTTTGTGAATTTTTCCGATCGTAGAATTTATTAATTCATATCTCTTTCTCCTTTAATTTTATTGGGAACATTTCCGTCAACACTCAGTTGAACATTGGTAAGTAGGATAGTTGCTGTGGAAGACTCATACCATTGACATTGACGAAGTTGCTGTAGCTTTACCCGACTGTCCCCACGCGCCTCAAATTCTGAAGCCAGTGGTCGCTGTGGCAAGGGGGCCAGTCTCTCCCCAAGTCAAAAGTTCAAAAGATTTTGCGGAGAATTTACACTGGTATCCTAAAAAGATTTATGTAGTGCTTCAAATGCAAGCCCAGGACAGGTAACGACGCCATGATTTTGCCTTTCTTTTTGGAAAAGTGGGATATGGATGTCATGTGGCCAGAGAATATTCTTTCTGCGAACTCTCAACGTTACCTTGAATGCACAGAACTGGCGTATGTGAGGTTCTACTTCTCCACACGCCCAGGAATATCTGCTGACGTCCTCTTTCAACACGTGATTCCGTATTTGCAAGAACGGAAGGGTGTTCACACGACTATTATCATGCAAGCTGAGGCGACACCTCTTGTCGATCGCCAGGTGAAAGACGTGCATATAAATCTTAGGTGATGACGGCACTTTCAAGACGTATAGCCTTCCCGACCTAAATCGTTACGGCTTCTGGTTGTGGGCATATTAGAAGGATCGTGTCTGTGAGGATTGTAGTCGGAATCTTCCTTATCTGATCACATTATTTCGGTAATGCTTCAGAGATCAGTCGACCATCCCGTGTTAAGGATGCAGCATGATGCTGGAGATACCACATTTAACACACGTTGTAACTTGTGACCATATCCTAATAAATGTGCCAGAACTATGGTTATCGTATTTCATCATTTCTCTACTATTGCTGCAGCAACTCAACGCTCTAAGTGCGTATATATATATATATATATATATATATATATATATATATATATATATATATATATATATATATATATATATATATATATATATATATATATATATATATGAATTCGTTAGTCTCGCTAAAACTCGAGAAAGGCTGAACCGATTTAGCTAATTTTAGTCTTGAAATATTCATGCCGGCAGCGGTGGCCGAGGAGACTGAGGCGCTTCAGTCACGGTCTGCACAGCCACTACGGTCGGGGGTTCGAATCCCCCCTCGCGCATGGATATTTGTGCCGTCCTTAGTCTAAGGTAGTTCATAAGTAGTTTGTAAGCTTAGGGACTGATGACCCCGTAGTTAAGTCTCATAAGTTCTACAAACATTTGAACATTTTTTTTAAATATTCATGTAAGTCCAGGGAAGATTTAAACGGTGATAGCCAACCGCGGTGGCCGAGGGGACTGAGGCGCGTCAGTCACGGTCTGCACGGTCGTGGGTTCGAATCCCCCCTCGGGCATGGATATTTGTGCCGTCCTTAGTATTCGGTAGATGATAAGTAGTTTGTAAGTTTAGGGACTGATGACCCCGTAGTTAAGTCCCATAAGCATTTGAACATTTTTTAAACGGTGATAAAATATGGAAAAGTTCTTCGGAGAAGAGGAAAATTGGGAAAAACTGAAATAGCTTTTTCTAGTGAGCTATCAATAGCGTTCGTCCAATTGCGATAAAATTTAGTACATTTCATGTTGAAAGCAAGAGAAAGGTTCGCACCAATTAAAAATTTGGAAAAGTCGCCCGGAAAGTAGGAAAATTTTTTAAAAACCGAAAGCGATTTTTTTATATGAATAATCAATTGTCACGTGGTTGTAAGAGCATCAATTGAGTACGGTTTCACAGGACAAGGTTTGTATGAAATAATGTTTTGGAAAATCTCCCAGAAAATTTGAGAAAAACAAAGTGCGTTTTTCAATGTGTTTCGATTGAATTCACTACTATAACTGACTATCCACACAACGGAGAGGGGTAATTCTCTCTCTCTCTCTCTTTTTTTTTTTTTTTTTGGAAAAGTTTTGTGTAAAATAGGGACAGCTAAAAAGGAAAGTCGCAAATTTCGAACCAAGTTCCTTTTTCAACGTATTTCTAAATGTACCCAACACTATAAGTTGAGAACCGTTCATCCTATTGCTACAAAATTTTTATCATTTGACGTTCAACGAAAGATGAATGTTCTTATGTACTAAAAATATGGGAAAGTTACCCGGAAAATTTGAAAATTCGCGAGAAACTGAAAGAGCTTTTTTCAATATCAAAATCATCTGTCTGATTGCGATAAAATTGTTATTGTTAAACATTCCTCGCAACTTAACAATTTTTTGGTGCAACTAGGACAGATACTTCTGTTTTCCTGCCGTTCTATCCACATTTTACAAAAGGGACAATGCATTTTTAAAAGTTTATTATAACTCCGGAAAATATTTAAGAAGTCAAAGAGTAAATATCTTTTCCAGAGAGTAATTATTGTTCGATATTTCGCTTTATATGATTCAAATCAAAAAATATATTGAATTACACACTTTCTAAAATATATTAACCGGTACTTCAGCACTCAAGCTGTTTCCACACCAGATTTCATCGCAATAGATTCAGTGGTTTATGTAATGATATATAGCCAACTCGGTTCAGCCATTTTCGAGTTCTAGCGAGACTAACGAATAGCAATTCATTTTTATATTTGACAGTTCTTATAAGGGTTCAGATCGTGTAAAGCGAACTTTACTCTTTCAAAATATATTTCTGAACGCACCCAACACAACCAAGTCATTATTTTACATGTTTTAAACCTAAACTTTCCTCACAATTTTTCCATGTTTTATCTCCGTTTAAACCTTCACTGAACTTCCACGAACGTGACACGAACATCATTCTGGAGATGTGTGCGTGATTTTCCCACTCTTTCCGACCACTATCGAGCCGATGCTTAGACTATCTGATGATGCCTTTATAAAGTTGCTGGGTCTAAAACACATGTGTTGTTATGGTCTTCAGTCCGGAGACTGGTTTGATGCAGCTCTCCACCCTCCTCTATTCTGAGCAAGCCTTTTCATCTCCTCATAAGAACGGCAACCCACATCCACTTGAATCTGCTTACTATACGCGTCTCTTGGTCTTCCTCTGCGATTTTTACCCCACACACTTCCCTCCAATGCTAAATTTACGATTCCTCGATGTCTGAGAATGTGTCCTACCAAGCGATCCCTTCTTTTAGTCAGGGTATGCCAAAAATTCCTTCTCTCACCAATTCTGTTCAGTACCTCTTCATTAGTTATGCGATCTACCCACCTAATCTTCAGCGTTCTTCTGTAGCACCACATTTCAAAAGCCTCTATTCTCTTCCTGTCCGCACTGCTTATCGTCCATGTTTCACTCCCCTAAAACACATATGATATAAATTAATACGGTTTATATTAAGAGGCAAGTGATACGAAGTTCACCGGGTCATCTTGTAGCGTTATATTTGCTCTTGGTGACAGAAACTGGAACTACAATTTTTTTTTCGTCATACTTCGCTAGCGCAGAGATTAAATACCTGCACTGCAGCACCCAGAACAGCGTCAGTTCAATTGTAATCACCTCGAACAATGGCGCTTTAGTAGAGCACCCATGCTTTTGTCAACGCCGTCCGGTGCTCGCAATCTACCTGTTTTTGCGTGGCTGCCTTAAACGGTAGCTTTGGAATACGCTTCTGCTCAATCGTTGCTTTTGCTACTTGTATAGCACCACCGACAGCGATATAAGTACAACTAACAAGAAGCTGATAACAAACAACTGGGAGACAGTCGAACGTCAGATTACTGATCATTCTACACAGATGTAGGGAGACAATTATTTCACAAGAACTTGATTTATTTTTATGGATATTTCTGATACGTTACAGTAATATTATTTACAGCTAAACTATGTGTTCTTTAACTGTAATACATTGTAGATTTACAGATTCATCTTTTTCGTCAATTGTAAATGTCTTTGACGACAGAAAACAATTAGGAATGGCTTCTTCCAATGTTTGATTTAATATGAATAATAAAACGTTATGTACACGTTTTCACAAATAAATTTTCTTTATGACGAAATGCCACCTTCCTGTACGTGACGGTTATCATTTTCTTTTAAGTCGCCTATGTTAATTGCAGACGAAGAAATCTTTTATTCAGACTGAATTGCTGCCAGTTTTCTTCTGTGCATATAATCACCAGTTGAGACTAACGAATACGTCGAGTCTCCTTTATCAATTTAATACCGTTTGCACAAAAATAATTTTCCAATTATCGCTCTCCTGCGGTCGTTCAAAACTTCAGTTCTGAGTATTAATTAAAAATCGTTTTAGGCTTTTCTATAAATTATTTTTTTATTTATCTATGAAGTTGAGACATAGTAAGACAACTCCAATGTTGTAAGGAATTTATACAACGTAGACAATAAATTCATCTGCTCCTCCTTTCATCAATTTCACCGTGACTACTGTCCGTATAATATAGCAGTCAGTGTCATATCCCACTTGGCGTACCGTCTCAGCGTCATTTCCTTCTGATGTTCACTAAAGAACTCCGCAAATAATTGTCACCATTATGAATAGGTCTGTTTGCTACTTATGACGTTGTGGCTTGCGAAGCGGAAGTACATACTCTAATTCTACACATTTAAGTAATGCGTGGCAAGTGAAGCGATTTGAATATTATTGTTGTTCTTTAGATACAGACGTTTACAATGAATAAATTAGTCTATCATATATCTTAGGGCTATTCATATAACATGTAGGCAGTGAAGTCAGACCTGCAACGTCTAGAACCTTGAAAGAAAATAATGTTTTAGGACAGTTCAAGTGATACAAGCGAACGAATGTAATTTCTTTAAAGCCTCAATAATTCTACGCGTGTTGAGAAAGTTCACTCTAACATGACCTCCCGTAGATGGAGACATGAGCCCGCATAGAGCTGCGAGTCATTTGGGCTGTTAGCTGCAGGCCATAATGGGAGCTCTCGAGAAGTGGGTCCTGTTTCCTGCTAACCTGCCTGGTTTCTGGAGGAATGGGCGAGCGCCGTCTCGAGTTACAGTCCATTAGCACGTAGGCGGCACCTGCGACTTCACGGACCACGCTCGAGCTGCCACGCACCTCCAACGCACTTAAGTGTGCGTAAGTGCCTTCCAGAGTGCTGCGGATGGCCGCACAAATACGAGTTACGTACTGTAATGGGTCCCAATAGGGAGATGCAAGTACGTCTAGGTGCAAACCGTTTCACATTATACTGCGTCCTCAGTTATATTCTATTTCCACGCGACAATAATCACAAAAATACTTCAAAATGCAATTTCAGTAAAATAATCTTGGTATTAGATCACTCTCTGTGGTAAGAGATTACGAACACAGAACTGAAGAGCACAATTTTCACCTTACAGTCTTGAAGAAAAACGCGGCACTCCCTCAATATGTATGGCAATTAGATGCACATCATTAACTGGCCATCTCTCTCTCCGACTCGTGAAACCTTAACTTTTCCCGGCGTAATGAATGTTCAAACAACTTACGGGTATGCTGCCGGGTGACGTCGTCGACAACCGCCGATATTTCGGCAGGAGGACACCCTGCCATTCTCAAGGCACAACTGCACTTAAGGAAGCAATGTGCAAGCGTGTTTAATACCTTGGTTTGCAAAGGGTAAACAAGGAAGATAACACACAGAGTAAAAGTCACTGCAGAGTCAACACAACCAAAGATGACCAAACATAAAAAATATCGATAGTGACTTTACCAGGTTAGATAGGCTAGTTAGCGATCGACCTTGTAAACAGAAATGCTGGTTTTTGTTTAAATTCTGCTTGGAATCCGGCACTGTCTCTCGTCGAGAATCAGAGGGACAAAATTACTGCTGCCTCACCTGTTGCTTAAGTCACCATCGATATTTTTTAATGTTTGATCATCTTTGGTTGTGTTGACTCTGCAGTGACTTGTACTGTGTGTGTTATCTTCCTTGTTTACCCTTTGCAAACCGAAGTATTAAATACGCTTGCACATTGCTTCCTTAAGTGCAGTTGTGCCTTGAGAATGGCAGAGTGTCCTCCTCCCGAAATATCGGCGGTTGTCGACGACGTCACCCGGCAGCATACCCGTAAGTTGTTTGAACTCTCTACGACTCGTTTTTCGTAATCTCTCTCTCCACTGTCAGGTCATCTACATCACTGCAACCTACCAAAGCCTCATTGCCTCCATGCCATAAAGCGCCATCGGTGTTATCTGTGCTAAAGTTGGTCATATATTAGTAAGTGGTTATAATGTCCTGTGTGAATTTTGTAAGGTACGTGAACCAAATAAGGCCCACCTAACTTTTGGGAATTTCGTATCCGGTATGTGTAAGTGGTGATTTTCCGAGATAGTACGTGCAACATCCTGCAACTATATTCAGTTCAAAAGTAAATTAAAATTGGAAGTTTATGTAATTAATATCATCACTTTAAAGAAAATGCTTAACCCCTGCAAGTGGGCCTTGTTAGGAGACCCTGTTACTAATATAGACCGTAGCTACATCTAGTTCATATTAACATTCTGAGGCGCGTAAATAGCAGGAAAACTGTTGGAATACATAGCAATAGTTGTAATGCAATCTTATTTTCGACATAAGTGGAATGAGATTATACATAGCATTTCATATTTACATTTTTTTTTTACAAACGTTTCATACAGTACTGTTGGTGACTTACTTACTGGTTATTAACTCTTAAGATTATCAAATTTAATAAGCAACAGACATTGCTCTGACAGCAGTAAGTATCCTTATCGTAAGTTAATAGGAATATAAGTCTAATCCTTAAATTTTCTATGATGGGCCTTATTGGAAACGACCCGTTTACAACGCTTATGTGTTTATTGTTTTGGGAAATTATGCCACTATCATAATAAAACACAACTTTCTGTACACATATACATATTTACCACTACAAATACTTGATGACCGAAGCGATTGCATTATATGAAACGTACCGTGACAATAAGAAGCAGCCCTCCTTCGTAGCATAACTGATGTTCAAATGTTCAAAGTTTTGTAGAGTCTATGGGGCTTAACTACGGGGTCATCAGTCCCTAAACTACTTAGGAACTACTTACAACTATCCACAAATATCGGCACAAATATCCATCCCCGAGGGGGGATTCGAACCCCCGACCGTAGTGGCCGTGCAGACCGTGACTGGAGGGCCTCAGTCCCCTCGGCCACCGCGGCCGGCAGCATAACTGAAAGTAAAATGGCCGGCACGAGAGCGGCTGCGGAAGTAGTTGTCATGTTCACGAGATATCACAAGCTATCATTACCGACGACATTTAGCGCTGTTTTCAAACTTTCTATTCTAAAAAATGAGAGTGGGCTTTATTAGGACCGGGACTTATTTGGTACATGTACCTTATTGAAAATACTTTACATGTTATGTATCCGAATATTTACGAGGGTTGGAACTTTTATAGTGGCAACTAATTATTCACAACCGATACAAAAGCGTTACATGTTTGCACTTTTTACTGTCCTTCAAATCAAAAATGTTCAAATGTTTGTTAAGCTTATGGGACTTAACTACGGGGTCATCAGTCCCTAAACTTACAAACGACTTATCAACTACCTTATACTAAGGACGGTACAAATATCCATGCCCGAGGGGGGATTCGAACCCCCGACCGTAGTGGTCGTGCAGACCGTGACTGCAGCGCCTCAGTCCCCTCGGCCAGCGCGGCCGGCTACTGTCCTTCAAAGTGGTCACCAGCGTAGAATAAATACTGTTTCCAGCGATGTTGAAGGCGTAACATAGTTAGTGGAAGCTGTTCTGTTGATGGTGCGAATGGAGCGGTACCGTCGATACAGTTCTGAGTTGCAACATCTCGCCGATACGTCGATCACTGTCCACTAACGCGGTAACAGCATGCATTTCTTCTTCAAAGACGCTAGAATAACCTGCCCGATATATGTCTACCACAGTTTGCGACCTTCGGTGAAGGCTTTCCCCCAATTCGCAACTGTTCTGTACGCTAATGCCAGTTCCCCGCACGTCTCTTGTAGACGTTGATGACACTGTCATTCTGTACGACACCTGGTACATTCGATCTATATCCAACTCCGTTGTTCCTGTTTCGAAAACACAGTGACAGTATTACGTTGGATCGCTCCCTCGATTGTGCGCACGCCGGTGACGGGTGCATGAACGGTGGCAAGACGGATTGAATGATGGTTTCAATGTACCGTGTACTGTTTAATTTTTCCCACAACGAACACCAGAGCAGAACGGTCAGTGTAGGATATGGCTCCCCAGACCATGATGCCAGGTGTCGGCCCCGTTTGCCTCTGTCACGTACACTCTGGATTTTCGAACTCCCCTGCACGGCATCACACACGCATACGGCATTGTGTACGCTCTAGTGGCTGTACTGACATGAGTACGGTTATGACTGCGTGATCGTGTGTTGTATACATCCTCAAGAATGTGTCAATAAAATTTCGCTCCTTCGGTGCCACTATTTAAGTTCCAACCCTCGTATTAAAGTAATGAGTAAAAATTTGGAATAAATTTGTGCAGAAAGTGAGTGGTTTTTGGTAACAGCGTTAAACAAAGCGTTACAGTGTAGAATCAGGCACGTAGGTAACGGTGAGGTTAAACGGGAGTCAAATCCCTCTCCTCCCTGCTGATATTTTGAATACTGATCTCGACGAAATTCCTACTGGAGAACTAAACCCCTTGCTGAATAGTATAACAGTAAACAATGTAGATACTATTGTCTATAATTAGGACCACGTTGTTTGCAGCCCATAGTGCCAACATCGTTTGAAGCCTTCGCTGTAAATCATCTTTCAATCTCATTATCGAGGCCGGCCGTGGTGGCCGAGGAGACTGAGGCGCTTCAGTCACGGTCTGCATGGCCACTACGGTCGGGGGTTCGAATTCCCTCTCGGGCATGGATATTTGTGCCGTCCTTAGGATTAGCTAGTTCATAAGTAGTTTGTAAGTTTAGGGACTGATGACCCCGTAGTTAAGTCCCATAGACTATACAAACATTTGAACATTTCATTATCGAGTAACGAAAGACATAATGTATTACCACAGTGAACAGCGAGGCATCCACGTCTCGCCTGGTCTTTGAATGTTTTCCGGAGGGTCTCTTACTAGCCTCCGTAATTCAATTATGGCCACTGAGAGGGAAGTGTTCAACTCTGTAAATGGTGGCAGTGACTCATATTTTATTTTATTTTCAGTCAAAGTGAGCCTTCGTTGAAGGTGAAAAACTGCCGATACTGCACGTAAGGACACCCCTGCCTTAACAGGTCGACTAAAGTTTCCAGCTAGTCCATGTTCGTACAAGTTTACTTATTGCTACCATTATCCGCCACGTGTAAGACAAGAATTAAATGAACATCCTGTAATAGTATTAATGTGCTCTTCAATCAGTTGTCTACGCCAGCTGTTAATACATTCCTGGAAAATGAAAAAAGGACACCATGGATTCGTCAACCCTGCAGAGCGAAATTTTATTGAGACATACTTGAAGATGTATAAAACACACGATCACGCAGTCATAACCATACGCACTTCGGTACAGCCAGCAGAGCGTGCACAATGTCGACGGCACATACCCTCCTTTTGCAACAATGCAGCGTGCATCTTTCTCATAATCACTAAAGACGATACGTCCCCATTCGTCCCTTCGTAAACGCTTGCCATGACACCATTAGAGGCGGGCTGAACGATGTTGGGGCGTGAGCGGAGGACGCTCTTACAGCACACATGATTGTGCATCATTGTGAGGTTGCTATATTCTTAACTCGCCATTCTCCTCTAGTGATCGTCTAGAGAACACTGAACAGCGCACGGTACACTGAAACCATCATTTAATAACCAACAAGGTGATATGCTTTTCCAACAGGGCGATGCAGATACACATGTATCCCGTACCCTCAACGTGCTCTTCAAGGTGTACGACAACTACCCTGGCCAGCACGATCTCCAGATCTCTCCCCCATTGAGCATGTTTTGGACCGCATGAAACGTCATGTTGGACGGTCTGCATGAGCGATACGAAATCTGGCCCAACTGAGGCACCAGGTGGAAATTGCATACCGGACCATTCCACATAAGCACATTCGGAACTTCTACGATCGTTTCCGTGAAAGAATTACAGCTTGCATTGGTTCAAAAGGATAGTATACACGATATGGGCGCCAACATTGCGGATGCTGTGGTGACTGTATTCAGTTGCGTAGGGCTCTGCCTATGTGATCGTGTATTGTACACAACTTCACGAATGTGTCAATAAAATTTCCCTCTGCTGGGTCGACGAAATCATGGTGTTCTTTTTTCATTTTCCAGGAGTGTATATGTTATTTATGTTTGGTATGACTTCGCAGCTTCTTGAGAAAGTTATATGGTACTTCCTTTGTGTTAGTTTCCATTTGTCTCTGAAGCTGAACGTTAGTTGTTTTGTGTAGATTCAATGGTTCTATGTGTAACACTGGCTTAAAATGAAATCTTTATATTGAGATAAATATCTTTTAGTTTTAGCCATTTCACTCCCAACTTAATCACGACCACCTTGATACCGATATTAAGCAGCTGAAACACGTGTTCCAAAAATTAGCGATGGTTCAGGGTAGTTTCAGGGGTAAGACAAGGCTGTAACCTGTCACCACTGTTGTTCATACTATTCATGGATCATACGTTGAAAATAGTAGACTGGCAGGGCGGGATTAAAGTAGGTGAAAACAAAATAAGCAGTCTCGCATTTACGGATGACTTAGTTGTAATGGCCGATTCAATTGAAAGGTTGCAAACTAATATTTCAGAGCTCGATCAGAGGTACAAGAAGTACAAGATCAGCATCTCCAAAACGAAAGTAATGTCTGTGGGAAAGAGATTCCAACAGATTGAGTGCCAAATAGGAGGAACAAAGTTAGAACAGGTAGACAGTTTCAAGTACCTGGGATGTATTTTCTCACAGGATGGCAACATAGCGAAAGAACTGGAATCAAGGTGCAGCAAAGCTAATGCAGTGAGTGCTCAGTTAAGATCTACTCTCTTCTGCAAAAAGGAAGTAAGTACTAAGACTAAGTTAGCAGTGCACCGCTCTATCTTTCGACCTATTTTGTTGTATGGAAGTGAAACGTGGGTGGATACAGGTTACCTTATTTATAAGATAGAGGTTACAGATATGAAAGTAGCAAGAATGATTGCAGATACCAATAGATGGGAACAATGGCAGGAGAGTGTCCATAATGAGGCAATCAAAGAAAAGCTGGGCATGAATACCATAGATGAAGCAGTTAGAGCGAACAGACTGAGATGGTGGGATCATGTTGCACGCATGGGTGAAGCAAGGTTACCTAAGAGACTCATGAGCTCGTCAGCGGAGGGTAAAAGGAGTCGAGGTAGACATGGAAGAAAGTACTTACATTCGGTGCAGAATGAATTTGGAAGTAAAATGCATAACATCAGACGAGGCATCAATATTAGCATTGAATAGGGGATCATGGAGGAATTTTATTAGAGGTTCTATGCTCCAGACTGAACGCTGAAAGGCATAACCAGTCTCTAATGATGATGATGATGATGATGTGATCCAGATACAAATTTAGCGCTCTCCAAAATGACTATATCGAACAACTACATGTGGTGTGACATCTAGGAAAATAGATAGTACAGGGGTAAACAGGTATAAGGAGCGCCTAACGAGGTAAAGGAAATACTACACTATTTCAGGATAGTCTGTGTCTAGGAGTGCCTAGAATTTCTGTATCTCCTTGTAATGAGGATGAACCACATCGGTCACTGTACGTATCTTTACCGACTTGTGAGTTGAACCCCAAAAGCGAACATTCAGAACTTGAGAAGTCATCAATCTCTGACTTCATTCCAACAAATTAAAGAGGAATAATGTATGATGATACATAATGTTTGTCCCACGTTCCTTTACATAGGTGTCTTTTTTTAAATGCTGTGGAAACGTATAGTCTCTAAAGATAATTTCATAGAGTACTGACACAGATAAGTCACATCCAACCAACTTAGATGTTTATACGCTAGCAAAGGCGCCTACAGTGGAGACAGTCTCTGGCATTAAGACGTAATTACGACGTACAGTGAGAAATCGTAAGTGGTATGACCAACACGATACGGTCACCATGGCCACAACTACGACAATTATTCCTCTTGAAGCGGTAGAAGGTTTCATACTAGGTTGGAAAGTGACGCTGAAAGTGAATAGGTGATTTATTTATTTAGTTATTTTTTTTACAGCAAATATTCCTGTTATACATGTCGCAAGAAAATAAAATAATTAGTCGGTAATCCCCCGCAAACCATATGTTACATTTGCAAACTTCTGTATTTGTTTTAATTTATCTCAAATTGTAAGAAATTTCACTATCATCTATCTTTCTTATTACAAGGTTTGAATACTTAATTTTTTGATAGAAAAATAACAACTAATCATTTGTTGTGTGATTACATACTTCACCAGTTTTAATTATACAAGTTCTTTTGAAAAAAATCCTGGCTAATTTCCTTGTGTTACCAGCATCAAAATATATAAAAAGCGCTAATGACTGCGTTACAATTTCAATGTATTTTTGTTAGATAAAATACTGTAGAGAAATTTTCCACATGTCCACATGTCACTTTAAAAAATAAGTATATGATAAACTGCAAGCTGATCGCGGTTTCAGTGTTAGTGTAAAAGTGAGAGCGCACCCGTTACAAGTCAAAGGGTTCTGTATTCGATTGAATGAAAGTATATAGTTTCATCTTAAAAAAAAAAAAGATCGGGCTTACTTAATGTTTTCATTTGCCTCGTAACTTTAACGGAAAGAATTGAATATAATTGACGATGCGACTATGGAATCCATAATCGTAATTCTTTCATAGAAAAACTGATTCATTAAAGTGTTAACAGATTTCAAACAAATATTATAGTCTACTGTTCAAATGTTTGTTAAGCTTAAGGGACTTAACTATGGGGTCATCAGTCCCTAAACTTACAAACTACTTATGAACTACCTACAACTAAGGACGGCACAAATATCCATGCCCGAGGGGGGATTCGAACCCCCGACCGTAGTGGTCGTGCAGACCGTGACTGAAGCGCCTCAGTCCCGTCGGCCACCGCGGCCGGCTATAGTCTACTGAAATGGCAGAGATGTTAAACATGTATACGTGAGATAGCTTTAGTGTGCGCTGATACAGCACAGTACAAAAACAGTGAACTGATGTACTGATGTCTCAGGAGAAGTTCATACTGTAATACAGAGAAAAACAGTTTAAAATATCAACTCAGAGACAACAAAGGTCCTGGAAGAGCAACTGAACCGAATTGACGGTTCTTGGTAGGATGGTACAAGATGAAAATGAAAAAGGGCAAAACAAGAGTAATGGAATGTAGTGTTAGAAAGTCTCAAATCAAATGTTCAAATGTTTGTATAGCTTATGGGACTTTAACTACGGGGTCATCAGTCCCTAAACTTACAAACTACATATGAACTAACTAAGGCTAAGGACGGCACAAATATCCATGCCCGAGGGGGGATTCGAACCCCCGACCGTAGTGACCGTGCAGACCGTGACTGAAGCGCCTTAGTCTCCTCGGCCACCGCGGCCGGCTTAGAAAGTCTGGCGATTCTGATTGAAATAGGTAATGACACAATAAAAGTTGTAGAAGAGTTTTGTTATTTGGATACAAAATAGCCTCTGATTATATTTTAATTTAAATGTTAGGAACGCTTTTCTGAAAATAATTGTCTTTGGTGTAGCATTGTACAGGAGTAAAACGATAAGGAGTTCAGATGGTAGCGTTTGAAATGTGGTGCTACAGACGAATGCTGAAGATCAGAGAGATAGGTCACGTAACCAATGAGAAGGTACGACACAGTATTAGACAGAAGGGATAGATTGATGGAACATATTCTGAGACATCAAGGAATTGTCGATTTAGCGTTGGAGGAAAGTGTCGGAAGTAAAAATCGTAGAGAGAGAGAGATGAAAACAGTAAGAATGTTCAAGTGGATGTACGTGCCGTACTTATTCAGAGATGAAGAGGCTTTCGCAATATAGGTTATCGAAGTGAGCTGCATCAAACCAGTTTGCGGACTGAAGACAGGATAACAACAAACAGGACTCTAACGAGCATATCTTGATAGCTGTGGGGACTTCGTTTGCTGAAGAGTTGTCTTCAACAGTAGCGAACAAGAACACGTTTCTATCCTTCTTAATGTATGCACTCTTGCGGGCCTGCCTGGTGCAACACCACCTAGAAGACAAAGCCTCACAGCTGGCGGTGTCTACGTCATACTTGTAGGCCGCGGCTGCCATCTGACTGGCCGGCCGCTACGCGGCGGTGGGCGTGCCCCAGCGGGCAGCCAGTCAGGTGGCGGCCGTCACCTCGCGGTGTGACGTAGGCACCGTCACTTGTGGGGCCTTTTATTATAGGCGGTGTTGCCTGGTGCAAGGATTTTACGTGACGCCGCTGGCGCCTATGCGCGTCGATAATGTTGAAATGATGGTGAGGACAACACAACACCCAGTCCCCGAGTGAAGAAAATCTCCATCCTGACCGGGAATCGAACTCGGGCTCCCTGCATGACAATATACCACGCTGTTCACTAGACTACGGAGGCGGACTTACTTGCATAAGAGTACAGTGTTGTGTCAGAATTTTTAAGCAATCGGTTAAGAACCTCCGGAGAGAAACGACTTTGAACAAACGTCCACTTACATTTTTATTCATGTAGATAGAAATTCCTTCTGAGTTAGTAGTGTTACTTAACGTTCGGTTTACCGCTGAACCACCCAGGTCTTCGGGTCCTGGAATAACTCCTCAGAATCATTGCCTTACTGTCAACCATTTTCTCTGAGTGAGGCACATCTACATACATACACCGCAATACACCATCAGGTTCGTGGCGGAGGGTACACTGTACCACTACTGGGCATTTCGTTTCCTATTCCACTCCCAAATACAGCGAGGAAAAAAAGAATGCCTATATGCGTCAGTACGAGCCCTAATTTCTCATATCTTGTCCTTGTGATCACTACGCGAAATGTAAGTAGGCTCCAGGAAGATCATTGTACACTCAGCTTCAAATTCCGGCCCTCTAAATTTCCTCAACAGGTATACACGAAAAGAACGTCGTCTTTCCTCCAGCGATCCCCAACTGAGTTGCCGGAGCATTTCCTTGACACTCGCGCATTGGTCGAACCTACCAGTAACAAACCTGGCTGCTCACCTCTTAACTGCTTCTATGTCTTCCTTTAAACTGATCTGCTGCGGGTCCCAAACACTTGAACAATACTCAAGACATGGTCGTACAAGCATTTTATAAGCGGTCTCCTTTACAGATTATGTACATCTTCCCAAAATTCTCCCAATAAACCGAAGTCCGCTGTCCACCTTACAACTGTCCTTACATATTCGTTCCATTTCATATCGCTCTGCAATGTTACGCCTAGATATTTGAACGACGCGACTGCATCAAGAAGCTCACTACTAACAGGCCAGTCGTCGTAGACAAAAAATGGCCTTAGGTCCAAAAATATTGCAGGAAGCTGAATGTTTTGTATGTTGTTAGGGCATATTAGAGTAGTATTAAACCAAGTTTACAGCTTCTAAATCCTTTAGATCAACTTTTAAGAGCCAAAAAACCTCGAAATTTTCTGACTTTTTTCCGGTTTTGGCTTATAGCTCGTGAAAGGTGGTTTTTTGACGAAACTTCAATCGCACCTCTATTAATACAGATAAAATATCCTACAATTTAACCATAACCGCAGCTCTGTAAGTCCAATAGTTCCCGAGATATTGGACTTCAAAAATTGACTTATTTCCCCAAAAAGTTCAAATTTCCGATTTCAGTCATCTTTAGGCTAGAATATTGGCTCTAATGATCATTCCACTGGGGAAGTCACGCAAAAAGTTATAGAGTAGTTATTTGGCCTTAATGTAAGTACACATCGAAGTGCATAGGCCCAATAGATTTGTTGTTATCGTTAAAAAACGAAAAGTTGAGAAAATCGGATTATTCAGTAAACTAACCCAGATGAATTGCAGTCCTGTTATATATGTTAAAGAAAAAGAAGGAATTACTCATTGAAGATGATTATTAGCGAATTGTATATAAATAGGTGTAATTTATGTGTTAGTGCATACCAATATATTTTTGAAAGTAGATATTGCTGTAAAAACAACGAAAAACTCTCCGTTTGTGGGTATTGGTCAGCCATTAACGGACTGGGACTTTCTTTCGTAGCGAGGCGAGTGGTGACCCAGCGGGTGTTCTGTCCTCCCTCCCAAACTTCTTGCCTCTGAGGTCTTCCTCACTATACCCAGTCTGTCCTTAGAAACGGCCGTATTCGGATCTGTGGCGAACGTTTCATACAAAAATCGTCTAAATCTCGATCGTGGTGATTTAAGTACTTGCTTTTTTTACAATATGTCGGAGCTACCCCCATCGGATGTTTGTAACGGGGTCGTCGGGAAGTGCATGGAGAAGGAACAGTAGCAGTGAAAAAGCGTGGAATTTAGATGCTGATAAAAGTGTGTCAAAAACGTAGGCTTGAAAGGAACATGAGGTTTTCGTGCAATTTAAACGAATTATCCGAACATGACGCATGCAGGAAGAGGTACACTGTGGAAATAATGTGAAAGCATCTGTCCAGCGAGAAGGAGATGTTTGATCTCCTCAACCATTGTCTACGCGTGGGGAAAGGCTGAGAAGTGCGTCGGCTTCAAGGCGTCACATCATTGGAGATTTTTGTTTCCCTTGTGGTGAAACATTCTGCAAGGAATATTTCAAAAAGCAGATAAAATTGCCTAAATATCTACGGGATGATTTCATCAAGTGGAAACACTGGAAGTGAATCGACTGTGGAAAAAGCTAGATAAGCTGGTGAATGGGGACAACAGATTCTTAAGCGTCTTTGATGTATAAGTGAACTTGTTGCTGCTGAGGGTAAGTACCACAAACATTGCTACCTAAAATTGCACTCCTTGACGCGATCTACTAGTGGAGGAGGTAAAAGAGGGCGTCCTGATCATCCCCTCCTTATGGAGTGTATGGAGCATGTATATGCATACCTTGCAGAAACTAGACAGGAAGAGCAATTTCCATAAGTGACTTGATTGCAGAGAACTTCACAGGTAAATACAAAACCAACAGTTGCAAGTGTTCAAGCTCATGTAAGTCTTGATGTTCACATTGGACAAAACATTCTTTATGAAAAGTGGTACAATCAAAGACTTAGCGATCCTGCTGAAGAGCGGCTTAGAGTTGTCAAACATTTGACACTACTCAATATCCCCCGTCAGATGCCTTTTTATAAGACGCAAGGGCATCAGTTTCTCATTCTCTGCAACTGATGCTAGAACAGATTATCCTGAAAAACAAACGTTCTTCTCTCGAAAAGTGGATAAATAAGTGCATAGGATTTGCTCATGGAATCGTGGCTGCAACGAGGCCCAAATGTTTCTTATCCTCAATTCAAATAAGCTTTGGAACCTATTTGTATAGAAAATTTGGATCAAAGCACCTTGTTGAACTTTGACACAGTATGGGTATTTCTTGAACATATACGGAGGCTATGTGTTTTGAAAGTTACGCTATCCTCCTTGGGGAAGTGGCACAACTATTTGACAAAGGAGCTTTTATGCAGTTTGTGTTCGACAATGCAGATGTGATTGTTAACACAATTGATGGAGAACTTACGTTCCATGAAATGGGTGCTAAAATGATCATGACCCCTCACTCATCCGTTCACCCAGACAAAAACATACCACGTTTGAAGTCTGTTTCTGCAAAGGTTATCAGGTTCACACACTGCCACACACACACTGAACATTCTTCTATTAGAAAGAAATTTGGCTTGTCAGCCATTTCAATTAACGAAGTGAAAATCGCTGAAGACATTTTGCCTAAATTCCCAGACCAGCTGTGGTTATTTGGAAAATCAAGTAACATGCCAGGCATCCCAGGATGGAATAGATTTATGGAGTAAGTGACAGAAGATCTTCCTTATAAACGTTCAAAGATGGTATATCTCCATTTTATCCATGCTCCCCCAACCGACTACGACATTGTTTTAACATCACTTTTGGAAGCCAGTTAAAGAACAATCATTTACGACCAACCACTGAACTTGAAAGCCCGAGACATTGTGGAGAGCCACCAGCATTCTCAGCTCGTCAACATAGCTTGGAGGTTTTCACCTCCTCATGTCATTCATGGGGGCCATCGGTGCCATAATGGCAGGAAGTCGACTCAAGGAACTTCTCTGTTCAATATTTACTGAAAACAGAGTTTAAAAAATCCTATTTATATACAATGCGTTAATAATCATCTTCAACGAGTAATTCCTCCTTTTCCTTTAAGATATATAGGATAAGAGAACTGCATTTCATCTGTGTGAGTTCATTGAATAATCCGATTTTTCCAACTTTTCGAACTATAACAACAAATCTGTTGGGGCTATGGACTTCATTTTGTACTTAGATTAAAGCTAAATAACTGCTCTATAACTTTGTTTTGTATGACGTTCCCCGTGGGATGATTATTAGAGGCAATATTGTAGCCGAAAGATGACTAAAATCGGAAATTTTAACTTTATGGAGAAATAAGTTAATTTTTGAAGTCCAATATCTCGGGAACTATTGGACCTACAGAACTGCAGTTAGGCTTAAATTTTAGAATATTTTATCTACATTAATAAAGGTGTGAGTGACTTTTCGTCAAACAAACCACCCTTCACTAGTTATAAGGCAAAACCATAAAAAGTCCGAAAATTTCGAGGTTTTTTGGCTCGTAAAAATCAAGCTAAAGGATTTAGAAGCTGCAAACTTGGTTAAATACTACTCTAATATTTCCTAACAACATACCAAAAATTCAGCTTTCTGCAATTTTTTTGGACGTAAACATACCTGGCGACTGGCCTATGATGCTGTATTCGAACATTGTGGGACTGTTTTTCCTACCATACATTTTTCTACGTTGAGAGCTAGCTGTCATTCTTCGCACCAACTAGAAATTTTGTCTAAGTCATCCTGTACGCTGTTACAGTCAGTTAAAGACGACACCCTCCCATACACCACAGCGTCATCAGCAAACAGCCGCAAATTATAAGTTACTCTGTCCATCAGATCATTTATATAGGCAGAAAATAATAGCGGTCCTATCACACTCCCCTGGGACACGCCTGACGATACACCCGTCTCTGATGAACACTCACCGTCGAGAACAACGTACTGCGTTCTATTACTTAGGAAGTCTTCCAGCCAGTCACAAATCTTTGAACCTATTCCTTAAGCTCGTATGTTAGTTAGCAGTCTGCAGTGTGGCACCGCATCAAATGACTTTTTGAAGTCGAGAAAAACACCATTCGCCTGTTTCCCTTCATCCATGGCTCGCAAGATGTCATGTGAGAAAAGGGCTAGGTGAGTTTCACATGAACAATGTTTCATAAACCCGTGCTGATTCTGTTTCTAGTGGAAACGCACTATATCCCGTGTTTAAATTCTGTTTCGGATGAGCAGTAAAAGGTAACTTGAGGAACACTTACATAAGGTTTTACGAGATTTCATATCTAGTTTAGGTTATCAGTTATCCATGCGTGTAAATAATTCATTGAAACTTAGTGTATTACTTGTGGAACATTCGTTCCAAATACCAACAAACTACAGTCGAGCAAGTACTTTCAATCTTCCAAGTACTAAACCATTTTCTTCTTCTGTTCTTTTCCAATAGACGGAAAGATAACTTACCTAGCTATGCCATTAAATTATTAATCTCCGCATTAGGCGCATTTCTCTGGATCACAGAAAATTACGTGAGCGAGATGAGCACCGTCTTTATGCACTGCAGTTCGCACTTACACGTCGGTTTATGAGTCTCGCTAGTTTCTACTCTACTTGTTGCAATGAATTTAAATTATCTTAGGAGACAGTAAACATTGTAAACTATAGCTTACATTTCCCATCTGCGGCGAGTTATTCTCTCACATGCTTACGGCGACATTTGCCTCACGCTGCTTATGAAAGAGCAGTTGTGCTTTGCCACTCGCCTCCTGGAAGCACCGCTAAATTTAGCTCGGTTTGGGTGTGACGGAGACAGTGTGACCGCAGCCCAGGGCCGCAGTTGTGTCCTGTTAGCAGCGAGACAGAGTATCCTGCTCACCCCAAGTTATCTGGGAATGTGGGGAGCAAGTTCTGGCAGCACGGAGCGCCTCCATCTTCCTCCTTACTTCATTCACCTCCCCCCATCTCCTTCTCAACACTTCCTTCCATTCCAGCTGTTCCTCCAACTTCCAGAGAAAGGCACTCTGTCGTCATCGCAGGCAGAGGGAACATTTCTGGCATGAGGTGCCTTTGACTCTGGCTGTCGAGTGGGCGATGAAGAATGTCACGCCTTTCAGTTCTCTCTGAGACCAGGCGTTCTGCGAGTTGACAGCACCGAAGTACGCAGAAAATAACGGCTGTGGGCGGGAGCCGCACTGTCATCTACTCTGTATATTGGGTCGAAATAAAGCTAAGAGAAACGAGCAGAGTCGTCACTCTTCCATGTACATCTCTCACATTGTAATCTAACGGTATTACACGTACCGTATTATTCCATACTTTCACAGCTGTAGAGTAAGCTTTTGCCAATTCCAATAGTGGTGTCAAGGCTTAGATGATATGGGTTAGATAAGAGGTATTAGTAGCTAATCGGTATTATTGTATGACCACAATTACTCTGCCAGTGTTAACTACAATTTAAACTGAATACAACATCAGTTTATATTGCTTTCAGTATACACGAAATTACAAATAAATAAATCTTTCAAAAAATGTTCAAATGTTTGTACAGCTTATGGGACTTGGGGTCATCAGTTCCTAAACTTACAAACTACTTATGAACTAGCTAATACTAAGGACGGCACAAATATCCATGCCCGAGGGGGGGGATGCGAACCCCCGACCGTAGTGACCGTGCAGACTGTAACTGGCGCGCCGCAGACCACTCGACCACTGAGACCGGCAAATAAATCTTTATAATCATTAGAATGAAACAATCAAACACTAGATTCAGTAAAAAAGAAAACCCACAAATATGCAATAGTCATCATGTTTAACATTACAGGTGCATCTGAAAACCTTGTGATCGATAGCATGTTTTACGAGCGAAATACAACTGGAAGTACCCCAAACACTTCATAATAGTTTGATCCTCTTTTGTAAAGACGGATTAATAGGACGGCGTTCACGAAGTGGTTTGGAGAATCACTTTGTCCACAGAAATCGACCGGTGGACCCAACTTCTTAACATAAGTATCGAAACTCATCTAGAACTTCTAGTTGAGGATGACAGAACAGATGGAGACTCCGCCAACAATAGACGCTAGCCAAAGGAGAAGGGAGGGTGCATACATACTACAATTACATAACAGTGCTTAATGTACAAAGTTGAGATAGTAGGATACATAACCACTTCCATAATACTGAAGGGAACTCTCCAAGGAAATCTCTCAATAAAAATTGGGCTAATCATTTGCATATCAAAGCATCCTCTTCCTGACAATTAAATTTCGCGTCTGTAGCACGTCATCATCATGATGTAGCTATTTTAATGGCCAGGAATAAATATATAGGGTGTTAGGGTGTTACACTAAGTGTGTTTGCATCTGTAACTTATAAAATAATAGGTGACGGGAAATCTTAATGCGGTAGGTCAACACAACAAAATTAACACTTTCTGTAGAGCTATGAACATAGTTTATTGTATCATTTTCCAAAGAGTTACATGGAACAATAGTTTTTCTATCTTGCATTCCATTCGTTGAAACCAGCTGCGTCCAAATAAATTTAAACTACATTCCTATAACTGTTAGTTTGGGAGCTACAACCCATCAAAGTTTCAGGGGCAGATACCACAAACGCTGCGCATAATGCAATGCGCCTTCTAAATGTGGTGCGGCCGAGTTGTAACGTCGCCGGTGTCATGGAGTGAGAAGCTCCTCGATGCGCTGTTAGAGACTGTCGCCGCACACGGCCGTATACCCGACAGTTGGAGCCACACAAACAACCGGGGCTCAATATACCACAGTTACTGACATCGGATGATGATGGCATACACGAACAACGAGTACGTTGACATGTTGCTGATGCTCGTCGAGTGCCGACACGATGCCACTGAAGCAGCCACGGCGTATGCCGTGAGATATCCTAGGCGAAGAGCCCCGGCAGCCATTACATTCTTACGTGCTGAATAATGACCGGGAAACAGGCAGCTTGGTAATGCGCCGCAGCAACAGACGAAGACCTGCAAGAAGTGAGGCAACATAGGTGTTTGTTTGAGCAGCACTACACCACGATCCCGATGGCAGCTTACGAGCCGTTGCTGCAGTCGCTAGTGTCAGTCTTACATCTGTGTGGCGTATAGTACACGGCCACAGGTTTCACCCGGACCGCCTGTCACTGACCCAGGAGTTGGGAACGATTTCCGTGTAAGAGTGACATTCTGTGAGTGGGCCATGCATAATTTCACGCTGGAGTCTATAGAAAGTGTTATGTTCTCTGATGAGGCCACGTTCACAAATTATGGTACAGTGAATCGTCATAACATGCACTACTGGGCTGCAGACAATCCTCGGTGGGTACGACCTGTCGAACGTTAACGTAGGTGGTCTATTAACGTGTGGTATGGAATCCTTGGGGATGAAATCATCGGTCCACACTACTTCCCAGGTACACTGACAGGTGTGTTATATCCCGCTTTTATAGCTGACAGTTTGGGTGGTCTCCTTGAACATGTGTGTCTACACACGAGAGTCCATGTGTGGATGCAGCACGATGGTCACCCAGCCCATACTGTGCGTGCTGTTGTGGAAGAACTAAACAACAGGTTTGCAGGAAGATGGTTGGGGCGCCATGGTTCTCATTCATGGCCCGCAAGGTCGCCCGATTTAACACCAGTAGATTTCTTTTGTGGGGATATCTAAAGGATCGTGTTTATGTCACTGAGCCCACATCCCCAGTTGATCTAAAACGGCGCATCGAGGACGCATGTAGCTCCCTCACATCGGCGATGTTACATCTCGTTCGCAGATCCTTTCGACGGCGCATTGCATTATGCATTGAGGAACATGGACACACATTTGAACATCTCATGTAAATAAACTTCCCACCGCCATAATATCCATCACCCACCACACAGCCATGTATTATGTACAGCGTGTGGTATCTGTTCCTGAAACTCTGAAGGGTTGTAGCTCCAAAATAACAGTGATAGGAATGCAGTTTAAATTGATTTGGACGCAGCTGGTTTCAACGATTCCAATGCACGATAGAAAAAAACTATTGTTCCATTTGAAAAATTATATATTTGTGCTGTAACTCCGCAGAAAGTGTAACATTTCTTGTGTTGTGTTGACCTACCCATTATTTTATAAGTTACAGAGGCAAACACACTTAGTGAAACACCCTGTATATATATGGCCTAAAAAAACCGCGTCCCGGCTGACTGACCGGCACTCCAAATCCCTTCGTTAATTCGCCAGGCGGATTCGAAACGTGGCCGGTACGCCTCCCCGTCTCGGAAAGCGGTGAGTAAGAACACACGGCTAACCGAGCGGGTACTTTACGCTCTCGCAGTTAATGTCGTAAAATTCCGTTTATATGAACTGAAAATAACAGAACAGCAGGATCAAAGTGGATCTAAACATACCGTCCAACGAACTGGTGGTCCCAGACGTTCTGGGGTGGCACTATATGGGGCCCTGTACGGCAATGTTGGTTTTAGTTGGCTATATGGTGCAGTAATGACTTGTTTCGACGTATAGTGCAAATATATCGGCAAAATTACGTTGAGCAATTCGTCCTCATGGACGACGCTCATCGTTCACATCCTGTAAATGCGGTCCTTCATGACAACGACGTCGCATGGTTAAAATGGGCAGCATGTTTTCCGGAATTGAACCCTACCGGATATGGATACATTGAAAATAATTCTACAGATCAGGATGAATCACGATTCAGGAGTGTAACAATGTGGACAAACAGTCCCTTGATCATCAAATGGACAGTATGCCACGACGAATGAAGGAATGAATTAGTTCAACAGGATGTGGTACAGGGTACTAAGGGTATACTTCGAAAATCTTACGGGTATGCTGCCAGGTACCAAAATCGACGACGGCCGATATTTCGACAGGAGACCGCCCTGCCATTTTCAAGGCGAAATTGCAGTGAGGAGGCAATGTGCAACAATCTTTAAAACCTTGGTTTTCAGTTAGTAAACAGGGCAAGGCAACTCACACCGAGCAAGCAAGCACATAGCGCCGACACGACCAAAAATGAAACCGGTCAGAATATCGACAATAAACGTCAGTTCTCGACGGATGAGGTCGGATTATGTTTGTCCATCTGTGTTTTAACAAGTGAGAGAGCAGGATCCCAAGCGGTATTTAAGCAGAAGCCTCCATCCCTATTCATAAGGTTGTCACCCAGTTTTATTTCTATCGCTTCCTTGATTACACAATCCCAGTAGTTGGAAGTGCATGCCAGAATAGGGTGACCTGTGTCAAGACAGTGTTCGGCCAAAGCAGATTTGTTTGGCTATTGTAAACGTGTGTGACGTTTATGCTCAATACAACGGTCCTCAACGGTCATCTTTGGTCGTATCGGCGCTGTGTGCTTGCTTGCTTGGTGTGTGTTGTCTTTCCTGTTAACTCATTGAAAAACGAGGTCTTAAAGATCGTTGCACATTGCTCCCTCGTAGCAGTTTCGCCTTCAGAATGGCAGAGTGGTCTCTTGCAGAAATATCGGCCGTCGTCGATTTTGCTACCTGGCAGCATACCCGTAAGTTTTTCGAAGTTGTTATTCGCCAGGAGAAATTAAGGAATCATACTTTTGTACAACTTGACAATTTCTATTTTCATGACCAACAAAGAGAACTGAAATGTTTTTTTTTTTTTTTCTTTTTTTTTCATTTGATATATTTGTATCGCATTTTTATGTAAGGAGACATGAACCCCTGGTATCATGACGATGCAAAACTTTTTTGATGCGTGTACCTTCACACTTCGCGAAAAATAAAATTAATTCAGTTCCTAATTAAACTGGTGCTAAGCGACGTGACAGCCACAGAATTAAGAAAATGTTGCAAAAGACTAAAATAAATTAAATACATAACAATGGAAATATTGGTGGAAGATGTCCTCTGGGAAGACAAGATTGGATTTAGGGGAAACTTAGGAACACTGGAGGTACTGTTAGAAGACTAGTTAAGGGAAAGCAACCTACAATTATAGATGAGAGAAATCACGCACCAGTTGTCAATTATCCATAATTCCAGGGATTCGACAGGCAGTAGACCGCTCCATTTGCACCATCAACAGATCAGGTTGTGCTAACGGTATACTACGCCTTCCACATCGCTGGAAACGGGTTCAACACAACGTTGGTGACTGAAGGAAAGTAACAGGCACAAACATGAAACACTTTTGTATCGGTTGTGAAATAATAGTTGCCACCATATAAGTTCCAGCGCTCGTATTAAAATACGGCGTACGATTTCAACGACAAAGAACAACGACAAACCTAACACACCTAAAAATTTGTCCATAGGCGTGCATCGTCTCGTCAGCATATTTTTTCTAAGTCACGTGGTTTATAAATGATGTATGATGCATATATATTAATATGACGTTGCCGCATGACACACTAATTTTGTTAGCAAGTCGTCGAAATCGTGTGCCGTATTTTAACATGCGCTTTCTTATTTTTCAGTACTTGAGGATAGGCTAATATAGTCACTGAAAATGCCGTACTGGCATAAACGCTTATATAATAGACAACTGGTGCGTAATTCGCCTCAATACTTCACATACAGCTGTACGATGATACCAAAACAACCTACAATTTTAACTTTCAGGATTTTAGAAAATCTTCTAAAAGTGTTGCCTGGACTTCTGCAAATTCTGAAGGTATGGGAAGTAATCTATATAACAGTTATAGTACTTGAAGGGCATGAAATTTACGCAACGGTTGGAAGACTATGATAAGAGTAGGATATTGCCCGGAGATGCCTTCCGAAATATGCAGTTGCAGCGCCGTCGTCATTGCTCCATAGTACTAACATATTTGGTGACTTTTTGCGGGGCGCAGTTCGCATAATCAGCTTGCTTCTACTCACTCAACACTACATTCCCGCTGTGTACCTCAGTATATAGGGGTTTGCAGCTTACATTAATTGAGGAAAAAAATATTTTCCTCTAGGATCGTTTAGAACGGTGTGGGTTACCCAAATCTAAGTTTTCGATCTCGAAAGGATGCTCACAACTTAGGGTGGCTGAAAAAGAAATTTTCTGAATTTTCCAGTTTTTCGCTTATAACCTGCATCAATTAAAAGAAAAAAAGAAGATTCATTCAGTAGTTCCGATTGTATAGGGATAAAAAAACTGCAGTTCTTACAACTTTGCCAAAAAGAATGTTTTGCCCATTTGACATGTGCTGTAACTTCGCAGTATCGAATTCTATTAGTACCTCTCCTGCTTAAAATTTGTGGAGTATCAATCAGTGAGTTCAAAAAGCAACAATTTTTTTTATCAAATTGGGTCAAATTTGAATTCGCTTTTTACTCATATAGAAAACTTGAGGAAAATCTCAAATTCTCACCATTGTGTTTTCTGATCTTTTTATGTTCGATTCTGGATTCATTAGGAAGGTATATTATACCATCTGAATCCTTTCCACAATGGTTTAAAGAAATTATGTGAAAATTTAAAACTTAAATTTTATCATACTTTGACCTGTTCCTAAAGATTAAAATCTATATTTTTGATAACATGTACATCTGGTCTCTTTTTCCCAACAGCTAAAGTTATTTATTTAATGCATTAGGTATTACATATACTTATAGGTACATATTATACGAAAGTAAGCAGGAAAGAGATAGTTATTTAATCAGTTTGGAAAACTTAGTTTCCTTATTTGGAAAACGGCGAACTGATAATGTTTTAAAGGATGAAAATAACATTCAAATTCTCGAATTTCACTAGCATTTTTATTTTTGAAAATAGTTATTTTCTTATAAACAAATTGTTTAATTTACATCTTAAAATACAGCAAATATTATATGAGAAGTTAGGAATTAAACTTATTTATGGGAGTGCTTACAATAATTACATACAAAATCGACATATTTAAAATTTTGGTCGTTTTGAAAATCCCGACTTACGTCTTCTACCTCAAGCTGACAGGCGTTACTTTATGCCTCTAGAATAGTCATCGTCGGCTCTTCCTCATCAACGTGCTCGCCGCTAAGTTCCTCATCACGCTTATCCTCCTCTTCCTCCTCGGCAAGGTCGCCTCCAAGTCTTTGTCGATTTGAGTGTATATTGTGTTTGTGCAAAACACAGCTCTGTAAATGCAAGGTGCATCCCTCTCTGCAGGCTGCTGACCAATTTGAAAAGCTCTTTGGCAACAAGTTTTTCCGTGATGCCAAAGCGCTTAGAAAGGCGACCGCTGGCCCGAACCGGGAGTTCCGGGTTCGATTCCCGGCTGGGCTCACAATTTAACTTGCCGCCATTGTTTAATTCCAACGCCCTAAAGCAGCCACTGTCAATCCTTTTCTTCTTAATCCTTCTTCCTTGCTCTCCTTTATCAATAATTTGCAAATTTAGTAGATTTTAGAATTATTGTATGTAGCCGTGTTTCATGATGTTGAATAATTTTCTATCAAATAATTGCGGTGGAGTAATATTTACGCGTGAGTGTAGAGTATTTACGCCTTTACTGACAATTTGTGCCGTGTAATCAGTTATTGCCATCGGAGAAAGAAAACTGTCAGTAAATTATGCCACGCTGTTCCGTTCGCAGGTGTCCATCTGGATACGACAGGTAATCTGCATTAGGTATGCACTATTTTTAATCCACCAAAGAGGGGGCTAAAGTTATTCCGAGGAAGGACAATCAATTAGCACGTAAATCATAGGTATTTGAGAGACATTTCGCTAATGATTTGCTTGTAAAAACGGACTCCTTCGTTATAGAAGGAAACAGAGTTGAAATACCGAGAACGAGATGGAAGTTAGTCAGGATCAGGGCATCATATTTTTTCCAAACTTGCCAAGATATTTATCAACTCACTTGAAACGAGAAAATCTCCTTGAAACCGAGAAGTGAAGGAAACAGTCCCATCGTGTACCAAAACATCAGCAATATGTACACAAGTTGCAATATAGAGTGCATCCCATGTAGCAAATAGTGAGGCCGATCGCCGCGCGGGAGTATCCGAGCGGTCTGGAGCGCCACGTTACGGATTGCGCGCCCTACCGCATCGGAGGTTCGAATCGTCCCTCGGGAATGAATGTGTGTGATGTCCTTAGGTTAGTTTAACTTAGTTTAAGTAATTTGTAAGACTAGGGAATGATGACCACCGCCGGCCGCAGTGACCGAGCGGTCTGCGGCGCGCCAGTCACAGTCTGCACGGCCGCTACGGTCGGGGGGGTTTAAATTCCCCCCTCGGGCATGGATGTTTCTGTCGCCTTTTGTTAAGGTAGTTCATAATTAGTTTGTAAGTTTATGGACTGATGATCGCAGTTACATCCCTTAAGCTTAACAAACATTTGAACATTTTGATGACCAACGTAGTTTGGTCCCATAGAATTACAAATAAAACATTTTAATGAGGCTGATCCAAGAACAATTATTGACAGTGGCAAACAGAAAGCGAAAAATTTGAAAAGAATTCTATTTAGAACAAACAATCTGCTATTAGAATTCTGTTAGAAAACAAAAGTTTATACTGTAACACAATCGAAGACATGTTATGGTATGAATTCCCTGAGTAAAATACAAATTTGGTCATAGACAGTATGCTTATGAAATGCCAACTTATACCACCTGTTATGCGGTATAATTATGAGTTTATTTTGGAAAGCTTACTTCGCAAAATTAAATCCCCTAAGGCCTACAGGCATTGACAAAGGCACAACTTACTTCCTCAGCCTTCTGAAAGGAATTTAAATACTTGTATGAAGTCAACACATGTGCCATATAAGCTATTAGAGAAAAGGACGAAAACAAAAATTTAGGCGCTATCATTTTCGATGACGTCAAATTAAGGGAAGACATTCGATATAATTCCTCTTCACTTACAGCGATGGGGTGGAAGATTTAGGTTATTTAACTCCAGAGAAGAAAAAAGATCACATAGGTCAACCATGCTTTAGTATTCATGTTTATTCCTTTCCTTATATAGCTGTGTGACGTTACTACAACGTAAAACACACATTTGGCGCGCAAAGCGCGCTAGTGTGACAGCGGAGAGCGTCTAAAGTTGCGACGAGTGAGCGGGCGATTGGCGGCAGCGAGGAGGTAAGGTTCGTCCCGTTTCCAATCGGCGGGCCGGGTGCAAATGGAAAACGCACTGTCAGACGTGACGTCATGTCCAACTATCATTTTTCCCGCCGAAAAACGGCATTTCGGCAGTGATTGTTGTATGACTGTGTTGTGTGCCGCCGGCCGCGGTGGCCGAGGGGACTGAGGCGCTCCAGTCACGGTCTGCACGGCCACTACGGTGGGGGGTTTGAACCCCCCCTCGGGCATGGATATTTGTGCCATCCTTAGTTGTAAGTGGTTCATAAGTAGTTTGTAAGTTTAGGGACTGATGACCCCGTAGTTAAGTCCCATAGACTCTAAAACATTTTGTTGTGTGCCTGTGTAATTGCGTGAGTGTTCTATTTGCTGAAGAAGGCCATGGCTGATAGCTGAAAGTGTTGTATGTGTGTGTCTTTTGTATGTGCCTGTCGCAGGTCGTCGCCACATCTTTGCGATGAGTTGTTCTAATGTTTGTATAGCTTATGGGACTTAACTACGGGGTCATCAGTCCCTAAACTTACAAACTACTTATGAACTGGAATGAACTTTCACTCTGCAGCGGAGTGTGCGCTGATATGAAACTTCCTGGCAGATAAAAATTGTGTGCCGGAACCGGGACTCGAACCTGGGACCTTTGCCTTTCGCGGGCAAGCGCACTACCGACTGTGCTACCCCGACACGACTATCGTTGCCGCCTCACAACTCTACTTCCGCCAGTACCTCGCCTCCTACTTTCCAAACTTCACAGAAGCTCTCCTGCAAACATGCAAGACTAGCACTCCTGGAAGAAAGGATATGGTGGAGACATGGCTTAGCCACAGCCTAAGAGATGTTTCCAGAATGAAGCTTTCACTCTGCAGCGGAGTATGCGCTGATATGAAACTTCCTGGCAGATTACAATTGTGTGCCGGAACCGGGACTCGAACCTGGGACCTTTGCCTTTCGCGGGCAAGCGCACTACCGACTGTGCTATCCCGACACGACTCACGATGCCGCCTCACAACTCTACTTCCGCCAGTACCTCGCCTCCTACTTTCCAAACTTCACAGAAGCTCTCCTGCAAACATGCAAGACTAGCACTCCTGGAAGAAAGGATATGGTGGAGACATGGCTTAGCCACAGCCTAAGAGATGTTTCCAGAATGAAGCTTTCACTCTGCAGCGGAGTATGCGCTGATATGAAACTTCCTGGCAGATTACAATTGTGTGCCGGAACCGGGACTCGAACCTGGGACCTTTGCCTTTCGCGGGCAAGCGCACTACCGACTGTGCTATCCCGACACGACTCACGATGCCGCCTCACAACTCTACTTCCGCCACTACCTCGCCTCCTACTTTCCAAACTTCACAGAAGCTCTCCTGCAAACATGCAAGACTAGCACTCCTGGAAGAAAGGATATGGTAGAGACATGGCTTAGCCACAGCCTAAGGGATGTTTCCAGAATGAAACTTTCACTCTGCAGCGGAGTGTGCGCTGATATGAAACTTCCTGGCAGATTAAAATTGTGTGCCGGAACCGGAACTCGAACCTGGGACCTTTGCCTTTCGCGGGCAAGCGCACTACCGACTGTGCTTTCCCGACACGACTCACGATGCCGCCTCACAACTCTACTGCCGACAGTACCTCGCCTCCTACTTTCCAAACTGTCGGGATAGGAAAACCTCCCGAAAACCTTGGTCGGAACCGGGGGATTGGAACCAATTTAATTTATCTCTGGGACGTTGCCGCAGACTACAAATGGATAATCGGGATCGGACGTCCGAGTTACTCTCGTAAACTCGTAGAGATCAGCTCGACCAACAGTGGACAAGCATCCCCTTAAAGAAACCGCACCCGTGAGCAAGGTATTCTCTGTGCCTTCTTCGATTCAGCAAGCTGTGAACTATATCGATTGTGACTTATATATCGACTGGGAGTGACATTGGTGTACGGAAGATTGAAAAGTACAAGTATTGCCTGTGGTTGTGTTTACAATGGTCACTGGGGGTAAAATTTTACGTATCATGTAGGTGGCCTCGCGTGATTATGTTGGTAACATCAACAACACGATAGAAAATCTTTGCCTATTTGTTCGAACCACACAGAATGACTCGTTTAGTGTATCGTACAGACCATGAAGTAAACAAATAATGCTGTTCCTGCTTTATGGTTGACAGGTTCTTGTATGCACCCTCGTCCACTCAGTAAAAATAATTGCCCTCGTAAAGCGAAGATTCCATGAGAAAACATCAGCGTTGTCAAGCGATTGGCTACAATGAAGACTCACAGGATTCTCACTATTCAGCATATGTTGCCAACATTATCATAGGAGGCCGCTGGGATATTTGGTAAATTTTAACCGGCGCTGGGAGGTATGAAACGGTATCTTTTACGTGTTAAGGAAAATTCCTGACACAATAACAACAAATAAAACGAAAGTATATACTTCTCACGCCATTTTCGAATTTTATGACTTTCATTAGCCTAATATTTGAAATGGAACTACAATTTCGGTGTTCGTATATTTATACAACGCCAAGAAATAATATTATTTCGATACTGTGATATTCAGAATTCCAGAGCTGACAACATGTCGACTTCGTAGATCCACCCGTGCACCGCTACATTCCGCTCCCGACGCATCATCATTTCTATGGGCATTCTCGACTTCGTAGTTCCACCCGCTAGATTCCTCTCCCGGTGCATCATCCTTTATATCGGCATTCATATGAAAACATCCATTTCCTTTAACCACTCTTAATCACTGCCAAAATGAAGCATTTGAACGGCACAAGAAAGTGAGTTGGGAGCACTACATGTTTCGATATTCACTTATTTTAATACGTTATTTTAATACTGCAGATGCGCTGCATTACAGCGTCTTTGGTCGAGACGAATAGCCAATCAGTGAGCTGATTGTTGGAGAATGTAGAACTTGATCCAATCTGTAGATAGGAAAATTTCTACTTCCTTTTACCACTTTTAATGACTAAATGCACACAAAATATTTATATTCGTGAAATCTACGACAAACAGTCTTTCGAATTATGTAACTTTCATTGGTCTTCTTGTACGAATAAATTAGTAATCTGTACCACAATTTTCGTGTTAGCGTTTTTATATAATGATACTTAGGTGCTGAAAAAATCTTTCCCTCTTTCCCGCGGCTATAAGAATTTGCTTTGTGACTGTAGATTAAATTTGAAAACTAATTTATTTTGTTTGTTATGTGACGGATTGGGGACTTCGGAAAAGAGTTCAACGGCACGGTCCAGGTTCGTTGATGAAGGTTCGTAGCAACCTACTAACTACCCCTTAGCACCTGTGAAATGATCTTGGATAGACTCTTGAAGGGAATATGAGAGTTGTTATGATTTTTGAAATGGAAATTTTTCCTGTATTACGCGATCTCATTTGACAGAGCGCTGAAGGACTTGAGTCGAAATAAGGCCCCTGGAGTAGATGATATTCCGTCTGAACTGCTGATATCGTTAGGAGAGCAAGTCGTGAAAAAATTTTATCACATGGTATGCAAGATGTGTGAGATAGGGGAAATACCCTCCAACTTCAAGAAGAATATCGTTATTCCAATTCCAAAGAAAGCAACTGCAGACAAGTGTGAAAATTAGAGAACCATCAGTTTGATAAGTCTTGGTCGCAAGATTTTACCACGAATTATCTACAGGAGAATGGAAAAGCTGGTAGAAGCTGACCTCGGGAAAGATCAGTTTGGATTTAGGAGAAATGTAGGAACGCTGGAGGCAATACTTACATTACCACTTATCTCAGAAGATAGACTACGGAAAGGTAAACCTACGTTTTTAGCGTTTGTCGATCTGGAGAAATCATTGACAATGTCAACTGGAATACACTCTTTAAAAATTCTGAAGGAGCGAAGAGTTATATTCAACATATACAAAAAGCAGATAGCTGTTATTGGAATCTAAGGGCAAGAAAGGGACGCAGAGTTTGGGAAGTGAATAAGACAGGGATGTAGCCTTTCCCCAATGTTGTTCAATATGTACATTGAGCAGGCAGTGAAGGAATGGAAGGAGAAATTTTGAGAGGGCATTAAAGTGCAGGAAGAAGAAATAAAAAGATTGCGGTTTACCGATGACATAGTAATTCCGTCAGAGACCGATTTAATGGAATGGACAGTGTCTTGAAAGGAAGATATAAGATGAAAATTAACAAGAGTAAAATGAAGGTAATGGAATGCAATGTCAGAAAATCAGGCGATGCTGAAGGAATTAGATTAAGTATTGAGACAATAAAAATAGTAGATGAATTTTGTTATTTAGGTTGCAAGATAATTTCTGATGGGCGAAGTAAAGAAGATATAAAATGCAGAATGGCTATGGGAAGAAAAGCGTTTCTAATGTACCGAAACTTGTTAACACCCAACATTAATTTAAATGTTAGGAATTCCTTTATGAAAGCATTTGTCTCGAATGTAGCATTGTACGGGAGTGAAACGTCGACGATAAGGAGTTCAGATAAAAGGATAATAGAAGCTTTTGAAATGTGGTGATACAGACGAATGATGAAAATTAGATGGGTAGATTACGTAACTAATGAGGAGGTGCTTAACCGAATCGGAGAGAAAAGGAGTTTCTGGCATATCCTGACTAAGAGAAGGGATAGAGTGATTGGACACATTCTGAGACATCAAGGAATTGTCAGCTTAGCATTAGAAGGAAGTGTGTTGGATAAAAATCGTAGAGGGAGACCTAGGGACGAATATAGTAAGCAGATTCAAAAGGATGTAGGTTGCCGAACGTATTCTCAGATAAAGAGACCTGCACAAACCAGTCTGCGGACTGAAGACCACAACAACAACAGAACCCCACCTCAACGCAATGGGCCATCAAGAGACATCCGTCCATCAGTGGCAGTAATACTCTGTTCCTCATTGATACCAGAAGACTCATTCCTCGCAGCCTCTCTTCGTCGATGGGAGTCCAGAGTGCAACGGCCAGTACCCTGGAGTCACCCTTGGGCGCCAGTTCATGTATCGTCCACACGTCGGACAGACACGGTCCAAAGACAGTGCTCGCCTCTTCCGTCTCTATCCCTTGCTGAAACCGAATTCCCGTCCCTGCTGCGGGCTTGGCATAACCATATTAAATCGTTGGTGCACCGTTTACTGGAGTCTGCCAGAATTGTCTTGGTATCAGTGGCGAAGACCGACATACGACTTGTGCAAACGGTGCTGAAGTGTGCTTTGCTGCTGGCCCTGCAACTCTCCAGGGACTGTCGACCTCCCCGAAGAACTGGCGAATCAGGCCGACCCCTTGTTTCTTCTACGAGAAATCGTATCGCTCTGAAAACTCATTCGGTTGCTGGGCCGCAAACTGCAGCACAGTTTCAGCACTCGCTGGCCACATCTCCAGGCTACCTAAGCCCTGGAAAATATCTTTCACTGAAACATCCGTCAACATAACTGACAGCTACGTACGCCGAATACCTGGCAGAATGGGCAACAAAGCATTGTGTGCCGTCAACTCCACCACTACCCGGAAACACCAGTTATCTCCGTTAAGTTCAGTGGCGTGTCGTGGAGTGCAAGACAATGTTCATGGATCCAGCAGAAAATGTTTTACGATTTAGGACAGAGTTCTTCACCGAACTCACTTCTCATCCAGATACAATTCTTCCTACCTTATTCGCGAATAGGGTCTCAAAGATTATCTCGTACAATGAAAGAGGTTTGAAGTATTCTTTTACTTGACTTTATCAGCCTGATCTACTTCACCAAGACCCAAAGTTGAGTATTCATTTACCTGATATAGTGTTTTCGAACATTTCAAATAAAAATATTCTGACGACCCCCTCCCACATCTTGCCACTATGTGCACAATGAAAGAGGTTTTTAAGTATTCTTTTACTTGACTTTATCAGCCTGATCTACTTCACCAACACCCAAAATTGAGTATTCATTTACCTGATATAGTGTTTTCGAACATTTCAAATAAAAATATTCCGACGACCCCCTCCCACATCTTGCCACTATTTAAGTTCTAACCCTCATATGTTCATAGAGGCAAAGATGAGAGGTAACGCTCTACTTAAAATGTTAGTAAAGCCATGGCACCAAATGATTGCCGTCATCGGTCCCTAGCCTTACAAACTACTGAAACTAAATTATGCTAAGAATAACACAAACGGCCATTTGCGAGAGAGGTCTCAAATCTCCGACGGAGAGCGGCCGCCCCATCTGTGGTACTGATGCCTCACACCTCGCGACCACTTCCGCGCAGCCTTCAGAGTCTATGAGAAATACCCCCCAGGGGACTCACGGTTCTTTCGTACGTGCGTGGCGAGCTCGGAGCCCCGAGCTAATGCAGTCTTCTTTCCTTCTTTACTTCCCGGTATGCATTTCCTTTCACCTTCCCCTCCTTCCCTGTCCTCACTTCTTCCCCTCCCCACCGGGGGACTGATAACCTCAGTAGTTTAGTCCTCCTATCCCAACCATACAACCTAACCCAATCCTCTATGAGAAAATTCGGTTGTGTGTCTAGAATCTTATGCTCTACGATTGAAAAATTTGACCGACCATATAGTTATGTTTGCAAATCACTGGCAAGCAAGCAAATGAAACAGGACATTGTTCTGTAAACAAATTTGAAACAGTGTATAGGGAGAAATAATGTATGTTGCAGAAACAGTTTGCGAGCTCTGATACTGCGGTACAAATAGACTGAAAGAATGAATACGAAGCCCCCATATTTTAACAACAAAAGAGCCCATATAGTTTCTTACTCGCAGACTGTTTTATATAAAACTTTAATTAAATTGGTGAACAAATTTTCAAATTGTTCGTTCCATTTAATGCTATGTACATGTTTATGTATTATGATCATTATGTGTAGTCTATGTCTCTTCATAAGTTGATTTTTGTTTAATAGCAAAATTTAATACAGCTAACCGAAAGAAGAGTATCCGTATTAGGGATGGGCTAAACAGTGATTTTCCGATATCAGTAATTTCTGTAACTGCTACTTTTCATCCGTAACAGATTCCTCGTCCTACATGTAAATATATACAAAAAATGCATATTGGTGGTCCATTTGCATGTAATGTACTGATTATTTACACCTCAGCAAATGTCAATTAGTCTTCTAAAAGCTATTTCTATGTTTGGTGAGTAATGTATAGTTAAAAGTGAGGTTATTCGCCAGTAATGTGTAACAGAAATTGGCATGTAGGCCTATAGCCTACCTTAACAGAAATATTCGGCAGATTAGGCATACAGCAACTTTGTCGGAGCAACGAAAGTGAATCGACGTGCCGACCTAATGTGCTAATGTTGGCAACTAAATCTTCATTTCATAAGAATATTTTATTTATTGACTGTACAAGGTTACAAACTTGAAACCTTACAACCACAGACCAAGAATAACGTTAATTATTTATTTTATGATAAAAAATATTATTTCAATCATTCTATGTGATTTAGATTTCTAGGATCATTCATCGGTCGTTGCCAACATAAATAAGCACACTCTGTCATGTCATCACAGGACGGAATATACAAAAAAGAAAAAGACGGGAAACAACATTCCTAAACCTAAAATAAATCTGATTAAATAAAACATTCCATTACGCGAAAAACATGTGTATTTTCAAAGGTAAAATTTTTATAGAATCCTCGAAGATACAAGTTTACTCCTATATCGCAGTACTTAACACAGTCCACACTGAAAATGGAATTGGCCTACTGTTAAACATTTCGTAAAATTAGTTAGTTGACTAGTTGACCACTTGATACCACCGCCTTGGAATTGTTATTTTATGTACGATGTATAATGCATGCCAAAATATTCGTTGAAACCAGATTTGCAATGTAAGATACGTATTCTAAATTCACAGAATAGTTGTAGGTTCTATGACGAAAAATTATTTTAAACAGGGATCAAGTTCGTAATACAATATTTTTTTGGAATTCACATTCGTTGTCTTTACCAACTATACATAGATGCCAGGCTTTGCTTCACAACATGTAAATGCTACCACCAGGTAAAATAGTGCCACTAAGTGTAAACATTTTCACAAAGGAAATTGTCTTTTTGCTTATTAATTCGATAGCATCCCTAAACAACACACGAGTGAAGGTACGACAGTTGGCCAATAGGTAGCACAAGGCGGAATATTAAATGCTATTCTCAGTTGCTAATTGCGACTTTTCACTGAAATCGCAGTTTGGACCAGTGAGGGCGTTCGAGCCCAGTGGTTTGAACCGACAGCGTTCGACCAACAGATGGCTTGCCTCGCACGATCTAAACTGTTACTTGTGACACTTAGTAGTGACTTTTCACTGAAATAGTGCTAACGTCACACACACACACACACACACACACACATACATATATACACAAATCCACACATACACGAGGCAGACGGCAGGAAACTAGAAGTACCAATTTCGGCCAACAGATGGCAGCTGGCAAAGTCTAAACTGCTACTTTTAGTTACTACTTGCGATTCTTAAGCGTGATTTGTCACTGAAATCACAGATAGAGTCTATAGCCTGCCCAATGCAAACATGTTAGTACACACTTCGACCAACCGATGGCAGACCGCAAACTGCTTCTTGCTACTCTTAGTTGCGACTTGCTACTCTTAGTTGCGACTGAAATTTTTGTATCCCATCCTCGTCGCCACTTTTGTATCCCATCCACGTCACCACTTTTGTTTCTCGTTTCCGGCGGTTGTCATAGGTGTCGGTGACCGAGTAGAAAGAGACCGATACAGGAAAATAGGATGCACGCGTGTGCAGGTACGGAGGTGACGGACAGCAGAAACTAAACACTAGGCTAAATTAGAACAAGAGATATATTTCGTGCAGGCTTGGTAATACTTAACTTTTACATAGTTCTTGACTGCAGAATGCTGTATCAGCATATTTTCCTGAGTCGATTTCTTTCTACTCGGCCACCGACACCTACGACAACCGGAGGAAACGAGGCACAAAAGTGGCGACGAGGATGGGATACAAAAGAAATCGCAGTCAGATTCCGTAAAGTTGCGACTGTGAAAACTACGACTTCTAAATCACTGTGACTCTTAACAGATACGCGATTTTTGACCCATCCCTAATCCGTATGTATTCGTTACAAAAAGAATCAGTACTCGTTACAGACTATCGTTATCCGTTCCTTTCGTTACAAGTGCTGTTCGCTCGCCGACAACGCCACGCTAACAATGAACAAATTGTCTGTCAAAGTAGCTAAAACAGTAACAGAAAATTATTCGCAAACGTTTTCTCTTTTCCTGTAGTGTAGTCAGCAGAGATATTTTTATAATTTGATAGGCTTCTTCTACTTCTTATGACACAACCTGATCCAAATCAGAGAGACCCATCCCGCAGCATCTATTTTATGTACTGTTCCCGCACTAGTGGTTTCGCCCAGACTTCGCTCATGGATTCTCAGAATCAACCAGAATATTTAGTGACAAATGTGGGTGCGAACTATCATAGTTATAGCAGCAGGACTGTATTAGGTGACATTAACAATTAAGATAATACCATCATGCATAAAAATCTATCATTTGTTTATATCATAATGTTTCAATAATTTTACAAAACATTTTCATACCAGACCAGATCAGAAACAAGTAATTAACCATTAAACCGATAGTTTTACAGTTGTTCGCATTAAAATTGGACGTCAGATCATCTAGGAATAACCTGAATTCACGACCCAAAAAGTATAATCTAAAATATCTAACAAAGATATCTAAAATCGTAAAGCTACGCAATTTGCGTCTGAAATTTGTCACTGATGTCAATAGAAATTACTCCCCCCCCCCAGAAATAAATATTATTACAGATTATAATGCATACTCCGTATTGGTTTTAATTACGGAGTTCATATCGACACCGTAAATACGAGCAACGAAATGTATTCATAATGTAGAAGCGAGAAACGAGATGTATTCACCAGTAATTACGTATCGATACGGTAGATGCGAGGAACTAAATGTGTTCATGAGTAACTTAGTATTCATGCGGCAGATCCGATTAACGACTGTATACATGAGTAACTATTCAGTACTTGAAGTCAGCCACATTATTCGTTACTCAGTACCGAATACATACTGTTTGCTACAGTTCTAAAATTAAAGAGAATCGGTCCTGAAACTACCAAATAACTATACATTCATGTATTATGTAACCTCTTTTCCTTCATATTTTAAGTATGTATCACGATACTAATCTGAAGGAAACTGATCAAGTACTTTTTGAGAGTATTGGTAAGAACGTTAAAGAATGACTTCTCCCCATACAGCAGTTCACAAACGTTGAATCGTTGAGAAATCATCCGATAAAAGTGCTATAATTGAAAAGTCTTTCTGAAATAATTTCAGTAGCTGTTATAATGATTCATTGTACCTGATCACAGTTTTTTGTGTGTTCTACGAGTTTATTTTTGTTTACTTAACTGGTTTTAGGCTTATTAGGCCATCTTCAGAGTATTGGCTGCTGTGTCGAAGAGGTCACAATGTATACATACAGTACTGGAAAAGATAGCAAATGTCTACACTTAGATCGACAAACGTAGTAAAACACTTGCCTGACATTGTGTTATTACAGTTATCAACTTAAAAACTTAACAGTAATAAATGAATATACAATGTGTGGAGGATAAAATTTCAACGTAACCTGAGGAAAACAAATCTGTCTAATGAAATTTGTATTCTAAAAATTCAGGTAGCTTAAAATGGATATAATGTGGTAAGCTACACTGGGACAAAATTTTCTAAACTTAAAAATCAATCATAAAAAATAAATACACAAGAGTGTGGGACTGTGGGGATAACACAGGCACCTTGAAATGACTATAGTATATGAATCCGAATGCAGGGACAACTGAGAACATGAAATCTATATCTATAAATGTGAATGTCTGTTCGGTGTACGTTTATCACGCCTGAACCACAAGACATAGCGAGCTAAAAATTTGTCCAGTTACTAATGTCTACCCGTGGAAGGCTTTAGACTCGGTTTTATGGCGAGCGGATAGCTATTTATCTATATATATTAATATGAATGTCTTTTCGGTGTAGGCTCATCACGTCCGAACGACCAGACTCAGAGACTTAAATATTTGCGCAGTTACTAAACTAATTTATACGTGAGGAAGGTTTTAGGCACGGTTTTATAGCGATCTGATACATATTTACTAATTTGAAGAATATAACGCGAAATGCGGAATACTCTTTGAAAATTATATTTACTCTTTGAAAATGGTTTTATGGGTTGCATTGTTGCTTGATGGTTGATAATGATAAAAGGGTGGAGTATATTGGGATGGAAGGTTATCGGTGTATATAAAATTCTACATGTGTATTAATATTACGCTCTGCAGCGAAAACTACAGAACGCAAACGAATGGTCTGTGTGTAATTGTTGTCCGAAGTCTCCCTTTGTACACCATAGCACTTCCATGCCGATAGGTATAAGGGGGTGGAAGATATGGTGGTTGAAAGTCGTCAAATTATATTTAAAAAAAAAATCGGACTGAAGGCCAGCGATGACGTTTGCGACTCTATAGCAAGGAGGGAACAAACAGCAAAACGTGATGCCACAGACCATATCTATGGTCTATGCGTGCTACAATGTTTTCAGCTCTTTCTATGTAAGGATAAGTATACGAATAAGGAATTATAAGAATAAATAAATAAAGCAGTAAAAAAAGAAATTTCTTTTAATATATCCCTTTAAAAAATCGATTTGACGTTTCGCGCATTACATCACGTGATTGATCTGTAATATTATTACAGTCATTATTGTTGAATTTCGTGATTGGATTCTTCTAAATGAGTGCATTTTTAAGTGTGATTTGATCTACACTACTTACTATCCTGATAAATGGTAAGTGCATAGACTTCTGCAATCTGATAGGAATAATTTTCTGTTCCGCTTTATCAGCTACATTTACTCAAAAATGAGTGAAATTAATTACATTAAGATAAATGTGCATTGCGTTACTTTACCCATATTACAACAGTACATCTACTTTTAATAGATCACATTCAGACAACATGCCTCGGATAAAAGTACACCTAACAGACATTCACATTTATAGATCATTAAGCACTTCACATAATTTTATTTTTTATTTGAATGTTGATTAAAAATGTTTGTTTCTAAAGAAGGTGTTGAATTTCATTTCATCCTTCAAAACCAGTCTCATAGCACACTAATGAAAGATAGCGTATCTATCATAATCAACCAACACGCGAGCGGAGCCGCGGGTTTAAGCTAGTTAAACTATAAATATATGTACAGGAGGCTGGAGGTGGAAAACGTTGACATAAATTTTAGATATGAACTGGAAACTGACACTCTAAAATACAGTATTTCGATTAAAATTAACAGTTCCAACATATAAATGACTAGATCTTTTATGTGTTTATGTCCTTACACATTGTTATTATTCCATTCCAAAGTGACCTGAACGTATAATATTCAAACTGTATTACTGCTGATCTGTTGTTGTTATGGTCTTCAGTCCGGAGACTGGTTTGATGCAGCTCTCCACCCTAATCTATCCTGAGCAAGTCTTTTCATCTCCCCATAAGAACGGCAACCCACATCCACTTGAATCTGCTTACTATACGCGTCTCTTGGTCTTCCCCTGCGATTTTTACCCCACATACTTCCCTCCAATGCTAAATTTACGATTCCTCGATGTCTAAGAATGTGTCCTACCAAGTGATACCTTCTTTTAGTCAGGGTATGCCAAAAATTCCTTTTCTTACCAATTCTGTTCAGTACCTCTTCCTTAGTTATGCGATCTACCCATATAATCTTCAGCATTCTTCTGTAGCACCACATTTCAAAAGCCTCTATTCTCTTCCTGTCCGCATTGCTTATCGTCCATGTTTCACTCTCGTACAAGGCAACACTCCACACAAATGCCTTCAGAAAAGACTTCCTTAGGCTTAAATCAATATCCGATGATAACAAATTTCTCTTTTTTCTACCCATTGCCATTCTGCATTTTATATCCTCTGTACTGCGACCATCGCATGTTATTTTACTGCCCAAGTAACAAAACTCATCTACCACCTTTATTGTTTCGTTACCTAATCTAATTCCTTCAGCAATGCCTGATTTTCTAATACTGCATTCCATTATGGTTGTGTTACTCTTGTTAATGTTCATTTTTTTAATGTTCAAATGTTTGTATAGTCTATGAGACTTAACTACGGGGTCATCAGTCCCTAAACTTACAAACTACTTATGAACTAACTAAGACTAAGGACGGCACAAATATCCATGCCCGAGGGGGGATTCGAACCCCCGACCGTAGTGCCGTGCAGACCGTGACTGAAGCGCATCAGCCCCCTCGGCCACCGCGGCCGGCGTTCATTTTATACGATCTCTTCAACACACTGTCCATTCCATTCAACTGCTCTTCTAGGTCCTTTGCCGTCTCTGACAGAATTACAATGTCATCAGAAAACGCAAAGTTTTTATTTCTTCACCCTGAACTTTAATCCCTATTCCAAATTTTTCCTTGCGTTCTTTCACCGCCTGCTCTATGTACAAATTGAATAGCATCGGAGAAATGCTACAGCCCTGTCTTACTCCCTTCCCAACTAATGCTTCCCTTTCATGCCCTTCGTGTCTAATAACTGCGGTCTGGCTTTTGTACAAGTTGTAAATAACTCTCCTTACACTGTATTTTACCCCTGTTGACTTCAGAATTTGAAAGAGTGTATTCCAGTCAACATTGTCAAACGCTTTCTCGAAATCTACAAAAGCTAAAAACTTAGGTTTGCCTTTCCTTAATCTGTCTTCTAAGATAAGACGTAAAGTGAGTATTGCCTCCCGGGTTCCTACGCTCCTCCTGAATCCAAACTGATCTTCCCCGAGGTCAGCTTCTACCAGCCTTTCCATTCTCCTGTAGATAATTCGTGTTAAAATTTTGCAATCATGACTTATCAAACTGATGGTTCTGTAATTTTCACACCTGTCTGCACTTTATTTCTTTGGAATGGGGATTATTACATTTTTCTTAAAGTCTGAGGGTATTTCGCCAGTCTCATACATCTTACACAACAGTTCAAATAGTTTTGTCTTGGCTGGTTCTCCCAGAGACTGTAGTAGCTCTGAGGGTATGTCATCTACACCTGCAGCCTTGTTACGACTTAGGTCTTTCAGGGCTCTGTCAAATTCGTTTCTCAGTACAGTATCTCCTATTTCATCTTGATTTACTTCCTCTTCCCTTCCTACAACATCGTCTCTAAGTTCATTTCCTTTGTAGGGCTGCTCTATGTACGCTTTCCACCTTTCAGCCTTCCCTTCTTTGCTGAGAACTGGTTTCCCATCTGAGTTCTTGATATTCGTAGAGTTGTTTCTCTTGTCCCCAAAGTGTCCTTTATTTTCCTGAAGGCAGTATCTACTTTTCCCCTTCTTATGCATTCTTCTACATATTTGCATTTGGCTTCTAGCCACTGCTGACCTATGTAGCAGAAAAAGACAATAAATCTACATATACATTGGCCATGTACGCATGGTAATTAATTGGAGGTATAGAATGATACAGAGATTAATCTCATACCCATTAATTTGTACATTTTAACCTATTTGGAAAAAGTAAAAATAAACACGGGGAGGCGTAAAATACATGATACTCTGTCAGACCGAATCGACTGTGTTGGAAGGAATTTTAATGTGCTGAGCAACTAGAGGGAGGGTGAGGGGCAGCAGAAGGTACGCACAGTGGAGCCGTGACGTCGCCAGGTAGTGTGACGGAGGTGAGATCGCCCGGGCAACGGCGTGACGCAGGGCGGGCGCCTAGGGCGTGGGAGGCGCCCACCAGCTCCCGGCTCTTCGTCAGTTAATTGCAGGTGGAAACTACCCTGGCGGAAACGGAACCGTGCACACAGGCAAGCTGCTCTTGTACTCTGCAGGCCTATTTTCATAAAGCAGTAACTGTATCGGAAAATAATTGGAAGCAATTGTTCTCCTTGGATACATTTCATGTGTTTCACTCAAAATTGTCAAAGAACTTATGAGTTCATTAGTAAAAATTATTTCAAAATTTGAAGGAATTAGGCACAATAATACTTTAACACTGGAAGTACCGAACTTATCCATACACCAATTACTACCAAGTATAAGGCGGCCAACTTTTCCAAAACTCAATGCGGACATTTCGATGATGGGAAGGAGGACTAAGATCACTTGACTAATTGTGCCAGTTATTCTGAATCTAGGAAAGAAATTTAGGAGCCCAAAGTAGGCCTCCTCATTTACTTTTAAAGTAACATTTCAGAGTATCATTTTATTCTTAACTTTAAAGTTCATAAATATTTTTTCATGCTCTTTATTTTGAATTTTACAGACTGAAAACTTTTACATATTCTATCTTTATTATGTTTTTCCGATCACCTTCGTTGTCTGTACTACTTTTATTTGTTCCAGCTCTTGGAGCTTTCGATGAAGTGCAGAGATTAATTGTGCCTTAGTACATGCAATGCTCACTCACTTTCTTTGTTGTATTTGCATGTCAGAATGAAAAATGTTTATACTGACTGTGGTAATATTACATCATGTTTGCCACCTTTGGTTGGCCACTTTAACCAAGTGGATCACATTTCATCCACACGAGGAGACTTCCATTATATTGGTATTTCCATTATGTTCACGGTTTCATCATGTTGACTCTAAGGTGTAAAAAATGTATAATTTGTTCTCTGAAAATTACACGCTCAATTTTATATTTTCAGGAAAAAAATTTACTTTTATTTCATATATTACAGTAAAACAGCCACTGTCACCAGGGTGCTAACAAAAGGTGTTCGCATTCGGAAGAGAAAGTTGGTGAATTAAATTTCGCAAACAGACAGAATGTTCAAATGTTGGTAATCCTATGGGACCAAAATACATTGGTCATCAGTCCCTAGTCTTACAAGTTAACCTAACCTAAGGGCAACACACACGTCCATGCCCGAGGGAGGATTCGAACCTCCGATCACTAACGTGGTGCTCCAGACCGCTCGGTAACTCCCGCGCGGCGCGCAAATAGATCTTGTCGTAACAAATAACCCCTTTCATTTAATGATTTCCACCCCAACTCGTACATCATTTCCGCGACACTCTCTCCCCTATACAGTGATGATACAAAACGACCTTCCCTTCTCTGTACTTTCTCTAAAAAGTCTGTCAGTCTCGCTTGGTGGGGATCCCACAATGCGCAGCAGTACTCCAAAATAGGACGCACAAGTAAGTTGTAGGCAGTTTCTTAACTAGAACTGTTGTATCTTCTAAGTGCTCTTCCAAGGAAACTTAATCGTTCGTTCGATTTCCCTACAATATTTCCTATGTGTTCTTTCCAATTAAATTTTTTTTTTTTTTTTTTTTTTTTTTTTTTTTTTTTTTTTTTGTAATTGTTACTCCTTTGTATTTAGTTGAATTTACGTCCGGTAGATTTGACTGATTTATCGTGTAAATGAAGTTTAACGGGCTTCTTTTGGTGGTCATATGGATGACTTCACATTGCTCATTATTACGGGTCAAACGCCATTTTTGCACCATGTAGATATCTTATGTAAATAATTTTGCAGTTACCTACTAATATTAATAGTGACCATTTCAACGTCAGACAGTTTTATTTTTATTATATATATGATGACTTGACAATCACAATATATTTAAAATACATTATTCTTATCTGATTATACTGTCTTCCTATGTTATTATGTTCAGGCAGATAACTGAATTTAGACATTCGTTATTGAATGCAAATTGTTTTCGATTTTGTAGGCTTTGTGTAATCTATGTTTTCTTTACAGCTTCCATCCAAAAAATTTTGAGAAATGTAAACGGCAACTACTTCCATATTGATTTTGTTCAGTGACTGCGCATTCTACACTTTGTTATTACTGACTACGACATTAATTTGATTTGTCGACCCAAACTTGTCGTTCTCGAAAGTACCATGAGTGTGAATACTGTGCATGTGAAACTGAAGAACCAGTTTCCATCAGCGCACTGTTTAGACTTAGCGGTACGGACTGAATTCTGTGTTTCACAATAGAGCTATACATATCAACATAGGCTTTATCAATAGCTGGAAATTATTCCTGCCTAGATCAAACTTGTCAACATGTAAATTACATAACAAGTATTATTATGTATATGTATTTATTCACCTTCAGTCCTTGTACTGTACTGACAGAATCATTCATTAAGTCGTGTGTCAGTGATAAGATAAAAGACTTTCGGCTGACAATAATTCGTAAAGTGTAATTATACTGCCATCCTACAGAATACAAAGTACTTATGCAGTTAGTAAAATAATTTGGCATTCCTCATGCGCTACCCTACAGCAAGAGCACGAAATTACTATGCTACCTGCCCGTCACGTATCGCAAAGAGAACATGACTAAGCTTTAATAAATGGGACCGGTTTCGGCATCTTTCCCTTTTTTATTCCTTTATGGGATAAACATTAAATTTAAAATTTCTGCCTTCTACAAGAACCTTTCGATGATGTATGAGTGAGTGAATGTGACAAATGAAGAAATTTAAAATGATGATTTTTCGTAGTTATAAGTTAATTTGTAGTTTTTAGTAATTTGGGATTACAGCTAGTTATTAAGATGCTACGGATATGCACTCGATTTGACGGGGACACTGTGACTCCCCAGATATCAAAAAACGACAGTCGGCCTTCAACATAAAAGTGCAGCTGACTGAAAGTTCCAAACTACTTGACAATGTAATTGAAAGAAGTGGACAGTGTCTTGCCAGGATATAAAAACAACAAGAATATGAACATAGACAACACAAACAAAACAACGCTAATTTAATGTAGGCGAGTGAAATCAAACGACTTTGCCGGAATTATATTATATGATAAGACACCAGAATGTAAGTTTGGAAGAAAAATGTCAGATGATGAAGGAAACAGAAGGATATAAAAAGGAGGCTAGCAACAGCAAAGAAAGAACACTTCTGAAAAATAAGAATTTGTAGCAACTACTATCAAATAACATCGGAAGTACTTAGTCTTGAATGCAACTAGAACGTGGGCGATAAATCTGAGAATATACAATTTAGGTAAGAAGACGTTTTTTTGAAATGCTTTGTTACAGAATAATGATAAAGGTCAAATTGGGTAGATTGGAAATAATGCTACAACTTGACAGATAATGGTTAGTCAAAGATCATGTATTAGACAGGGTCAAATATAATCAGCAATTTCAATTTAATGTTCAAATGTTCAAATGTTTGTAAATTATCGGACCAAACTGCGTGGTCATCAGTCCGTAGCTTACAAACTACTTAAACCTAGCTAAACTAACCTACGGACAAACACACACACCCATGCCCCAGGGAGGACTCTAACCTCCACGGCGAGCAACCGCGCGCTCCGCAGCGAGACGCTTTAGACCGCTCGGCTACTCCACCGCGGCTCAATTTAATGTTAGGCAACATAAATTCAACGTCCATCGGAGGGTCGTAATAATGGGTGACTAAAGGTTACTCGAGGACTGAATAACATCCAAAAGTGACCTACGTTAAAATAAATTTGTAATAAAACTTTGACCCAGTATGAAGTCATTAGTTCTACTAACATCTAACGTGAAATCCTACGCTCTGCCCTCTTTCTGATTAGTGTCCACACCTTGCTCATTAAATTGGTCACATACGAGCCTGTTATAGCAAACAAATGCCGAAGGCATCTTTCCTGTAGGCACCTCTGAGCAAAATTTCAAATAACTGTTTTGGAAATGGATATAACTGTTCGATTTAAAATCAATGGAGACAAGTAAGAACGAAACCAAGTGATGTAAAGAGAGAGCTTTGCTTAGAGGATCGATAAGGAGAGGGAATTCGAATATTTTCCCCTAGGCGGAAAAATATTCAAGGATGCAGGTACGGTAATAATGGTCTGAGGGGGGTACCAAAAAAGTACTGAGTGCAACACGGCAGATATAATGCGTTTGTTTACGTATATTAACCCTTTGATTCCCAGTGTTATTCCTCAACAATAACGTATTAACGTTCCTTGTTGTTGATGAACAACAAGCTTATAGTACGACATTTTGTCGCTTGGTACAGCTTGTAGCCACTTCTGAGGCATTAATCTGTCCGTCTTGGAGGTTGTGATACGTTGCCGACTGTATGTGGCTGTGAGCGTAGTTCGTGTTATTTTATTTCAGCAGTGAATTGTGTCGTCTTTGTTGCTGTGGCGAAGATTATGCTAGCATTATTGATCTGGCAGTGTTACCTATCAACAAAATAACGCCCAAGTAATAAAAAACCTGTGTTGCGCATGAAATACATTACATAAAAAACAATAGTTCGATCAAAAATTTTAAAACACATATTTAGATTGTAAATAGAAATTAACAAACCCTGAGACTGTTTTTCGTCTCGAATATGTCAAAGACATTAAAGGTGAAACATTGAATTAAAATATGTGAGTGATGCGGCCGGGAATCTGTTTCTTTGTTTCTTTTTCTGGTAGATCTTTGCTTTGCAGTCGTTGCTTCTGTTCGTTAGTGGTTGCTAGTTGAATATTGAGCTCTGCTTTTCTATTACAGAGGGCGTTTAGCCCCCTGACCGGGCACGCTGAACGACTAGACCACCTCACAAATTTTAATTCAGCTTCTATGTTCCATCTACGTACGACTTCCCTCCACATCACAAACTGTACTTAGTCGTACTTAGATGGAAAGCAGAAGCTCAATTGAAGTTTTTAACGTGGAGGGCAGTCGTACTTATGCTATTCCGAGACGCTTTAATCGCTGGTGATGCGGTGGTCTGGTGGTAAGACGCCTGGAGGTAAATTTTAATTCAGTGTTTCAACTTTTTCTCTTTGACATATTTGTATGTTTAGGGCACTGTATTAATAAAGAAAACACTGAATTTTAATTTTTCCAAAGCTGAATTCTTAATGTAGGATGAAAGAGTTAAGAAGATACGTCTGGAAGTGCCGTTTCTGCTGCATTGATTATCATTCTTGTACTTTTCGCAAATAACTTCGGGTAAACCCAGCTGGCAACCCTTATTCTGTGGGAGTCAGTATTCTGATACCCACCAATCGTTGGCGATTCTGTGACAAAAGTTTAATTAGAAAACTTACTTTGAATTTGTTTTTGTAGCTCCGTATATCTAAAATTTTAGTTCTCTTCCTTTTGCGTTTTCCAAATAACGGCCCTTTTGGTTCCTTACAGACTACACAGGCAGTTTTCTTCTTTCTTTGCACTATTAGAGTCCAAACGAGTAAGTGTGGTGTTCCAGATGAGTAAATCGCTCTCCAGCGAGAATTAACCTTTCCAACGCATGATTTTATATTTAGTGCCCCTCTTACTCATTCTAAAAAACCAACAATAGAAAAATCATCTCTCCTCTGAATAATTACGTCTCATTCTATTTTATTCTTTCTCAGACGTGAGGTGAGTGCCGACATTTGCTGTGCTCGCTAGATTTCATCAGCAAGGTCCCATCCACTTAAAACGCAATTATAAGTAGCGCTCCAGTCTCACAAGATTTGTAATTATTTCCTGCCGTAAATTAATGATGGGGGGTTTAATATTCTTTGTAAACTGAATGAGAAATATAAGTTTCAAACATAGCACTTTAATATTCGCAGAAGATATGATATGACAGCCACTGTAAAGAAATCGTACTTGTTATACACTAATATGATTGATAGTGAACTACGGACAGCACATCAATCCTTTTGTGTTAAGTAGCAAATCCATAAAACGAGTTTTTTCAACGGGTAAGCTTTGGCCACTGAAATTTGCCTAACATAATCGTTTCTACTACACGCACTTATAATTTCAAGGTAACTTGAAGCTTCTTGTTTGGACGAGTAGTGAGATGTCATTTTCCTCTATTATCTACTGCAGTAAAAGCTTTCGTCACGTGCCATTTCCAGAGACTGCGTAATGTGTAACGCACTCGAATGTAAATTAATTTTACAGAGTCATTCCATTAATGAAGTGAAAGAGACGATAAAAACAATGTAATGTAATGAACTAGAGCGATGCTGTAACGATTTGTCCTTTAGTAGCTTTCGTTTTTAATTTCTCCTGACAGGAGAGAGGATAAATGGTTTCCTTGTTTGTCATAATGGTGCACGGCCTAATGGCGTGCCGTATTTAATTTCCTTGGCCATTCATGGACGGTGTAAACAGGAAATTACGGAATTGTGACGTTAGGTTCAGAAGAGACGTAGCAGTTCGAATGTTCGCATTTCCTCCGATTACAACCGTATCAACATTTCTGAACTCATAAAGCGGGAAAAGCTATCTACGCGAATTACACTAAAGATAAGTCTTGTAGGATAAAATATTTCGACTGTAGCGAAACAAGAAATACTACGGAAATATGAGTTACTCGAAAGGGATCTAACAGCATCTTGATGACAAAAGGCGTGTTCGTCACTGACCATAAAATTTATTTACTGCTCTGTAAAGATGCCGAGCAACCTAGGCAAGCATTAAGGTCGCGTTAAATGTATTTTTTATTATCCCCGAGTTCTGTAGTGGAGATAGATTGAATGTCTTAGAATGTATCTCTAGTGAGGAGGCGTTTTGAAAAAAGTGCATCCAAATACACTCAGGAACAATGAAAATAGAAAATTACCAAAAAAAGGACTCGACGCGAAATGTTTTAAATACGTGCAGTGAAATCATATGTGCAAATGATCCCAGTTAGTTGCGAAAGCGTGAGCCCACAATCCCTGCACTTGTCCTCCAGTCGGACACAGCATGGTACACTGCTCAAAGGAATTAGCTGATGAGTGATGAGTGATCGTACACAATATACACATGGTAACGATTTTATTCCTATATTGTTTACAACAGTAAATTGTGTGCGATACAGTACGACATTGTACTGTCGCTACTCTTTACTTGTGGTTTACATGGCGGTTACTTAGAACAAGGCACCATGAGGCTACCATAATAGTGAAAAAGTCATTCTCGTTGCTCTCTGTCAGTGCAGTTGCACACCTCAGCTTCTGAGGGATTATGGACATTCTTCCATGAGTGCAATTTCCAGTTCTGCAACGTTTGTGGGAGGTGCTGGTCTGGCTGAAATGCGTCTGCCAAGTGCATCCCAGACGCGGTAAATCGGATTTAAGTTCGGTGAACAAGGTGGACACTCCATTCCAATTTCCTCAGCTTTAAGCATGTTAAAATTCTTGAATATCCGTCTGCAGATCGCATTTATTTTCGGGACCAAATTGTGATTCTAAACCATTCTCGAATCCCCTTAACCTTCAGCCCCCTTACGGTATACAAAGCGTACACTCGGTATTTAAGACCGAGGTGCCATTTCTTTCAGTTTCTTTCGGTATTTTTACCATCTAATTGTCTTAAAATCTATTTAGTGCGCCATTCGTTTCCCCCTTCCCCATCATACACCTCCCCATAGTTTTCTCACACATTTGATATGTAGACGTCTCCCAATTTTACGGACTTGTAGTTGACTGTGAAAGTAAAAACACACAACTTGAGGGTGCACGGGGTACATTGGACAGAGTAAAATAAAGACATTCCGCATACACCTCGTTCTGTTTTGACCGGGGGCGGAGAGTACAATTCGTTATTTACGGTACTTCAGACGCATGAACAACAAAGAAAAGACTTACTTCGACTTCCTCTTCAACGGCCCTGAGGCTAGTGTGGAGGGCAGAGCGCTGATACGCTTCAGAGAGAAGGGGAGGGGAGAGAAGGGGGGCGCCCCGGTCCAAAATATATTATTTAAATATTTACTTAAAATATTTTAATATGTATTAAGAACCCAGTGTTATTTACATTCTTCCTAAGTCCTTGTATAGTTTGACAGCAAATGTATCCCAACTGTAACTGCTATTTTAAACCTTGACTTATTTTACACCTTGACTTTACAAATGATTTTGTATGTAAGTCAACTGTCACTTATTCAGAGAAATTTTAACGACAATGTATTCAACAATATGATGTATGTAAATACAAAGTGTCATGAGGCTACTCTATTTTAGTAACGACGGTTCATTACGCGACAGGTTACTCTGTAACATCATACAATTGGTATGTTTTTCATATTTCTTTCCCATTAACTTTTGGATTTGTACTTCGTAAATAGTAACTTACAATCAATTTTAACAGTTGCTAACAGATCTGAAGGTCAGTAGCTGTCCCGAAACCGGTCATGTTATAGACAATAAAAGCGATCTGTGGGCGGATAATCAGCAACTTTATTCATATGATGATCATATGATGACTCATAAGTCTAGTTTTGATAAATTTAAGCATGTTGTCCACAAGAAGGATCCATCTACCATGGCAACTGGGTAGGGCACAACAAAAACTCGAAAAATCTCGTCTCTGTTCCTCTGAGCAGTCAAAGCGCCGCTACGAACCACGTAGAGGTTCGTACGTCCGCCAATGCTAATGTTCCTCCGCCCAGTTTCTGCGGGCTAAACGGTGTCGGGCTTTTAACGGGACACACACCTGACGCCTTCGTGCGTAGAAGCCTCATTCCCGATAGCTATTTTGGACTGTTAAAACTTGGTGGGTGATGGGGGCGATTTTCATATCTCGTGAACTACTTGCCATACTGTGATGAACTTTCGAAAGTACATTCAGCTGTATGTGCGTATACTGCATCTAGAATTTCCTGCGGCTGCAATTTGTAGTATAGAAATTATAAATTGTAACATGATCCGAATGCCGTGACAGCGGAAAAGTAGTAAGCGAGAAACTTTTTTCCTTTAATTATTTTATGTTGTCAGTGAGAAAAAGTGTAATAAAGGTTTGAATTTGCGTTTAAAGCTTGTTGCAGGTCGCTAAATACTGTATTCTAATACAGTGGATGAATAAAATATAACCTCATTATGTGGCGGTTTCTCGCAACTCCTATTGTTTATGACATTGTATCTCCTGAACCATGTGTCGTATGTGGTTCTTACCCAGGCAGAGTTGTTACCTCACGGTAAGGAAACCGTGTACCAAATTTGGTTGAAATCGGTCCAGTGGTTTAGGAGGAAATGTGCATCATTGTCGTTGATGCAGCAGTTTTCGGCGCATCTCATTGTTTATTACGTAATATCTCCTCAGCTATGTGTCGTGCTCTTTTGATTTTGAGCCAGGAACCTTTGTGGGTGTACGGTAAACAGTTCACCAAAGTTTCATTGCAATCGAATGAATGGTTTATAAAAACATAGAGGACATAGAGAAAAATATATATGGGTGTTTCACTGTGTTTGCCTCTGTAACTTATAAAATAATAGGTGACGGGAAATTTTATTGCGGTAGGTCAACACAAGAAATGTTACACTTTCTGCGGAGCTATGAACATAGTTTATTGTATCATTTTCCAAAGAGTTACAGCACAAAGATATAATTTTTTAAATGGAACAATAGTTGTTTCTATCGTGCATTGGATTCGTTGAAACCGGCTGCGTCCAAATCAATTTAAACTACATTCCTATCACTGTCAGTTTGGGAGCTACAACCCTTCAAAGTTTCAGGGGCAGATACCACAAACGCTGCGCACAATGCAATGCGCCTTCTAAATGTGGTGCGGCCGAGTTGTAACGTCGCAGATGTCACGGAGCGAGAAGCTTCCTCGATGCGCTGTTAGACTGCCGACTGTATGTGGATGCAGCACAATGGTCACTTAGCCCATTCTGCGCGTGCTGTTGTGGAAGAACTAAATAACAGGTGTGCAGGAAGATGTCCATAACTCCGCAAAAAGTGTAACATTTCTTGTGTTGACCTACCGCATTAAAATTTCCCGTCACCTATTATTTTATGTTACAGAGGCAAAGACACTTAGTGAAACACCCTGTATATAGATTTGCAATCCTAGGAATTTTATTCTATCAACATCTTCTATCTGCTCTTCTCAATATTTTATGAATATGTTGGATGGAAACCCAATACATGTCCTGAATTGCCTATATCTTTTCAAAGTTGAATCCCAATTAGTTAGCTTTAAACCATTTATTAATGGCCACTCTGAAACGTTATATTGAGCATTAAGCTGGGGAACAATATTACTAATCCTCTTTTGAATCTGGTAAGTAGATTTTTACCTTAGTTTCAGGACGTTCTACAGTTTTTGAGAGTAGTGTGTACCTACCGTGTATGCTGACTTACGAAATCCGAAGAGTTTCTTGTGACCGGGTCAGGTAACAGCAGTAGCCCGTGCATCGTCGACATAACGCTCTTCTTAACGAGACTTCGTGTTGTCCCGTTGGGGGACGCCGGCCACTCTGTATTCATGAAGGCTTACATGTGCGTCCGCTGAAAACAGCTACTCGCCTCTCCCGCCGTCCGTATTACACGGTCATTACTACATATTATATACTTCTGTTGGTGTACAGCTACAAAATATGTGTGTAAACTATGTGTGAAAATCTCAAAAACTGTTGTATCATATTTTACATCACTTACTCCGGATAAGGTACGAGATATCCAGTTTTATTTATGGGGGGATGTATTTAGAAAGGTGGAAGAGACACTGTGGGAGAATTTTCTTTCCGCAAGAACATTTAATTTCGGCAAGTGTCTGGCCAAGTATAAGAGTACACGTTGCCATGGGGAACCTTAAATCAAGAAAGCTTGTTAAATTGAGTATTCCGTAAAAAATGGTGTTCCTTTAAGTTACAACGTTATTCATTGTTCATTATTCTTGATTGTAGACTGAATATGAAAGGTCAGATTTTCTATTTCTATTGTAATTTGAATATAATAAAATGTTTTACTTACTTTTAAAGGTAAAAGATAGTGGATTATTTCTAGGAACACACAGTTTCAATAATTTACCATCAACCATAAAAAATATAGTTACAAATAAAGATAAGATTCAGAGGAGCTTGAAAGACTTAACTGTTGCCAACTCCTTCCACTCCATTGATAAATGGCTGAATAAAGCAAAATTATAATTTAAAGCCACCTTGACTTTGTGTCGACCGTGACTGTATCTAATTAATTTAAAGGTTGCTTGATTTTTCTGCTACCAGTCACAACTATGATTTAAGTGATAAAAGTCTCCACCCCTTCACCACCCAAGGATTTTTCAATTTTTATTATTTTTTATTGCTTGTATTATTTTTTAAAAACAGGCCGGCACCGGAAATTTGAAATAGTACAAATGTAGTAAATCACACTTTAACTATAATAATGTAAAGTCCAGGTTAGGATTAATAATATAATAATAAGGACAGTTTACTACTCACCGCAAAGACGTAGAGCCGAGCTGTGACTGCCACATGCAAAAGACACAACATACAACACTTTCAGCTATCGGTCATGGCCTTCTTCAGGAAATAGAGCATTCACGCAATCACACAGTCATACAACCATCACCTCCAGCTGCCACACTTCCTATCACGCTCTGCGGTACGTAAATCAGTGAGGGGACGGGAGAGGGGATAGGAAGGTTGTGTCACCATGGTGCGGATGGGTACAGCACGGCCTAGATGGGAATAACGAGATGCAGCTTAGGAATGGAGTGGGGAGGTGGGTGAGGGGAGAAAAATAAAATAAGAAAATAAAATAAACAAAATAAATATAGATAAAAAATAAATAAATGTAAAATATAAAAAATAATAAAAATAAAATGCGTGCACACTGCACTTACACACGAGCGCGTACACACACACACACACACACACACACACACACACACACACACACACACAGGTAAGAACTGTAAGGTATGGAAAAAAGGGAAGTTATCGTAGGATAAGGCCTGGAAGATTTCGGGATCGTAAAATTTACTGTAGGGATGACTCCCACCTGTGCAGTTCAGAAAATCTGGTGGTGGTTGAGAGGATGCACATGGCCCAGGTTGTGAAGCAGCCATTGAAATCAAGCATGTACTCCGCTGCAAGCTGTGACACAGGCTGGTCCACCTTGTTTGTGGCCACAGTTTGGCGGTGGCCATTTATCCTGATAGACAGCTTGTTAGTGGTCATGCCAATATAAAAAGCTGCACAGTGATTCCAGCACAGTTGGTAAATTACATGGCTGCTTTCATAGGTGGCCTGGCTCTGATAGGGTAGGATTAGCCCGTGACAGGACTGGAATAGGAAGTGCTGGGTGGGTGGATGGGACCAACACCACCTAGAGAGAAGGCCGCGGCGCTCTCGTGTGATGGCAGGCTGAGGAGGTTGCGCACGCATAGCTGACTGGGTAGCTGCTGGGGCAAGGCCCACTATGCCGACGCAGCCAGCCAGTCAGCTATGCGCGTGCAACCTACTCTGCCTGACGTCACACAAGAGTGCCGAGGCCTTCTCTCTAGCTACTGGTGATTGGACAGATCTTGAAGCGGGGTCTTCTGCAAGGATGTGATCCCTTTGGCAGTGGGCTGGGTTTCGGGGTGGCATACGGATGAATGTTACCCTGAAAACCAGCCCACTGCCAAAGGGATCCTATCCTTATGGAAGACCCCAATGCTAGACCTGTCCAATGGACCCACCCAGCACTTCCTAATTCAGTCCTGTCACGGGCTAATCCTGTGGAAGCAGCCTTGTAATTTACCAAGTGTGCTCCATTCAATGTCCATCTTTTTATATTGGCATGACCACTATCAAGCTGTCCATCAGGATAAATGACCTCCGCCAAACTGTGGCCACAAACAAGGTGGACCACCCTGTGGCACAGCATGCAGCGGAACACATGCTTTATTTCAATGGCTGCTTCACAACCCGGGCCATGTGTATCCTCTCAACCACCACCAGCTTTTCTGAACTGCACAGGTGGGAGTCATCCCTACAGTAAATTCTCCAATCCCGAAATCTTCCAGACCTCAACCTAGGATAACTTCCCTTTTTTCCATACCTTACAGTTCCTACCTCTATCCTAAACCTCTTTTATTTTGAGTGGTGCGTGAAAGTGCGTGCCTGTGTCTGTGTGTGTGTGTGTGTGTGTGTGTGTGTGTGTGTGTGTGTGTGTGTGTGTATGTGTGTGTACGCGCTCGTGTGTATTTGCAGTGTGCACGCATTTTATTTTTATTATTTTTTATTTTTTTTTAATATTTTTTTTTATTTTCTTATTTTATTTTTCTCCCTTCACCCGCCTCTCCACTCCATTCCTAAGCTGCATCTCATTATCCCCATCTAGGCCGTGCTGTATCCATCCCCACCACCGTGACGCAACATTCCTCTCCCCTCTCCCCTTCCCACCGCGATTTACACGCCGCAGAGCGTGATTCGAAGTGCGCATGGCCGCTAAAATCTACGAAAGATAATAGCGTTATTTTAGTTCAGTTTTTACACAGTCTCTTGTTGATTAAACAGTAATAACTTCGGCGATCTTCTTATATATCTGATAGGAAATGATAGGAACCCTTTACCATTAATAAATTGAGTAGGCTTTATTTTTAAAAAATGAACCCCCCCCCCCCTCCGAGAACCAGATGTTGGCTGCGTCACTGAATTGAGACATGTTTCGATGCTGTGCATCATCATTAGGTATAAGCATACAAAATATATTGCTGAAGGTGTACGTTAATCTACAGTGTAAACATGTTCGTGGTGATGAACCTGTAAAAACGGAAAGGTTATGTCACTTAATGGAATGAGATACAGACTGTTTATTAAGGTGTCTGTTTTAAACCCTTACATTTATGTTGAGCAGCTCTCTTCCTCGTTTGAGTTCATAGCCCTTATACATCTGGGCTTGCTAGCCCCACAACACACCACTTTTCGACAAAATTTCATTGTTATCATAAGTCTGACACACTAAACAATACGGAGGTCGAAACAAAGTTTGTATCGATTAGTCGATATTCAGCGTCCAGTCACTTAAAATGTCTTCTTCTGTTCTTGTTGCCATGTAATTGACGAGATGTAAATCTTTAATTTATATTCAATATGTCTTAATGAACAAAAATACGCTCTTCGAAAATTTAATTAAACTTGAGGGACCTAACGTTTTAGATAATTTGTTCCTAGAATTATAAATTGCTTAAATTAGCTTATTTTGAGGACAAAGGTTACACATATACCCGAGAGAGGTCTATAAGCTACCACGGCAGCGGTTGCAAAATCCGTGACTTGGTGCTAGGGATGGCGGTTTTTGCCGAAACAACCGGTTTTCGGTTCTACCGGTTCTTTTCATCTCCAGATTAACCGCACCGTAAAAATTGCTCAAGATAACCGGTTTTTTTAAATAACCGGTTTTCGGTTTTTTATTGCTATTATTTCCAGTAGAGTTCGACCGAAACATATTTTGCGGCCGAAACAGAAACCGTAATCCAATTTTCGGTTCTTCTAGTTTCGGCCGAAATCGAAACTTGCGAAATTTAGTTAAAATTTAGGTAAATTTATGTTATACAACAAATCACTATTTTGCAAGATCTCCTCCGAATACTACGCCTTCTTGAGTGTGTGTAAGCGTAGCCAGGAGTCCGTAGAAGACGATATACGAAGCATACAGATTTACTGGCCTAGTATTTCCATCCGGCAGTTGCGAATATTGAGCCAACCACTCCGTAAGTTGGACTTGTGAGCCAGCGCATACGAAATATGATAATACATATGAATCGAATTTACCTTCTCTTCCAAGAAACATTTTGGATGCTTTCTCCTTAAATGACACAGCATGTTTGTAGTACCTCCACCCGTTTTCAGCTTTTTGGACTGCCGCATGACCAGACGGAGGCAAGTCTCGTACACTGCCGGTGCACGCGCGTCGTCTAATAGGCCACGCCACATGGCAACAAGTTCATCGATGCCTCTGTAGCTGCGCCAGTTCTTTAGTTCTTATGCCACGGGTTTGTTGCGCGTTTCTGACAGCCGGTATTGTTCTTAAATTATCACTGATCGCTTTTCTTAGTTACTACGATGAACTAATATTTCACAGCAGTGGAAATTTTAGGAATAGCCCTAAACATTAGGGTCTACTAGTTTTAATTTTTTTAAATTGTTTACAAAAAACACATTTTGACCCACTACTACAGGAAGAAGACGTACCGGTTGTTTTACTCGATTCTTGGCGTTAACTAAAAAACCGGCTACAACCGACGCCAAATAAATGCCGACAAAAACCGGTTATTCAAAACTAAAACACCGGTATCGGTTTTAACCGGTCCGTTTTTCCCATCCCTACTTGGTGCCTTCGACTGCGCTGTCAGTCCGACGGGGCTGAAATTTACTGGTGGGCGCGTAGGATTACTATGAACCTGACATACTCTCTGCCTTTAAACCACTGTTCCTCCTCGTTTGAAATACAGTAGAACCTCTCTAATCCGACCCTGGATGGTCCGTCACTCGGTTAGTCCGACCATGCTCAGGGTCGCAAGCCTGTGCCGACTGTCACTGACTGGACGCCTGTTGGACCATTGTTGCGATGTCTATCGCTGTGAATATTGTTATACTGTACCTTATTGTGCAGTTTTATCCTTTGTTTGTATTAAAAAACGTCGTTGTTTGCTTCATTCCATGTTCTCTACAGTACTTATTAGATTCATTGTGTGTTCAGTTGTCTGTTTTTCAACATGTCTTAATTCAAACGTAAACACGTAAGTCTTTCAGTAAATGAAAAATACAAAGACTGAACAAAGACTGGACAAAGTAGAATCGCTCTAAAAATGCAAAGGATCTGAATGTAGGTGTTACGACAATTAAGGATTGAAGAATCGGGAAGACATTTAATCCTATACGGTTACGATTGATGGTAAAATCACTGTGAAGTATCGCAAAACATTAAAAAAGCCTAAACGTGAACTGCTTGATAACGCATTGTGGATGTGGTTTTATCAAGAAAGAAGGAAAGGAACTCCAATATCCCGGCCAATTCTCAAAGAAAGAGTGATAGTTTTGCACAAGAGACTTGAAGCCGAAAGTAAATTTGCTGCCAGTGAACGCTGGATTGATCGTTGGAAAACTCGACATGGTGTCCGATTTGTTCCTACATTAAGTACAGTACAGTACTGTAATTTCTTTGTCGTTTTTCCTTTTAAAACCAATACATATTATAGTGTGTGTAGACGTTTTTTAGTTAATATACTGTTTAACACTGTGTAAAAAACATCTTTTTATATTAGTTGTTAAATCGTTTAACTTTTTGTACTAAATTACTTTTTCACTTTTTTGCAAGAAATATTTGATTTTTCGGATAATCCGACCTTTTTTTCCGTTCCGACCATGGTCCCAGTCACGAAGGTGACGGATTAGAGGGGTTCTATTGTAGGTCTTCTTCTCCCTTTTCGGTCAAGGCTTGCTCCTTACCCCGTTGAAATTCTTAGCAACCTCTGATTCTTTCCGTTTATACAGGAAACATCTCCTCAGTTTCCCATTTTTCCGCCTTTTTTCAGTTTTTTTCAACGGTTCATAGTAAAATGTTTTAATATATTTTTGAGTAATTATAGTTTATTCTACCGATACTCATCTTTTCAACATTACGTTGTATGGAGGTTTTGCTTGCTGCAACATTATTCTCCTGGGGTGTCGTGGTAGAAATAAACACTCGTAGATACAATTTTTCACTTCTTCTTTAATTTGAATCAAACTTCTCCTCCACCAAAACATAACAACTTTTAAACTTGCGTACAACAACACAACAACAACAACACAGACTGACAGATTCCAAAGCACTTTGCGAAAGCCAGAACTCGAACTCTCCCTCGCAAGGCAGTGAGGCAAATATATAACCTCGGCAATAATGGCATTACATTACGCATTGTTCATAACAATTGAATATACTGATTTACAATTAACAAACATAACAGAAAAATATTTCATGTACACAAGAATAATCACAATATAAAATGAAAACTATACATACAATAATTTTAGATGACGCAAATATTTTTAAGTCGTAATTTCCGATCTTTCTGTTGACAACAAAGTGCGATTTTAAATGTCAATTAATTAGTTAATGAGTACATGATACATGTTCCTAACATATATTGAGGTATCAGTTATCTTGGCAGTTCTCAAAATAAGTTCAAAATCTCATGTCAGTCAATATATCAAAGAATTATAATATTTAAATCTCGACTAATAAATTAGTTAATACAATTAGCTGGTCTACACAACTTGTTTATGAGCCTAACGTACATACAATGCTATTAATTTTCGTTTCTTTTTGTTTTTTACAAAAGATTTTACAATTCGTCTGTTTAAGTCTTGAAACAACATACAATGACGCAACTATTGTTTATAGAACTGTCTGGAAAGAAAATATATGAATCTCTTAATTAATGAAATCTATCGCTTGTTTTAATCACAGTATCACCGAGACACTGTTCTACACTGATTCCTAGGCTGGCTATTTCGTTTGTAACTTCACACGCAACATGTATCACTACTGAACCACACGATTCTGGGTCCGACGCATTCGGTATCGCACGATGACATTGAGATTAGGGGGCCAGCAATATCATCACAAAGCAATTACATTATGACAGTTTCTAATTCTGGCCGTGGAAAGAAGCACTATTACCATTTCTTTCCAGAATCTCTTTATATCCTTTACGTAATATATAATTTTCTAGTGTCTGCAGGACTATGCGAACCTTCCTTCATGGTTCTGACGCGGTGCGCTGAATCCTAGCAGGATTCGTTCTGTTTCAAATATTTTTCTAGTCCATATGCACCTAATAATTTGTCTTCTCTGCCTTCTCTAGTACCGAATTTTAGTTCCGAAAGTACCACAATATATTTTAAAATGACCTGAAGCGAGTGTTTTTGCTTGAGAGAGGCAAATGAATTACGAGCTGTGTAACGCAGTGTAACCATGGTAGCTGGTCTACTGATCTCTCTGTGCGGTCTCTGACGCCCATTGTGCGGCACAGCTGTTGTGGGGTGGGGGGGGAGGGGGGATGTGGAAGTGACAGATGCGTGTGCTATCAGGACGTCACGTCATGTCCGGCTGCCGCGCTCACAAAGAGATGGATGGCTCTGCACATTTCAGCGCACTAGCAGCGTCGGTTACTGTTATTAATGAAAGCCACGGTACACCGTTTTTAAAGAGGAGGAAAATAAATCTGTGGACATATTTAGGAGGCACGGTTAATAGTAGACAGCTTTGACTGGTACGTATCGTGAAATGTCAGATGATTCTAATCCATGGACAGAACTATGACCTTTAGCCCTTGTATGCATCAGTGGTAGGATTAGCAAAAATGCATGAGAGGGGTCTTTGAGACCCCTACCCCGTATCATATAGATAATGTTAGTTATTGAAACAATAATTTGGAATTCTGATGGGTTTGGCGACACTGAATTAATGAAATAACATCTATACTGATCAGTGGCGTAACTAGCACTTGGCTTGGGGGGGGGGGGATAGACGTGCTTGACGAGAAAAATTTTAGTCACTTTCCAGACAGACTACCATCAACCACTCAGATCCAGTGAAAGCTTATGGTAAAACACCCCAAGTTTCCAATCTTTACCTTTACCAGATTTCTGTTACACGATTTCTTTTTCTTTTCGGGTTCATCCCCCCCCCCCCATAGTTACGCCACTGATACTTATACTATGACCTTTATTTTAGTACAAAAATACAATATCATAAAGCACTTTAAATTTTTTTGAGAAAAACTGTAAACTCTTAAATTTACTTGTAGTACTAGATTTGTTCAGTTCATTAGAAGATACACACATTACAATAATTATTCTGTACTCTTTGCAAATATTTTTGTTGTAGTTATAGAATGTTTGAGCGATTTTTGTGTCCAGTTAATGTGGGCACTTGAAATATCTTCCTTTTTGGTGTTTTTCTAGTCTATGTAAGCTGTTGGCGGGTAACTCTGCAACTTGCCATGGCTTGTAGAAAATTCACATGAAGGCGTGCATTGTTGACTCGTTTCCATGTGAGGACTATCATTTCTTCTTCTAATTCCTTGAGAAAAATTCTTCTTTTATCGGATCTGCATTCCTGATAGTTAGGATGTTAGTCGAAAAATAAACGTAGGTCATTTATGGCTGTCACGTCCATAATCTTTGTCCATAAGACGAATGACCATCTTCTCTCTTGAGGACAATCAGTCTCTGAAGCACTCTCATCTTCTTCATCAAGCAGAGCTTCATTTTCAAGCCATTCAGAAATGGCCGATTCGAAATTTCTATCAGTTGTTCTGACTTCAGATGATGTTCTTTTACAGATGATACGGCATCCATGGTGAAAGTAAATAATGAAAGTGTATTGTATAATTATTCTATTTATAAAACTGAACTTACGCTCATGTGAAACCACTGCAGCGTAAAGACATAGACGTACCTTCCACAAGGAGATTCAGCTGCAGCATCAACAGTGTTTCAGACACCCAAATAATGACCATAATAGCGGCGAAACTCTATTTGTTGTCAGTAATGTTGCCAGTATAACGTGCCATTGAGATTAGAGGTAAGTAAACTATTCGAAAATTCCTCATTCAGTAAGGGGTCTGAAAGACTCCTGTCGTGCATTAGACGTGTAATATCACGAAATTAATGAAGAAAGGTAAACAATGTTATTTCCACCAAATGTAGTTTTGTCTAAAGAAAGGCAACAGTATTTTGAAAGATTAGACAGAACCTAATGAAACGCATTCAATTTTAAAGCTAACTTATGGATAAAATGAAAGCTACCAGGTCCAAAAGACCCATGTTATGCATCTACCGGTTAGTGGCTGCTTCGTCGAGCTAACTATATGAAGTCGCTTTTGTTTCAGTGAGAGACTTTTAAGTTATGGGCGGCATTTTTTGTTTTGTAAATATTTCTTCTAACAAATTTCACTTTTTACTTCGAACATTGGAAGTGCACAAAACCACGCATACAATAACACCAGCTAAAGTGATGTTTTGCCAGAGAAAAACAAAGCAAAAATTTCAGAAGGACAAGAGATAAATTATAAATAATTAATAAAAAAATTGCATATTATTACTTTAACTGGATCTCAGGTTAATGAATATCATTCATTGTTTTGCAATTAAAATAAAACATTTATTCACGGCTGGCTCTAAATCCAACGCAATGAATCAGATAATTAAAAATATTTCCTGATTAATAGATTTTAAAAAAATACCGTCCTCAGTCGCAAATTACATTTAAATACGTAATCTAGATTTCGATGTCGCAAAGAAGACCTTCTTCAGACGATGTGGGAAGTAGATTAATAGTTACATGACAGATCTTAAAAGACAAGAAAATTACAATACATATCTGTCAAGGTCAGATAGTCATACCTAAAATGTTGAGTACAGGCTTACGAAAGGTAGCCCATGTATTAATTCGGGGAATAAGGTATCTTCATTCCGCGTACCATTCAATTCCATCCAGCTGCTTCAGCATGAAGAATAACAAATATGTTAATCCCGTGTAAGGCATGCTTCGCCATGCACGTTACGGTTATTTCCTTAATGTAACTCATGCGTTAATTCAGGTCATACGACATTTGCATCCCAAATTTCATACAGATCCGTCCAGCTGTTTCAGCATGAAGAGAAACAAACCTTTTACTCATTGTAAGGTACGCTTCGTCAGGAACAATACGATTTGAATTTTAGTGTGCTCGTAAACTTTGCGCGAGTGCAAGCAATGAGTTTGCAAAGTTTTATTGCAATCGCATGGACGTACATAAAATTCGAGAAAAAGGACAAACAAACATTAATTTTTATGTATTACATATAATTTGCAAATTCCTGTTCTCACATAAACGTATTGCTTTATTAAAGGAACATCAGATGGTGGGAACGGATCGTTTTCAAAAATTGCTACTGAGCTAAATTTCTAACTCTCATTGTCGGTGTGTATAAATTTGTGTTTCAAAGGCGTTCAATGTTCTCCACTGTCTCTCTGCCGCAAGCTTGAAGGCAGAACGACCGGCCACAGAAACTTTGCCCCTGATGTGTTTCACATATTGATCTGTATAATAATGGAAAGTCCAGGTTGGAATAAATAATATAGTGAGGACAGTTTACAACTCACCGCAAAGCGTGGTGACGAGCTGCGACAGGCACATATAAAAGACACACACATACAACACATTCAGCTATCGGCCATGGCCTTCTTCAGAAAATAGAGCACTCACGCAATCACACAGGCACACAACACAGTCATACAACCATCACCTCCGACTGCCACACTTCGAATCACGCTCTGCAGCGAATCGGGGAGGGGAGGGGAGGGGAGGGGGAGGGGATAGAAAGGTTACGTCACGGTCGTGGGGATGGGTTAGATGGAAATAACGAGATGCAGCTTAGGAATGGAGTGGGGAGGCGGGTGAGCGGAGAAAATAAAATAAAATAAAGTAAAATAACATATAAGACCACATACACACACACAGACACACATATATATATATACATATATACACACACATACACACACACACACACACACACACACACACACACACACACACACACACACACACTATATATATATATATATATATATATAAACACACGATCACACATTCACACACCACTCAAAATAGGTGAGGTTTGGGATAGAGAGGTAGGAACTGTAAGGTATGTAAAAATATATATATAGGGAAGTTATCGTAGGTTGAGGCCTGGTAGATTTCGGGATCGGAGAATGTATTGTAGGGATAACTCCCATCTGTGTAGTTCAGAAAAGCTGGTGGTGGATGGGAGGATCCAGATGGCCCGGGTTGTGAAGCAGCCATTGAAATCAAGCATGTGCTCCGCTGTATGCTGTGCCACAGGGCGGTCCACCTTGTTTTTGGCCACAGTTTGGCGGTGGCCATTCATCCTAATGGACAGCTGGTTGGTGGTCATGCCAATATAGAAAGCTGTACAGTGCTTGCAGCACAGTTGGTAAATTACGTGGCTGCTTTCACAAGTGGCCCGGCCTCTGATAGGGTAGGATAAGCCTGTGACAGGACTGGAATAGGAAGTGCTGGGTGGGTGGATTGGACAGGTCTTGCAGCGGGGTCTTCGACAAGGATATGATCCCTGTGGCAGTGAGCTGGGTTTCGGGATCCTTCCCACCCCTCCTAAAGTGGTGTTCCTTCGCCCTCCCAACCTTCACAACATCCTAGTTCATCCTTATGCCACCCCGAAACCCAGCTCACTGCCACAGGGATCATATCCTTGTCGAAGACCCCGCTGCAAGACCTGTCCAATCCACCCACCCAGCACTTCCTATTCCAGTCCTGTCACAGGCTTATCCTACCCTATCAGAGGCCGGGCCACTTGTGAAAGCAGCCACGTAATTTACCAAAAATGTTCAAATGTTTGTTAAGTTTATGGGACTTAACTACGGGGTCATCAGTCCCTAAACTTACAAACTACTTATGAACTAGCTAATACTAAAGACGGCACAAATATCCATGCCCGAGGGGGGATTCGAACCCCCGACCGTAGTGGCCGTGCAGACCGTGACTGGAGCGCCTCAGTCCCCTCGGCCACCGCGGCCGGCCGTAATTTACCAACTGTGCTGTAAGCACTGTACAGCTTTCTATATTGGCATGACCACCAACCAGCTGTCCATTAGGATGAATGGCCACCGCCAAACTGTGGCCAAAAACAAGGTGGACCACCCTGTGGCACAGCATGCAGCGGAGCACATGCTTGATTTCAATGGCTGCTTCACAACCCGGGCCATCTGGATCCTCCCATCCACCACCAGCTTTTCTGAACTGCACAGATGGGAGTTATCCCTACAATACATTCTCCGATCCCGAAATCTACCAGGCCTCAACCTACGATAACTTCCCTATATATATATATTTTTCCATACCTTACAGTTCCTACCTCTCTATCCCAAACCTCACCTATTTTGAGTGGTGTGTGTTTGTGTGATCGTGTGTTTTATATATATATATATATATATATATATATATATATATATATATATATATATATATATATAATGTTATTTTACTTTATTTTATTTTATTTTCTCCGCTCACCCGCCTCCCCACTCCATTCCTAAGCTGCATCTCGTTATTTCCATCTAACCCATCCCCACCACCGTGACGTAACCTTTCTATCCCCTCCCCCTCCCCTCCCCTCCCCTTCCCGATTCGCTGCAGAGCGTGATTCGAAGTGTGGCAGTCGGAGGTGATGGTTGTATGACTGTGTTGTGTGCCTGTGTGATTGCGTGAGTGCTCTATTTTCTGAAGAAGGCCATGGCCAATAGCTGAATGTGTTGTATGTGTGTGTCTTTTATATGTGCCTGTCGCAGCTCGTCGCCACGCTTTGCGGTGAGTTGTAAACTGTCCTCACTATATTACATATTGATCTGTAATGTAATCAGTTCATGTACTCCACATTCACTGTTTCGAGACTAAATCTTGAGTGAACTGGAGAACAATTGGATGGTGTAGTAATGTTTATTTCCGACAGACTATAATTACTAATATGTTTGTAGGTTTTGTGTGTTTTGCGCTGTTACAATCCATTTTGTCTGTATTGATTTACACAGTTGGCCATTAAAATTGCTACACCACGAAGATGACGTGCTACAGACGCGAAATTTCAGCGACAGAAAGAAGATGCTGTGATATGGAAATGATTAACGTTTCAGAACATTCACACAAGGTTGGCGCCGGTGTCGACACCTACAACGTGCTGACATAAGGAAAGTTTCCAACAGATTTATCATACACAAACAGCAGTTGTCCGGCGTTGCCTGGTGAATCGTTGTTGTGATGCCTCGTGTAAGGAGGAGAAATACGTACCATCATGTTTACGTCTTTGATAAAGGTCGGATTGTAGCCTATCGCGATTGCGGTTTATCGCATCGCGACATTGCTGCTCGCGTTAATCGCGATGCAATGACTGTTAGCAGCATATGGCATCGGTGGTTTCAGGGGGGCTATACGGAACGCCGTGATGGATCCAAACGGCCTCGTATCACCAGCAGTCGAGATGACAGGCATCTTATCCGCATGGCTGTAACGGAAGGTGCAGCCACGTCTCGATCCGTGAGTGAACAGATGAGGACGTTTGCAGAACAACGACCATCTGCACGAACAGATCGATGACGTTTGCAGCAGAATGGTCTATCAGCATGGAGACCATAGCTGCGGTTACCATTGACGCTACATCACAGACAGGAGCCTTGCGATTGTGTACGCAATGACGAACCTAGGTGCACGAATGGCAAAACGTTACTTTGTTGGATGAATCCTGGGTCCGTTTACAGCATCCTGATGCTCGCATCTGTGTTTGGTGACGTCGCGGTGAACGCATATAGGAAGCGTGTATTCGTCATCGCGACACGGTCGTATCACCCGGCGTGATTGTATGGGGTGCCATTGGTTACATGTCTCGGTCACCTCTTGTTTGCATCGCCGGCACTTTGAGCAGTGGCCGTTTCATTTCAGATGTTTTACGACCCTTCATGTGTTACGACCCTTCATTCGATCCCTGCAAAACCCTATGAAGATTGTGTTGGAATACACTAATTAAGGCCTGCTATCCGTTACATGGTGTTCGGCAAGAGTTATGGATAGACCAGTCCTATTTCACACGAGCTCGGTTGGACAGAAGACTGGAGATCGTCGAGTTTCATGTGCAGCGTATGGGCGAGCATTACTCCGTAGTCACAAAATGGCACGTACAAGTCGCAAGGGCGGGAGAGGAACAGATTAAAACATTCTGCATATAACGAGTGCTCGTCATCATTCTCTCCAGCAACGCACGAAACCTAAACGACAGATGCAGATTATCGCATCGCTGACCATAGATTCTGAAGTGGTTCAGTATCTTGGATGACTGTACTCCCAGAGACACGCTCCATACGTCTATGTCGTAAGTGTAAACGACCACCACTTACGCTCAGGCTGAATCTGCTACAACATAATGTCTTAGTCTTTATATATATATAAAGAAAATCTGAATTGGCAACACCACAATACTACACTGTGCAGACTGAATAACAATAATTAAAAAAATACATCTGAAATGTGAAAAACAATTATGGACAATGCAATAGTGGAAGTGAAATTAGTGGAAAAAAAAAGAATCGGCGGTACTGCATGAGACAGACCGGCATTCCATGATGTGAGGCCGCGGTGGAGTAGCTTAGCGGTCTAAGGCGCCTCGTTGCGTAGCGCGCGGTCGCTCGCCGTCGGAGGTTCGAGACCTCCATGCGGCATGGGTGTTTGTGTTGTCCTTAGGTTAGTTTACTTAGTTTAAGTAGTTTGTAAGCTACGGACTGACGACCACGCAGTTTCGTCCGATAGATTTACAAACATTTGATTTTTTTTTTTTTTTATGAAGTGAGGCGAAAACAACACTGAAATTTCCTTAAGTAACAACTGTAGGCCTACTTTACATGTTCCGCTAATGAAATGTTTTCTATAAGAAACAAAACTAACTGTAGATTTCTATTATTACAGACCACTGAAGATGTTTTATTGTCATTAAAACGATATTCGTCTGGTTAGAAAGTCGCATTTTATTTGTAGTTGAATAGAGGGTCAAACAGCACCATTCATAATTATAAAAGCAACTACGGATATTATGGCCACATAAACGAAGAATTTTTCGAGTGCTGATGTTCGGAGCGCGGCTTTGCTCGATCGAGGGGGGGGGGGGGGGGGGCTAGCCGCTCTGCTGTTGTGGCCGAAACAGTGATTCTCTGTAGATTCCCGAAGGCTAGTGCTGACTCCGATACACTCTATTCCCACCAGCAGACGGAACTCTAGAACTCTATTCACAATAGTTTGATTGTGCTATACGCGAATATCCATGTCTGTTACCCAAATAAAGACAAACTGATGGAACCAGTTGAAAGTGTTAGTTAATAAAACCGTCACGCAAATTTACTTTTAGTTGTGATTTCAAGCAAATTAAAGAAATTCAAAAATCTGCAAGCTTCTTTATATGTGTTGGTTATTTTTTCGACTCCCTGTGTCTTTCCTCTCTCTACTATCATGTTTTATACTTAACTAGCTGAAAACCCGACGTTGCCCGTTGTATTCATTTGTGTAAGGGCTGTACTACTGTAAAAGCTCTTGCGAATACAATTAGTAGTAAAGAAGTAATAGATTAAAACTTGGTGCGTGATGGGGCGGTTTTGCAATTATGTGCTCATATCTCATAAACTACGTGTCGGAATGTGATACAAATTAGAAGGTAAATTCAACTATATATGTGTATACTGTCTGTAAATTTTCATGTCGCTACAATTTGTAGTGTTCAAATTAAAAATTGTAACGTCATACCGAGAGCCGTAGTTTTACTCCATAAAAAGCGGAAAAGTAGTAAGTGAGAAACTTATTTCCTTTCATCATTTTACTATGTTTGCCAGCGAGAAAAAGTTTAATAAAGGTTTGAAATTATGTTTAAAGTTTGTTGAAAGTCGCTAAGTACGGTCATTCTCATACAGTGTATTTCGAAAATCTCACCGCATTATATGGCATTTTTTTGCGATTTCTATTGGTTATGACGTAATATCTTTTGAACCATGTACTGTAAGTGATTCTTAACCATGCAGCAATTGTTACCTCACGGTAAGGAATGTGTGTACCAAATTTGGTTGAAATCGGCCGATTGGTTAGGAGAAAATGAGCAGCATTGTCGCAAAATGCAGCAGTTTTTCGCGCATCTCATAGTTTATGACGTGATATCTCGTGAACTATATATCGTATGTGATTCTTACACTTACGGCTACCGTCGTCATGGATTGAAGCTTACGTGTACAAAATTTCATAAAGATTGGAAGAAAACTGTAGATTTGTATGCTGATTTATATATTAGATTGTATATCATTCTATCTATCAGTATTTAATTTTATTGCTTCTTCTTATACGTGTCCCTTTACCTCTGATAGGGGGAATGAGTGTATTAGCTTTATTGTATTAAATTCAGTTCTTATAGAAACTGCATTTCATTTCATTCTGCTGCGTGGCTTGCTGGCGAAACTTGGATGCGAGCGGAAGGGACGCGGTCCACGTTACCGTTACTCGTGGGCGAGGTACGAGCGGTCAGCTTTGAGTCCATGGCTGTTGCGACGGGAGCCTACAGCACCGGCTACGCCTGCCAGCGCCGCAACCACACCAACACCGGAGCGAACCACTTTATGGTTGCCTAAGTCCAGGGGCATCTCAAAGATGGCATTTGAACCAGGGAGGTACGGCGACTATCGATAGCTACACCGAGCTACTTCTTGCAGGGGGCGCTGTACCTCCAAATATCATCACGCCGCGTCCTGATGGGCGTTGTGGCGCAAGCACACAGACGCAACACGCAAGATAAACCGGTGCAGCGACCGTCACCGCCTCGGACGGAGCTCGGATTGACGAATACCGGAGTGTGCCTACGGACCTTCTTCGGGAATCCACGCTACGGATTTGTAATGTGTACTTTAAAGAAATCTCTATAGTGAACTGTGACTTGTGAATTCAGAGTTGGGTAGTACGGAGCCTCGGCTCCATCATTGTGACTCACGGTGAAAATAAACTAGGTTGCTGGTGAATATACTTGGTCAGTTACATCTTCAAAGGAGGGATGGGGGGAGCTCCTCCACTGGCGACCGGTCTGGAAGTGGCCGTATGCCGCGCTCCGCAATTTACCTGCCTCGTCCCTCAGCGGAAGCTTTACAATGGGTATTTGTGTCTGTCCATGCAGCGGACGCTGAGGCGGTGACGCCGTTTGATCTTAACGGGAACTCGGTATCTCACGTTGTTGGCGCAATACCGAGAATTTTGACATTATGTTACTGGCACCACAAGGCTGGGTGAGAAAGAAAAGGGGAGTGCTTCCCACACAGTGGGTGGGACCCACAGAGAGCTGTATACAGCGGTGCCCTGATGGCAGCAGCTGATTATGTTATTGCAGATTTTCTAAGAATCTAGCTGGACTACGTGACCAAGCGTGGGTACCCGAGCAGGTTGGAGAAGGAATTTGCTTTTAGTTGGCGGGAAAGCGTGCCATTGGCTGTAGCTGTCCTCGCGACATTTTTTTTTTTTAATTTTTTATAGCGAGGAGCAGAGAGAACGGAGTAACAGGAACACTCTGAGTACCGGCGATCGGGAAGGTTCTACGGCGTGGTGCTAACCTGCCGTCGTGTCGCGAAATTGTGTTCAAGTTGGTCATGTATTTTCCACCGTTCTGGTCGGTCGGGAACTTTGGTTATTGGCCCACTTCAAGTTACGGTAGTAACACTAAAAATGGGCCTTTGCGATCGTCTTTTGACAGCTAGAAATTTAAATAAAAATAACGGCTTAACTATTTATCTGACACGAATATGTATTTATATATTACGCCGTCTTTGTGCCTATATTTCTCGGGAGCCACAACTACAGGTCCCAAACGAATAGTTTGTATGTAGTAGTAGATATCAGCCTCCAACTGTGCACTATGGTGGTAGGGTTGATAACGATAAGAGGGTGGAAGATATGGGAGCTGAAAGTTACCGACTTGTATAAAATTCTACTTGTGGGTGACAATATTTTGCTATTCAGCAAGAACTACACAATCTAGACGATCTCTCTGTGTTCTTGTAATATAGTCCCCCGTTCTGCACCACAGCAGTTCCGTGTCGATAGCTACAACAGGGTGCAAGATATAGTGGTTGAACCTCGTCAGCTTATATAAAATTCTTAATCAAGATCAGCCATGACTTTTGACACTATAATAGCATAAAGGTTCTATACAGCGAAACGTCATGCAAATTCTTCAGTTGTTTCTCTGCCACAAGCGTTCGAATAAAGAAAAATAAGTGCATAGTGCAGTTTGAAAACTACCAAGAAAGATGCCAAAGCGTAAGAAAGAAATTTCGCGTTCTCGATCCGTTTCTAAATGAGAGAAAACGGCGCTGAAAAGTGATTATACAGACGAAACAAACTTGAAATTTGTAGACGTTGTTTATCTTACACTGTGTGCATCAGCAATTTTTCTATATTCCCATCCCTAAATGGGTGAAATAGGGGATGAACATCTATTTCTTTTTAATGAGTTCCTGTTTTGAAGCAAGAAATACAGAACTCGGATTTAGATTTTTGATTGGAATTAAAAAAAAAAGTGTATCGATATTTTTGGAAATTCAACCGATAAGCGGGTGAAAATGTTTTAAGGGTGCTACTAAGACCATTTTGATGCTAGAAATTCGAAAATTTGTATTAGGGACCATGGTTACAAATTTAATAAAGGCCTTTCAGGATGTTTTTAATTCTGCCATCAGGGGGTTAGGTAAATCTATGAAAATGTATATTTAGCAGTAGAAACGCCAATGCAGACCATCCAGTCTACGCGTGCGAAGCAGCGGGAAATAAGCTAGTGTTTAATATAACTCTTCGCCCCCCTATATTTTACCCCTACTACCTTCAGAATTTGAAAGAGTCTATTCCAGTCAACATTTTCAAAAGATTTCTCCAAATACACAAACGCCAAAAACATAGGTTTTCCTATTAATAACCTATCTTCAAAGGTAAGTAGTAATGTGGGTTTTGCCTACCGTGTTCCTACATATCTCCTAAATCCAAATTGATCGTCCACAAGATCGGATTAGACCAGTTTTTCCATTAGTCTGATGAAATGTTCATGTTAGTATTTTGCATCCATGCATTATTACACTAATAGTTTTGTAATTATCACTATTATCTGTGCCTGCTTTTTGTGGAATTATATTCTTCTTGAAGGCGGAGAGTATTTTACCAGTCTCATACATCTCGAATACCATTTGGGGCAATTTATTAAAGACTGGCTCTCCTAACAATATCAGCAGTTCACGTGGAATCTCATCGACTCCAGGGGCCTTGTTTCGACTCGTATGTTTCATGCACTGTCAAATTCTTCTCACAGTATTGTATCTCCTATCTCATCTTCTTCTTCCGTTTCTATAATACTGTTTTCTAGTTTATTTCCTTTGTATAGGCTCTCCATATATTCCTTTCAGCTTTCCCTTCTTTCCTTCAAATTGCTTTTCTTTCTGAGTTCTTGATATACATGGAGCTGGTTTTCTTGCCACCAAATGTCTCTTATTTTCCTGTGGACTATATCTTCCCCCTATTTATACATTCTTCTACAGTCTTGCATTTGTCCTCTAACCGTTCTTGCTTAGCCAGTCTGCACTTCCTGCCAATCTCATATATTAGTCTTTGGTACTCTATTTTGCCTGCATTTTTATATCTTCTCCTTTGATCAGTTAAATTCAGTATGTCCTGTGTTATCCAGGAATTTCTATTAGCCCTTGTACCTCTGCATTTATGATCCTCTGCTGCCTTCACTAGCTTTAAGAGCTACCCTTTCTTGTTGTACAGTGTTACTTTCCACTTTTTAGCCATTCCTTGCTTAATGCTCTCACTGAGACTCTCACCCGTCTCTGGTTCCTTCAGTTTGTCCAGGTTGCATGTCCTTTCTACCTTTTTGCAGTATCTTAAATTTTAATATACATATCATAACCAATACGTTTTAGTCAGAATCTTAATCTGTGTGGTGATTAAGTGTGTGTGATGCATAAATTATGCACTGCACAAACTTCTACCAGGCGATTCGTTTTCCCCAATTCATATTCACCTACTACATTTCCTTCTCTTTCCTTTTCTAGTACCGAGTTCCAGTCACATATCACAATCAAGTTTTCCTCTACCTTAACTGTCTGAATAATTTCATTTTTTTCTCCCAATACATTTCTTTTATCTCCACGACATTGGCAGTGCTAGTTGGCATACAAACTTTTACTACTGGCCGTGGCGGAATGGCCAAGCGTATAGAGGCGCTATGTTAAGATGCGCGAGGCCGTTCCCCGTCGGGTGTTCGAATACCCTCTCGGGCAAGGATGTTTGTGTCGTCTTTAGTATAAGATAGTTCATAAGTAGTTTGTAAGTTTAGGGACTGATGACTCCGTCGTTAAGTCCCATAAGTTTAACAAACATTTGAACATTTTGAACTACTGTAGTCGGTGTTGGATTCGTGTCTCTCTATACTACGGTATTACGTTCACTATTCTGTTCTCATTAACTTACCCGCATTCCCATTTTATGATTCATTATCAAACCTAATCATTCGTTACCTCTGATTCTGAATTTATAAATCTGTACACACCTTAACAGCAATCCTGTTTATCCTGTCACCGAACTTCACTAATCTCCACCATATCTAACTTTGACCTGTCCATTTCTCTTTTCAAATTTTCTAACTTTCCTATTCCCTAAACGCCTGTTTTTTATTTCTTGATGACGACATCCTCCTGATTAGTACCTATATTGATATTATAGAGCTGCATGCTCTTGCGGAATGTAACGACTCTTAGTTCTTTTACAGAGCCGTACGTGTATGTCGTGATTAGTCAATATAGATTAGTTTCACAGAGTACGACATGGTCGCGAATTTGTAACAGTGATCCTTTTCTGTAATTACTTTCATTATCTTTATACGTCAATGATCACAACAGCAAAACAACTTTTGTGATCATTGACGTAAATAAAGATATTGAGATTGTATATCAGCAAGCTCACCTGAGAATGGCGGGCAGTTGCGCCGCTGAAATATTGTGTCAAGTTGACTTTAGTATCCGGCTGCAGACCCGAGTAGATTACAAACGAAAGTAATATACATTAGTTTGGTCAGTACGTGAAAGCACATAAAGTCCCACCCTCAGCTAGAACATTACTGCTCTTAAGAGAATTCATGTGATTGTACAAACAAAGTAGACGAAACTCCTTCATACTTAAAAAAAAAAAAAAAAAAAAAAAAAAAAAAAGAGGGGAAGAGAGTTTAGACACTTCATATTACGTTCTTTAAAATGCACTATTACTTTATATTCAAAGGTTTTCTCTGGGGATTACTCATCTGTGTAAAGAGAGCAATGTCATGTTTGTGTGGTAACAATGGGGCATAGAGAGAGTGAGAGAGGAAGTAAACACCATGTAAGTGATCATTCGCCGCTAAGAGCGCCAGTTGCCACCAGTGACTGAAATACGTGAGATGATTCGAAATTTGAGAAAGACATTGGTGCGACACCTAAACATCATAATGTTTATATAATTGATGGGACTTCCTCATGCGTTGCAAAAAAAAAAAAAAAAAAAAAAAAAAAGGCTATTGCGTTTTAGTATAGAGGTGTCCGTCATCGAAACTCAAGAACTCACCGATAAACAAGCACGACTCAACGTTCGCAAGTAGCAGAACTAGCTGAGGGAAGGAAAAAGTCGACAGCGTCGCTGACTTATATGCAGGGGGCACGGGTCCGATTTCCGGCTGGGGATTGGCTGCTGCTATCATTTTCATCATTATCGGCAGTCACGTCGCCGATGTGCCAACAACTAAAAATACTCGTGGCAGGCTGCCGAAAAACCCCAGATGGGGTCTCACAGCAAATAACTCCAATGCCCATTATCCGAAATGATTCAAACTTGGATTCTCCAGACGTAATTAGTGAAGTTATGGAACTGAAAAACCTTGATTTTTGTGCCTCACTATATATTTTATTTTGGGCATATCTTACGTAGTACCTCATTCAAGATTTCAATCTTCCAGGAGTTGGCCCCTAATTTCTAAACCCTATGCGACACCGGATGAAAATTCACTTTTCACAGTGAGATAAAAGAAATCGCACGGTCCTGCCTACGAAATTTAGGCTGCAGCGCTTTAGCGCGTCTGCAGATGATATTATGAATAACAATGGGATTCTATCTTGTGCAAACGGAAGTTTCCGCGAGAAACTCTGCCGCTGATGAATTTAGCTACGACCGCATGAGGCCGCAATCAGCCAGCAGCCGTCAGTTGTTCGTGCTGCGCTCGCGCCGTTCAGCAGACAGCTGACGAATATACCGCATAAAAGAATTGTATTACAGTCACCATGTGCTTGTTTCGCTTTTATAGGTTACTTACGTATTTCCACGTAGACGGAAACATAAATAGCAACTAAACAAGTTGCACGATTTCCATTATATTCACATAATGAAACCACGCATTTCTGTAAGGATTGGAGAGGTACTCCATTTTGTGAATTTTAATGGAAATACCACACAAATGCTATGACCCCACTAATAAGGAATAACCTGCATAGTTACATTTACTAATTGTATTTCTCATAGTATCAAGAGCACAAAGAGTTAAAAGCACAGAAGTACTCTTAACTATGAAGAATGGAGCTAAATCAAAGCCGGCCACAGTGGCCAGGCGGTCTGCACGGGCGCTACTGTCGGGGGTTCGAATTCCCCCTCGGGCAGTGATGTTTGTGTCGTCTTTAGTATAAGGTTGTTCATAAGTAGTTCTACATCTACATGGGATACTGTGCAAATCACATTTAAGTGCCTGGCAGAGGGTTCATCGAACCACCATTATACTATTTATCTCAAATTCCATTCTCGAATAGCGTGCAGGAAGAAAGAACACCTGATTCTCTGATTTCTCGTATTTTATTCTGATGATGATGATTTCTACCGATGTAAGTGGGAGTCAACAATATATTTTCGCATTCGGAGGAGACTGTTGACGATTTGCGTTTCGTAAGTAGCCTACGCCGCAGCGATAAGCGCCGTTGTTGTAATGATTCCAGTAGATGGGCAATGAGATTTCTTAATAACTTTCGACCTTGAGTTGACCATTTGACCTTGAGTTGACCATCAAAGTATCGAGCAATCGATGAAAAATCGCACACAACAATATGGTAGACATAAACAATTTGCTAGATAAACAATATGTGGGCTGCACGTACACAATAATATTATCAAAAGGTCAATATGGGGGTGTGGGGGGGATAATCAATATATGGCAGATATAAACAATATGTGGGCTGGAGGGTATAAACAATAATATTGTCAATATGGCAGATATAAACAATATGGCAGACATTTTGTAAATAATAGCATCATTGGCAGAGGTGAAAAAGTGGAAAGCAGCAGATAAAAACGAGCGAGGACATGGCGGGGATTGAACTGTTCACCTTTGGTTTATGAGTCTGAGACACTACTAACTGAGCCACAACCCACTCACATGCTGTACTGCTTCAATAGTGGGTCACATATCTGTTGTGAGCGGTGTTCAATGTTTATTACATCGAATATTGTTTGAGACAGCTAATTATGATGCATAATTAACGTTTAGTTTGTCATACCTCCACACAAATGAAGGAAGGTTTTTTTGCATCCTATTATACTGAGGAAAAACAAGCAATGGGTACATTTCAAATTAACATCAATAGTCTTTTATTCGGGGATCCTTAACGAGGAAATCGACATTAGCGAGTAGTAAGCTTCTATCAAAGTATTCGGATCATATTCAATTATTTGCGTATTCATATTTTTAAATATATGTATTATTCGCAACAAGATTAGGCAGTATTGCGATTAACGCCTAACATTTAATTTTCAAATGTGTAAATGTACATCATTCAACTGTATTAAAGTAGCACGCAAGTCGCTATCAGTTGAGCCTCGCACACAACCAGGGCCCGGATAACGTCAACTGCTACTGAGACCTGCTATTACCCTAAAAGCTGTTTTCTGTTGCGGCGCTCGCACAGTTTGCGACATTAAGTTGCATCTGACACCGAGCGATGGCGTAATGTGAGGCGCCGCAAGTCACGATACAGCGAAATGCTTTTGGCTGATGCGCCAGTTTCAGTCGCTATACTGTTCACCAGGAAACCCCCTCTGGATTAGGCGTATTTATAGGCTATTGTGATGATACTGCTGGCCCTCCCATCTCAATGTTAGCATACGATACCGTCTGCGTCGGACCCGGAATCGTGTGGTTTAATAGTGATGTATGTTGCGTTTGAAGTTACAAACGAAATAGCCAGCCTAGGAATCAGTGTAGGACACTGTCTCGGTGATACTGTGATTAAAACAAGTGACAGATTTCATTAATTAAGAGATTCGTATATTTGCTTTCCAGACAGTTCTATAAACAATAGTTTCGCCATTGTACATTTTTTCAATAACTAAACAGATGAATTGTAAAAACGTTTGTAAAACATAAAAAAGATGAAAATAAATAGCATTGTATATATGTCTGGCTCAAAAGCAAGTTGTGTTGACCAGCAAATTGTGTTAATTATTGTAATAGTCGAGATTTAAATATTGTAATTATTTTGAACTTATTTTGAGAATTGCTAAGATATTTGATAGTTCAATATATGTTAGGAACATGTATGACGTAATCATTAACAAAGTAATTGGCGTTTATCGTTAGTCTTTGTTGTGAAACAGAAAGATCGGAGATTTCGACTTAAAAAGATATGTGCCATCTAAAATTATTGTATGTATAGTTTTCATTTTATATTGCGATTATTTTTGTGTACATGAAATCTTTTACTGTTGTGTTTGTTAATTGTAAATTAGTATATTCAGTTGTTATGAACAATGCGTAATGTAATGTCATTATTGTCGATGTTATATATACTTGCCTCACCGCCTTGCGCGTTGTCGGTTGTAAAGTCCTTTGGAATCTGTCAGTCTGTGTTGTTGTGGTAATTTGTGTACGTTATTAAGGTGTAAAGTTTTGGTGGAGAAGTTTGATTCAAATTAAATAAGAAGTGATAAATTGTACCTACGAGTATTTATTTATACCACGACGCCCCGAGGTGATTAATTTTGCAGCGAGCAGAACACCCATACATCGTAATGTTGAAAAGATGAGTATCGTTTGGAAGTGGTAGAGTGAACTGTAATAACTTAAAAATCAAGTAAACGTTATACTATCCATATCACGTAATACACTAAAGGATTTCAATTAAATAATTTTGATACTACATTTCTTTATGAAACACTAAAAAGTGTTCGAAACGACAATAGTTCAGTAGCACTTGTAGTTTATAATGTTCAAAATGTTCAAATGTTTGTATAGCTTATGGGACTTAACTACGGGGTCATCAGTCCCTAAACTTACAAACTACTTATGAACTAGCTACAACTAGGGACGGCACAAATATCCATGCCCGAGGGGGGATTCGAACCCCCGACCGTAGTGGCCGTGTAGACCGTGACTGGAGCGCCTCAGTCCCCTCGGCCACCGCGGCCGGCTAGTTTATAATGAAACGGTATAATACACACATCATTTTATTATTAAAAAAATACACTGATCGGCGCTGCCGACGAGATTTTATACGAAAACGTGGGAAAAGTGCTATCTAGAAGCCACTAGGTCCCTAGTAATTTTAATTTTACATCGTGTATCTGGTTGTGTCCTACAAAATTGCATCCTTTAGCGAAGACAAAAACGTGTGTGGCACAACTCAAGTACATTCGTAGGGGACACCGGGGCACATTTTCCATTGGAACAAGTTTTCCAACTCGCTTTTGTTTCGAAACAAACCATTTGATGGTATCACCGGCGATGCTGTTGGAAGTAGCAAGCAAAACACGCTTCATTTACGAAAGTTCCACTCTTGTAGCAGCACTCACATTGCCTGCAGGGCTGGTTTTGTCCTTTTTTTGCAAAGGTGAGTAAACCTTAACGTTTTTATTGAAACGTAAAATAAACATACTAGCGTTAAACTTATTTTGACATTGCACGCACTAAGTGGGTATCTTTCTTCACGTAACTTTGCATTTGTTTTATAAATAGCTTACACGGTTACTCGTGGACGTAGTGTAATAGTTCCGAATATGGCGACGGGGCAAGTTTTCCCAGAGCATACGGGGCAAATATTCCTGCACGTATCTCGTTGTAAAACTTGTCCCGGCATAGAACATCTATTTTTTTTTTCTTATAAGTACTTATTTATTGTCTAATAAATTCGGCCAAATAGCCCTCGTTCAAATGGTTAATTGTTTCTTACAGACTTAAAATGGTCCGAAATTATACATAGAAGATCGATAGAGGCTCTACACTCTTGCTGCTCTATTAGCTATTAGACGCGGGTGCAGTATCAGAAAAGCATTCATGGACTTCAATTTTCCACGTAGGAATAAAGATATTTGTATTTGTAAAATATTTAAGTGAGATATTTTGTAAAACTTTTAAATAGTATTTAATATGGTTGCTTTTGCTATCCTTCTTTTTTAATGTGTTGTCAATTCATAATGAAAATACACATTCAGTGAAATCAAGATAATTATTTGTTTTACCGTTTAAAGTATAGTTCGAATATTTACTCCTGTACATTTTAAGTAAGCTGGTAAACTTGCCCCGCGTACGGGGCAATTTTTTCCAACGCAACATGGTCAGAAAAAATCATTTTCTGCAAAGGATATTTACTTTTCAAAAATATTTCTATAAGGCTGTAGAGAAATGTGTAGGAGCCGCGGTGGAGTAGCCGAGCGGTCTAAAGCACCTCGCTGCGGAGCGCGCGGTTGCTCGCCGTGGAGGTTCGAGTCCTCCCTAGGGCATGTGTGTGTTTGTGTTTGTCCGTTTGTGTTTGACCTAGGCTTAAATAGTTTGTAAGCTACGGACTGATGACCACGCAATTTGGTCCCATAGATTTACAGACATTTGAACATTTGATTTTGAAAGGTGTAGGAAATACAATGATCCGCTATTTACCTCAAAACTGAAAAAAATAATAAATACAAAAACAAAAATGTAACATGGTGGAAAACGTGCCCCGGTCGACCCTACTTACGTTAAGATTGGATTAATACACTTTGTCTTTGCTTGGAAGGTTGAAGTTTATTTTCGTAGTTTCGAACAACGAATTTAAAGGAACAAAAGTAATTATATAGTAATATTGCATCTTCAATATAACTTACACTACATCAAATCGAAGCTGAAAATACACCCTTATTTGAATGATTATGACTTATATATACGCATTGAGCCACTATGCTCCGATGCACAAGGCCGTTCCCCGTCGGGGGTTCGAATCCCCCCTCGGATATGGAGGTTTGTGTCGTCTTTAGTATAAGGTAGTTCATAAGTAGTTTGTAAGTTTAGGGACTGATGACCCCGCAGTTACGTCCCTTAATCTTAACACACATTTGATCACTTTTGATAATATCAACAGTTAAGTACTGCATGGGGAAGGTTTCAAGTAAGTTATTCACCAGGAATTTCAAACTGTTGAACTACAAGAGTTAATGATAACAAGAATTGGACAAAATTAATTACATCTATCGATATGATTACTTGTTGTTGTTGCGGTTTTCAGTCCGCAGACTGGTTTGATGCAGCTCTGCTCTATCCTGAGCAAGCCCTTTAATCTCCTCATAAGAAGGGCAACCTACAACCATTTGAATCTGCTTAATGAATTCATCTCTTGGTCTCCCTCTGCGGTTTTTACCCCAAACACTTCCCTCCAATGCTACATTCACGATTCCTTGATGTCTAAGAATGTGTCCTACCAATCAATCCCTTCTTTTAGTCAAGGTATGCCAGAGATTCCTTTTCTCCCAATACTGTTCAGTATCCCCCCATTGGTTACACCATCAACCCACCTGATCTTCAGCATCCTTCTGTAGCACCACATATCAAAAGCCTTTGTCCTCTTCCTGTCCGAACAGTTTACCGTCCAAGTTTCACTCCCATATAAGGCAACACACCATACAAACGCCTTCAGAAAGGACATCTTTATGCGAGAATTAATATTAGATGTTAACAAAATTCTTTTTTTCAAAAACTCTTTTCTTCCTGTTGCCATTCTGCATTTTATATCCTCTGTACTGCGACCATCATGTGTTATGTTACTGCCCATGTAACAAAAGTCATTTACCATCGTTATTGTTTCGTTACTTAATGTAATTCCTTCAGCATCCCCAGATTTTCTTAGACTGCACTCCTGTGCTCTTGTTTTGCTCTTGTTAATGTTCATCTTATACGTACTTTTCACCACAGTCTCGATTGCATTCAACAGCTCTTCCATGTCCTTTGTTGTCTCTGACTGAATTACAATGTCATCGGTAAAACGTAATGTTTTTATATCTTCACCCTGAAATTTAATTCCTTCTCCAAATTCTCATTGCGTTCCTTTATAGCTTGCTCATTGAATAACTTTGGAGAAAGGCTACAACCCTGTCTTACACCCTTCCTAACCACTGCATCCCTCTCATTCCCTTCAACTCTAACAACCGCCATCTGGTTTTTGTACAATTTGTAAATAACTTTCCGTTCCCTACATTTTAATACTGCTTGCTTCAGAATTTGAAAGAGTTTATTCCAATCAACATTGTCAAACATTTATCGAAATCTACAAAAGCTAGAAATTTAGGTTTGCCTTTCCTTATGCCATGTTCTAAAATAAGCCGTAAAGGGAGAATTGATTCCCGTGTTCCTATATTTCTTATGAATCCAAACTGAATTTATCCTACGTCGGATTTGACGTGGAATGTGGAAGTTATATGAACGAACTCTACAAGGCGAGGTGCGCAGTAGCTCCATCGTCTTGCTTCGGGAACATTTGTACGTAACCGCCAGAGCTCGAGTTGCCAGGAGCTGGTTTCTCTACCAGCTCCGACGCCAATGTTAAAAGCGGCGTATCCCGTCGACCCTCACTGCCGCGGGAGCGCCAATATGCTGCCTACACGGGGTTCTAAAGAGAATTGGAACCTCAGCCGCGCATGCGCATTGCATTGCATTGCGCTACGACTCGTATATGTGCTATCTCCGCAAAGTAAAACGTTTCTCATACGATAAAAATACTTTGAATGTGCATATAAAATGACCTGATGGAAGAACGAAACGATGAATGATAGATTAAAAACAATTTTTATTTTATTTATTTACTTTTTTCCCGACGAGGTTTTTTCCGGCGAAGCAATGAACACGTAGGACGCGCCGCCACTCATGCGAACTGATACTTGTGGTTAAAACTGTTTTTATTGGATGGTCAGTACTCAAAATAGGTGTGATGGATGCTGTTATGTTTCATTGATGATGTAATTAGCAGGGCAAAATTAATGGACAAATTATGCATCCAACCAAGAAATATGATGGCTTCTCTGACTGCCATAGTTCGTCAGCGACTAGTTGAAGCTGAAAGGGCTGCGGAAGCCACCACTAAAAAGTCCAGAGTAAGGAAAAGACTCCTAAAAAAGTCTGCAGAGGATAAAAAAGCAGTTGGCCAGCAAGATTATGCCACTGGAATGTTTTGAAAGAGGTATATAGTGAATCAAAAACACTGTGAACATTCTTTTCTCATTTTCTCAAAACTACATTTTCAGAACATTGGTTACATATATCTTCCTAATTTGTTTTAGCTATGTTCACGAAATTTCTCCCAATTGAAGAAGACAGTATGTTTGTATTATATCCAATACACTGCAGAAATGATCTATGTTTCTCTTTCTGGTATAATTTTAACGGTAATTTTTAGGGGGTTTTCTATTTACTCAGATATACTCTAAACTTCAAAACAAGAGGCAAAATGTGTTTCTATTAATGTTGACAGCAGCCTGCCACAGTCTAAACGCTATTAGGGACAATGCACCAAAAATGGTTCCAGAATGCGAACGTGTATTATAAAAACACATATTACGCAAAATATTGTAAGTCTTAAACTGTTACAGATGTTACAATAAATTTTCTACTGCAGCTTGAGTTAATGTCATTCATTGTTTGTACAAAATCTCAATATCCTCCGCATTATAGATCTAGAGTAATGAGCACCGAAAGCAATGCATGTAAATACAACCCGTTCACGTCCAGGTCCCATTAATTTTCACGTTTAGTTCCTTTTTTTATGAGGATCTGCCTTTTGCAGACACTTTTTGTTTTGTTTTTATATATCCAGATATATTTCGCTACAGTTGTAGCAACTTAAGTGTTTCTTTATATTGCAATGAAGTTGACCAACAGATATATTCATTTTGGTTTTTACAGGTTCATACTGTTAATTATAAATCTGTACACGAATTTTATATATTTACATGTTGAATTAGTTAACACTTTTCCTACATCAACTGTGTAGGTCTTCGTTGACAGTTTGTCATCTACAATTATATGACACTTCTATACCAATCTCTAAGACTAGTGTTAAGGCTGTGCTGTCTGAATGTCAAAGCTCGATCTGGACTAACGCCCATGTGTTTAGGGTTTTCGTAATGCTCCAAATCGTTACCCCTCCACTTCACGTGAAGCTGAAAAGACGCCTCTTTGTTGCACAGGTGGCATTCACATTTTCTATTTACTGTGTTGAGTTTTAGTTGATTACCGCAGTTATATGTGTGAAGCTCCTTCAATGCCAATTTGAGCCTCCGTTCCTCATTCTTAAACGACGGTCTCTGACCTAAGACCATATCGTACGCCTATTTGTAATTGCCTGTGTTGACTACCTGCTGTGCATCATTTAAATAGACATCGAAAAGGAATGGAGCCAATACAGTTCCTTGAGGTGATCCATTGATAATATTCCGTTAACGGCTGCGGTTTCCCTGAACGTGTACAAAGAATCGACGAGTCTGAAATATGGTTTAACGATAACAGTAAATTTTAGTTTTCTAGTGATCTTGTAGAGATTGAATTACTTGTCTAGTGTTGACAGTGTGGTAGGAAAGAGCCAAATCTATAGTAACTACTTCTGTTACCCCTTTTTTCTGAAAACCATTCTCGGAGAACTGTGTTGGGGCCCAATATTTGTGAGGTGCGTTTCTATCGGGGCGAAATCCCCTTGTTCAATAACTTAATAATGTGATAAAGAACAGTGAATAATGATATTAAAGCACGCACAGTCATGGGCACAATGTGAAGAGCGCAATAATAAATCTGAGCCACAGTATGTTAATGAGTGTATTAATATAACTAATGAAATTTGTCCACCAGAATCAATCTACACCCTATTAGTTACATGAAAGAAGGCGAAAACCTGTTGTACATGGTGACAAAGATAATCGAACTGTTCAATGATAAACCCTCATTAGTGACTCCTACATACTGTGATATCCCCACCTGTGTAAGACGTACCTGATGATTTCGATTATTTAAAATACAGTTGAACACACTTCAACAGCTATAATTATTATGATCCGAAACTAAGGATCAGTCATTTTATTACAGCAGAAATCAACCAGTGAACGTGAGCCAAGTCCGAATTACGATTCGCTCAGTGCGTGATCCCACCTTTCATGAGACAGGCACAACAGTTATTTTGAATGCTTTGGTGAGGCGAGTGTCAACAGCCGTAATATATTTCATAAAATGCATTTTTTTAAAAACCATCAGCTGCTTTTTAAAAACCTTATACATCTACCAGCTTCGGTCATAGACCATCTTCATGGATAAAAAGGTGTTAAAACAGAATGGTAAAATGCATCAAATAAAATACATCCAACTGAGATAAACAGGAGTCAGTATAACTAAAAGTGTAAAAAATTACTGTGGTCATCTTAGATAAAATGAGTCAGACTCATGCAATTAGCACAAGCAACTCCCTCCATTTTTATTCATAGACTGTTCTCACCTTTTATGTCATGTTTGACTGACAGATTTTATCTAAGATGACCACAGTAATATTTTACACTTTTATTTATACTGACTCCTGTTTATTTCAGTTGGATGTATTTTATTTGATGCATTTTACCATTCTGTTTTAACACCTTTTTTATTCATGAAGATGGTCTATGACCGAAACTGGTAGATGTATAAGGTTTTTAATAAACAGCTCATGGTTTAAAAAAATGCATTTTATGAAACAACACTTATTATCGGTAGACCAACAAGCAACACTGACACAGATTCTGAATTATTCATTAAAACTTTTACAAAATGACATTAGGTATTGAGCCTAGAACAAGCATCAGTAATAACGTAACGGGGTTCTCAAGCCAGTCTTTGCGGTTATTTAGTCACGTGCTTCAAACGGACGTCAAATATAGATGTTCAAAATTCTCTTGAGGAAATTCATAGGGCCGGAATCCGAAGCTGAGTGTACTACCATATTCCTGCTTCCTACTTATATTTAGCATAGTGACCACAAAGACAAGTGAAATTAGGGCTTGTACTGAGGCACGTAGGTATTCTTTTTTTCCTCTTCTATTTGGTAGTGTAATAGGAAAGTAAGTACCTAGTAATCATCGTGTGTACCCTCCTCCACGCACCTTGTGATGGATTGCGGACTATGTATGTAGATGCAGATGTAGATGATGTAATAGGTGTTGCATACACTATACCTTTGAGATTCCCTCACTGGAAAGAAATCTGTTTGGGAAATCGCAACCAATGCAGCGGTCGGGAAAGGTTGCCTTCAGATATGCCCTCACATGTCTGCTGAAATGTGCGGGTGCTCCGTCGTGCTGGATCGAATGAGACGACGAATATGCATGGGAAGATGATTTAGCTTGCTCGGCGAATACTCCCTGACGAAGACGAGATATGAGTGACCCTTAAGTCAGTAGCCGCGGCGGAGCGGCCGAGCGCATTGAGGCGATATGCTACGATGAGCGAGGCCGTTCCCCGTCGGGGGTTCGAATCCCCCCTTGGGCATTGATGTTTGTGTCGTCTTTAGTATAAGCTAGTTAATAAGTAGTTTGTAAGTTTAGGGACTGATGACCCCGTAGTTAAGTCCCATAAGCTCTACAAACATTTGAACATTTTTAAGTCAGTCATGGAGAATTGAAGTCCCAATTAAACATTCTGACGTTACCAACCCTCACGTGGTTCTATCACCTTCTCGCAGTGCTTACGATATTCGTTTCCTGTGGTATGCACGATGTACCACGTCATTGTATAAACGCTTTATAGTAACGCTCTATAGCCAGTGAAAACCTCATCAAATATAGATACTGACATGAAACCGCTTTTTCCATAACGTCAGCATTTACGAAAGTAGTCTCCTTCACCGCAAATTAAGGTTTGTACTGAAATAGCAGTCAGAGAACGTAATTTTGAGGAAAGAAACAAAGCCATACAGATAATTGCAGAATACAAGCAGAAATCATGGGAAGACTGTGGAAATAAGATAGAAGCTAATGGTCAAGCGGAGGGGAAACAATTCTAGAGCTTTATTAGCAGTCGTCAAACGGCAGGGAAGATGGAATTAACAAGTCCTTTCGAAAGGTCAGGAAAGCTGATAGTGATTTCTGTGGATGCCTTGGGCAGATAGAGAAATTATTTTGAAGAATAGCTCATGTAGGTAAAACGTTAAATGATGTGTACGAGTTTCAGGTACAATGAGTTAGGAATGATGATGGAAACAGGATAACGTTTGAGGAAGTGGAGAGAATGATAAAGTTTCAGTGCAATAAAGCGGCAGGAGCAGATGGAATTAGGATGCAGTTAATCAAATACAGTGGAATGGAAGGTCTCAAATGGATACATAGCATAATTAAAATGGTCTGGGTGTCAGGACATGTTCCGTGCGACTGGATGAAACCAGTAATCATGCCAATTTTCAAGCATTAAAAACGAAAATATTGTAAAATTACAGAGTTATCTATTTAATTAGCCTTATGTTTACATCTACATACATACTCCGCAATTCACCGTAAGGTGTGTGGCGGAGGGTACACTGTACCACTACTAGACATTTCCTTTCCTATTCCACTCCCAAATTGAACGAGGAAAAAAAGAATGCCTATATGCCTCCGTACGAGCCCTAATTTCTCTTATCTTGTCTTTGTGATCTTTACGCGAAATGTAAGTAGTCGCCAGCAAGATCGTACTGCACTCAGCTTCAAATTCCGGCCCTCTAAATTGACTTAACAGAAATTCACGAAAAGAACGTCGTCTTTCTTCCAGCGATCCCCAATTGAGTTGCCGGAGAAAATTGTGACACTTGCGCATTGGTCGAACCTACCGATAACAAATCTAGCTGCTCGTTTCTGAACCGCCTCTATGTCTTCCTTTAAACTGATCTGCTGCGGGACCCAAACACTTGAGCAATACTCAAGACGTGGTCGTACAAGCGTTTTGTACGCGGTCTCCTTTACAGGTGAAGTACATCTTCTCAAAATTCTCCCAATAAACCGAAGTCGGCTGTCCGCCTTACTCAAAAGTGTCCTTACATGCTCGTTCCATTTCATATCGCTCTGCAATTTTACGCCTAGATATTTGAAGGACGCGACAGCATCAAGAAGCTCACTACTAATGCTGTATTCGAACATTATGGGAAGAAATTTTGTCTAAGTCATCCTGTATGCTATTACAGTCAGTTACAGACGACACCCTCCCATACATCACAGCATCATCAGCAAACAGCCGCAAATTACAACTTACTCTGTCCATCAGATCATTTATATAGATAGAAAATAATAGCGGTCCTATCACACTCCCCTGGGACACGCCTGACGATACACTCGTCTCTGATGAACACTCACCGTCGAGAACAACGTACTGCGTTCTATTACTTAGGAAGTCTTCCAGCCAGTCACAAATCTGTGAACCTATTCCATAAGCTCGTATCTTCGTTGTCAGTCTGCAGTGTGGCACCGCGTCGAACGTCTTTTTGAAGTCGAGAAAAACACAATCCGCCTGTTGCCCTTCATTCATGGCTCACAAGATGTCATGTGAGAAAAGGGCAAGCACCGGCCGCGGTGGCCGAGGGGACTGAGCCGCTTCAGTCACGGTCTGCACGGCCACTACGGTCGCGGGTTCAAATCCCCCCTCGGGCATGGATATTTGTGCCGCCCTTAGTTGTAGTTAGTTCATAAGTAGTTTGTAAATTTAGGGACTGATGACCCCGTAGTTAAGTCCCCTAGACTCTACAAACACTTGAACATTTTTTTTTTTGAAAAGGGCAAGCTGAATTTCACATGAAAGATGTTTCCTAAACCCGTGCTGATTCATAGAAAGAATCTTTTACGTTTCAAGGAAATTTACTGTATTCGAACTGAGAATATGCTCCAAAATTCTACATGAAACTGATGTCAACGATATTGGCCTGTAATTGTGTGGGTCATTTTTCTTTCCTTTCTTATAAACGGGATTCCAGACACTAGGAATTTTGCGCTGAATTAAAGATTCGCTATAAATGCAAACTAAGTAGGGGGCCAACGCCGCAGAATAGTCTTTGTAAAACCGAACTGGTATTCCATCCGGACCAGCAGACTTTTTCGTATTTAGTTCTCTCAGCTACTTCTCTACACCGGAAGTACCTATTTCTATGTCCCCCATTTCGGAATTAGTACGTTGATCAAATGATGATACATTTCTGCGGTCCTCCTCCGTGAAAGATTTCTTAAAGGTTAAATTTAGAACTTCAGCTTTCCGTTTGCTTTCTTCTATTACTGCCCCGGAATGATCAACGAGTGACCGGACAGTGGGTTTTGACACGTTTATCCATTTTACATAGGACCAGAATTTTTTCGGGTTCTCGGAAAGATCTTTTGCTAAGGTATGGCTGTGATAATTATTGTATGCTTCGCGCATCGATCTTTTTATAGACGCACGAATCTCTACTAACTTTTGCCTGTCATCATTTTCGTGTTCTTTTTTGAATCGAGAGTGCAACAGCCTTTGCTTTCTCAGCAGCTTTCTAACATTATTATTATACCACTGTGGATCCTTTCCATTGTTAATCATCTTTACTGGCATATATTTCTCTAACCCTTTATTAACAAAGCACTTAAATTTAGACCACAGTTCCTCTACATCCATAGTCCCGGAATTAAACGATGCCCATTTATTTTCTAAGTGCGATCGTAACATTTACTTATCGGCTCTTCCCAACAAAAACACGCTCCTAGCCTTCTTGATTATTTTATGAACTTTGGTAACCATTGACGTTTTGACGATATCACTAATTGCTGTCACTACACAGACATCGTTAATAAGGTCTGGCCTGTTTGTGGCTATAAGGTCTAGAATATTTCCTTTGCGCGTGGGTTGCCGGTTTAACTGCTCAAGACAAATATTCTCAGGTAGTGTTGAAAGGAGAGTGTCATTATTAGTTGAAGACAAGTTGGATTAAAATCGGTGTGGGTTTAGGCCTCTTAGAGGCTCTCAGGACCAGATCTTTAGCTTACGTCAGATAATGGAGAAGTGCTATGTGTGGAACTGGGAACTGTATCAGTGTTTTATGGATCTAAAGAAGGGATATGACCATGTTCCAAGGAGGTAGCTGTTCACAGCTCCAAAAGATTATGGAATAAGACACATCTGCAAGCTATTATAGGTCTTTACCTGCTGCCTGACAATCTACGTAAAGGTAAATTGAGTTCATGGTTCAGGGTAGTTTCAGAGGTAAGACAAGTCTGTAAAGTGTCACCTCTATGGTTCATACTATTCATGGATCTATAATGAAAACAGTTGACTGGAAGGGTGAGATTAAATTGAGTGAAAATAAAATGAGCAGTCTCACATATGCGGACGACTTAGTTGTGATAGAAGATTCGTTACAGTTTGCAATCTAATATTTCAGGACTAGAAAGATCAGATATGTAAGGGTTATGATATGAAAGTCAGCATCTGCAAAACGAAATAAATCTCTCTGGGAAAGAGATTTATGCAAACTGGGTTTCAAATATGAGGAACAAAGAAGATGTGGACAGTTTCAAGTATTCAGGTTGTATTTTCTCACACGATAGCACCATAGTGCAAGAACGTGAATCAAGGTGTAGCAAAAGTAATGGAGTGAGTATTCAGCTAAGATATGCTCTCTTCTGCGAAAAGGAAGTCACCATCAAGACTAAGTGAGCAGTGAACCGCTCCCTCTTTCTACCAACTTTGTTTTATGGGATTGAAAGGTGGGTAGATACAGATTACCTTATTAATTAGCTTGAGGTTACAGATATGAAAGTAGCAAAGATGATTGCAAGTACTAATTTAAACTATCACAGTGGTGTCCATAATGAAGAAATCGAAGAAAAACTGGGAATGAACACCATAGACAGAGCAGTTAGAGGGAACAGGCTTAAATTGTGGGGTCAGCTACACTCATGGGAGAAGCAAAGTTACCTAAGAGCTCATGGTTAAGAGGAGTCGAGGTAACCCAAGGAGGAAGTGCTTATATTCGGTCAAGAACGATTTTGAAATAAAGGACTTGATTATCGTCAGACGAGGCATCAAAGTCAGCCGTGAATAGGGTATTATGGTAGAATTTTAGTAGGGGAACTGTGCTTTAGACTGAACCTTGAAAGGCATAATCAGTTTCTAGCGATGATGATAATTACTGAAATAGCATTATGATCAAAACTTGAACTTACAGTTATATACACTACGCTTCTGTTGCGTATGTTGTAATATACGGTATCACCCTCTCGAAAGAGACGTTTCTATTTGATGTACATACGTGCGCATTCAGTCCAACAAAAAGAGTGTAGCATAAGCTCATTCTCTCGATCTCAATTGTAATTTTAATATTTCCATCAGACAATTTCGAAATATTTGTTAGGGTTATAATTTTAAGACCTTATTTACTATGTAAGGTAAATAACCATGTCAAGTCTAAAGGAAATCGATGGATCCTTCTGTTTGTACGTCTACGAAACAAGATACGTCCGAGGTGTACTATGTAGATGAGCTTTGACGTTTTCACGTCGGTAGTAGCCTAAACTGATTTCTTAAAAGCCCTAGATGGAAGAGGCCCACTGCTGGGGAATGTTGTTAGCGGAAGCAGGAAGAGGACAATGAAATTACCTGCACTCTGCTGCCGAGTCTAAAAGGCCCGGAAGTCAGCAAAAATTAGTGCGCTTCTGGTAGCTTGGAAAATTATTGGCTGGAAGCGCTCGTTGCTGTAGTGGGCTGGATCTTAGTTGGAAAGTATGTTTTAAAAGTGTAACCATGACATCTAGAGATGATTATTTCGTGTGGCACTTTTGGCCGTTAGACACCCCAGCTGTGATCGTGTTCGGACTGCCTGGTGAATGTTTTTGGGTGACGGCACGTAGGCGACTTGCGCGTCGATGATGATTAATTGATTATTAGGACCACACAACAGCCAATCCTCGAGTGGAGAAAATTTCCAACCCGACCGGGAATCGAACCTTGACCCCTTGGTGGCAATCTATTACGCTGTCCGCTTTTTGAACAATGTTTATTGTATCTAGTAAAACAATCTTACAAAGTCGGAACCTGTGCTGTTATCCTAATCAACGGCTAAACATTAAATTGGGTCAATGTAGTATGGTTGATAAGAAGTAACAATCTGTCAACACAAATAATCATAATAGCATAATATGGTACTGTTATTGGTCCTCTGCTGTTCCTTATTTACATAAACGATTTAGCGTAAAATCTAAGTTGTTTGCAGATGACGCCGTCATTTAACTGTCTAGTAAAATCATCTGAAGATAAAAAACCAGATGCAGCTCGTGCTGAATAAGATACCACTATGGTGTAAAAATTGGCAATTGACTCTAAGTAATGAGAAGTGTGAAGTCGTCCACATGAGTACGAAAAGAAATCCGTTAAACTTCGTTTACAAGATAAATCAATCAAAAGTGAAGGCCGTAAACTCCACAAAATACCTAGGAATTACTATTACTTTGGAGTTAAACTGGAAAGAACACGCAGATAATGTCGTGGGAAAGGCGAACCAGAGACTGCGTTTTATTGGAAGAACCCTTAAAAGATGCCACAGAAGTACTAAAGAAACTGCATACACTATGCTTGTCCGTCCCTTTTTGGAGTATTGCTGCCCCGTGTGGGATTCTTATCAGGAGGGTTTGACGGAGGACATCGAAAGAGTCCAAAGAAGAGCAGATCGTTTTTTATCGTCTCGATACAGGGTAGACAGCGTTACGGAAATGATACAGAATCTGGGATGGGAATAAATATAACAACGGCACTTATAGCTGCGTCATGGGCTACTCACGAAACTCCAATCGCCAACATTCTCCTCCGAATGCGAAAATATATTGTTGACTGCCACTTCATAGGTAGAAATGTTCATCAGAATAAAATACGAGAAATCAGAGTTCGAACGGAGAGATTCAGGCATTATTTCTTCTCGCGCGCTATTTGATAATGGAATGGGAGATAAATAGTTTAACGGTGGTTGGATGAACCCTCTGCCAGGCACTTAAATGTCATTTCCAGAGTATCCCATGTAGATGTAGATAATTTTTGCTGATTATAGAATGTACAACGATGTAATTATAGAAAACTCAAAAACCATTTAAATAATTAGGAATTTAACAAAACCTCGCTAAAATTAAGTGATTGGTTAAAAGCAAATCTAAATGTCTCAGGATTTAACACAATCTAATACTTGAAAAAACAAAACTTTCTCTTGACTCATAATTTACCGACATAATTTTTATACAGTTAATCATCGTTATGTTGTCGACACCAGAATCCACTGAACACCGTGGCAGTAAAATGGTCGTAGTCAGTTGCAGGCAAGTAACACAAGGAGGGCGAGTCATCGCAGCCCGAGGCCTGGCCACGATGCCTCCCACCATCCTCAAATCAGCTGCTCCCTCACATGGCACCAAACGGCAGCAGCTGTTTCCTGAATTATCCAATTCCTTTTCTGTTAAATGTGAGATTCAGCATGTTAGCGAACTGTTCTATAAAGTATGGCAGTTGTCATCAGGGCCAGTAGGCTGTAGACGTGAAGTGGCAAAATGCCAGATGATCAGCATCCATCCAAGAAACAACGTAATGCACAAAGTGACCGATCAACATCATGACGGTATTAGCTTTTGTCTTCGGAAAAAAATAAAAAAAAAAAAAAAACACACACACACACATGGTTGGTCGCAAAAAGACGTCAGTGGAATACGCAGCTTCAGCAGATCGAAAGAGGAAGGCCAACTGCTTCCTCAGCTAGGACTAGTTAGCCCGATGACCGGAACATGTGAATCGGTGCTGCAGCGTATCTGGAGATTCACACGTATTACATTTATCTGTGTCACGATATAACCGTCCGTTGGTGGAAATCAAGTTGTTTACAAATTTGTACCACGATGAGGTCACTACCATTGTTGGAATCTGTAGTGTTGGAGTTTCAGTTTTGGCTCGTACGATGTGCCCCATGTCTCATCCAGTGTTACGTGCCACTATTCTGTACGGCGATGTCGGATCCTCTTGCAGACCTTGATGACACTGTCGTGCTTTACGACCTCTAGCACATTCAGTCTTGATCCAAGTCCGTTGTTCCTGTTACGTTACACGGATCGCTCACAAGTGACTGTGTTTCATTCGATTTTGCGCACGTCGGTAACGTGGGACGGGCGAGTTCATTTCCTCGGAGGTAAGGTAGGTATGTCAACAACGTATACTATCAGCGACAATAGTAGAATCCATTGCATAGTGTCTCCACAGCGGTGTTACCACTATTTAAGTTCCAACCCTCGTACATTGAGCCAATGGTTAGACAACTCCATTTGATTATGCATATGGGCCTGGAGATGGTAATTACGAAACGGTTGCAAAATAAATTAAATCCAAGAGTGTACGGCTCCTGAATTCCTAATTTCAACAAAGTGACGACTAGATGCATTTCCACATACATTGAAATGATGAGTCAATTACAGTTATTTGGGAAAACAGACCTGTAATCTACGGATGGAAAAAGCTCTTCACACCGGAATCTGCAACCCGATTCTGGCGTCTGCACCCGCCAGATAGAAGAGAAGTGAAGTCGAAGTGAACACTCCAGTATTCAATCCAAGAACAGCTGCCAGCATGTGAAACTTAGAAGTAGATGTTTCTAGTGTAGTAAAACAACTTAAGTCACTAAACAAAAACAAATCTTCCGGGCCAGATTGTATACCAACTAGATTCCTCTCAGAGTATGCTGATGCAATAGCTCCTTACTTAGCTATAATTTACAACCGATTACTCAGCGAAAGATCTGTACCCAAAGACTAGAAAGTTGCCCAAGTTACTCCAATATTCAAGAAAGGCATTAGGAGTGATCCCCAAAATTACAGGCCAATCTCATTGACGTCTATTTGCAGTAGGATTTTGGAACATATACGTTGTTCGAATATTATGAACTACCTCGAAGAGAACGACCTATTAACCAATAGTCAACACGGATTCACAAAGTATCGCTCTTGCGAAACACAGCTTGCCCTTTATTCACCTGAAGTGTTAAGTGCCATCGACAAGAGATCTCAAATCGATTCCATATATCTGGATTTCCGGAAGGCTTTTGATACTGTACCCCACAAGCGGCTTCTAATGAAATTGCGTGCTTATGGAATATCTTCCCAATTGTGCGATTGGATTCATGATTTCCTATCAGAAAGGACACAGTTCGTTGTAATTGACGGTAAGTCATCGAGTAAAACAGAAGTGATATCTGGCGTTCCACAGGGAAGCGTTATAGGTCCCCTACTCTTCCTCGTGTTTATAAATGATTTAGGAGACAATCTGAATAGCTCCCTTAGACTGTTCGTGGATGATGCTGTCGTTTATCGGTTAGTGAAGTCAACAGAGGATCAAAAGCAACTGCAAAGCGATTTAGACAAAATTTCTACTTGGTGCGAAAATTGGCAATTGACACTAAATAAAGAAAAGTGTGAAGTAATATACATGACCACTAAAAGAAATCCTCTGAACTTCAATTACGCGATAAATCAGTCAAACCTTAAGGTCGTAAATTCTTCCAAATACCTAGGAGTTACAATTACGAACAACTTTGACTGGAGAAAACACATAGAAATTATTGTGGGGAAGGCGAATCAAAGGTTACGTTTCATTGGCAGAACGCTTCGAAGATGCACCAGCTCCACCAAAGAAACTGCCTACATCACACTTGTGCGTCCTCTCCTGGAGTACTGTTGCCCCTTGTGGGACCCTCACCAGGAGGGACTGACGGAAGATGTTGAGAAGGTTCAGAGAAGGGCAGCTCGTTTTGTTTTATCACTTTACGGGGGGGAAAGCGTCACGGAAGTGTTACACGAATTGGGGTGGAAATCATTCAAAGAAACACGTTATTCATTGCGGCGTGATCTGTTTGCGAAGTTTCAATCACCGACTTTTACTTCTGAATGTGAAAATATTTTGCTAGCACCCACCTACTTAGGGAGACATGACCATCCCAATAAAATAAGAGAAATCAGATCGAAAACGGAACGATTTAGGTGTTCTTTCTTCCCGCGCGCCATTAGAGAATGGAGCGGTAGAGAAAAGTTATGAAATTGGTTAATGAACCCTCTGCCAGGCACTTAAATGTGATTTGCAGAGTATCTATGTAGATGTAGATGTAGAAGCCTACGAGGAATGTATGTGACATAGTGACTACAGGAAGACTGTTCGACACGAGGGAGTAGCCCGTGGTCTGAGGCGTCATGCTGCAGACTGGGGTGCCGATTCCGCCTAAGGTTCGAATTCTCCCTCCAGCAGTCTGAGTTCTTCCCCCGGAATGTGTGTGTGTGTGTGTGTGTGTGTGTGTGTTGTTCTTAGTGTAAGTAAGTTTAAGTTGTTTGTACATCTAGGTACTGATGATCACAGCAATTCGGTTTCCTTAAAAAATCTGAAAATTTTAAGTTGGTCCTCTCTTTCGCATAGCGGAAAATAAAAATTATATCACACCCTTAGAGTTCTCCAATTCACTCAAGATTCATTGTTGAAACGGTGAATGTGGAGTACATAAATTGATTACATTTACAGATCAGTACTGAAGTATCCTGTGTCGATCAATGCCGAAACACCGAAATTAGTAGGTAATGCAGCTTCCGACTGCGGCAATGGAGGCACTGATTGTGGTATGCATTCCACTATACAAACGCCCAATAGTGTCTTAGGGTACAACACTCTACTACTGCTGAAACTGTTCACGCACTTCAGTAACAGTTGTGGTTGACAGGTTGCACTATTAGTTGTCTTCCCGTCAAAATTTTCTATACTTCTTGCACAGCACGTTGTGTTTCACGCGCGGTCTGTGGGCGAGCATTGCTCTGTTGCAACAAAAGGTCAGCTTCTTGTTGTAAGTATGGCAAGAGAACGCATCTTACAACATCCTGCTCGTATTATATTCGTGTGGTGTCTGCTCTTTCGGACACGTCCGAAATAACAGACACCACACGAATATAATAAGTATTTACTCGCGAAGACAGCGTTAGCTTCAGTAACGTCTAAGCAGTTGTGGTCATACGTTCGACCTCGCACGCGAATCCGTAATGGCGAATGTAAGAGGGCATTGACGGTAGGAAAGCTACAGCAGACGGACGAGAGGCGAACATGGGTAGCCAAGTGGTTAAGGCGACTGCTGACTCGAAGCGGGAGACACGGATTCGAATCCCGGCCCAGCGCACATTTCCACTTGTCGCCATTGCGTAACTTCAGTGCCATTATGCAGCCATTGTCGATCTTTTCTATCCTAATCCTTTTTTCTTCTCCTCCTTTATGAATAATTTGCAAATCCTGCACATACCGACCACTAGTAAGCCTTCCTTCTACAATCGCCAAAGGTAAACGAGAGTTGATGCATGATTTTACGAAGCGATACCACTCGTTTGCTTTTACACATAACGTCATCAACATGTCGGAAAAACCGTATTTTAATCGTAGTGAAATGAAAATAAAAAATGTTTGAATTTATAAACTTTTTCTTAAACCATGGGGCTCCTTAAAATTTTATTGGTAATTTGGAAGAAGCATTGCATATAATTCGCGGCATATTGGTACATCTCGAACACGCGAGCATCATAGTGCCATCGTTGTTTGTTCACTCTAAACTATTTAAGCTGTCCAGTCTTACGTTAGATACGAAAATAAAAACTCGAAAAATATTGCATCTTCATTTATCCATTAAAACCGCTTAGAAATAATGAAACAGTAAAACAAAGAAATATACATAATGTACATTAATTCAAAACTTGAATACAAACAATATTTTTGATACTTGTGATGGGAAAGTGGTTTTGTGACTCATTGTTCAAGACGTCATATCTGCGGAACTGTGTGTAGTAGGTAGTTGTAACCTATCAGCAGTTGTTGTCTGATAGTAAGCAGTATGTGCGCCAAGTTTAGTTGAAATTGGTCCATTATTTTAGGAGGACATGTGGAAAAATAGTGCATGATGTAGCAGTTCTTCGGAAATCTCATTGTTTATGACGTCATATCTCCTGAAATATGTGTCGTACTATGATGTAAATTCTAAGGTGCGTTCAGTGGTATATGTGCATAATATCTGCTATAAATATGTAGGGGAAGGTTTTAGCAATAAAGACGTAATAAACTGAAACCTCAGGCGTGTTGATGTAGTTTCCATGAACCTAATTGTTTATGACTTCATATTTCATGAACCATTTGTCGAACTGTGATATACTATCGAAGGAACATTCAGTGGTATATATGTGTACTGTTTGTGAATGGTCTCGCGAATACAATTCGCAGTGTAGAAAAAATAACTTGTAATGTCTTGACAAATGGCATAGATATCGATCATGAACATCGGAAAAATAGTAAGCGATCAACTTCTTTGATACCATATCAAATGATTAGTGACCTTAAAAAATATTTGTTCCAAATTTGGTTGAAATCGGTCCATTAGTTTAGGAGCAGATGTAGAATATTATCGTATGATGCGTCCGTTTTTAACGACTGTCATTGTTTGACGTTATATCTCCTTAGGTATTTGTCGTAGGTGGTTATTACCCCGACAGCGATGCTTACCTGATAGCAAGTAACAATGTACCAAATTTGGTTGAAATCGGTCCAGTAGTTTAGGACGAGATGTGGAACATGCACACACACACATACAGCCTATAAGATGTATAGATATAAGATTCATAAAAAAATAGTGTTTTGCCAATCAGAATAAGCACCTGAAGTCTAGCTTGCAAAAAGTACTTTGGCTACTAGACAACACGCTTATTCCACGGGCCAAAGCCAACGGGTGGAATTGCTTCATATAAATGACAAATTTTATCGCACCCCAGACCATAAAACCTGGTTGCGGTGAGCATGTCTTGCATGAGTGCATTCTATGAGCCACTGCTCGCCTTTTATAAGTCGTGGTTGCAAACGAAATTCAGTTCAGTACAAAAGGAACACACTTTACCGCTGAAGATCCACGACCGACCGGCCCAAATGATTCTCTGACGACAGAAGCCGTACATATCGATGCTATGGAGTGTGTGGAACACGGGCTAGACGTGTGCGGGCCGTTAGTCCCACTGCTACTAACTCGTTGCAACAATTCGTGTTGTCACTTGTGAGCTCACAGATCCTTTAATCCAGTGTTTTTTTAACCTTTGCGACCCACTTCCAAGTAAAAATATTCTGGCGACGACCAACCCCCCCCCCCTCCGCCCGCTTCACCGTAAACTCCAGGTACCGTAGTAACAAAACTGTCTTATCTTACAGGAAACAAATTTAATCTTCTTTATCTTGCTACATCTTTCCTTTTTTAATTGTTGGACGATATATTTGTGTATATCTTTTGAAATGTAACTCGCTATCCTATTTTCACATTATTTCCAACAGAAAAATATGTGTTTCACATTTCACACAAGACTCAGAAGTGGGTCCCACTGTTTAGACAATTCGTAAAGAAGTAGATCATTATTTTTGAATTTTCCAGAAAAAATTATTGTGTTATCAGGCTTTGCATGTATTCCTCGTTGATACACTGTTTTATTAAACAATTTATGATCAATATAGTAATAGGACACTTTATAACTCACCGCAATGTCGCGACGACGAGCCGCGAGAGCACATAAAAAAAAAAAAAAGACACACACATACAACCTTTTCAGCTATCAGTGATGACTTCTTTCAGAGATAGGAACTTTCACGCAATCACACAGGCACACAACACAGTGACACTACCGTTATCTCCGGCTGCCGCACTTTTAAAAGAAAACGAATGCACGCCCCCCCCCCACCTCCCCACCACCACACAGACACACACACACACACACACACACACACACACACACACGCATTAGCGCGGATAGTAAGTGTAAGGAAGTCTTTTCTGAAGGCATTTGTGTCGAGTGTTGCCTTGTACGGGAGTGAAACATGGACAATAAACAGTGCGGACAGGAAGAGAATAGAGGCTTTTGAAATGTGGTGCTACAGAAAAATGCTGAAGATTAGGTGGGTAGATCGCATAACTAATGAAGAGGTACTGAATAGAATTGGTGAGAAAAGGAATTTTTGGCATACCTTGACTAAAAGAAGGGATCGCTTGGTAGGACACATTCTTAGACATCGGGGAATCGTAAATTTAGCATTGGAGGGAAGTGTGTGGGGTAAAAATCGCAGAGGGAGACCACGAGACGCGTATAGTAAGCAGATTCAAGTGGATGTGGGTTGTCGTTCTTATGAGGAGATGAAAAGGCTTGCTCAGGATAGAGTAGGGTGGAGAGCTGCATCAAACCAGTCTCTGGACTGAAGACCATAAAAACAGAGGTTAGGATAGAGAGGTGGGAACTGTAGGGCGCGGAAAAATGGGAATTTATCGTAAGATGAGGCCTGTATAATTTCCGGATAAGAGAATGTACTGTAGGGATAACTCCCAACTCTGCATTCTCCGATCCCTAAATTATCCAGCACTCAACTTAGGATAACTTTCCTTTTCTCCACACTCTACAGTTCCTACCTCTCTATTCCAAATCTCTCCTACTTTGAGAGATGAATGCGCGTATATATATATATATATATATATATATATATATATATATATATATATGTGTGTGTGTGTGTGTGTGTGTGTTTTGTTGTTGTTGCGGGTCGCGCGTGCATTCATTTCATTTATTTTATTTTATGCTATTTTATTTTATATTCCTCCACTCACCTGCCTGTCCACTCCATCCCTAACCTGCATCTCATTTCTCCCATCTAATAAGTACTCTGTAAGGCTGTGCTGTATCCATCGCCACCACCGTGGCGCAACCTTTCTATCCCCCTCCCCTCTTTCGACGCCGCAGAAAAAAATGTTCAAATGTTTGTTAAGCTTATGGGACTTAACTACGGGGCCATCAGTCCCTAAACTTACAAACTACTTATGAACTACCTTATACTAAAGACTGCACAAATATCCATGCCGAGGGGGAAGGGGGTGGGTTCGAACCGCCGGCCGCGATGGCCGAGGGGATTGAGGCGCTTCAGTCACGGTCTGCACGGCCACTACGGTCGGGGGTTCGAATCCCCCTCGGGCATGGATATTTGTGCCGTCCTAGTTCGTAAGTAGTTCATAAGTAGTTTGTAAGTTTAGGGACTGATGATCCCGTAGTTAAGTCCCACAGGCTCTACAAACATTTGAACATTTTGATTCGAACCCCCGACCGTAGTGGCCGTGCAGACCGTGACTGAAGCGCCTCAGTCTCCTCGGCCACCGCGGCCGGCCGACGCCGCAGCGCGTGATTCGAAGTGCGGCAGCCGGAGATGCTGGTTGTGTGACTGTGTTGTGTGCCTGTGTGTTTGCGTGAGATTTCTTATTTCTAATGAAGCACATGGCCGATAGTTGAAGGTGTGTGTGTGTCGTTTTTTTAGGTGCAGTCGCGGCTCGTCATCACGTCTTTGCGGTGAGTTGTAAACTTACTGTATTGTTAATTCCAACCTAGACTTCCCATTATTAAATTTATTACCAATTCAATTCGTAATTAATGTTCCACAATGAACTAAGTAATTTTAACGGTAAATACTTTTCACTTAGGCACACGTTTTCATAGTACTGAAACTCTTATGGTGCATGTACTTTCTGCTTAGACGAAGACCTTCAAGGATGACTTTAACAACCCTCCTAGGGGTCGCGACCCAGAGGTTGAAAACGCTGCTTTAATCGGTGCTGTCATAGCTGTACCATATGCAACTGTTTTCTTTAAACTACGACGATCAGGGTGGACTTCTGTGTTGCGTGAACATAAGGAATCTCGAATGTGAGAGTGTTCTCGTGATCGTAGCACAACTGACGCAGAACGTCCAACCTACGCGACAGGACAATAGCGCGACTCGGAAGGCCACAATTTGACCCCTTTCAAACTCATTCAGTTGTATGTAGGAAGAAATAGTGCGTATCGGTGGCATGACATCTGTTTGCTTCACGCGATGATAACATACTGAGCCTTATAGGTGTTAACATTCCTAATTAAACGGTAGATACAGTTGGCACTATGGCAGTTGTGTCACTACGCTACCCGTTGGCGGACGATGTCGAAACCATTATCACTGCATCTACAGCTACTATCAAGGCGGTGGCACCTGCCGAATTCGTATCAAAATCTACTAGGTGTAAAACTTTTAATTTTTTTATTTTTCATAAGTGTGTTTTGAAATCACTAGGAATGCGATATAGTGACTACGGCAGAATCTCCTCTCCTATAAAACTACATCTACATAGATGCTCTGCAAATCACATTTAAGTGATGTCTTCCGTCAGTCGCACCTGGTGAGGGTCCCACACTGTGCAACAGTACTCCAGCAAAGAGCGCACAAATGTGATGTAGGCAGTCTGTTTAGTGGAGCTGTTGCATCTTCGAAGCGTTCTGCCAATGAAACATAACCTTTGTTTCGCCTTCCCCACAATAGTCTCTATGTGATCTCTCCAGTCTAAGTTGTTCGCAATTGTAACTCCTAGGTATTTGGTAGAATTTACGACCTTAAGGTTTGAGTATTTATCGTTTAATTGAAGTTCAGCGGATTTCTTTTAAAGGTAATATGTATTACGTCACACTTTTCATTATTTAGTTTTAATTGCCTATTTTTGCACCATGTTGTAATTTTGTCCAAGTCGCTGAGTTGCTTTTGATCTTCTGTTGACTTCACTAACCGATAAAGGACAGCATCATCCGCGAACAGTCTAAGGGAGCTATTCGGATTGTCTCCTAAATCGTTTATAAACACAAGGAAGAGTCGGGGACCTATAACTCTTCCATGGGGAACGCCAGATGTCACTTCTGTTTCACTCGATGACTTACCGTCAGTTACTACGAACTGTGTCCTTTCTGATAGGAAATCGTGTATCCAGTCGCACAATTGGGGAGATAATCCATAAGCACGCAATTTCATTATACGCCGCTTTTGAGGTAAAGTGTCAAAAGCCTTCCAGATATCCAGAAATATAGAATCGATTTGAGATCCCTTTTCCATGGCACATTCATGGAAGGAAGGAAGCTTAGGGTTTAAAGTCCCGACGACAGCTTGGTCATTAGAGACGGGAGCTTACGCTTAGAGTTTTACGTAAGGATGTGGAAAGAAATCGGCCGTGCCCTTTGCAAGGAACCAACCCGGCATTTGCCTGAAGTGATTTAGGGAAATCACGGAAAACCTAAATCTGGATGGCCGGAGGTGGATTTGAACCACCATCCTCCCGAATGCGAGTCCAGTGCGTTACCACTGCGCCACCTAGCTCGGTGCACATTCAAATCAATAAAGCGCAAGCTGTAATGAAATTTTCACTCTGCAGCGGAGTGTGCGCTGATATGAAACTTCCTGGTAGATTAAAATTGTGTGCCGGAACCGGGACTCGAACCTGGGACCTTTGCCTTTCGCGAGCAAGCGCTCTACCGACTGAGCTATCCCAACACGACCCACGAGCTCAGTCCTGCGAGGAAGTTTCATATCAGCGCACACTCCGCTGCAGAGTGAATGTTTCATTCTGGAAACATTCCCTTAGGCTGTGGCTAAGCCACGTCTCCACCATATCCTTTCTTCCATGAGTGCTAGTCTTGCAAGTTTCGCAGGAGAGCTTCTGTGACGTTTGGAAAGTAGGAGGCGAGATACTGGCGGAAGTTGTGAGGCGGCATCGTGAATCGTGTCGGGATAGCTTAGTCGATACAGCGCTTGCCCGGGAAAGGCAAAGGTCCCGGTTCGAGTCCCGGTTCAGGCACACAATTTCAATCTGCCAGGAAGTTTCGTTTTCAAAGCGGAAGCTGTGTTTCGCAACTTTCAGGGGTTGCTGTTAATACAAAGGGCTTGGGAGATGCAGCAATGCGTGCAGTGGCTGCTGCTGCTGCTGCGGCGGCGGCTGTCACTGGGATGGCATTCCGCGGGTGCCGGCTGTGGAGAGCTCCAGACGGGTGACATGCGTGTAATTAACGCGACGAGTTACACGCGTGCGCCCTGGCGCCACTGTGCGCTGTGGCCAGCTGTAATGCGCGCGCTTGTCCGCCACGCTGGCCACTGGTCGGTATGCAGTTCATCTGAGGCACCGCCACATGCGACTGCTACGCGCAGGTGTCACCTACGAAACAGTGCTTATACAATCACACTCCGCAAATAATGTTTAAAAAACTGTCCTGTGTGTGTGTCATTTCCAAGCAATACGGTGTAACCACATGTGATATTTTAGTAGAAAGTATTTGAAGGAAAAATATAGTAACTCCCTGATAATCTGGCGTTGCCACGGTGTTTTAGTCCACACACTTGTTCGCCTATACCGAGCAGGGTGGCCCAGTGGTAACACACTGGACTCGCATTCGGGAGGATGGTGGTTCAAATCCACCTCCGGTCATCCAGATTTAGGTTTTCCGTGATTTCCCTAAATCACTCCAGGCAAATGCTGGGATGGTTCCTTTAAATGGGCACGGCCGATTTCCTTCCTCATCCTTACCCAAAACTTCGAGCGTGAGCTCCGTCTCGAATGACCACGCTGTCGATGGGACGTTATACCCTAAGCTTCCTTTCTTGTTCGCCTATCTCCTCTCCTATTCTATCTCTCTATATATTTATCCATCTCTTCCTCTCCAATGTTACTGTTTATCTGCTCTTCCGCTGCCACGGAGCGTCTCTTCCAAACGCTCACTGCGAATCTACATCTACATGGGTACTCTGCAAATCACATTTAAGTGACTAGCAGAGGGTTCATCGAACCACCATTATACTGTTTATCTCCCATTCCATTCTCGAATAGCGCGCGGGAAGAAAGAACACCTGAATCTCTCCGCTCCAGCTCTGATTTCTCGTATTTTATTCTGATGATCATTTCCACCTATGTTAAGTGGGAGTCCAAAATATATTTTGGCATTCAGAGGAGAAAGTTGCCGATTTGAGTTTCGTTAATAGACCACGCCGCAGTGATAAGCGCCGTTGTTGTAATGATTCCCATCCCAGATCCTGTATTATTTCCGTAACGCTATCTGACCTATATCGTGACAATACGAAATGAGCTGCTCTTCTTTGGACTCTTTCGATGTCCTCCGTCAAACCCACCTGATAAGCATCCAACTTTGGGCAGCAATACTCCAAAAAAGGATGGACAAGCGTAGTGTATTCAGTCTCTTTCGTAGTTCTGTTGCATCTTTTAAGGGCCCTACCAATAAAACGAAGCTTTTGGTTCGGGTTTCTCACGATATTATCTACGTGTTCTTTCCACTTTAACTACTTTAACTCCGAAGTAATAGTAATTCCTAGGTATTTTGTGGAGATTACGGCCTTCACGTTTGATTGTTTTGTCTTGTAAACAAAGCTTAACGGATTTCTTTTCGTACTCATGTTCACTACTTCACACTTCTAATTATGTAGAGTCAATTGCAAATTTTTATACCATAGTGATATCTTATTCAGATCGTTCTGCAGTTGGTTTTGATCTTCAAATGATTTTACTAGACTGAAAATGACGGCGTAATCTGCAAACAACCTAAGAGAGCTACTTAGATTTCCCCTAAATCGGTTATGTAGAAAAGGAACAGCAGAGGACCAATAACACTGCCCTGTGGAACGCCCGGTATCACCTCTGTTGTAGTCGATGTTTTACCATCGTTTACTACGAACTGTGTTCTCTCTTGACAGGAAATCGCCTATTCAGTCTAATGCATCTGTTAAACTGCTCCTCCTCAGTTCACCTGTCCCTCTTCTTTTCTACAGTGCTCAAAACGATTTGTGTGCGATACAGAACTATTTCTTGCTGTCAGAACACTTTACTTAAGATTTATATGGCGTTTACTGAGAGCGAGGCAGCATTTGGCTAACATAATAATGAAAAAGTCATCCTCTTTTCTTTTAATTTGGTGTGTGTGTGTTCACCTGGGACAGACTGTACAGTAGCACACCTGCGTGGCCTGGACATTATGAGGTTATCAATCAGCTCTTGAGGGATATATGGCCATGAGTGCAATATCCAGTTCTACGACCCTTGTGGGAGATGCTGGTCTGGCTGCAGTGCATCTGCCACGTGCATCCCAGATATGCTCAACCGTGTTTAAGTCCGATGAACAAGCTAGCCACTCCAGTCGTTCAGTACCCTCAACATTAAGCATGTTGTCCACCAGTGCAGCTACGTGAGGACGAGCGTTATCGATCACAAGAAGGAAACCGTTTCCTATAACACCAGCGTAGGGCACAACAAATAATGATATGATCTTGTCTCTATACGTCTCAGTAGCCAAAGCGCCATTCTGAACGACATAGAGGTTCGTAGGGCCGCCAATACTGACTACGCAACCTCTTACCTCTGGGTATAACTACCAATCACTCCAAACACGATATCACCGCGTCTGAAGCGAATGTAATGGCACAATAAATGTTGGGATTTTTTTGTCGCTTGTTGTTGGTTGTTTTAAGGGGACTAAACGGGATTTATTTATTTATTTTTTTTTTTTTTTTGACCGTGTGTATATCTAAGATTAAGACGCCCTTTACATGTGAAGGACGTTTGAGAGACTATTTACTAAACAAGGACAAAATGCGATATACAGGAATTAAACACGTTAATGAAAATTATTTATACGGTCGCCAGCCTGATTATGCAATAAAATGTTTAATTTATTATTTATAACCAGATTCCAGTCTGTTGTAAATATTACTTTAAAATTATAAGTACAAACAAGCAAAAAGCATTAAGTTTATGGTCAAATAAAACACTAGATTTCTACGGAAAGCAATAAGTAAGTCAAGGTAACCCACTTGTTTACTACTTAAATATAGCCCTTAATGTGGAAGAATTGTTTGCACTTTATTAAATAACAAGGAATTTTTGGACATACATGCTCCTAGTTCAGTCACTTATCTGATTGTAGGTGGTAACTTTGTGTAGTTTGTGTGTGCACACACCCATATTGAACTACCCTTTGATTAAGCATTAATTTTACGGGAATTTTACTGATAGAATTTCTAAGGATATAATGGCAGCCATGGAACTGGTGTAGTACACTTTTCACAGTTTTCATTAATTTTGACCCTCATGAATTACATTTTAGTTACTTTAAGCTATGTTTATAATTTTTAATGAATACTATTGATATTAATTTGGCTTTTATCAAATTAGAGAGAGAAAAAATATACTGTACTACCTACTTCAAGCAATCAATTATAGTTTAAGATTACCAACTGATCAATAATTTACTGTTATTATATATTTTTTGTTTTAATTATTTATCAATAAATTCAATTAGAAGTATGAAGTGCAATGTTTGTCTCTCAGTATTTTTCAGTTATCTACCGCAAAAATGGAAGTTAGCACTTCAGATTATTAATTAGCTCATTAAGAATAATCAAACTTTTCATCAGTTATGTTCTAGGACACTCGGATATTTATAGACTGGGTAGCCTAAGTGATAGGGATAAACAAAGGTTATCATAATTTCTTACTTCAAGTTACTGATTATTGCAAGTCGCTGCTCTTTGTCTGGTCCATTCGCACTATAATTCTAAAAGTACATAACCTTGTCAAGTACTCCGTGCTGCGGACAAGCAGTTGCGAGATTGCACAAATAGAAGAGAATCGTCGTCATTCGTGACTCTTGCTGTGTGGCACTATATTCTCTTCTTGGCGATGAATAAATTTACATAGTGCCCCGTATTGAATGCCACGATAGAGTCGATACTCTGCCAGCATCCGAAGCCAATTTTGGAAACTCCTGATCCAATTCGAAGCCTCCGCTTTGGTGCCTCGCTCACGTCTCGCCACATACGTGACCACTCACTGGCTGTCTCCTCTAGACTCTCTCGTTAAGCCACACCGTCCTTATTCCTGCCTCTTTCCTTACGCGCAAAAACTGGGCGCCTTCAACGTGAGGAACCAGGAAGTACCAGTGGTTTTACCTTGTACATATGGTATTACATGCCCTGCGTTTGGACCGGACTACAATATTTTTAGATTTATAACAATAAACATTACCATCAAATTACTGTACAATCAAGTTCTACAAAAATCATTTTTAACTCTACAACAGTCCATTAAGTTACAAGGTAACACACACACGCCATATTTCACGAGAATAATTCACTATTGATACCTCAAAGTTTTTACCTGTCAAAAATTTTGGTATTAAATAGTTCGAAAAAAAATTGTGTGTACATACATTAATATTACAACTCCTCCCCACACCAATCGTGCACCGCCTTGATCTAGTGATGTTTCCTGCACATAAGTATGGTTGTTCAGATTTACAAGTTCTCTCAAGATAGTCCGACAGAACACAAAATCTTGGGTAATTTTCGTAAAATACATATTATCCATTTATTTACTTTCTTTAACGTTGTGATTACTCATAATCAACGGCAATTAGGTCTATATGGTTGGTGATCGATGAATTTTTTTGGAAACACTGTATATACAGTTTTGCATAGTAAACGGCATGACACCATTTATAAATGAAGACATTGAATACAAGTCTTCATCTAAGGTGAAATATTCAAAATTTTGATATGAACATGGATGAGAGTTTGAATTAGAAGAAACAAATTCATGAACTTATGAAAATTTTGGAATTCAGATACTTTGATCGTTTAGCAAATAGTGTCAAAAGTTTGAGAGGTAGCCAACGTATGCAAGATCCCTATTACAGCTTTCTTAATGGATTTCGGAGCACAGCAATAGGTGAAGTAAGTGTGCGGTCAGAGTAGCTGAATACTTTCCTTATATTGTTCATACGTATGTGCGATTTGTCAAACTCTTATCATATCCTCACAATAAAACCATCGCAAATCTCACTTTGTTTGATCATCACATTGTGAATGGAACAGTTTTCATAATTCAGTATGTGCGTTCGAACAATTTTTGGTTAACGAAGACTACTGTTAGGAGCAGTGGATGGAAAAATATCGAATTTAACGTTATATCTTACCCACGAAAAACTTCTGATCTTCATGTTACTTTCAGTGCAGTGAGTTTGGCGGAGAACGCTTTGAACACCTCTAGTGTTCAAAAATGTTTGTAAAGCTTATGGGAGTTTACTACGGGGTCATCAGTCCCTAAACTTACAAACTACTTATGAACTACTTACGAGCTACGACGGCACAAATATCCATGCCCGAGGAGGTATTCGAACCCCCGACCGTAGTGGCCGTACAGACCGTGACTGGAGCGCCTCAGTCTCCTCGGCCACCGCGGCCGGCAACACCTCTAGTGAACCGTTTCCCGTTTACGTAAGCTGAGTGCTTTTCGAAATGTGTTGGTATACACTCTGTAATCACTGTAAGGTTAATGTGCTATCGAACGCAAATATTCAAATGTGTGTTAAACTTATGGGACTTAACGACCGAGTCATCAGTCTCTGAACTTACAAATTACTTGTGAACTATCTTATACTAAAGACGACACAAACATTGATGCTGGAGGTGGGATTCGAACCCAAGGCGGGGAACGGCCACCCGCATCGTAGCAAAGCGCCTCAATGTGCTCGCCCGCTCCGCCGCGGCTATTGAACACAAACACTGTTGTACCTTGTAGTCGTTAGTTCAGATCAAAGATGTTCTACGTCACACAGGGGACTGTATAAAAAATGAACAAATACATAAATAACAAATAATTCTTGGATAAAAACCTACAGACTACACACAGCGAAACCGATTCATCAGAAGACTTGTAAAATGGTTCTTTAATAAACACACAATTACTATTTATATCTAAACTACTTGTTTTATGATTGTAATATACAGTAATTAATCGCATATAGTGACATCGCAATATTTAATGCAATCAATGAACTTATTTTGTTACCATTCAAAATGTACAGGAAACATTTTACGTAAAGTGGGTCTATGTTATCACAGTAAATGTGTTCAACTGTCCTCCCTTCCGTATATTACCGGTTAATCATAAAAATTAATAATATTTGTACTAGTATTATTTAAAAATTATACCCAGCGAAAACTTTTTATTTTTGTGTTAAGGGTTACGAAAATTGGCTCTAAAAGACAAATATCTTGTTACGGGATGTTATTGATAGAATATTAAATGAAACTTCCTGGAGGATTGAAATTGTGTGCTGGGATCGGGTTCGAACCTCAGACATTTGCCTTTCGCAGGCAATCAATCGGCCCACTGAGATATCCCGGCACGCTCCACAGTGCATAATCACAGCTTTTTTTCCGCCAGTATCTCGTCTCCCACTTTCCAAACTTCAACTACGTTCTCCTGCTAATCTTGCAAAATTAAGACTACTCGAAGAAACGATGTAGTGGAGACATGGCGTAGCGACAACATAGGGGATTTACTGAATTATGTTTCCACTCCATAGTGACAATGTCATTCTCGAAACACTCCCTAAGCGGTGGCTAAGCCGTATCCCCTCTATATCCTTGATTCCAGGAGTGCTTGTCTTGCATGGTTCCCAGGAAAACTTCTGTGAAGTTTGGAAAGTGGTTGGCGAGATACTGGTGGAAGTAAAACTGTGAGGACATAGCATAAATCGTAGCAGGAAGAAGTCGGTAGAGCGCTTGGTCGCGAAAGACGAAGATCTCAGGTTCAAAACGTTCAAATGTTTGTAAAGCTATGGGACCAAACTGAAGTGGTCATCAGTCCCTATACGTACAAATTACTTCAACTAACTAAAACTAAGGCCCGACGGATGACCCGAAACTCCGACGAGGGGCATATGCGCGCTCCGCAGAAAACGCCTTAGAGTGCACGGGCACTCCCGCACAGCTGGTCCCAGGTTCGAATCCCGATTCCACCCCTCAGTTTTAACCTACAAGCAAGTTTCGTATCAAGTTTCATATCAGCGCTCACTTCGCTGCAAAGTGATAATGTATTCTGCAGAAAATTATCTTTCCTGGTTATGACGGTACAGCCCGATTTTAAATGTCTGTTTCGAATACACATTTGGACGTGCGCGTTTTGGGCGCGATTGCGTGGCCGGGTTCTGGCCGTTGCAGTGGCGCGGCCCACGAGGGCGGAAATGACGTGACTGGCAAAATCCGAGTGGTAACCGAGTGGCCACAAGATGGTGCTGTGGCGGCTAGCCTGTTAGCTTTAATAAAAGAAATACTATTAGAAATTTAATTGCTCGCAAACTTAGCGAGGTACAGGTGATCTGAAAACGTCATACTATCGGAGATTTTAAGACGAACATCATGGTATATTTATGTTTATTTAAAGAAAATTAAAGTGGCTGTTACAGACCTGCAGCTAATAACTATTTCGTTTAAAAACTGTTGAAGTTACAAAAAAAAAAAAAAAAAAAAAAAAAAAGAACAGCACTGGAAAGCTGATAAAATTTGATGTCAAATTGGTATGTTACTTGTGCACAACACGTCCCATATAAAGTTTTTTAAAAATTATCCAGTTTGGAAAAAGGGCATAAATAGGGGGCCGCTATCTTGATTGAGTCAGTCTTCGTTTGGACTTCATTGTGGCTGAACTTGTGCCCTCCGCCCAAGTTTTCGTTTAAAAAATGATCGTCTCCTCACTTTCGTTGATGGAGACTTAGCGAAATCATGTGGTAGGAGTTGGGCAAATTGAACTTGAAGAACTTTGGTGTCTTTATGGATGCAAGCAAACAGTTAGAAGAATTTGTGTTTAGTGATAGAGATTGTACTTACAAAGCATTTGGTGTGAGTTTGGGACCTCACCGCACTTGGGACTTTCTGGGAATTAGACACGCTAGAGCGTATTTCATTCTGTACCGAGAATTATTTCGAACTTTGTTTCTTTCGTGAGAATGCTGGAATTTGAGTTTGAAACTTGGCGTTTCATTTCGAAACTCCTGAACTTTTGCATGTTCAGCCAAGAGGCCCTTAGTTATTTCAACTGAACTGGACAATTAAATTTTTCTGGGACTTCAGTGTGTAATCAAATCTTAAATAAACAATTACATAAGTGACATCCAAACCCCCGCGAGTGACTTATTTACAAACCGATGTTTTCACTGCCAGTGAACCTTATTTAAAATTTGTGTTTTTATAAAATTTTGGGTGTTGACGCGAGAAGTGGACAGTTGGCCCCTAGACATAACGAATAGCCACTTTAGACTTAAAAGTTCCGACTGTTTCACTTTGACCCTGTTGGTGCAATTTTTGTTGAACATTATTATTTACAGTTCACATCCTGTGTGCTGGGGGCTCGAGCTGTCAATATTAAATGAGTTCGTTTCATATTTGTCTGAAATTGGACACCGGTAAGCACGCCCAACGGACAAACACACCGCGCGAGTTGTAAATTCTCTCTCGTATCTCGCGTTTTAGATTGTGTGTAGACTCGCATGGTGTTGCTGTAGTTGAAACCAGGAGCGACGGCGCACGTCCTCAGGCTGATTCTGCGCAGCTCTGTCACACAAACTCCAATCGCCAATGAGCGTTAAGTATTGCTCTGAGCGCTATGCTCTGAATATCTTAGATTTAATTTTATTTGTTCTAATGTGTCATTGTTGATGGTGTGTAAGAATACTCTAAAAAAAGTTGCAAAAAAGAAAACGAAAGAAAAAAATATTTATTTTGAAAGTGGTCAGGTTTATAAGAATATATTTTAAAATATTTTCTTTGTATTTTATATTATTTATTACGTTTGCCAGCTAGCTCAGTAAAGGGATGAAACATGAACTTTCTCAGGGACGTGATTATTCAGGTTAAATTTTAGTCTGTCTGTAAATCAATCGGACTAAACTGCGTGGTCATCAGTCTAAATTTTAGTTGATGGTCTTCAACTGGTGCGGGTATTCTTACAAAGTAGTCCCACATTAAATGCTATAAATGTAATGTTCAAAGGCAAATGTTGATATTTCCTATTGAAGTTAACGTGGAACCTATTCTTTATATTAAAATTCTGAATATTATTCTCAGTTGCGAATATCATTTAAACTTTAATTGAACGTCCAACTTGAAGTAAAATCGCAAAGTCTGAATTCACCGAAGCTAAATAAAAACTGTCTTTTAACTTTTTAAGGTATGGCTATCAGGAATTTATTTAATGAAATATTATTCACTTCCCACTCAGAAAAATAATAATAGTCACTGAATATTTATGCACTTCGTAATTTATAGATCTTTGTAAGATACCACATTTTACCATACATTCCCACAGAAGTTGGCGTAATTTTTGTGTGAGTTAAAAGTCGACCACTGTACGAAACAAGAGCCTTGTTTTATCACTAAAATTAGTAAATAAGGTACTTGTGAACTACTGGTTACTCCCTACTACAAAGCCTTGTTCCCTGGCCCAAACTGAGAATTGACTCGCTTCAAATTACTTCACTAACAGGACGTTAATACTACAGTGGTCAATATACATAGCAGTTCACACGTTATTACATACAGACATTAATCAGCAAGCCACCACAACTGAAGTTATCTTAGAAAGGTGACAAAGAAAACATTTATGGCGCAACGGAATGTAGATATAAAACAAATTGCATATGAACTAGTTCTCAGCACTTGTGAGGAACAATATTAAATAAAAGAGGGAAGGTGCTCTAAAACTACAAATTATAGGCAACTTACAGTTTATGCTGAACATAAACTTTTTTATTCAGGTAGGAAACAATCAGAATGAGGAACCAATTTCGTTAACACATTAAAAATGCATATCTTACATGGCTTAATACGGACGGTGCCCAGCCTAAATTATACATGATTTAACGCTACTGGGAGGGGGGGAGTGGGAAGGTTTCACAAACAATACTCATTCGCTCTCACACACACAATGCAACAGCGAAACTCACCAAAATCAGCTTGCTGAGACGAGGTGGAAGCAGGCGCCGCTATCGTAGGCGAAATTCAGCAAGTGTGGGGGGGGGGGGGGGGGGGGCGGTAGCACAAAAGACAATATACAAAACACTTTGAAGCTGGCTCTGGTCTGTCATGCCTATTTTGAGACGTGCGTGTGTATAGCCAAGTTAAATTACATCTGCATTGGATCTCGAGCAGACACGCTAACGGCCTCACGCAGCTACATTACATAAACGCTCTCCACTGATGTTGAAGTAGTTAAAAATCGGATTCATTATACAAAATCACGGTGGATTTTTAAGTTGCAGTCTGTCAGCAATCGATCTAGGTACTTGTTTTATATGAGAAGTGGCGTGAACTCAGGTGACTAGCTGCAAAGCCCGGAAGTCGATACTCGGACCCACGTGGTTCCGAAAATTGAATAAATTCAGTTTCCGAAAAATAAAGAAAATTAACTACAGCATGCAACCTCTATAAATGCTTAGAGAAAGCGAATGAATTACAGCTACAAGCGATAGGGGTCGATTGCAGAGACAAATATGAAAAAAACAACTCGGAAAAATAAAATAAAGAATTACAGCATGCAACCCATAGAAATGTTTAGAGTTACATGAGGAAGCTGTTGAAGGAGGTTTTACAAGGCTCAGAGAGAATTATTGACAAAGACAGAGAACGTACTACCAGTCGGAGAAGAAACAGCAACATTAAAATTGGCGGGGAGAGAAGATCGCGAAATATTTGTTGAAATCAGGATACCTGCATAGTTCCTTGCCTGATGGGCATGGAACAAACAAGAGTGGAAGCTGAAGGCTTTGTTCTATGAACCAACCACGTGGATCACATACCACTCACGGAAGGAAACGATGAGAAAAATTTTACATGCTTTGTATAAAATGAACATATCACCTGTTAGAAATCGGGCCCCACAAAGCTAGAAAGTATTTACACAGAGTTCAAACACCGCCACATAATCACCAAAGGTTTTAACATATCAGGCCGTTATCAAACTCTAACTAGAATCACACACACCGCGTTTATCTATTGGAAATCACTGAATTGAAAAAAACGAGAAAACATTTCGCACACGATCGGAGAAAGCATTCCAAAACAATGATTCTAAGTTTACGAATCTAAGTTAAATGTTCTAGTCAATGAAACGCTACCATCTACAGAAACAAGAGCAGAACCAACCATACCTCACCAGAAGACCAGCACAGGATGAAGATCCAGCGGTCATGAGGACGCGGGAAGCCATCGGAAGGCGGAAAATCCAATAACACAACGCTTTTGGGAACGGACAGCGAGATTCGCGCTTGAGGGAAGGATCGATAACTAGCTCGCCACCAAATGGTGTGGAAATCTCTTTGTTCACCTCAGCAGCAATCGACTCTAAGCCAGAGGGAACGATGCAAAGCGAGCTATCACTCCCCACATTCAAACAGCCATAGATACTCGCACACACTTAAAAGTACAACGACTGCACATTTACACAGGGACAGGGGATAGCGTCACGGACTGCGGTGCTGAAGGTCGCCGGTTCACTCCCGCCCTCCGACAAAAATTTATTTCTTTGTAATCAACAATTCCAGAATGTTCTACATCTTTCTTATGTTCACTTGTAAATTCTACTTGTTTCTTATGTTAACTGTTCTTCTAATTTCTGGTAAATTCTGTCTGTGTATAAATAGCAGAGCACTCTGCCCGAGAGGCAGTCGGTGCTGCGTGAATGTTGAGTTCGTAATAAACGTGTTTTCAGTATAAGTGCTGTGTTCAGTTGCCTTCGAAGTCAAGCCTGCTTACATTGCAACGCGACATTGTTTAGTGGAGACGTCGGGTACCCTGAACAACAGCTACATCACCGTGGCTCCCATTAGGCAACGTAAAAGCCGTCGCTTACACGAACTAGAACCGGAATACAAGGGATATACCGAGTACATCCTACCAAAAGTCCGTATCATCAGAAGAACAATGGACACGAAACCATCGGTAAGACAGCTGCACATCAGACACCTGTCGGTGTTCTCTGGAGACGCTGAACAGGACCCCAACAAATGGTTAAAAGGGTTCGACCGAGTCGCCAAGTACAACAGGTGGGATCATACGATGTGCGTAGCCAACGCTTACTTCTATCTGGACGGAAACGCCCAGCAATGGTTCGATAACAACGAAGACAAGTTGAATGACTGGGAAACGTTCCAGACCGCCGGCGACAAATCCGTTCGGCGGAAGAACAACTGAAGAACCGGGCCCAACGACATGGTGAAGCCGACACAATCGTACATATAGAATGTTTTGGCCCTGTGTAACATAGAAAATCCGAACATGACTGAGGCAGACAAAATCACGCAACTGATGAAGGGTATTGCAGAAGATATGTACCAAGCTCTTCTGATAAAAGACGTTGCTACGACAGAATAGTTCATTAAGTGGTGCCAGCGTATTGAAGAAATGCAACAAAGGAGGGTTGGATGCAAGAACTATGACAGACTCCCCGATGTTGTCCCTATGGCCGTTGTGGAAGGCCAGCATGACTTCGCTTCTCTCATACGACAAATTGTAAGAGAAGAATTACAAGAATTTATGGCAACCGGGACTGTTAGACGGAGCGAGCATCAGATTATGGCCATGGATGTAAGCCCTGTAAGTCACGAGGGAGCCGACGTCGCTGAGGAAGAGGTATTTCATACATTAGCTCTTGTCTACCTCGTCAATCGCACCCGACGTGAAGAATGGCATCGCCCTGCTATGACGTACCCTGCAGCCGCCAAACGGCAGCCCATGAACCGGCCGACGCGACCACAACCAACTCTCTCGGTAACTATGACTCTCCGCAGAAGAACAGACGTCTGGAGGACAGAGACAACACACCACTGTGTTTCCACTGTGGGCGCCCTGGACATGTACGCTACTGCAAAGAGAGAAGGCGAGTTTTCGACGATTATTTTGCCGCAAGACGTCAGCCATCAGAGCAGTTCTATCTCAGGAAATCACCTGCTGATGAGTTCAGTCGACCTATGGGAAGAAGCCCAGCGCCGTACCCAAGACGAAGTCGCTACCCGTCGCGCCGCAGCCGTTCACCGTCGCCGTACAGAGGTAGCAGCCGCTCCCCTAGCCACCGCACCCAGGAAAACTAAGCGTGGCGACCATCTACGGAGGTGAGGCAATGTTCTGTGATACGGGGACAACTGTGCTGAAGGTCGCTAATGGAAAGTACGTCCATCTAGCAGGAACTTGTGTCGCAAGAATAACCATCAACGACAAGACGCAGCCGTTTGAATTTGTCGTGTTAACAGAATGTAGTCACAATGTCATCCTCAGATGGGACATCCTTCAGGCATCGCAAGCTATCATTGACTGTGGAAAATCTGAGCTGCAAATTGAAGAAGTTATTACGACGGATACACGTAATACAGATTTTCTGGGAAGTTATTTGCCGTTGACAATGTGACGATCCCGCCGTTGACGATGAGAAGAGTTGCAGTCACAAATAAAGATGGGCGATTAAACTGTGAAGTGCTTGTTGATACTAAAAAATTTATCAGGCTCACAAAAGAAATTTACATACCAGATAGGATAGGATAGGATAGGATGTTTTGGGCGCACAACAGCAAGGTTTTTAGCGCCCTGACTAAAGAATTAGACAACAGTAACTGAAGTAGGTCTCGGCAACAACCCGAACGCATATTGCCAGTCAGCGATGGAATTTGGCAGACGGAAGGTTGAGTACTTCAAAGTCGTTAAACGAAAATGTCAGAGTATAGGAGGACGCTGGTCGCTGATGTTAGAGGCTTCAGTGAGCCTTCCTGTAACACACTAAAACCTCTGGCCTAAGAGCTTAGGCCAGAGTCGGGAACGTTCACAAAATTGTAAAACGTTCGTCACACTCGCCTCGTCGTCAGCTAAAACAATGGGTAGGGCATGACCAAGATTAGCCGCTGCCCTCTCAACACGATATAAAATACACTCAATTAAAATGTGGCTTATGGTGATTTGCACACCACAAGCATCACAAATCGGTGGATTCTCCCGACGGAATAAAAAGCTGTGGGTCAAAGGGCTGTGTCCAATGCGAAGGCGCGTCAGTGTCACTTCGAAACGTCTGCATGGCTGGCAGGAGGTTCGCCACGGTCGGACAGTTGGTTTAACCAACCGCAGTTTATTACCTGTCGCTGCCAGCCACGTCTCCTCCCACAACTGAAGGGACCTCTGGCGCAGCACCGAGTAGACGTCCCGCAAGGGAATGGCACACTCCGTAACATTTGGGTCACCGCAGGCCGCCTTGGCAGCCACATCAGCCGCTTCATTTCCGCACATCCCAACATCCTCAGGTACCCAAAGAAATGACACCTCTTTACCCCGCCGTCGGAGGAGGTAAAGTTGGTCATGGATCAATTGTGATACAGGTTCAGCCGGGTACATGACCAGCAGTGGCTAGAGGGCACTAAGGGAACCTGAGCAGAGTAGAAATTTTTTACTTCGACCACGACGGATGTGTTCCAGTGCCTGGAGGATAGCATGCTGCTCTGCCGAAAAAACTGAGTAGGCAGCGGGCAGGCGAATCCCTATCAGGTGACCTGGAAACACTGCAGAACACCCCACCGAGTCCCATTGTTTCGATCCATCAGTGAACACAATTGTAAAATCACGATGCTTGTTTAAAATATCGTAAAATTCTGACCGAAACGTCATGTCCGGGGTGCAATCTTTTTTAAAGCTGGTTAAATCTAAAAGGAGGCTGGGTCTCTGTAATAACCAAGGGGGATATCGACTCCATCCTCGACGCAAAACAGTAAAATCTGAAACACCCGTATCTAAAAAACAGTCCTTAGTACGTATCCCATAGCCTCGTAGCTCGAAGCCGATTCCATAGGCGGCCGAGCGACAGCATCGTAAGCAGGTGTATACGGGGTGGACAACGCTGCATACGCCTGACGCACCATGAGGAGCTGTCGCCGTATGGAAAGCGGTGGTTCAGCAGCCTCGGCGCAAAGGCTTGGTTTAGAGCTGGTTCGAAATGCCCCGGTAGCCAACCGAATCCCTTCATGGTGCACCACGTCCAACATTTTGAGGTAGGAAGGTCTTGCAGATCCATACACCGTGCAGTCGTAATCAAGTCGGGATCGTACAAAAGTTCTATAAAACTGGAGCAGACGAGTCCTGTCAGCTCCCCATGAGGTGTGACTTAGACGCTTTAAAATACTGAGTGCTTTGAGGCACCGCCTCTTCAAGTCTTTAAGATGTGGCAACCAAGTAAGCTTACAGTCAAATGTAAGACCCAGAAAACGCACAGTGTCTTTAAAATTCAGAACAGTGTCCCTCATCCGTAGTTCGGGTAAGTTAAAAATAGAACGTGAACGGTTAAAAAGAACACACACAGACTTCTCGGTTGAAAATTTAAAACCGGTCTTCTGTGCCTATTCGTCCAGCCGTCAGAGAGTGAGCTGCAACTGACGTGTTGTCGTTGCAAGGCTGGAGGAAGAACAGAAGACAGAGGAACAGGGAACACTGGACAGGACTTTTCACAACAGAAGTAATACCGTTAATAGCAATAGCAAACAACGTCACACTTAAAACACTACCCTGAGGGACACCATTCTCTTGCTCAAAGCGGTCAGAGAGCACGCCACCAACGCGATACCTAAAATAACGTGGAGAAAGGAAAGACCGAATAAAAATGAGAAGACAACCTCTAAATCCCCAGTCGTGAATCTGCTGAAGTATAAGACGCCGCCAAGTAGTATCGTAGGCCTTCTCGATATAAAAAAATACGCCCAAAAGGTGGTGACGTCGCAGGAAAGCCGCCTCCAGAGAGGCCAGGTTATCGAAGGTGGAACGATACCTCCTGAACCCACACTGGAAGCGACTAAGGAGCTGCCTGGATTCCAACATCCAGACAAGGCGGCGGTTGACCATCCGCTCTAAGGTCTTTCCAATGCAACTAGTGAGGGCAACACTACGATAGCTGCTTGGGCACGTACGATCTTTTCCAGGTTTTAGAAGGGGGATTAAAATTGCTTCTCTCCACGAATCAGGAAAGTGACCTGACGACCAAATGGCATTAAAAAGATTCAGGAGGACTTCTTTATTTCGCTGTGTTAGGTGCATCAGCATACTGTAGTGGATGCTATCATTGCCAGGGGATGTGTCATGCGCCACAGACAAAGCAGAATCCAGCTCCCACAGTGTGAAATGGCAGTTATAATCTTGATGACAGGTGGACCTGAAGTCCAAATTGCGCCTCTCAGCAACCACTCTGTGGCGCTGGAATACCGGATCCTGATTGGCAGTAGCTGTAACATTGGCAAAATACATAGCCATGGTCTGGGCAATTTCTCACGGGCTGGTGTGGAGAACGCCATTCCCCATGATAGCAGTCACTGGACACCTCCCCCCTTTCCCAGAAATCCTCCGTATGGTCTCCCATACAGTGGAACTTTTAGTGGAGCGGGTAACGGTACTCAGGAACTGTTGCCAAGATCTCTTTCGGCTCTCTCGTATAATTTGGCGACATTTTGCCCTCGCCATCCGAAAGGCCGCGAGGATGTTTGCAGTTGGCCGACTCTTAAATCTATGCAGAGCTGCACGTCTGTCCCTAATCGCTGAGCGACACTCGGCCGTCCACCAAGGGACAGGCTGCCGTTTTGGTCGTCCTAACGACAGCGGCATAGATGCATCAGCAGCACTGTGTATAGTTTGAGTGATACAGTCCACCCATTCCTGGACATTGCCACGAATTTCTAGTTCAGCGAGTTGGCTGAACAATGTCCAGTCGGATTTACTGATCACCCATTGAGATGGTCTGCATTCAGGCTCTACACCGTCTGGCAGGTGAAGCCAGATAGGGAAATGGTCACTACCATGCAGGTCATCGACCACTTCCCAGTGTGTAGAGTGGGCGAGGGCTGGAGAACAAAGCGAGAGATCTATGGCTGACAACGACCCCGTTGCAGTACAAAAATGTGTGGGCTGTCACGTGTTCAATAAATGTGCGCTCGATGACAAGAGAAGCCTCTCGGTCGCTCGACCCCTGGGGCAGATTCTAGCAGAGCCCCAAAGCACGTTGTGTGCATTAAAATTCCCAAAGAGGATAAAAGGGTGGGGGAGCTGCATCAGAAGGTCTTCGAGTGCCGCTACATCAAACGTGTTGTGAGGTGGCAGGTAGAGGGAGCACACTGTCAAACGGTGGCGCACATAGACGGAAACTGCAACGGCTTGTAACTGTGTAGTGAGAGAGAGGGGCTCAGAATGATACGCCGTATTAGCAAAAATTGCCACTCCGCCTCTCGCTCTCTCTCCACTAAGGTCGTCCTTCTTGTGGAGTACATAGCCACGGAGCTCAGGGTTGTCTGTTGATTTAAAGTTAGTCTCTTGGAGGCAGATACAAACTGGTCTACCCTGAGTCAATATACGGAGTTCCTCCACATGCGTCCTGAAACCCTGTAAGTTCCACTGCAGTACTGGGGCCATTTATCAGGGAGGTTGGATCTTTACCCTCTCTTTCTTCCGCGACGGAGACACTGAACGAGGTGGAGGTCCAGAATTGGGGCGAGAGGGTTGCCCCTGAGGGAGATCCAGCTCCATGAGGTCTGGAGCTGGATCAGACGAAGGCTCAGATGGAATAACTTAAATGAAGTCCGAAAGGTGCATAACTGTTTTTGCCTCTGACTGTGTTTTGCTGGTAACCTTCTTTGGTTTAGGTGGTTTCGTGGTGGAGACAGAGGTCGTGGTTGCAACTGTGGTGTCGGTGGTGGCGGTGGTGGTGGGTGTGGCAGTGGCGGTGATGGTGATGGCGGGTTCTGCGGGAAGAAGTACCACTGGCTCTTCAAAGGCAGTATCCGTACCTTTGTCAGCTGTCGTCAGTGGGGCTACGGAAGATGCAGGTTCTGCGGCCTGACATGTGCACTGGCAAGTGCATGTGTTGGTGCCTACACTGGCAACCTCAGTTTGGGTGCAGGCATCAGCTCTGGCAACTGACTTTTGCAGTACTGAAGCGAATGACGTGGTAAACACAGCTGGTTGCATGGCCTTGAAGGTCTTCTTGGCCTCTGCATAGGAGAGACGCTGAGTGGTTTTGATTTTCTGTATCGTCTTCTCCTGAAGGTAGACTGCACAATCCCTACTCCAGACAGGATGGTCGCCTGAACAGTTGACACAGGTCATAGGTGGAGTACAGTCAAACCCATCGTGTGTGGCTTTATCACATTTGCCACAGGTGGCTTCTCCCTTGCATCCCAAGGTGGTATGCCCAAAGCGCTGGCACTTAAAGCAGCGCTTGGGGTTAGGGACATAGGGTCGTACATTTAAACGGAGAAAACCCGCCTTAATATGTTCAGGTAGTCGAGGGCAATTGAAGATGAGGATGAAGGACTCAGATGGAACGAGTTCGCCATTCACCCTTTTCTTCATATTCTGCACATCGACTATACCTTCTGCAGACCATTCTTCCTTCAGTTCACCCACGGGAATGTCAATTAGATCTCTACAGGAGACTACACCCTTGCTATAATTAAGAGTACTATGTAGCTCTGTTTCGATTGGATATTCCCCAAGACTCTTAGGCGTTTGTAGTTTGGACACCTGTTGGGAAGTTGATGTTTCCCCAACAGGGTGCCATTACGCAACCGCTTTACTGACTTTAAGCTACCAGCAATTCCTTCAAGACCTTTGTTAATATAGAAGGGCGATACCTTCTCAAAAGAACCTTCCTTTCTCTTAACGACAAGAAACACATTCTGGTTAACAGCCTGTGCTCTGTTACTCTGAACAAAAATTTTTTTTGAAGAACCTAAATCCGGAGGACTAGGTACCCGAGCCCTCTTTTTTGATTGGATGTTGGTACCCCCCCCCCCCCCAGTGGTACACCCATCCCACTGGAAGGTTCATGGGTGAAATTAGAGTTTTTCATCTCGGTCCCACGAGAAGCTAGGGAAATACGTGTCCACCTAGACAGGGCCCCGCGTGCCTAGGTAAGCCTTATACAACTGAGGTGCGGCAGTATCCCCAGAGGTTGCTCGCTAGCGACTGTTCCTCTTCAACAGCCATGCATCCCATCATCACATAGCACACCTTGGGATTGAAGGGTTTTTTATAGAGGTTTGTACCATCCTCGCAACCCAGGCAGTCAAGCCAAGATCCTCATTCCCTGGTACACACAACGTTCCACCGTTGCGCCACACGGTGGTCGCTGAAGCGTGCCCAGAGGTTACGGTGTCTAGGAGAATGGCAGCGCTTACCAGTCCCCAGCTCAGGACCCCGGGTTCGCCAAGCCCGTACTCAGCAAATGAATGTTGAGCCCCTGAGGAGTTACATACCAGAGGCTATCATAAGCATTACCGGTGGTCAAGGAGAGATTTAGATCACAAATTGTCACGAACAGTCACAACTTATCTCAAAGGGAATGTGTATCGGGAAAACTGAACCAATCCAGGACGGTGAGCTCAACGTCATCAATGAAGACCCATGCCCTGCTGTTAGTACAGACAACACGCTGGAGGAAACAAACGTGGAACTGCCAATAGGGCCTGGACTGACCAGCGGGTGTTAAGTATACTACGCCAATTTTCGGGTGCATTCACACCTCAGTAGGGGAAAAGTCAGACGAAACGATAAAGCACCGTATCAATACTGGGGATCATCCGCCAATTAGCCAGCGTTCGTATAGAGTGTCGCCAGCTGAAAGACGAATAATTCGGGAGGAAGTGGAGAAGATGTTGCGAGATGACATTATTCAACCTTCGGAGAGTCCTTGGTCGTCTCCGGTGGTCCTCGTAAAGAAGAAGGATGGCACGTGGCGATTCTGTGTCGACTATCGGCGGCTGAACAGAATCACAAAGAAAGATATCTACCCATTGCCCCGTATTGACGACACCTTAGACTGCTTTAAAGGAGCTACATGCTTCTCAACTATGGACATGCAGACAGGTTACTGGCAAATCGACGAAACTGACAGAGAGAAGACGGCTTTTATTACACCTGACGGCCTCTATGAATTTAAAGTAATGCCATTTGGATTATGTGATGCTCCGGCCACATTCGAACGCATGATGGACAACTTGCTTCAACACCTTAAGTGGACGACGTGTCTATGCTATTTAGATGACAATGTCGTTTTCTCAAAAACATTAGAAGAACATCTGTGTCCCTGTCAACTGTGTTGAAGTGTGTTCAGGCTGCAGGACTCCGCCTCAATCCAAACAAGTGCCTCTTCGTCGCCAAAGAGATAAAAATCCTGGGGCACCTAGTCAATGGAGATGGTGTCTGTCCTGATCCAGATAAAGTAAGGGCAGTCACAGAATTTCCAACTCCTCAGCATATCCGTGATGTGAGAAGTTTTCTCGGGCTGTGCTCATACGACCGACGTTTCATAAAAGGATTTTGTAACAAGGCACGTCCATTACAAGAAATTCTGCAGGGAGACGCCAAGTTTTACTGGGATGAGACAAAGGAAAGAGCTTTCCTGGCACTTAAGGGGGCTCTAACTTCCGCACTAGTGCTAACCTTGTACGAAGAGAATGCAGAAACGGAACTTCAAATAGACGCCAGTGGTTATAGGATTGAAGCAGTGCTTGCACAAGTTCAGGAAGGTGCTGAGAAAGTGATAGCCGATGCGTCAAGAATACTCTCAAAGTCCGAGATAAACTACTCTACCACTGAGAAGAATGTCTCGCAGTTATCTGGGCTATCAACAAGTTCCGGCCGTATTTATTCGGTAAACCATTCACCGTCGTGACAGACCACCATTCTTTGTGTTGGCTGACTAGCTTGAAGAATCCATCGGGTCGACTAGCAAGATGGGCACTAAGACTCCAAGAGTACGATGTCACGGTGGTATTCAAGAATGGGCCAAACACAAGGATGCCGACTGCCTTTCGAGGAGTTCATTAGTGGAACACAACAGCATGAATGAAATTTCTGCCCTTAGTGAATTAGATGACGTTACAGCTGAACAGAGGGAAGATCGAGCACTATTAAAAACGATAGAGGCCTTGGAGAAAGGAGAACTGACCAATGGAGAGTTCGAATTTATAAACGGAACATTGTATAAGAGCAACTACGATGCACTGGGCCCCAAATGGCTACTGGTCGTTCCAGCTCATCTCCAACCAGCTATTCTCAAATATTTCCACGATGCTCCACTATCCGGTCATCTGGGATTCGTGAAGACCATAGACAGAATCAGACGCAGGTATTACTGGAAAGGTCTTTACCCATCTGTCAAGCACTATGTGAGTCACTATAAAGAGTGCCAGCGACGGAAGCATGTACCGCAATTACCTCCAGGGCATCTCGTACCGATTCCGCCGGCAGCAGCTCCAGTCCACCGAGTTGGGATCGATCTTTTAGGGAGGTTCCCGAAGTCGACAACCGGTAACCAATGGATAATTGTCTGCACTGACTACCTCACACGCTACGCTGCCGACTGCAGAAGCTCCAGAGATCGCAAAATTCCTTGTAGAAGACCTTATTTTGAAGCATGGAGCACCACGTGTCATGATATCTGATTGTGGAAAAGTATTCCAGTCAAAACTAGTATCAGAGGTAATGTCACGGTGCGACATTGTCCACAGAATGACAACCGCATACCATCATCAGACAAATGGTCTTACGGAACGTTTTAACAAGACGTTAGCCGACATGCTGTCGATGTACGTCGATATTGAGCAGAAGGATTGGGATACAATTCTGCCAGTCTTGACATTTGCTTACAATACCGGAAGACAAGCCACCACAGGCTTCACGCCGTTTTTCCTGCTCCATGGCCGTGAAGCTGAGACGACAATGGATACGCTGTTCCCTTTCCAACTGGACGACAATCAGGATGACTGTTAAACAGCTCATCACCAGGGTTGAAGAAGCAAGACAGCTGGCTCGCCTACGGACACTGGACGCCCAGGAGAAGGACAGTCGGCGGTATAACGAAAAGCACCGACGCAGATCTTGTATGGATATTTACCCCTGTACGGAAGGTTGGACCGCAGAAAAGTTACTGAAGCGATACTTTGGTCCGTATCGTGTCATACGCCGCCTGTCAGAGGTCACATTCGAAGATGAGGATTATGAGCCGTCGTCGAAGCGACAAAAACGTAGAGACATTGTTCACGTCTTGCGCATGAAGCCTTACTACGATCCTGAAGAGCAGGTAGACGATAATGGCTTCTTGTTCAAGGACTCTAAGGACAGTAATGTTACCGATGAAGCCACGAAAGGAATATCTGTCGTCGATAATGGTGGAGAAGGGAAGGATTCTCTAGAACTGCCATACAAAGTACCCATGACAAGGTCAAGATCCAGGACATTGCATCTGGCTCCAGAGGGAACGTAACAGCGGGTCGCTGTTTGTCTACTTGTTACTTATGTTAACTATTCTTCTAGTTTCTGGTATATTCTGTCTATGTATAAATAGCAGAGCACTCGGCCCGAGAGGCAGTAATAAACGTGCTTTCAGTATAAATACTGTGTTCAGTTGCCTTCGAAGTCAAGCCTGCTTCCATTTCAACGTGACAATATAAATCAAACAAGGGAATGTTGTATTTAGGAGCTGAGACATGTGTTTTCATAATACTAACGCCTTAAAGAAAACGACATAGAATCAGGAAAATAATAACTTGCGCTGGCCATGAATTAAATTATTAATGCTGTTCCTGCTCTATGGATGACACGGTCTCGATGTACCATTTTCCGGTCAGTAAATTAATTACCCTCGTTGTTGTGTCCGAGGATAATTAATTTACTGATCTGACAAGGGTACATAGAGAACCAGTGAACCGTAGAACAGGAACAGCATTAATTATTTGATTCGTGTCCACAAAATATTATTCCGCGCACGTAACTACAATATTTGCATGCTCTATCTCTATCGTTTCGATAGGTATCGCTTCGATATATATCGTTTGACGGTCGCAGCTATGCTATGTAGCACATTTACGAAATTACCAAAAAAATGTTCCCTCCCATTCAATTGCTACAGTTTTCTAAGAGAATTGAAAGGTCGTTGCCAAGATGAGCACACTATGGATGTGACGTAACATGAAAATCTGCGTGCATCTCGAACAGGTAACTAACTGTGCTTGATATAATTTCTTATTCCCAATACAAACACGACAGTGCTGGCGTAAGTCTTCCTCAAATCTACGAAGTGCATCCATTACATATTTTCGAACTACCACTGACTGTGGGTTACATCATTTCTGCAGATAAATCTTTCTACTGCATTGTCGAAACCAAAAATAAATTCCTCTTTTACGGAACTGTTTTTATTACAAATCCAAGTTTGAATATCGCAACTGTGGAAAGCAAAATAAAGCGACAAGTATCACAAAACCAAGGATGTTAGAATAAACAGAGATGGCGCTATCTATGCCGAGAACGTACGTCAGTTGAAGCCTGTGCACCATCTTGATCAGTTTTGGAATGCTATTTTTCCGTTAAAACTACGAGTTAAGTCGACCCTGTTACTGTTAATGCTTTGAGCTGAAAGTCCATGCAAAGTATAGACTTTCAAACAATACTCATTCTTAATCAAAATATCCACGGGTGTACTGCCGGTCATCAGGTGAACTGACGGACTGTGCTCCTGGAAACGCGCCGGCACGGAGATCCGGACGCTACGGTGGCTTGAAGGGAACTGGGTTCTAGCCCGGTAGTAGGCGATTTAAATACCCTCGGCCCGCGAAGCGAGCCCTCCGTGGTCCGCGCCCCGCGCCACGCTCGCGCAGTGGAACCGATTGCGACGGCGTCTAAAATGACGTCGATGTGGGGGCTCTGTCCGCCGTGGTCGTCACTACGTTGCGTTTGCTAGATTTACTCTTGATTAACCCAATCGCTGGTTTCCAAGCTTTGCTAAGATTATAACCACAGTCACGGTTTATGAGGTCGTCACTTGTGCGAATTTCAATGGCGTCTCTAACGACGCAGTCCCAGTATCTCGACGTCTCTACCAGAATCCTAGTGCGTTCATACTCCATCGCATGATTCTCTGACAAACAATGTTCAGCGACCGCCGACTTCCTCGGATACACCAATCGTGTGTGCCTCTGGTGTTCAACGCATCGATCCTCGACGGTACGCATCGTCTGTCCAATATATGACTTGCCACACTGATACGGATTCTTTCAGCGTAAGGGAGTTTCCAAGGAGATTAAAATAGGGCGAGATGCCCTTAACGCTGCAGAAGTGAAGCCGTTGTCGCCATATTGTGGAGCCAATAATGTTGTGTTATTAAATCACAGTTCACCTATTTGGAATGTCTGTACTATATCAAACATGTACCAGAAATGACAGTTACTTAAATGTATGAACGTTAATAGGCCAAGAACCACACAGTGCTTTAATCTTAATCATACAAGGAGGTTACAATATCAAATTTCGTTGACTCCATAAGACGGCGGACTGGTTTCAATCGACAGATAAGCTTTTCATAGTAGCGCCGTCCCTCCTTATTTAACCTCCTTGGGCGTTTCCCTGTATTCTAACCTCCATGCTCGTAACTGATCGCTGTTGTTTTCATACGTCATCCAAAGAGCACATATTGAATTCTTGAATAAAAGAACGTCTTGATTGCAAATGTTTTTTATTTCACTGTCGCCTTAATCTAAACACTCTCTACCACAGAGTAGATAAAACATTAGTACCGTACATTATCACAGTTTCTTATTACCAGTTTCAGTTGGTTTGTAGCTAAAATTTTCGAAATATCGTCATGGAAATATTGCAAGTTCAGTTTAATTTTTCTTCTTTGTCAGATATCTGGAGATTCCCTAACCGGGTGAAACGCGTCATTGAAATAAAAAATATTTGCAATCAAAACGTTCATTTATTCAAGAATTCAACTCAACCCTGTTGCTGTATCATACCACGTAAATATCGAATGGGAAGATTTCTAAGAGCAAATGTTTGTGGCGGGAAAGCAACCATAGAGTATAAAAAAAAGAAAGGCTAGATAACAAGCATTAATATAGAGATCACTTACAAATAAGTAATGAGAACTATTTTTTCTGAAATTAACATTATTGAAAATGTTACACCTTCAACGTAGATCAAATGTTCAAATGTTTGTAAATCTATCAGACCAACCTGCGTGGTCATCACCCCGTAGCTTACAAACTACTTAAAGTAAGGTAAACTAACCTAAGGACAACACACACACACACACACACACGCCCCAGGGAGGACTCGAATCTCCGACGGCGAGCAACCGCACGCTCCGCTGCGAGACGCCTTAGACCGCTCGGCTACTCCACCGCGGCAATGATATTTTGAAGCTTAATAACAACCACCCAGATTCAGTAAAGACCTATCTATTATTTAACAATAATTTCATAAATTTAATTGTCACAAATAAACTAATATTAACAATAAAATAATAGGGCCAACGTACCCCGGTCTCCTGTACTATGTCTAATCGCCAATTTAAGTTTAAAACAGGTACAAGTAAAAGTTGCTAAAAGCGAAATTTATGTGAACGGCAACTTAACGGCTTGGCAGGTAAAGCACTGCATTGTAACAAGTTTCGTTTCTTTAGATACGTAATCAAAACATTGGTCTTCTACAAATGGTACTTTACTAGAGTTTTAAATTTGTGTTTTTTATGATATGGGAACTAAATTTTCTGCATTCTGCATCATCAGTAACTTAAATTTTTCGTCATTTGATGTTCTAGAGTTAGTATTATGAGTGTGTTACGTATAGACGTCGTTTTCAATATAATGCAGGGTAAGGGCATGATGGTAACAGCTGAATTAATGAGATTGGCTACTTTTAGATCTTAAGTATGTACACGAAACATCCTGGCCAGCTTGTGTGTGAGTGAAAGCTTGGTGCATATCGGTACCTTATTTATAAGGTTGGGGTTACAGATATGAAAGTAGCATGGAATTCCCAGGCAGTCTGGCAGATCGCATGCGATTCGTGGATGCAATATGGGTGCCTGGCTGCTTAGCAGCGATGTGTGCGAATATGCCTGTGACTCGTTTACCTAGTTATTATTATTAGTGTTTGTGTAATTTTGTTTCGTTTCGCTTTTCCCACGTTCAGTAATATCTTTACGTTAGAATGGATAGCTATTCGGGGATCACAAACTACTCTGAACAATGGAGGCCAGAATCTTTACTTATATTAAGAAGTAATACATAATTCACTCTACAATTTCTGCAATCACCAGAGTTTTGAAGCTTGTATTCATAGCACTGGAATCGATAGGACATTCATTGTAATAGCCAAGTAACACTCAGTGCCATCTGATGATTTTATGATTAAAAGGTACCATAACATTAAATGGATATTTTAATTTACTTGCTCTGGACAAATCAATAAAACTGTAGTGAAGTCCTTAGCCGTTTCATACAAAACTAACTCTCCTTTTCACAATTTATATTCATGGTTATTAGCAGTGCGGCTATTTACAACATTTCTGTAGACATATCGAGACTAAAAAATGAATTATTTACTATATTTACTGACAGATTAGCTTCAAGACGAATCAATAATAAGGAATTGACGACTAATAAATGAAAAATAAAATGTATTATTACACTAGAAAGACGTATACAACGAACTTCGCGGCACTATAAGTGTAACGTAACCAAAACATCCCAGCAAAACAGATTTAAAACAAGAATGAAACTTTCACTCTGCAGCGGAGTGTGCGCTGATATGAAACATCCTGGCAGATTAAAAATGTGTGCTGGAACCGGGACTCTAACCTTGGACCTTAGCCTTTCGCGGGCAAGCGCTCTACCGACTGAGCTATCCCACTCTGATGTTTCAGATTCAAAACAAGTTTGATAAATTACAGTTCCCATTTTTAAAACTTTTGTTTTAAAAATATTACTCGTGAGGATGCACAAATCAACTGACTGCCGTTAATAATGAAAGCGCCTTTTCCATTCCAGGAATATGCGCAATTCTCGTAGAAATTGCTTGACAAATCGTTAGTGTGTGGCGAGGAGGAGGCGAGCGACGGATTGCACCAGTTTCGAATGGGACGGATTGCAGCTATTCGTCGCTCGTATGTGGGGCCCTCAAGAGACTTATAGGCTCAGCACCAGAGGATAATAAGAGTCGAGGTAGACCGCGTAGAAAATACTTAGATTCTGTGAAAAACATTGGGGACATTACCGTTTCTTATTTTCTAAATTCAGATTTCTTTGTTTCCTCGGAATCAGTTCTGACCTGCAACATTGCTGTAACATTGAGAGACTAAATAGTCAGCTACAGCTATGTTCGCAGAAGCAGAAAATGTTGCAATGACTTTCAAGAGAAATGACCAGGAATTGCGCGAAGATAGAGGTAAATATCATATCAGTTCAAATTACAGTTCTGCAGTGCCATAGAAATGCATTCCAGTTTGTCTTAATAACTTTAAATTGTTATTTATGTTTACGTGTGAAAATGCTGATGGAGTACCTGTAATGATACGATAACACGAAATTTAAGAGTTTGTTACGCTTCTATGCAAGTTTTATGCTTAATATCTATGGAACATGAGAAGTAATGGAAGAAACTCTCTTACCACATTACAAAGAACGGTTATGTAGCAGAAAGCGAAGAAACAGCGTAGTGGTTTTCGTATTATTTAAATGTTATTTGGCCTTGGGCAGCTGACGGCCAATTAGCCAGCTTAATACATGTATTTCACATTCAGTACATTCTTGCGATGGAAGAACATAATTAACAGTAAATGCATTTTGATCAACATTACACTTACAAGTAAGTTATTTTACAACTGGTTGTCATTTTGATAGGAGAACTATGTAAGTGCAATATAATATATTAGTGACTGAAAAATTGTGGAGTCACAAACATAAAAGTAATATATATAATTAGTTTAACAAATATGTCCATTATGCAGCGTGCAAATGTTACAAGGTAGTTTTATACAAACTATTGTTCTTGTGCCACCAGATGGCAGGGAATGAAGCGAATAGAAACATTAGACATTATATTGCTCAGAGCCCTTTCGAAATATTTATACAGTTATGGTAAATTGTAATACCATAAAATGATGGATAACAGTACATGCAGCCAATTAGTAGCCCTAAGCTACAGTGAACGTCTGCAGCATGCCAGAGCACTGAGCCATTGAAGTGTCGGCATATAACCATGTACACAAAGTGTAGACAATTAAAAAGTTTACACAAAGCAAACCTGATGTCAACCAACAACAGAAGAAAGAAGAAAACAAGAAAGAAGACCATTGGAGGCACAGCCCAAAGGGCTAATACTCCACCTAACAGTCGGGGAAACAGTCCCCAACGAAATTGCTGCCAGCAGTACAATTTTATCACTACACAGATATCTTGCAGCTTGTAAGAATTTAAAAAGCTATGTAGTAAATGCCGGATCACTCAAAGAGAGTAGATTGGTGGCACTCGTAGGATGCTATACTTGCAAACGGTGTAGATGATGCAAAAACGACTGTTTGTGCGTCTCCCAAAACAGTGTAATGAGAGTTGTGTGTTTTCACGCGTTATTTTGTATTTTATGTCAAAGTGCTTCCGCACCCGCCGTTTGGGGCGTTGAGTTCTGTGTCGCTTTCGCGCTTACTCTTTGAAAGTATTTTTGTTGTTTATATCGTTATGAAGTTTATGTTCTTGTTTTATAGAGATTCGTATTACTGCTTGTAACACATCTCGTTACACATTGTTCTGCAACCAACTCCTTTCACATTCCTTTAATAAAGAAGTTAAAGTGTTTTTAATTAAAGAGTCGTCCTCATTACAACTGCGGCGATTTTAATACGGATACGAAGTGTTGTGTATTCGGACGGCCACTCTAAAATAACTCAGGCCTCTCCGAAACTTATTATTATTGTGGTGTGGCTCTCTTAGTTGCTGTTAATATTATTACTTTTAATCCAATCCACATCTTGTTAACACCTTCGTAGTTAATGTAGGCTTTCTGTAAGAATTATATGAAGCGAAACTCTGCGAGTTTACCTGAGTAACTCGGGCGTCCGATCCTTGATTGTCGTGAGGGCACTTGTGCTCTCCCGATAATACATTTGTAGTCTGGGCCAACGTCCCAGAGATAAAATAAGTTGGTCCCAAAGCCCCGGTTCCGACCAAGGTTTTCGGGAGGTTTTCCTTGGTTGTAAGGCGTATGCCGGAGCTGGTAAGCCCCTCTCACTTATTCCCAATTGGAATCCTCTCTTTGCCCCACTATCAGCTTGCCTGATAATTGGCTTAATAGAACCACGACTCTTTATGGGCCGGATCTCAAACAGCCCGCTACACTCCATGGAGTGGAGAATGAAAAGAATAAAACATTCGTTGTAAAGTTCTTGTTAAATTGATCATGAAATAAGTAAATGATTCAAATGTGAATGAGAGCACTAAGAGAAACAGTAGTTGCTAAGAAGTGTTCACAGATAATTATCGTGTGCTTCTATTAATTAATTGTAACATTCTTCCTTGGCTGGACCATAACTATAAGTTGTACAAGCAGCAATTAGTGAGGTACACTCACACTACACCACTCAATCCCACATACATACATACAAGTCGGTGTAGATTGTTTTTGATGCATAATAATATCTGACACAACAGTAGTCCGGTACTAATATCGACAAGCAACGCCACTGAAAGCATAAATATATACTGATTCCGTGGCAAAAGGTGATGAACTTATATAATACTCCTTTCAATAGCTGTCAACAAGGAATTCTCCATTAAATGAGAGAAACTACGAAAAACTGTTGCGAACTAAAAGCAGTAGAATATTGTACGAGGCTTTTACGTAATATTTAAGTCAAGCAATTCTCACACTGATGTGTTGTCACCAAATAAAGTTAACACAACACTAAGAGATAACAGCAGCTCCTGTTCTGTACGAAATACAAACAAATATGGAATCTTTTCACTCCTACCAATATTATCGATGAGAGCCATTCTAACAGAACGGTAGCAACACATAATGTACTTGAAATACTGAAATACTAACACGTAAGATGGTTATCAGGAACATTGGTACACACTAACTGAAACAAATTTGGAAAGTAAATTACCCAAAAGATGAACTGACGAATCACGCTGCTGAACTTTCAAAAACCTCTCTGCAGGGTCTTATGCAGTGATAGTTCAAGCATTGGTGAGAAGTGGGTGCAAAAAACATTACCTGATAATAAATACTATGAGCGTAAAGGAAATTAAATTTCGAAAATAATTTCTGTTTAATGAAACTCGAACCCAGATGGCGAAATTCGCCAAAAAAATTCGTAAAGTTGCAATAAACGGTTTTTCTTAATAAACAAAAAACTATAACAACGATAGGAAAATGTTAAATCAGGAAGATATAGCCCTAAAGATTATCTATCAAATGATTTTTTTGCACGAAATATATCGAAAAAATACATTAAAACTTTAAAAACTAGATTCCTTCTAACTTGTCAACATTCACATTTACATATTACTTACTGTAAGTATGGCAGGAAGTCAGTCAAAAAAGTAAATGTTTGAAAAAAATTAAATATATATACAGTATAAAAGGTGTGTGTGTGTGTGTGTGTGTGTGTGTGTGTGTGTGTAGTTGTATGATGTTGAACCTATCGTTTAATCAGACAGCAGATTGTTCATTAATACAGCAATTTAGTTTAATTATGGCCCTGATATTGATGTATATATTGTTAAATAAGAAACAGTGCATTAAACTGATTATGTGCGCAACGGATATTTGGAACACAAAAACTGTGGCAAGTCACCATATGACACAGATACTGACTATACTCAAAAAATTTGCTGCGAGAAAGACATTAAAAACCACAAACCACTTTCTTAATGTTTCACTGCGAGAATTGAGATTGCAATTGAATTGCAATTGAAGAGATCAGTACCTGATTATCGAAATTTAGTATCATAATCAATGAACTGTAGTGTTGCACGACAATCATTTACTGTGGCACAAATAACGAAATCTGTTCAATAAGATTATCAAAATCAATACTGCAATTTAAATCCAAAAATAACTAACTATCAAATGAAGGAAGTAGGTTCATCTTCTAACTACGTAAATGAAACAGGAAAGAAAGGGTCAACTTTGTTACTTATTATTAATAATCACCATTACATTACCTACATAATACAACCTTTTATAACGGCATTAAATGCAATTACCTTCATTCCAGCGGTGGTACAACGTTTTCATAGTAATAAAAGTACAATATAAATATTCCAAATACAATCAAATCAACTTGCTGGCACAGCAGCCTCTGCTCTACATCGGAGCCATACACACAACTCAACCGCTCTCTAAGCGAGCTAAACCACAAGTCCCACTCACTCTCTCTGTGCGAGCTACAATGCTATGCAATACATGATCTTTGCCAAAGATGAAACTTCACAGATTTAAGTACACATATCGATACACACAGTAGAATCGATATTATACATTTTCTTTCAAGCATGTTACTCGACACAAAACAGAAGCACAATATTAGACATTTTCTTACAAAAATTTTTTATGGACATGTTTCAACTATTTTTCAAGATATATCGATATTTTGAAGGAAAACAATGGCCTCCTCGACGCTTGGTTAAAGTTGGTCAGGGGGTCGACCTAAAGTAACTGGCGAGCGGCTGTTGTGAAGACTGGCGCGTGTTCTCTCAGATGTGAGAACATTCTAAACGGCCCGCACTTACAAAATCTTTTATACTTGTTTGGGAACATTTTTGATTCCTTTGGGAAACAGCGCCGTTAAATTTTTTATATTGTCTTATTCTTTTATATCAAACAGTCTCGAGTGGACTCCCTAATCCAGTAATGGTGTCACAAAAAACGCTTGTTGATTTCAAAAACGAGGAAAATTAGGTAGAAGATTTTTTTTATCTTGTGTATATGGTTGAGAGTATGTAGAATAGAAGTTTTCTTCAGAACACTCGGGGCAACTTTCTATGGCGAAAAAACAGCGAAATTTTGGCACTTTCTACAGATTTTCGCCTATTGCTAGGAAACTGAGCATCCTGCTGAAGATGCTAGCCGTTCCAAAATAAAAGAGCTTCAATATATACGTCAATAGACGTCTTAAAATGTTCAAGTAAGTACCGCCATCCGGCCGCCCTGGCCGAGGGGACTGAGGCGCTCCAGTCACGGTCTTCACGGCCACTACGGTCGGGGGTTCGAATCCGCCCTCGGGCATGGATATTTCTGCCGTCCTTAGTATAAGGTAATTGATAATCACCATCTTACGTGTTAGTATTGCACTCTTTCAAGTACATAATGCGTTGCTACTGTTCTGTCAGGAGGAGCCGACATTTGGGCCACGTTGGCAAAAATGACTAAACTTAGAAAACTGATTGCGAACAAATGGCGGTACTTCAAATGTTCAAATGTTTGTTAAGCTTATGGGTCTTTACGGCGTCATCAGTCCCTAAACTTACAAACTACTTAAGAACTAACTTATATTAAAGACAACACAATATACATCTATGGCCAGTTAACATATGTACAAAATATTACAGGAAACCGACTTATGCCGGCCGCAGTGGCCAAGCGTTCTGCGGCGCGTAAGTCACAGTCTGCACGGCCTCTACGGTCGGGGGTTCGAATCCGCCCTCGGGCATGGATATTTATGCCCTCCTTAGTATTAGCTAGTTGATAAGTAGTTTGTAAGTTTAGGGACTGATGACCCCGTAGTTAAGTCTCATAAGCTTAACTAACATTTGAACATTTGAAGTACTGCCATTTGTTCGCAATCAGTTTTCAAAGTTTAGTCATTTTCGCCAACGTGGCCCAAATGTCGGCTCCAACGTCCGTAACTCAAAAACGGCTACTCCAAATGAAAAATGTCAATTTATCGAATGCGTAAAGAATGTAATTTTATGTCAGTAAAATACCAAGTTTTTTAGGTTCAGGCAATATTAAACGTTCATACACTTCTTACACAGGGCGAAAAATAGAATTGGTAGCGATTGAGTGCTGCCCCCTACACTACAGCCAACGGTTGTGACACTGTTCCTAGATTCTCGTACTATTGATGGCAGGTGCTAACTGCTAATATGATATTTTTAGACACAATTTTATAATGAATACTTCAGTGCACCATTTCTTTGAAATAACAACGATTAAGTTATAATAAGAAAATCATAATATACAGAAAGCAACATGGCGTACGCGTGAGAGAATCCTGGGCGAGGAATGTCGCGTGACATTTCCAAACGCCAAGTTTACGTAAAGGTTCGTTTCGACGGGCAACATTTTACCTAAATATTTATCTGAAATGGTGTTGTTGTCAACACTGCTGCAATAAGACTGCAATATACAGCAATATTTCGGTATGGACGGTCAATATTGCTGATGTTGCATGTAGTTTCCGAGGGATTGCCGAGGGGTTGCCGTGTTGTCCGGGAACGGTGGAGAACATTTCGTATTGCAGGGCAATACCTATCTCGGTCCTTGTCTGCAAATGCTTTCCTCTCGCTCTCTCACCGACAGCGCTGCAGTCACGAAAACAGAGTATCGTTTCGCTTTTGTTGCTTCGAAAGTTTGCGCGCGCTGGTTTGTTTTGAAAGTAGTATTGATGTTTATAGTTACTATATTGGTGCATTGTTTCCGAGCTTACCGTGACTGTTTTGAAGGAAGAAAGGAAGGAAGGAAGGAAGACTTATTACAGTTATTGTCGTCTCGAGTTTTTATTCTGTCAGATATGGAAAAGTGGTCGAACGAAAAAACAATCTCATTTATTAATTCTATTCATCTACGTCCTGAGTTGTGAGACGTAGAATGCAATATATATAAAGACAGGAATGTGAAAAAAGATAGTTGGCGGACAGTTGCTGACGAATTTGGCATTGCATTTCAGGACGCATACAAGAAATTCAGAAGTCTTCGAACCTACGATAAAAGCGAGGCAAAGAAACATCAAAAGAAAAGTGGAAGTGCAGGTGGCTCTCCTTCTTCCACGTGGTTCGCCTGCAATAGCATCAGTTTCATACTGTCTAGTTATGTGCCTGAAGCGGGTTTTGACAGAATAAACACAAATGAAGAGGTAAGCAAAACCTTTTATTCAATATAAACATAAATTTGCTTGTACATTAATTTAGTATACATCTTGCCAGGCTACCCGACGCTGATCACTTGCAAAATAATTCATAAATTGTTCTCGTACTTCTTTGGCTCTTGTACTTGGGTTTCGTGGAACTTGTTGGAGGCCTTGTATATCGACGTCGTTGTTTCGCCAAGAACCTGGTACTACTCTCCCTGCATCCGCATCTTCACTGTCAAAAACCCCTGGAGGTGAATAAAGCATTTGGCTCTGTGCATTTCGTCGCAAAAAATTGTGTAGAAATGCACAAGCTAATACAATTTTTGCAGTATTTTCCACTTTCAAGTCTATGGTTTTGTGAAGGATACGGAAAACTGCCACCAGTAACCCAAAAGTGTTTTCTACAGTTCTTCTGGATCTTGATATCCGATAATTGGACACACGTTTTACTGAATGGGGAGCAACATCGAAGAAAACGGCTTTACAATGTTTTCCATTAGTGGAAACGCATCATCTGCCGTAAATACGAACGGAGTTGGTATTTCCCTCCCTGGAAGAGGCACAGGTTCTGGCAAATTCAGTGATGGTTAAGAAGTGCTTCGCCAACTGTAGTGTGCCTAAAAACTCCCCCATCTGAGATCCTCCCTTGGCATCCGGTGTGCACATGTATAAATTGTTAATTTTCATTCACTACTGCAAACAACACTATGCTGAAAAATGTTGATAGTTGAAATATTTACTACCACTATTTGGTGGGCACGTAAAAGCAATGTGCTTCCAATCCATAGCGCCTACACAGTTAGGAAAATTCCATTTTTCCTTGAATTCTAGAGAAATTGTTTTCCATTCTTCGGGAGATGGTGGCATCTAGAAAATTAATGAATAACTGCAATAAATACAAAATCTCTGCTAGATATGTAATGATTAAAAAGTTAATTTTGTATTTCAAATGTAACATAACACTGCGTTATGCTTAGCAATTTCTAATTTTTATACTGTTTGTTTTCAGGCCGAGATGGAAATTGAAGTGGAAGAGGAGGTGGATTTGTCACTTGATACACCGGTAGCACAGACACAGCCACAGCCACGAAAAGCCGGAGATGTGTTTCACAGCAATCTGAGGAGCACAGTGAAATTCGGAGATAATGTAGCAGATAAGTTATTGGGCTACAACAAAGTAATCCGAGCAGATATAGAGTTCAATATTAGTAAATTATTATTCTAAGCGGATTTTAGGATGATACAGTACGAAAGTGGGCAACGGTCGACGTCATACAGCTCGGCAAATGTTATTTATGTAGAAAGTGTGGAAGGAAACGATGAGGAAAATGCATATGCAGACATCATCGCTGCAACAATCGTTATAGACGATGACAAACATGTGTATCAGTAATTGTGTGTGTGTGTGTGTGTGTGTGTGTGTGTGTGTGTGTGAGTGTGTGTTTTTGTATCAGAAATAGAAATGTTTCAAATGTTTGTATAGTCTATGGGACTTAACTACGGGGTCATCAGTCCCTAAACTTACAAACTACTTATGAACTACTTACGAACTAGGACGGCACAAATATCCATGCCCGAGGGGGGATTCGAACCCCCGACCGTAGTGGCCGTGCAGACCGTGACTGGAGCGCCTTAGTCTCCTCGGCCACCGCGGCCGGCTTAGAAATAGAAATTAAATATAAATAACATATAAATAACAATTGTATTTCAGTCCTTCTACTAAAGCATTGCATACTTCTGGCACCAAGATGCTGATGGAAGAATAGTGGACTTTAAACAGGTACATCAGACTTCTACACGAGTCTCCAGTAGCTAAAAATCGAAGTGTGATCGCAAGTCGTGTTGTTACTGGAATACAGTCTCTCATGTTTGTATTGGATTTAGCTATCTTCGGACCAATTAATTGGGCTTAATATTCGAAATCGTTTTTTGACATACGAGTAAAGTTCGGGAACAGGTACGTATCTAGCATTAACTCAAGAGTTAAATTTTCTGAATTACTCCGCCTACTCAAAAAAGGACACATCTACAGAGTCCGATTTCTCTTCTTTTTGTTTCGAATAGCATTAACACTTGTTTCATGTAAAAGTATGAGAGCCGCATTCACTCCTATAACGTCGTACTCATCCATTTTGTATGAAATTGTGTAGCCTCTGCCCGGAAATTAGTTGCCGCAAACATTGCTGGGCAATAGATGCCGATGTGTTATCACTTGTGTTGTTGCAATACATGTGGCTGCAATTTTGCCCGACAACATTTCCGGGATATATTGTCGACAATATGCAATTTTCATTGCCCATCTAAACGTACCTTAAGATCAAGTGATAGTGTCAAGTGGCCTTTATTTTTGCAAATATCTCTGTAAATGTGCGAGTTATGGAAATAACATAAGGGAGCAAAGTTGTTGATAATTTTCTCCTCTACAGATTCGTTTATTCAATTTTAGTGTCATATGAATGGTTAAGATGTTATTTGCAATTAAATTTCCTGCTGTGAAAAATCATCACACACGGTTGTTCTTTTTAGTTTTTATGAGCTATTTTTTGTCCGAAATATTTGAAAATCCTATCGTACATCTTTGTTTGTGACAGATAGCAGCCAATAATTGCTCGTACCCATTTCCAGTATTACTGATGAATAGCGACGTTCCTACGTGAGTCGCATTAGAAGAGACAGTGGCGGAAAGATTGCAAGTTATACAGTTATACATTACGTACCAACGAAATTGAAGACAGTATTAAATAATTACTATTGAGACCTGTATGTTCCGTTCAGTGGGACTTTATTGAAGCATCTGCAGTAGAGAGGAAACTGAATTTTAAAAGCTCACAATCGATGACCTGTACCAATTCCATAGGACAGAGAGGTGAAGCTATGAACACGTTGTACCACTGTATTGGTTTCGAGCATCTGAATGAAACGTAAATATTCAGCTATAGCTGAATCCATAATTTAGTCATACACAAAAATTTTATATCCATTTCATTCCATCAGAGATAATCTATGACTTCTAAGGCTACCTAACATTCTATCAAAAATATTAGCGAACTTACTGACATTATTTATATTGCGTTCTGTTATTTCTTTCGATACCTGCACGGTATGTTTCAAAACACCATGGCAAAGACTACACAACCGAATAAATAAACCAAAAGACACGGTAACTTTGTGGGAACCTGTAGAACATTTATTATACCGATCTTCGAGAAATAAATTATTTATAAAATTAATATTTCTCAAAAACAATGCTCGATAGGCATTCTCATTAAACTTACTTTCTCGTGAGGCTTGATGTTGTGCGCGCGCAGACGAAATCGGATTCAAGTCTGTGGAATGGATGCCTCGTAGAAGCAGAAATCAAATGCTGGTTGATGGATTACTTCATCATCGCTAACAATGGATCCGTAGTCCTTCTTAAAAGTCACGTCTTTCTTCATATTTTGCTGGGTGGGTACAGGGACATTAGTGTGGATAGCCCTTCGATTCGTCTCGAACTGTTGCCAAGCAACGTGCAAGCGGAGTTCAGTATACCCCACTGTTGAAAACTGCGCCAAGTTAAGATTCGAATTTGATCAACATTTGCGGTACAACTGAAGAATCAGTCCAACATTAATGGTAGGGCAGTAACTGTGCTTGGTGTATGTGTGTGTGTGTGTGTGTGTGTGTGTGTGTGTGTTGTGTGTTTCTAAGCGAATGATGCGTGAGGTTTATTTCTTCACCGTTGATTGAATAAGCGACAATGCGGCATTTCTTGCATACCTGGGTGGATTACGATAGGGGCGCCACATTCATAGCGAGGTACTTGTGATAATTTTCGTCCAGACAGGAAGGGCTGTTTGCGGTTGTAGCGTAGCTCACTGGATATCGCCGTCGTAGCTTAATGCTCGCTCCTCTCTATAACGAAGAATCAATTTAGGACAAACACAATTACATTTCCGTCATTAGCATCGAGTCGCCCACGTGGCGACAACATACACAGTCATGCATTTGTCGTCCAAACAGCTTCAGGTCAGTAATGTAATATGAAGATTTTATTTCATTTGTGGTTAAGGCGATGACCTAAAGTAAACGCGGGTACGATTCTCGGTTTGCGACAAATTTTAACCTGTCGCCGTTGAATTATTTCAGTATCGCAGTGCAGCCAAATACAATTGAAAGTGCTATGAAAGCTGAATAATTTCAAAGGAAAATACAAACACTTTATCTTAATTCAGTATCAGTACAATTAAATGCAATGAAAATCAGATAAATATAGGGTAATATTTTAACCACCAAAGAGTAGTACAACGGGAGTAAAATTTTCCAGAGGAAATATCAGAGTGAGCTACTGTGAACAGTACATAGTTTTTCTCATCTGATTTGACGGAAAATGAACGCCGAAAGATATAGTGCAGTTAAACATGCCCCCGTTGACGTAATCTAAGTGCAGCAAGGTGATGGTTTACTACTAAAGTTTCGGGGTGGCATTATGTGGCACTAACGTACGTCACTGGTGGTCGTAGAAGGCAATAAAACGGGTATACGGTACAGCGATGACATCCTTCGACGTATACTGTGACCACATTGGCAGCATTTCGGTGAGGGATTCGTCTTTATGGACGTCATTTCTCGTGCTCATCGTGACGTCACAACATTAAGATGAGCAACAATGTTATCCAGACATGAACCGTATTGGACATGTCTGGGATACATTTAAAAGTGCTGTTTTTTTGGATAAAAACCACCTACCATCCTATATGAGAGATCTACTCAGAATCTCCGTAGAGGTATGAGACAATCTGGATGATAAAGTGGACAGTACATAATGGCGTATATATGAATGCCACTGTACAAGAGGACATGTTGTCATGTACTAGGGGCACTGCCGTACGCTTCAATCTGGAACACAAATTTATAAAATTTAGGGTATTATCGTACAGATTGACAGTTTCTGTTTTCATGAGAGTAAAAAAATATTTTTGTGGTATATGTCTATTCTGTTGACTCTTCTTGTTTCTGTTGAATATTCTACGTCGAGGAAAGCATACTGGGTTCTACTGGTGAAGAAATGGGGAAAGCTATTCCATATGCTCTTACTTTCGGTAGCAGACTGTAGTGAATAGGCGTGTCAAATGCCTTTCCTAAATCAAGGAATGTACAGTCTGTCTGATGCATGGACAGAAGCATTCCATCGCAAAGAGATTTATTATGTTCAGGAATTATGGTGCAAAGTGCTGTTAGTGATATTGGTGTGTCATTGTGTAGGTAAGTTCTGATATATATATATATAAACGTGAGTCAGCTAGGCTTTTTCCCAGTCACTTGGTTGTTTGCGTGAATTATTATTCATGTTAAATGCAATGTAAGTAAGGGTCGAATGCCCTAGAGTTACTTAAAAGGGATTCCTCCCGAGCCTGGCGACTTAATCGTTCTAATTTCCCCCAATTGTCACTCAACTGCTACATCCACGGGGGAGTCCGTGGGATGGTACGTAACGGTATGTGTGTATGACATACTTGGTGTGAACGGTTTCTGTAACGTGAAATTCATAACTTCAACATTCATTTTGCTGTTTTTCTATCGCACCGCTCCCTGCCTCCTGCCCCCTGCCCCCCCCCCTCCACCACCTCCTCGCCACATCTAGAGACTGGCTAGAGGCCTTCGCCATCGTTTTTGCAAAGGAAAAGGATATTTTAGAGTTCTCGGCAAGAATTTTTGCTAAGGTATAACGCTGCTCCCTTTTGTATGCATCGATCTCTTCACAGACACGCGAATATCTAGCAACTTTTGCCTAACTTCATTTGCTCGCTCTTTCCTTGGACGGAGAGCACACCCTTCTTTACTTTCTGCCAATAAAAGCCGTTTCCATCAGTTGCATGGCTGCAGTACTCTTCACCTACGAATGCTGTTGGCTGCACAACTTGGGGGGTCATGCATCCTAACAGGAACTTCCAGCCGCTCTGCCATCATCGCCTGAGAGAGAATAATTTGTTGCTGTTTGTACCTGGCTGAACAAACAAACTTTGCAAGGGGAAAACAGCGAACCGTTGCAAAATAAATCGTTTTCGGTTTTTTCCTAGCCATAATCAGTGTTGCAGCTAAATGAAAGAGCACAGGTCAAAAAAGGACCTGTAAATAAATAATGGTATGTGGCACCAAATATTTGTTTTCTTTATTAACAATATTTTATATCAGCCAGCCGGTTGCGTAATTTTTAGGTGCTTCACCTAGGTTTCGTTCCCACTAGGGACAACTTCATCAAATCGATTGACTTGAGCAATCCTGCTCGTAATATTTTTAACGTCATGTGTTTATATAACTGTTTCTATTCTTCTGATGAAGTTGTCCCTAGTGGGAACGAAACCTAGATCAAACACCTATTAAGTACGCAACCGGTTGGCTGATATAAAAAATTGATAATATTAAAAAAAGAAAATCTCACTGACGTGTGTTATGACCCACTTTAGATTTGCTTGTACGTTCATGATTTTTTGCAAATATTTCGGAGAAAAATAATGAAAATTGTAAATAACAAAAAATTATGGACGATACTATTACGACTTTACTATTGTGATAATATCTATGTAACCAACAATTAATAATCCTTCTGACCGTATTTTAACAAACACCTGATATTTTTTGACATTTGAGTTCAGCTTTGACAAACATACTCTTTTTTTCAAATTTTACCTTTTTAATCTATTATTTTAATATATCACCCAGATTTCATTCTTTTTTCGTTAATATATGTTCACCCGTCTTGCCTTAGTAATTTGTTCAAAGTTTATTTTCCTTGACTATGCTGGTTACGAATGACTACATCGTGGAAGGAACGTAGCATACTTTTGGTGTTCGGAAGAGTGATTATAGCCTGTCTGGAACACATCGTACATTTGACGTTTGGTAGTCAGTCACGTGCCGTTCCCTGCCCGAAACGCAGTTTTGCATACACCATCTTGCTTTCTGTGATTTCTTATTATAACTCAAGTGTTGACATTTCGAAGCAATGGCGCACTGAAAATTATCAGCTTAGGGCAATGAATTATAATCTAATCTCTAAAAATGCCATGTTAGCAGTTAACATTTACCATGGATGGCACGAGAACTAGGGATTACTCTCTCAGCTGTTCGGCGTAGCGTAATGGGCGACGAAGTAGTTCGTGATATACGAACATTTTAGACGGTAGTTCGAAACTTACTAGGACGTGGTGGCTCAGTGCGCTCGGTCAAAGGGTTGCCGGCATGGTAGCTCGACGCCCTCTATAACGAAAAAACTGTCAACGACGAAACGATAAAAACAGAACAAAACAAACCAACGTCCACAAAGAACCGATCAAACCGAAGAACCGACGAAGAGAGAGAGAAAAAGGAGGGTTCAACGCTATCTGTAATAAAAAACTGAGCAAAATTCTCAATGAACAACACAGAACGAAGATCAACAAACGACCGCAAAGCATCGATCTCTCTGAAGACAGCAAAATAAAAAATAAATATATAACCATTATTGACAATTTTGTTCTTTATCGCTTCCTAAAAAGTTTAACTGAACACAACTATATTCTGCAAGATTCCAAGTTGTTCAAATGTAACAGTGCTTTCTCTGAAAATTGCATTGTATCTGTTTCGAGAACTTGCCAATAAATATATACCAACGAATTGTAAACATAGACTTCTTTATCACATGTACAAAAACTGGGCAGATACTGTTACAATGACAGTTACAAACGACGTAATGATAGTAGTATACTGTATATTGTTTGATTGTAGTTGTATATTGATTAAGTGATTGATTTATGTGGAATTCAGTATTACCAAAGCGTTCATAGCAACCACCAGGTCAAAGACAAACATTTTTGTAGATGTATTGATTCTAATTAATGACTTTCAATATATTCCATAAATAGTGAATAACTGCTCAGATGAAAAAATACACAAGGCAATTTCTTCCAATGTGTACACTTCCCTTCAATTTCATTTAGGAATGACATTTGTCACAAAAATGTAGGACTTCCTTTATATATGGAACTACCAGTATCTGCGCGTTGTTCAGAATATTCATTATTTCAATATCTTCCCAATGTACTTGCATACGCTTCAGAAGACCATTGTTCAATTCGTTGTTATGTATTTCACGGTATGTTCACGAAATAGAACAAACGAGCATTTTAGAGGGAGCATTCTTACATATGAATAACTCTAAATATTGAAGAACATAGCTGTATTTAACTAATAAGAGTGCCCGAAACCCTTTTAGGGAAAAAAGCGAAATAAATATTTCGTAGCGGCAAATTTCAAACCACCGCCCACATGACTAACTACAATCTAACGTGCTGCCCACTATACTACGACGAAAAATTACGTATTTGTACCTTAATTCTTTTGCTACTGATGGCAGTTGGCGTTTTTAGACACTAGATTATCAGTTATCGCGCAATGGACGATGCGCTTTTGTTACTTCGTCAGTCCGCCACTGCTTTGAAATGACAATGCGTAAGTTATAATAGGAAAAATCATGAAATACAGTAAGTAAAATGCCGCATGCCAGAGAGATTTCTGGGCGAAGAATGTCACGTGACATCTCCGAACGCCTGGTTTTCGTAAAATCAACGGACGGTGTCAAAACTCTGACAAACGATACGAGATATGAAAAAAAAAAAAAAAAAAAAAAAAATACAACAGAGCATAGTAGTAAGGATCTCCTCCTCTTCAAATTCGCTTACTCAATTTTTGTCAGATGAACGGTTTATTTGCAGTTTCCTGCTGTCAAAAGGCCATCACAAACGGCCTTTATTTAGAGTGACTAACGCATTTTTTGTCCTAAATATTTGAGAAAAGGAGGTTGTCGTCTCTGGCGGCCAACAATTATGTCTGTAAAATCTGGTGCTGCTCCGTTGAATGGTTCGACTTAAATAAATCGTTATTTTTGCAAATATCTCTGAAACGATGTGAGATATGAAAAGAACATAACAGAGAAAAGTTGTACAGCATATTCTCCTCGACAAATTCATGCATACAATTTTCGTGTCAGATGAACGGTTAAGCCGTTATTTTTAATTAAATTTCGATCTGTCAAAAGGTGATCGCAAAGGACCACTTTTACTGTTACTACCGTAACCTAAATTAGGCCAACACAAGGGAAAGACTTTCAGTGAACTATCAATGTAAAAATTACAATTTTTCTTCCCCACTTGCCGTACTGACAATTGGTTTAGAGAGCATAAAACAAGGCTATTTACATCAAAAAGTCTAGTAACCTCTGGAAGGTTTCAGACTGATTTCATTAACAGCAACACGACGATTCCGGTACCAGATTTGATTGTGTAAGACATATCCTTTGGGATATGTGGACTCTGATCATAAGGTATTTGCTATTAACGGTAGATTACAAGTAAAAAAAGTATTGGCTATCAATTGTAGATTATCAGTAAAAAAACTGCAAAAAGGTGGGAAAATAAGAGTATGAGAATTGGATACATCAAAGAAGTCGGAGATTATTGAGACTTTCATGTTGATGAGCAGTAGGAGATTGACTGATTTATGGACTTAACACTATAGAAGACAAATGGGAAGCTTTCGGAGATGAAACAGAGAAAGCAGAAGAGGAGAAAATCCCTAAAAAAGGTTCTCTCAGAAATCTTTGGATATCGTAGGAGATACTGAAGTCAATCGATGAAATAAAGAAATATAAGGATAGGCGAAGGTGAAATGGGATAATAGATGAGTAAGTAAGGAAAGACAATTAGTGTTTAACGTATTGTCGACAACGTGACAGATACCTATAAAATGAGACTGACATGAAGTGCAAGATTGGTAAGCAGCGACGAGTATAAGAAGGTTACAGAACTACAATAATGCCTATAGAAAACTTATAAACATATGAAGAAAGAATAGGAGATTTATAAATACTATGAGCTCATATGAAAACTGAGTTTTGATAGAAGAAGGGAAAGACGGAAGAGAAAATTAATTTATAGAGGGTCTACTCAAGGGTAATGGACCTTGGTGTAGAAAGAGAAAAGGATCTACTATATAAAACGGAAAACACATTATGATTCAGGCAGACCTACAAAAGCTTATAGTGATGGGAACGGTACAGTCATAATATAACAATGAAACTATTCAGTAAAGTTTTGCTTTCGACGGGCAACATTTTACCTAAATATTTATCTGAAATGGTGTTGTTGTCAACACTGCTGCAATAAGACTGCAATATACAGCAATATTTCGGTATGGACGGTCAATATTGCTGATGTTGCATGTAGTTTCCGAGGGATTGCCGAGGGGTTGCCGTGTTGTCCGGGAACGGTGGAGAACATTTCGTATTGCAGGGCAATACCTATCTCGGTCCTTGTCTGCAAATGCTTTCCTCTCGCTCTCTCACCGACAGCGCTGCAGTCACGAAAACAGAGTATCGTTTCGCTTTTGTTGCTTCGAAAGTTTGCGCGCGCTGGTTTGTTTTGAAAGTAGTATTGATGTTTATAGTTACTATATTGGTGCATTGTTTCCGAGCTTACCGTGACTGTTTTGAAGGAAGAAAGGAAGGAAGGAAGGAAGACTTATTACAGTTATTGTCGTCTCGAGTTTTTATTCTGTCAGATATGGAAAAGTGGTCGAACGAAAAAACAATCTCATTTATTAATTCTATTCATCTACGTCCTGAGTTGTGAGACGTAGAATGCAATATATATAAAGACAGGAATGTGAAAAAAGATAGTTGGCGGACAGTTGCTGACGAATTTGGCATTGCATTTCAGGACGCATACAAGAAATTCAGAAGTCTTCGAACCTACGATAAAAGCGAGGCAAAGAAACATCAAAAGAAAAGTGGAAGTGCAGGTGGCTCTCCTTCTTCCACGTGGTTCGCCTGCAATAGCATCAGTTTCATACTGTCTAGTTATGTGCCTGAAGCGGGTTTTGACAGAATAAACACAAATGAAGAGGTAAGCAAAACCTTTTATTCAATATAAACATAAATTTGCTTGTACATTAATTTAGTATACATCTTGCCAGGCTACCCGACGCTGATCACTTGCAAAATAATTCATAAATTGTTCTCGTACTTCTTTGGCTCTTGTACTTGGGTTTCGTGGAACTTGTTGGAGGCCTTGTATATCGACGTCGTTGTTTCGCCAAGAACCTGGTACTACTCTCCCTGCATCCGCATCTTCACTGTCAAAAACCCCTGGAGGTGAATAAAGCATTTGGCTCTGTGCATTTCGTCGCAAAAAATTGTGTAGAAATGCACAAGCTAATACAATTTTTGCAGTATTTTCCACTTTCAAGTCTATGGTTTTGTGAAGGATACGGAAAACTGCCACCAGTAACCCAAAAGTGTTTTCTACAGTTCTTCTGGATCTTGATATCCGATAATTGGACACACGTTTTACTGAATGGGGAGCAACATCGAAGAAAACGGCTTTACAATGTTTTCCATTAGTGGAAACGCATCATCTGCCGTAAATACGAACGGAGTTGGTATTTCCCTCCCTGGAAGAGGCACAGGTTCTGGCAAATTCAGTGATGGTTAAGAAGTGCTTCGCCAACTGTATTGTGCCTAAAAACTCCCCCATCTGAGATCCTCCCTTGGCATCCGGTGTGCACATGTATAAATTGTTAATTTTCATTCACTACTGCAAACAACACTATGCTGAAAAATGTTGATAGTTGAAATATTTACTACCACTATTTGGTGGGCACGTAAAAGCAATGTGCTTCCAATCCATAGCGCCTACACAGTTAGGAAAATTCCATTTTTCCTTGAATTCTAGAGAAATTGTTTTCCATTCTTCGGGAGATGGTGGCATCTAGAAAATTAATGAATAACTGCAATAAATACAAAATCTCTGCTAGATATGTAATGATTAAAAAGTTAATTTTGTATTTCAAATGTAACATAACACTGCGTTATGCTTAGCAATTTCTAATTTTTATACTGTTTGTTTTCAGGCCGAGATGGAAATTGAAGTGGAAGAGGAGGTGGATTTGTCACTTGATACACCGGTAGCACAGACACAGCCACAGCCACGAAAAGCCGGAGATGTGTTTCACAGCAATCTGAGGAGCACAGTGAAATTCGGAGATAATGTAGCAGATAAGTTATTGGGCTACAACAAAGTAATCCGAGCAGATATAGAGTTCAATATTAGTAAATTATTATTCTAAGCGGATTTTAGGATGATACAGTACGAAAGTGGGCAACGGTCGACGTCATACAGCTCGGCAAATGTTATTTATGTAGAAAGTGTGGAAGGAAACGATGAGGAAAATGCATATGCAGACATCATCGCTGCAACAATCGTTATAGACGATGACAAACATGTGTATCAGTAATTGTGTGTGTGTGTGTGTGTGTGTGTGTGTGTGTGAGTGTGTGTGTGTGTGTGTTTTTGTATCAGAAATAGAAATGTTTCAAATGTTTGTATAGTCTATGGGACTTAACTACGGGGTCATCAGTCCCTAAACTTACAAACTACTTATGAACTACTTACGAACTAGGACGGCACAAATATCCATGCCCGAGGGGGGATTCGAACCCCCGACCGTAGTGGCCGTGCAGACCGTGACTGGAGCGCCTTAGTCTCCTCGGCCACCGCGGCCGGCTTAGAAATAGAAATTAAATATAAATAACATATAAATAACAATTGTATTTCAGTCCTTCTACTAAAGCATTGCATACTTCTGGCACCAAGATGCTGATGGAAGTATAGTGGACTTTAAACAGGTACATCAGACTTCTACACGAGTCTCCAGTAGCTAAAAATCGAAGTGTGATCGCAAGTCGTGTTGTTACTGGAATACAGTCTCTCATGTTTGTATTGGATTTAGCTATCTTCGGACCAATTAATTGGGCTTAATATTCGAAATCGTTTTTTGACATACGAGTAAAGTTCGGGAACAGGTACGTATCTAGCATTAACTCAAGAGTTAAATTTTCTGAATTACTCCGCCTACTCAAAAAAGGACACATCTACAGAGTCCGATTTCTCTTCTTTTTGTTTCGAATAGCATTAACACTTGTTTCATGTAAAAGTATGAGAGCCGCATTCACTCCTATAACGTCGTACTCATCCATTTTGTATGAAATTGTGTAGCCTCTGCCCGGAAATTAGTTGCCGCAAACATTGCTGGGCAATAGATGCCGATGTGTTATCACTTGTGTTGTTGCAATACATGTGGCTGCAATTTTGCCCGACAACATTTCCGGGATATATTGTCGACAATATGCAATTTTCATTGCCCATCTAAACGTACCTTAAGATCAAGTGATAGTGTCAAGTGGCCTTTATTTTTGCAAATATCTCTGTAAATGTGCGAGTTATGGAAATAACATAAGGGAGCAAAGTTGTTGATAATTTTCTCCTCTACAGATTCGTTTATTCAATTTTAGTGTCATATGAATGGTTAAGATGTTATTTGCAATTAAATTTCCTGCTGTGAAAAATCATCACACACGGTTGTTCTTTTTAGTTTTTATGAGCTATTTTTTGTCCGAAATATTTGAAAATCCTATCGTACATCTTTGTTTGTGACAGATAGCAGCCAATAATTGCTCGTACCCATTTCCAGTATTACTGATGAATAGCGACGTTCCTACGTGAGTCGCATTAGAAGAGACAGTGGCGGAAAGATTGCAAGTTATACAGTTATACATTACGTACCAACGAAATTGAAGACAGTATTAAATTATTACTATTGAGACCTGTATGTTCCGTTCAGTGGGACTTTATTGAAGCATCTGCAGTAGAGAGGAAACTGAATTTTAAAAGCTCACAATCGATGACCTGTACCAATTCCATAGGACAGAGAGGTGAAGCTATGAACACGTTGTACCACTGTATTGGTTTCGAGCATCTGAATGAAACGTAAATATTCAGCTATAGCTGAATCCATAATTTAGTCATACACAAAAATTTTATATCCATTTCATTCCATCAGAGATAATCTATGACTTCTAAGGCTACCTAACATTCTATCAAAAATATTAGCGAACTTACTGACATTATTTATATTGCGTTCTGTTATTTCTTTCGATACCTGCACGGTATGTTTCAAAACACCATGGCAAAGACTACACAACCGAATAAATAAACCAAAAGACACGGTAACTTTGTGGGAACCTGTAGAACATTTATTATACCGATCTTCGAGAAATAAATTATTTATAAAATTAATATTTCTCAAAAACAATGCTCGATAGGCATTCTCATTAAACTTACTTTCTCGTGAGGCTTGATGTTGTGCGCGCGCAGACGAAATCGGATTCAAGTCTGTGGAATGGATGCCTCGTAGAAGCAGAAATCAAATGCTGGTTGATGGATTACTTCATCATCGCTAACAATGGATCCGTAGTCCTTCTTAAAAGTCACGTCTTTCTTCATATTTTGCTGGGTGGGTACAGGGACATTAGTGTGGATAGCCCTTCGATTCGTCTCGAACTGTTGCCAAGCAACGTGCAAGCGGAGTTCAGTATACCCCACTGTTGAAAACTGCGCCAAGTTAAGATTCGAATTTGATCAACATTTGCGGTACAACTGAAGAATCAGTCCAACATTAATGGTAGGGCAGTAACTGTGCTTGGTGTATGTGTGTGTGTGTGTGTGTGTGTGTGTGTGTGTGTGTTGTGTGTTTCTAAGCGAATGATGCGTGAGGTTTATTTCTTCACCGTTGATTGAATAAGCGACAATGCGGCATTTCTTGCATACCTGGGTGGATTACGATAGGGGCGCCACATTCATAGCGAGGTACTTGTGATAATTTTCGTCCAGACAGGAAGGGCTGTTTGCGGTTGTAGCGTAGCTCACTGGATATCGCCGTCGTAGCTTAATGCTCGCTCCTCTCTATAACGAAGAATCAATTTAGGACAAACACAATTACATTTCCGTCATTAGCATCGAGTCGCCCACGTGGCGACAACATACACAGTCATGCATTTGTCGTCCAAACAGCTTCAGGTCAGTAATGTAATATGAAGATTTTATTTCATTTGTGGTTAAGGCGATGACCTAAAGTAAACGCGGGTACGATTCTCGGTTTGCGACAAATTTTAACCTGTCGCCGTTGAATTATTTCAGTATCGCAGTGCAGCCAAATACAATTGAAAGTGCTATGAAAGCTGAATAATTTCAAAGGAAAATACAAACACTTTATCTTAATTCAGTATCAGTACAATTAAATGCAATGAAAATCAGATAAATATAGGGTAATATTTTAACCACCAAAGAGTAGTACAACGGGAGTAAAATTTTCCAGAGGAAATATCAGAGTGAGCTACTGTGAACAGTACATAGTTTTTCTCATCTGATTTGACGGAAAATGAACGCCGAAAGATATAGTGCAGTTAAACATGCCCCCGTTGACGTAATCTAAGTGCAGCAAGGTGATGGTTTACTACTAAAGTTTCGGGGTGGCATTATGTGGCACTAACGTACGTCACTGGTGGTCGTAGAAGGCAATAAAACGGGTATACGGTACAGCGATGACATCCTTCGACGTATACTGTGACCACATTGGCAGCATTTCGGTGAGGGATTCGTCTTTATGGACGTCATTTCTCGTGCTCATCGTGACGTCACAACATTAAGATGAGCAACAATGTTATCCAGACATGAACCGTATTGGACATGTCTGGGATACATTTAAAAGTGCTGTTTTTTTGGATAAAAACCACCTACCATCCTATATGAGAGATCTACTCAGAATCTCCGTAGAGGTATGAGACAATCTGGATGATAAAGTGGACAGTACATAATGGCGTATATATGAATGCCACTGTACAAGAGGACATGTTGTCATGTACTAGGGGCACTGCCGTACGCTTCAATCTGGAACACAAATTTATAAAATTTAGGGTATTATCGTACAGATTGACAGTTTCTGTTTTCATGAGAGTAAAAAAATATTTTTGTGGTATATGTCTATTCTGTTGACTCTTCTTGTTTCTGTTGAATATTCTACGTCGAGGAAAGCATACTGGGTTCTACTGGTGAAGAAATGGGGAAAGCTATTCCATATGCTCTTACTTTCGGTAGCAGACTGTAGTGAATAGGCGTGTCAAATGCCTTTCCTAAATCAAGGAATGTACAGTCTGTCTGATGCATGGACAGAAGCATTCCATCGCAAAGAGATTTATTATGTTCAGGAATTATGGTGCAAAGTGCTGTTAGTGATATTGGTGTGTCATTGTGTAGGTAAGTTCTGATATATATATATATAAACGTGAGTCAGCTAGGCTTTTTCCCAGTCACTTGGTTGTTTGCGTGAATTATTATTCATGTTAAATGCAATGTAAGTAAGGGTCGAATGCCCTAGAGTTACTTAAAAGGGATTCCTCCCGAGCCTGGCGACTTAATCGTTCTAATTTCCCCCAATTGTCACTCAACTGCTACATCCACGGGGGAGTCCGTGGGATGGTACGTAACGGTATGTGTGTATGACATACTTGGTGTGAACGGTTTCTGTAACGTGAAATTCATAACTTCAACATTCATTTTGCTGTTTTTCTATCGCACCGCTCCCTGCCTCCTGCCCCCTGCCCCCCCCCCCCTCCACCACCTCCTCGCCACATCTAGAGACTGGCTAGAGGCCTTCGCCATCGTTTTTGCAAAGGAAAAGGATATTTTAGAGTTCTCGGCAAGAATTTTTGCTAAGGTATAACGCTGCTCCCTTTTGTATGCATCGATCTCTTCACAGACACGCGAATATCTAGCAACTTTTGCCTAACTTCATTTGCTCGCTCTTTCCTTGGACGGAGAGCACACCCTTCTTTACTTTCTGCCAATAAAAGCCGTTTCCATCAGTTGCATGGCTGCAGTACTCTTCACCTACGAATGCTGTTGGCTGCACAACTTGGGGGGTCATGCATCCTAACAGGAACTTCCAGCCGCTCTGCCATCATCGCCTGAGAGAGAATAATTTGTTGCTGTTTGTACCTGGCTGAACAAACAAACTTTGCAAGGGGAAAACAGCGAACCGTTGCAAAATAAATCGTTTTCGGTTTTTTCCTAGCCATAATCAGTGTTGCAGCTAAATGAAAGAGCACAGGTCAAAAAAGGACCTGTAAATAAATAATGGTATGTGGCACCAAATATTTGTTTTCTTTATTAACAATATTTTATATCAGCCAGCCGGTTGCGTAATTTTTAGGTGCTTCACCTAGGTTTCGTTCCCACTAGGGACAACTTCATCAAATCGATTGACTTGAGCAATCCTGCTCGTAATATTTTTAACGTCATGTGTTTATATAACTGTTTCTATTCTTCTGATGAAGTTGTCCCTAGTGGGAACGAAACCTAGATCAAACACCTATTAAGTACGCAACCGGTTGGCTGATATAAAAAATTGATAATATTAAAAAAAGAAAATCTCACTGACGTGTGTTATGACCCACTTTAGATTTGCTTGTACGCTCATGATTTTTTGCAAATATTTCGGAGAAAAATAATGAAAATTGTAAATAACAAAAAATTATGGACGATACTATTACGACTTTACTATTGTGATAATATCTATGTAACCAACAATTAATAATCCTTCTGACCGTATTTTAACAAACACCTGATATTTTTTGACATTTGAGTTCAGCTTTGACAAACATACTCTTTTTTTCAAATTTTACCTTTTTAATCTATTATTTTAATATATCACCCAGATTTCATTCTTTTTTCGTTAATATATGTTCACCCGTCTTGCCTTAGTAATTTGTTCAAAGTTTATTTTCCTTGACTATGCTGGTTACGAATGACTACATCGTGGAAGGAACGTAGCATACTTTTGGTGTTCGGAAGAGTGATTATAGCCTGTCTGGAACACATCGTACATTTGACGTTTGGTAGTCAGTCACGTGCCGTTCCCTGCCCGAAACGCAGTTTTGCATACACCATCTTGCTTTCTGTGATTTCTTATTATAACTCAAGTGTTGACATTTCGAAGCAATGGCGCACTGAAAATTATCAGCTTAGGGCAATGAATTATAATCTAATCTCTAAAAATGCCATGTTAGCAGTTAACATTTACCATGGATGGCACGAGAACTAGGGATTACTCTCTCAGCTGTTCGGCGTAGCGTAATGGGCGACGAAGTAGTTCGTGATATACGAACATTTTAGACGGTAGTTCGAAACTTACTAGGACGTGGTGGCTCAGTGCGCTCGGTCAAAGGGTTGCCGGCATGGTAGCTCGACGCCCTCTATAACGAAAAAACTGTCAACGACGAAACGATAAAAACAGAACAAAACAAACCAACGTCCACAAAGAACCGATCAAACCGAAGAACCGACGAAGAGAGAGAGAAAAAGGAGGGTTCAACGCTATCTGTAATAAAAAACTGAGCAAAATTCTCAATGAACAACACAGAACGAAGATCAACAAACGACCGCAAAGCATCGATCTCTCTGAAGACAGCAAAATAAAAAATAAATATATAACCATTATTGACAATTTTGTTCTTTATCGCTTCCTAAAAAGTTTAACTGAACACAACTATATTCTGCAAGATTCCAAGTTGTTCAAATGTAACAGTGCTTTCTCTGAAAATTGCATTGTATCTGTTTCGAGAACTTGCCAATAAATATATACCAACGAATTGTAAACATAGACTTCTTTATCACATGTACAAAAACTGGGCAGATACTGTTACAATGACAGTTACAAACGACGTAATGATAGTAGTATACTGTATATTGTTTGATTGTAGTTGTATATTGATTAAGTGATTGATTTATGTGGAATTCAGTATTACCAAAGCGTTCATAGCAACCACCAGGTCAAAGACAAACATTTTTGTAGATGTATTGATTCTAATTAATGACTTTCAATATATTCCATAAATAGTGAATAACTGCTCAGATGAAAAAATACACAAGGCAATTTCTTCCAATGTGTACACTTCCCTTCAATTTCATTTAGGAATGACATTTGTCACAAAAATGTAGGACTTCCTTTATATATGGAACTACCAGTATCTGCGCGTTGTTCAGAATATTCATTATTTCAATATCTTCCCAATGTACTTGCATACGCTTCAGAAGACCATTGTTCAATTCGTTGTTATGTATTTCACGGTATGTTCACGAAATAGAACAAACGAGCATTTTAGAGGGAGCATTCTTACATATGAATAACTCTAAATATTGAAGAACATAGCTGTATTTAACTAATAAGAGTGCCCGAAACCCTTTTAGGGAAAAAAGCGAAATAAATATTTCGTAGCGGCAAATTTCAAACCACCGCCCACATGACTAACTACAATCTAACGTGCTGCCCACTATACTACGACGAAAAATTACGTATTTGTACCTTAATTCTCTTGCTACTGATGGCAGTTGGCGTTTTTAGACACTAGATTATCAGTTATCGCGCAATGGACGATGCGCTTTTGTTACTTCGTCAGTCCGCCACTGCTTTGAAATGACAATGCGTAAGTTATAATAGGAAAAATCATGAAATACAGTAAGTAAAATGCCGCGTGCCAGAGAGATTTCTGGGCGAAGAATGTCACGTGACATCTCCGAACGCCTGGTTTTCGTAAAATCAACGGACGGTGTCAAAACTCTGACAAACGATACGAGATATGAAAAAAAAAAAAAAAAAAAAAAATACAACAGAGCATAGTAGTAAGGATCTCCTCCTCTTCAAATTCGCTTACTCAATTTTTGTCAGATGAACGGTTTATTTGCAGTTTCCTGCTGTCAAAAGGCCATCACAAACGGCCTTTATTTAGAGTGACTAACGCATTTTTTGTCCTAAATATTTGAGAAAAGGAGGTTGTCGTCTCTGGCGGCCAACAATTATGTCTGTAAAATCTGGTGCTGCTCCGTTGAATGGTTCGACTTAAATAAATCGTTATTTTTGCAAATATCTCTGAAACGATGTGAGATATGAAAAGAACATAACAGAGAAAAGTTGTACAGCATATTCTCCTCGACAAATTCATGCATACAATTTTCGTGTCAGATGAACGGTTAAGCCGTTATTTTTAATTAAATTTCGATCTGTCAAAAGGTGATCGCAAAGGACCACTTTTACTGTTACTACCGTAACCTAAATTAGGCCAACACAAGGGAAAGACTTTCAGTGAACTATCAATGTAAAAATTACAATTTTTCTTCCCCACTTGCCGTACTGACAATTGGTTTAGAGAGCATAAAACAAGGCTATTTACATCAAAAAGTCTAGTAACCTCTGGAAGGTTTCAGACTGATTTCATTAACAGCAACACGACGATTCCGGTACCAGATTTGATTGTGTAAGACATATCCTTTGGGATATGTGGACTCTGATCATAAGGTATTTGCTATTAACGGTAGATTACAAGTAAAAAAAGTATTGGCTATCAATTGTAGATTATCAGTAAAAAAACTGCAAAAAGGTGGGAAAATAAGAGTATGAGAATTGGATACATCAAAGAAGTCGGAGATTATTGAGACTTTCATGTTGATGAGCAGTAGGAGATTGACTGATTTATGGACTTAACACTATAGAAGACAAATGGGAAGCTTTCGGAGATGAAACAGAGAAAGCAGAAGAGGAGAAAATCCCTAAAAAAGGTTCTCTCAGAAATCTTTGGATATCGTAGGAGATACTGAAGTCAATCGATGAAATAAAGAAATATAAGGATAGGCGAAGGTGAAATGGGATAATAGATGAGTAAGTAAGGAAAGACAATTAGTGTTTAACGTATTGTCGACAACGTGACAGATACCTATAAAATGAGACTGACATGAAGTGCAAGATTGGTAAGCAGCGACGAGTATAAGAAGGTTGCAGAACTACAATAATGCCTATAGAAAACTTATAAACATATGAAGAAAGAATAGGAGATTTATAAATACTATGAGCTCATATGAAAACTGAGTTTTGATAGAAGAAGGGAAAGACGGAAGAGAAAATTAATTTATAGAGGGTCTACTCAAGGGTAATGGACCTTGGTGTAGAAAGAGAAAAGGATCTACTATATAAAACGGAAAACACATTATGATTCAGGCAGACCTACAAAAGCTTATAGTGATGGGAACGGTACAGTCATAATATAACAATGAAACTATTCAGTAAAGTTTTGCTTTCGGTGATTTTTTCATAATTTTACATTGCCTTTTCCAAAACTGTACTTGTACTCATTTCTTTTGTAGTTGATTCTTCGCTCTTTCATCTCTGCGGATGAGTCACTAGCAAAAGCCCTCATATTGTTTATTCGAAGCGAGCGTTGGTCATTCAATAAAAATTTACGGAAAGCGCATTGGAATATTTTTCACTGTTGAATAGAGCCTGAAAGTACACTGTACTTCAGAAAAAGGGAACGTGATGAAACGTTGTTTCATATAGCAACATCAGTTAAAGCAGATCCTCGCCACCCGATACAGTACAATACAATAAAGCGAGCTGCCGAGAGTAGGGGTGAGGCCTGAAGAAAATTGAGATCGTTCTGCAGTGACGTGGCTCTATTGAAACTTGGCTTGCGGGGGACGTGGCGAGCTTTCCTTTCATTCCGTTCCTCACGCAGCCCCATTTCACGTCCACAGGAGCGTACTGTCACGACACGTAATAAAAAAAGTTGCGAGGGCTGCGAGAGATACCGATAGAATTCCCGAGTTCGGGAGCTTTTGTGCGGATCCGAACATCAGGTTCAAAGGAACAAGAACACGAAAAACGTCAAGAGTACACGTTAACAAATAATATTGAGTGACGCAGCTGCCTCATACTTGTCAATAGTGATCTCTGTAAATTAGGCTTTCAACATGCTTTACGTACTTTTGTCAAAGTATACAAAACTTGTAGCTACATTGTTATTCCTATGCGACTTGGCACACTTGATTTCGTCAACGAAGAATGTAATCACTGACTTAGTCTCTAGTTGTTGCTGAGTTGCATTATCTTGAATGTTTGAATGTTTGTATAGTCTATGGGACTCAACTACGGTGTTATCAGTCCCTAAACTTACAAACTACTTATGAACTACTTACGAACTTGGACGGCACAAATATCCATGCCCGAGGGGGGATTCGAACCCCCGACCGTAGTGGTCGTGCAGACCGTGACTGGAGCGCCTTAGTCTCCTCGGCCACCGCGGCCGGCCATTATCTCGAGTTTTGACTCACTTCCCGGTAGTGTTAGGAGAGTTTCCGGCCATTCTTGCTAAACGAACAATTGTATTGAGAATGGGCTAAATTCTCAAGTGCCTGGTACGGAAATACGAATCACAAATTGTAAATGTACAGGTTTCGTAGAACGCAATGTCCGAATCAATGTCAAATTTAAAATTAGTTAGTTAAATGTTTAAATGTTTGTACAGCTTATGGGACTTAACTACGGGGTCATCAGTCCCTAAACTTACAAACTATTTATGAACTAGCTTATCCTAAGGACGGCACAAATACCCATGCCCGAGGAGGGATTCGAACCCCAGACCGTAGTGGTAATTAGTTTTAAATGTAAATTTCGTCATATTTCGAACGAAATTTTAAGGAAATGGGCGTTACTGCAGACTTTTAGGTAATACTTTATTACATAGTGTAACTCATCTAAAACCTGCACAGCAGTTATTTCAGAAATTATAGTGCTATTGATGTATGGTTTACACAGGATGAATTGGAAGTAATGGGGTCGTATTTTTACCGAATAAACAGATATTAATACTGGAACACTGCCTATTGATAGCAACAAAGTGTACATGGGTAAATTATAATGTCACAGGTATCTGATGCACGATTCTATTGCCATTAGATTACGACACATATGCCTTCACTTATTTCAAAACGATGAGGACGTTAAAGCGGCTGTTTCCGTATATTTCTGTGCATCCGGAATCGGAATGTTGGTGGACTCTTCCCAGAAATGTTTACATTCTCTTGGAGACAATAAGTAAAAGTGAACATACATTGTATGTTGTCATAGCCGTGTTTCTTTTGTATAGGTGGTTTAATTAATGCTCTCGTATACGGTGCACTCTCTCCTTTTTCTCTCATTTTACGTCGCACGTTCTAATTAACATTACTTTTTTTGTATCCCAGCCTCGTCGCCACTTTTGTGTCTCGTTTCCGCCTGTTGTCCTGTGTGTCGGTGGCCGAGTTGAAAGAGACCCACACAGGGAAATAGGATGCACGCGTGTGCGGGTACAGAGCATGAGGTGACCAGCCAGTGGGACAGCAGAAACTAGAAACACTGAGCTAGATTAGAACAAGAGATATATTTCGAAGAAACGTTATAATACTTAACTTTTACAAGTATCATGACTGCTGAATGCTGACACATAGTTGAACTAGATAGAGGCCTGCCTAAAGATGATTTCTAGTACCTGTCCTAATCCCAAGTGTTAACTGGTGCCTATCTGATTCCCAAGTGAACGATGAAGTTCAGTCGTGGCCACGAGCGGAGTTGTAGCAGAGGACGCTCGTGGCTGACGTCGTAAGAACGCCGCGTTCCGTGCATGGAGGGGCGCGGCGAAAGTACGTGGCGCGCACTTCAGACTTGTGCGACACCACAACATTACCTTTTGTTTTCCCCTGCTGACTACTGATTTTTAAATAAGCTATTAAAATCAACATTGTATAAATCTGTTTCCAAATCTACAATAACCATTAAATGTACGTTTAGTTTCCCTTAATACATCATCTGAGATAAATTGTAAGTGGACTATTGCCTCAAATGTCCCTAGATTTCTATTAAATCCTCCCCGAGGTCAGCTTCTACCAGATTTCTGTTCTTTTGTAACTAATTTATGTTCATTTGTAACGATGAGTTATTAAACTGATAGTGCCTGAGTTTGACACCTAACTACACCTGCTTTTATTTAATTGATTGATTTTGAGTCTAGCGACCAAACTATACTGCTCATCAGCCTTTCATTTAATTTAGGTTTATTACATTTTTCTTGAAGTCTCAGTATATTTCGCCAGTCTCATACGTCTTGCATACCAGGTCTGTCCTGTCATGGCTGGCTCTTCCGGATGCATGACGTCTGATCTAGAGGCATTGTTTCGACTTACATCTTTCAGTGATCTCTGAAATTCTTCTAGTACGTTCTATATCATCTTCATTTCCTTTTTCGATATCCTGTATATGTTCATTTCATATCTCAGCCTTCCCTTCTTCGCTCAGAACTGGTTTTCCATCTGAGTTCTTTATATTCATGCAGCTATATTTCTTACTTCCAAATACCTCTTTACTAGTATCTATTTTTTCTTAGTTATATATATCTGCCAAATACCTACATTTGCCATCTACCCACTACCACTTAGCCAATTTGCACTTCCTGTCAATCTAAGATTCAGTCATCTGTACTCCATTTTACCTGCTTCATTTCCTGAATTTTTATATCTTCTTCTTTCATCTATTAAATTCAATATTTCCTGTGATAGCCAAGGATTATTTGCAGGTCTTGTCTTTCGATCTATACAAATGTGATCAAAAGTATCCGGACCCTTGGATGAAAATGAGTTAAAAGTTCATTGCTCACTCTATCGGTAATGCTGGGATATAATACGGTCTTTGCCCACCCTTGGAGTTGATAACAGCTACCACTCTCGCAGTAATACGTTGGATCAAATGCTGGAAGGTTTCTTGGGCAATGGTAATCCATTCTTCACAGAGTGCTGCACTGATGAGAGGTATCAATGTAGGATGGTGAGGCCTGGCACGAAGTTGGCACTACAAGACATCTCAGAGATGTTCTATACTATTCATGTCATATGTCTGTGCAGGCCTGTGAATTACAGGGTTGTCGTGATCTTGTAACCACTTCTACATCTACATCTACAACCATACTCCGCAAGCCACCTGACGATGTGTGGCGGAGGGTACCTTGAGTACCACTATCGATTTTCCCTCTTATTCCAGTCACGTATTGTTCGCGGAAAGAAGGATTGTCGGTATGCCTCTGTGTGGGCTCTAATCTCTCTGATTTTATCCTCACGGTCTCTTCGCGAGATATACGTAGGAAGGAGCAATATACTGCTAGACTCCTCGGTAAAGGCATGTTCTCGAAACTTCGACAAAAGCCCGTACCGAGCGACAGAGCGTCTCTCCTGCAGAGTCTTCCACTGGAGTTTATCGATCATCTCCGTAACGCTTTCACGATTACCAAATGATCCTGTAACGAAGCGCGCTGCTCTCCGTTGGATCTTTTCTACCTCCTCTATCAATCCCACCTGGTACAGATCCCACACCGGTGAGCAGTATTCAAGGTGTGGGCGAACAAGTGTACTGTAACCTACTTCCTTTGTTTTCGGGCTGCATTTTCTTAGTATTCTTCCAATGAATCTAAGTCTGGCATCTGCTTTACCGACGACTGATTTTATATGGTCGTTCCATTTTAAATCCCTCCTAATGACTACTCCCAGATACTTTATGGAATTAACTGCTTCCAGTTGCTTCCCTGCTATAGTATAGCTAAATGATAAAGGATCTTTCTTTCTGTGTATTCGCAGCACATTACACTTGTCTACATTGAGATTTAATTGCCATTCCCTGCACCGTGCGTCAATTCGATGCAGATCCTCCTGCATCTCAATACAATTTTCCATTGTTACAACCTCTCTATATACTACAGCATCATCGGCAAAAAGTCTCAGTGAACTTCCGATGTTATCCGCAAGGTCATTCATATATATCGTGAACAGCAACGGACTAACGACACTCCCCTGTGCCACTCCTGACATAACTCCTACTTCGGAAGACTTCTCTCCATTGAGAATGACCTGCTGCTTTCTGTTGTCTAGGAAATCCTCAATCCAATCACACAATTGGTCTGATAGACCATATGCTCTTACTTTGTTCATTAAACGTTTGTGGGGAACTGTATCAAACGCCTTGCGGAAGTCGAGAAACACAGCATCTACCTGAGAACCCGTGTCTATGGCCCTCTGAGTCTCGTGGACGAATAGCGCGAACTGGGTTTCACACGAACGCCTTTTTCAAAACGCATGCTGATTCCTAGAGAGCAGATTCCTAGTCTCGAGAAATGTCATTATATTCGAACATAATACATGTTCCAAAATTCTACAACTGACCGACGTTAGAGATATAGGCCTATAGTTCTGCACATCTGTTCGAGGACCCTTCTTGAAAACGGGGATGACCTGAGCCATTTTCCAATCTTTCGGAACGATATGCTGTTCTAGAGACCTACGATACACCACTGCGAGAAGGGGGGCCAATTCCTTCGCGTACTCTCTGTAAAAACGAACTGGTATGCCATCAGGCCCTGCGGCATTTCCTCTTTTGAGCGATTTTAATTGTTTTTCTATCCCTCTGACAGTTATTTCGATATCTGCCATTTTGTAATCTGTGCGGCAATTTAGGGAAGGAACTACAGTGCAATCTTCCTCTGTGTAACAGCTTTGGAAAAATACATTTAGTAATTCTGTCTTTAGAGTGTCATCCTCTGTTTCAATGCCATTTACCTCACAGAGTGTCTGTACACTTTGATTTGATCCACCTACCGCTTTGACATAAGACCAAAATTTCTTAGGATTTTCAGCCAAGTCAGTACAAAGAACTCTACTTTCTAATTCGTTGAACGCCTGTCGCACAGCCCTCCTCACGATACATTCCGCTTCGTGTAACTTTTGTTTGTCTACAGGGCTATGGCTACATTAATGTTTGCAGTGAAGTTCCCTTTGCTTCCGTAGCAGCTTTCTAATTCGGTTGTTGTACCACGGTGGCTCCTTTCTATCTCTTACATCCTTGCAAGGCACATACTCATCTAATGCTTATTGTACGACGGCTTTGAACTTAGACCACTGTTCCTCAACACCATCGGTACTTAAGATAAAACTTATGAGCTGAGCCGTCAAGTACTCCGAAATCCAATTTTTGTCACTTTTTCCGAATATAAAAATCTTCCTAATTTTTTTTAATATTTCTATTTACGGCTGAAATTACCGATGCTGTAACCGCTTTATGATCGCTGATTCCCTGTTCCGCATTAACTGTTCCGAATAGTTCGGGTCTGTTTGTCACCAGAAGGTCTAATATGTTGTCACCACGTGTTGGCTCTCTGTTTAACTGCTCAAGGTAGTTTTCAGATAATGCACTCAAAACCATTTCACTGGATTCTTTGTCCCTGCCACCTGTAATAAACGTTAGTGTCTCACAATCTATATCAGATAAATTAAAATCTCCTCCCAAAACTATAGCATGATCGGGAAATCTACTCGAAGTATCTTCCAAATTATCCTTAAGGTGTTCTGCCACAACAGCTGCTGAGCCAGGAGGCCTATAGAAGCATCCGATTACCATGTTCGAGCCTGCTTTAACCGTGACCTTCACCCAAATTATTTCACACTTCGGATCTCCGCCTATTTCCTTCGATACTAGTGAACTTTTTATCGCTATAAACACGCCCCCCCCCCCTTCACTGTCCAGCCTATCTCCGCGGTAAACGACGGCCGCGGTGGCCGAGGAGGCTAAGGCGCTCCAGTCACGGCCTACACGGCCACTACGGTCGGGGATTCGAATCCCCCCTCGGGCATGGATATTTGTGCCGTCCTAGTTCGTAAGTAGTTCATAAGTAGTTTGTAAGTTTAGGGACTGATGACCCCGTAGTTACGTCCCATAGACATTACAAACATTTGAACATTTTTTCTGCGGTAAACATTCCTGTCTGAGTTTAGAATCTCCTTACTGTTTATATCTGGTTTCAGCCAACTTTCCGTCCCTAGTACTATGTGGGCGTTGTGATCGTTTATTATTGAGAGCAATTCTGGGACCTTTCTATAGACGCTCCTGCAGTTAACTACTACTACATTGATCAATTCCTTCCCTGTTGTGTTCTACATACTACTACCTTGTCGCGGCTCAGGAGGCAACTTGTCGGGCCTAGGGAGGGAATTCTCTAACCTAAAAAACCCCCATGTGCACTCCACACGTACTCCGCTACCCTTGTAGCCGCTTCCTGCGTGTAGTGCACGCCTGACCTATTCAGGGGAACCCTACATTTCTCCGCCCGATAGCGGAAGTCGAGAAATTTGCAGCCCAGATCTTCGCAGAATCGTCTGAGCCTCTGGTTTAAGCCTTCCACTCGGCTCCAAACCAGAGGACCGCGTTCTGGGAACGACACTGCAAATAGCTCAGATTCCACCCCGCGAGCAAGGCTTTCTGCCATCACCAACTCCGCCAACCGCCTGTATGAACTGAGGATGACCTCTGAACACAGCCGGCAGGAGTCATTGGTGCCGATATGAGCGACTATTTGCAGTCGGGTGCACCCATTACTCTCTATCGCCGCCGGAAGGGCCTCCTCCACATCTCGGATGAGACCCCCGGCAAGCAAACAGAGTGAACACTGGCCTTCTTCCCCGCCCTTTCTTCTATCTCCCTAAGGGGCTCCATCACCCGCCTAACATTGGAGCTCCCGATCACTAATAAACCCCTCCCCCCATGTGCCTGCTCGGACCTTGCTGAAGGAGCGGCCACATGCTCACTCACAGGCAGAGCGGGCGATGCCACGCGGCCAGCCTCCCCTTTGAGCCTCCACCTCGAGCGACGCGATCGCCGTTGTACCCGCCATTCCCCTGGGGGAGAGGGTGGCCCAACCGGGTCCGGTACACGCAAAGATGTCTCGACAGCAGGGACCGTGGGTGAAGCATGTGACACCTGAGGTGCCCCATGCGACGCACCGGACTCCCCACTGACGCTACAGTCCGAGGCAGCAGCCTGAAGGCGGCTGATCGCGGCCATCAGCACGCTCAGTTTTTCGCGAACAGCGGCCAGGTCCTCCTGCGTCCGTACGCAGCAGTCACACATCCTATCCATCCTAACAAATCAACTATTTATTGAAGAGATTAAGTAATCGACTTGTAACAAGACCGCTAGTTCACTACAGGTGACTAATAGCTGACTAAACAGTGGTTACTAGAAACTTCTTGTTGGAAACAATAGATATTTCAAAAACCGTCTCTGGACTGAAATCAAAATATACGCGGAAATCACTGCTCTAACGTAAAAGATCTACACGAAATATAGAAGCTCCTAAGCCAAAGAAAAGCTGCAGGAGACTGACAAACACGCACAAACAACGATATTTATCAAAAGGCGAGAGAATGTACTCTTAAAACAGTAACACAAACGAAATCTTTCAAGTAGGTGACAAGAAGACTTAAAAACAGAAGCACTAATCGAAAATTAAGAAATTAACTCTCAACAAAATTTCACGAAAATTAAATTATGACAGCGGTCTGTACGACGCAGCAGCGGCAGCAGCAGGCACTTCGCCAACGGCCGTTCATTTTTAACAGGTTCTCGATCGTGTTGAAAGATTCATTCGCCATCAACAAATTTCTCTTCAACAGTGTGAAGCAAGAAGGTGGTTAAAATGTCAATATAGGACTGTGCTGTGATAGTGCCACGCAATATCAAGAGATGCAAGCCCACTGCATAAAAAACAAGACTACACCATAAAACCACCGCCTCTTAATTTTACTGTCGGCACTACACATGCTGGCAAATGACGTTCACTGGGCATTCGCCATACCCACACCCAGCCATCATATCGCCTCATTGTGTACCACGGTTCTTCACTCCACACAACGTTTTTCCATCTTTCAGTCGTCCAATGTTTACGCTCGTTAAATCACGTTCCATACAAAATTCTACCAGCCAGCTACCTCTTTATTTTCTTTCCCCAGTCCGTATATTCATACTGGCTTTCCTTCCCTTCCTTTTCCAACTACCAATTTCCAGTCCGCCATCACAATTAAGTTTTCCTTTCCCTTAACGCTCTGAATAACTTCCCTTACCCCCTCATACTATAAGCTGTCCAAGTTTACCTACCACCGGCCTGTCTCAAAAACTTGACAGACGATTTCTTCCGCCTTGTATTATGTGAAGGACTGACCTGTAATGTTTTGCACCCTAAAACGATTGGCTCTGCAGGGGAAAAATCTGTCATGATACGCAGGCTCAGACATCAGAAAGATATGTACCTCTAAATCAAGACAGGTAATAAATAGGTTCTTAACTGTGAACATAATAAGTCGAACAACTAATCCTGTAAGTAGAAAATGGGTAGTAATTGCTAAATGACTTCACCCAGTATAGGCATGAGGTATTAAGCAGTGACTCAGTAAGAATGTGATGTACTGTTCTACCGACAGGTACAAATTTTGTTTATTATCTTTAGGAAATCGGAAAATAAATGGAGAAATCAAATTGAAATAATCGCTATGCACTGCAGATGCGAAATAATGATTATGTAAGGCAAAAGTGTCCACTGCTCGCGCTTGGAAAGTGCTTAACTTACAGGTGATCGCTACAACTCAACGTTGGGTACCGCACACTGCTCTTTTACGCCACTCGCCACAACCGCAACAGATCGAAAAGTAATCACAGGATTGCACCATATCATCGGCCTAGGTGACAGACCAACCGAGGAATACGCCTTCATTCCTTCAAAGGAAATGTTCAAATGTTTGCTAATCTTATGGGACTTAAAGGCGGGGTCATCAGTCCCTATACTTACAAACTACTTATGAACTAACTTATACTAAACACAAACATCCATGCCCAAGGGAGGATTCGAACCTCCGTCGCGGGAGGCCGTGCGATCTGTAACATGGCACTTCGGACCGCTCGGCTAATCCCATGCGGCTTTCCTTCCTTCTTGTCTTCTTTATAAGTTTTCATAGCTTGGCCAATTGTATATATTTTGGATATTTTTGCAGAGTTCGCAGCGAAGGTGCAGCTGGTTCATACCACCAATGAGAAGCGCCGTACTAAACGATAGCTCTGGCTCAATGCTTCCCTCCAGTGAGAGGTGAGCTTTTAAATCTCTAAAATACGTTAAGAATTCGATGCAATGGTTTTAGCGCCAGAATATCACTCTCGCCAGTGTTTACAGCCGCGACTCGTGGGTGGGTGAGATGCATCTCCTTACGTCACAAAAGCTTTGAGTTCCGTAAGAACCCATATTGTCTGCTAAAAGCCTCTGTCGCCGTTACCATCTGGTGTGCGGGTTGTTGGTCTTCGCAACATGGAAAAGCAACTTCTCCATCAAAAGAAACATGGCTTCCATGTCACAACAAGCAATTTCAAATGTCTGTCCAGCGGTAGCATCATAATATATGCAATATAGTTAAATACAATGTATTCTTGGAAGTACAGTAATTCCTGTCTTTAACTACCTTAACATATATCATGTGTGGGGTATTAAATTTCTCAGACCTCATTTGAGTACATGAAAATAACATGAAATAAGGTCTGTAATACTTCTTACAATACATCATCATCTAAGCTAGTTCGCATATAAACATATTCTAATGTAGTTGGTATTGTCTTCATATTTATCTTGACTATGATAATGCGATCAGCATTCTGTTTATAGTTGTTTACTCACATTCCTCTATTCTCATTCATTATTGGATGTACTTCTCTGAAAACCCCATAATGATACTCGATAGGATGCTCTCCTCATATAGAGTTGCTTGTCCCCAGGAAAAGTAATGACTGAAGTTTCTTATTGTTTTCAGCCGTTCACAGTAACTGCATAGCAAAGTCCCGTTAACTAATGCTGCAAGACCACCTCAGTAAATCATCCAGACTGCTGCCCATGCAACCACTGAAAAGGCTACTGACCCTCTTCAGGAACCACACATTTGTCTATCCTTTCCACATACACCTCTCGAGTGTGGTTGCATCTATAGGCTAGCTATATTTATCGCTGAGGCACGCAAAAGCATCCCACCTCAGCAATGTCTGTGGTTTGTTGGGGTATCAATAATAATGAAATAGTTTCAGAAATGCAAATAATAAATAGTCAGAATAAATTATGGAATACAAAAGGTATACCAAATTTGGCTTCTATATCACAACACGTTTGGAGTTAATAGACAAAACAAAACACAACGTTATATCATACTGGCGTTTAAAAAGTGGAATGCAGTGAATGTAGCAAGGTTTACAATGGACAAAAAGCCATATCATATAAAAGAGAAGTGAAATTGTACTTCGGTAGGGCAGCGTACTCTGCCGACGTTGGCAGCCACAAATGGGTATTCGTTGAAATTTCAGTCAAATAGAATGAGTGTAATAATCATTAGCGTAAACCATGAAATAGATAATTACTAATGTTTCTGTTCTGGCACTTGAACGTCTCCAGTCTCTAAAATTAAACACACTCTTAATGTGACCATAGTGTTACAAACATTAGCACATTACACCACAGCTGTAGTAATTTAACAAAACGAGGAATATAAACATTTAATTACAAGCGAAACTAATCTCCCAGATTTTTTCACACATGTCAGAGAAAATATTCATAATATTGTAAATATATAAAGCAATCTATCTTACGTAATGTCTCCGAAGGATAACTTATGGACAATTGAGAATAAATATCAATGTACAGTCACAATACTAAACACTCGGAACAAATGATGAATAAACAAACAGAAATATGTAGGCAGAAATTCATTGAAAATTTCCACAATACCTTAGTCACACATTAAATGCAACCCTTAGTACCTTAATCACACATCAAATATGCGACCGGAAATGATTTACGGAAAATTGTATGAACGAAACAACAGTATCACCTGTAGACGGCATTACAAAACGAAAGACACAATATGTAATGATTAAAATAGTTCTGCGAATGAAATGAAAAAAAAAAGTATTGTACATCTGTAGTATAATTAATCACTGTATCTCCAATGTGAGATTTTATTACAATGGAGAAGTAAGTTAAAATAATCGAAGCGTATTTCAGACCTAACAGTAAACAACGTTTAATCAATATTTGGCAATTACGGGAAAGTGTGTGAAAAATAAGTGGCGTAATAAGTGTAAACCAATATAAATGATGTAATTGTCCTCATTATTGATACTTTTGTTATCCACATTCAATGTATCCAGAACATAAATATTTTGTTTTCCGTAAAAGGCGACTTTGAAAACGTATAAAGCCCGAAACTAGTCAACTAATAAATGAATAGCAGCTTTCATACAATTATATAAAAATGTGTGCTTTTGAATGACTGTTACAGCAAGGAAATACGGAACTCATCTATAAACATTGCACCTCTGTATATTTAAAGCAACTGTGACCTTAAAAAAAGCAAAAAAGTTGGATGTGAAAGCAGAGTTTTCCATACCAAAGAGCGTCCACAGAGTGCAGACCTCCCGGCAGAGTAAATATTGAATGCATCCGCAGTGCCTTGTGTTGGCACCGAACTGGCTTTTAGCAGTCCGTCCGTCGAGCACTCTCAGTTGTCAGGGGACGCCGGCAGAGCGCAGCACTTTCAGCAGAGTGTCGCGCACTCTATGGTATTAGTCTCTTTGAAAATCCCAGTGGAATCTCTCATGTTACGGAGGACCCTATTTTTAACTGGCGTGCATCTCACGATGAAACAATAAGAGGTTTACAGTTAATAAAATTTACATGTACGTTTTGTTGTTCGCTTGGGTTGAAACAAATGAATTACCAACTACACACACATACACACACACACACACACACACATACACACACGCACGCACACACATATATATACACACAAGATAAAGCAACATCCGGAAAAATTTAAACTACAGAATAGAACACTGATGTAAAGGTAAGCCATTGGTTAACGTTGTAGAAGTATCGAAAATTTCTCCACCGATTCATTCAAAATATTTACACTATGCTCTGATAAACATTCCGAACGATACAGGCGACCCAGAAAGTAAGTTTCCCTATTAGTGGAATGCTGTACAGAAGAAGATGCGTGCTGCACCAAAACAGTGCTTGTTCCCATACGGTTCAGCGCACAGTTACGGGTTTGCAGAAGTTCGGCTGGCAGCTATTTTATCATCCAGCATATAGCTTGATCTTTTCTTGTCCTTCCAGCTGTTCCTGTCGTCCGAGCAGTGTTCTGGCAATGACGAAGAGCTGAAGACGACTGTCACACTGCCTTTCATAGGCGGCAGACTTTTATGACCCGGGTCTACAAAAGTTAATCCCACGATATATGTCTCAATTATTTTCATAACTACGACCAAATGTACCCCAGACGTTACCTGCCAATAGAATCTTTCATATAACACAACGCTCTTATATAAATCAGACCTACAAAAGTGTAATCGTTGTTAGGAAAATATTTTCAAAACTCTCTAAAGATTTACTTCCAGTTTGTACACAATATTTTGAAATAAGTTCAGGCTGACGTAGCGTACATATTTTTGAAGTTTTATGTTATCTAAGTGTTTATGTAGTATATAAAGTGTAAAAGTAGTTAGCATAAAACTCGAAAGTTTCCTGGCCAATTCACTTCAAACTCCTAACACAGATCTCTCACAAATGTCTCGCCGGAAACGGCTATAACATTATATACGTATGAACGTGAACAAATAATGAATCCGTGTTTATGGCTTACAGGTTATAATTAGAATACGGAATCTGTAACCTCCCAGACTAATATATTCAAGATTAAAACTGGACAAAACTCTCTCATTAATGTTATCATCAAATATCCAGAACCCAGAGAAATACTTCTTGTACACTGTATACTACTGATACCATCCGATTTACCCATTCATTTTGAGCTACGTCAATTACCAAATAAGGTTTCGACGTTTGTATCAATAGCAACGATCCCTGGTCAGGGAGATAGATGACAGAGTAAAAATAGGTGGGGAGGAGCATGTAGCCGCGACGGAATAGCCGTGCGCATTCAGGCGCCCTGCTACGGTTCGCTCGGTCGTTCCACGTTGGAGGTTCGAGTCCTCCCTCGGGCATGATTGTTTGTGTTGTTCTTAGGATAAGTTAAATAGTTCGTAAATTTAGGGACCGATGACCACTGCAGTCAGATCCCATAACTTTACAAAGATTTGTGCATTAGAGATAAATAGGATGGGGATTTCCAGGAGATGGACAGAAAGAGAAGGGGACTAAGGTAATATAAAGAAGGTGGTGGTGGTGTACTAATTTCATTTTGGACCTTGTACATGCATGATGTAAAAACTACCACTGACTTTTAATAAAGGACTTTTTGAGATTATCCACATGAAAAAATCTGTAAGATTTCGTTTATCGAGAAAAACACACAAATCTAGGCAAGTTCAGTTCAACTAAATACATTGGAATTACAATTACTGGTAGATTACATGGAGAATCTTTCCAGGACGACGAACAAACGGCTGCTTTTTCTTGGAAGAACAGGTAGAAGATATAACACATCAACATATCTTTTACATATAGTGTCTAAACTACTCTCGATTACTCTGCTGGAGTATTGCTGCTCGGTAAGGGATGCTCACACGATAATACGGACTGAAGACGTTGGAAAATAAATGAATTTGAAATAACGTAAAATAATGGGAGTGAGTCGGAAATTAAGGAGGAGTTACGGAGGCAATCATTAAAGGCGATTCTCTTTGCGGCGTGATTTTGGAAATATTTTGTTGCCTTGACACAGATTCGTACTACAGACCCCAAACGTAATTTTTCTTCCAAAACTACTACTCACCAAATTCCTCACCAGGAAAACCAAACTGAAACTATTCAAATTAATTATCAGACAAATTCTGTTGTATGGAGATAAAGTGTGGAACATGACCAAATGAGACCACCAACTCTGTCTTCGAAATGGACCAATATTTTATCAAGCACCACAATTATAGTTTTGGAGATCAAATGAAGAAATGTCTATCTGACCAGTCGTCGGTTCTGAACGTTGGCAAAGCAGGATTTTAACAGGCCATGTTATCTGGCAAAATAATCGGTAAGGAATATCGTGTGAACATGGAAGGTTCAACACACCGTGTACGACCAAGGACATGGCAAGACGAAGTGAACAAAGACTGCAGAGAGTTGAACATCACTGAATAGAAGGAAGAAGCGCAAAACTTGATAATTAGGGATACTGATATAGATTTAGGTATCACCATGAAGAAATAGCAGGCATCTCACACTTGGCGCGAGACACCGTTGCCCAAGGCATCTTTTAGTGATCATTGGGCGTCCAGATCTAAAAAGTGAGACGCGACGTAATAAGTGGAAATACAAGAAATACTGCGATAAACACTAGCACAAATCTTCATCTTGGAAAAAAAGCCTCATTAGCATATCTTTATTCCTCACATGAACTAGAAATTTTGGCAGTCATTCAACGTATCCACAAAAATAAATAGCTGCAGAGTGCGGCTCATTCTGTAGGTCAGATAAATTATGTAGATAGAAAATAATGAAGTGGCCCTATCACTTCTACAGCACTTAATCTTTATCCCAAGGTTAATACGAAAATTATACATCCCATCCCACTGTTGCATAAATAAGATGGGTCGCAGGCGTTGTCAGGATGAAAGGCGAAGCTGTGAAGGCTTACGAGCGCCCTAGGAAAGGGTGGCTGATTGGCAAATAAAAGATAGGCTTCAAATTAACATTGGCAATATTCTCAAATACAGGTTACATATGGGGTCTCTCCCTGGGGTCAGATGCAATGAATGAGTGCCAGTGTAAGTGGATTAGAAAGTGGAAAAGGTAAAGGTTGCGGTTGACATTGTTGGTGACTTATACCGAACAGCCGCTAGGCGGGAGCGGCCCCGCACAGAGACTAGACCTCTGGAGTGCGTCTGTTCTGTACGAGAACTTTAACTGAAGAGAGCGAAGGAACTGATTCTCGCACCTCTGAGTCCTACTGCAGTAGCACACGTGGTCAAACGTGGGTGTCTGGTATTGGCTCTACGGTAACATAGAAACGTCAGTAGTTAGACGCCAGAAGGGTGGCGTGATTTTATAATCAGCATTCAGTACTGGTTCTGGCCGCCTCTGTCCTGCAAGGTGAACAGGCTTGTTCACGTTGTCAAGGTGTATGTCGCAGTGGAAGAACACTTGTAAAACTTGGCGAAGTTTTGAAATAAATTTTTTGAATTATTTCCCTAAACTATTTTAGACTGGCTGGTCATCCTCTACACGGTCTTACCTGGAACACCCTGTCTCTGATTAATGTTCACCATCTAGGGCGGCATACTTAGTTTTATTACTTAAAACGTTTCGTGCCACTTGTATACCTGAGAACCTATTCCATGTGCTGGTATCTTCGTTTGCAGTCGGCTGTGAAGAACAGTGTATAGTGCCTTTAGCTGTCTTTCGTCCACTACTCGCTAGGTCTCATGTCAGAAAAATGTAAGCAGAGTTGACTCTAGGCATATTAATCGACAGAAGCCCATCTGTGTCAAGGAAATATATTCGAATTATGAATAAGTTCAAGATTTCTGCACCAGTGTGATGTCACTTATTTAGACTGTCATTATGCGGATGTGTTGTTTACCTTTCATAGAAACTGGAATCACATTCATTTTCTTCCGGTCGTCTACACTCAACACTAGGCGAGATATCTGAGATATTTGTAAGCCATGTAAGGGGCCATGGCGTGGAAAACTGTTTGTTCGAGTCGCATTCCAAAAATAAGTTTCCCATTTTTTATTTTTAACATAGAAACATATGTACATGAAAGACATTCTTGGCAATAGATACAGCAACGTTTGTTCCATTTTTAGGTATAGTCACTAACAAAACTAAGACACGTCTCTATTCGTGGAACCAACTTTTGTATTCCTGAAGAAGTCTTCCACCTGAGATTGAGTCGTCTTCAGATTGGATTATATTAGGTTGATACTTGTTCCATAGACCATAAATACGAGATTTCGCAATGATAAGGAGGTCAGTTTAGTAAGAGGTAACATTACATAACAGAATTATTTTGTAAAATTACTGATTTCTATGTAAAAATTTATACACTGAGTAGTGGGAGTTGTCATCCAGAAATTATTTGAATTGGTTTTTAAATGCTGATTAGTTATCTGTCAGACATTTGATGTTATTTGAGGAGTGGCCAAAGACCATTTTCGCAGAGTAATTCACCTCATTCATTGTCAAAGATTAAATCCTCATTTAAGTAGATCATCATCTGGCCCATTGTTGCAACTATGTACAGTGCTATTACTTTTCGATTGGGTTGCATTATTAAAAACAAATTTCACAAGTGATAATAAATATATAATTGTGAAACTATTCTGAAGATCCCTTGATCTTTAACAAATGTATGAAGGATGATTTGTATGGGATCCAGAAAAAAATCTAATTACACGATTTTGACCATGAATACTTTGAATGAAAATAGGCTTAGTAAGCTAATTTGCTGACATTTGTCACAAAAATTTGCATTAACCGTTATAGCGTTAAGTTGCTGAACTCAAACGTTTCAGTAGATAATTTGTGTGTTGCATCCAATTCAATATCTCATTTATGCACACACCTAAAAGCTTTGAATATTCTATCTTAGCTACAGACCTGTTCTGAGACTATATTTATTAATTGTGTCATGCTATTCACTTTATGGAAATGTATATGATGTATTTTATCAAAATTTAATATGAGTTAAATTGGAGGGAACCGCTTAATAATTTTCTGAAACACATAATTTACAATTTCACCAGTTAATTCTTGTTTTTCGGGTGTGATTACCAGACTTGTATCATAAACAAAAGGAACTCGCTTTTCATATTAGTAAATAAAGAATGGCAAGACATTAATATATATCAAGACCTAACACTGAGGGACCCATTCTTCATGGCTACCCAGTTTGAAGAATCAACTGAATTTTTTAGTTTACCTGAACCACGTATTTCAACTTTCTGAACTCTCCAGGTAAGAATGAACTAAACTATTTGTCAACTGCCTCACTAATAAATAATGGTTAAGATTATCTAGAAGAATTAGATGATTTACACAATCAAAAGCCTTTGAGAGATCACATATGTCCCACTGGGGGTTGTTCGGTTACTCAAATGATTTAATATTTGATCAGTGAAATTATATATAGCATTTCCTGTTGAAAAGCCTTGATGAAAGCGAAACTGACAATTAGTTATTACCTTACAAATATGGAAATGTACTTTTCAATACATTACTTTCTCAATAACTTTGGATGTAGCTGTCAGTACAGAGATTTCTGAGTAGTTGTTGAGATTGCACGTATCTTCTTTTTATGCAATTGCTTGAAGGTAGCATTTTTATTTTATAGGAAAATTTCCTTCGATGTTATCAAAACGCTGGCCGGAGGACAGCAATTTCTTGAGATGCAAGGAAATATGGAGATCACTAGGATCGAAATCAGTACTGAATGCTGGATGATCAGACGGCTCTCAACCTAACTACTTCTAAAGAGTTACTCTGCACCAAGCGGCATGGGGAAGCAGCTCAAAACCTGCAGTAAGCATTCTATCTCTTCCTGAAACATTTCCAATTACCATTATGGTTTTCACGCTTTTACGTTGTATTTCTTTTAAAAAAATGGAAGCGCCTCGTAAACCGATTTGGCTTTCCGTGTGAACCTGGCGACTTATTTGTCTCTAGCTCATGTTACTAAACTGGTCAAAACAATTATGGGATCACTTATTATATCTCGGGCCTACAGTGTCAGAAATGTCGTATATTGACATAATGCAAAAGGTAGGTCCAAACCCCTGTCATTAATTATTTTATTTATGTTTCACACAAGATATCTTTCAGCATTAAATATCATCGTCAGGTGTTTGGTATTTAGAGGTTGTAAGTGCTTCAACTGACTATTTATTAGGTGATGTTTTACATTTGATTTACGAATTGTAGCCAGTTACAGCATCTGTCAACAACTCAGCATTTAAAATTAGCAAAGCAAATGTAAAACATCACCTAAGAAATAGTCAGTTGAAGCACTTACAACTATAAATACCAAACATCTGACGATGGCATTTAATACCGAAAGATATCTTGTTTGAAATATAAATAAAATAATTAATTACAGTACCTTTTGAATTATGGGGTCAGTTGAGATATCTAGGTTATATTGTCATCAGTAGAATGTACTAACTTATTTCTACGAGTTTCTGTGGGTTCTGTGGTGTGGAGACTACACCATTACGGTAACCGAAATAGTGGAAAATAAAAAGTTGCTGCAGAGGCAATTGATTTACTCTACCAACCGAAATGCACAGCCGCGGTGGAGTAGCCGAGCGGTCTAAAGCGTCTCGCTGCGGAGCACGCAGTTGCTCGCCGTGGAGGTTCGAGTCCTCCCTGGGGCCTGGGAGTGTGTGTGTAGTCCTTAGGTTAGTTTACCTAGGTTTAAGTAGTTTGTAAGCTACTGACTGATGGCCACGATTTTTGGTCCGATAGATTTACAAACATTTGAACATTTGAAATGCACAGTTTGTTGGGTTCACATGTAGTGAGCAGGTAGTGCAATGCAGGAGCAACGTGGCTTAACCGATGTTACGCCATGGAATCTCGCAGGAAAGTGGGACACTAGACATACAGAGGGAGGTAGCTGCAGCTATTGGAGTGTTGCAAAGTGTATCTTCGAGGTCCAGGATGCGATTTCAGACAACGGGAAATGTTAAGAGAAGGCAAGCCCAAGGTCGTCCAAGGGGAACATAAGCAAGAGATGACCGTTTGGTTAACAGCCCGTCGAGACAGGAGACGAAATTGGCTGCAACGCATCCTCCAGGAGCAACATAACGCGCAATGTCAAACAGCTCGAAATCGCCTCCTTAAATGTGGTCTCTAAGCACGTAGGACTATGCTGTGTGTCCCATTAAAACTACGTCACCATTTAGCCCATAGAAACTTGCGAGAAGAACATCAGCATTAGAGTCGTAGAGAATGGCGCCGGGTTCTGTTCACAGATGAGTCAAGATTTTGTGTTCAGCCGGACAATCGTCGTTCCCTCCTATGGAGACAGCGTTGAACTCGGAACAGGCAGGATACATCACCATAACATGGTGGTGGACGAATGGTGTGGACTGGAGTCTGTGTTGGCGGACGTACGGGCCTCTATGTCGTACGGAAAGGCGCTTTGACTGCTTAGGGGTATGGACTCCATTATTATGGAGACGAGATACTTCGACGTTTAGTTGTGGCCTATGCTGGGGCCATAGGAGATGGGTTCCTTCTGGTGGACGATAACGCTCGTTCCCACAGAGCTGCAATGGTAGACTACCTGCTTGCTGTTGAGGAAATTGAACAAATGGACATAAACCCAATTGAGTCTGTCTGGGAAGCACTTTTAGACACATTGCAGCCTGACCAGCATCTACCACAACGGTTGTAGAGCTGGATTTTGCACTGATAGAAGAGTGGCCAAATATCCCTCGAGAGCTGATTGATAACCTCATACTGTTCATGTCATGCAGGTGTGCAACTGTAATAGCCGTCCGAAGTGATGACACACCATATTAGGTGGAAATGGATATAAGTCTTTCACTATTGTGGTAGGCCCACAATATTTCAGTCTATGATGTAAAGTTCAAGTAAAAAGACAGCAAAATGACGGATTGTATCACTCACAAATTACAATTATAGCCTGTAACTCAATGAAATACGTTGTTGTTATTGATGTTGTCTTCAGTCCGCAGAATGGTTTGATGCAACGCTCCACGTACCCTGTCGCGTGCAAGCCTCTTCATCTCAGAAAACGCACGCCAACCTACATCCTTTAGAATCTGCTTACTGTACTTGTCCCTCGGTCACCCTCTATGTTTTACCCCAAACATTTCCTTCTAACGCGAAGTTGACGATTACTTGCTGTCTCAGAATGTGTACCACCAACCTATCCCTTCTCTTATTCAGGATATGCTAGAAACTCCTTTCTCCCTAACTCTTTTGAGCACCTCCTCATTAGTACGTGATCTACCCATCTGATCTTCATCATTCGTCTGTAGCACCACATTTCGAAAGCTTCTATTATTTTTTTGCCTGAACTTCTTATCGTCCACCTTTGACTCTCATACACTCCAGACAAATGCTTTCAGAAAGGACGTTATAACATTTAAACTAATATTTGATGTCAACAAATTTCGCTTCTTCAGAAAAGCTTTTCTCCCCATAGCCATTCTGAATTTCATATCTTCTTTGATTCGGCCATCAGAAGTTATATTGCTACCCAAATAACAAAACTCATCTACTACTTTTATTGTCTCATTACCTAATCTAATTGCTTCAGAATCGCCAGATTTTCTAACACTACATTCCATTACCCTAGATTTACTCTTGTTAATGTTCATCTTATACCTTCCTTTCAAAACACTATCCATTCTGTTTAACTGCTCTTCCAGGTCCTTTGCTGTCTGTCACAGGATTACTGTCATCAGCAAGCCGCAAGGCTTTTATTCCCTCTTCAAAGTTCTCCTTACATTCTTTCACAGCTTGTTCAAAGTACAGGACTGAACAACATTGGTGAAAGGCTACAACCCTGTCTTACTCCCTTCCCAATCACTGCGACCTTTTCATGCCCTTCGACTGTAATAATTGCGATCTGTTTTTTTTTTTTTTGTTTTTTTTTTTTACAAGTTGAATATATCTATTCGATTCCCTTTTTTTACCCCTGTTACCATCAGTAATACGTTACCATATGTACATTGTGTATCATACGAGGCGCGTCCAGAAAGTAAGTTCCGTTTAGTAATAAAATGAAATTGTACTCAGATACAGAGGAAATTTTATTGCACAAAATTCTACAACTCTTAAACTACTTTTCCACATAATTGCCGAAATTTTGCAGGCATTTGTCATAGCGTGACACCGGGTTTTGTATACCTTCTTCATAGAAATCTGCCGCCTGTGTCTTCAACCAGTTGGAAACAATTTCTTTCAGCTCGTCGTCATTGGCGAAGTGATGACCGCCGAGGAAAGACTTGTAAGAACAGATGATGTTGTCATTAATCGCGTGAACCAGTTCTTCGGTAACCGAAGGTGGATGCCCACTACGTTCTTCATCGTGCACATCACTACGCCCGCCATTGAACTGTCGGACCCATCTTCTCACCATCAAATTATTCATCCCATTTGGTCCGTAAACATCGCAAATTTGCCGATAAATTTCACTTGGTTTCACATTCCTCGCATTCAGAAACCGAATCACCGATCTGATTTCACAGGCGGCGGGATTTTCAATCAACGCCGACATTTCAAACAATCACAACATTGCGTACGTAACTGACAGCGATCTGCAAATGGCGCACGTTCTTCTCCTTGATACACATCGTCTACAGCGCATGTGCGGAACTGCAATCGCAGCGCTGCAGCGGAGATAAATTGAAACGGAACTTACTTTCTGGACGCTCCTCGTGTATCTGATCCCCTAATTATTTTTGACAGAGTATGTTCACAAATGGGGAATCCGTGTCATGGTGAAATAACGGTATTAGCGAATGCATCTGCACTAACATTTTCTTAAATTCGAAATTTAAAATCCCAGCTTTCCTCCAGCAGCAGTCCCAGTCTCTACGCCATCCGGTGATTTACTAGCCTCGTCGAGATATCGGATCTGCCGTGAAGCGCTGGTGTGCCCTCGTGATCTCGCCGTTCCGACTGCGAGGCCGCGCTTCCTCGTCAGGGCTTCATCGGGCTGGGTCCCTCGCCATGCTTAATTAAGGACGCTCGTAATTAGGTGCAGCGGCTCCAGCCCGCCCACGCCAGGGGGCGCTCGCAGCCTCTGTCGATAGACGCAGCGGCGTGCGTCGCACGCACGTGCGGCGCCTGGATCTGAGAGGATCGGATGGGTGCCGTGCACCTGCTGGCAACATGCTCCGCTTAATCCAGTTCTGGCTAATTAGTCCCATGCTGCGCAGACCACTACACCGCCAGCAGCCGTAACGTGGCGGATCTCCTCCTACGGCGAGAACCAGCTATACATCACTCACTGCCACGTGCAGATAGGCGGTGCCGGCCGACAGCACAGTGTGTATCAAAATATACTTGATGGTTTCAGAAACTGTGACCGATAAATACATGAAACTAATTCATTCTTAATTTAAATCCCCGAAGCTCGAGTGGAGACTTGGATCAGGAGAAATGAAAACAATTTAGTACTAACATTGGCATAAGCAGTTTCCATTTGGATTCACAAACTAAATAGAAAACATCATTGTAGGAATATTCGAAGAAACCAGCGCCTGATGGATATAAAGACCGCTAAGACTTATAGAGCTACGTTTTAATGAAGGGCTGTGCGTTTTAACTGGCCTTACACCGTTGATTATGAAAGGGAAAGAAATTGATGAAGAATAAAAAAATCATAAAAATGAACACGCTGCTTATTCTATACACTCTCCGTTAGATTACGAAAAATGCGTACACGAGCAATATACAACAGAGGTTATACTGATGGTAGTTATGCGAAGAATTGGAAAGGCTCAGAATTGACAAAAATTATTAACGGCACACGTGATTATCAGTTAAAGTGAGCATTATAGAAAGTGTGCAATATTAATCAAGCAGAACAATTACCAATTTTGCGAGCCTTAGAGAAATTGGATAACTTACGAGAAACAAATATTTTAATCGGAGCTGTAATACATATAGCCGAATTACACAGAATTCATTAAAGAAATTTGATAAATCATTAATATTCAATAGGACAGGTGAGAAACAAGAGACGTGAGACAGAAAATGATATACCAACTTCGAATTGACATGTCGCAACTCCTGGAAACGGACTCGAAGACGAGCTTGCCAAAACAGCAGCTCGTGAACATGCAACAACAAGCTGCAACACAATTTCTCCGTCTGTGATTGGGGAAAAATTAAAATTCTCATCTAAAGAAAAGGAGGAAAGAGAATGGGGGGAAACTACATAGAGCGCGATCACCAAGGAATTCTTTCCGCCTGGTCAGCATCATCTTTCCATCAAGTAACAACATTCTATTAATCTCACAACAATGTTAACTGGATATGAAAAATTAATTTTTGCTACCATCAGTACAGTCTAGCCCTAAGTACAAAGTGTATGTACATGTGCAGAGGGTGATCAGACAGGGAATTACTTTTTATGGGAGTGCCGAGAACTGAATAACAAGAGAGATGCACTGAATCAAGGTATTAAAGAAAAGGAAAGCAACTGGCCTGTTGATAAACCAGTGTTAGTAAAGCAATACGTGAACGACAAATTTTGTAATCAATAACCTCACACTGCCTATGAATAGATATATTAATTGAAGAAATTATATTGTTATTGTTAAGGAACATTATTTTCCAGTCAGAAGTTTACAGTTGTTAAAGCGTAAATTGAAGACTTTTTCAATCGCATCGTATGCCATAATTTGACTGCTTCTGTATCCAACTAGCTGAAAAATTCACCCTAAACACATAGTATTACAAATAGTGTAACGGAGCATGTTGTAAATAAATAAATAAATCGTTTTAGACATTCATATTTATTAAAATAGCGCCGGACGCGGTGGCCGAGGAGACTGAGGCGCGTCAGTCACGGTCTACACGGCCACTACGGTCGGGGATTCGAATCCCCCCTCGGGCATGGATATTTGTGCCGTCCTTAGTGTAAGCTAGTTCATAAGTAGTTTGTAAGTTTAGGGACTGATGACCCGGTAGTTAAGTCCCATAAGCTATACAAACATTTGAACATTTGATTAAAATAGCTTTTTGTAAAAACTATTTATCTCTTGTATACGTTGCTCAGTCGTCATCTGCTCGATAACAAAAATAAACATCAAGCAACAAAGTGCACATCTATAACAAGCTATAAGGGTGCTAAACGTGCTAAATGTGAAGAAATCACTATTACCAACTATCATATGACAAAATAGAGCAAAACTGAAATTTGTCCTTTATTCCTGGACACACTTTATGTACAAGATGTATCTACAGCGTGCGTCAAAATGACTCATGATGACTCGTGTACTCCGCGTATGACATTCAATAGTCAGATCCATAAAATACCTATATAGGTCTTCCTAATTTATGTTACAAGTTTTTTTTGTAAAGAAACGTCTGTATTTTACAGACTACAGTTGTTAACGTTTCTTCCCATTTGATAGCCCAAAACTAAGTGAATTTGTTTTATAGTTCATCACCATCATCATCATCATTAGAGACTGATTATGCCTTTTCGGCGTTCCGTCTGGAGCATAGTACCTCTAATAAAATTTCTCCATGATCCCCTATTCAATGCTAACATTGATACCTCGTGTAATGTTACACTTTTTACTTCAAAACATTCCTCACCATATCTAAGTACTTTGTCCTTGGTCTACGTCGACTCCTCCTACTCTCCGCAGCCGAGCCCATGAGTCTCTTAGGTACATTGCTTGTCCCATACGTGTAACATGACCCCACCATTTCAGCCTGTTGCTTCATCTGTGGTGTTCATTCCCAGTTTTTCTTTGATTTCCTCATTATGGACACCTTCCTGCCACTGTTCTAATCGATTAGTACCTGCACTCATTCCTGCTTCTTTCATATCTGTAACACCAACCTCATGAATAAGGTAACCCATCTTTCGCTCACATACAACAAAGTCGGTCAAAGGATAGAGCAGTGCACTGCTTAGTCTTGGTACTTACTTACTTCTTGCAGAAGAGAGTAGATCTTAGCCGATCATTCACTGCATTAGCTGTGCTAGACCTTGATTCAAGTTCTTCACAATGTTGCCATCCTGTGTGAAAATACTTGTTAGGTAATTGAAACTGTCTACCTGTTATAACATTGTTCCTCCTATTTGGCACTCTGTTTAAATCTCTTTCCCACAGACATTACTTTCATTTTGGAGATGCTTATCTTCATAAAATAACCATCACATCTGTGATCGTGCTCTGAAATATTAGATTTCAACCTTTCAATCGAATCTGCCATCACAAATCACTCATCTGCATATGCAAGACTGCTTATTTTGTTTCCACCCTGCCAGTCTACTGTTTTCAACATATGATCCATGAATAGTTCGAAATCAGTGGTGACAGGTTACAGCCTTGTCTTACCCCTGAAACTACCCTAATCCATGAAGTTAATTTGCCGTCTACTCTAACTGCTGCCTGACAGTCTACATAAAGACCTTTAATTGCCGGCAGAAGTTTGCCTTCTATTCCATAATCTTGTGGAACTGTCAACAGCTTGCTCCCAGGAACACGGCCATAAGCTTTTCTAGATCTACAAAACATTGGTACAATTCCCTGTTCCACTCATAGCACATTTCCATTACCTGTCGTAAGCTAAAGAGCTGGTCCTGACAGCCTCTAAGAGGCCTAAACCCACACTGATTTTCATCCAACTTGTCATCAACTAATACTCGCACTCTTCTTTCAACAATATCGGAGATACTTCGATAGTTGTTAGAACCTTTACTGTTTCCATGTTTAAAAATTGGCGTGATTACTGCTCTTGTCCAGTCAGAAGGAACGTGCCCTGACTCCCATGACTTTTCAGTGATTCTGTGTAACCATTTGAGACCTAACCTTCCGCTGTATTTGACGAGTTCCGGCTTAGTTTCATCCACCCCAGCTGCTTAATTGCACTGCATTCTATAGACCATTCTCTCCACTTCAACAAATGTGATACTGTTTCCATCAACATTCCTGTCCTACTTCAGAATCAGACACATCATTGATCGTTTCACCTACATTGAGCAGTTCTTCAATATATTCCCTCCATCTGCCTAGGGCATCCAAAGGATTAACTAGCAACTTTCCTGACTTTTCCAAAACACTTGTTAATTCTTTCTTCCCTCCCTTTCGAAGACTACTCTTCAGAATGGTTTCCCGCAGCTTGGCCCACACTGTCTAGATTATTTCCAATGTCTTCCCACCATTTTTGTGCTTGGAATCTGCAGTCATCCGTTTGGCTATGTTTCTTTCTTCAACATAACTTTCTCTGTCTGCCTGATTTCTAGTATGGAGCCATTTTTGAAATGCCCTATATTTCTTTTTACAGGCTGCCTTGACCGTGTCATTCCACCAAGTCGTCTGCTTCTTCCTGCCTTTACAACTACTGTTAAAAGACATTCCTTGGCCACTGGTAGTAGTGTATCGTCAAAGAACCCTCTGAAAACTCAGCGTGTCCTTGACTGCCTTCCTGAGTTCCTGATCAGTTACTATATAGTCAGTGATAGATCTGATTCCCCTTCCTTTCCAAGTATAGCGGTGAATATCCTTATGTTTAATAAAGGATTTTGTGGTAGGTAAATCCTTAGTGGCACAAAAATCCAAGAGCTGTTTTCCATCTCTGTTGGCCTCCATATCCTCTCCAAACTGACTCATAACCTTTTCATACCCTATCCTGGTATTGATGTCACCAATGAGGAAAACACTGTCCCTCTCCTTCATTATAACATCAGGGAGTGCGTTGTAAAATCTGTCTATCGCATCTTGATCCGTCCCTCCACATCGCGAATACACTGAAACAATACTAATTTTCTTGTTGGCCAAATCTACCCACATCAGTCATTCGTTTACACACTTTATTGCAATTATGATGGTTCGTTTGTTTTCCTGATGTAAAACCTACACCCCACTGCCCTCTTCCTACTTTGACTCCTGACAGGTAGACCTTGTGTTCTCCGGCTTCGTCCTCTTTCTCTCCCCTTACCCTAACGTCATTAACAGCTAAGACATCTAACACCATCTTACTCGACGCCTCTGACAGCTCTACCTTCTTCCCACTGCAATCCCCATTGATGTTAATAGCTCCCCATCTCATTCCGAGATGTATCCGAGGATAGTCAATTAGAGGTGGGACTCCGTCACCTCCAAAGGTCCGAGACATTTTGCTGTGATTGTTTCCAGCATAATATTGAAGTACCTGGGAAGCAGGTTGCTAGCCTTACTTGGCCAGGGTCCCAATAGGTTTTACCCCTAACGGTTCAGGGAGCAGTGGATTTGGTAGTCTTTGTCGCCTGAGCACAAAGTTGGCCACAGCTCAGAATATGCTCGAGATGCCCAAACTTATTCCAAGGTAACTGGTATCCCAACTGTCAAGACCACTTACTTGGCCACTCGTACGTTGCCCGTGGTTCATGAACGAGGACATAACTACAGGAACACACACCATGACCCACTGATGGTACATTTGATTGACATTTAAAATGCAAATTCCTAAAGAGGATGAAGCACATTCCATGTAAGTGGTCATGTTAATGGGTGTAACGTAAGATTATGGAATGCTGAATATCCTCTTACCTACACTGAGTACCGACTAATTATTCTATGATGATCGCATGGTGTGCCCCATGCTTGATAAAGTCAAAGGACCCTATTTCTTTATGGATGAAGGTGAAGGTGACACCTTCCAATAAGACGGCGTTCTTCCATACCACGCTAGAATTCTTATGGAGTTTCTTTTCATTTCAAAGCGATGAATAGGAATTGATGCATTTAAGGCACGGTGAATACGATCCCCGAATTTGCTGACCCTAGACATTTTATTTTAAGGGTTATGGGAAGCAACATGTGTGCAATGTTAATACCAATGCCATGAACCATTTACGGTAGAGAAAGGCTGTTCACCTCCGATAAACCTGATGTTCTTCAACGCATGCGAAGTAGAATATCGTTCAAATGTGTGAAGATCGACAAATGTAAGCCACATAGAACTACACTGGACAGTTACACAAACATGTAGTTTTCTTTCACTTGAAGGTTTGGAATTTCTGTCGTGCCTTTTTCGACCGGTTGAAACTGCACTATGACTTCACACAGACATTGTTTACCAATGGTGATGTTGGGTTTCAGTGCGATAGGGCCCCAGTTCACACAGCTTTCGGTAGCCGTCGTCAGTACGAGGATGTACTGTCGTGTTTCTCCTGGGCACTACATTTGCCAGTCTCAAGTTTATTGAACTTCGTTCTTTCGACAGAATGATGCGTGATCACATACAACGCCATCAATGTTTTGTAGCAAACATGGTGTACTATTGAAATTGATGTGGGACTAGTATTTTTCGAACCGGGATGATCATAAGATTTTTTAAATGTGAACTTTATTAGTCATACGATTGTAATATGTTGTGATTTTTTTTTAAATAACTACGTTTAGAGTATTCTTTGTATAAAATTTTTATCTATTATGGATGAGGAACACAGCGACTGTGGTGAAATAAGGTATCTTGAATGATAGCAACCAGTCGCCTTTTATGCAAAATGTTTTATTGCGTTTCTCCCATAACCGGTTTCGATATGCCTAGCATATCATCATTAGATGGTGAACAGCTTTTTAAATTACAAATTATGTGTAATGGGATTTGAGCGTCTGTTATAATTACAAAAAACAAAACAAGTGAACTCTATGACGAGCATAACTGACATATTAATATTGAATTAGGCCTAAATGTTGCTACTTACAATTTGTGTTATCCATAAATCCAATTTCACAATTGGTAGCATGAACACATTAATTGTGCTGCTATGCACTTCACACATATTACACAGCACAACTGGTAGCAGCACAATAAACATCTGCATGCTACCAATTGTTCTGTGTAATGTGTGTGAAGTGCATAGCAGCACAATTAATGTGTTCATGCTACCAATTTTACCAACTGTGACAATGGATTTGTGGATAACCCAAATTGTAAGTAACAACATTTAGGCCTAAGTCAATATTATTATGTCAGTTATGCTCGCTTTGTTTATGCTTGTTTTGCTTTTTGTAATTATAACAGATGCACAAATCCCACTAAACACCATTTGTAATATAAAAAACCGTTGACTAACTGTTGATGACATGCTAGGAATATCAAAACCAGTTAAGGGAGAAACGCAATAAAAACATTTTGCATACAAGGCGACTGGTTTGTGTTATTTAAGATACCTTATTCCTTGTATATATTCTACCTTAGAAAAATGTTTACGTAACGTCTGCTTCAATGTGCACTATGACAAATTATATTAAATAGGAAGGCCTTGTTTGCTGTTATTCCTGTGTTTTATTCAGAATGATTGCACCCTCGTATCAAGGTACTTACCAGATGCGAGTTTTTCCCCTGTAAGTAGCACGTATAACATCTGCTTCCAGAAAACTAATAACGTATTCGAGCACTGCGAATAATTATACGCAGATCAACAAGTTATAATGCTAAATACGATATTTTCGACAAAATTATCTTCAGTTATTGATCAATAGTTATGTCTTAGTCTTACAGGGAGATTACGCTATCGTATACTGGACCGAAGTGGACAGTCATTATATAGATGTTTGGCTCATCTTCGTCGGCAATAATACCGAAACTACTTGACCAGGTCATTTCTAGGCATTTTACAAATTTCACAGAAGAGCTTTCCATTGAGACCCTAGTTTTCACACTTAGACCCTAAATAACATTTTTTGTTGGTGGAACATAGCACCATGTGGTTCGATGTCCAAGTGGTCAAGTACCCTAGTATAAGAGCTCCCTTCATAGTGGATCCAACGGTTCATACGTCATATATGACTTCCTTTGCTTCTGTCAATGATCTGATACTGTGTCGTTTAAAGGTGGCGTTAAATTATAGATATGTCCATACTGTAGTTGACTGACAAATGGCAGTTCATATGTCGAAAGAGGGTAACTGCATACCAATACCAAGTAAAGCTCTTCATGGGGATGATATATGTACTATATTAATTCCACGTCAAAACAGTTGCTTGGTCTAAAATTTATCGTAACCATATCAAGCTCATAAGTTGTTTTATTTCGTAGAAGCTATGAATACATAATATCATGGAGACATCTTCCGGTGAGATAGCCTATACCATTCTTTACTTAACTTGCGGAAATTTGTTTATAACTGTTTCTTGGTATCAACTAGAATATTTTACTGTTTTGAATGTCTATAAGCAAATTCTATTTAAATTCTAAATTAAAATCATTTTCGGATTATCTTGTAATCAACAAGCTTTCGGAAATTATTATGCATTTGATGCTTGACATTAAAACCCTCATCGTCAGTAAAGTAACACTACGGAATAGAAACATAATGAATTAGGCAATCCATACATCATTGTGCATAAATGCCCTTCATATCCGTACTTTTGTCATTTTTGAATATTATTTTATCACAGTGAACAGTAGGTTAGGATTTTAAGAGCAAGAAATAATGAATGGATCTACGATTACCAACAGCATAGGGAATAGCGTACGAAGAAAGTGAATGCAGCCACAGAGAAGTTACTGTTGCACTATCTGCTTATGTATTAAGGTTTGTAAGACCACCGTTATTTGTAAAATTAATTCTCGCTGACAGGAGCCAGGTAAAAGCTTACTTCATACATATAATTCTGGCCGTAAGAACCAGTTAAAGGGTTCGCGTAAACTACTGGCTACTTCCTGCAACAGAATCTTGTTTTACGGACCAAAATTTAGAACTGACTCAAAATTTATTTTAGCAGCAGGAGGACAAAGAGATGATGGCCGACACACGTCGTAGATCACGAGAATTACACACAATCATTAATATACAAGCCATCGCGAACTAAACCATTTCATGAAGGTGGCTGAGAGAGCATTTATGGCGCAACGGAATTAAAAATATGATAATTTGCTTCTGAATTTGTTCTCAGAACTGTTGAAAAACAACATTAAATAAAAGGCAGGTTATTTATTAACTAATATTCATAAGTAGAATAAAATTTCACTGACAATATATTATTTATTCAGTTCAAACATGAGTAAATAGGGAACCAATTTTGTTAACACTAAAAATGCATCCCATTGAAATTTAACTTAAAGTAATCAGAACTGAACATCGTCGGAGGAGGGATTTACAATCAACAAGCATTCAGCCATTAACACGCGCGAATCAAAGCGAAACTCACGGAACTCAGCGTGCTGATACGAGGCAGAAGCAGACGCCACTATCGTAGTCTAAATTCAGCGAAACAGGATGTACCATACAACACAAGGAAAATAAACTTTGTAGGTCGCTCTGGTCTGTCCTTCTTTACTTGAGACGGTGCGCAATAATACCGAGATTAATTTCCATTTTAGTAAAACAGTGAGCATGCAAACTTACTGAGACACACGGCTACATTACATATTCGCACCCGACTGAAGGCGAAATGCTTGAAAATCGTATTCATTTCAACAAAAATCAACGGAATCATAGATTAAGAAGCAAGAATACACAACAGTAAGGCACTGGTATGTGAGCAGTGGCGAGAACTCAAGTGGCTAGCTATAAACCCTTGAAGTCGGAGTTCGGAACCACGTGGTTCCGAAAACCAGTAAAAATACAAAAATTCAGTTTCTGAAAAAGAAAAGTAGCTAAGGCATGCAACCCTTAGAAATGCGTAGGATATCACAAGGAAGCTAAAGGAATACAGTTAGACGCGACTGGGAAGATTTTACACGGATTGACGAAGTCCAGTCTTCAAAAGTCAGAAAAGTGGAATAAATTCAAAGTCGAAGTAAATCACCTAAGAAATACGGCATGCAGCCCCTAAAAATACGTAGTATTTCATAAGCAAACTAATAAAGCGGGTCGTACAAGGCTAGAAGAGAATTTACTAACGGAGTCCGAATGCAAAGTTTGGAAACGAAACAACAATTTAAAATGGACGGAGAGGATATCGCGAGGTACTAATGGAAATCAGAAAGATAGAAGCATAATTTCTTGCCTGAAGGGCACAGAAACAAACACAGGAGTAGCTGAAGGCTTCGGTCTAAGAACACACCACGTGGAGTATTTCACATGCACTACACAGAATAAAAATATTCCAGTACATTAGTCGCATCCAACAAAACTAGAAAGAAATTAAACCGAGTTCGTACACCACTAGCTAATCTCCCAAAGGTTACCGATTCCCAGCCGTTATTAAACCGATTAAGTTACATATTTACCGCATTTACCCATGCAAAATTAACGAAATGAAGTTGAATACACTTCTGTACATGATCGGAGAAACTTATTCCGAAAAATGAACCTAAATTCTGAAGTCTAACTTGAACAACCCAGACAAAGTATCGCTAGAAATCCCAAGGGAGACAAGGAAATCGTAACGTCTTACCAGGTGGAAGCACAGCCACAGGGTGAAAGGTTGGCCAGAGAGACGCCAAGACCCAAGAAGACCGAGGTGGTGGGGAGAGCCTAGACTCGCGCGTCCTGCCGAGGCTCGCTACCGGGCATTTCCAACCCAACTTGTAACCAAAGGGTGGAGGAGCCTCTTTGATAGCATCAAAAGCAGAAGTTGGTAACGACTACCGATCGACACGAAGCCTGAGATTCAAGGCGAGCAGCCAGCAACCGACGACGAAAATTCTCATACATACATTCATACTCTCATGTTAGAAGATGCACATACATGCACATAGAGAATAAAGCAAGTACACATTCTCACAGGGACAGTGGCGTCACGGAGAAATCGTTCATCTTGCCACATTCATAGAGACAGTGATACATTGTTAGCATAATAAAATCCCAGCAATATTAACACAGTGTTACAGAAACTAACACTTAAAAACAAGAAATGAAAGCTATTCCTCATGCCTCCATACGAAAGGGGTTCTAGCTTAGCAAAACAAAAAACAAAAAAAAAAAAAAAAAAAAAAAAAAAAAAAAAAAAAAACGTCTAGTGAACTTAGATAAATTACAAAGTTAAAAGGTTCCACTACACTAATTTGGTGAAATAATATTTCAGGTGATTTAACGATAGTGGAACCACTAGTGTAGTAATTAATGCATATTTAGCCGATAAACGCGTAAAGATAAGGCAAAGGCTCTTAAGGAATGTGATCTTGCTTCATCTGTAGTTGCTAAGCTTTCAGAACGACAGGAATTTTCGTCCTTTTGACTCTCCCCTTCAACGTCTGTAACGTAATTCTGCGTAATGCAGTTGCCCCTGAATTTCGCTAATCAGCCTTCCACTTCTACCGAATGCCTTCGCCGAGGCAGTGGCTCACTAAATAACACGCCTCCTTTTCTGCTACATTTGCCACTAATAAATGGGGAATTTGTTTGCATTTACGTTTAATAAGAATTGATACAGAATTAATCATAAATTTGCTTCATTATCAACAATCTCTGTGCAGATGACAGGCCATATACCATAAGAAAAACGTAATAAGTCTTGCTTCGCCTTTTATCTTCTATATTTCAATATTTGTCACACTATCTATTGTTCATCCCAGGCACACAAGCTTTTCTACGCCACTTTCGCAAACATCATACTTCATATGGAGATTCGTGCACGGTTCTGGCAAAATGTCTCAACATATAAATGTCGAATATTGAAAATGTTATAAATGAGCCACAATTCTTCTTCTGGTATTTTTTGAGAGCAGAGTAGGAACAGAGTATAACTACACGTCTGTGGTTGTATCTATGGCCAGAGTCAATTGTTTCTTTCTCTCTACTTGGCCCATCTTCTCTCAGTGTTTCCTTGTTGTAGTATTGGATATTATTGAGTTTCCAGAAATTATTTTGGCAATGGATGTTAGCTGAAGAGACATATCGTTACATATATATTACAGTTACCCAGACATTTATGTTCAAAGTTATATGAATATGCAGAACTTGGAGCCAGGGAAGAATTACTGGGAAATAAGTATCTCTGCATGTCGTGATACAAAATATTCGTTTAACCAGCCAAATTTCTTTTTAACTTTCCTAGTACATGATGGTCTGTGTAGTAAGTAATATTTACTTCAAACTAAATTTTAAACCTGACAACAACACTGAACGCTACCTTATTACCTTTTTAGCACTAGAAGGACCGCATGCAGGCTACTACCTACAAGGACCGCTGGGGCCAAATTGGCCCCATGCAGTTTTATTTCTTATATGGCCAGATTGTGAAAAATAATGCAATGTAATCTTCGTATACACTTTTATTGAGTATAATTTACATGAATTTGTGCAATATATGGACGACACTTACTGTCTTGTAACCAAAATCTAGAAAAAATTTATCTACTCCAACTTACAAATTTTAGAATTGTTTTCTGCATGAATGTCTAAATAGTGAAGAAGATTTCACATACATTCAGTATTAATAGAATAAATGCTTTAAATATATATTTCACAACAATTGATTTTACACAAATACTCTCCACAAGAACTCACTGCTGTTCGTTGCTGCACTTGTCACACCACACTCGTCTTTTCTTCTCACATTTCCCACACACTGCTTTCTCACAACCTGAACAAACAGTAGCTGTGTGATTTCCTTTGCATGAGGTACGAATTTTACACTTCTCTCTCTTTGTTGCCTTCTGTGGTCCACCTTTATTGTCTGCATCATCTCGATCTGACGTTTTATTTCTTGCTTCCGTATATGGCGCTCGAAGCTCCTCACACAAATCCAGAATATACTCCCGTCTACTAATTCGCTCACCAGTCACTTCCTTATACAATACCCATGAATTTATGGCAGCCAAATCAAGAATATTGTAGAATATATGCATTGGCCAACGTCTTGACCCAGCTTTTGTGGAGTACATTCTTGCCATTTGATCCACAACGTCGACCCCAAATTTTGTTTCATTATAAAATTGCACTGTTTCAGGAGTCCTCTTCTGACTTTCAGACACAGATACATGAGAGTGAAGTGAACTCAATAATAAGACATTTTTATTTGTTTTCCCTTGATAAACTGTTAGGGTTGTACCATCATCATTTTTATACACAACAGTCGAGTGGAGTGGTTGTTTTCGTGTCTTTGCTGTAGGAGGCACCTCCCTTCGATTACGGTTCAGTGTACCTACTAAAGTTGTGGATGCTGCCCTCAAACGTTTTGCAAGTTTTATCGAAGTAAAGTAGCTATCAGTAGTAATATTCACACCTTTGCCTAGGTATGGTTCCATAAGCCTAAGAACGACGTTTTCACCTATGCTTTGGTCAGCTGGTCGAAGGGGATCGGCACCAGTGTACGGGAATCCATTCAGTATGTATTTACTAGAAACACATACAAGTAACCACAATTTTATACCAAACTTGTCTGGCTTGCTAGCAATGTATTGTGTGAAAGGGCATCTTGTTTTCGAGGGCAAAAGTTGTTCATTAATTGTAACGTAAGGTTCTGCTTTATAGCATGACCTACTGTTTTCAATGAAAGAATTCCAAATAGCTGAGGCAAGAGCAAATTTGTCAGTCTTGAGACGTTCAGATCTAGTGGACTTTATGTCAAACCTAACATACTTCAGTATTTCAACAAATCTATTGCGCCCCATAGTTTGTCTGAAAAACGGAGGACCCCATACTGTTGACCAAAGACCTTTCAGAGGAAAATTCTTTGCCCCACACACCCCTCTTGCATACATTATGGCGACAAAGGCATCCAATTCTTCAATGTCTACTGTCCAGGAATCGTCTTGTGTTCGACGACGAGCCTCAGTTTCAGTGCAAAGCTTGATGTGGCGCATCATGGAGGCACTGAAAATAAGCCGCCAAGCACTAAGGAGTTTCCCATTTTGAATGTTCCTTTTAGTATATGATGTTGGTCCTGGACTCTCTCGCAGAATGTTACAATTTTGCAGACGACCTGAAAATGTACAGAAGAATTATATTTTTGTAATGTGTATTGTAATAGTATTATACATATATATTTGTTCTTATATGCTATCAAATCTAGTTATATTATGCAAAGCTATATCAACTTGTTGTTACTGTTATTTATCATACATATTTTGTATTTAACTAGTGTTTATTTCAATTTTACCATGTATAACTCTATCTAAAGACCAGACATATTACTGACCTGGGTTAGAGCCCACTGGTACAACTTTCCAGACAGTTCCATCTTTTGCTGTTTCTTTTTTCTCTTCACTTCCAGAAGAAGAAGCCTTTTTCTGGGTTGTTGATCTTACAGAGTTAGGATTTCGGACACTAGAAGGGAGACTAGCTGTAGAAGCTTCATTTTGTTCCAAACTGGTTAGAAAACTAACACTTTCGTTAGAAGAATCACTCCTTCATCTTCAGACACTGAAACTACCATACGTTCTTCACTGTCCTGATCGCTATCGCTATCAGAAACCTCAAATTCTTCACCTGAGCTTTCATCTTCTATTTTTCTTAGTTCTTCTAGTATTTCTGCGTCCGTTAGACCTTTCTTGAATTTATAGGTCATGTTTGCAGGGACGACTATCAGATACTGTGACAGACAATAATCGAGAGTATTGCTTCAACAGTCCAACAATCAGTGCTGGAATGTATTGCATTGTTGTCGCTTATTGAAACAACAAAGCTAAAACAGATGGTTTTATTTGCTACACATTATTACAAGGCAAAATGCTGAAAATACAGAGAAACGCTAAGAGGGGCCAAATTGGCCCTGCGGTCCTTCTAGGTAGTAATCTTAATATTTCGGAATCTAATAAAAGTAGAACACTCTAAAAGAGGGTACACAATAGTTTATATGAATGATGAAAAGTCACAAAATGTCAACTCAAATAAGTTAACGGTTTGCTCAGGACACAAGGGAAAAATCGTTACAGGGGCCAATTTGGCCCCTCGGTCCTTCTAGTGTTAGGAGGCGTAACAGTTAAATAATGAGCACATTAAGTTTTAGCTACATACGATAGCGAGAATAAATGAATATATTCTGCGACCAAATTGCCTTGTTAAAAGTTAATAACGTGGTTCCAAGAGCGTAGAGGCAACCCACCTTCTACTCATGTATTTGTAATTATAATGATCGGTCAAGTCTGAATACGCAAAGATACAGAATCAATACGTTATACATAAGAGGATAACCTAGCTTCCACTGTATCTCGAGTCGATGACTTCTTAGCTTAAAAGACTATGTGGCATTACAGATACAGGGGGAAGCTGACTGTTTCCATGTAAAAGGCGGGTTTTGCCAGGCCATCTAACAGTCTAGACCTAGTGAATGAAATACAGGTAGTTAGAATTATCCTAATCAGATCGCAAACAGGAAACAGTTTTGGCTGAGCGAAGGCGGCTCTCCCAGATTTTAACTGAAATACAAAGTAGCCACAAACATTATTCTAAATATCCATATAAAATCAGGGAATGATTATGCTGCAAATATAATTATATGAATGGATTCATGTCATAATTACAATTTCAATTACCCTTACAGATAAAAAGCAGACAAATTTCAGTACTATAACAATAACATTATAAGACTTATATTTATAATTATTGATATGTAGTGTTTATCAGTAACAGTTTATGGAGCAAATAGGCAGCAATGCACCAAGCTACCTATCTTGAAAGACGTACCGCGCTATTTCCGTATTCTTTCAATAAACTTTATTTTACTCTCTTGTTCTGCTTTTCGTTGAAGTAGTAATATAATTGTGTCTGAACATAGATTCCATCACAGAAACACAAAACATGAACCCAGCAAAGCGCATTACATTTATTTATATATATATAATATTATTCTTACTAACGTTCGCTTTATGTTGTAGACTGCCACTTAAATATATCATGCCTGACTAAAAATAGTAGATATGCAGCAGATAATTTATACATAAACAATTGTATGTATTAATTGTCGACAAGAACCGAATATATTTGCATAAAAACCCATGAAAAATTAAATACTAATTGTGTAACTATATTTCGACGGCGGAAGTGTATTTGAACAGTGAGACGCCACGCGTAATAGCTTTCTGAGCAAAGAGCTACAGTCTCAGCCGATTTTAGTATTGTTAAATATGTATTTGTAGGGAGGTGGTCAAAGCAGTTAATTCTGTGATATTCGAATGTATAATATTTTGGAAGGGAAATTGTATTTTAAAGATGAGGCGTTAGGATGAGCGGAAGAACACAATTTTGGGAGCAGGGAGAGCATGCTTTCGGACGCTTGGGAAGGGACTCGTAAGTTGGACATGGGGGTGAAAGGTTGTGACGCAGGGTGGTCTGAAGCCGTGTTGCGAACTTGTGATTTGAGGAGATAGGCATGTGTGAACCTAGAAAATTTACGGAACTTAGTCTATGGTGAAAAGGGTGTCCGGACACTTGCCACGCCGGACACTTGCCACGCCGTACATTTGCCACACTTTTACCTGCTCCTCCTCCTACTGCCCTCCCCCCCCCTCTTTCCACCCGGCCCGAGAACATGGACGGTGTCCCGACATATGCACACTGGTCGCTTCCACATTTCCTAGTAGGATCGTCAGTATGGAAGTTACTACAACGACCAAGGGCAGGCCTTTTGCCCACTACAATGGTTACGCGATAATAAGGTCTGGACGTGCTTACTCCGAAAACAGTATCATTGCAATAGAAAGCTGCTTTCGAAGAACGGAGACGTATTGAACGTAGAAACACCTGTGAGGACCACCTAACGATGCGACCTTTATTAATTGTAAAAATAAAGAGAGTGTATCAGACCTCAGCATCCTTAAATAACTTAATGATGAAGCTAGCTGGTCACAGTTCGGTTCACTGGCGTTTAATCAATACGCGTTGAAATTTCACTCAACGAAGCAAATACATTAAACATCACTCAAATGATCCTGCTGCAACCATAACTTGTAGTTACATCTACTACTTTTCAATTTGCAATTTCCTATTTAGGTAAAAGCTCCTACAGTTGACACGTTAAGAGAATTTTTTTCTTCCTTCTAATATTATAGCCATACCGTCAAAGATTGTGAGTTCTAAAATCATTCTTGCAACTTCAGAGCCGCAATTAGCTCCTAAAAATATCATTTTTCTTAAACTGATAAGGTACACTTTAGGTTTTAAAAATAATCTGAACTTTAGAATTGCACCTAAAATACACAGTCTAAAACAGATCTGCTCTTAAGATTGACAAGTTCGGCAGCTAAGGTGTTGAAATAATTCTCATATATCCAAAATTAGACAAGGATAGAAATAACTTTACAGTAGACGTAGCCCTCATTAAGTACATTTAGCTGTAGTCGTTAAAAGTTAATGCCGGCCACAGTGGCCGAGGTGACTGAGGCGCTCCAGTCACGGTCAGCACGGCCACTACGGTCGGGGGTTCGAATCCCCCCTCGGGCATGGATATTTGTGCCGTCCTAGTTCGTAAGTAGTTCATAAGTAGTTTGTAAGTTTAGGGACTGATGACCCCGTAGTTAAGTCCCATAAGCTTAACAAACATTTAAAAGTTAATGTTTGTCACCATGTTGTTGATTATCTTTAATCAGGCCAGTAAAAACTATGGAAACAAGGCAAGGAGCTTACTATTAAAAATAATTGTTACAAAAGAATTTCATAAACAACTGTATTAGACGTATTTTTCTTATGCATTCAAATGTTCAAATGTCTGTAAATCTATCGAACCAAACTGCGTGGTCATCAGTCCGTAGCTTACAAAGTACTTAAACCTAGGTAAACTAACCTAAGGACAAACACACACACCCATGCCCCAAGGAGAACTCGAATCTCCACGGGGAGCAACCACGCGCTCCGCAACGAGACGCTTTAGACCGCTCGGCTACTCCACCGCGGCCTCTTATGCATTAGAAACTTTTGAAAACATAGTTTATTATTTCGTCTGCAACATCACTTATTTGATAGGGTGATTTGCTTTGCATCACCAAGGGTATTTCGTTTTATGTTATGTTTGCAGCAGTTCTCATTTCGAATTGTGGAATATTTACTTCATCTTATTTGATGAAAGAATTTCTAAAAACTGCATTTAATAACTCCGCTTTAGTAGCACTGTGTTCAGTAACATTACCGTAGAGATCGCGCAATAAAGGCATTCACTTAGTCTTTCCGCTGTTGTAGATCACATAGGACCAAAATCTCTTTGCATTTTCCGCCAAATATCTACAAAGAGTTTCGTTGTGAAAAATATTAAACGAATGTCGCATTGAAAGCCGCACTAAATTTTGAGCTTGAGTAAAACATGGGCAATCTTGGGGATTTTGAATTAGTCTAAATTTTCTGCAAAAGCTTTCTGTTCTACGTACCATGGGGAACCAAATCAGTCTCTTATTAATTTATTTGGCAGGAATCCCTCCAATTCTGTTGATAATATTTCGTTGAATGAAAGCCACATATGGTCTTCACTTACATAGTTAATTTAGAAAAAACGAAGATTTTCTCCTAGGTGGTGTCTCCTGCTGTGGTGAAATGAAAAATTTCGGGATGTAATATCTCGAGACGCTGTAATTTGAATCCATCGCTAAAGATGCAATGATTTTATTAAAATGTTCTAAGGTGTTGTTTCTAAAGATTGTGTTATGTGGGAAAGGCGTTAAAAATTTCTGTTTTCATATTTAACGAAATTTGGTACGAGCCCACAGCATTAATATGCCGTAGGTTATAACAGCTAGGTACAGCGTTGTAGCGGTAACCGAGGCTACATGTTATCATACGGGATAGAGCCCCGCCAGTTGAATCAGGGGAGATGGGGTGTCCTATCGAGGTCGATTTCTGGCCGAAGCCGATTAATCGACTATCACCCTAATCTGCGGCCGATGTTGAAGGCAAGACATTGGAAAATATTAATAAATAAATTATGAACAATACAAGAAGGTTATTAATATTATCTTGATACCTGTCAGAAATAATATCAGTTGGAAGTAAAGTCGATTATAACATTTATTTAATTCAAAAAGTACTAGAACACTTTCACTTGGCAAAACACATGATAATAGCGAAATGAATCTTAATTTCCTATTATCGTATTCATGTTTATTAGTGAAAGAGACTAATCAAACAGTCTTATGTTGAAAGATAAAAATGATAATTTGTCCACACTTTCACCAATTAATGTAGATCGCCTATTCGCATGCATCTGTCCTGCCGCGCTGAGTAACTGTTCACTTGTAACACCAGTTGGAGGAGCTGATAAATATGTAAGCGCTATTCGGGTTAGATAAGTATATGGACTAAGTAAGAGTGCTGTATTCACCAATGTCAGCATTCCTCAGAAGCAAGTACTTCTTTAGATGTTCCAAATCCGAATCTTTACCACTTGTAACAGATAATGGAACTTTATCATGTTAATTCAATAAACAATCTTTTTTTTTAGGATGAATTGTCGATACCTGCATCTGACGTTGAACAGGAAGGTCTAGGCTCAACAAAATTTACACCCATTGGAGCAATTTTAATTTTCTGAGATTCATTCTCTCATACAGATGATTATTTTTCTCTGTTCTTGTCCGCGTCCGGACATCAGGTATGTTGCCATGCAGCGGGTCGGAAATTTTCTCCGAACGGGGACTGGGTGTTGTGTCATCCTCATAATAATCAATTACACGCAAGTCGCCGAAGTGGCGTCAGATGAAAAGATTTGCACCGGAAGGGTGAATACGGCCGCAGTTTTGGTGTAATGGCCATAAATGCCACAAGATCATCATTTAATATTCGTGTGCTCCGTTTCATCGTAGTGACATGCTTTGTTTTGGCACGGGGGTCTTTGAGAGTTGTAATCAATATACATGAAGTATTTCTTGCATCAGCAAATCACGGGTTAACACACAGGCACAAGTGTGTATTGAGCAGTTTTATATTGTTACGATCGTTATCTTTTGTGGCAAATTTTGAATTCAGTGTGACGATCAATTGAATGGTATCATTAAAATACTGATAAATAGTCACTTGTAATATCAAGTGTTGTTTAATGAAAGCACTTACGTCCTACTGTACAGTAATATATTTGAACCCATTTGTGGCAGTGTGGACTTTTATCACACAATGTCTCTCTCGGGTTTCCACAGCCGATGCACAGTCAACAGTTCAATTTCGGCGCTTGGTAGAAACCTTCTGAATCGGCCAGAAGTTCGGCGCATTTTCTCTGAAGCCGAAGGTTTATTTTCGAAGGTGGCCGAAGCCGATGCCGATTGTTCAGTCTGACACTAGCGCCGGAACGAGAGTATGGCCGTTGGTGTTGTCGGGGCAACCAGCAGGAAGTACTACCTAAATAGAGGGAAATAAACAAATTTCATTGATTAATAGTAACATGTACCAATCTGATCTATTCAAATAAGATTTGTCCCTGTGCACTGGCACTTTCCAACCAATTTCCAGGGGTTCTTCTTTTTCGTATTTACTTTTGTCTAAAACTTCCTCTTTCTACTTCTGTTGTAATTTTTTTTTTTTTTTTGTAATTGGTAACTTTTTCTACAATTTTGAAAGATGAATGTGTTTCCAGAAGCTAAAACAATAGCTTCTAAAACTCCTTCTTATGAATGTTTGCAAGAAATTACCATGTAGAAAGAAATATATTTTACTGAAAGAAAGCCATACAAGAAAAAACCAAGACAAAAGTCCAGTGTTTAGTTTATAAAGCGTAATTTCCTCGAGTGTGGTACTCAGAGATTCTCTGCTTACACTACCACTGCGTTTCATTTTCTTACTCTTGTCCAACTTTCTGTTTTCCCCTCTATCTGCGCACACTTTACTGCACCTTGCTGGAGCTGCGATCTTTCAACAGGCAAACACTCTGTCTACACGTCCTGGTGACGGCTCACGTGTTGAATCTGGAAGCTCGTCTACACTACTATGAGAGACACTATAGAGATGTTCTTTGTACTAAACCCAAATTTTCACTGAAGTTAAAAGACAACTTCCTACTTTTTTTCTGAAAGAAACAATTATACTTTGATAGAGGGTCAACCGCGCAATCCCGTCTACTCGAGTTTTACCCCTCACTACAGTATCTCGTTTAAATAAGTCTACTTGCCCTCATTTGCTTCTGGTACCAGTTAGGCTGTGTTTATAGCCCGCCAGACGCGGTGGCCGAGCAGTCTGCGGCGCGCCAGTCACGGTCTGCACGGCCACTACGCTCGGAGGTTCGAATCCCCCCTCGGGTATGGATATTTGTTCCGTCCTTAGTATTAGCTTGTTCATAAGTTATTTGTAAGTTTAGGGACTGATGACACCGTAGTTAAAACTTCAACATTTTTGTTTATAGCCCGCGGATCCTCCGCGGTGGAGCAATCGCAGTGATTCTGCGGAGGCATCGTTGGTCACTCACGCAGCAGGTGGTTTAGTCGCAGTGACGTTGAGCACGCTATTCGCACCTGGCGGCGACATGTGGCGCACCAAACAGCACCATTAGCGAACGTGTTAGCGGTTTGGAAGTGCAGTCGCTGATATTTTGACGCCGCAACGGAAGAGCGGATGGGACCGCAGTCGCGCCTATAAACGGCTCCCACGCTGCCTTATGAGAAACAGCGCACTGCCAAACCGCCGAGATTCCTCCGCAGCACAGCAACCGCGGGATATAAACACAGCCTTACTGTTGAAGTTGCGCGACGTCAGATTGAAAGAGAGAACACATCTTTTGTTGTTTTCCATTTCTACCGCAAGAATATGTTCCTTCCTCAAAAACATTATTTGTCCATTACTAAGCTTCACCATCTTACTTTCACTAGGAAGATCGATCCCATATTTCAAAACGAGGCCTCCGGTAGTCCATCACAGCAGGGTGTGCCTCCAGTTTGAATGAATAAACGTACTGCGTACGTTTTATCGGATTAAGCTGCGGGGGAACAAACCAATGTACGGCACACATGCTTCGCTCAAAGAGATGTATTGCACACGGGCTTAATGCATAAATGTTAAAAACGAGAAATCTTATTTTCAAATGATGACGTTAGGAGGAATCCATGCAATGAAATATTTACTTCTCTTAAATACAGTCAATCTAATGACTAATGCTGATGTTAACGATGAGATGTGATCAGCTACGAAGTTTATACCAGGTCTCGATAGCGCACCGGTTTAGTCAGACAGCGATAGTATCTAATCTGAGTTTGTCGTGCAGTGAATATGCTTGTTAAATGTTAAATAGAATGCCGGACATAATCAGAAGAACAAATATCCGCAACAACTTTGCATATTTTGAGTTATCCTGCTCTGCATGTCCTTTGGAAATATAAATTTCTATGGAAATTCAAGGGATAACGACATAGGGACCTTCACTACATAACAGGTAGGAGGAATTCTCACAAGCTGGCTCACAAATCCAACTTATGTACGGCAGGGATTAATATTTACAAATCCCAATTGCAAGCTTTAGCTTCCTACGCCGTCTTCTATGGACTTCGTAACGGCTTTGTAGAGGGAGGGGGATTTTGCTTGCTTAATTACGTAGTAAGTATAAGTGTAGAACTCGGTTCGTGTCGAAATTGTCAGCCGCGGAGAACAACCCAATCAAAGGAATTCAAAAGAAATACGAACTAAAAAAAATTACTTGATTTTTGCGCAATTTCGTATTTCAATAGGTGTGATATTTCAAAGGACCACTACAGGCGAGTCGCGCATTAGTAGAAGTAATAACGGGTTGCCAATCTTGCTTTCGTTACCAAGAACCATGAAGGTAAATGGTAAATTTCGGGACTGGACCAGGTAGGCTTACCTGTGCATACGTCTTCTGTATGAGCTTGGTTTGGGCAAGGCAGGCGTATATCGTATTCCTTGCAGTTGTGGCATGTCATATATTGGTCAGACAATCAGGACCGTGAAAAATCGGTGTATTGAACACGAACGTTACACGCGTTTACAACAGCCAAACAAATCCGCTGTCGCAGAACACTCTCTTGGCATCGGTCATCCTAAGGAATACAACAACACGAAGATCCTGGTATGTACTTTCACCAATTGGAATAGTGTTATTAAGGAAGCTGCTAAAATTAAACTAGCACGCGAAATTATAAAAAGAGATGGTGATTTTTGTTTAAATTCTGCTTGGAATCCGGCAATGTCTCTTGTCAAAAAACAGTGGGACAGAATTATGCTGTCTCACCTGCTGATTAATAGTCACTATCGATATTTTTTATGTTTGCTCATCTTTCGTTGTGTTGACTCTGCAGTGACTTGTACTCTGTGTGTTATCTCTTGGTTTACCCTTTGCTAACCGAGGTATTAAATACCATACCAATTTCATTGGCTCTTGCATGTAATATTAATTATAATGGAAACGTAACGTTTCATCAATAACTAATACACCTATTCTAGTTGCTCATAACGGTAATTATACATTTTGATAATCCTTATACAAAAGATAGCGGTCTAATAACGGATAAGACAGGAAAGGTAGGAACTCGTACGACAGAATAATTATTACTATTAATTTACTTATTCCATTTAGCTGCACGCATCTATTATGAATCATTTCTGAAATCTGCTAGACACAAATGAAACTGACAATATGCACACTGGATAACTAGTGCATTTCTGCAGTTGGGTGTTGAGCAACTTGGATATGGCAATTAATACTGACAGGAACATCAAAAGCATCCAACGAAACTTGAAATCCGGCATTTGCATAGTCTCTTTATACTTCATGTACGATGGCTGGAACTTAAATAGCGGCAACCATTTATTCACAACCGATACAAAAGCGTTACATGTTTGCTCCTGTTACTTAAACCTTCAAATATTTGTAAATCTATAAGACTTAACTTCTAGGTTATTTTTCCCTAGGTTTATAAAGAACTTCTACTAAGTAAACTAACCTAAGGACAAACAAACACACCCATGTCCGAGGGAGGACTCGAATCTCCAACGTGGAACGGCCGCGCGCACAGTAGCAAGGAGCCTTAGTGCCCACGTCTATTCCGCCGTTGCCGCTCCTGTTGCTGTCCTTCAAAGCACTCACCAGCGTTGTGTAGAACCCGTTGCCAGCGCAGCGATGTGGAAGGCGTAGTATACCGTTAGTAGAGCCTGTTCTGTTGATGATGCGAATGGAGCGGTCTACTGCCTGCCGAATCTCTGGAAGAGTTCTGAAGCGAATGCCACGAAGCGGTTCCATCAACTTCGGAAACAAATTAAAAAGTCACTTATATTTGTTTTCAAATTCAGTTATGTAAACATATTGGGATGTCTAATTCTACGTGTTTTTTGTTTATGTGTATACGAACTGAAAACCTTGTCGTGACATAAAGCGATTGTTGAACAGGTTAGCTGCTTGGAAACCCGTTAGTAGCTATGTTTATGAATTACCATAAACAGTGTCATAGCTCTTCAGAAACTGAACAATCAAAGACTAACGTCGTTATCTAATAGTGAAAGCCAATATTGTACAAAATGTTGAGTTTTTTTATTATTATTTTTTATTTTTATTGAAACCATCATTATGAACAACTATTTATAGAATGTAGAAAATTAAGAATAAAACAAAATACGTAAATTTTTCATAAAAAATACCATTAGATATTAAAATTGTATAAGTATTTGAACACAACGAGAAAAAAAAAAGACTTGTCATGATAGGATTGGAAACACCGACTCTAGAAATATATTTTCAGAACGCTACCATCTGAGTTACGCCGACAGATGATGCAACTCATTTAAACATTTGTACTTACGCTTACTTGCAAAATATAAAAGTAGATATTCTCGAGAATTTTTGCGTGTTGCGTCGAATGGCTTTGGCTGATAAGTTATTTGAGTTCTGAACTCCACGTACCATGTATATATAAAAACTCTAAAATCCAGTAACCATGTGATCTCCTTGTGTGAGTTTTTTTTGGAGTGTTAATGATTCAGGAGATTTTTTTCAATCAACTGCGTCAATATATCACTTCCATTCCACCGGTATAAGAAACTGTCAGAAATTCGCATCATCCATTCCTTACCAAGACGTGCTGCAGATGTGACTGATGTACTACACTCACAGGCTGATGAACTCATTACCTTCCAACCTCGCGAAATTCGAGGACGCGTTCGCGCATAAATATATTACGTGGAATAATTTCGTTCCTGCACTGTGCTCTGCATATTAATCGGGGTCCGCTATGAAAGAAAGAACTTCTTCTTCCAGACAAAGTGCTCTATTATTCAGTGCGCAGTCCGAAGTGAATATTGCATACAATACACACAATGCGTTGACTCGTCGTTTATGTACTTTATCCCATCCCTGTGATTTATTTAGTCAGAGCAATTCTGACGAAATATTCTCCACGTTAGGGTCATTCATGATTAACTCTGATTACACTGCTTGAACGGCAGTGTAATATTGAATAATTGATTTAATTAATTCTGGAATAATAGCAGAATTTTAGTGCCCCATTTAGCATGAAGACTTCGAGACAGGGGTTTTAGTAAAGCATTGATCTTTATATATAAAGCCAAGTGTCCGTGTGTTTGCGTATTTGTTTGTATATAGGTACTGCATACAAATCTACAGTTTTGTTCCAATCTTTATGAAATTTTGTACACGTAAGCTTGAATCCATGAGGACTGTCGCCGTGCGTGTAAGAATCGCGTACAACACATGGTTCAAGAGAAATAACGTCATAAACAATGAGATCCGTGAAAAACAGTTGCATAAGCGACAATGCTATTCATTTTCTATTAAACCACTGGACCGATTTGGTATACCTATTCGTTACCGTGAGGTTACAATTTCTGTTGGGGCAAGAACCTCAGACACAGGAGATATGACGTAATCAACAATAGGAATAACGTATCGTTTGGTGAGACGTTGTTCATGCACTGTATGAGAATGAAAGTACTTACCGACTTGCAAGAAACATTACACATAATTTCAAACCTTATACCTTTTTTTCGTTAATAATCACACCAAAATGATGAAAGGAAAAAAGTTTCTCGCTTACTACTTTTCCGCTGTTCATGGACTAAACTACAGCATTCGGTATGACGTAACAATTTATAATTTCTACACTACCAATTGTAGCCGTAGGAAGGTTTGCAGACAGTATAAACACGTATATATGAATGTGTCTTCGAAATTCTCACAGTACGACAAGTCGGGCATCAGATATGAGGACATAAAGAGTAACGATTATGGAAAACCGCCGCGTCAGCCACAAAGTTTTAATCTATTACTTCGTTACTACTAACTGTATTCGTAACAGATTTTACCGAGGTGCAGCACTTATACAAATGAATATATACCTACAAAATATACAATTTTATACCTTATAATTAAATAAATATGAAGTCGTATATAGGCCTACCGCGATGGGTAAAAACATTTAACATCATGCACCATGTTTTAATACATTTACGTATTTTCTTCTGGGCACTCCTGTGTTCCATTCAGCTGAAAGAAATTCCTGAAAGCTGACAGTCGGTTGCCAACTGTGAACTAACTGCGAATCGTACTCGGCTGTAGGCGAAAGCAAGAGAATTCTACTGGGAAAGGAAGAGAATGATACAGCGTACTTCCAACGAATACCTATTATTTCCCGGCAGATCTTCATTTTAACTTCAATACTATTATTTCCAGAGAGACTTTCATTTTCTATTACGATTAATAAATCACAGGACAACCAATTAAATACTGCAGAGTCGTTTTGACATCTCTATGTTTCGCACAAGGACAACTACATGTCGCTTGCTCAGGAGTAGGCATCCCGAAGAATTTATCGTTATTTGTTTTTGGACAAGTAAAAGTAAGTGTTTCAATGAGCAGTGTAGACCGCCTCTTTAGTGGTTTGTTACATCTCCTGACTGTTTTGCACCTAAATATATTATCTCTGTTCATTGTTATTAGGCAACTTCTAGATTTATGCGCGGTATGCAAAGAAATGTACTAAATTAGACCAGATTGTAGGTTACTCGCATTTCTAAAGGAAGTGTTGTGAAAAAAATGTTAAAATGTTTGTAGAGCTTATGGGTCTTAACTACGGGGTCATCAGTCCCTAAACGTACAAACTACTTAAGAACTAGCTAATACTAAGGACGGCAAAAATATCCATGGCCGAGCGGGGGATTCGAACCCCCAACCGTATTGGCCGTGCAGACAATAACTAGCGCGCCTCAGTGCCGTCGCCCACCGCCGCCGGCGAAGTGATGTGCAGGCATGCATATGTTATGTTATATAAGCACGTACAATTAGTGTCGAATCTAAAAAAAAAAAAAAAAAAAAAAAAAAAAAAAAAAAAAAAAAAAAAAAAAAAAAAAATCTTTCCTTTCATATAAGATATCTCGCCAATATTACTGATGTGTATAAAGTATGTCCACATCTCTGTTTGGAGGCGTCAGTTCTAGAGCAGAACGACTGAAAGAATCGATTAATTCATATCATATTGCTATTTTTGAACATGATCCTGAACATGGGCTTTCCACAACAGCTTACCATCTATCTGAACGCCGAGAAATTTGAGCCGTTCAGTCACTTTTTGTTGAATTGTATGTCTAAACTGTTAAAACAGAATGTTACAGTGATTCAGCATCAGTTTATTTCCTGTAAGTCAAGAACTTGATACTGCATCAATAATACCAATAATATCCTTCACTAATGTCGAAAACAAGCTGAAATACCTTAGAATTATCCGTTATGCTGAAAGGCATATGGTTTATACAAAAAAGAAATAACAGTGGCCCCGGCACAGAACACCAAGGCACCTCCCACTTAACTGTGCCCAAATGTAAGTGATCACGCAATTGTTTGAAGACATTTATGGAAAAAAAAATTACGCTCCACAGGTCACCGTATGTCAGATAGTTATTTTCAAGACTTCGACAATATTTCGCTGATCGCCATAGGCATTGCAAAATATATGTAACCATCGACCTGTCCAGCTTTGCACAGATGGAATTTATATTCTATATCTGCAAAAATATATGTGTGTATGTATTTTATTGGTTACTGTGTACAACGAAACATAATTAAAGACAATGCATACCATGTTTATACAATCCTTGAGATGTTTAATCTATGTTTACATACTATTATCACTGTTTTACTTAAAGCTTATGTGTAGCATTTGGAAGGACAGCAGCGCCTCTACGGGTAAAATAGTCATTATTAGCGGCACTATCAACACAGACTTGGAAAGGATGCTAGCGTTACCAGAGGCAGCACTAATGTTATAGAAAAATGGCATAAAAGAAACGGTTCGCTCATTATCAACTGGAGGTCCACTGTACTTACAAGAACCAGACGAACATTAATAAATGTCTTGATCCGATCGCAACCAAAATTCAGGGGATCACCTGCTAGGCTAACATAAAAATGGTCAAAATTGCTCCAGCTGTCTTAGAGATGGAGGGTTGCAACTTGTTTGCACCTCTTACTGTCCTTTAAAGTGGTCATCAGAATTGGTTAGAACCAGTTGCCAGCGATGTGGAAGGCTTATCATACCTGTTCTGTTGATGATGCGAATGGAGCGGTTTAATGCCTGTTGAATCTCTGTATCAGTTCTGAAGCGAATGCGACGAAGTGGTTCTTTCATCTCCACCAAGTAACATACGTGTTTTAAGTGGACATGTTGTATTAGTGTTTGTATAGTCCACAATGAGAATAGACCCAAACAAGGTGTATTGCCATCTTCACAACTCGTAGTATTAAGATGGCAACTTAAATACTGCGAACTATTTATTCCGACACCGTTACGTTACACCGCTCCCTCGATTGTGCGCACGCCGGTGACGTGGGACGGGCGATTCCATTTCCTCGGAGGTAAGGTAGGTATGTCAACATCGTGTGCTATCAGCGACAATAGTACATTACACTGCATAGTGTATCCACTGCAATGTTTCCACTATTTAAATTCCAACCCTGGTACATACATGCAAACACACTTCCAATTTTTAGATATAGATTTTTCGTAAATACGTAGGGGCAGGAGATGAACATAGTTGTGAGAGAAGCAGATTGATACGGATACTTGAAGGATATGATTGAGAGTGGAGAAAAGGAGATGAACACAGAGACAGGATAGTAAAATTGAAGTGAGAAAGTGGCAGTTTCATATTGTCAGAGAAATGGGTGAAGAACATTCCAATAAAGACGAGTGGAATAAATATATAATTCAGGGAATGGGTGAAAAACATTTCTACAATGACGAGTGGAATAAATTTATAATTCAGGAGCTGTGTCATGAATTAAGTGTGTCATCGGTGAAGTCAGTAGGAGGGGAGGAAGAGTTTGACAGAAACAGAAGAATGGAAATAGGACGGAGGAGGAGCAGGAGGAAGAGACACAGGGGTATAAAGGGGGAAGAGGAGATGGTCAATGAGAGGACGGAAGAGGAGAAGAACATAAACGGAAGTATTAACAGATGATTGCAGCAATGAATTTCCGGGGCAACAGTGCCATTTTTGTCTCGTATAAAATGAATTTATACAAATCATAAAAAATATACTTAACATTTTATAGAGTATTGCAGCATATCATTGTAGTGTGTGAGGCGTGCTGCCACGATAAGTCGCTAAAATCGGCTGCAGTGCACGAAAGTAAGATTAGCGGCCACGGAATAAACCTTTAAATGCCGCTGACGTTTATCCTAGCGAAGCGATGCGCTGCAATAGATGAGGGTACAGTACAGATCAATAGCCTGTTAGGTGTCGCTGGTGGACGTTGTTTCCCGCCGACAAACAGACGGGCACTTGAGGCCAGCCGCCGGCAGCCTGAATATTCATGGCGGCGGATGTGGCCGCCATCGACGCACCACATCCGCGCTTTGCGCTGTCTACCTGCGCTACAGACGCTGGCCGCCGCGAATCACGTATTCGTCAGTACAAACTTTGCTTTGACGTTCAGCAGAGGAAGTTCCGTAAGGTGCATAGTAAAATGATTATAGACTGATAATAAGTTCACGGGCTATGCCATATTTGTGCAATATACGTGATTGCTGAAGTCGTTAAATTTTTAATTACTTTTGTTCATTACGGGCACTGTATGGAATGTGAGCCATTTCTTTAGTAAAACGCCCTGGTAACTGAAATACTGTCGGTGGTATGATGTTTGAGACTCTCCACCGCCAATGTAATTCGTGGTAGTGGATTGAGCTGTGGGAGCGATTAAAAATAAATAATAAAGAAAATAATAAAAGAAAAATCCGCCATTTTACACTAAATCCATAACTTACAAAATAATCGCAACAATATTTTATCTGATTATCATCCAACAGTTGCAAATGGTTTTTTTTTACATTCACAAATTTCAGTCATTTAGCATAAACATCTAAACCAAGATAAAAATCTGAATATGTATTAACTGACTTTTTGGAATAATTTGATTGTAAAATGAATAGTATATAAGTGAAGAGGTTAACCTTGTAGTTGCGCCTGCAATCCGTCTCATCTATGTGCTGACGAGTACTGGGCATTTATTTATATATCGAGCTGAGCTGGAGGTAGGGGGATGTAGGGGGAAGTACAGGTGGGGGAATAGAGAAATTGTTGAGGGGGACCTACGATACTGATAGGAAAAAAGCAGGGTGTTGGAGGGGGGATAAGATTTAAGAATGTATAGTCTTAAGTGAACATTCAAAAAATCAGTACATAAAAGTATTTTCACTTTTGTTAGAATATAAAAAGAGCGAACCAATTAATGGGTTATACGGTATAAACCATAACAATGTGATAAAAATATAATGCGCTAGATAATTAAAACAATTGCACTGAGTTAAAATATTGGAGTTGTAAAACAACACCTACGCCAACAAGATGAACCAAGAACAATTAATTACCGTTTCGCATTGACCACATATATTGTCGCTTTGAAATGAAAGCAGGCTTGACTTCGAAGGCAGGGTTGTCAACTGAATACTTGTGGCAATATTTATCGACAATTAGAAACTGGAATTTTACATAAGCTGTACATTTATACTTTTATAGTGTGACCTTTATAATTACATACATAAACTTCCATTGTTCTTTCAAATGCGTTTCGAAAACATTGTTTCCTATCAGAAAAGGCCGTGGTGCAGTAGCTGAGCAGTCTAAGGCGCCTCGCTACGGAGCGTGCGGTTGCTCGCCGTCGGAGGTTCGAGTCCTCCCTGGGACATGGGTGTGTACGTTGCCTTTAGGTTAGGTTACCTTAGTATAAGTAGTTTTTAAGCTACGGACTGATGACCACGCAGTTTGTTTCGATAGATTTACAAACATTTGAACATTTTATTAAAAAGGCAGCGAAGTGGTATAGGATTCGAAAATAAAAATATCAGGCAAGTTCGAAAAAGTAGCGGCGTGCGGCGATGCCCATCGCCTCTGCATCAACCTTGAGACGAATCGGTCTGAAGATGATTTTAGCATAGATCCAAACCTGTTACCTTATTATAAATTAAATTGTAAAAGCTATTTGCGAACTAGATTGATATTTTCATTTTTAAAAAGGTAACACAATTGTTTCATTTACATATATCTCACTGTGTATGTATCACAGATTTTTAATGGTTTTACAGTATTACCCACTAACTGGGTCACACAATTGTATATTCCAACGAAAGATAAATAATTTTATATACTTAATGGATAAACAAGCAGCCCTCGGCTGCAAATTAAAAATTATTTGACCAGGTTTTGCATTCATCAGAAAATATAAAACAAAACAAGCCACATACTAAAATATACTATTCAGCTGTATAGCGTGACGTAAGCTACTAAGATTGCCTTCATCAGAAAATATAAAGCAAAACAAGTCACATAATAAAATATACTATTCAGCTGTATAGCGTGACGTAAGCTATAGAGCGGAATAGTATACTTTATTATGTGGCTTGTTTTGCTTTATATTTTCTGATGAAGGCAATCTTAATCATTGCCGAAACCTGGTCAAATAATTTTTAATTTGCGACCGAGGGATGTTTGTTTATTCATTGACGTTGTAATGGCCACTGACAATAACTGCTATGGTTAAAATTTTAAAAATTTTATGTATTTAATTTTTGCAAATTATTACATCTCATTATCTTCCTCACCACCCTCCCCCCCTCCGTCCCCGTCGGCACCACAAAACACCTCTCTTCCAATCACGCTTGAAGCAGTTCCCGATCCATCCCCCATAGAGCCCAACACACTACGTTCTCTCTTCCCTCACCTATACCTTCCCCTACATCTCCAAACCTCTACGTCTACCTCTACCTCAACCCGATATATAAACTTTGTAAATGCACTCATACAGCACAATACATGTCACAAAGTAGACGAAATGGTTGCAGATGCAACTACAAGGTAAACCCCTTCAGGTATACACAACTATGTATGTCAGATGGTAAATAATTAGTATTTTTTTAAATTTTGTTTCAGATTTTGAAGATTATACAGAAGGAATGAAACATTTAATGCAAAAGAAACATTCACAACTTTTGCCTGTAAACTCAGATATTCCTGATTTTTTTCGGTTATTTCTGGTTTAAAAGAGAGTTTATTACATCTCTAACATATCGTTTAAATGTTGCAACATTAATTGTACACAAATTGCGCCCTTAGCCCCGGCGCATTAGGCCGTCCTTCTGGTACGAGGTAAAAATGAAAGCACTACTATTACGTGTCAGGTATGACATTTAAATTGTAAAGCCATCCGTATGTTACCGAATAACATAAATTAAATTGATGTGTAAGTACTTACACGCCTAAAATCATGAGTTAACTCATACGTTGCATCTGATTCCCTAACTTCAAAGGTGACTAACAAAGAATAACGTGCTAGAACTATGATTGTTTTAGAGTTTGCACGTCAATGATCTATTTTCAAACCACACTCCGATGTTGGAGAAAGTGTTTCGTGCCACAAGGAATCAATTTAATTTTTTTTTTATTTTTTTTTATAAAGGAACCATAGTTCTTGAAGGACGTTAGGATCATATGGGTTGATCAAATAATGAATTGTTTCAAATATTAGTGCAGTTTTTGACTCTCGCAAATCGATTATGTCGACTATAGTACAAAATCATTATTTCGATTTTCTTAACGATTCGCCGGCCGCGGTGGCCGAGGTGACTGAGGCGCTCCAGTCACGGTCAGCACCGCCACTACGGTCGGGGGTTCGAATCCCCCTCGGGCATGGATATTTGTGCCGTCCTAGTTCGTAAGTAGTTCATAAGTAGTTTGTAAGTTTAGGGACTGATGACCCCGTAGTTAGGTCCCATAAGCTTTACAAACATTTGAACATTCGTAACGATTCACACTTACAATACCAAATCTTAAAAATGACTAACATGACCGCGTATATACCGGTATACTGTCAGCGATTTAGAATTCCCTATGGAATGGTATGTATTCAGCACACACAACTCTCCCCGTCTTAGTCGTGTTACTTTACTTGGAACCGCTACTACTCGGACGATTACCTACTCAGAACGCCTCACCGGCTTCAGCGCACCCCATTTCGTTCATCCTAACAAGTTTTTAAACTGGATTATAATACATACAATCTAAGAGACTTTTTTTCGGCGGTGGTAAAACACATTCAAGGGATGAAACAGTCCCTCAAAAATGGGGGCTTAAATTGAAAAATTTCGAGAGCTTAGTCACGATTTTGTTTAATGAGATTTTGTTATGAAAGTATCTTCTGATACAATCGACCTTGATATATTGTAGGGGAAGTGAAAATTAGGGGCCTACTATCCCGAAAAAGACCAATATTTGCTACAAAAATTACTTTTGATTTAATCAAAGTAGAATCTATTAAAACTACAAAATGATGCTAATTAAGCACATATATTTTTTGTTGCTTGCTTCGAAAATGTAAATATTTGAGGGGTAAACAGCCCTTACATTGCCGTCCTTGTTTTATACTGACAGGAAACAACTTGTGAATCTATATTTTTGAACTGTTTCATTATGTTAAGATACCTATATTTAAAGTCGATTAATCTGAATCTAAAATCAAATTCTTAAACACCAATATGGTTGATCCAGCATAGCGGACGAAAACCAAAAAAGAAAATGTCTTGAATAGAGAGTATCTCGACATGCGACTTTCAAAATACTGACCCCGGTGAAGTGGCCGTGTGCTCTAAAGCATGATGCTGCAGAGCACGCGGTTGCTCACGGTCGAAGGTTCGAGTCCTTCTTGGATATGCGTGTGTGTGTGTGTGTGTGTGTGTGTGGTCCTCAACAAAAGTTAATTTAGGCTAGTTTCCTAATTGTTTTATCATCGAACAAGTACTACCTATTAGAACAGGCATGATTAACAAATCTCTGATCAATACTTTCCGGACAGCTTGGATGTGGATGGATAAAACTATTACTAAAATAAGAGGAATATGCAAGACAACCTTTTCACTACAGACCCATTTGCTTTTTACTGGCGTTATATAAGGCTTTCGAACACATAAAACCTTACAAATTATTTAACATCATATAACCATTCAGACAAATAGTAGTCTGATTTTCGGAAAATTTTTAACACGACAACCAGTCTTGGAAAAAAAGTGTTGATGATCTGAAACAAGCTATCGACTATCGTGTGCTGCTTAGCTATCAGTGAAACCTTTCTCACACTTGACTCCGATATACTCATTTTTACTGATCATAGAATGAAGGCTTTCACGGCAGGTGTCGTCATTACTTAAAGCTTCCGGGCTGAGATGCCGTGGTCCATACATAAAACTTTCCCCTGACGTTTCGCCCTAGTCTGCAGAAGGCATTCTCTTCCGCAGACGAGGGCGAAACGTCAGGGGAAAGTTTTATGTATGGACCACGGCATCTCAGCCCGGAAGCTTTAAGCATTTTTAAATTTTTCTTCAAGAGCTGTACAGTGGTTCCTTTCGTACCTTGCACTGAGAGGTAGCAGTGCTATTTCTGAATTATTTTCTAATTTTTTTACATTATTTGTTGGATTAATTCCTGTGGGATATCAGCGGTATTAGATTGTTCATATTTAAACTCTTTCATTTAGTAAATATCAGAGTATGGGTTGTATGATTTCTGTTTACTGGGAGTATTACTGTGCACTTGATAATACTGTGAGCCTCGCCGCTGGGAGAATTGTTTTCCAAGGCGGAGGCCGCTGGTGTCTGCAGCCAGCAAGCAGTTTGAGGCCCCTTATGGGGCGGGGGTAGGTTGCGGAGAACTCTCAGCAAGTGCCGACGCCACCCTTGAAGAGTGAGGAACGACTAGCGCCGCCCCGGGCACCCAGTTCAAGGGGGCATAAAGCAGACACTGGCGAAAGCGCCTGTGTGGAGAACGATATATATATATATATATATATATATATATATATATATATATATATATATATATATATATATATATATATATAGCTCTAGCACAGCAGCACTGTGCAGCCAGCTTCAACTCTTGGGACGACCGGAATTCCATTGGAATACACTGTCGAGAGGCCTGCACGCGCAAATGTTTACGTGGGTCGCCAGGGATGATTTCTGTAGATGACAGTGCAGCGCTCTCGCGACGTGAGGTAGGCGTCTTGTTGGTGGTAAAGTCATTTCTTGACGTCGGCAGATCAGAAATTCGGTGTTTTTCTCTGAAATGTTGGCCTTCGTGTGGAGAGTAGTGTAGGATAATTTAGTGCTGACGGATCCTAGAGAGTTGAACAATAGCCATCGGTTCCCATTGGTTAGGACATAAGGGCCAGTTTGTCTATGTCCCGTTAAGTTCCAGTTTTTTAACTTGTCGTTAACGGAGAATTCCATTTGTCAATGTTTCGTTATGAGTTAACCTGACGTTAAAAGACCTCAAACTGGCCGTTAACGACTAGTTAAGTGAGAATCGGTATGATGAAAATGGCTGGAATAAGACATGAGAATGACGACGATGTCAGTATTTTGGACATCTATAGGTCATGGCCCATATAAGGCGTCCTAGATGTATTTATGTTCAAATTCAAATGTTCAAATGTTTGTAGAGCTTATGGGACTTAACTACGGGGTCATCAGTCCCTAAACTTAGAAACTACTTATGAACTACTTACGAACTAGGACGGCACAAATATCCATGCCCGAGGGGGGGATTCGAACCCCCGACCGTAGTGGCCGTGCAGACCGTGACTGGAGCGCCTTAGTCTCCTCGGCCACCGCGGCCGGCTATTTATGTTCGTCCAAATCATTTTGAATGTTGGGATGATGCAGAATTTGTTACCCGATTTTGTCTTCGAAAGGTCACTGTGGAGTCGCTGCAGGAAAAACGCCACGACCATCTTAAGAGAGTCCTACAGATAGTTACGTATTTTGTAAGACTTCTGTCGTAATAGAAAACAGAATACATTATTTATGTTTGCAAGCTTATTAATTCAGTATCTACTTATGCTTGTTGCGCCTAGCGTAAGGCCTAAAATGTGATTTCTTCCTCCGATCTACAGGATGAGTGCACTTTCGCCTATGTGCAAGTTATTGCTTGCATTAAGGTACTACGCACCTGGCAGTGTGTTATCGTACTAGGCCCTAAGCACTTTTGCTGTCCTACATGTTGCCAGGACAGCATTGAATTCATTTGCCATAATGTCACTTCCTTTTCCTCACCTGTCGTAGCCTCGGTGTTTTTACATTACAATATGTTCTTATATTTCTCTATTAAGGACACAAGATTCTCTCACTAATTTCTTGTAAAATTCGAGCCTCTCTCACGTTTGTTTGCCATAGCACCAAATAATAACTGCTAACCTCTTACCTGATAGTCAAATATGGCGAACATCTGTTTAGTCAGACAGCACATTCATTTGTTTCTATTGCCAACATAGTCGAAATTTGTCGTACCTTCTCGTTTTCTCCAGGTTAGCAAACGAGAGGTGTATCTGGCAATGACAAACACATTGAACTTAACGAGCACATTTAACTGGAAGTTAAAGGAATCTTCTCATTTACTAACGAGAAGATTAACGAGAAATGGGCGAACCGGTCCTTAGTCCATTTTTTGATTGGCGTTAGCTCACCGATGGGAGGAGCTTTACTGGAAAATTTGGAGACTTGTGATTTTTCGTGGAGAGGAGGATGACAGTCAGGCATGGGAGAGCGCATGGCCGGGTCGTGCTGTTTATGGTCTGACTAGATCGTGCTTTTACTAAGATTCTGGCTGGAGCAGTTCTACTGTCCGGATCAATGTCTTCTTGAATTTTGTTTGATTTTGTGTCAAATTGGTTCGCCGTGTGGCAAGTTTCGGTGCACTTCGAGTAATTTCTGTGTGCCCTCCGCACAGTCAGGTGTTTGTGCCCTGCAGTGGAGTCGCTCTATGAGGCTACAGTAATGTAATACAAACTAGAAAATATACTGAAGTCAGTGTTCACTGCCAGCAACAGCGCTCGTAATCAGAATACTTTACTGTTTCTTGGGGAAAAAAAGAACACCATTTTTTTGTCATTGACGTGATATCACCCGTCTACATCGCCTTTTTAATTTATCTATTTATTTTTTGTGAAAAATGTACTCTCTGCATCATTATCCACATTCGCGATCGTGGCCGTCAACACTGCACTGCAGTCAGCTGTTCTTCGCCCACTCAAATACCGTTCTACGGAAAATGGTAAGGTAATGCCAACGCATTTGTTGTGTGAGGAGAATTCAACGGTGGTTGATAGATGGGGTTTTATTGTGTGTTAGAGAGGATGGATTAGTAATTCACATAGACCGGAATTGGAGATGAGCTTAAAATTTCACTTGAATATTAATATTTCATGAACTTTATTATTCCCTTCTTTGCCAGTCAAAATCTTAACACTTTTGTAGCAACCTTAATTTCTATATAGTGTAAAGGTATCGATTTTGATATCCATATTTTACTGTCTTTCAAATAAATCATGATCAAAGTTTGTTCCTTAATGTGTGTGTGTGTGTGTGTGTGTGTGTGTGTGTGTGTGTGTTTGTGTGACACATGGTCACTTTTGACTTGTATTGATTAGATTTTAATCGTTTTAGTGTCTACGGACTTTATTCAAAGAGTGCCTTCCTCATTGCAACCACCTTTCACTTATTTTGGATGTGAAATTTCTTGTTAAAGATCGGTCGGTCAGTGAACATAATTGTAGTCTCAGAGAGTGAGAAATACTGCTAGTCACTGTCATTATTGAAAAGAAAGCTAGACTTGATTGTAGCCAGTGCATTCACTTAGGAATATTCAATAGTAGATTTACTCTTTATTATTTTTCTATTTTTTATATTTGAAAAATTAAAATGTAGTGTCAACCCTTATATTTGATTTACAGAATTATATTATAACCAAAATGATTGCGTCAATTAACAAAAGAATTTTACATGATGTCATTTTAAATATATGATATAGAGATTTCACTCATATCAGTTGATATTTGGATATAGTTTTGGAATTATAAACTACATAAATTCAGTTGCAAACGATTTGCATATCAAGTTAAGAACAGCTGATTTACGTATAAAAGGTACAATCATTTCAAAAAAGCCGACATGAAAGAAAAATAGGATAGCAACCATTCAATATCCAGCAAACACTGTTTAATGATTGCTAAAAATAAGTCACAATGGGGGATGTACTCTCATGTGTTCCATTAGGATCAGTATTACGCCCTCTACTCTATATGTAAATGATGTGTCAACTACATTCTCCCACTGCCAATAGCACCTATATGCTAATGACGTTCAGCATATCTAAGTGCAGCGCCGAAATAACTTTGCACGTCCATCCAACATGTTGATGCTTACTTCAAATGTTCAAATGTCCGTAAATCTATCGGACCAAACTGCGTGGTCATCAGTCCGTAGCTTACAAACTACTTAAACCTAGGTAAACTAACACACCCATTCCCCAGGGAGGACTCGAACCTCCACGGCGAGCAACCGCGCCCGCCGCAACGAGGCGCTTTAGACCGCTCGGCTACTCCACCGCGACGATGCTTACTTCATATATCGAAGTGGGCACAGAACATTGGTTTGAAACTCACCATACAAACCACAGGTAATCTTAGCTGCTCATAAAATTTTCATTACTCCATAGCACGGAGAATCTATATCAACATTAATCCTAAACGGACAGAAATAGCTTCTTCTTATTCAGCGAAGAAACTGGATATAATATTGGACGATCACTTGGACTGCAACCATAGTTTGTAAGAAGGTGTCAGCGTCTCTTCATTCGTTACAAAGATATAAAATTTCCTCCCGTATCTCATTTCACTCTTCTTTCTGTAATCTTATTGGAGCAGGTTACGCTAAGCATGGTTTCAGATATGCAAAATTTATGTATATCCGTTGAAAATACCATTTTTAATTATTAGTGTTTTATTATTGTTACTACCTGCTAATCCCGTCATTGCCCGGGTATATAAGGTTCCAGTGTTATATTATAAAGCGAAATAAAAATTTGGAAATCATTTTATTTTCCCATTTCCACAAAAACAATTTAGAAATTGTGAAACAATGAAACAAAGAAATATGCACAAAAACACAGTTATTAGAGCAGTAGGAAAGGAAAGAAGTATGGTAATTCAAATGAAAAGGTAGGGCCTACCAAACGACACTGTGGGTATCAGTGAAGTCTTCGTTCAAACGTAATCACTTGTGTCCTGAGAACATCTATCCCACTGTTTAAGAAACTGAAGAAATCCCTGTTCCTACAATTTCTGTGACTATATCAAGAGCTAGTACTCTGCTGTGTCTTTCACTTCGTCGACCGAGTTGAACCGCTTCCCTTCGAGATGTTTTTTGAGAGAACCAAACAAGTGGAAGTTACAGGGCGATATGTCCGACCTGTATGGCGAATGCTCTAGCTGCTCCCACGTGAACTTGGGAACTTGGCCAGTACACTTTGGGTGGCCTAGGAGACATGTAAACGCGTGTTACCAGTGAGCATAATCACTCCCTCCGTGAGCAGCCCAGGCTATTTGCTCTTCATGGAGTTTTATAGATTACGAACTCCCAGTACACGTCGATATTAATGGCTTTTCCGTGTGTCAGGAATTTGATGAGTATTCGATGAGAAGACGCCGAAAAAGATGGTGAGCATCACCTTGCCTCCTGAGGACACAGCCTTGAGGTGACGACACATGCTTTGCGACCATAGATGTCGCTCTGCGGTATCGCAAAGCGGCATATTCATATTTCAACTGGTTTGGCTGTTAGGATTTTTCATTCCTTTTCATTGAATAGCCCTCGTAAAATACAGTTGATTTTTAATATTGATTTAAACAATATTTCTTCATTCTTGCCCAGAAGCTGGTATGTTGAAATTGTTTGGTGATCCCAACCATTGAACAAAAGACATACAGTTGTTCTTATGAGGAACATGGAGATGTCAGATTCTTAGTATTTAATAGATTTCCCATGTGATTGGTGAACCGAAATAGGAATTGCCAGTCTGACTGCAAATTACAGTTTACGATATCATATCTCTTGATTTATGTGTTGTACAGTGATATAATTTTGCATCTATGTCTACATTGATGTAAGTGCTGCCTGTCGGTAAACTGTTGTGAATACAGTTAGTAGTAAACGACTAATAGAATAAGCAATGATGTGTGATAGAGTGGTTTTCCATGAACCTATTGGTTTATATCCTCGTATCGCATGTGCCAAGTGTAACCATGTGTCATAATGTGATGTAATTTAGAAGGTATATTCAGTTGTAAGCGTGTATACTTTCTGTACAGTTTTCCGCAAATACATTTTCTAGTGTAGATGTTATAAAATGTAAAGACATATCTCCTGAAGTATGTTAGATAGTGAAGTGTAAGGCTCACAATTCGTCCTCTCACATATCCTCTGCTTCCATTTCACGTTATGTCCATCTCCTCCTCCACCTCTATGTCTATTCTCTCCGCTAGTGTTTTCCATCTATTTATCCCCTTTCTCTGTCAACATAATCCTTCCTCCTCGCTCACTCACCATCTCATCTCCCCTCTTTATGACCAGTCATCTGCACATGTAACTCACAACTGTATTCTATACAATTTTGTACATATTTCCTCTTCCTCATCTTTCTCAAACACTCCCATCCTCCTTCCCTTTCTCATCTCTCTCTCTCTCTCTCTCTCTCTCTCTCTCTCTCTCTCTCTCTGTTTGCATCTCTTCCTCCCCGCTCTGCCAATCTCCTGCCAACGCTTCTCCATTCTCTGCCCATCTCTTCTTCAAGTCTGTGTCTGTCCACTCGATGTTAGCGCATCTCCTTCTCCTCATCAAAAATGTTCAAATGTTTGTTAAGCTTATGGGACTTAACAACGGGGTCATCAGTCCCTAAACTTACAAACTACTTATCAACTACCTTATACTAAAGACGGCACAAATATCCATGCCCGAGGGAGGATTCGAACCCCCGACCGTAGTGGCCGTGCAGACCGTGACTGGATCGCCTCTGTCTCCTCGGCCACCGCGGTCGGCTCCTCCTTATCTCTCTGTTCCATCTCATCATCTCATCTATATCTGAATATGTCTTCTACTCCTCTATAAGCCCCATTTCAATACCAGACACTATGTCTGTGCATCATCTCTTCTAGCCCTCACTTCCTAATCCTTCTTTCATTCCATCTCATCCACCTCTTAATGTAGTTTCTAGGTTACAGTCCACAGCCGTGACGGTTACGTCATAGAGTAAAAGAGGACTGATACCTGGCGTTCCCCAGGGAAGCGTTATAGGTCCCCTACTCTTCCTTGTGTTTATGACCGATGTAGGAGACAATCTGAATAGCTCCCTTAGACTGTTCGCGGATGATGCTGTCGTTTATCGGTTAGCGAAGTCAACAGAGGATCAAAAGCAACTGCAAAACGATTTACACAAAATTTCTGTATGGTGCGAAAATTGGCAATTGACACTAAATAATGAAAAGCGTGAAGTAATACACATGACCACTAAAAGAAATCCGCTGAACTTCAATTACACGATAAATCAGTCAAACCTTAAGGTCGTAAATTCTAACAAATACCAAGGAGTTAGAATTACGAACAACTGAGACTGGAGAGAACACATACAAATTGTGGAGAATGCGAACCAAAGGTTACGTTTCTTTGGCAGAACACTTCGAAGATGCAACAGTTCCACCAGAGAGACTGCCTACATCACACTTGTGCGTCCTCTCCTGGATTACTATTGCCCAGTGTTGGACCCTCACAAGGTGGGAATGACGGAATACATTGAGACGGTTCAGAGAAGGGCAGCTCGTTTTGTTTTCTCACTTTACTTGGGGGAAAGCGTCACAGAAATGTTGCACGATTTGAGGTGGAAATCATTAAAAGAGAGACGTTATTCGCTGCGGCGAGATATATTTGCGAAATCTGAATCACCAACTTTTACTTCTGAATGTGAAAATATTTTGCTAGCACCCACCTACTAAGGGAGACATGACCATCCCAATAATATAAAAGAAATCAGATCGGAAACGGAACGATTTAGGTGTTCTTCTTTCCCGCGCGCTATTAGAGAATGGAATGGTAGAGAAAGGTTTTGAAAGTGGTTAATTAGCCCTATGCCAGGCACTTAAATGTGATTTCCAGAGTATCTGTGTATATGTAGATGTAAATTTTAAGAGTCATTCTCTTGTCCAGATCTAAATAATATTATTATTCCTTATACTCGACCGGTTACGGCAATTGCTGCTATCAACAGGAGATTAACAAAAATATTGTACATCAACAACAAGATAAAATAATTGCTACTGCTTCTTGAAAACTATCCATTTTACATGTTTCAAACTATTGATCCATTTAATCCGTAACCTCAGCTCCTCAGACCAATTTCTCTCAGCCCTACCTCTGTGTATGTCCTCACCTCCCATGTTTCTGGTCATTTCTTCATACCACCACCTCTACGTTGTTCTCCCTGTTTATCTCCTGCTGTGTCCACGCCATCTAACTCCGGCTCTCCCGTCCACCTCATTCTCGATCTCTTCCTCCACTTCCCTGTCCTTCTTGCCCATGACGAACGCATTGAAGAGAAGCCTGATGAGGCAAGTTGGTAATATTTCCAAACACCACACTTGTTCTGCAGGGTAGCCTGTATGGCTGCGGCTGGAAAATACGTTTTTGCCTGAATTTCCACTCTTATGGGACCTAGAAGATCATAAACCCAACTCTGCTGACCCTTGCGTTACAAGCAGTGTGTGGTTACATCTATCTGGCAGTTTCGGAGGAGATGTGGATCATACATACATGTATACACACATACAAGCATTTTATAACACATATTGATTATTATTATTATTATTATTAATGTGAATTGTTGAAAGTGCCTTTACTTATGTGTTCCTGTTCAGATGTAAGAGAGAGCTTTAAGACCATAATCTGTTCATGCTAAATAAGCAAATAAATAAAGTTGCTGACGCTACTGAAGACATAATAATTTTTTTACTGTTAAAGGCCTTTTACTGTTCGAAAATGTTTATTCGGTAGGCGAAAATAGAGAAACATGAAGGAAGGAAGCTTAGGATTTTACGTTCCGTCTGACATCAGTGACGCAGTTAGATCACCCGTTTTCGTAACGAGAAATTAAATAGGCCGTGTCCTTGGAACATACTGGAACGATTAAGGTAAGTCAAAGCAATATGGATGGCCGGAGGAGGATCTGAACCACCGTCCTCCTGAATGCGAGGCCAGTGTGTTTCCACTGGATCACATCTCTAGGTGGCGAATCTACAGGAATATGTTTTTGATAAGTGGTCATATCCTAAGGGAAGACGTAAGCAACATTGATCACAAATGATTTAAAAAATAGACACCAAATAATTCTGGAACAGTTTAGAGATACGTTCTCCAATTTGTACAGATTAATTCGAATGACAAATGAGAATAAAACCTAACTTCATTCAATCTCTGCACAGCGCCACGCCACTTTCCTAGACGACACTCTTCTCGTTTGCGAAGTTTTATTACTTCCTGCTGTCATAAAAGCATCGGAAGAGTATACAAGGCTACGACCCGTTTACGACTTGTTATATTTGTCTTCCGCTAGCTATCTTTGGCAGCTGTTATTGTCTGTGATGCAGAAATGTAAACGTTTTAGTTCTACTGTTATTATGAGAATCACGACTTTGTTAAAGCTTTTTTATATGATTTATCGTTAAAATGCCAAGATATAGTGTTAAAGTGTTTACGAAAGTTGCTAAAACTCGCTATTTACGTGTGAATAAACAGTTTCTACAAGTGAGTCACCATAATTCAGCGGAGGGTAATTAAGCTAAAACGGGGAGCAGTTCGCAGAGAAAAACTTAGAACTGCTGGAGAGTTTAGTCTACTGAGGACAAAGTGAATAGAGATTTGAGGATAATTGACTTAGAAATTATGACTTAAATTATTAGAAATTCGTGTGCATGCGGTAACTGTGTCAATAAATCTTTAAAATGTTCAAATGATTGTAGAGCTTATGGGACTTAAATACGGGGTCATCAGTCCCTAAACTTAGAAACTACTTATGAACTACGAATTATGGCTTTCCCGGCGGGGTGTTGTCATTTTGGAGACTCGGGTTTCAGCCGGCAATCCGCGTCGCCTTGCACGATATTTCGACGGCGTTACTCGCTACAGATAGCCGAACCGTAGGTGCAACCACAGCGGAGGGGTATCTGTGGAAAGGCCAGACAAACGTGTGGTTCCTGAAGAGGGGCAGCAGCCTTTTCAGTAGTTACAGGGGCAACAGTCTAGATGATTGACCGAGCTGGCCTTGTAAAATCAGCTATCATAGCTTTGCCAAGCAGTTACTGCGAACGGCTGAAAGCAAGGGGTAACTACAGTCGTTACTTTTCCCGAGGACATGCAGCTCTAGTGTATGAATATATGATGATGGCGTCATCATGGGTGAAATATTCCGGAGGTAAAATAGTCCCCCATTCGGATCTCCGGGCGGAGAGTACACAGGAGGATGCCCTCATCAAGAAAAACAATACAGGCATTCTACGCATCGGAGCATGGAATGTTCTAACCCTTAATCGCGTAGGTAAGTTAGAAAATCTGAAAAGAGAAATGGATAGGTTACAGTTAGATATGGTAGGGATTAGTGAAGTTTGATGGCAGGATGAACAGGATTTCTGGTCAGGTGAGTACAGAGTTATAAATACAAAAACAGTTGGTGATAACGCATGAGGTGGTCTAATAATGAATAATAAAATAGGAATGCATGTAAGTTACTATGAACAGCGTAGTGAACGCTTTTACATAGTAAAGATAGACACAAAACCAACACCGACTACAGTAGTACAAGTGTATATGCCAACTAGCTATGCGGATGATGATAATATCGAACAAATGTATGTGGAGATAAAAGAAATTATTCAGAAAATTAAGGGAGATGAAAACTTGATTGTGATGGGAGACTGGAACATGGTCGTAGGAAAGGGAAAAGAAGGAAATGTAGAAGGTGAATACGGACTGGGAAAAAGGAACGAAAGAGGAAATAGCTTGGTAGAATTCTGTGCAGAGCAGAATTTAATGATCACTAACACTTGGTTTAAACATCATGAAAGAAGGCTGTATACGTGGAAGAGACCAAGAGACACTAGATGGTACCAGAATGACTTTATAATGGTAAGGAATAGATTTAGGAACCAGGTTTTAAATTTTAAGGCATATCCAGGGGCAGATTAAAACTCAAGAGACTGCAGAAAGGTAGAAAAGTTAGAAGATGGAACCTGGACAAATTGAAGAAACCAGAGGTGGTGGAGGGTATCAGAGGGAGCATTAGGCAAGGATTGGCTGAAACGAGGGAAAGTAATACAGTAGAAGAAGAATGGTTATCTCTGAGATATTGGGTAGTGAAGGCAGCAGAGGATCATTTAGAGACAAGGATTAATAGAAATCCCTGGATAACACAGGATATACTGAACTTAATTGATGAGAAGAGAAAAATAAAAAATTCAGCAAATGAAGAAGGCAAAAGGGAGTACAGACGTCTGAAAAATGAGGGTGACAGGAAGTGCAGACTGGATAAGCGGGAGTGGCTTGAGGAGAAATGCAAGACCATAGAAGAATGTATAAATAGGGGAAAGATAGATATCGCCTACAGGAAAATAAAAGAGACATTTGGAGACAAGAAAAGTAGCGGTATTAATGTCAAGAACTCGGATAACCAGTACTAAGCAAAGATGGGAAAGCTGAAAGGTGGAAGGAATATATAGAAGGTCTGTAAAAAGGAAATGAAAGCAGTATCCTAGAAATGAATATGATGTAGAGGAGGATGAGAGAAGAGATACTATACTGCAAGTAGAATTTGACGGAGCACTAATAGATTTGAGTAGAAACAAGGCCCTTGGAATAGATGACATCCCGTCTGAACTGGTTATATTGTTAGGAGAGCCAGTCATGAAGAAATTGTTCCACCTAATACGCAAGATATATGAGACAGGGAAAATACCCTCCTACTTTAAGAAGAATATTGTAATTCCAATTCCAAAGAAAACAAGAGCAGACAAATATGAAAATTACCGAACTATCAGTTTAATAAATCATGGTTGCAGAATACTGTTTACAGACGAATGGAAAAACTGGTGGAATCCGACCTTGGGGAATATCAGTTTGGATTTAGGAGAAATGCTGGAACACGGGAGGCAATACTCACATTATGACTTATCTTAGAAGATAGATAAGGAAAGGCAAACGTACGTTTTTAGCGTTTGTAGATTTGTAGATAGCTTTTGACCGTGTTGACCGGAATACACTGTTTCAAATTCTGAAGGAAGCAGGGGTAAAATATAGAGAGCGAAAAGTTATACGCAACTTATACAAAAACCAAACAGCGGTTATTAGAGTCGAAGGGCATGAACGGGACGCAGAGGTTGGGAAGGGAGTAAGACAGGTTTCGCCATTGTTGTTCAATCTGTACATTGATCAAGCAGTGAAGGATTGGAAAGACACATTTGGAGAGGGAATTAAAGTTCAGGGAGAAGAAATAAAATTTTTGAGTTGTGCCGATGACATAATAATTCTGTCAGAGACCGCAAAGGATCTGGAAGAGCAATCGAATGGAATGGACAATGTCTTGAAAAGAGGTTATAAGATGAACATCAACAAGAGTAAACACAAGGATAATGGAATGTAGCGTCAGAAAATCAGGCGATGCTGAAGGAATTAAATTACTTGGGTAGCAAGATGACTTCTGATGACCGAAGTAAAGAAGATATAAAATTCTGAATGGCTATGGAAAGGAAAGAGTTTCTGAAGAAGCGAAATTTGTTGACATCCAATATTAATTTAAATTTTAGGAAGTCCTTTCTGAAAGCATTAGTCTGGAGTGTAGCATTGCATGGAAGTGAAGCGTAGACAATAAGGAGTTCAGACAAAAAGATGATAGAAGCTTTTGAAATGTGGTGCTACAGACGAATGATTAAAATTAGATCGGTAGATCACGTAACTAAGAAGAGGTGCTCAACAGAATTGGGGAGAAAAGGAACTTCTGGCGTATTCTCATTAAGAGAAAGGATAGGTTGGTGGGACACATCCTGAGACATCAAGGAATCGTCAGCTTAGCATTAGAAGAAAGTGTGGGGGTAAAAATCGTAGAGGGAGGACGAGGGACGAATACTGTAAGCAGATTCAAAGATTCAATGAGATGTAGGTTGCCGAAAGTATTCTCACATGAAGAGACTTGCACAGGACAGGTTAGCGTGGAGGGCTGCATTAAACCAGTCTGCGGACTGAAGACCACTACAACAACAACATACTGGCGTCTTCATCAGGTGCTTCCTGAAGCTGAATCCAGTATTTGTGCCTTTATGCGGTGGCTAGGCGTTCTGCTATTGGTCGGCGCTGTGGGAGGCGCTCCATCCGACGTCCGCGCATGCCACTAGCCGCAATACTAGCATTTACTATAATAGGTTTGGCTGTTCCGCTCGCTGAGTGCGTGCTTTTTGGCTCTTTTCAGTTAATACTTTCGTCATGTTACGTTCTCCAAGTTGTCCTGAGCCTTCAATCTGTCGATTGCCGTCATTTAAGTCTTCTTGTGCACTATACTGCTCTGTTACTGTAGCTGGCATGATAAAGTGCTCCCTATGAGGTCTGCGCCCGCTAGCAGCGCCTGCCGCATCGCTCTCTGGCTCCTGGTGTTGGAAATACCGTCGTTCATTCTCTATGTGACCGTCTTCTAGTGTTTGATTTGTTGTCTGATTTAGCACCATTTATTCAGCCTGTGTTATTTTTGCTGAATTATTCATTCTGTCATATGCAGAATTATTGCTCTAGCAGGTGGGCTGTTGCTCCGTTGAGTCTTTAGGACATCAAGTGCTGGATTCCAGGCGGAACTAAGCTGATATCCTGTGTCACGGTTGATAAGATTTTGCGTGACCTTTATTTCAATGGATTCTTTGATAACACTATCCCATTATCTGGGAGTTTGTGCCACAGAATCTTGACATAATTGTAATTCATCAAATGATTTAATTCCAAACAGTGCTCCGCTATAGCTTGGTTTGTCGTTGGTGCTCCTTACACCTGATGTCGATGGTCCTGGTTGTTTGGCCAATGTTTGACATGCCACACTGGCATGGTATGAGGTAGATTCTCGGCTTCTGTAGGCCCAGATCATCCTTTACACTTCGTAAGAGAGCCTTAATCTTCGGTGGTGGGCAGAATACGCTTTTAAGTATACTGCTGATTTTCCCAGATATTGGTCCGGAATATGGCAAAAAGGCAACTATCTTAGTTTCTTTTTGTACTTCTTCTGTCTCCTCTCGCGGAGAAACAGGGCGTAGCGACTTCTCGATGACTCTGGATGAATAACGATTCCTGTGGAAGACAGACTGAAGGTGTTCCGGCTCCTTTGTCAGGTTGCCTGTGTCTGAGAGACTGCGAGCCCGATGAACCAGAGTTTTGAGTACCCCAATCTTTTGCACTGGAAGGTGTCAGCTACTGGCTTACAGGTACAGATCGGTGTGAGTTGGTTTCCTGTAAATACTATGACCAAAAGTGCCATCTGCCTTCCTCTGGACAAGAACATCTAATAATGAAAGTTGTCCATTCTTTTCCATTTCCATACTAAATTTTATGTTTGCGTGGCGAGAGTTTATATGGTTTAAAAAGCCAAGGAGCTTCTCCTTACCATGGGGCCAGATCACGAAGGTATCATCAACGTATCTGTAAAAGCACTTGGGTTGATCTGGGGCTGAATCCAGTGCATCGTCCTCAAATTTTTCCATGAAGAGTTTCGCCATTCCCGGCGAGAATGGGCTGCCCATAGCCACCCCTTCTGTTTGTTCGTAGAATTGACCTCCATAAAGGAAGTGAGGCTAACACGTGCCTGAACAAGTCCAGGAGAACACCATAGTACTTTTTTCCCATCAGCTACAGAGATTCATTTAGTGGCACCTTGATGAACAAGGAAACTACATCGAAACTAACCATAATGTCGGACTCTGCGATGTGCTGCTGCTTCAGATGATGTAAGAAATCTTCGGAGTTGCGGATGTGATGTACACATTTGCCGACATATGGCGAGAGCATCTTCTTCAGGTGCTGAGCAAGGGGGTAGGTGGCAGCCCCTATGTTGATGACTATCGGAAGCAAAGGGATCCTTGTGCACCTTCGGCAGTCCATAAAGCCTAGGTGGTACCGGAGCTTTCGGCCTCAGCTGCTTCACGACTTACTCCAGTATGTCGGTTTCCTTTAGAAGGGCCCTGGTCTTCTGTCCACCTTGTCAGTGGGATCCCTTTCTATCAGTCTGTATGCAGGGTCATCCAGAAGTTGTCGAATTTTACTGTCGTAGTCTGCCTTCTGTAGGATAACGGCAGCATTTCCTTTATATGCTGGTAATACCACAATGCTTTCATCTTCTCGAAGCTGTCTCAGAGCCAGCCTCTCCTCACTTATGATGTTAGATTTAGACAGCTTCGTCTTAGTGAATGGTCTGCACGTATCTCGTCGGACTTCTTCAGCTTAACATGGAGGTAGTTTGCCGGCCACGTACTCCACTGAACTGACGAAGGCAGCGACAGAAATATTTGTGGGGGTCACAGCGAGGTTAAGACCCTTGTTAAGAACATTCACTGTGGTCTTATCTAATTGCTTCTCACTGAGGTTAACAACTGTTCGAATATTCTCATGCTGCCTAACCTGAGAAGGTCAAACTTGGAGAGTTGACGTTCCGCTGATTTGTTTTTCAGGCATTCCGCTAGATACCATGAAGTACCATCCACCAGGTCCCAGTCTTCTCTGATTAAGGCTGTGGCAACATACAGGTGTAGAGGTAGTAGTTCCCTGAACACCACATCTAAGCGGTGACGCAAATCACGTATCCTCTCTCTTATTGACGCTTGGCTCGCTCGGTGTTTGATCCTGTTGGCTGCTCTGGAGTTTTTGTGATGTTTGAATCTGGCAAACACTCGAATAACATCCTCATCTCTGCATCTCAGCAGAAAACCGAGAGAACTAAGCATTCTTCCTTTTCGTTCCTTGTGATATATTAAGGCTTTTCCGGCGGGGTGTTGTCATCTTGGAGAATCGGGTTTCTGCCAGTAATCCGCGTCGTACTTGCACGATATTTCGATCGCGTTACTCGCGATCTTCATCAGGTGCTTCCTGAAGGTCAAATGAGTTTTTTTTTTTCAACTTTTCATTCCTCTCCCTGAGGGGGAGAGGCGGGTTGTTTTAGGGCTACTTCTTGCCATTTTCAGCCATAGGGTTTAGGGTATTTTTTGGATTTTTTCTTATAGCTTTTTTAGTTCTAGTGCACATTTTTGTTTTTGGGGATTTAAAAAATTACAAGTTTTAGGTTATACTGTTTGGTGTTAGTGAGGGGGATCTGTGGCCGGGAGGCCTTGGAATTTCTGTGCCTTTTGATTGCAGTCTTCTTCGCCTTTCCCAATCGTAGGTTTTTCTTTCTTCCAGTGTCATTAGTGTTCTAGTAGCCCCCACAACTTCATTTGTTTGCACCGCTCTGTTTATAACCAGGCGTTTTCTTCGGAGTTGTGTTCGCCTTCTTCTACGGTTTGTTTATGGTGTTGTTTTGTTCCTTATTCTTCTTCGTCGTTGGGCGGCGTTCCTGTGGCGCCTGCAGCTTGTATGGTAGTCTCCTGCGGCGCCGTCTGTCGATGTAACGCTTCCCGTAGTAGGAGGCAGGTAGCCTCCATTTCCGTGTGCAGCGCCATCCTGAATCTTGCCGCTGTTTCTTCTTGCTGATGGCATTGCTGCGGGCAAATCCCCCGCAGCCGCGCCAGCTGGCGACGTGTGCTCCACCATAGTGGCTGCACGTTGGGCGTTCATCACGGGAAATCGTACAAGTGCGGCTGTTGTGATTTCCAGCGCACTTGACACAGACTTCCTGATTCTTGCAGTGGCCGACTCCTTGGCCTTTGAAGCACTGGGGCTGCGCGTCCAGCTCCGCAGGCAGCGGCTCTATCTTCACGTCGATGCCAAGGATTTCGTCCGCGCCGAAATTCGCGTCTTGGTCGTCCCTCCACATGTACTTGGTCAGATCCACCGCCAAGATGAAGAGGTCTTCCCTTGTTCGTCCGGTTATGTAGCCTAATGGCTACGTCGGCGAATCCAGCTCGTTCCAGTCCTATGCGGACCATGTCTTCTATGACGTGCTGGGGAGCCCCCTGAGGAGAACCTTGACAGTCAATTTTTTCTTCGTAGGCTTTTTGGGAGTCGGATGCTCAGGTGACGGGACGATGTACTTCTCAATGATTGTCCGAAGGCTCTTGGAGTGGTACTCATGCACAGCTTGCACCTCAAGGATGTCGCCGTCGTCCAGGCACTTCATTTTCGTGGCGAGGCCCGCTTCATACTTCAGCATATCCACTAGTTCGACCCAATTACCATCCGTATAACGGATGAAAAAGGGGTTTGCCGGCGTTGCAAGATCGCGGGCGTTCTGCTCGATGGCGTTGGGGTCATTCGTCCTCACTCTTCTTCCGTCTGCGTTGTACACGTAGAGGGCGGCGTGTTCTGTATTTTCACATCCGTCGTCTTCTTCCTCCCTTTCAGCTTCCGGCCGTGCAGGTGAAGGTTCTTCTTCGTGTGCGTATTCTGCATCTAGCTCCGCCTCAAGCACAAGCCTATGGATGTACGAAGCTGGGGTAGATGCGTGCTGCTGCTTCTTCTTCTTCTGCGGCTTTCTGCCGCCATGTCCGCTCTTGCCCATAGTGGAGCAGTTGAACACGACAAAATTGCTCTTTTCGCTGTTAGAACAGCGACGAACGACACGTTTGTGGAACGCGTCCAGTATTTATGCCTTTCTGCGGTGGCTAGGCGTTCTGCCATGGTCGGCGGTGTGGGAGGCGCTCCATCAGACGTCCGCGCCGGCCACTACCCACAATACTAGCATTTACTAGGTGTGGCTGTTCCGCCTGCAGATCGCGTGCTTTTTGGCTCTTGTCAGTTAATAATTTCGTCATGTTACGTTCCGTTCCACCTCCAGATTGTACTGGGTGTTCAATCTGCTGATTGCCGCCATTTAAGCTTTCTTGTGCACAATACTGTTTTGTTACCGTAGCCGGCAGGGTCAAGTGCGCCCTATGAGGTCCGCATCCCCTAGCAGCGCGTGCCGCATCGCTCTCTGGCTCCTGGTGTTGGAAATGCCGTCGTTGGTTCTCTACTTGACCGTCTTCTGGTGCTTAATTTATACCCAAACCTGTAACAATACATTATTTAACAGTTGCAGGTTACAAATGAATTTTAAGGATTCAACTTGTTACTGATGTTAAAGCCATCATTTACTTAAAATATTGGTGGTTAAATTCGCTACTGATAAATCCTGCGTGTGGTGAAATAAACAGTGCTTGTGAACGCACCACACAGTGTAGCGCCTGGCGGGCAGCGGACCCTCACGGACTGCTCGGGCTGTGTCGGGTACTGCGCGGGTCTATGCGCCCCGGTGCTGCTCGACCGTCAAAGTGGGATGGCGGGACGAAGCTCGCCCAGCAGTCATAGCTGAGGTCCAGCATGGGCCGCAAAGACCTGGTGCACACGTCTAGTTTCAACAAATACTCAATCTTTCACAGCCGGCGTTAACTTCACTTACAATTTCCGGGCTAATATGTCGTGGTCGATAGGTATAACTTTCCCCTAACGTTTCGCCTGCGGAAGACATCATCGGAGGCGATGTAGCAACTGCAGTGAATGCTCGAGGGAGCGCCGCATACATAGACGATTTTGAGGGCACCAATGTCCATCTCTTGCTGTCGGCTGAGAGACGGTCTCTGGTAATGCTAACGTTATTGATGGAAGATAATCGATTGTCAACGTGTTGGGGCAAGCATTCACTAATTTTCTTGTTACGTCTAAAGACGGTTTGTACTTGAAACCTGGCCAAACCTTTCCCAATACGGTCAGTAATTTTGTGGATGAAAGGAAGAAAAAAACTTTTCCGGCCGACAGTTGTTGCTGTGGCTTGTTTTCCGATTCTTTTCTACTTGGATTGAGAGCTCGATCTATCTCTTTATCGCTGTATCCATTTTTCTTGAAAGCTGTTCCAAATGGTTTAATTCATCTCTCAGAAAAATAGACTCACAGATATTATTAGTGCGATCCACCAATATTTTAATGACACCTCTCTTCTGCCTAGGATGATGGTTCGAATCCTTATGAAGATAACGATCGGTGTGGGTGTCTTTTCTGCATACCTTATGCTCCGAGGTCTCAACTGTCCGTTTTCCTCTTTCTCCATAGTAAATTGTATCCGCGGATTAATACTATTCAGGTGCCCGCAAAAATTATTTAATTCTTCATCACCGTGATTCCATATCACAAAAGTATCATCCACGTACCGGTACCACTTTGAGGGACTTCAGTTCGTCGATTACGGCGCTTGATATTCAAAAAATTCCATAAATAAATTAGCGATAGCTGGACTCAAAGGACTACCCATGGCCACCGCTTCAATTTGCTCATAAAATTCACTGTTCTATTGAAAATAAATTATATTATTCAGCTATTTCACCTGCAACTTTATAACGAACACTGTTCCTGTTAAGCAGCCAAAAATTTAAAATTAATAGATGTAATTAATAATTTTTTAAAAGAATATAAATCATATTTTTCAGGTTTATTACATAAATCTGTTTCTGCCCTATTTTCACGTTAATTTGGTAGGCAATTTCCAGTACACATCATGTGTGTTTAAATTTTTTTTCCGGTAACGCACGTCATATCCAGCGTCACGCTGCCGTCTCTGGAGCATCAAGTGGTTTTGCGTCATACGAAACGAGAAATTCCGTTTCACCTCCCCACGCATTTACAAGATTAGAAAAAAATAAAGTGCGTTTTGTTGTTTTAGTTGGGCGGAACGGCGAGTACTGCGTACGAGAGTCATCGTTGCGTGAACTGTCCAGTGACGTAGAGACGGCGTCGTGGACAGAAGAACGCGCGGGCGCGACGCATGCGCGAACTCCGCCCCCCCCCCCCCCCCCGCCGCCGCGGGCGCCCAGACGGCGTCATCACATTTGAGCCGGCAGCGGCGCGGCAGACAGCGGCAGTCTCGCGGGCGCAGCCTCACGCACCAGGCGAAGCGTCGCGGCGTCGCTCTGCCCACATAGCCGTCGTCGCTCGTCTCGTCAGCGCCTCGTCACAGTCACCTCCGCCGACGAGCAGAGTCGCTGCCGCTCTTAAGCTACTCCCGTGCCGAACCTGGTTTTCCGTTCGGGGCTGAAACCAAATGTGCTGACTAGCAACAGGTAGGTGCACAGTTTCACAATTCCTGTTACAACTGTCGCGCGAGAGGTAATCTTTTGACAGTTCCCTTTCCTGGCATTCTCGTTTCGTGCTTTTCATTTATAAACTGTTACGCGATCCTGGTTTCTAATAATAAGAAGACATTCCTATCTTGCGTTTGCAAAGCAATTTGCGCTGTGCATTTACATCCATTAATTTTTTTTATTACGACGATCTTAACAGCCGGATGTTGTACTGTCAGCGAACAAATTCAATATACAAATTTTTATTGAGATGTGGTTCAACAGCCGTAAGATATTGGAGGAAATGCATTTTGTAAACCATCAGCTCCTTATTATTTTTCAATCTTCTACCGGTTTCGGTTATAAACCATCTTCACGGAAGAGAACTACACAGACTGATCAACCACTACGGTCGGGGGTTCGAATCCCCCTTCGGGCATGGATATTTGTGCCGTCCTTAGTATTAAGTATTTCATAAGTAGTTAGTAAGTTTAGGGACTGATGACCCCGTAGTTAACTCCCATAGACTATACAAACATTTGAACATTTCTTTTTGACTGATCAAACAGGTGCATTATATGCCTCCTTATGCATACTGGTATCCATGTCACACAATAAAAGTAAATAAGACGCCATTACGCATCAAGTCTTGGTTAAAAACATAAAAGCAATGCCAGGCTGTGTGATCACACAGCCTAGTGACGGTTTATTTATTTTTATTGTGTGACATGCATGCCAGTATGCATAAGGAGGCATATAATGCACCTGTTTGATCAGTCTGTGTAGTTCTATTCCGTGAAGATGGTTTATAACCGAAACCGGTAGAAGATTGAAAGATAATAAACAGCTGATGGTTTACAGAATGCATTTCCTCTAATTCAATATAGATTCGTTTTCTCACTTTAAAAGTTGGGGACTTCTGCAGGTCTTAAATGACATTTTATTGCCGTAACCAGTACCTAGACGAATTAGTGTCGCAGAATAAACCATCACGTTTTTGTAGAAATGTTCCCATTCCATTTTTACGTGGTGTGTTACAGCAAACGTGTTCAGTTCAATTCTTGATTCTCTTGAATATTCTTGAATACTCTCCTTTTGTCGAGCACTTAATGGCTTCTGGGAATCAAGTTCCCACCCTAGACAATTTAGAAATTTTGCATTATGCCCAAAATGGACGAAAGTTAAGCATCCTGGAAGAATTTGAGATATCTAAGCGGGTTTATTATAAACACCCGAGGCTTCTAAACGATTTGTTGACCTCAAAAGACCAAACATTTTTCGATATTTTTATGCAATTTTTAAGTAATATCTCTGTTATATACCTTGGCACCCTTACAAATTTGATTCATGTGATATTGTTATTTTATGTAAATGGTGTCCATATTATAAATTAACAACGCTTATCCGACCGACTCAACACCTACAGTGTTCTGGACACTAAGCTTTATTGGCGGTTACTCACAGTACAAATTTGAACGCTGTCTCAGGCAGTACTAGTACCTATATCGACGCAAGTCGTATTATCTTGACGACCTAAGGTACAGGGACATCATACAAGGTAAATCTTGCAATATCCATTCAGTTAAACAATGTCTCAATCTGTTTTCGCCGGCCGCGGTGGACGAGGGGACTGAGGCGCTTCAATCACGGTCTGCACGGCCACTACGGTCGGGGGTTCGAATCCCCCCCTCGGGCATGGGTATTTGTGCCGTCCTAGTTCGTAAGTAGTTCATAAGTAGTTTGTAAGTTTAGGGACTGATGATCCCGTAGTTAACTCCCATAAGCTGTACAAACATCTGAACATTTGAATCTGTTTTCAACTGTCAATGTTACCGGATATCATTGCTTTACATATTATTGTCTCTGTAAGATACCCTATGACCGCATTTTAATATAAGCACCCTCCACCACTGAGTAGATAAAACATTAGTATCGTACATTATCACAATTTCTTATTAACAGTTTGAGATTGGTTTGTAGCTAAAAATTTCCGAAATAATGTAATGTAAATATTGTATGTACGTTTCATTTTTTCTTCTTTGTCAGATATCTGGAGACGCCCTAATCGGACGAAACGCGTCATTCTAATAAGAAATAATTGCAATCAAGACTTTCTTTTATTCAAGAATTCACGTTTTTGTTTTGGTCTTCAGTCCGCAGACTGGTTTGATGCAGCTCTCCATGCTACCCTGTCCTGTGCAAGCGTCTTCATCCATTTGAATCTGCTTGGTGTATTCGTCCCTCGGTCTCTCTCTCTCTACCATTTTTACCTTACACACTTCCTTCTAATGCTAAGTTGTCTTTACATCTTCTTTATTTCGGTCATCATAATTAATCTTGATACCCAAATAACAAAACTCATCTGCTACTTTTATCGCATTGCCTAATCTGATTCCTTCAGCATCGGCTGATTTTCTGATAGTACATTCCATTACATTAACGAAGGGATTTAAAATCAAATGTTTGTAAACGTTTTGCACCAAACAGCTGGGATCATCAGTCCATAGACTTACAAATTGCTTAAACTAACTTACACTAAGGACAAAACACATACACCATGCCCTAGGGAGGACTTTAATCTCCGGCGGGAACGGCCGCACAGTCCCTTGCATGACGCCTTAGACCACGCGGCCATTCCGCGTGGCAGAGAAGGTGTCAGTTCAGAATAATTTGTTAAGTAAATATATTATATGCATACCAGATACTTAACAGATGTTATTAATGACTGTAGACAATTTTCGTCAAAGTTGCTCATATTATTCCCTACGTATTGAACGCTTTTAGCAGCACTACATTGCATTAGAATCAATGTTTCACGCTATGTAAGTTGGTACAATTTCCATCATTTCGGACAAATGTTATTATAACTGGAAATACATGAATATGTAACACAAATATTAAACAATTACAAATGTTGGTATAAACACAAAAAATAGGTTACAGAATTCAGAAAAATCGATCGAAAATGTACCACACTAGGTACAATTGTGATCACTTCCTATTACAAGTGTGATTACGGGCATAAAGTCACTTTTTCCGTCAGGCAACAACGCATACTTTGTGGTACCAAACATTGCATATTTGGCAACGAATCTAGTCATCCATATCTACGGATTTCATAAGCGCGTTTAAGTAGCTTCACTTACCTCTTAACCGGAAAAATATTATATCTCCTTAGAACAAAGTCGAGTATTCTTGGAAAAAGACAGGAGGAGCTGTAGAAACCTACTACACTACAAAACCACAGAAAGAGACACTGCGAGATAGACAAAGGCGCGAAAACTTATGATGATCGGAATTGTACCTATATCGAATTTGTACCACCTTGCTCTGTCACACGCTGACGTACATTTTATACTTCTTAAAACTTTTCAGCATTTTCAAGTGATTTTCAGTAAGTTTAAAATTTAAAGAATGAGTTAGTAATACCCTCATACGAATATAGAAAGGTGTCCGCGTTATAATCGAGGCCACGATCATTATAAAATTGGCGAAACGAGCTATAGGCCCATTTAAAGATAATTGCCAAGGGATAGGAAAAATAAAATGCTGCCAGATTTTATCGCTGCCTTTCGTACATTGTTTTAATATCTGCATTTGCATTTGATGTTTTTGCAAGTTTTGTGGTTACAGTCGTATGAATATTATTTCAGATAATACATTTGCTTCATATTTATATACATACACACACATTTACATCGTACAAACGGATATACATTTTATTTTACCAGGTTATTGTCTCACCCATATCACATTGTTCATATATCGCAAACGTAAACATGAATACAAAAGACTTGTTTTCGCGTGTTAGTGGTGACACATAGGAAAACAAAGGAATGGAAACTGTATAAACATAGCTTGCCCAAAAATAACTGTCCGTAACTGCATTACTTAACCGTAATACGTCTTCAAAAAAATTGTGAAACATAAAATTTATTACTTGAATTATATTTTATTGAATCCGTTTATGACTCGAATCATAACACATGAGGGTCTGCCTCAACTAATTTCTACTCGCACACATACAACTGAGGCCTCACCATCTTTATCAGATTACGTTCAGATCGCGAAGAGTTAATTCATGTGTTGTTGGTGACAGAGGGCAGTTTACTTTTAATGAAATGTAGAATATCAAAAGATATACATTGGCTATCGTATTACTGTTGACGACGTTACCAACAGTAATGTAAAAATGATGAATTATTTGTTTATACTTTACGAAGAAGAGGAGTGTGTTCCCCGTACTAAAATTAGTGATGGTTTAGAAATAAAACAGGAATTTGTTATTACCGTTCGCACTCTACCAGATATTGAAGTGTAGAACAATACTAGGTAGAATATTTGTATAATAGTTTTTTAAAACGGTACACCATTGCAAAATCAAATTAACCGATATGTGAATCATGAAATTTAATCGCATTATAACCTGGGATTTCTTCTTAGATGTAAAAGTAAAATGTTACTGCTCTTGTTCTAATAAAACATTAGGATTAATCAAATGCGTAAGAGGTATCTGCCGAGATAAAAGCGGATCTACGGTAATAGCGAAAACTACGAGGAAGTTAAGAAAGAGGTACCTGCCGAGACAAAATCGGATCTACGGTAATAGCGAAACCAACGAGGAAGCGTTGTGCTCAGCGTCTGAGTAACTATTAAAACTGAGACTAAACATTCCTTGAAACGTAGCGCACCTCCGAGCTACATACGACGAAACGGACGTGGTCCTAAAGGCGAGCAAAAAAAAATGTTCAAATGTTTGTAGAGCTTATGGGACTTAACTATGTGGTCATCAGTCCCTAAACGTACAAACTACTTATGAACTAATTAATACTAAGGACGGCACAAATATCCATGCCCGTGGGGGGATTCGAACCCCCGACCACAGTAGCTGTGCAGACCGTGACTGGAGCGCCTCAGTCAGCTCGGCCACCGCGGCCGGCTAAAGGCGAGCAATAAGAATTTACACGCAGGGAAGTATTTTTCCCACTCGCTATATTTTAATGGAACGAGAATGGGAAGATTGATGGCCTACAACACGTACGCGACGTGAATGTAGATTGTACCTGAAGGTGTCGAGGTAAGTCCACATATACATCCAAAAAATTCAAATGTCTTTAAATCTATCGGACCAAACTGCGTTGTCATCAGTCCGTAGCTTACAAACTACTTAAACTTAGGTAAACTAACCTACGGACAAACACACACACACCCATGCCCCAGGGAGGACTCGAACCTCCACGGCGAGCAACCGCGCGCTCCGCAGCGAGGTGCTTTAGACCGCTCGGCTACTCCACCGAGTCGTATTTACATCCACACTCTACAAACACCCCACCGTATGTGGCGGATCTTTAGGTATCATTGTTACTTCTTTTTCTTTCGTGTTCCATTCGCGTATGGTTAGCAGGAAAAACCGACTGCTAGTATGCCTCATTGCGGGCTCTAAGCTCTCTTAATTTTACCTCATGGTATTCTCGCGAGAAGTATGTAGGAGAAATTAATTTAATACTGGAATGGTCGCGTAGGATCTCAAAGATTCCCCGAATAGGCAACCGCGTGTCAGTGGACGTAAACTTTCTGTTGGCAATTTTCATAAGATAAATGTTCAGTTGCTACTATTGTAATACTTACATGTTTTTTCCGTCGTTTTGTTTACTTATTCAATGCATCATCTGACTTTAATTAAAGCTAACGGTGGAATAATGACCCTGTATCTCACAGATACAACGCGACCTCCAACGTTCCTCATTACGACACGACCATTGCAGTGATACTGGTAGTCTCTTCATCAAACGTATACTCTCGGGCAGTGACAAAACCCCTTCCGGTAATGCGGAACATCACTGTTTCAGCGTTTGCCACTCGATTTTCCGATCAATTTCGTGACGCTTTCGCGCTTACTAAATGAACCTGCTGCTCCTGTCTGTCTTCTTAATCAAACGTGTCTGATACAAACCTCTCTACGGCGTGCAATATCCAAATATTGGTCGAACTAGTGTATTATACGCAACTTACGTGTTGCTGGAGTACAATTTCTGGGATTCCTTGCCATAAATCTTTGTCAGACATCTGCCCAGTACACGATAAGTTGTACGCAGTCGTTCCACTTCACGCGTCTCCTATTGCCTGCACCAATATATTTTACAGAAGCAATTTCTTACAGTTATTGTTCTGCAAATGCATAATAATATAATAAAGACTGTTTGCTTCTATGTATTTGCAACACGTAACAGCCGCCGCGGAGCGGCCGAGCGCATTGAGGCGCTATGCTACGATACGCGAGGCCGTTCCCCGTCTGGTGTAGGTATCCCTCCTCGGACATGGATCTTTGTGCCGTCTTTAGTATAAGCTGGTTCATAAGCGATTCGTAGGTTTAGGAAATGATGACCGCGCAGTTGGGTTCCTTAAGCTTCGCAAACATTAATTGTTAAAATTAACAATACGTAACAGATGTTTATGTTGAGGGTTCAAATTTAAATGTTTGTGAAGCTATCGGATCAAACTCCAGTGGTCATCAATCCCTAGACTTACAAACTACTTAAAGTGCCTAATGCTAAGAACAACACACGCAACCATGCCCGAGGGAACACTTGAACCTCCGACGAGGAGCAGTCGCGCATTCCGCAGCAAGGCGTCTTAGAGCTCACGGCCACTCCCGCGCGACTATGTTGAGGATCATTGCCACTTTCAGAACCAGTTATTGATATGTTGCAGATTTTCCGACATTACGCAATAACATTCCAGCGTTGCGATTTCTCGATGCACTACAGCATCATTCACGTAAAGTTCAACGGAACTTCCAACATTACCCGTTATGTACCGGGTGGTCAAAAAGTCAGTATAAATTTGAAATCTTAATTAATCACGGAATAATGTAGGTAGAGAGGTAAAAATTGACACACATGCTTGGAGTGACATGGGGTTTTATTAGACGCGTGAAATATCTCTTGCGCGCATAATTTGGTGATGATCGTGTGCTCAGCCGCCTCTTTCCTCATGCTTGGCCTCCCAGGTCCCCTGACCTCAATCCGTGCGATTATTGACTTTGGGGTTACCTGAAGCTGCAAGTGTACCGTGATCAACCAACATCTCTAGGGATGCTGGAAGACAACATCCACCACAACTCCGGACATGCTTTACAGTGCTGTTCACAACATTATTCCTCGTCTACTGCTATTGTTGAGGAATGATAGTGACCATATTGAGCATTTCCTGCAAAGAACATCATCTATGCTTTGTCTTAATTTGTTGTGTTAATTATTGCTTTTCTGATCAGATGAAGCGCCATCTCTCGAACATTTTTTGAACTTTTGTTTTGTTTCTAATAAAACCTCTTGTCATTCCAAGCATGTGTATAAATTTTTACCTCTCTATGCACATTATTCCGTGATTTATTAAGTTTTAAAATTTAGACTGACTTTTTGATCACCCGATATATATATATATATATTGTGAAACGTAATGGTCCTATAAGACTCCATCGTTTTGTACCAGAATATAGGTGGGTGTATATAGTTGTCTGAGTGATTGAGTGAATGTATGTGTTTCTTTTTCTGATGATGGCTATGGTCGGAAATTCAAGTTGTATGTATGTGATTATCTATTTTCGTGTCTGTCAGCAGTTCAGCGAGCCTCTTTACGGTGAGTTGTTATCTACGCTCCATTATTGACAGAACATAGCTTTCGTATCGGAAGACCCTTCTCCATTGCAAATGGCATGCCAGGTTCTGTTCGCTAGAAACTGTTCAGTTCAGTCACACAGTTCGTCACAAAGTCCGTGCGGTCATATTTTATGCACAACACAATAGCGCGAAACCGTATCAAACGCCTTCTAACATTCGAGGAACAGGCCATCTACCGCGCACCCTGTATCTACTCCTTTATGGGTGTCGTGAATTAATAGAGCGAGCTGGGTTTCAGACGATCGTTGCTTTTGTAATCCACGGTGATTCCTACTGAGAAATATGGCCAAATATCCACACAACGTTGTTCCATTCCTTACTGGTGGTTCGTACAGCAACAGGTTATGAATTTATTCCGAAAGTCGATCTCACTTGCAAAATTTCCTTTATTTCAATGACGCGTTTCGCCCTTTTGAGGCATTATCAGACAATGTAAACGATATATGATGAGCTATGTGTCATCATTGCAAAATAAACCATTTAGGATGGAAACCCTCCGACGTGCTTAGGTTAGTGACTTCTAATATGTGACAAAAATTTAACGGATTTCTGTAAAAACTGATATGGCCAATAGTCAGTTTTTTGTTCATACTCAATTTGCACTGCCTGCATCATATATCTTACATAACCACTTTGCAATTGTTTTTAATCTTCTCGCAGCATTAAGACAACTTATCTAAACCATTTCACAATTGATTTTAATTTTTTGATGTGTTTTCTAGACATAGACACTGGATTGATTAGATACATTTCTAAATCGTTTTTCTAGGTTACGAAAATCTGGAAATTTGTCACTAAAGTTTTCGTTAACTACAACGAACAGCGACCCTATTGATAGGAAAACATGTATCTGTTGACACAACTGAAAAGATTCTCCACTACCGTGTAATTTCTGAAATATAGAAGCAATTTAATGTACACATCATCGCAGTGAGCTGATGTGATGGTATAGAATTATCCCTTACCTAAGCCCGTGCACATTATTCTTAAGGTTTGGAATTCCACGTTTACGTAACTGGTATATAAATAAAGTACTTCGTCTATAAAGCGAAACAAGTTGAAATGTGGACCTAAAGCAGTGAAACATGAGAATAACCTAGTTTCCATGATCATTATTTCGAAAGTTTTCGCTTACTAAATTTAAAAATGAATACGTCATTTACTGACCGACTGGAGTTATACAATTGTTTATAAACTTGTAAGGCAGCTTTCATACATGTGAGAAATGTATTGCGAAATACACGGTTACTACGTTCTTTTTGACTATCTACTGTTTACAATAAGGTGTTTAACTGTAAAGCGGGAAGTGTCTCTTATAAACAAAGTACCTTCCATCACACACCCTAAGGTGGCTTACGGATAATAGTGTTGTAGATGTAGTGAAAATATCAGTTTTAAATTATTAATAATGGGTAGATAATTTGGGTAGCCAAATCAGAATGAAGTAACGAACGAACGACGTTGCTGTTGAACTTACTGGGAAGAAACGTGGTTTCGTAAATAGCTACAGGAAAAATGACCTACTGATATAATGTTTACGTCGAATAGCAGTTTGCGAAACGAAATGTTTTCAAGTTGTTTGCCTTTTCAAATACGCAGGGTAAGGTTTGGTTTACTGAAATACGTAAAATAACATGAATCCCTCATACAATCCTATATATAAAACAGTTTATTCCCAGAAGGTACATGATGTCAGCAACAGTTGTGAGGAGATGCCGTTCGACTGTTATATCATCGTAAAAGCTCTAGTATACACAGTGCACATGAAGTCGCGTCATGTTTAATAACTTGTAGGAACAGTATCCGAGTTTGAGTTTTATAGATTCAGTTTGTTTGAATCTTAAAGATCAAGAGAATTTTCAGACACGATATTGCTTGCAGAATTAGGACAGTATTATGTTAGTGGTATATAGCTCAGAGATAATGGTAAAATATTTGCTCTCGTAAAGGATGTAGAGACCTCACAGAACACACAATTTTTGTTACACGTTCACTAAACCGTTTGAGTGACACTGTGATTTTTCACTTTCATTTCCGCAGGCGATTTTTTCCCATCATACATCACCTGACATACTGAAAAACTCTGCTCAGCTGTAATGAAGTATTTGACTTTAAATTCAGTTCTTTTTCAAGTATCATCCAACTGAGAGGAGAAAATGTTTTGTCTGAAGGAATATTATTCAAGTCCTTGTTCAGTTACATGCATTTTTTAATTAATTTATATTATCAAACCAAGGCCTTACGCAGAGTTCATTTGTCCTCGATTAACTAAGAAAGTACTGAATGGACTGTTACACAGTTTTCATCAATGGATCGTGTGTTTAATGAGAAAGATTTAATAACGATCAGTTTTGTGTGGATCGTGACGTTCATTTATATTTAGGCCGTGAAATACATAATGTTCAAAATGAAAGAGAAACGTCTGATGAAAGGCCTCCAATTACGTAACGAACGTATTCGTGTAGATATGAAACTGCGATACGTATTTTGAAATTGCTAAGCTTTGCCAGATTTACTAGTTTTTATATAAGGGGTGAGTCATGAATGAGGAAAAATATTTCGTTCAAATTGTCACATACTGAGTTACAAACATAAATTCGTTTTCCGCGTGTTCCTATGTCAATAAATGACAATGCGATTGAATGGTAAAAATCTGGAAATATGAAGTGGACTTTTGGGTGTTACTGTGCAAAGACTTTGGGCAAGGGGACAGATCGGCATCAGGGCATAACATGCGAGTGTTGTAGGTAGTCTAGCCGCTCACGAGAAGGCGAGGCATGCGTGACACTAGCGAGCAATGACAGCGCTCACATCTATCTCGTGCCGTTTCCGCTGGCCAGTATTATGTATTGTGGATAGTTTGCTGAGGGAAATAAACTTGTGCCCTGTTGTTGATCTGTCCCCTTGGCCAATGTCGGTGCACAGTAACAAGTCCACTTCCTATTTCCAGAATTTTACCATTCAATTGCATTGTCATTTATTGACATACGAACATACGGGAAACAAATTTATGTTTGTAGCTCAGTGTGTGACAGTTTGTACGAAATATTTTTCCACATTTATGACTCACCCTTTGTGCCTTAGTCTTGCTAAAAATTCAGAAATGACCTGACGGCTCTTTTGTTTTGTTCGCTTTAATACAGGAATACTGTTGTATGAAAACAGCCGGGAAACACAAAGGAACAGCTACAAAATCGAAAAAAATTGTATTGTCAATTTTCATTTATGAACCACAGACATTGCCGAGGTGGGGTGGCTTGCGTGCCTCAACGATACAGATAGCCGTACCGTAGGTGCAACCACAGCGGAGGGGTATCTGTGGAGAGGCCAGACAAACGTGTGGTTCCTGAAGAGGGGCAGCAGCCTTTTCAGTAGTTACAGGGGCAACAGTCTGGATGATTGACTGAGCTGGCCTTGTAACATCAGCTAATGTGGCTTTGCCACACAGCTACTGCGAACGGCTGAAAGCAAGGGGAAACTACAGCCGTTATTTTTCCCGAGGACATGCAGCTCTACTGTATGAACATATGATGATGGCATCCTCTTGGGTAAAATATTCCGGAGGTAAAATAGTCCCCCATTCGGATCTCCGGGCGGGGACTACTCAGGAGGATGTGATCATCAGGAAAGACAATACTGGCATTCTACGGGTCGGAGCGTGGAATGTTAGATCCCTTAATTGAGTAGGAAAATTAGAAAATTTAAAAAGGGAAATGGATAGGTTGAAGTTAGATATAGTGGGGATTAGTGAAGTTCGGTGGCAGGATGAACAGGATTTCTGGTCAGGTGAGTACAGGATTATAAATACAAAATCAATTGGGGTATCACAGTAGTAGGATTGATAATGAATAAGAAAATAGGAATGCGGGTAAACTACTATGACCAGCACAGCGATCGCATTATCATTGTCAAGATAGATACGAAGCCAACAACGACAACAGTAGTACAGGTTTATATGCCAACTAGCTCTGCCGATGATGAGGAGATCGAAGAAATATATGAGGAGCTAAACGAAATTATTCAGACAATTAAGGGAGAGGAAAACTTAATTGTTATGGGAGACTGGAATTCGGTAGTAGGACAAGGAAGGGAAGGGAAGATAGTGGGTGAATATGGTCTGGGCAAAAGGAATGAAAGAGGAAGCCGCCTGGTAGAATTTTGCACGGAACATAATTTAGTTATAACAAACACCTGGTTTAAGAATCACAAAAGAAGGTTGTATACGTGGGAGAGACCAGGAGACACCGGGAGATACCAGATAGATTTTATAATGGTAAGACATAGATTTCGGAACCAGGTTTTGAAGTGTAGGACATACCCAGGGGCAGACATAGACTCTGACCATAACTTGTTGGTTATGAACTGTAGGCTGAAACTGAAGAAACTACAGAAAGGTAGGAAAATAAGGAGATGGGACCTAGATAAATTGAACGAACCTGAAGTTTTTAAGAATTTCAGAGGGAGCTTCAGGCAACAATTGACAGAAACAGGGGAAAATAAAACAGTAGAGGAGGAATGGGTAAAATTGAGAGATGAAATAGTGAAGGCAGCAGAGGACAAAATAGGTAGGAAGGCAAGACCTACAAAGAATCCTTGGATATCACAGGAGATACTAAATTTAATCGATGAAAGGAGAAAGTATAAAAATGCAGTAAATGAAACAGGCAAAATGGAGTACAGACGACTAAGAAATGAGATTGACAGGAAGTGCAAAATGGCTAAGCAGGAATGGCTAGAAGGCAAATGCAAGGATGTAGAAGAATGTATAAATAGGGGAAAAATAGATACAGCCTACAGGAAAATAAAAGAAACATTTGGCGATAAGAAAAACAGCTCTATGAATATCAAGGACACTGATGGAAAACCAGTTCTCAGCAAAGAAGGGAAAGCTGAAAGGTGGAAAGAGTATATAGAGGGGCTCTACAAAGGAAATGAACTTCGAGACACTATTGTAGGAAGGGAAGAGGATGTAGATGATGATGAAATAGGAGATACTATACTGAGAGATGAATTTAACAGAGCACTGAATGATCTAAGTCGAAACAAGGCCCCTGGAGTAGATGATATCCCGTCAGAGCTACTGAAGTCTCTGGGAGAACCAGCCATGACAAAATTGTTTCACATTGTGTGTAAGATGTATGAGACAGGTGAAGTACCCTCAGACTTTAAGAAAAATGTTATAATCCCCATTCCAAAGAAAGCGGGTGCAGACAGGTGTGAAAACTACAGAACCATCAGTTTAATAAGTCATGGTTGCAAAATATTAAGACGAATTATATACAGAAGGATGGAAAAGCTGGTAGAAGCCGACCTCGGGGAAGATCAGTTTGGGTTCAGGAGAAATGTAGGAACACGGGAGGCAATACTCACTTTACGGCTTATCCTAGAAGATAGATTAAGAAAAGGCAAACCTACATTTCTAGCTTTTGTAGATTTGGAGAAGGCTTTTGACAATGTTGATTGGAATAAACTCTTTAAAGTTCTGAAGCAAGCAGGAGTAAAATATAGGGAACGTAAGGTTATTTACAACTTGTACAAAAACCAGACAGCGGTTGTCAGAGTTGAAGGGCATGAAAGGGATGCATTGGTTGGAAAGGGAGTAAGACAGGGTTGTAGCCTTTCCCCAATGTTGTTCAATTTGTACATTGAGCAAGCTATAAAGGAAAGCAAGGAGAAATTTGGAGAAGGAATTAAAGTTCAGGGTGAAGAATTAAAAACATTGCGTTTTGCCGACGACATAGTAATTCTGTCAGATACAGCAAAGGACCTGGAAGAGCAATTGAACGGAATGGACAGTGTGCTGAAAGGTGCATATAAGATGAACATTAACAAGAGTAAAACAAGGGTAATGGAGTGCAGTGTAAGAAAATCAGGTGATGCTGAAGGAATTAGATTAGGTAACGAAACAATAAAGGAGGTAGATGAGTTTTGTTACTTGGGCAGTAAAATAACAAATGATGTTCGCAGTACAGATGATATAAAATGCAGAATGGCAATGGGTAGAAAGGCGTTTTTGAAAAAGAGAAATTTGTTAACATCGAATATTGATTTAAGCCTAAGGAAGTCCTTTCTGAAGGCATTTGTATGGAGTGTTGCCTTGTATGGGAGTGTATGGGAGTGAAATGTGGTGCTACAGAAGAATGCTGAAGATTAGGTGGGTGGATCGCGTAACTAATGAGGAGGTACTGAACCGAATTGGGGAGAAAAGAAATTTCTGGCATACCTTGACTAAAAGAAGGGATAGATTTGTAGGACACATTCTTAGACATCAAGGAATTGTGAATTTAGCGTTGGAGGGAAGTGTGTGGGGTAAAAATCGCAGAGGGAGACCAAGAGACGCGTATAGTAAGCAGATTCAAGTGGATGTGGGTTGTCGTTCTTATGAGGAGATGAAAAGGCTTGCTCAGGATAGAGTAGGGTGGAGAGCTGCATCAAACCAGTCTCTGGACTGAAGACCACAACAACAACGAAGTAAATCACATACATTTCGTCATTGTGTGTGTGTGTGTGTGTGTGTCAGCATATTATGTTTCGGGACGACTTATCCCATTATCAACTTGTATAAAATACATCTGCCGTTAGACCTTTAGCAAAAAGGCATTGCCAAAATAAGATCGTCAACAGTGAAACATGCTGCTGTGGTGACTCCCAGTTGTAAAGTCAGATGCATTTAATAGAACTTGTTAATGGGATGTCGTCCCGAAACATGACATCCATCTGACAACTGGTGCGTGATTTACCTCGATAATCAGGCAAACAGTTGTACGATGGCGTCAAAACAGATTGTCAATTTTGTAAGGGCTTCGCCACTTCGGATTAGGTTCGTATTTTATGTGCTACAATGCCAGTCACTTGATGGCCAGAAAGTTTTTCACACTTGACCTTAATAACAATAGGAACTTGTACCGTGCACGGAGCATGGTACGTTATAACATGTCCTTCCTCTGTCATGGATGTGTGTGTGTTGTACTTAGCGTAAGTTTGTTTAACGACGTAATGACGCAAGCAGTTTCGTTGCTTAGGGTTAGAAACATTTGAAAATTTACGACGATCTAGAGTTTCATTCCGATCTTAATGAAATTTTACACACCCGACCATAAAAGCAAGAAAAAGGGCAATATGCACATCAGATTTAGTACAGTGCATTGCGAAGGTTACTTTATTTCAGAGTTCGAGACCGTCAGACAGATCACCATGCAATTTACGGTGATGTATTTACTTTTTTATATACAAGGAAGGGGAGAGATGAAGAGAGAGAGGGAATAGAATGAATTCGAAATATTTAAACATGTCGGCCGATTTAGTGCATTGAAATAAATCCAGTGGCAAAGGTAAAAAATTGTAATGGACTGGGATTCTAACCTGCATTTCCTGCTTTCGGCCAGCGGTCGCCCTAACCTATTACACTACGAAGGCACGCTTCCCTTCCAACTCAGATTCTAACCTTGTAGCACACTAAGATCGTAGTGCCCCTGCCAATTTGATTCCACTTGTGTGTTCCTGCAAGGGATTGAGCGTATTAATGCGTCCCCATTGAATTTGTCATTTGCGTAGTGGAGCAGATATACGATTATTTATATGGTGTTTGCTATTTTCGGACATGTAAATTTCATAAATATAAGTAATTGGAACAGGAGGAGGTTGGAACAGAGCGGAGTAGGAAATGTCACAGGCAGAAATGTTGACGAAATATACAAGAAGGGGAGGAGGAGGAGGAGGAGGAGGAGGAGGAGGAGGAGCAGAAGAAGAAGAAGAAGAAGAAGAATTATAATTTAGGTAGGCAGATATTGAGGAAGGAGGCAAGAGGAAATGGACAAAAAGAGGAGGAAGGAATTGATGGACTAAGTGAATATTAGAATAAAAAATAACCGAAAAATGTCGAGAAAGCTTAAGAGAAGAATGAGGAAGGTGAGAAATAACCATAAAGATTGCTGATGGACAGAAAGATTAAGAGGAGGACTGCAGGATGTATATTAAATTTAGTTGCATACTTTTAAATCGCAAAGCATTACGGGGTCCACTAGTAATTAATAATCAAATGAGTACTCCTTAGAAGTGAAAACAGTTCTTTTCTGTTAGCTGAACCTTCCTGTTCCTTCACCTTTACTGACGCAATGCATATCACTTCTTCTTAGTACAGCTTACACAATCAAGCTCTGAAATGCACTTAAGTGTGTGACAATCTTACAAACGCGACACCAAAACAATGCCCTGACTGATCCACCGCCCTCCAGCAGTACACCTTTTGTTTCATTTCAGAAGTCTTTAAAATCTACAAGAAATCGAGCATCTAAAAGAAAGAGAGCGTTTCGCGTTTGCTTTGAGCGTTTGAGTGGATTAGCGAAGTGCTAAATAAATACGGATCATCAGTCGGGGATTCGAACACTGCAGATAGTTCTATGCAGCCTTCATCTGAATATTTGACACTGAAATACATGAACAGACTGTACAGCTATCGCCCATCGCTTTCATTGTTAGAATCTCAAACGTCTTACGGGAAAAACTAAATCATAAATATCTGGGTCTGAACTCTGGTATTACGAAGGTCTGATCCCCATTTGAAAGTTGGTACCTACAAACTACGAGCGTTGGAACGTGAATAGTGGCAACACTGCCGTGGAGACACAGTGCAAAAGAGTCTACTACTGCCACTGATAGCACACGTTGTTGACATACCTACCTTATCTCAGGCCAAGTGGACTCGCTAGACGGAGAGCGCAAAATCGAGGTATTCACAGTCGCTTATGAGAGAGCAGTCTAACGTAATGGTGTCAGTATGTTTTGGAAACAGGAACATCCGAGCTGTATCAAGACTGAATGTGCTAGAGGTCGTATAGTACGACAGTGTCAATAAGATCTTCAAGAGACGAGCGGAGAATCTGCAATGCCGTACAGAACAGCGGTACGTTGGTTAAAAGCCTTCAACGTAGGTCGGCAAACTGTGTCACGTTTTTGGAGAATCATATGCGACCAACTTTGCGAAAGAAGTGGAAACAGTTTCTGCGCAACCAAACCATCATTTTGCACGACAACGCGCGGGCGCATAGAGCGCATTCTTAGTGAAAGGTAATGACCCCGCAGTTAAGTCCCATAAGCTTAACAAACATTTGAACATTTTTGATGGGATTGGGAAGTAATGTACCATCCACCATACCAGACGTAAGACCGTGTGACTTTGATTTGTTCAGGAATTGAAGAAACCACTTCGTGGCATTTGCTTCTCAGCTGTTCCAGAGATTCGACAGACATTCGCTCGATCAAGAGAACAGGCTCTGCTAACGGTATGCTACGCCTTCCACATCGCTGGCAACAGGTTGTACGTAACGCTGGTGAACTACTTCGAAGGACAGTAACAGGTGCAAACATGTAAAGCTTTTGTATCGGTTGTGAATAAAGAGTTTTCACTATGTAAGTTCCAACCGCCGTGTAAGAATTTTCGTCGGACAGTATGTACTTGGAAAGTCCATGCAATTAGTTTATTCCGTGTGCTTGGGCTGGCGAAGCGGCTTAGCGCATCTGCCTAGTAAGCAGAAGGTCAGCTCTGTCACAACTTTTCATACGTTCATGTCATATGATTACTACAACTACGAGTGATTGCCGCGGCGGAATAACCGTGCACGCTGAGAAGCCGTGCTACAGTGAGCAAGGCCGTTCCACGTCGCAGGTTCAATTTCTCCCTTCGATGTGTGTGTGTGTGTGTGTGTGTGTGTGTGAGAGAGAGAGAGAGAGAGTTGTTCTTAGGTAAGTTACTTTAAGTAATTTGTAAATTTAGGGTCCGATGACCACTACTACATTTGAATTTAGTGAGTCTCTTAAAACTCTAGGTAAAATAATAACATATTACATTCTCTCCTGGTCGATTTTTTTCCTGTTTAAAGTGTCACAATAGGTTGGTTATATTTGGGACATGTTATCAGGGTTGCCAACTCGTATGATAATTATGGGGGATACGATAATTTCAGTGCTTGTACGATGTATGATAGTACCTTGTACAATACTGGCCAAATGTACGATAGTCTCCGGCTGGAGATACCATTTAAACCGTGCATATCAGGTACACTTACGGCAATACCAATTTTCGATACAACTAAGTTAAGTGAAATTACATTAAACGCATCATACGACTTACGTTACTATAATAAAGACTACTACTTGTCACTACTACTACTACTACTACTACCACCACTACTTCACGTATGTCCACGTAAGTCTGTGGCGCGATTATTTGATAACCTGAAGTGTCAGTTTTCCTAATATTTTGATAATTTGCAAGGAACGTTGTACATCGAAGAAGCGGCATCAGTGTAGATAATACGTTTTGTGTCTCTTTGTTTTAGAAAAATCTCACGGGATGATATGTGGATGCGTCAGTGTAAATGGACCAATTTTTATTGTATGAAGTAAAGACACATTAGTCAGAAGTGCCGTATATATCGCTGGCACTGATGCCGCTACTACGATGTACCCCGTTCCTTGGAAATTACCATTATTTTTGCTATTCATTAATTTATTTGCCTTTTTAAACATTTTTTTGTGTGTTATGTACGATAATTCTGAGTCAAAATCTATAATTTTGACTTTGTAGTATGATGTTTTCGCTTTTACGAGATGGCAACACTGCATATAAAACATAATATGAAGACGGTTAACAGAGATCGAAACCGATGGTCTAAGAAAGAGACTTTTTGTGATCACTGGCGAACGTAAAGAAGTTTATGCTAACGTTGTGTGGAATTTATGGTGATTCACAGAGGAGACTTTCGGCCATAAGAATGTCACTTTTCTCTTTACGTTTACTATTGTTCACCGCAGCTGTTAACTCCCTTAGATTCACAAACATTTGAACATCTGAATTGCTTCTGGTATTTTATTTGAATTATGACAAGCCAACTATAATGTTGGTGAATAAGTGTGTTTTTAAAAGCATTTGTTTATTATGTAGTGAATGAAATGTAAGAGCAGAAAATGACAGTTTAATCTGCCAAAAACGGTAAACTAAATAAAAATCATAAGTGTTCTTGGCTGTGGTCCATAAATTATTGACTGCACGTATCCGCATCCCAAAAATGAGAAAGTTTTAAAATAAATTACTAGTCGTGGACCCGTGCCTGTTAGGAACAAATTCCTACATTTGATGTACCAAACTGCTGCGCTGACAGTCAGAATTAAACTACTGGCCATTAAAATTGCTACACCAAGGTGAAATGCAGATGATAAACGGGTAATAAAAGGACAAATATATTACACTAGAACTGACATGTGATTACATTTTCACGCAAATTGGGTGCATAGATCCTGAGAAATCAGTACCCAGAACAATCACCTCTGGCTGTAATAACGGCCTTGATACGCCTGGGTATTGAGTGAAACAGCGCTTGGATGGCGTGTACAGCTACAGATGCCCATGCAGCCTCAACACGATACCACAGTTCATCAAGAGTAGTGACTGGCGTATTGTGACGAGCCAGTTGCTCGGCCACCATTGACCAGACGTTTTCAGTTGGTTAGAGATATGGAGAACGTGCTGGCCAGTGCAGTAGCCGAACATTTTCCGTATGCAGAAAAGCCCGTAAAGGACCTGCAACATGCGGCCGTGCATTATCCTGCTGAAATGTAGGGTTTCGCAGGGATCAAGTGAAGGGTACTCATGAGTCGTAATACATCTGAAATGTAACGGCCACTGTTCAAAGTGCCGTCGATGCGAAGAAGAGATGATCGAGAACCAATGTTACTCCATACCATCACATCGAGTGATACGCCAGTATGTCGATGACGAATACTCGCTTCCAATGTCCGTTCACCGCGTTATCGTCAAACACGGATGCGACCGTCATGATGATGTAAACGGAACCTGTATTCATCCGAAAAAAATGACGTTTTGCCATTTGTGCACCCAGGATCGTTGTTGCGGACATCATCGCAGGCGCTCCTGTCTGTGCTGCAGCGTCAAGGGTAACCGCAGCCATGGTCTCCGAACTGATAATCCATGCTGCTGCAAACGTCCCCATCTGTGGACTTAGGGATCAAGACGTGGCTGCACGATCCGTTACAGTCATGCCCATAAGATGCCTGTCATCTCGACTGCTAGTGACTCGAGGCCATTGGAATCCCGCAAGGTGCTCCGTATTGCCCTCCTGAGCCCACCGATTCCATACTCTGCTAACAGTCAATGGATCGCGGCCAAACTGTGCAGCAGTGTTGCGATACGATAAACCGCAATCGCGATAGGCTACAATCCGACCTTTATCAAAGTCGGAAACGTGATGGTAGATATGTCTCCTCCTTACACGAGGCAATACAACAACGTTTCACCAGACAGCGCCGGTCAGCTGCTGTTTGTATAGGAGAAATCGATTGTACGTTGTAGGTATCGCCACCGGCGCCAACCTTGTGTGAATGCAGAAAAACTAATTATTTGCATATCACGACATCTTCTTCGTGTCCGTTAAACTTCGCGTCTGTAGGACGTTATCTTCGTGGTGTAGCAATTTTTATGGCCGGTAGTGTAGAACTAATTCTGGTTCCAGCAGCGGACCAGACTGGCGTAGCCCGGGTGAGTAACGACCAACAGCTGCCTCAAGTGGCTGCACAACGCGTATTTATAGAGCGCGGCACAGCTAGGCGGTTCTTAAAGCCGGTCTACTGTACAGCTGCTAAGTAGGGTAGCTGTACTTTGATCCCCGAGAGCTGTTGTATGTCGGATAACAGAGCTTTCCGCGCCTATTGTTGTCTTTTGACTTTGTAAATGAGGAGCCTAATACGAAAGATTTCCAGTCTTTTCTACTTTATGATATCGATACTTTCTTATAGCGTGTGTGTGCAAAATTATTTGTGAGTGTCGTTCAGCATATATAGGCCATACGATAAACACTGTTCAGGAGCCGAATTCGAGACTCGGTCCGTCAAAAATGTTTCGTATTAAAAAATAAAAATGAAAAATAAATAAATAAATAAAAATAAAAAATAAGTAGAGGATAGACCCACTAAAGCAATTTTCGCCAACTGTGAATTAATATTTAATATTTGTATATATGACACACATGTCTTCTGCATTTGTTAAAAATCAGCAGTAGAAAAACGCTGTTTTTTTTTTTTTTTTTTTTTTTTTTTTCGAGGAATACGCAATGAAATTTAACAGAACAAAAACATTAGATCCAGTTTCCTGGATTTGGGATTTCGTCATTCAAAAATCGATTGACAGACGTCTTTCCTACAGTCTTATAAATCGTGACAACGGCTTTCGGATGGATAAAAATTGGAATCTTTAAAATAATATTGTCCAGTCACAGAGGAATCAACGTTATCGATAAAGAATTACTAAGGGATTCCTTCTCTTCCACCTGAATCGTGCACGCCCTCACATAATTCATGAAGAAAATGACAGTAGCACAATTCGCATACTCAAGAACAAGTATAAAAATCGTCACTGCACCTGAGCTTTTCTGTATTTTTCTACTCACCTGAGGATGGCAGGACGTATCTGTATCGTAGTATCATGGCAGAATGTCTACGGGATCTACCTGCAGAGCTGAAAATTATCAGATTTTCTTATAGCACTTTCTGTACAAAATCTGATGGTAGCCTTCTCAATGACTGTATAAAAAGAAGAAAAAGTGTTTAGAATCCCGGTTATACGTTTGGCATTGCTTCAGAAGCTGAGACTACTACAAGAAGTCGCTTCAAAATTTGCCAGATGCATCAGTAGCCAACCAAAGCACAGGATTCCGTTCCCGAAATACATTTTGTTCTTATTGCGTACCTACTAATTGTTATAGCCTGCTATGATTGTGTTTTGGTTTAGTTTGAATTTTTTTTTTTATCTGGAGGAAAAGGAAATGTTCCTCTAAAAGAGACTGGAATAAAGACTGTAGAAGTAGATGAGGATTTAGTGCTCAGTTCACACACTTATTCTTTATTATACTTTGCAATTTATAAAATTATTTTAAGTTTTTTTTATTTTTTTGTTGAGGAACAATCAGTGCTAACATTCATGTAAATGGAAATTTTTTTGACGACTCATTTGATATACTTTTTTTTGGAGTAAACACGCTATTGTCTGTGTTTAAACAAGAATGAGTCACTGGTTATGTGTGACGTGCCTGATGATGATTAAACATTCCAACAGAATTATGTGATGACTGTGCCAGTGGAGAAATCTCTTTAAACTATGAGAATTACTGTGTTTCTGCTTATCAAATAGATTCAACACATCCGGAATTGCGCCCTCTAACTGTCTGTGATTGTTTCGGAATCAACGGTTAATACTGTGAATGAAAACAATGGTTTTAATGATAAATCTAGAATTAAGCTCTCAATCTCATTTAATACACATCCTGTATGTTTTTAAACGTGATATCAGATAAAGTTATAATATTTTTCCTAACTTTTCATTCACCCGCCTTATGGACATGCACGGGCCACTTACGAGCATATTGGTCTATTGTGGTACGTTAGCTTGGGTAATAATGTTTTGCCTCTACATCTACATGCATACTCTGCCAGCCACCCGATAGGTGTGTGGCGGAGGGTACTTTGAGTATCACTATCGGTTCTCCGTCCTATTCCAGTCCCGTACAGTTTGCGCAAAGAAAGATTGTCGATATGCCTCTGTGTGGGCTCTAATCTCTCTGATTTTATCCTCATGATCTCTACGCCAGATATACGTAGGAGGCAGCAATATACTGCTAGACTCCACGGTAAAGGTATGTTCTCGAAACTTCGACAAAAGCCCGTACCGAGCGACAGAGAGTCTCTCCTGCAGAATCTTCCACTGGAGTTTATCAATCATCTCCGTAACGCTTTCACGATTACCAAATGATCCTGTAACGAAGCGCGCTGCTCTCCGTTGGATCTTTTCTACTTCCTCTTTCAACCCCACCTGGTTCGGATCCCACACCGGTGAGCAGTATTCAAGATGTGTACTGTAACCTACTTCCTTTGTTTTCGGAGTGCATCTCCTTAGGATTCTTCCAATGAATCTAAGTCTCGCATCTCCTTTACCGAAAATTGATTTTATATGGTCGTTCCATTTTAAATCACTATATGCCTACTCCCAGATAATTTATGGAATTAACTTCTTCCAGTTTCTGACCCGCTATAGTTTAGCTAAATGATACAGGATCATTCTTTTTATGTATTCGCAGCTCTTTACACTTGTCTACATTGAGATTCAATTGCCATTTCCTGCTCCATGCGTCAACTCTATACAGATCCTCCTGCATTTCAATACAGTTTTCCATTCTATTTTAATAGATATTGGATGGGGGGGATTTGATTTCTCCCAATTGGGACTAGTTTGGTTGTTTGTTTCAATGCTGTGGAGATAGCGGTTACTCGCCGTCGGTGGTGAGTCCTCCCTCGAGCATGGGTGTTAGTTTTGTCCTTAGCGTCAGTTAGTTTAAGTTTGCGTGAGTAGTTTGTAAGCCTATGGACTGACGATCAACGTAGTTAAGTTCCTTAGATTTACAATCACCTGAACATTTGTTGCTTGTTTGGGACAGGGGCACCAAACTGCTACGGTGGTGAGGGGAAGGAGTCAGGATAGCAAAGGAAGGGAAGAAAAAGGGTATGCAGTCCAGGGAGGAAATAAGTAAGAAAGACTGCATTCGCTCGGAGCCCCATGCTCGCCCCGCAAGTAGCTACAAAAGAACCGTAACGGGGGGGGGGGGGGGGGGAGGGGGGAATAAGGAACGTATGGTCACTGCCCTTGATATTTAGGCCTACTTTTATTTCATTCTCCTCCTTTAGGGGAGGAGCCGCTTAAGGGCGTGTGGTGTGTCTTTTTTAGCCATCTAATGTGTAACACGTTGTTTCAGTTCCTTGTTACAATACGTAGATTATATTTTATGTTAGGGGACATATTGATTTGGATTGTTTCGTATTTAAAGGTTCTTATAAATTTAAAATTGTGGTTTCGTCTACGGTCATTTTGATCACTGAATTCGGTTTGGTGCAACTTGAAGCGTCAGACGCCCTTATGTCTTCACATCCATTGTTTCTGTGCAGTCACTGTTCCTTCCCTCTTTGTGAGTGCGGTAGGATCGGCTGTTTTCTTCTCAATTGGCTCCCACTTCATCGGTGGGGCCTTGAGTGACGCCTCTGCGCGTTATTGTTTTGTGCTCCTCGTCTTTACGCGGCGCGTCAAATACTTCCCACTCTTTAGAACGCTTCCATCGTGGCCGTTACTCCCTCGCGTAACCGCTCTTCATCTTCAATCAGTACCCGTCTAGGGTCAGAGGCCGTCTCTGATGTAATGAGTATCCCTTTCTTCTTGGCTGCGTCTTTCTTTTCGTCATTATATGCGAAGAACAAGGTAATTTATTCTTTCTTCTTCCTTGGGTGTTTGTACACTGCGCGTCTCTTAGCCGCATTTCTACATCTACATACATACTCCACAAGCCGCCCGACGGTTTGTGGCGGAGGGTATCTTCAGTATCAATGTCGGTTCTCCTATTCCAGTCACCAATTTTTCGCGGAAAGAAAGATTGTCTGTATGCCTCTGTGTGGGGTCTAATCTCTCTGATTTTATCCTCAAGATTTCTTCTCGAGATATGCGTAGGAGGGAGCAATATACTGAAAGACTTAAAGGTTAAAAGCTGTGTGTGTGTTGTGGATGTTGAACCTATCGTTAAATCAGACAACAAATTGTTCATTAACACAGCAATTTGGTTTAATTATGGCCCTGATATATATTAAATAAGAAACAGTACATTAAATTGATTATGTGCGCAACGGATATTTTAAACAGAAAACAACTGTGGCAAGTCACCATTTGAAACAAACACTGACTATACTCAAAATTTTGACTGCGAGAAAGATATTAAAAAAAAACACAAACCACTTTCTTAATGTTTGACTGTGAGAATTTTATGCAGATCAGTTTCTGATTATTGAAATTTAGTATCATAGTCAATTAACTATCATTTACTATGGCACCAATAACGAAATCTGTTCAACAATATTATCAAAATCAATACTGCAATTTAAATCCACTAATAACTAATTATTTAAATGAAGGAAGTAGGTTAATCTTCTAACTACGTAAATGAAACAGGAAAGGAAGGTCAACTTTGTTACTTATTATTAATAATCAGCATTACATTACCTGCATAATACAACTTCTTCCTAATGACATCAAATGCAATTACCTTCATTCCAGCGGTGTTACAATACAATACAATATATATTCCAAATACAATGAAATCGACTTGCTGGCACAGCAGCCTCTGCTCTATATGGGAGCCATACACACAACTCAACCGCTCTCTAAGCGAGCTGAACCACAAGTGCTACTCTCTCTCAGCGCGAGCTACAATGCTATGCAAAGATAAAACTTGAGAGAGTTATGTACACATATCGATACACACAGTAGAAGCGATATTATACATTTTCTTGCAAGCAAGTTACTCGACACAAAAAACAGGACGTACAATATTAGACATTTTCTTACAAAAATATTTTTTATGGACACGTTTCAAGGTATGTTCTCGAAACTTTGACAAAAGCCCGTACCGAGCGACAGAGCGTCTCTCCTGCAGAGTCTTCCACTGGAGTTCATCGTTCATCTCTGTAGTATCGTCGCCGAAGGAGCCCTGCAAGACGCGCGCTTACGCGCCTGGCTCATCGTTTGGTGGCGCTACGAGCGGGCCGTACTGTGCCGGTGTGTATTAGCTTTGACGCCGCGCAACCGAGGAACCAATGGCTACGGCGCCTCGGGACCCCGCCTTCTCACGGACGGCGAGCGCGCCCTCTGGACATGTAGCATTGAAGGGCGGCGTCACAAGAAGCGCAGGGAGAGTGTGTATGGGTCGGCTAGGAGAAGCTAGGGGAGCTTCGAGTCTTTAGGTCCAGACCTAGTGATGTCTACAATATTCTGATTGTTGTAACCGTGTCTCTGGATAATAAAAGATAAGTTTTTAATTCGTGGTTTCTTGTTTGCTTCTCATCTACATTTACATCTACATCTACATAGATACTCTGCAAATCACATTTAAGTGCCTGGCAGAGGGTTCATTAACCACTTTCATAACTTCTCTCTACCGTTCCATTCTCTAATAGCGCGCGGGAAGAAAGAACACCTAAATCGTTCCTTTTTCGATCTGATTTCTCTTATTTTATTGGGATGGTCATGTCTCCATAAGTAGGTGGGTGCTAGCAAAATATTTTCACATTCATAAGTAAAAGTCGGTGATTGAAACTTCGCAAACAGATCACGCCGCAATGAATAACGTCTTTCTTTTAATGATTTCCACCCCAATTCGTGCAACATTTCCGTGACGCTTTCCTCCCCGGTAACGAGATTAAACAGAACGAGCTGCCCTTCTCTGAACCTTCTCAATGTCTTCCGTCAGTCCCACCTGGTGAGGGTCCCACAAGGGGCAACAGTACTCCAGGAGAGGACGTACAAGTGTGATGTAGGCAGTCTCTTTGGTGGAGCTGGTGCATCTTCGAAGTGTTCTGCCAACGAAACGTAACCTTTGATTCGCCTTCCCCACAGTATTTTCTGTGTTCTCTCCAGTCAAAGTTGTTCGTAATTGTAACTCCTAGGTATTTGGTAGAATTTACGACCTTAAGGTTTGACTGATGTATCGCGTAATTGAAGTTCAGCGGATTTCTTTTAGTGGTCATGTGTATTACTTCACACTTTTCTTTATTTAGTGTCAATTGCCAATTTTCGCACCAAGTAGAAATTTTGTCTAAATCGCTTTGCAGTTGCTTTTGATCCTCTGTTGACTTCACTAACCGATAAACGACAGCATCATCCGCGAACAGTCTAAGGGAGCTATTCAGATTGTCTCCTAAATCGTTTATAAACACGAGGAAGAGTAGGGGACCTTTAATGCTTCCCCGTGGAACGCCATATATCACTTCTGTTTTACTCGATGACTTACCGTCAATTACAACGAACTGTGTCCTTTCTGATAGGAAATCGTGAATCCAATGGCACAATTGGGAAGATATTCCATAAGCACGCAATTTCATTAGAAGCCGCTTGCGGGGCACAGTATCAAAAGCCTTCCGGAAATCCAGAAATATGGAATCGATTTGAGATCCCTTGTCGATGACACTTAACACTTCATGTGAATAAAGGGCAAGCTATCATATGTGCCTAGCCGGCCACTTCGCCAGACGACACGGGAACAATCTCCGTAACGCTTTCACGATTACCAAATGATCCTGTAACGAAGCACTGCTCTCCGTTGGATCTTCTCTACTTCCTCTATCAACCGCACCTGTTACGGATCACACACCAGTGAGCAGTATTCAAACAGTGTGCGAACAAGTGTACTGTTACCTACTTGCCGCGGTGGAGTAGCCGAGCGGTCTATGGCGCTTGCGCGGAGCGCGCTATTGCTCGCCGTCGCAGCTTCGAGTCCTCCCTGGGGCGTGTCTGTCTGTGTGTGTGTGTGTGTGTGTGTGTGTGTGTGTGTGTGTGTGTGTTCTGTCCTTAGGTTAGTTTACCTTAGTTTGTAAGGATTCTTCCAATGAATCTGGCATCTGCTTTACCGACGGTTGATTTTATATGGTCTTTTCATTTTAAGTCACCCCTAATGCCTACTCCCACATAATTTATGGAATTAACTGCTTCTAGTGAAGCTGAATGATAAAGGATCTTTATTTCTATGTATTCGCAGCACATTACACTTGTCTACAATGAGATTCAATTGCCATTCCCTGCACCAGGCGTCAGTTCGATGCAACTCCTGCATTTCAATACAATTTTCCATTGTTACACCCTCTCTACATACTACAGCATCATCCGCAAACAACTTCAGTTATATATATATATATATATATATATATATATATATATATATATATATATATATATATATATTGTGAACAGCAACGGACCCATGAAACTCCACTGTGACACACCTGACATCACTCTTACTTCGGAAGGCATTGAAAATGACATGCTGCAATATGTTATCTAGGAACTCCTCAATCCAATCTCACAATTGGACTGATAGACCATTATGCCCTTACTTTGTTCATTAAACATATGTGGTAAACTGTATCAAACGCCTTGCGGAAGTCAAGAAACACATCTACCTTAGAACCCGTGTCTATGGTCGTCTGAGTCTCTTCGACGAATAGCGCGAGCTGGGTTTCTAACTTGTGCGTCCTCTTCAGTGGTCGAGGCCTGATCCACCTTTCCCTGTCTTGTTCTCCGTTTGCACCTGACGCTTCGCTGTTATCGTCTGTAGGTGCAGTCTGTCTCGCTTGTTCCTTAAGAAGCCGAACGTCCTCTTGCGCTCGCCAGACTTCTTCTTCCGCAGCACACAGTCCGTCCGTTGGTGAGCGTGCCTCATACGTAGACAGGCAGCCTCCGTTTCTGCGTGGAGCGCCATCTGGAAACGGCTCTCGGGCTCTTAAAGGGCGGCGTCGGTGACGTGTCGCTGGGTCCTCGTCCATGACCGCTGTTGTACCGTCCGTCTAAAGCTCTGTATGGGGAAAGTATGGCCATCCTTTTCCACACCGCTTGCCGCCTTCTACAATTCGTTATTGGCTGAAATCGAGTCACATTATTTTATTCAGACATTTTAGTCCTATACTGTTCACCCCTGCCATAACAAGTAAAAGGTGTGCGTGAAGTTTAAAGTTGAATCTATCGTTTAATCAGACAACGAAAGTAGTTTATTTTAAAGTTACTCATTCAAAACCTGATCTGATATTAGATGCAGTCCAAATAGTTGTTATATATTGATGTTTAACAGTCAATATCACTAAGTCATCAAATAACTTCATCTAAATTTAACTGAACACGTACATTGTTCATTAACACAGTAAATTGGTTTAATTATGGCCCTGATATTGATGTATATACTGTTAAATGAGAAACAGTGCATCAAACTGATTATGTTCGCAACGGATCTTTTAACAAAGCAACTGGACATGTAACGTGCATGAAACACACACTAACTATACTCAAAAAATTTGACTGCGAGAAAGATGTTAAAAAAACAAACCGCTTTCTTACTGTTGGTCTACGTGAATTTTATGCTGATTATCAAAACTCAGTATCACAATAACTGCAGTGTTGGGTAACAATCATTTACTACGTTACCAATAAAGAAATCTGTTCAACAAGATTACCAAAATCAATACTGCACTTTAAATTCACAAGTAACTAATTATCAAATAAAGGAAATAGGTTAATCTCCCAACTACGTAAATTAAACAGGAAAGAAAGGTCAACATTGTTACTTATTATTAACAATCACCATTACATTACTTAAATGATACAATATTTTCATAATTACATGAAATGCTTTTACCTTCATTCTGGAGGTGGTACAACCTTCTTCACAATTATATGAAATACAATATATTCCAAATACAATCAAATCAACTTGCTGGCACAGCAGCCTCTGCTCTACATCGGAGCCACAACTGCTCTCTAAGCGAGCTGAACCACCAGTCTGACTGTCTCTCTGCACGAGCTACAATGCTATGCGATGCATAATCTTTGACAAAGATGTTAACTTCACAACTTCACTGATTTAGGTACACATATCGATACACACAGTAGATGCAGTGTTATACATTTTCTTGCAAGAAAGTTACTCGACACAAAACAGGAGGGACAATATTAGACATTTTCTTACAAATTCCACATTTTCTGTGGACACGTTTCAGAGGTAATATTCTTATGTCTGGGACTGAATAATACCACAGCGACGCGCTTTAGGGTGTTTTTTTGTTTTACAAGAAGGAAGGAAAATATTATAGTTCTTCCATCTGAATTCAGAAACGTGGGAAGAAGAGTCGGCTGACGAAAAGTTTGAGAGAAAACTAGGAGCCCATAAGTGACCCTCGGTTCTGCGGTGTGGTACATTTAATTCATAATGAAGATTAATAAAGATTCACTGTCGATTGGATCACGCAGAAGATAATTTTAATAAATTTGTGACGAAAATTTCTGCATTATATCGTGAGTTAAATTATTCACACATCGTTGGTTTTATTTGCAGGTAATTGTTTAAAACACACACAAATTTTGACTTATAACTGAGTAAACTAAACAGACTCGTATCGACATGAAATTAGTACAAAGTTCCTGACGGAAGCGTTTCTCATTCCTGTAAATGTGTTTAGTGTATTATTACAGGATACTATTGAAACAAGAAAAATATTTGACATGCCAAAGTTTTTGGTTTTGTAGAGGTATATTTAATTTCTCTTTTTCGGTAAAAGTAATGTAGTGGGTATTCCCTTTTATTTTTCGTGGTTGTTGTAACGTTGATGTAACGTTTAAGCATATCATATCTACGAAAAAACTCATCACAAACTAGTCCGTTACCTCAGTTGTTTACTAAATTTACACTTTGCTCCCATAAGGAAAAGTACACGGTTGTTTTGAATATTGGCCCCCCAATCAGTCTGAATGTGGGTGTACGTGAAGTCTCTCGTTCTGGAGCAACAAACAGAACAATTTTCTTAAAATCGTATGACAAGTACTTCGTAGAGCCGACAAGTTCGTAAGGGCAGAACATCACGCACTTCGCGCGTCTGACCGTCGGATATAACACCCTGCTCTCAACCTTAAATAAAATTTCATCCGCGGCTTTGTATATGCTAAAATCAACCACACCCAAAGTCTACTCAACGCGATTTTTCATCTGCGAACTCTTCAAAAATTTGCGCAGTAGTTTACTCAATTTGATATAGCACAGTAACTATAGAAAATAACGAATAAAAAGTCAGATCATTATCGAGCGAAAATACCGCACTACAAGATGTGGAAAAATTAATTTTTTGCATCGAATATATTTTTCGGTATTTGGAACAATCCGTGTACGTCGAAGGAAACAGCATTGCGATCGATATATATTCAACGCTCGATTCTCGCTCTACATTCGATGTGACAAACGCGAAGCGGTTGATTTTAATTGTACTTTTGATTGCGTTGAATCTGTGATGTTATCTTGTATTTTTCCGGCTCAATATGTGGTTGCCATTTGTTATACCGAATGAAATAACGGCAATTTCCAAGAATGGTATATATCGAACATGCAACTTTAAACGATTTAATGTTTCTGAACCGGAGTTTCTGGCGACTTCTTGTTTGACCTATACCTAACCGTATTAAGGCTACACTGCATATCACTTAGTTTTTTAAGTGAAAGTTAGGTTAGGTATAGGTTAAACAAGAATTTTTCTCTTAGGACTGGATGGCGCGAAGCGCCCGAATCTCCGGTTAAAAAACACTCAGCCGTCTTACAGCTGTACGTTAGATATATAAATATATTTCAGGCCCAGGTTCTTCAATTCCAAACATTCTTGGGAATTACCGAAATATCGGCATAACTGAAGACAGGGATACCATCCGTCAGCTAGAACCCATTTTGTAATCACAGTCTCGGAAAACACTTATAAGTTATAATGTCCTAATACTTCCGTATTGTAGATAATAAATCATCTGTGGTTAAAAGGTAAAGCAGTCAACAATCCTAAGATTGGTTTGAACACCACAGTGCTTTACTAGGCATGGTCCTGTTTGGAGGTGGTATGGCGTTGCCTTCCTCCGACTTTCGAACTGACTTACCCAGCCAGTTATATGGGGACCTACAGTTTAACGTGGGTTCCGAACCACGGTGTTCCTCGGTATTTTTCACGTGAGCAATACTGCCAGAGGTGAAAGAAGTGGAAAGTGACAGATAAAAATCCTAGGACCTGGTGGGGATCGAACTCGGGACCCCTGGATTTGTAGTCTGGCACTCTACCACTGAGCAACCGAGGCGCACCAATCTGTGGTTATCCTCGTAAATTACATATTGCAACAGAATGCACCATTCATAACATAGCATCATCTACAAGTCCGCCACGACATAATTACTCGCGCCACCTACAAATACGTACACGACAACATGCCAATACCACGGGTTAAATGTAACGGGTGAAATACCAGTCTTCAGATAAACCAAAATTTCATAAAAATCATCATGTCAAAAAACATTATCGTAATTAGCAGCTGGCCGCGGTGGCCGAGGGGGCATTCGAGTGACAGCGGTGATGCGGGACGGGCGTGTGGCGGGGCCGGGCGTTCCTCCAGTGTAAACAACGGCCGTGTCGCTGCGTATCAGGTCAGCCTGAGCCGCTAGCTGCTTGCACTTTCTTAATTCACGTATTGTTTCTCAGTAGATAAAATGAGTCTTCCGAACTACATGAGAAAGGATACTGTTAGATTTATCTTTGATCGAAGTTTTATTAGACCTAAAGCAATAGAAGTTAAACTGTGGCTCCAAGAAAAAATAGGACTTCGTGAGGACGATATTGTCGGTATTTACCTGTCTTTTGTGACGAACTCTGTGTTTGTTAAGATGCAAACTGCTGAATTATGTCTTTCTGTTGTTGAGAAATGTGGTGATAAAGTGAAATTTAATCACTCTGATGGGTCAGTTAGTGAAGTAATTGTCTCTTATGCTGGTTTTGGAATACGCACTGCTAGAATTTTCGAGCTGCCTTTTGAGATACCTGCTGATGAGATAAATTCTGTATTAAGAACGTACGGTCGAGTTATTTCAAATATTGCTGAAAAATGGTCAGAGCCGTATATATTCCCTGTTCTAAATGGGGTTCGACAGGTGAAAATAGAACTGCAAAGGCATATTCCGTCTTTTATAAATATATGTGGATACCGTGCCCTTGTAATATATGACGGCCAACCTCGAACATGTGCCCTCTGCAATTCGCCAGATCACGTCCGTGCGGAGTGCAGCAAAAGGCGCGTTCTGCAGACTCCTGTAGGTGAGGTGCCGGGTTCGAGTCCCGTAACTGTTATGAAATTAACATACGCAGACGCGGCGACAACCCGTAATCTCCCTGGACAAGAATTTCTAAGACGGATGGAAAATTCAGTGGCAGATGTTGACTTAACAACGAATGTACAACAAACCTCGAATATTGTACATGTCAATGAACATGCAGTCCCTTCTCAAATTGAAATGGACTGCAGTGAGTCACCATCTGCCGAATGCGAGACTTTGCAGCAGTCTGTTGAACAGGACGCTATAAGCAGTAAGTCAGACGTGGAAGGGACATGTACAAAAAATATCATACCCAATATTCCGGACGCTCTCGTTGAACAACCAGTAGGGCAAATTTCACGTGACAGTATCACGACAACCGAAGAACCGGAGACAAGGGAACAGGGACGAGAACTCATAGAACAAGAACCCGGACAAAGCGAAGTAACAACCGTAAAAAACATCGAAAATATTGTTCCTAAGACCAGTAGTGCCGCTATGAGTGACACGAAAGAGGGACAGATGTCGACAACGACATCTCCCTTGTCATCGCCGACGGAGTCACCAACGCGATCTCCCAAGAAGTCGCGAAGAAACAAAAAAAGGAGACTCGCGCACGAAGCTGCCGAGAGCCTGGCTCCGGCAATCAGAGAGAGGCTAAGAGAAATTGTAAGAGGTGAAAAAGAGAAGGTCGGTCATGCAGTGGAACACGATAATGGAATGACACTGGTCGATGAAGCGGGAGGTATCACTAATACGTCTCAAAATAAAACGCTTCCGGTAGAAAGGGATGCTACTGATCGTGACTGTGCTCCTTCCGGACAAAACTGGGCGGACGACATTGCGGAACAGACGGACGAGGAAATGGAAGGGGTACAAGACACGGGCAACAGGCGTGATGACAGCGCCGATACAAACAAGTGAGTGACGTAGTAGGAAAACAGGAGTGCCGGCCGAACTTCTGCCGACTCGCTCCACTTACTATACTGACCAATAGTGGAACACTCCTATAACGTAACTACCGTAAATATTAACAGAATAGAAAATGCAACCAGATTATCTGCTTTGAAAGAATTTTTGTATAAGTCTGAATCGGACATTGCTCTCCTTCAGGAAGTAAAATTTCAAAATTTTCAGGTTTCCGGTTTTCAAGTCTTTTTAAATGTAGCTAAGGAAAACGCATGTGGTACTGCCATTCTTGTGAAGGATGGGATTGAAGTTACAGACGTTAGATACTTAGAATCTGGAAGAGGTATTAGATGTAGAGTTTTGAACACCATTGTAATAAATGTTTATGCTCCATCTGGTAATAATCTTAGGGAAGAAAGAGCCACGTTTTTTAAAACTGAGCTATTATACTTCCTTCAGGAAAACCCCGCACAAATTTTAATAGGTGGCGATTGGAATTGCGTGCTAAGCAAAAAGGATCAGTCGCCAAATTTCAATTTTTCTAAAGAACTCGATAGTCTGGTTAAAAATATGGGTTGGAAGGACGTGTGGGAACAAGTATATCCCACTACTGTAAAATTTACATATGTCACCGCAACTTCGGAGAGCCGTATTGATAGATTATATGTGAGTGAAAACCTAAGAGACAAAATTAACGCTATAGAAACGGTACCAGCAATTTTTTCAGACCACCAGGCAGTTAAATGTAGCGTTCGACTTCCTAGGCAGAAAACATATTGGGGACGTCCAATTTGGAAACTCAACATCAATATGGTGAACGAAAATGATTTAGCTGAGAGGATGTCTTACGCTTGGCAGCTTTCCCTAAGATTTCGCACCAAATTTAGGAGCTGTATAGAATGGTGGACGTTGTGCGCAAAAAAGAAAATTCGATCCACATTGATCGCTTATGGCAAAGAAAGAGCAATGTGGAGGAATGCGACAATGGAATTTTATTATACTTGTCTGCGAGAACTTTATGAACAGCAAATGACACAGGATGTCATAGTAAGAATTAAACAAGTAAAAGCTCGCTTGTTAAGCCTGAAAAGACAGCAGTTGGATGGATTAAAAATTAAGTCGCACGTTAAGACAATTGTGGAAGAAGAAAATGCGTCACTGTTCCATTTAATACAGCATGAGAGAAATAGGATGAAAACCTTCATCACAAGTTTGCGGTCAGGCCACAACGAAATTTTGACGGAACAAACTGATATTATGAGGGAGGCACATAGTTTCTATCATCATTTATACAGCGAAAGTCCGATTGAAATGCACTTAGTTAGGGACCTGTTGCATAACAGCGGTCTGCAGAATAATATAACGGAAGAGCAAAATAGACTCCTCAGTAACGATACAACGTCTGGTGACTTACTCGATATTATTAAAAATTCCCCTACCAGTAAGTCACCAGGTCCGGATGGACTGCCCATAGAATTTTATACAACTTTTTGGCAGCTTATAGGAGATAAAGTAACTGAGGCAATAAACGATATTTTGAAAGGTGTGGCCGTACCTGCAGAATTTAAGGAAAGTATAACTGTCCTTCTTCCTAAAGGTAAAAATGCCGAAATTAAAGACCTCTCCAAAATGAGACCTATATCCCTCATGAACTCTGATTATAAAATCGTTGCAAGGGTATTGAAAGAAAAATTCCGGCCAATACTTCAAAAGATAATCGGAAGTCATCAGACATGTCTCCCTGGTAGAAATATCTTCCAGACAGTAAGCGAATATCGAGACATTATCGCAATTTTCTCCACGATCACGGCAAAAGCGGGTCTCATATTCATGGATTTTTCTAAGGCCTTTGACAGGGTAAATCACACGTATTTATTTACACTGATGAGAGGTATGGGTTTTAATGACAACAACGTGAAAGTCTTAACAAATGTTGTGAAAGGAATTCAAACGAAAATTGAAATAAATGGACACCGTACTCGATCCATTATTATTGATAACGGTGTCCCACAAGGCAGCCCTTTATCGATGTTACTATTTACAATAGCATTGGAACCGCTTTTGAGAATTCTAAATACCGAATTGGAAGGAATTCATATATCAGGGCATCGTAGAGTGACCAATGCGTATGCAGATGATGTCGGAGTTGTCGTCAGAAGTGAGGCAGATATTCAACGGCTAACTGCGACTGTACAACTCTATTGCAGAGCAACTGGTGCGAAGATAAACGAGATGAAAAGTTCCTTCTTACATCTTAATGGTTTCAAAAATGTGCAATTAGATTGGGCGAAAACGGTTGACCAACATACGGCCTTAGGCGTGACCTTTCACAGGAATCCGCTCAAAACCATCACATTCAATTGGAGGAAAATGTCAAATCAAATTAGAGGTAACTTAATACTTAATCAAACCAGAGACCTGAGCATTATACAGAAGGTTAAAATCATCAACAGCGTCATTTTGTGCAAAGCAGTATATGTAGGTCAAGTTCTTCCGACCCCAACGCCAATAGCAAAATCTATCATGAGTCACATATGTAGATGGCAGGGACAAATTTTTAGAGTGGCAGTGACTACAGCTACCCTGAAACCTGAAGAAGGAGGCCTTGGTCTGACCGATATCCGTCGCAAAAATATGGCATTATTTATAAAACGGACAAGTCAACTGATCAATAGTTCCCAGAATAGTATCACATCAAAACTATTTAAAATACTTAAACCTGCAAGCACGATGCCACCCATAGATATTAGCAGGTTACATTATAAACTGAAACATATTAGACAATTCTATCTTGAGCTTAGTTACCTCGAATCCACTGTGCCAGAGAAAAACAGAAGTAATAGTAAACACATATTGGAGGCACTCTCTCCAAAGGGCGCCCTTCATAAAATGGAATTAAAGTATCCTTTTAAGAACTGGAAAAGTATATGGCGTAACATCACCAATAAAATTATTTCAACGCATGTTAAAGTGGCATGGTACCGCGTTATAAATAACTTAGTTAGCACAAATGAGAAATTATACTCTATTGGTATATGTGATATAAACACCTGTCAAAAATGCAAGGAAATTGATACGTTAAGGCATCGTTTCGTCTGTCAAGGTTATCGGGAAATATGGAATGCTGTGAAGAAACAAATAGCTTTTCTTAAACGCAGCGATGGCAGAGAAATTACATTGGAAATCATTTTTTACCCAGAAGATGTCTACTTTCCAGAACAAAAAAACAACGCGGTATATTGGTTATTAGGTAATTACATATATTACGTCATCCAAAAGAAAGGAAATGACGATGTACTTGAATACAAAGATTATATACTAGACGAATTTTATAAACTATGCAAGTGGAAGGATCATCAAAAAAAGTTTGGGAACATGTTAAAAATTTTGTTTTACGAACATACGATAATATAACCGCTTTCACTAACCTGAAACGGCTGGAAATAGTTTGCAATGCTCAAGTAAGGGATCGCTGCTGAGGGTGAAGTACGGTGGGGACTTCGTGGGCCCCGTGGCCGCTACGGTAGCCGTGAAGGCCTCAGCAGAACTCTGAAAGAGCAACGCAAATTATAAATTGTGTCTGCATAACAAAGACAATTGAATGAGTTCAACACATTTTTAAATAGAATAGGTAATAAAGATAAAAATGAAAATTACATGGTAATGGCCAACAAGAAGAATTGAAAAATGAGTAGATCATTTCAAGAATTTTTAGTTAGATTATATGAAATATTAATAAATAAACTTCCTACAACAAACCACTTTTGTTACATAAGTTAAACAGCAGGGAAAAGGCCTTAGGAGAGGAATTTTCCTTTTTCAATCTTAATATTTCTAAATTTTCATGAAGAAATAATTTATTTAATAATAGTACACAACTATAACAAAATAGATGAAAGTGTAGTGAACCAGTGACAGAGGCTCACAAAGTTATGAGCAGATGATAAGGATATTTTAAAGATGACAAGGATGAATACAATCGAATAACACTGTGGTAACACTGCGGAAGCAGTGAAAAAAAAAATGAGAAGACGAACTTTGCAGCTGTTATTAGTCGCTTGGAAATCACACACACAATAAAAATTTATTTATATGTTTGTTTTCATATATTACTATTTTTTCCATTTTGGCGCATAGTTAAAAGGCTAAAATGTATGCAGAACATGTAGAAACAGGAACTCTTGTCTACAACGTTCAAGCAAAGAAAGAGAAATTATATTTGTTTTACAATTCCTAAGAAGAATATTTAAATTTAACAAAATTAAAAAAAAAAACAAAAACAAAAAAAAACAAAAAAACAAAAAGTTGCACGTCTGACTCCAGATCAGAAGATTAAAAAAAAAAAAAAAAAAAAATAGCTGTGAGGCTCGCCGACGAAGGCGAAAAATGGAGAGCGCAAGGACGGGGTGTAGGGGAGTAGGGAGCCCCGAAAGGGGAAAAAAAATCGCCCTGGATACGTAAAATGCTGTAAAATAAAAAAAAAAAAAAGTGGTGTAAGGGTCAGCACAACTGCCTAGAAATCAGGAGACCCGGGTTCGAATCCCGGCTGGGAAAAAAAAAAAGGGACTGCGGCGCGCCAGTCGCGTTCTGCACGGCCACTACGGTGGGGGGTTCGAATCCCCCCTCGGGCATGGATATTTTTGCCGTCCTTAGTAGTAGCTAGTTCATAAGTAGTCTGTAAGTTTAGGGACTGATGACGCCGTAGTTAAGTCCCATAAGCTCTATAAACATTTGAACTTATTTTTCGTAATTAGCAATATAAATCAGCTGTTCCGCCATGTCAGTTTTGCTTCATTGGTATGCGATGCGAGAGACGAACGCTCAGTATATATCGATAGGAATTCCGTTTCCTTCGATGTACACGGATCTTCCAAATTACCGATTTTTCAAAGTCGTCTGATAAATACGCAAAATTCTCGGAACGCTGTGGCGGTCAGTGTTTAAGCAGCAGTGGAAGAGGCCCAGCATGGCCGACGCTGGCAAACTGGCCATTCTTTCCCTATACAGAGCTTTAAGGCTAGTTTACACGACGACACTAGGTTTCATGAAACTGCGCTACTGGCCAGTGCGCATGCGAGGCAGACGTTCGCGCAACTCGTTGGCGAAACTAAACAGTTTCCGCACCTTCCAACTTTGGCGAAACTGATTGCGCGTGCTTTTAGGTTAGGTGATAACCAATACAGAACAAAACAACATAAAGGGGGGAAAGGAACAAATAATTCGGTTTTTGAACATATATGCAATGCATAGGTGTTTATGCCATATTAACGATGAAATTTTCAGGAATAAGCAGCGGCGTGTTAGTGCTCTGGATGCAATTATTCGTGAATTAAATATTGATGGTTTGAAGATTAGTGAATATCAGACTAAAGTACATTCAATTCCAAAGACCTACACAAACGAACTATGGCAATTGTGGATTTGGGAACACGGTACAGGTACTGCAGAGACGAATATCTATTTGACAAAAAAAAAAAAAAAAAAAAAAAAAAAAAAAAAAAAAAAAAAAAAGCATTTCAATTAGTAATTTCAGTTCTGTTAACAATGTTTCACGCATAACAGTATCTTGTTTGTTTATTGCATTACTAAGTCTGTTTAAAAGGAACGTAAAATGCTCTGGTGACATTCTGAGTTGATTAAAATAACTTATAGGGTCTTCGATCACAGTTTCTTTCAGCAAGGTCGCTAAGCAACCGAGCTGACGTCTTTTTTTTTAATCTAGTCACATACCTAAACATGTTTTTTTTATTCTTTTTATGTTTAGTCTTATGCAACGACTTCATACAGAGTAGCAATAGCTCCGCCACAATTCTTACAGCTACCAAAACTTTCATTCTACGGCACTCACAAAACGACGACACTGAAGTATATGGTATTTGCGCCGTGTCTACAGACATACACGAAACCAACTGCGCGCAACTCATTTCATGAAACGAGTGTCGCAACCTAGTGTCGTCGTGTAGACTAGCCTTTTGCAATTCACTAATCGTCAAACCATCAATATTTAATTTCACAAATAATTGCCAGAAGAGCACTAATACGCCGTTAAAATCGCACAAACATCTACCCAAACGCATATATGTTAAAAAAAACCGAATTATTTCTCCCGTTGTCCCCTTTATGTTGTATTTTGTTCTGTATTGGTCATAACCTAACCTAAAAACACGCGCAATCAGTTTCGCCAAAGTTGGAACGTGCCGAAACTATTTAGTTTCGTCAACGAGTTGCGCGAACGCCTGCCGCGCATGCGCATTGGCCAGTAGCGCAGTTACATGAAACGTAGTGTCGTCGTGTAAACTAGCCTTTAGAACGTCCATCGCTCCGTCAGCGACCCTCGCCTTGTAGCGTGTTGTCAACTGTATCTGCTCAGCGGGTGGGCAGGGGGGGGGGGAGGGAGCGGCCGTTCCCCCTACCCCCCCCCCCCCCCTGACTGCCGTAGACGGGGGCAGTCGACCGCGCGGGAGCAGGCGCAATTTCTTCCGCGACTGAGATCTTCTGAGGACCAGAGGTGGTGGTTCTACCACTGTTTCGTCTTCTTCGCTTGTTCCTCTTCTCCTTTATTGGCGGGTCGCTCCGAGAATTTCGGGCGGCCGCGTCACTTGGCGACGTGCGGCCCACCATATCAGGCGCACGTGTGCTGATCCTCTCGTTTGCTTGTGCAGCTGCAGCTGTCGTGGTTTTCGCACACATCTTATGACGTTCTTGCACAATTTTCCCATGTGCCCTTGCTCTTGACACCTGTAGCACTATGGACTCGTGTCCGAGAAGGCGGGGAGGGGTTCCGTCATCACTGAGGATTCCAGTAGTTTCCGTATTTCGAGGATGTATCCGCCGCTAGTTGCCGTTTTCATGGTGACGATGAACAGTAATGGTCGTAATCTGTTGGTTCGATTACGTAATATCACAAATGCGCTATCGAACTCTTCACGCCGAGGCGGACTAGCCGAGCCACAGAATAAGGAGTATACGGAAAGGAAACTCCCGCTGCAGTCTGTCGTCCAAAATTTAGTGCGCATGCGCGGAATCGGCCATCTTGAAAAGCAGTGAACGCGTGGTCACTCCCTACTCTGTGGCATGGTAATGCCCCGTCTTTGCTTGTTAATTGTGTATTTTAACAGCCTGAATCGCATAAAGGTAAACAAGTATTTGGTACAGTGCAGTGCAGTGAAAAGAAAGAACTGCGTATCAGTAGTTGGAGCTGTTCCGTTTTTATTATGAGCAGCAATAAAAGAAAAGGCGGCGGATGGTGTTCAGCACCTAATTGCCGCAATAATTCGAGTACAAATAAGGATATAAGTTTCTTCACCTTCCCAAAAGATGCTGAGCAATAAGTGAACGTCGCTATATGTGTAGTGAAAGTTAAATGTTATCAGTTTCGAATGAGAGCAATGTGTGCATAATTATTAAAAGTGGCCTTGCTTCTTCTCTTGACGATAACTCTCGCTGTTGCTGTTGCTGCAGCAGTTCAACAGCATCGAAATGTTGAAGTACATTTATATTTTATAAGTTTAACGTTCCAGGGAATAATATAAAATGAATGACAAAGAATAGTGCGTAAGTGGGCAGGTAAAATTTTACTTACGGCATTGGAGGCGTAGTGAACTAATGTTGGCAACGAATGCTCTTCGAATACTCAAACAGATAGATTAAGGGGAATAATTATTTTATGCTGTTCCTGCTCTGTGGTTGACAGATTCCTCTATATGCCCTTCTCCGATCAGTAAATTAATGGTACTCCTAAAGCAAATACAACTTATATATATGCCCAGACGTCATTAGTTCTGTGTAATCACGTTGTACTGCTAAGTCTGACTCAATATTTTGTGCGAATTTATTCGTGTCAAATACAACCTGGTAGTTGTTTAGTCACTTTCTTGTTTATAGCTAATTTCCCAAACATAACTCCGCGTTATTTGAGATTTTCATAGAGATAAGCACCAAATAAAATGATCATCGATTCCACCGTACATTTTCGTAGTTGTATTAAAATTTATGCCTTTTTTTTTTCGTTGGATTACAATTAGGTGCAAAAAGAGGGCGCAAAATAGATGAGAGCACAATGATAAGCCGTTTCCTTTCGTAAAAGTCGGTGAGATTAGCTGCAGTTCGTAAAAAGTCTATTTCCAGCCAAAGTACTAAGTGGCTATAGTTCGGCGTTTACTGCTTTTCAATATGGCGTCGAGCGCAACGCTTGGTAACATACAGATCAAAGGCGCCGCCCTCAGCTTTCCCTTCTGTATGCTCCCTATTCTGTGGCCGAGCTGTCTAAGGTGCCTCGCTGTGGAGCGCGCGGTTGGTCGCCGTCGGAGGTTCGAATCCTCCCTGGGGCGTGTGTGTGTGTGTGTGTGTGTGTGTGTGTGTGTGTGTGTGTGTTTTATCCTTAGGTTAGTTTACCTTAGTTTAAGTAGTTTGTAAGCTACGGACATTACCACACAGTATGGTCAGATAGATTTACAAACATTTCAAAATTTGAACGCTTCACGCTTCAGCCCTTACTGGACTGCTGCTGCAGATATTATCCAAAGCCGTCGGCCTGCATCTGAAGGAGTGTGGCCAACGTGGCGAATTTCTGACATCACTGAGTGCGAACCGCACATTGGCGAGACTTTCCCAACGTGTCGGGCAGTATCAAGCAAATCATCAATAAGGTGGCTGTCCGGGGGAGAGGGGAGCTCTTTTCGGTAGAGAGATGAAAACATCATATTGGCCGTCTTATTTCATGGTTTTTATGTGTATAACTTAGGTGACCCGCTTGGTTAGCCGTGTGGTCTAACGCACCGCTTTCGGAGACTGGGAGGAGTACGGCTCCGGTTTGAATCCGCCCAGCAGATTAACGAAAGGGGTCGGAGTGCCGGCCAGCCTGGACGTGGTTTTTAGGCGATTTTCCACATCCCCCTAGGTGAAAGCTGGGCTGGTCCCAAGTTCCGCCTCAGTCACACGATTCACAAACATTTCATAAATTTTACACTTTCACACACATCACACTATACACAAACATTTGGGGTACACATTTCCTCCCGGGGGGCAGGGGTTGGCGGCACGAAGGGCATCCGGCCACCCCGTCAATACTAACATGCCACATCTGCAATAACAAAGCCGACTATTTCTATGCGGGGAATGGGCTGAAGAGAAAGAGACTGTGTATAACTTAGGTCTTATTAATGTATGACATTTCAGTGCAAGTAAAAAAACCGAACATTAGAGGTACTATTTGTTGGAATAAATGACTGGGAACGTGTTATAGTGGTTAAAAATTTCCGTATTACAGTGCCGTTTCAAAGTATGGCGGACTGGAATAGTTCTTTACATTATTTGTTGTAATTACATGTCAGTAACCGACATATCTATCAGCAATGTTTACTACACGGTTAATACCTTTGTTCATGACCTCCAGACATGTTAATGGCCGTAGCGTAGCTAGCAAAAACGTGGACTGCAAACTGGAAGAAGTCCAACGGCGCCAGTTTAAAGTTCCTCGGAATCAAATACTTTTTCTTCTTTTATTCGGGTTTTATGATAGACTGAAAGGCTTTCCTGTAAATTTCATACAACTGTACTGCCTAATATTCGATGCTATGTGACATAGCATAAGGGTGACGCTGCGGAGTGACCACGCGCATTGAGGCGCTATCCTGTTATGTGCGAGGCCGGTCCCCGTCGGGGGTTCGAATCGCCCCGCCGGCCGCGGTGGTCGAGGAGACTAAGGCGCTCCAGTCACTGTCTGCACGGCCACTGCGGTCGGTGGTTCGAACCCCTCCTCGGGCATGGATATTTGTGCCGTCCTAGTTCGTAAGTAGTTCATAAGTAGTTTGTAAGTTTAGGGACTGATGACCCCGTAGTTAAGTCCCATAGACTATACAAACATTAACATCGAATCGCCCCTCGGGCATGGATGTTTGTGTCGTCTTTAGTATAAGGTAGTTCATAAGTAGTTTGTAAGTTTAGGTACTGATGACCCCGAAGTTAAGTCCCTTAAGCTAAACAAACATTTGAACTTCTGTAAACATAAGTGCGCATCCTCTGAGGAGTGAGTTGGTTGGATTCGTTTTTATGAACAAGACAGCTTGCACCTTACTTAGAGTAAAATAAGCACTTCATTGTTTCACGTACTGCATTTTACACGTTCTTAACATTCTTCTACTGAACAGTAACATTGACGGTGAAGATTGACCTTCACGTTTTACTAACAATGTTTGCTTATGTGACGGACTTTTCTAATTTTATATCACACAGTTTGTCATGAAACTTTTATAACCCCCTGCACTTATTGTCGTAACACCCAACTTTTTTGAGTCTTACGTTCATAGATAAGTTTATGATACTTACTGAGGCGTAGATCACAGAACAAAACGAACATATGGACAAGCGCGGAAATAACGACTTAATAAAGGAGGACTTCCACTTCATACGTTGAGTACCCTAGGTAACTGAGGACCAAAAAAGAAGTGGGGAAACAGAGTACTGTCCGGCCCAAGTGAATTTAACAATACCAAATTTATTGAAAGAAAGGCACAAGCAAGATCACTGAGCACTAAACAAATTTACAAATGAGCAGCAAATACCCAAACAACTAATTTTTAACAACAAGCATAGTTCAACCCTTTTTTTAAAAAGAAAAAAAGAAAAAAATAAAGCATAATCACAGATAAAAAAACATTTTAAAAAATATACAATTTTTGGATTAACCCTTTTTTAATTGTAATCAACAGAGAGAACCCCGTAAGTTCAGATAGACAGGAGACGAGAATCCGGTGCCGGTAGAAAGCAAATACTTAACTTAGGCCAAACCCACCGGCGCTCGCACACAACCAGAAACGCCCGCTGCTGGACTGAATACGCTGGAGGCCTGCTGTGTATCACTGCCGGTCACCGCCCGTGCTCGCCACCGGTCGACCTGAACCCACGGGCGTGACATCACTGCAATATAACACAACACTGGCGCAAGTAACTGCAGTACTAGTACTAACACAAATATGTCGTAACAAATAATCTCTAGAACGCGAGGTTCTTAATAAATCTAAAATCTAATCTTTAACATAAAACAGTTGCAACAAATCTAACATTAAATTACTGTTGATAACATCTGAGCAAATTAAAATATATCGTTACATTAATTTCAACCAGTCTCTCAGATGGGAGCTTTACACTTTATAGCAAATAGGTACTGCAGTACAAGTACCAATACTATATGCCTTAAGAAATCGTCTCTAATGAACAACTACATCTAATAAGTTGAAAATCTAACATAAGGCAGATGCAATCAACAAACATGATATTGCCTGGTAGTAAATCACGCTTGAGAAAATTAAAAGATATAGTTCACTTCCTCTCAGCCTTTACAGCATAGACCAGTATTAAAATACCAAACACTTGACTTTAGCCCAAGGCAGAGACCCAGGGGCCACGAAGTCTACTGCATAATCGTTAACACGGAACTTGATTGCATGTGAGTATGCACTTAAAGTAGTGGAGCAATAGGAATGCAGTTCTGAAACATAAAAGCTTAGAGTGCCAGATCACCTTGTTAGTACCGACCAAAAAACTAATATAAAAAACTACTTGCTGAACCAAGCGAGCATTAAAAACAAGTACGCGGACAGGATAATAAAGTGAGAGGGACCCCACAAGAGATTAACATGATATCACTTCACACAACAGAGGTTACCGGATGCTAGAACAAGTATTTGCGTGCGACAAGGAGCAGCTAGCCTAAAACATACGTGCACTCATGTCGATGTAGGCAACAAGAAAGACATATGCAAAAGAGGAACTAGGAAGTTCACTTGCCATGCAAACCAAAGGTAAACTGCTTCAAGTCACGGTCACAAAATTCAAATGTTTGTTAAGCTTATGGGACTTAACTACGGGGTCATCAGTCCCTAAACTTACAAACTACCTATCAACTACCTTATTCTAAGGACGGCACAAATTTCCATGCCCGAGGGGGGATTCGAACCCCGACAGTAGTGGCCGTGCAGACCGTGACTGAAGCGCCTCATTCCCCTCGGCCACCGCGGTCACGGTTACAGCACTAACGTTTTCCGTTATACGGATTTACCAGACCGCGAATCGAATCCGGGCTCCCTGCGAGGCAACCTAGCATGCTGTCCGCTGGACTACGGAGGCGGAATTTTAGTCTCTTCTTATCGCTCCTTCCGTGACGTACTCTATTGCGTGATATCGGCATATTCAGCTGTTCCAACTGCCTGTGTTCCCTCTTTTCCCTGGTGTGGCGCGCCCCTGCTTCACCGTGCTCTGCTGTTCTGCGCTGCGCGCAGGTTCGCGGCAATTTGCTATTACCGTCACAGCAATTTCCTATTCCACGAGAGCTGCTCCTGTATGCACAATGCAGTGTTCGTCGCGCTTCATCGCACTCTCTCCCGAGTCGCCTTACACAGGGCTCCGCTCATAGCCGCTATAAATCGCATTAGCTGGGTATTCAACCATTTGCCTTATGCTTTGAGGCCCACCATTTCTTATCGCTATGTCTACAGAAATAGCTACCTTCATCTTTTGAAAACAGAGGTTTTCTTTTTGCATTTGTTTTAGGTGTTTACCCCTGACATTGATATTAGTTTGTAATTATTGATGCCGCAGCGGATTAGCCGTGAGCACTGGGGCGCCGTGCTGCGGTGCGTGCGTCCGTTCGCAGTCGGAGGTTCTAATCCTCCTTCGGGCATGTGTCTTTGTGTCGTCCTTGGGTTAGTTTACCTTAGTTTAAATAGTTTTTAATCTACACACTAATAACCACGTAGTTGAGTCCGACAGATTTACAAACATTTGAACATTTGAATTATTTATGTAAGAACGTAGGTTTTCGCGGTCATTATTGTTAAAATTGATATTCTTCTGAGCTATTTGCCGCGTCATTATGATATATTTCTTCAATGTTTCGGATCCGTTGCAGGTGCCTTCTTCAGGGAATACGTGATGAAGGCTCCTATGACGTATCCGAATCGTTGGAAAAATATCATAACGCGGCAAATAGCTCAGAATAATTTCGATTTTAATAGGAATGATGATGAAATGTTTGATGGTTCTTGTATGGTGTGCTTTTCGTCTGATGTGATGATGTCATTTCTTTGTGATGGTGAGAAGATGATGTTACAAAATCGCGTCATGTGGTTTACTGCCCACGAGCTTTCGACAGAGATCTCCTCTGCCATTGACAAGTGGATGACTGTCATTTCGAGGCCGCTGCCGTGCTTATACAGTCGCACCGCCATGAGTGACGTCACGTGACCGTATAAGGCAATGTTTTGGTCGCTCGTACGCCGCGCCCGCTTCAACTCCACAATTACAGGATCCCATACCGTACTGAGTTGCAAGCCGGTATTGAGTGGTGTTTTCAGAAATTTTGATCTACATTGCCTCGTTTATTACGCTGGTGTTATTAGACCTGTATCATCTTTCACAGAATTCATTAGTTGCCGGATCTTAGCTGGAGGCATGAAGATTGTTTCATTTTTATGTCTCTTCAGGAGACGGGTAATTTTCCTTGTTGTGGACCCACAAAAGATAAAAAAGCGGTCTTCTTGATGTCTTCTTCAGATGTCTTCTGATTACGTGCCTTGGGTGAAACTGCTTGAAGTGTCTCTTGCATTAACCATTACCCTTGAAAATATTACGTAACTGTCGAAGTTCGTTTGACTGGTTTTCAGCATCTGATACGGTTTCGGCTCTGTGTACCAAGGTCTTCAGAACAGACTGCTTCTGTGCTGGTTGATGGTATCTGGCGGCGTGCAGATACCGATCCGTGTGAGTGGGATTGCGGTAAACGCTGTGAGCCAGACTTCAATCGGGTTTACGGCGGGCAAGAACAGCTATTGAAAGGAATCGTTCTTATCTACTTCCATCGTGAATATGATGTGCTCCAGGAACTCTTCTAGCTTTTTATGTTATAAGGCCAGATAACGAAGGTATCAGTCGACGTAACAATAAAAGCAGCTAGGTTTTGCAGGAGCCGTGTCCAAGGCAATTTCTTTGATATGCTCCATGAAGAGGTTGGCTACAACCGGAGCTAAAGTGCTTCCCATCGCTACGCCGTCTGCCTGGTTAAAATAATTTCCACCATTTAGGAAATATGCTGACGTCGTAGTGTGCTTAAATAAATTCACGATAATATCGTCAAACAATTGGGCCAGTAAGTCTGTAGATTCCGTGATGGTAACGCACGTGAAAAGAGACACCACATCGACGCTAACCATAATATCTTATCCCTGAGGCGCCGTCCTTTAGTTCGGTCAATTAAGTTCGCCGTATTCTTTATATGATGTTCGCAGTGTCCAACATGCATAGAGAGGAGTGTGGCCAAGTGTTTGGCAAGTCTGTAGGTAGGAGATTAGGGGATACGATGGTACACGCTATCGGCCTTAACGGAGTATCCTTCTTGTGCACCTTTGGCAGACCTAAAATGTAGGTTGTCTAGTGGCCTGAGGAAGGAGGTTCTTGATCGTACTTTCTTCCAGCGACGATCTGTTGAGAAGTTCTGACGTCTGTTTTGCACTGTGGGTTCTTGTCATCTCCTAGGGAATTTAAACACTACTGGGCATTAAAATTGCTACGCCAAAAAGATGGCAGATAATGAACGGGTATTCATTGGTCAAATATAGTATTCTAGATCTGACATGTGATTACATTTTCACGCAGTTTGAGTACATAGAACCTGAGAAATCAGTACACAGAACAACCACCTCTGGACGTTATAATGGCCTTGATAAGTCTGGTCAGTGAGTCAAACAGAGCTAGTATGGCGTGTACAGGTACAGATGCCCATGCAGCTTCAACACCATAACACAGTTTATCAAGAATAGTGACTGGCGTATTGTGACGAGCCAGTAGCTAGGCCATCATTGACCAGACGTTTCTGGAGAATGTGTTGGCCAGGGTAGCAGTCGAACATTTTCCGTATCGAGAAAGTCCATTACGGGACCTGCAACATGCGGTCGTGCATTATCCTGCTGAAATGTGAAGTTTCGCAGAGATCGAATGAAGTGTAGTGCCACGGTTTGTAACACAACTGAAATGAAATGGCCACTGTTCAAAATGCCGTCGATGCGAACAAGAGGTGACAGAGACGTGTAACCAATGGCAGTGATACCATCATGCCGGATGATACGCCAGTATGGCAACGACGAATACACGCTTCCACTGTGCGTTCACCACGATGTCGCTAAACTCGGATGCATCCATAATGATGCTGTAAACAGAACATGGATTCATCAGAAAACATGACGTTTTGCTATTCGTGCATCCAGGTTCGTCGTTGCGTTCACCATCGCAGGCGCTCCTGTCTGTGATGCAGCGTCAAGAGAAACCGCAGCCATGGTCTTACAGTCCATGCTACTGCAATCGTTCGCGCAGATGGTTGTTGTCTTGCAAACATCCCCATCTGTCGACTAAGGGATCGAGACGTGGCTGCACGATCCGTTACAGCCATGCGGGTAAGACGTCCGTCATCTTGACTGCTAGTGATATAAGGCCATTGGGATCCAGCGCGGCGTTCCGTATTGCCCTCCTGAAGTCGCCGATTCCATATTCTGCTAACAGTCATTGGATTGCGAGGAGTAATGCCACGATACGACAAACCGCAATCGCGATAGGCTGCAATTCGACCTATATCAAAGTCGGGAACGTGATGGAACGCCGGCCGTGGTGGCCGAGGGGACTGAGGCGCTCCAGTCACGGTCTGCGCGGCCACTACGGTCGGGGGTTCGAATCCCCCCCTCGGGCATGGATATTTGTGCCTCCCTTAGTATAAGGAAGTTCAGAAGTAGTTTGTAAGTAGGTTGCCGCGGTGTAGCAGCCGAGTGGTCTAAAGCGTTTCGCTGCGGAGCGCGCGGTTGCTCGCCGTGGAGGTTAGAGTCCTCCCTGGGGCATGGGTGTGTGTGTTTGTTCTTAGGTTAGTTTACCTAGGTTTAAGTAGTTTGTAAGCTACGGACTGATGACCACGCAGTTGGGTCCGATAGATTTACAGACTTTTTTGGTCCCTAGGCATACGACTACTAATACTAAGTATAACATACACACATGCAATCGATGGTGTACTCGAACGTGCAATGCGAGGAGTCGCGTGAAGTGTAACATGACGCCCCTGACCGCACGCAATCCCTTCGCGGCACGGGTTCCGAAGAATCTGATAGCATGAGACGCCTAAAGCCCTTTTTAAACGATGAACGAACGTGAACAAGATAGATAATAGTCTACTGAAGCGCTCCTAGCGTACTAACCCTGAACTACAAACTCATCCAAGACCTTTGGCAGTGTGTTTAGACGATAAATGTAATCGAACAGTAATACCTGATGTTGAAAGTGAGGTTATAACAGGAGATTTGTTATGTAGGAAGTCATAGTTTAATACTGGAATTGAGGAAACAACGCTATATGTTATTGACGGCCAAAGAAAACCTTGCAGTCTATGTTTTTGGTCAACTTAGTGTTGTAAAGTTCTGGGAAGTGAAACAACATTTCAAAACATTCACATCTATTTTCAAGTGACAAAAATAAACTTATGAACACATCAAGCCATATTTATAAGAGCGTCTATAGATCTTCTTTAGTTTATCTACTACGATTTGCCCACTGACATTGTTAATAACGTCATGCACAATTGAACTTTTGTCTTTCATTTGGACTCACTTTTTCATTTAAAATGGTATTTAATGAAAATTGCATAATTAAAGTACAATCATATTCAAATACACAATTGGCTTCAGTCTTTTCTGTTACGATATTGCAAAACATAAACAATTTTTCGGTTTCAGATGTAGGTCTACGACCTCGCTTTTCGGTAGACAATAATTGAGATAAATATTTAAGTCGTCATGAAACATTTGCAATTTACCGCTAAACCAAAGTATAATAATAAACTAAAGATTAATAAGACAAATTTGCGTGCAAACCGTGTAAGTGTCGACTACAATATGAAAATCGCCTGACGAAAATAGGTTAACTTCCGATGTCAGCAGACGACCGTTCAATCAAAACAATCTTCTCGAGAATGCTTAACGTGACATTGACGTTAGGTGACGGTCTGGTGACGGACAGTGTGAATGCCGTCATTTGAAATACATTTTGTAATACATTCTTATCATAAACTTCAACATAACGCAAAATATACGTAAATACGAAGAAAAATGGCGGACTAACTGGAGCGGTGACTGCAGCTGACGGCTACTAGCTCGCGCATGCGCAGTGAGCCCACTAGTACCGAATTTAGAATTGACCCTATTTCTTTATCGCTACAATTATCGCGCTTCGATACTAGCGCGATCATACTAGTGCAGCCGTACAAACGACTGACGGCCGCCATTAACGCAACTTGTTATCAAGCTATTACAAGTTCGTTGATCGTTTAAAACAGGCTTAAGACGACAAGGAGTTAAGAAAAGCGCATAGGGATGGGGAAAGCGATTGGCAGAGACGAAGGAAAGGAATGTAGGATGGATATCCAGTGCCCCGCATTTTTAGCAATGGCGAGGCTTTGTCGGGTTCGATAGTGCATGAAACTTTAAGTGAAGTTTTCAGAATCTAAAGAAGTTCAAAATTGGGGAAGTGTACGAATTTATCAATTTCATTTATTTCATTAATTTCGGTTTGTTGCGCATTATTGAAATTTAAATACCGAAATCCTGCACCGGTTTCACCCCTTAAAAAGTCACCACTAGTCGCAAAAATTTATCCCAATAGAACCTGCATTTTGACTGCTGTAAGTTGTTAAAAATCACCTAGTTCTATCGATCTTTTTGAATGTTGAACTCCATATGCTGAAGAAGTGTGGTGTTTGGATTACTTACAAATCTGTACAAAGGGCATAGGACTTGAGACAGAAGTCATTATTCAGTACACGAAGAGAGTGTAACATGGATGATTGCTTACATGTTTGTGTATTTATCTCTATAACGTGAAGTTGAAATCAACAAAGGCTGATACTTCATTGAGAAGAAAGACAAATTTAAAATCATCAAATGCATTCCATTCTTTTAGGGGATATTTACTGTTAAGCAGTCGGTTGTTTTCGTGATATTATTCGCCTCTGAAGTGAAGCAACGGGAATAAAAGACACTGAACTTCGTGGCTCCAGAATGCATTAGAACCTGAATTTTTTCAATCCAATTTTCGTTGATTAAACTAACAAGAACAATTAATTGTGGGTTAGAAAGGTCAAAAGCTTTCACGACAGCTGGAAATGAAGGTAAGAATGATATTTTTACCGACCTTGTATATTATACAGTCAAAATAGAACACCTAATTCATGAAAACATATTACCATGGTGATGTTCGAAGCATGTCTTGAAAACTATTTGTATTATGAGAGGGACGCATATGTCTACCTGAGGTGATTTAAATGAACCTAAAATAAGACCCAGACTCAGCGCTGTAAACTCACCACATCACGGCAACAATAAGAAACACAAGTCGCCTGCAACTGATATGGAGCGAAAAGACAATTCAACACTGTGCTGTTTCTAACACGACTTCAGGTAACATCTTTTACAGACAAACCTCATTACAAGTTAGACTTCTTTTTCCTTTGCAGCTGCAGCCACAGCAGTGAGCATTTTTTTATATAAATAATGTATACGTAACCGGAAGACCATGTCAGCCACATTACATACAGACAATACTGTGTCGGAAATGTTCATTCATAGGCTTGAAGTACGTTCTCTCAAACTTTCTGAGATCAAGGATCTTAACGTGTTAAGTTTTTGTTTCCCATAGATATCCCTCCATTTTTACATTTTTGCGGTATGTACTTTGGACCTCAGTTAGCATTACATCTGAAGGTATATCCGTTGCGAGATTACTCTGGGAAGCATCTTCTAATAGACCCGTTGAGACACAACGCCATCAGATCAGGGTAGAGGACGCGCAACATCCTGGGATTAGGGTAGTTAGCTACCGATTCCCTAGTCAAAGAGAACTTGTTAGAGCAGTTACCATACAAGCCATCTCTAAGCGCTCTCAGTAAGATAAATGGGCTCCTAGCTACTAGTGCACTGTGCACAAAAGTAATTTTGAGAGTACCGTGCACCTACCAAAATATGTTCCAAGGACTTATAAGAAATTCGCATCAGTTCTTAATCGACATAGCGTCATGTAAAATTACGTACTGTCTAGAAGAGTCGACTGGTGGCAGCCATTTACCGTAGTTTTCATATTCACAGAATATATGACTTCAACTGCAAATGGGAAAAGTTGAAAATTTGTACCCAGCCGGGATTCGAACCCGGAAAGCGTGCTTAGGTAGTCCTTGCAGGTGCGGTGATCACTGAGTCCCCAGTGGTGTAGGGGTCAGCGCAACAGCCTAAAAGCAGGAGACCCGGGCTCGAATCCCGACTGCGTACACATTTACAGCTTTGTCCATTTGCAGTTGAATATGAAAACAATAACAACAGCAGAATCAGAATTGACGTCCTTTCCGAATAGACGCCACAATATTATATATATATATATATATATATATATATATATATATATATATATATATATATATATATATATATATATATGCCAGTGACAAGCAATTATCCTTTCGTTAGTGGGGAGGGATGGGCAAGTTTGGAGCCCTTACTCTTACGGGAATTAGTACACAGTGACTACGAGTTTGAGTACTGTGGGCAGGGTAAAGATGGAAATTTGTATCTGACGGTAAGCGTGCTTAGGTAGTTCTTACGGGTGCGGTGATCACTGTGTCCCGAGTGGTGTAGGGTTCCGGGCGCCGTGGCTCAGCGCGCCCGGTCAGAGGGCTGCACGCCTCTCTGTAATAAAAAAAAAAGCCGAGCCAAAAACTGATCGAACGACAACGAACAAAAAAGATCAACGACCGCAATGAACTGAGCTAACCCATGGAGCAAAAGGAGAAAAAAAGTAGGGGTCAGCGCAACTGCCCAGAAAGCAGGAGACCTCCGGTTGGGTACTCAATTTTAGCTTTGCCCATTTGCAGTTGATGTCATATATTCTGTGCATATGAAAACAATAACTACTGCAGGATCAGAAGTGACGTCTGTTCTTTCGGAATAGACACCACTTGTATATTTACCGTAGTTTTTCCTTAATAACTTCCACCGAAGCCACGCTCTCCAATAAGAAAACTTTCCAATGCTTATTCACCAGTTGGATTATTGTATAAAATATATGTCCACTGTGGTGTATCGCTTTATTCTTGTGTCAGATGAAATGCACTCGGAGCCATGATTAACCGCTGCCCTGTGGCAATGGAAATTGCACTGAAACGTCCTTAATTAGGATAACAGCGACTACACTGTCTGTGTGATCATTTTGAGTGAAAGGACAGAGAGCTAATGGCTACGCATACAAAGTGAGCAACGTTTAAACAAACAGTCTGTGAAGCAGCGTCGCCTGTGGAGTAATCCAAGTTAATCAATCGCCATCCTTTCCAGTTTTCGCTATCCATGTGCTCCACGACCGTTTACCAAATCTTTGATCTTGAAACTGGCATTTTTCTGTGTCATCATGACGAAGAACTCACTGAAATGTAAATCGTTATCTTTTCTACATCTACGTAGATACTATTGAAGTGCCGCAGCGGAGTGGCCGAGCGCATTAAGGTACTATGTTCCGCTGCGCGAGACCGTTTCCCGGCGAGGGTTCGGATCCCCTCTAGGGCATGGATGTTTGTGCTGTCTTTAGTATAAGGTAGTTCATAAGTAGTTTGTAAGTTTAGGGATTGATGACCCCGCAGTTAAGTCTCATAAGCTTCACAAATATTTGAACTCTTGAAGTCACACTGAAGTGCATGGCAGAGGGTTAATCGAACCGCTTTTGTGTTTGTCTACAGTCCCAGTCTCTATTAACTCACGGGAAAAAGGAACATCAAAACTTTCTGTTCTCGAAGAAATTTACCAGTCTCCCCGCACCGAATAACTCGTGTCTTTCAAGGATTCCACCCCAACTCGTGAATCATTTCCGTGACACTTTCTCCACTCTATCGTGATAGTAAAAAACGGACTGCCCTTCTCTGAAATTTCTCTGAACAGTCCATCAGTTCCATCTGACGTAGATCCCACAACGCTCAGAAACACTCCAAAATATCTCGCTCAAGTGTAGTGTAGGCAGTTTCTTTAGTAGAACTGTTGCACCTTATAAGTGTTCTGACAGTGAAACATAGCCTTTGATTCGCCTTCCGTAAAGTACTTTCTATGTGTTTTTCCGAAATTAAATTGTTCGTTATTCTTATCTTCACAACCAACATATGGACAGTGATAATCGAATTTAGTCACTTGCAGCCGTATCAAATTTTAGGAATTTTATTAATACCTTCGGCAAACACAGCACTGAAACAAAGCATACTCTCCAGTAGAAAGTCATCATATGCTTCGTGCAAAAGTCTGACTCAAAATCAGCCCGCACTTTTCAGTTTCTTATCTGACCCTCAACAAATTGTACTTGAAATGAAACAAAAACAGCAATCCTGGCTGTATATATATATATATATATATATATATATATATATATATATATATATATATATATATATATATATATATAATTAGGAAATCAATTTCTAACTTACCATTCATCATGGACATAAAGTAATAAAAAGAAAATCGAAGCGTTTAAAATGTAGTGCTACAGGAAAAAAAAATGCAAATTAAGTGAACGAATGAAGCAAGAAGTGGATGATGATACGAACATACGAATAGCCTCGGTAGAAAGAAGGAACCGCGTGTTCAGACACATGCTAAGACTTTGGGTCTAACTTTCATGGTACTAGAAGAAACTGTAGGGTGTGAATAACAGTGGAAAACTAAACTGGACTGCTTTCAGCAAATAAATGAGGAAGAAGGGGAAAGTGCTACCCTGAGATGAAGAATTTCGCGTAGGAAAGGAACGAAGGACAACAATGCTATTTAACGTTTCATACAAAATTTTCTGAGGTTTCAGTATCACATCTTCAATCGCTGTTGTAGAACAACATCTTTAGTTCCACAGGTACACGAAAAGAAATCGCTCTATTGATGATCTCCATCATCGCTCTATTAATCAATGGTTTCGTTGGTTAGTCTACTGACAATTCTTATTATCACAGATGACTTATTGATTTATTCATGGGAAATACTTGTAATATACTAGGGTCGTCCACAAAGTACGTTTCGTTTCATTTCCTATCCGCGGCAGCGCCACGATCGCAGTTTCGAGCATGCGCGGCAGCTACACTGACTCAATTAGAAGACATGTTTTCAGATCACTGCTGCCTTCGTTTGCTTTTTTATAATGTAAGCCATAGGGCCTAATTGAGAATGCCGCTGCGTGTTAAATGATATCTGTGATTCGTTTTCTAAAGGTAAAGAATGTCAAACCAAAGGAAATTCATCGACAAATCTGCAAGGATTACGGTCAAAAAGCTATGACATTCAACCAAGGAGTTTAGAATACAGGGAGGCGGCTTATGCTGAAAAAGTGAAGCTAGCCTCTGCCATATTTCTAAGTTTTGCAGAAGTGTTCGTATTGCAGAGCTAATGTTATTTGTCACATAAAACAGGAATAAAACTTAAGACGGTTGTGCCGTGATGTACAACGTGTTAAAAGAGTGCAGATTAGCCGTTATAATTGTTTTCAAATATAATATGATGAATATTTATTACTATTTATTCAAGAAAGTATATTGTTTGAAAGTACATACATCGCAGTGACTGTCATTGCACTGCATTAACAGTAAGAGGGTCGACTTAACGCATAGTTCTAACGGATAAATAGCAATCCAGCACTGACCAAGATAGCGGGCAGGCTTCAACTGATGTATGTGCTCTCCATACATAATGCCATCTCATTTTATACTAATCTCCTTGGATTCAACGGCTAGAAGATGGGCCAGACTGTTCACTGAAGGACCTGATCAAGCGCATGATGAAGTACGAAGCAGACACCCGTCTTTGGTTACTGATGAACTGGTTCACTCAAATGAAGAGAAGATTAAGAAGAATCGTAAGTTTACACCTAAAATCTGTCCTTGGTATTCAACACTTCTACGATGATGACGAGCTGAAAGAACATGGCTGAATACACAGGCGGCAACCTACTATGGAGAAGGCATACAAAGCTTGTGCCACGCAGTGACAAGTGCCTACAAAACTACGGAAGCTATGTTGAAATGTAGTTTAACAGTTGTAGATTTTTGTATAATAAATCTGTTTTTTGTATCTGTGCATGTTTGTTTTATGTAACTAAACGGAACGTACTTTGTGAGCAAACTTTTTACATTCATTTGTAATAAGAGTTTTGCTAATGACGGTACAAATTATTCATTCCTAGATTTTGCAAAAGTATTTTCAGAAATTTTTAAGTCGCTACAACTGCTATGTCACCACATGTAGTTAATTCCGCTAACGCACAATCTTTGAACACACATTTATTTGCTGTTAACAGTTTTCTCATAGCAATTATTATAGTATTTCATCGCTCATTTAACACATATCTGACTTAAAAAGTATAGCTCTCTAACGACGGAGAAAAGATGTACGAGACAGATAAAATATGGAATAAGGAAATGTTTACCCTACAATGTGTTGTGTTGCCGTTTGGCAACGCAAATTTTTGTTACTTTTTGAAACCTCTTGCTGACAGATGGCAACACGATGCATATAGTTGGAGTCTGTTCTAAGCATTTACTGATCGTTTCCTCCATTATAAGGCAGCGCAGTCATGAATTGAGGAGAAATGCAACAAAGACATCTCCAGCGGACTGTACTCACTGTAGTGTATTAATGCAATTACAAACTGATACGACTTCTGTTTAATAAACCAAATTTATCGTGCTACAGACATCTAATAGGAGTAGAAAACATGTTAGATATCAATATTTTCCTGCTGAGTGTCTTGTGTCTAAATGAATGAAAACTGGTAAATAATGACTTTCACATTGTTAAACGAGTTATATAAATTTTCAATATTTTTCCCCTGCATAGGTGAACACTTTCTACCATGTACATATATTTTTACGCCAAAATAAAAATTCATGCATTGTAGGGTTAACATATAAGGAAAGCACTGAGTGGAATTCAATGGAAATTCCTTATCAGAAGAGGATGCAACTGATACTGCACTCAGTGAGTAGGTAAACTTTGCGCTGGCAGTAACAGAGGTGCAGAAAAGAAGATTAGAATGTTTCAAACGGTATATACACGAAACCTGAGGAACAAAGCCATATCACTCAAAATATCGTTTTTAAATAGCCAGGCAGGCCACTGAATTAGTTTTCTTAAGGGATTTATCGTCTTGGTATGGTGGTTTTATTCTATCCTTCGTTTCAGTAATGTTGATTAGTACCGTGTAATAAATTGTGTTTATGCGTTATTTTTACCTACCGCTGTCTTTTCTAGAACCAGAAACTTAATGTATGGGCAGCCAGAAAGCGATGTAGAACATACTGCTGTTAATCTTCAGTCAGCTGGGCCACACTTTAACTCATCGAGGCTGTAGCAGAACGCAATCTCGCTTCAATTCAGAGGGCTCGTGAACTACGACGAAAATGAATATACACAATAGTCTCAATAAATTTTCTTTAAAAACGTCACATGCACAAAAGATATTAAATGGCCAAGTAAATTATTGTTCCTGTGTAAACAGCACTCCGAAAAGTTCAGGTACCTCTTCCACGCAAAGTGCCAAATAAATAATTTTAGTTTCCCGATTATCAAACTGCTAGAGCCAATAGTGCTCGCCTGAAAAGTAGAGAAGTTTCTCAACACTTCCCATGCGGAGTTTCAAATGTTTATGGGCGGCAACGTAACTCATTGACACGGGAAGTCTGTGCTTCTCTCGACTTGCCTAGAGCGAACGCGATCTAGGCCTGACCTGAACTGCCACTGTCTACGTGCGGAGCTTTTTTTTTATTCATGTTTACCTCAGCCGACAGTCGAGGGCGCGCTTATTCCCCGTGAAGGGTTGCTACGGTAGCTTACTTATATTCTACAAAAGTACTGACATCTCTGTACGTTGAAAACTTACATAATCGCAGATTTTTCTCCTTACAGCAAGCATTGTAATGAATATTACATGTTGTTGCTGTTGTGGTCTTCGGTCCGGAGACTGGTTTGATGCAGCTCACCACAATACCCAATCCTGAGCAAGCCTCTTCAACTCCACATAAGAACGGCAACCTACATCTGAATCTGCTTACTGTATCCATCTTTTGGTATTCCTCTACGGGTTTTACACCACACACATCCCTCAAATGCTAAATTCACAATTCCTTGATGTCTAAGAATGTGTCCTACCATTTGGTCCCTCTTTTTAGTCAAGATATGCCAGATATTCCTTTTCTCCCGAATTCTGTTCAGTACCTCCTCATTAGTTTCGCGATCCACCCACCTAATCTTCAGCATTCTTCTGTAGCATCACATTTCAAAAGCCTCTATCGTCTTCCTGTCCGCACTGTTTATCATCCATGTTTCACTCCCATACAAGGCAACACTCCCACAAATGCCTTTAGAAAGGACTTCCTTAGGCTTAAATCAATATTCGATGTTAACAAATTTCTGAGAACGCTTTTCTACCTATTGCCATTCTCAATTTTATATCCTATGTACTGCGACCATCTTTTGTTATTTGACTGCCCAAGTAACACAACTACCTCCTTTATTGTTTCGTTGCCTAATCTAATTCCTTCAGCGTCTTATACTAGTTTTGCTCTTGTTAATGTTTACCTTTCAGCACACTGTCCATTCCGTTCACTTGCTCTTCCAGGTCCTTTGCTGTCTCTGACAGAATCACTATGTCGTCGGCAAAATGCAATATTTTTAATTCTTCACCCTGAACTTTAATTTCTTCTCCAAATTTCTCCTAGCTTTCCTTTATAGATTACTCAATGTACAAATTGAATAACATTGGGGAAAGGCTACAACCCTGTCTTCCTCCCTAACCACTGCATCCCTTTCATCCATTTCATTAATTACGATTTTGAAATAAATTTATTGGCAACTTTGACTCGTGGATTTTTTTAAAACGGCAACCACGAGTAGAGTACGAGGGCTTAACCATATTCTAAATTCCTGATCTTTTTTCCATTTATTCAATCTACCTGAAATTTGGCACACTTTCATCTTCTTGTTTAAGAACTAAAGTGGATAGTACTAACCCTGAACCGTGATTCTAAGAGGCACTTAATCTGAAACAAATTTCGTTTTGTGTTGATATTTTGTCAATTCATTCAAATAAAATCATAAAAAACACTTCTACAAGCATTTTACATTAAAACAGACAAATTAAAAATTTGTATTTCTGTAGCATTAAGCCGCGGTGGAGTCGCCGTTCCAATTCACGTTGCTGCGGAACAAACCGCTCCTTGCTGTTGGAGGTTCTAGTCCTCCCTCGGGCATGGGTGTATTTGTTGTCCTCATCGTAAGTTAGTTGAAGTAGCTTGTAAGCCTGCGGACTGCTAACCAGAGTAGTTAAGGCTCATAGATTTACAAACATTTGTAGCATTAACATTGGCAACTGAATGTAATGAACAGTTGTGCAATTCTTCATAAATGCGACTGTTATGTATCACTGACGTCCAGATGCGGACGTCATGCCGAGTTGTGGGATCGTTCGTAAGTATTGCAATACATCAAGCGGATTTCCCGTGATACCCCTTTCACACCATAGTGATATTCAGATCGTTCTGCAGCTGGTTTTGATCTTCAGAAGGTTGTAGGTGATGTGACCTTAATATAGAGGGGGTCGTTTAAGATACAAAATACACACGCAAATTCATTAAAAAAATTAAAATAAAAAAAAATTCTTTCAAAAAGTTTGTACCGACACATTCGTTTGTTTGGGCCTTACTACAAATTTTTATGATCTGCACCTTCTTACAATAACATGCCTTTGAAAGGAATGACATTACATCACAGGATCATGTAAAATCGACTGGCTGTCAGATATGATAGCTTCACATGCCAAAACAAGGATATCAACATCCTGTCAACAAGCATTTCTTGCCGTCATTGTAAGTGTAATTTCAGTTTGCCGACTGCTGGTGTCACCCACAACAGAAACATAGAACTAAACCACTTTGCGCACTTTACCACAGTCCATCCACGATTGTGTAATGCAGTCCCGAACTTCCTAGCGTGAATCACAAAGAAATAAAGCGAGCAAAAGCAGAAACGCACAATTGTGTGTGCAGGGCCTGAAAGGGACAGTAGAGAGTAGAGAAAACAAGCTTTCCAAATGGTGACAGCAACTGTAGTGAGGATCTCTCTTCTTGTGAGTCTGGAGTAAAAGATGGAAGAGTTAACTTTCAAAGACTCACCGACTAGCATCGTTCACTAGAAGATCACACATCTGCAGATTTACTGTCACAGACGATCGGACCACATTTCTTACCGATTGAATTTCGTTGCCTTGTAAAGCGTTAATTTACAAAGGGGACAGAAGGGAAGCTACAGGAAATAAACGTATGGATAGTCGCTCGAATTATACGTTCAGAATTAAACATACATTTGATAGTAGGGGTTTCCATAAACATGACTCATGAATATTGGTGCTGTGCAAGAAATACACATTCTGTAGAAAAGTCGGAAATACAAAGCATCACAACACATGATCGCCTTCAAAATAAGAAACAATTCTCAGAGACAGCACATGTATGAAGAAGAAAATAATGTCACTTTCATAGAAAAAAATACGATCTATCGCAATAACAGGGATTGTTGTCTATCACGAAACATCTCGGTCCTGCAGCGCATGACTCTTGTGGTGCAAAAGTAGCGGCAACACAATCGTTACTATGGTGTGGAAATTTTTTTCAGTAATTAGTCGTAAAATATATTTATTTATTCGCAAATTAGATTTCGACCAAATGTGTCGTCATTATCAATGCTTAAAAACAAGTAAAATACTTAAAAAATCTCGACTGATTGCTGATAAACAAAATAACCACAACTCAAATACAGTCGTGGAGCACAAATTCCACCATGGAATCAAGCCTGTTACTATGGTGGTTGCGGCGTGCTTCACAGCTCTAAACAGCACGAGTAGTCCACGAACTGTTACGACAGGCTTTTCCCAAGATAACGGCGAGCACGTGCCACCAAATGGCAGTAGATACGGCACACTGACATCGCGACGTCGATACCTCTAGGCACTGTAGGGGAATGGGGCTGCAGAGCTGCTCTCCAGATTATTTAAAGAGTAGGTTGTCGAATAACAGTGAACTCCGCGGTATATGACAAAATTCTGGTAGGAAACCTAACAGAGGATAGAGGCGTAACGTTTTTTCGAGAGATTGTGTGGTTATGGTATATCGCCCCAAATTTGCAACTGGATTGGTGATTTTCTGTCAGAGAGGACACAGTTCGTAGTAATCAATGGTAAGACATCAACTAAACAGAGGTGATATCGGGCGTTCCACAGGGTAGTGTTATTGGTCCTCTGCTGTTCTTATTTACATAAACAATTTTGTTTAAATCAAATGTTAACTACCTTACACTAAAGACGACACAAACACCAATGTCCGAGGCGGGATTCGAACCCCGACGGCGGACGGCTGCGTGCACCGCAACACGGCGCTCCGGTATGTGCGGCTAATGCACCGCGGCATAAGCGATTTAGGGGAAAATCTAAGTAGCAGTCTTAGGCTGTTTGCAGATGACGCCTTCATTTACCGTCTAGTAAAATCATCTGAAGCTCAAACACAACTACAGAACGATCTGAATAAGATATCACTATGGTGTAAAAACTGGCAATTGATTCTAAATAATGAGAAGTGTGAAGTTATCCACATGAGTACGAAAATAAATCCGTTAAACTTTGTTTACAAAATAAATAAATAAAACGTGAAGGCTGTAAACTCTACAAAATACCTAGGAATTACTATTACTTCAGACTTAAACTGGAAAGAACACGCAGATAATATCGTGGGAAAGGAGAACTAAAGAGTGCGTTTTATTGGCAGAACCCTTAGAAGATGCAACAGAACTATTAAAGAGACTGCATACACTACCCTAGTCCGTCCTTTTTTGTAGTATTGCTGCCGAGTGTGGGATCCTTATCAGATGGGTTTGACGGAGGATATCGAAAGAGCCCAAAGAAGGGCAGCTCGTTTCGTATTGTGACGATACAGAGGAGACAGCGTTACGGAAATGATGCAGGACCTTGGATGGGAATCATTACAACAACGGCGCTTATCGCTGCGGCGTGGGCTACTTACGAAACTACAATCGCCAACATTCTCCTCCGAATGCGACAATATATTGTTGACTTCCACTTACATAGGTAGAAATGATCATTAGAATAAAATACGAGAAATCAGAGACCCAACGGACAGATCAGGTGTTCTTTCTTCCCGAGCGCTATTCGAGAATGGAATGGGAGATAAATAGTATAACGGTGGTTCGATGAACCCTCTGCCAAGCACTTAAATGTGGTTTGCAGAATGTCCCATGTAGATGTAGATGTAGATCTGGAAGTATATGCATCGACGATACACATTAAACCATCTGTAAGACTAAACTGTTATCACAAGCTTGTTGGATTAAATAAAACTCAGGCTACATTTATATGTTTCACGAAAATATGATGTTACTTCAGTACCTGAGTTGAACTAATGACGGTTGTGTAAAGATACGTTTACCCTGTGATTTGTATCGGCACATGTATACGCGACCTGGACATGCAACTTCGGGATATGTCTCGAGACTTGTATGAGCTGACAAGTAGCGACCTCATACATTTGTGATCACACTGTTACACCTGTTCATTTGTTCAGTTCGTACGACAATGTCGAAGATTTTCCGTTAAAAAGTGCCGGTGCACTTGCTCTTTTGGATGTTGAAGGAAACGCAGAGGAAGTGCAGTTGGTGACAACGAGAGTTCCTTCGCAAACGTGGTACTCACGGAGCTTACGATGCTTGTTCAAGGATTAACTTTCGAACTCGACACTTATTTCAAAAAATATGTTAGGATGATATGAAAGATTTCTGTTGTTTGCTATTTCTCTTGGATACTGTCGTTTTCATACTAGGTCCGAACTAAAATATCTGTGTTTAAAAGTGAAATTGTATAGCATGGGTCTCTTCATCGCGTATCTTTCGTCATGTGCTTAGTCCGAAATGACTAGAAAAATGCGCAGGTTACTCACGTTTAAAAGAAAGGTAGAAGAACGCACGTACAAAATTGAAGACCAACATCAGGAAAGTCAGTTTATTGTAAATTTCTTGGACATATTCTGATTTCGGATACAATAAAGTGCCTTTTCATAGAAACGCTTCTGTCGATACAAAACCACGGCTTTAGAAAGCACCTCTCTTGCGAAACTAAGCTTGCACTTTTCTCGCTCTCTCTCTCTCTCTCTCTCTCTCTCTCTCTCTCTCTATCTTGCGAGTCGTGGATGAAGCGCAACAGGTGACAGCATATTCCGTTATATCCGACAGGTGACTGACAGAGTTCCACACAAAAGGCTGATAACGAAGGTACAAGCGAATGGCTCGAAACCGCCTTAAGTTATAGGACACTGCAAATTACAAGTTTTGCTCGACTGTCTCTGTTCATCAGAGAGCAGGATAAAGTTTGGAGTGCCACATGGGAGTGTCACAGAACGGTTATTACCTGCATGACGGAGAAGGCGAACAGCAATCTGTGGCTCACTGTCGATGATGCTGTGGTGTGCGGGAATGTGTCATTCAGTGATACAAGATGACTTACACAAAACTTCTAGAAGGTGTGATTAATGACAGATAGGTCTAAATGTAAAAAATGTATGATGGTACTAAAGAGTAGAAAATTAAATTTTAAATGTTTGTAAGTCTAAAGGACTTAAGTGCTGCAGTTATCAGTCCCCAGAGTTATAAACTTCTTAAAGGAACTTAAACTTACGCTAAGGACAACACACACACACACACACACACACACACACACACACACACACACACATATATATATATATATATATATATATATATATATATATATATATATATATATCCATGCCCGAGGGAGGACTCGAACCTCCGCCGGTGAGCAAACGCGTAATCTGAGGGGGAAAAAAAGTGTTCAAATGTTTGTATAGCTTATGGGGTCATCAGTCCCTAAACTTACAAACTACTTATCAACTTGCTTACCCTAAGGGCGGCACAGATAACCATGCCCGAGGGGGGATTCAAACCCCCGACCGTAGTGGTCGTGCAGACCGTGACTGGAGCGCCTCAGTCCCTTCGCCCACTGCGGCCGGCCGCAATCTGCAGCAAGACACCTCAGACCGCTCGGCCACCCCACCGCAGCCAATGAGTAGGAATCACAATGCAATATAGCTCAAATAACGTATTATTAATATCCGGCTTGATACAGTCACAGTGATTAAATATATAGACATAACGTTGCAGAGGAATATGAAATGGATTTAACATGAAAGAGCAGTTATGGAAAATGCGTACGGTCTGCTTCTGTACGTTGGGAGAAATTTGGGATGACGTGCTTCTTCTTTCAAGGAGACCACGTGTAGAGTTATAATGAGAGGAATTACTGTGTAATACCGAAGAAACGAAATCGGTTTAAAGGAAGACAAAGAAGCAATTCAGAGGTGCGCTACCAGATTGGTTACTCGTGCATTCGAAAAGCGCCAACCTATAATGACCACACTATTTATGGTGCATTAGCTTTAATATACCTTTCTTCCTTCATAAACACGCGAATATTATAGAGATGGTTCGGCAACTCGGCTGCGGTGGGGTAGCCGATCGGTCTAAGGCGTCTCGCTGCGGAGCGCGCAGTTGCTCGCCGTGGAGTTTCGAGTCCTCCCTGGGGCATGGTGTGTGTTTTTGTCCTTAGGTTAGTTTACCTAGGTTTAAGTAGTTTGTAAGCTACAGAATGATGACCACGCAGTTTGGTCCGATAGATTTACAAACATTTGAACATTTTTTGAACTCAACTTGGAACCCCTGCATGGGAAACAGTCCATCACGAGGGAAAAAAAAAAAAAAAAAAAAAAAAAAAAAAAAAAAAAAAAAAAATCCTTTCATTCTCCACTCCGACGCGTGGGGCTGGCTGTTTCAGATCCGGCCCATAAAGAGTCGCTGCTCTCTTCAGTCAATTATGAGACAAGCTGATATTGGGGCAAAGGGTGATCCCAATTGGAAGTCGAAGTGGGTTACCAGTTCCGGCCGGCGTACTCCTTGCAACCAAAGAAAATGCCCCGAAAGCCTAGTCAGAACTGAGGGATCCGGAACAATTTTATTTCTGGGACGTTGTCCCAGACAAAGAAACTGATCATCAGGAGAGCACTGGTGCACTTCCCACAACAAAAACTAGGACGTCCGAGATACGCTAGGAAACTCGCAGGGATCGACTCGATCATACTGCAGTGGACAAGCGTGGCTGTAGAAGAACCGCAGCATCGGAAATGGAATCAAACCTAACTATTGAGAAAATTTACAGGGCTAGTATTGAATGTGACAACAAGGCGACTCCACTGCCGTCATCTTACATTTCACGTAAGGATCACATAGATAAGACAAGAAAAAGTAAATCTCGCGCTTGGGCATTTTAACACTCTTCTTTCCGGCTCTGTGTTGTGGAGTGGAACAGGATGGGTATGTCCAGTAGTGGTACTAACAAGGAGAACACAAGGGTATCGGATTTTTGAATTTTTTTATGTTTATGGTACGTGAAGGTCAGAACTCAAATAACAATCAGCCAAAGGCATTCGTCGCAACTATCAAAAATTATCGAGAAAATCGACCTTGACGTTTTGCAAGTACAGGTAAGTATCAATAATTAAATCACCTGCAAGAGCTGTGGTTGTAGCTCAGGTGGAATCGTTCAGTGGTTCGAATCCCGCTCTGACAGATGTTTATTTTTCCTCTCAAATCCAGTTATATAAGACTTCTTAGATCTCTAATTTCACGTTTTGTGTCAGTTTTTGTTTCTGTATAACCGAGCTGACACCTTGTTACTAAAAAACCATGGTTCAGTAGGTTACCTGCTTGGAAGACCATTAGTAGCTATGGCGATGATTTTTTAAAAACAGCTTTGCAGTTCTTCAGAAACTGAACAATCGAAGACTATCGTCGTTAACTAATGGTGAAGCCAACTTCTGTTTCTTTTTTTATTGAAACCATCATTATTAACGAAGTTTTAAAAAATATAGAGCATTACGAATATACAAAAAAGTGTATTTTTCGTAAAAATTAATATTAGACATAAAAATTGTGTAAGTATTCGAACAAAACGAAAGAAAATAAAAATTCGGTCACGGCAGGATTCGAACGAGCGTCCCTGTGATCGCAAAACCAGAACGTCACCTCCTACGCTACAATGATGGACCCTACAACTCATTTAATTATTGGTACTTGCGTTTACTTGCGAAACTTCCTCTCGAGAATTTTTGAGAGTTGCGTCGAATGGCTTCAGCTGATTGTTGTTTAATTTCTGAACATCATGTACCATAAATAAAGAGGAATTCTATAATCTGATACCCATGCGGTCACCTTGTAAGTACAATTCGCCACTTTCTATACGGTTACTTTTGGTGAAGGTGTGTAGATATAGCCGCGGTGGAGTAGCCGAGCGGTCTAAAGCATCTCGCTGCTGAGCGCGAGGTTGCTCGCCGTGGAGGTTCGAGTCCTCCCTGGGGCATGGATGTCTGTGTTTGTCCTTAGGTTAGTTTACCTAGGTTTAAGTAGTTTTTAAGCTACGGACTGATGACCAAGCAGTTTGGTCCAATAGATTTACAAACATTTGAACATTTGTATGTAGATATAGATGATAATAGCAAGTATAAAAATTCTACAAATGGGAGACGTGGAACGAAAAAAAAAAAACTTTTTAGAATGTTCAAATTGGCTACGCTGGAACTGTTAGCGGACAGCTGTACGCCTGTAGAAGATACGAAACACTCACAGGAAAATCAAGAGATCTTTAGACAAAAGAGAAGAAGATCGGTAGTTTTCAGTTTGCAGCAGAATGTGCTATGACATGAAACTCCCTGGCAGGCTGTGCGCCGAACCGAGATTCTAAATCTTTACCTTTCGAGGGAAAGCGTTCAACCGACGTCACTGGAAAATCAAGAGATCTTTAGACGAAAGAGAGGAACATCGGTATTTTTCAGTTTGCAGCAGAATGTACTATTAAATGAAACTCCCTGGCAGGCTGTGCGCCGAACCAAGATTCTAAATCCTTACCTTTCGAGGGCAAGCGTTCAATACGTAATATGCCGCCCTTCACGGACTGTCGTCACAGCTTTACTTTCGCCAATTACTTCATCTCGATTACAAGAGTTCTTCTGCAAACCTTGCAGGACTATCAGTCCTCTAAGGAATGATACGGGGAGACTGGTTAAGCCGCAGCCTAGGGAATGTTTCCGGAATAATGTTATCTCTCTGCAGTAGAGTGAGCGCTGCTATGGAACTCGCTGAAGATTAAAACTGGGCGGAGGATTGCGATTTGAAGTCGGGAACGGATCAGGCGAGGCACTGGCTGAGAGCCGAGAGTGGGAGGGGGGGGGAGGGGGGGCGTGAAGCATGCCAGTAGAGCTGAGTCAGTTGAATGCTTCATTACGAAAGGCAAAGTTCTCACGTTTGAACCCTTACCCAGCACACAGTTTCGATTTTCCACGATGTTTCAAAAGAGAAGCAACTGTATAAATATCAAGAACTCAGACGGAAAACCTGTACTAAGCAAAGAAGAGAAAGCTGGAAGATGAAAGGAACTATGGAGGGGCAACCGAAACTGAATGCAGTTCTAAAGATAGAGGTGTATTGGGGTGAAAGGCACCACAGAGATTCAAAAGTCCGAGGTCATAGGCCTCTGCAACGTGCGTCATGTCTTCATAACTGCTGATATAGCAGTATAGCTGATACGGTGCGTAATATATCGTACGGATAAAATTCAAAGATAGAGAAGAAGGTGAATATTTCCAATTGATAAGAGAGCAGGTGTCAGTATTACTGAAGTATCAGTTTTCCTTGTCTATGTCACAAAGTACTAATACCTATTATTTACAGAAGACTGGTGAAAACAGTAAATGTCGACCTCGTGGAAGTCGGTTGGAATTCGTGAGAACTGTTCCAACATTCGACGCAATGATGACGCCGCGATATAAAGAAAGAGAATTCTACGATAATCGATTTTCTAAAAGAAAGAAAACAAAAAATCAGAAAAAAGTATTTTTACTTGTTGATGTATAATTACAGCGTAGACTCGAATATTTGTAGGTCATTCGGATAATCGAAAATCCGAATAACTGAACGTAGATGATGGAAAATATTTTTTGTTCATTAACTCCAGAGTGAGTACTTGTGCCTCCAGGGCCTAGTAATTTTTCGGGTATGTTATCATACGGTTGTATTTCTAGGGAAATGCAAAAATGTTAGGTGCTTGTTCAAAACAACAAAAATGACTCAATATTATTAATATCATAAAAGTCAATGTCTGTGAAGAGATTTGAGTGACATTTTCGTACAGTGGTATAGCTTCTTTAAAATAGCGCAAGCTCGTCATTAAATACACAACGAAAGTCACATAAGACAAACATATACGATTAATGTTCTATAGTATATTTTATAACTCTCATTTGATGCTAAAATTTTACTCTTCTTTGCTCCTACATCACCAATTCGTCGTAACTGTAGTAAACTTACTGGCTCACAACCTCTATGTTTTCTGATCAAAATATCCACGGGTGTACTGCCGGTCTATAGTGTCCACCGGGCACAATATTTCGGCGATCATACATGTCGCCATCATCAGGTGAACTGAGCTCCTGGAAACGCGCCGGCACGGAGATCCGCACGCTACGGCTGCTCGAAGGGAACTGGGTTCTAGCCTGGTAGCGGGCCATTTAAATACCCTCGGCCCGCGGAGCGACCCCTCCGCGGTCCGCGCCCCGCGCCGCGGCCGCGCAGTGGAACCGATTGCGCCGGCGTCTGAGAAGACGTCGGTGTGAGGGCTCTGTCCGTTTCGTTACGTTTGCTAGATTTACTCTTAATTAACCCAATCGCTGGTTCCCAAGTTTTGCTAAGATTATAGCCACAGTCACGGTATATGAGGTCGTCACTTGTGCGAATTTCAATGGCCTCTCTAACGACGCAGTCCCAGTATCTCGACGTCTGTACCAGAATCCTAGAGTGTTGATACTCCATGGCGTGATTCTCCGACAAACAATGTTCAGCGACCGCCGACTTGCTCGGATACATCAATCGTGTGTGCCTCTGCTGTTCAACGCATCGATCCTCGACGGTACGCATCGTCTGTCCAATATATGACTTTCCACACTGACACGGAATCTGGTACACGCCCGCCTTCCTCAAACCGAGATCATCTTTAGCGCTCCCCACCAGTGCACGAATTTTATTCGGCGGACAAAAAACAGTTCCAACCTGGTGTTTTCTCAAAATGCGTGCGATCTTCCCTGAGAGTGCGCCGGTATATAGAACGAACGCAGTGCCTACATCCTCCCTTGCGTTTTCATCCGTTTCCACAGGTTGTGTTGTAGTGGTTGGGCGGAGAGCCCGCTGAATCTGCCACTCTGAGTACCCATTTTTTCGAAATACAGTTCTCAGGTGTTCCAATTCCTGGGGTAGACTCTCTGCGTCGGAGATAGTGCGCGCCCTATGTACTAGAGTTTTAAGTACCCCATTCCTCTGTGAAGGGTGGTGACAGCTGTCTGCGTGTAAATACAGATCAGTGTGCGTTGTCTTCCGATATACACTATGACCCAGGGTGCCATCAGCTCTTCTCCTGACCAACACGTCAAGGAACGGCAATTTACCCTCCGTTTCAGTCTCCATAGTGAATTTGATGTTTGGGTGTATAGAGTTCAGATGTGTAAGGAAGTCAAGGAGTTTATCCATACCATGTGGCCAGATGACGAAAGTGTCGTCCACATAATGGAAAAAGCAAGTGGGTTTCCATTCAGATGATGCCCGGGCTTCCTCCTCGAAATTCTCCATGTACAAATTTGCGACCACAGGGGAGAGTGGGCTACCCATGGCGACTCCCTCCGTTTGTTCGTAGTATTCGCCATTGAAAAGGAAATACGTGGAGGTCAAGACATGCCTAAAAAGTTCGGTGGTCTTCTCGTCAAATTTCTGACCAATCAAATCTAGTGACTCTCGAAGGGGCACCCTCGTAAACAACGAAACGACGTCAAAACTCACCATGATATCTGACTCATACAGCCTGAAGTTGTTAAGGCGTTTCACAAAATCCACGGAATTACGGATGTGATGAGGGCATTTACCCACATAAGGACTTAATATTCCCGTCAAGTATTTGGCCAACAAATATGTAGGTTCTCTGATGTTACTGACAATGGGACGTAACGGCACCCCATCTTTGTGAACCTTAGGGAGTCCAAGTTCACACCGGTCGCAGAAATTATTAGTTCTGTTGAACAGGTTGCAGCTCGACTTCCGCCTGATTCAGCTGAGGAAATACGTCGTGAAACTTGTCGTGCATTGACGAAATCCAAGCCCATGAAGTCGAACATCACTAGTAAAGAGAAGGCGGCCATTCGTGACCTTAGGGAGCGCCCTGATATTGTTGTCTTACCGGCTGACAAAGGCAATGCTACGGTTGTTGTCTCCCATAAGGACTACACTGAAAAGATGCAGAGCCTGCTAAATGACGATTCCTACCGGAAGATCAGCGTTGACTCCACAAAGAAGGTGGAAAACAAGACGAGGGCGCTTCTCAAGGATGCGGATTTACCGGAGGGTGTCCCCAAGAAACTGCTACCTCAAGGTCCGGTACCGCCAAGACTTTATGGACTCCCTAAGGTTCACAAAGATGGGGTGCCGTTACGTCCCATTGTCAGTAACATCAGAGAACCTACATATTTGTTGGCCAAATACTTGACGGGAATATTAAGTCCTTATGTGGGTAAATGCCCTCATCACATCCGTAATTCCGTGGATTTTGTGAAACGCCTTAATAACTTCAGGCTGTATGAGTCAGATATCATGGTGAGTTTTGACGTCGTTTCGTTGTTTACGAGGGTGCCCCTTCGAGAGTCACTAGATTTGATTGGTCAGAAATTTGACGAGAAGACCACCGAACTTTTTAGGCATGTCTTGACCTCCACGTATTTCCTTTTCAATGGCGAATACTACGAACAAACGGAGGGAGTCGCCATGGGTAGCCCACTCTCCCCTGTGGTCGCAAATTTGTACATGGAGAATTTCGAGGAGGAAGCCCGGGCATCATCTGAATGGAAACCCACTTGCTTTTTCCGTTAAGTGGACGACACTTTCGTCATCTGGCCACATGGTATGGATAAACTCCTTGACTTCCTTACACATCTGAACTCTATACACCCAAACATCAAATTCACTATGGAGACTGAAACGGAGGGTAAATTGCCGTTCCTTGACGTGTTGGTCAAGAGAAGAGCTGATGGCACCCTGGGTCATAGTGTATATCGGAAGACAACGCACACTGATCTGTATTTACACGCAGACAGCTGTCACCACCCTTCACAGAGGAATGGGGGTACTTAAAACTCTAGTACATAGGGCGCGCACTATCTCCGACGCAGAGAGTCTACCCCAGGAATTGGAACACCTGAGAACTGTATTTCGAAAAAATGGGTACTCAGAGTGGCAGATTCAGCGGGCTCTCCGCCCAACCACTACAACACAACCTGTGGAAACGGATGAAAACGCAAGGGAGGATGTAGGCACTGCGTTCGTTCTATATACCGGCGCACTCTCAGGGAAGATCGCACGCATTTTGAGAAAACACCAGGTTGGAACTGTTTTTTGTCCGCCGAATAAAATTCGTGCACTGGTGGGGAGCGCTAAAGATGATCTCGGTTTGAGGAAGGCGGGCGTGTACCAGATTCCGTGTCAGTGTGGAAAGTCATATATTGGACAGACGATGCGTACCGTCGAGGATCGATGCGTTGAACAGCAGAGGCACACACGATTGATGTATCCGAGCAAGTCGGCGGTCGCTGAACATTGTTTGTCGGAGAATCACGCCATGGAGTATCAACACTGTAGGATTCTGGTACAGACGTCGAGATACTGGGACTGCATCGTTAGAGAGGCCATTGAAATTCACACAAGTAACGACCTCATATACCGTGACTGTGGCTATAATCTTAGCAAAACTTGGGAACCAGCGATTGGGTTAATTAAGAGTAAATCTAGCAAACGTAACGAAGTGACGACCACGGCGGACAGAGCCCTCACACCGACGTCTTCTCAGACGCCGGCGCAATCGGTTCCACTGCGCGGCCGCGGCGCGGGGCGCGGACCGCGGAGGGGTCGCTCCGCGGGCCGAGGGTATTTAAATGGCCCGCTACCGGGCTAGAACCCAGTTCCCTTCGAGCAGCCGTAGCGTGCGGATCTCCGTGCCGGCGCGTTTCCAGGAGCTCAGTTCACCTGATGATGGCGACATGTATGATCGCCGAAATATTGTGCCCGTTGGACACTATAGACCGGCAGTACAGCCGTGGTATTTTGATCATCAAATACGCCGGGAGAAACTGAAGAATCTATGTTTTCTTTCTACGTAAAATCTTTTTCCAGTGTTTTAATTACTTCTGAATGAGATGCTCTGACATCATCTGTCGAGATATTATACTGTGTCATCTATTTGCATTTGCTGTTGTTTCAGTAATTTCGTCATCCAGCATTATCTGAAAATCTTAATGAGAAGTAATTCATTTGTCCCCGTCATCCGAATCACATAACTGGCATATTTCAATGTTTGATATTTCATTTATGTCATCAATAATAGGTTGCTGAACAACCATATAAAGGCTAAGTTGAGACTCTTTCCTACTAACAAGACTGCAAAGGTACTTTCTCATGGTTGAGCACCCGGATAATCGCTAATCGCCTTTCTACACAAACATGGTATATGAAAACAGTTGCAAGCATTATAGGAGGTTGAAGGAAGATTGGTGTTTAACGCCCCGTCGAAGGAAGGAAGGTTGCTTAGGGTTTATCGTCCAATCGACAGCTTGGTCATTAGAGACGGAGCTAAGGCTCGGAGTTTTGGTCTAGGATGGGGAAGGAAATCGGCCGTGCCCTTTGAAAGAAACCATCTCTGCATTTGCCTGGGGTGATTTAATCACAACGCCCCGTCGACAGCGTGGTCATTGGAAGCGGCTTACGCTCGGATTGCTTGGGTAAGCTTTGCTGAGGAAATCGAACGTGTCCTTTGAAGGGAACTATGCCGGAATTCACCTGGAGTGATGTAAGGAAATCATCGAGCGAGGTGGCGCAGTACTAACGCACTGGTCTCTTATCCGGGAGGACGGTAGTTCAAATCGACCTCAGTCCATCCAGATTCAGTTTTTCCGTGATTTCCATAAAACACTCAAGGAAAATGCCGGGATGATTCCTTTCAAAGGGCACGGCCGATTACTTTTCCGTCCTTACCTAAAGCTCTGAGCGTTAGCTCCGTCTCTATGGAATAAGCTGTCGACGGGACGTAAAACCATAGGCTTGCTTTCATCCTTATTCCTTCAGTAGGGAAATATGGATGACCAGAGGCGAATTTGAACCACCGTCCTACAGAATAAGATATCAATATGGTGTGAAAACTGGCAGTTGACTCTAAATAATGAGAAGTGTCAAATCGACCACAACAGTACGAAAACAAATCCGTTAAACTTTGTTTACAAGATACGTGAATCAAAATTGAAGGCCGTAAACTTAATTAAATACCTGGGAATTACAATTACTTCAGTCGTAAACTGGAAATAACACGCAGATAATGGCGTGGGAAAGGCGAACTAGAGACTACGTTTTATTGGTAGAACCCTTAAAATATGCAACAGAAGCACTAAAGAAACTGCATACACTACGCTTGTCCGTAGTTTTTTGGAGTATTGCTGCTTAGTGTGGGATCCTTATTAGGTGGGTCTGACGGAGGACATCGAAAGAGTCCAAAGAAGGGCAGCTCGATTTGTATTGTCACGATACAAGGGAGACAGCGTCACAGAAATGATACAGGATCTGGTATGGGAATCATTACAACAATCGCGTTTATCGCTGCGGCGTGGTCTACTTACGAAACTCCAAACGCCAACATTCTCCTTCGAATGCGAAAATACATAGTTGACAAATGTTCAAATGTTTGTTGAGCTTAAGGGACTTAACTGCCTGCCGCGGTGGCCGAGGGGACTGAGGCGCTCCAGTCACGGTCTGCACGGCCACTATGGTCGGGGGTTCGAATCCCCCCTCGGGCATGGATATTTGTGCCGTCCTAGTTCGTAAGTAGTTCATAAGTAGTTTGTAAGTTTAGGGACTGATGACCCCGTGGTTAAGTCCCATAAGCTGTACAAACATTTGAACATTTTTTTTTTTTTTTTGACTTAACTACGGGGTGATCAGTCGCTAAAGTTCCAAACTACTTATGAACTACCTTATACTAAAGATGACACAAACATCCATGCCCGAGGGGGGATTCGAAATCCCGACCGTAGCGGCCGAGCAGACTGAATGACGCGCCGCAGACCGCTCGGCCACTGCGGCCGGCTATTGTTGAATCCCACGTACATAGAAAAGATCACCAGAACAAAATACGAGAAATTAGAGGTCGAACGGAGAAATTCGGGTGTTATTTCTTCTAGCGCGCTATTCGAGATTGGAGGAAACCTCTGCCAGGCACTTATAATTTGCAGAGCATCCCATGTAGATGCAGAATGCGAGTCCAGTGTCTAACCACTGCGCCACCTGGTTCGGTGCATACTTATTACAGGCTACAGCTTCTTGAGAGAAGCACGATAGCTGCTACGCCTTCCGCCACAGCCGTGCGTCTTGTTCGATAGGGTCTGAAGATTAATTTAACAGATAAAAATCATCGATAGCCGCGCGGGATTGCTCGTGCGCGCTAAGGCGCCTTGCTGCGGAATTTTCGCCTGTTCCCGTCAGAGGTTCGAATTCTTCTTCAGGAATGTTTGTGTGCTATCCTTAACATAAGTTAGTTTAGGTAGTTTGTAAGACTACGGACTGACAACCAGAACACTTCGGTTCCATAGCTTTACAAAGATTTGATTTTGAGAAACCATTAACCTTCCAATAACAAAAAAGTTTACTGATATTATTGTAAAATATTAACCACGCCGCTGAAACACTGTATGAGGAATATTACACAAAATTACAGGCTACAGCTAATTCTGAAGTTTCCGTATTATTTCATGAAATATCGAGGAATACTTAATTCTTGTTTCTGAGGAAAATAGTATTGCCACAGTGGAGTAGCCGAGCGGTCTAAAGCGTCTCGCCGTGGAGGTTCGAGTCCTCCCTGGGGCATGGGTGTGTGTGCTTGTCCTTAGGTTAGTTTACCTAGTTTACCTAGTTTGATGACTGATGACCAAGCAGTTTGGTCCTATACATTTACAAACATTTGAACATTTTTGAAAATAGTGATCATTATAAATATGATAATACAAACAGCCAAAATGCCATGAAGAATTTTTTTTTTTTTTTATGTTGCCCGATTTCGATCATATCAGATCATCTTCAGCTCACAATCCACGTGGTCCTGGAAATGGCGTGTTGATCCACAAGACAAATGGGCCGGCTCCACGCGATTTCCAGGACGCCGAGGATTATAATCCGAAAATGATCTTACGTGAACGAAACAGTTAATCATTGATAAAAATAAAACATGTCATCCGATCTCGACTGTTTGTATTATCATATTTAATATCGGAAAGTCTTACGCGGCGTAAACGAACACGGTTACCTCTTACCAATGTACGCCGTCAAGTTTGTCACGAAATTTACGTAATACGGCATAGAACATTATTGTTACGCACAGACTATACAACTCCGCTTACGGCAGTCACCAGTAGCAGTTTTTGTTGAGGCTAGAAAAACAGCTATTTTTTCTTTACATCCATTGCTTCGGGGGTGAAGGGGTGTAGACCCCCTCGATCCCCCCTACCCCCATTGATTGAGGCATCACTTGTTTCGCGGCCTACAGATTCATCAGGTGCCTGTATCAAAATCTATACTGGTGGAAACTGTAAGCGGAGTTTTCTTTCAAATATGAAAAACCGCAGTTACGGCTGCCTTAAACAATGATACGTCTGTAGCACTTAGTGAAATCTGATATACAACTTTCGCATTCTGGTCTTTGTTTTCATTTTGAGAGCGGATTTTTCTTCATCTGTTTCTTTTAATAATGATACTGTGCATAAGAACGTCTGTCATTGTTCAACACAAGAGTTTTTCATTTTACTTCACACATTATAGAATTCTTATATGTGTTCGCCATCATTTCATCAAAGCCTTCGTCGGCTATTAACAAAAAGGTCCCCCGGTGGTTCTTTTTTTTTTTTTTTTTTTTTTTTTTTTTTTTTTTTTTTTTTTTTCCACCAAAAATCGCCTTCATCGGCGAATAAAGATAAACGTCCCCCGACGATATCATTCTGGTGATATAAGGAAAAGAAAATATTCTTCAACATCAAAGGAAGCTAATTGTGACATTATGGAAACTCATTCCTCTTCCAGGAGATTTGGAGAAATTTAGATTCCTCTTCAAAAGAAAGAGCCGTGCTCATTATATAATCTTCAGAAAATATGTATAAAATAATCAAAGAAAATGTCTCCACCATATCCTTTCTTCCAGGAGTGGTAGTCTTGCAAGTTTCGCGGGAGAGCTTCTGTGAAGTTTGGAAAGTAGGAGGCGAGGTACTGGCGGAAGTAAAGTTGTGAGGCGGCATCGTGTGTCGTGTCGGGTAGCACAGTCGGTAGTGCGCTTGCCCGCGAAAGGCAAAGGTCCCAGGTTCGAGTCCCGGTTCCGGCACACAATTTTAATCTGCCAGTAAGTTTCATATCAGCGCACACTCCGCTGCAGAGTGAAAGTTTCATTCTGTCTTTCCCTTGTTTCAACAGTTTTAGAAAAACGAACAAACACAATCTGTTAACGTGCTTCACGCTCTTATTACGATTTGTTTCTTGATTTTCTACGTTGTATTGTTACTAAAACTATACTGCGATAATTACATTACTGCAGGAATTCAACCGAGTTGAAAGAAGCAAGTGAACAATACTACAGAAATTAATTACCACATGAGAAGCAGAATAATTGACTCAAATAGTTTTTAACACTTTGTTTCATTCTATTTAAATTTCAAACACATATAGTCTGTTCCTCAAAATAAATAAACAAAATTGAACTCAAAAGTTAAATACGAAAAAAAAGTACAAATGCAGATTATTCTGCAAGGACTAGAATAACTCTACTTGTTACGCGTCCGGGAGAGCAATTACAGTCACCCGTGTCGTAAAACGGTGATACATTTTAATATAATTAACGACCATTGAAAATAAAGTATTGCTCTTTAATAAATGAGTGTATATTTGATTACATTTATATTACTCATGAAAGACTTCTATCGCTGATCTCTTTGTGTGGTCATTTATTATTTCATTCGTGTTTCTGCTGAATAATGATATATATTAACTGCGAACATACAGATACTCCGTTGATAGTTATCACGACTGGCACCCAGGTCGTAGTTTAATTGCTGTTCTAAAACTTTGTTTTATCAATCATAATAAAATCTTTTGCCTTATCTATATTGGTTATATAAATCTGTTATAAACAACATACTACTAATGTTTTCTCTTTATTTTTTCAGGTTACCAGAACATCTAGCAAGAGACATACTTGCAGTGAGAAGCGCTACAAACGACATGCATAGTCCAGGTGACAGGGTAAGTATTAATTTTACGCACAGCTGCACGATTTTCCAGGACATTTTCCACTTAATAAGCAGTCATCTCTCTTAGGCAATAGGACACACTATGATTGTTTACGTCAAGACGTTGGTTTGATTCGGACAGGAACAGCAGTCACCTGTTTGCAAATAAAATATCTTGACAGCAGAAACTCCATCCAACACCCCCTCAGTTACAGGTTTTTAGTATTTGTATTGAATTTTTTCAGTTTTCCCTAATGTTCTTGTGTTCTTTAAATCCCTCTCCTTTCGTGGACATCATACCATGATGTCACGGCGCATATCCTGTCATCCTGTCCCTTCTTGTCAGTGTTTTCCATGTATTATTTTCTTCTACGTTCAACCTCCACATTCCATACCTTAAATTTCAACATCCGCCTTTCGTACAACGTTTCAAACGCCCTACGTATCAGGTTTTCTCACTGTCTGAAGTTTAGTACCGTTCAGTTCCAAACGTATATTCTGAGGAATTTCTTCTGATTAAAGCCGATTTATGATACTTATCCGTCAAAAGTTCAACCGTGACGATATTGCAACGAGCCCAAAATTGGGCCACTGCCACATATGGAATACTCTAATACCTGGATGTTTGATTGGTTATCCATCAGAGGGCTCATTTCCTGCGTCATGATAATATACGAATCCTTCACGCTTCTCCTACGGTCTTCACACTGTTTACAGTCGAGATAACATCCCAAAGACGAAGTACACTACTACACTTTACTGGCCTTTCCCACCACCAAGCAATAAATACCACTGACATAGTCGCGTATGTTCATGTAACAAGTAACGCAGATGTCCTGTAGATTCTTAGCGTTTTAATTTGTCTGACAGGCAGTTTGAGACCAAAGCTGTTTCCTAATAAAATCTGCACTTTATTTATATTTGAAAAACTGTCCGTTTATGTCTGAAAAAAAAATTTCCTTTTATGGATTTAACTGCAGTTGAGCTAACACGAAAATATTTCCTGAATTTCATTATCTGTTATCGAAACTTCTAGTGAACCTTATGGCTCTACTTTCTAAACCACATCACAATGAAAAGAATGACGCAATCTATGTTACACGGCGAAATATTGTAACTATATCGAGTGCAATTCTTTACCGCAACAGCAGTGAAGACGGGCTACTCTTAACACCATTCATGAACTATGTAATAGGTAAATCGAACTTCTCTTGCATATGGCAGGCCGAACACGACCCAGCTGTGTGTAACAGCTAAATAATGTCACACGATCATCGAATATCTACCCTCCACTCCCCTCTCGTATGACTCATTCACTTCCCATATGTATTACATAAATACCATCACTTACAGTTGCAACTTCAGGTGCTTTTTTACTGTGCAGGATGATAATTGTTTTACTAAAATATTTAGATTGAAAATTACATATTAAAAACAAAAAACCGAACTAGTTATGTATGAGGAAGTTACACCCTAAAAACGTATTTTTAATTTTTTTATATAGAAGCCAGTAGGCTAGTAACTGCAATAAAAAATTTTTTATGTGACTTACAAAGTTTTCCATATAAGTCATGGATATTGTAGGACTACCCATCACGTCGCCTTATATCACAGGCCAAACAATTTGTACTAAATTGATTGCCGACTTTTCTATATTTTTACCAAAAATCACAAGAACCGCACGGTAGACTTCTTTTTATTTGACGAAAAGAGCGAAGGTGATTGCGGTACGACCTCACCATTAACCCCATTATCCATCACTTATGACTTATATAGAAAACTTTGTAAGTATTACATATATATATATATATCTAACTTCCTCATACATAACAAGTTCGGTTTTTTGTTTTGTAATGTGTAATTTTTAATATAAATATTTTAATAAAACAATTATCATCCTGTACATTAAAAAAGCACCCGAAGATGCAACTAAGTTGCGAAACCGGTTGTGCGGGTCTTCACGACTCCAATAAAATAACAGCTCAAGTTAGACCAAGGACTTTCATTCAGACTATTACAATTTTAACACCTAATTTTTGTGTCAAAGTTTCTTAATTATGTACAACAAAAAACATTTCAGAGTGCCTTTTTGTCAGCGGCACCGTCGTGGCGCGTCTATTGTACTCGGATACCTGTGTCCTGTTACAGACGGTGCTGGAGAGGCGGAAGGAGTCGAGCGCGGCGCCCCTGGCGGGCAGCGGCTGCACTACTCCTGACGAGCCACCTCTTCTCGACGACCCTTACCCCTTCGCTCTCGTCCTACGACTTCGTGTCCTCCAGGTACAAATAAATTTATTCCTGTTGGTTTCCTGTGTTCGTTTAGTACCTCGATGGTGACATAACACTCATTCTTTTAATAGTCAAGATTCCCTTTATAAGATTTTTATTGCCATAGATCGCTTATTGATTTTATATGACTAGTTTCGGCTGTTTAAAGAGTGATTATCAAATCTTACTGGTCCAAGCATGTTAAGAAATATACTTCAGATGAACCAATATTTCTTAACATGCCTGGACAAGTAAGATTTGATAATGACTCTTTAACGAGGCGAAACTAGCCATATAAAATCAATAAGCGATCTATGGCAATAAAAATTTTGTAAAGGGATTCTTGACTATTGCATTAAAAGATCGCCTCCTACAAAATATCGTGAATAAGATGTCAGGTAAATATACTATTTATTTTTCTTGAACACTCAGGATAGGCTGTAGGTAAGAAGCGTAATGTGGACTGAACAGAATAATATGCCTGTCAGACATCATCCAAGAAGGAAAGTAACAGTAATTGAGAGAACGAATTATTAGATTCTATTTTCAGATTTTTATCGATAACCTACAGGCAAAAATTAAATTCACGAGCACGTACATTTCATGGCACCCGATTGGAGCCACGATAGATAGTAATTCGAGGTAAAGCAACTAGCAAAGATCTCAAGTAACACAATCGAATGCATAACGGTGAACTACGGTGATCTTACACATCTCACGAACGTGAATGCAAGAGTGAAAAATCGTCTCGCAACTTGAATAACCCTTGAAAAATACCATTGGCCGATCTTACGGTGAATGAATATGCTACAATTGAATATGGCGTGTATTTTCAGACTGATGCGATGAATAAAATCTGTACTATGTTCAGGATTGTAAACTAGGAGTCTTGCGTCCACCTTGGCAAAGCGGATCTCATAAAATGCACTGATGTTGTTCAACAAATTTCAGCTCATTTATATTTTGGCGAAATACAGAGCCAGTTATCATGAAATGAAAAATATAAAATACCTATTATAGTTACATATTTCTTCACGGAGAATCCAAATAACCATTATAAATTAGCGGTTCCTATTCCAGATATCAAGGTCACGCCCCCTCCAGCCCGAGGGGGCAGTGGTGAGCATGTTTTGTTACAACTTTCAAATGCAATTTGTATTTTTCCAATTATTCCGATAAAAAATGTTTTAAATGTCTCACCCCGTATAGTTAGGCCGCTGTTGGTTAAAATTAACTGCGTTAAAGTAGTACCTTTACAATATATTGTGGAATGTCAATATGTGACAGCACATCATATAATAACTTATACTGTCATGTCTCATAAATTAAACGTGAATCAGTAGGAACTGAGGACTGATATTCAAACGTGTTGAAATAAACATTGGATACTTGTTGAGAGACAAATTAGGTATATGATAAAATGATATTTTTAGAAGAATAAATCAAAATTTTCTGCTTCATTCCAGTTGTACAAGAGTGATGTAATAAAAATATTTGTATTTAAAATACAGCAGAATGCTGTAAGAGTTAAAGCTGGAGTGAAAGATGTGTCACTTTCAGAAGGGACCACAAAAATATATATCGCAATGCATTATTTAATACACAATAGTGGCTAACGTTGTCAATATTTTCCTTCTAAAATCTTGCGCTAAACTTCTCTCTCTCTCTATCTCTCTCTCTCTCTCTCTCTCTCTCTCACACACACACACACACACACACACACGCACACACACACACATAAACAAACACACTTAAGATTACCTGACATAGTCGGGTTTGGAGGCGATCTGATCGTTTTATAGTTTTCAAAATGACAAGCCAAGATCGCGCATTAATAATTTATTAGTAGACGACCGGTTTCGGTGCACTGTGTCACCATCATATATGTGACCAGATGATGGTGACACAGTGCACCGAAACCGGTCGTCAATTAATAAATTATTAATGTGCGATCTTGGCTTGTCATTTTGAAAAATATCAAACACACTTAGTTTAATGCCTTACAGAATCTACTGAATACGAAGGCGAATCAAAAAGGAAGCTATTCTTCCAAGCCATTACCATAGATTCAATAACACACCCATTGGAAGCACCGCTCTGACAAAATGCTATGTTACTTCACTTGTCCACAAAGTCCCCACAGACGTTGTACACAAAAACCGTAATGCTGAACCAACATTTAGATTCCAGGCACGTAACAATCTCTCTTATACAGCTGCTTTTATGTCGACAAATATTTATTTACAGCTTGGAAAACACTGGGTAATCACACGTCGCTTGATATGGACTGTATGGAGGATGTTGCCATACCACCTATTTCTATTGCTGCAGATATCCTGTCAATTGGCGTGGCGTGTGCGGTTTTAGATTATATTGAAACTAAATTATCCCGCATTCGAAAAAAATTCTGAATGATCTACTCGGGTGACGATTCCAAACTGATGTAGCAGCGGTATTCATCAGGTTACATGGTGCCCGAGGTGATTTCCACTCAAGCGGAATCCAAAAGTTTGTTGCACCTTCTCTATCAATATTCCCCATTTCTTACGGGGTGGGTAGGAAAGTGACGATCCATTGGCATGATGAATATGTTTATGTGTTTCAATTTTTGAATATAAGTCAGGAGTGTAGCTTACTTTTGATTTGCCTTCGTACCTCATTGGTAATACGACGGGGTTTAACACTGAATGATACTACATTATTCCGGGAATACCGTCTGCCCAATTTACTGACATTTTCTCAGAAATATTGTGGGATGCTTTACAACTGAGTTGTGTTTAGAAATGTTTTGTAACATTTCATAATGGTAAGTCACTAAAATGAAATATTAAGACATCTCGACTGTGACAGGGCATTGAAGCAAATGCTATTGCAAAGCTGAGAATTTGTGTTGCATCGTGATTCGAACGAATATTTTCCATAATAAAAGAATCCTAAAAAAAATGTTTAAGTGATTACTGGCACGAAGCGGAAAGTCCCTGTTCAAATCCCAGTGCAGCCCAAATTTTGAAATTCACTTTTGTAGTAATTTCAATGCCGTGTAACAGTAAAGATGTATTAAAATTTCGAATTTTTAAATTTACCTCTGTTTTTAGAAGCCAGTGGTGTCTGTTCTATCGAATAGTCAGTTGGATTGCAGTTAAATGAAATGTATACCTCTCCAACCACTGAATATGAGTAGTGTATTGGTGGAATGGTATATAATCGTTTGGAACGTGTTACAGATCGTATGCGGCATATCGGCGATGGTGATGGGCACGGTGACCTTCATTGAAGAACGAGGCGCCCTGAACCTAGGTCTCGGTATCCCAGCAGGAGCTGCCACCGTCGCCGCTGCAGGTGAGCCTAACCACTGAAGTACTCATTAGCCTTTGGATTCTCTATCTGGATCTACACGCACATTTCCGCTTCTTACACTGCACTCTACGGTGTGTGACAAATGTAACTATCACTTCTGCTTTTTCTGGGGAAGATTACAGCTCACGATAAAAAGGAATGTCTGGGTTCGAGTCCCCGCAGGACACTACTTCTGTTGTTATCACTTATTTCAACTCCGTGGGGCTCCTTCCACATTCCTCTTCCGTCCTCTCATTAAGGGGAGCTATCAACAATTAATTGGAACATTCCTCTTCTTTGCGAACTTTGAATTATTGTTCTTCTTGTCCTAGAACTGAAGTTATTACCATTTTCTCCCGCGCCTGCACAGGAAATTGGCGAGGCCGCTGAAAGCATCTAAGACCATATTGTGACTCTTGGTGGAAATATAATGCTAGAAAGAACTATGATCACTAGCATAGTTTGCCAGTAGCTGTGATAGACACAATAAAAACAATTTTTCATGACTTAGCACAGCCAGAATTGTTACACAAAAGTCTACATAAAAAACGCAGAATCCTAATGAGAGTGTAAACAACTTAATTTGGACAGTGATTTAAAAAAGAGTGCGTGTAAGCATAAAAACATTACACTTCGGCATTTATGGTGCAACAGCAACCTGCAACCAAGGAAACAGTGTGAAGTATTGAAGGCATTAGGATTTCAAGCTGGAGCGAACACTGTACGATTACTCAAAAAAAGTCCAAAAGGTTGGAGAGTTTATGGGACTTAACTACGGGGTCGTCAGTCCCTAAACTTAGAAACTACTTATGAACTAGCTAATGCTAAGGACGGCACAAATATCAATGTATTCGAACCCCCGACCGTAGTGGTCGTGCAGACTGTGACTGGCGCGCCACAGACCACTCAGCCACCGCGGCCGGCTGTACGAATACTAAGAAATATTGACAGAGACAGAGGAGCAGAAAGAAGAGAAAGGAATTTGAAATATGATGGAACAACGGGCCAGAAGAGAAGACCATAACGGAAGCTTTTGGAGGATGAAGAAGAAGAAATGTATTGAAAAACTTTGATAGCCATTTCCCGTGAATTAGAATTTTCCGAAAGTAAGGAACATTTTTTTTTTTTTTTTCAAAATCAACTCAAACTAGGGAGACAAAACTTTTATACAGCACTGCTAGTGCTCAAACATACATTCTAACACAGCCATTTAGCAATACGTTCAGTAGCGTCATTTCAATTTTATTAAATAAAGCACTTTTTTATGTAAATAAACAGTTGGTTCATTAATAAAAAAATACTGAAAGGAAACTAGAAAAGATACTCCAATATCCCTCCATCATAACTGCATTATTAAACCACTATATAAGTTGAAAAATTTAAAATTCTTCGGTTTAGTAGATTGTTCATAAATGTTCCTCAAACGTAGTGATTTTAACATGGGCAGCATAGGCACCTCCGGCTCCCCTTAAATGCATTTGCATCTGCACCATGAGTTTTGCACATGCATGTCCGGGATAACAGTCAGTATAGCATCCATTGTACAGTTGCTGGTAAAGATCAGGAGAAATCTCTCAGCCAGTACGGACCCACTGATGATCTGGCCATAGCAGTACAAAATAAATATCTTGTAGAATCGGCAAGACTGACGCACGGACTCTAATGGATGAGTCTTGAAGTTTCTAACGAATATTTTAAGATGGATTATGTATCAAACTCTGCGACTCAAGTTTCCGCTTATCACCTCAACAATGAAGTAGCCAATAAAAAACGGAGAGAGAAACACCATTCTAAACATGTAGGCGCTACACTTGTTAGGTGTGTAACGTATAAATGATGTCCAGAAAATAAAAAAAACACGAAATAATATTAGAAAATTAAGTGGTATTTCTTGGGGGTAGATATCCACCAACACTATGAACAGCATCATCGATAGCTCGCTGCAGAATAATGTGTTCCGATGTAGCAGAGAAACCACGTTACCAATATGGTAGACGTGCAGGTCAAAGAAACCATGTATATAATCACCGGAACCTTAATACCTATTCCATCATCGTGGCTCTCTGTCATCGGTAACATAACTCCACCAAAAACAAGAAGACAACTAACATCAGTTAAAGAATGGGAAATAGTAGAATGACAAAATGAAGGAAAATGTTTACCTATGCAAGATGTCGTTAAAAATTGCAGGATAGTAACTTTAAATTCCGAAAGTCGGTAGCGAATAATTGCTATATAAGGACACACCACAAGTAATCCGACAAAAACACTAAAATGTTTCAACTTCGCAAGTAAATACTGGGCTAAGCTCTATCAAATATGAAGTTGCCACGCAAGGCCATGATTTACGGATGGGGACTCGTGAACGGCTTAAGTTGTGACTATGGAGCGCTGAACAGACTCTGGACCTCATAGTAAAAGTGAAAGAAAAAGAAATATAGTTGCCCAGCAGAGATCTTTATAAGAAATCACATCTGATGCTTCAGGTGGATTCACGACTTGGATATTTAGCCACCAGTTAGTCTCACACGACACATGTCCTAATTATGCCTCGTTTTTATCATACACACTCTTTGTTCACTCACATGTGTTGAAAAAAAAAAGTGCCATTTTCAAATATTTTACTTACATTTGCATGTATATTCTTGTTCATTGTGCTAATTACATTTTTTACGATTATGCTGCTTCCATATGCCATATTATAAATAAATAATGTCCATTTCTAAAGTATGACAATGTTATACCTCATCATTCTTACATCAGAGTTTTCCTACCTTAATTTATTTATGTCTTAACTTCCTCCTATTCGCCTTTTTCTTTTCTACCCAGTAAGGTGACGCAGCAGGATTGTCCACTTGCTTTGAAATGTTGTAATCCGGATCCTGCCATCAACATTTAGGTTTCCTATGATTTCCCTATATAACTACGTATAAACTCAAAAGGTTTGTAAATCTATCGGACCGAACTGCGTGGTCATCAGTCCGTAGCTTACAGACTACTTAAACCTAGGTAAACTAACCTAAGGACAACACACACACCCATGCCCCAGGGAGGACTCGAACCTCCACGACGATCAACCGCGCGCTCCGCAGCGAGACGCTTTAGACCGCTCGGCTACTGCACCGCGGCTGTATAAACTCGGAGATTGTTCTATTTCAATCTATTATCTCACCTGTTCTTATTGACGGGTTTCAAACACAGCTTACGTCTCCCTCTGCAATCAGTATAAGATTACGGGTAAAATTTGATACTCGTAACTACGAATCGACAGTGGTAACATAGGTATGAGTGCATGCAGGATAAATTGGCCAACAGATGTGTAGACGGCTGGGCAAACGTGGGGGGAGAGAGGTAGTTGTGGGGGTAGTGGTGGAGCTATGAGCAGGAACTGGAGAAGAAGTGCTCAGCTCACTGGCCGGTAGGCGGAAGTGCACTGGCGCGGCAGTTTCTTACGAACGAAGGAATGGAGTCTCCCGGCGCTTCAGTCGAAAACTCGTCTCTGCGCATCGTGCACTTTATCCTGTGCGGACTCTATCTGCCGGACTGTCGTGGAACTACTTTTCAAGCGAACATAAAGGCTAGTTTACACGACGACACTACGTTTCATGAAACTGAGCTACTCGCCTTTGCGCATGCGCGGCAGGCGTTCGCGCAACTCGTTGGCGAAACCAAACAGTTGCGTCACCTTCCAACTATGGCGAAACTGATTGCGCGTGTTTTTAGGTTAGGTTATAGCCAATAAAGAACAAAACACAACATAAAGGGGGGGGGAGGGGAACGGAAGAAATAATTCGGCTTTTGAACATGTGTGCGATGAATAGGTGTTTGTGCGATTTTAAGCGGCGGCGTGTTAGTGCTGTTGAAGCAATTATTCGTGAATTAAATATTGATGGGTTGACGATTAGTGAATTGCAGACTAAAATTCATTCAATTCCAAATATTTATACACACGAACTATGACAATTGTGGACTTCGAAACACAGTACAGGTACTGCAGAGACGAATATCTACTTGACAAGAAACGTAATGCAATTTGTAATTTCAGTTCTGGTAACAATGCTTCACGCATAACAGTATCCTGTTTCTTTATTGCATTACTAACTCTGTTTAAAATGAACGTAAACTGCTCTGGTGACATTCTAAGTTGATTAAAATAGCTTTAGGGTCTTCAATTTCAATTACAATTTCTTTCAGCAAGGTCGCTAATCAAACGACCTGACGTCTATTTTTAATCCAGTCAGAAACCCAAACAAGTTTTTTATTCTTTTTATGTTTAGTCTTATGGAGTGACTTCACACAGAGAAGCAATAGCTCCGCCACAGCTCTTACAGATACCAAAACTTTCATTCTACGGCGACTACGACACACATAAAACAACGAAACTGAAGTTTATAGTATTGGCGCCATGTCTACAGACACACACGAAATCAGTTGCACCCAATTCATTTCCTGAAACAAGTGACGCAACCTAGTGTCGTCGTGTACTCTAGCCATTACACGACGTCAGTACGTTTCATGAAACTGCGCTACTGGCCAGAGCGCACGCGCGGCAGGCGTTCGCGCAAGTCTTCGGCGAAACTAAACAGTTTCGGCACCTTCCAACTTTGGCGAAAGTACTGCACGAGTTATTAGGTTAGGTGATAACTAAAACACAACAAAATACAAAATAAAGTGGGGAACTGAAGAAATTGTTCTGTGTTTGAACAATATATGCGATGTATAGGTGTTTACGTGATTTTAATGATGAAAATTTCTGGAATGAGCAGCGGCATGTTGGAGCTCTTGAAACGTGAAGCAATCATTTCGTGAGTTAAATTTTGATGGGTTAAAATAAGTAATTTGCAGACTAAAATGCTTTCAAATCGATATACCTATACAAATGAACTTTGCAAAATGCTATCTAGTAAAATATCTGGATGTGGATTAGTGCAATTTTAGAAGACAAGGATCACAGGGTTTGAAATGGCAAACTTTTTGAGAATAAATGTACACACAAGAAAAGGCTAAAACAAATCTGTTAAGCTGAAATCCTTTATTTTAGAATATTTGTTTAAAACGTGACAGTTGTTACATTCACAATTGTTTGTAAATAGTTATTTATAACATTACAGGGTTTGACATTGAATTGAAAAAGTACTTTTAAACACAATAATATTGTCACGATACAGATTCCTTTGCAACGATGTTGTTAGCTAAGTATGTAAAAACTGCTCCTGTGACATTCTAAGATGATTAATATATTTTTGTATGGGTTTCAACCACAATCTCTTTCAGCGAGGTCGCTGACCAACCAAGCCGACGTCTTATTTTTTTTTTATTTTTTTTTTAATGCATCCATCAACCGAAACAAGTTTCTTAGCCTTTTTATTTTTAGTCTTATGAACTATGTAGTGACTTCACACAGAGAAGTACATAACAGCTCTGCCGCAAATCTTACAGCTGCCAAAACTTTAATTTTGCCGGCCGCGGTGGCCGAGGGGACTGAGGCGCTTCAGTCACGGTCTGCACAGCCACTACGGTTGGGCGTTCGAATCCCCCTCGGGCATGGATATTTGTGCCGTCCTAGTTAGTAAGTAGTTCATAAGTAGTTTGTAAGTTTAGGGACTGATAACCCCGTAGTTAAGTCCCAAAAGCTGTACAAACATTTGAACATTTTTTTATTTGAACTTTCATTTTACGACGACTGCAGCACTCATAAAACAACGAAACTGAAGTGTATAGTTGTGCCGCCGTGTCTACAGACTTACACGAAACTAGTTGCGTGCAACTAATTTCACGCAACGAGTGTCGCAACCTCGTGTCGTCGTGTAGACTAGCCTTAACCGTCAGGTACAGGCCTCCACTGTGCATATCCATTTCTCAAGACTCGGTGACTTCAGTGTTTTACACCTGTGTGCTCTTGTAAAGTCTTCAGTGACGTTTCCCTCCCTTTTGTGCCCTCCTCAGCGGCGAGCATCCACTCGAGCCGCGGCTTCGGCGGCTACCGGCCGCGCGGGCAGTCGCGCTGCCGCCGCTGCCTGGGGCCCAGCACGCCGGCCGCCGCGCTCTGGGGCTGCGCATGCGCGCTGCACGCCGCGCTGTTCGTGCAGGCCGCGCGCACCGCCGTCTCCGCCAGCGGCGCCGCCGACGACACCGACCTCACCGTGCTCGCAGCGGTGAGTGCTCTGACCACCCTACCTCTCAGTTACTGCAGGACCGACACAACCTCAATACAAGTCCTAATAGTTATCAAGAATAATGGGTTTGTCTGTCTTTTGCTGACTGCAGATAACGATAAATCATCGTTTCAGACGCGTTTCGATTTTATTTATAAAGCATATTCAGTGTTTCTGTAAAGTGTAAGGGTATACAATGGATTTTACATATCGACTATTAGTGACATACCCGGCCAACAAGAAAAGAGAAAAAAGAACCGTAGGGTGTAAGGGAGACAGACTAAAACTGTAAGTAAGATGTTATACTTAAGTTTCATAAACTCTTAAGGTGCAAAGATCGACTGAAACTATTTCTAAGTAAAGAAAAAGTAAACTGTAAGTACAAATCATTGTATACCTTTACATAAACAATGAACATGCTTTATAAATAGAACCGAAACGTGGTGAACGGAGATTTATCGTTATTTGCAGTCAGATAAAGACCGACAAACCCATTATTTCATAATTATTTCATATTCACAGAATATATGACATCAAATGCGAATGGGCAAAGCTGAAAATGTGTACCCAGTTGGGATTCGAACCCGCCTGCCGCGGTGGCCGAGGGGACTGAGGCGCTCCAGTCACGGTACGCACGGCCACTACGGTCGGGGGTCTGAATCCCCCCTCGGGCATGGATATTTGTGCCGTCCTTAGTGTAAGGTAGTTGATAAGTAGTTTGTAAGTTTAGGGACTGATGACCCCGTAGTTAAGTCCCATAAGCTTAGCAAACATTTGAACATTTAATTTTTTGTAAAATACGATAGGTATTTGTAATTGTATGTAGATAGTGTCTTGGCAATCATCTATACAGATCACTTGTTAAACTTTGTATAATAGGTCTGAAGATGGCGTCGAGCCCGCCAAAACCGGTAACATAATAAATGAAAAATGCGATCTTGGCTGCAAAATCATTATTAAAGCTCAGTACAAGTCCTAATAATTATCAAAAATACTGGGTTTGTCTGTCTTTTGATGACTGCAAATAACGATAAATCTTCGATCAATTAAATGTTCAAATGTTTGTCAATCTATCGGACCAAACTGCGTGGTCATCAGTCCGTAGCTTACAAACTACTTAAACCTAGGTAAACTAACCTACGGACAAACACACACACCAATTCCCCAGGGAGGACTCGAAACTCCACGGCGAACAACCGCCGCTCGGCTATTCCACCGCGGCACTACAGAACCGTCCCAACCTCAATACAAGTCGTAATATTTATCAGGAATAATAGGTTCGTCTGTCTTTTTCTGACTGTAAATGACGATCAATCTTCGTTTCAGACGCGTTTCGCTTTTATACAGGGTGTCCCAGCTATCTTGTTCACCCAAAATATCTCTGGAACAATAACAGCTATTGGAAAACGACTTTCGCCGGTATCAATGTACGACTGGGGCCCATGATTGTACATATTTGGAAACATTCTAAAACGAAAGCAAAGGTGATTTTTAACACAAACTTGTGTTTTTTTAAAAGGACACCCTACATTTTTTCTTCAGCAATCCTTAGCATGTCAAATCACATAAACAATGGCGTTGATTGCATCGAAATATTCCAATTACATCCCGAGATATTGGGACGCGAAGTTGACGCTTGAAATATGCGAAACGCGCGTCTAGCGCACGTCCTGAGCACGCTAGAGTCTGAGGACGTACGCTAGCAGCGCGTTTCGCGTATTTCAAGCGACAATTCGCGGCGCAAAATCTCGGGATGAAAAAAAAAAAAAAAAAAAGAAGTTAGTGTTAAAAAAACACATTTGGTTTCGTTTTAGAATGTTTCCAAATATGTACAAGGTACAAAGCATGTTCAGTATTTCTGTAAAGGTATACGATGATTGTACATATCGACTATAAGTGACATACCCACCCAGCAAGAAAAGAGAAATAACAGTAGGATGTAAGGGAGTTTTATAAACTCTTAAGGTGCAAAGATCGATTGAAACTATTGTAAGAAAATTACCTGTTGGAGGTCGTCAAATAATCTCAAAATTTAGAATGCGTAATGATATGCTCAAGTAATAATAATTTTGTTATTGAATGTTGTAGCAAATCACAACTAATGGGTCGCAACAACACTTTCGCAGTGTAAGTTAGAATTTTGAATAATAAAAAAATTGATATTAATTAACTTGAAACAGTCACTGTGGTAATTAATTAAGCTTGGCCCTATCTGACTTAGCATTGACTACAGCCTCCAACTAGCACCTCTTACGATTCACGAACAGCACAACTTCACTAATAAATGTGTCAGAATTCATGTAGTGGTGATGGCGTGTTCGTGTTATAATCAAAATTGTAATAGCAGATGTCTCTGATTGCAATGATAATAGCTAATACAGTGAAACTCCGTGGTGCAATGAGCTTCACAAACACTACAGTCAAAGTTCTTAATAATTTTGATATTATTGTTTAAAGCATACAAGTTCCTTATAAAACTTTACGTAAGCTTTTTTTTTTTTTTTTTTTTTTTTTTTTTTTTTTTTTTTTTTTTTTAATTGGTTCCAGGGCCTGGGTAGCGTACGCGTGTAACTGGCTGAGCAGAGTTTGGCATTTAACGTATTTCATAAAAAAATTACTTCAGTGAAGTCTGGTAAAACTTCTATAATACTTTGACTACTGTTAGCCTGGTTACTTTCTACATAAATGAAACCAACTTTACTTTACTTGCAAACTCTGTTGCACTTTAATTACTAGTCTCTGTGGTTGCAACACGTTTAGCAATTCTTTAACTCGTCTAGCAATTTCTTTAAAACTGATCGTAATTACTTTGAAAATGATTGAATTTGTTACTCAATGTACAGGCTTGCATAATCAACATAATCTAATAATGGTGATAATGGGGTGACTACAACTACTTACAAAATTAAGACTGGTTTCAAAATAAGTCATGTATAATTGAACCAAAGTTCTGATTGGGTTGACACTACATTTACATGCATACAAAATAAAATGTTACAAAAGTACTCATCTGCTTTCGTCGTCTTCGTCGTGAAGTCCAAACAAGACAGTATGATTACAATAGGTACTCTTACTACAACAACGATCACACTCGGTGACAATAGACTTGATACCAAACAATTACTTTTCTTGCACACATGGAAAAGGATTACACTGATCGAGTATAAATAATCTTATTTCGCACTTCATTCAATACATTAAACAGTACGCCTCTCAGGCTTATTGCAATTGCATAAAACTCGCGCCACACTGTGCCTACCGTGCCTCTGCAACATCAACGAAACATCTACGTGTTTACTATAGCGAGTCCGCTCCGCGACTGCATTTATGTCTTTACTTTGGCTAGTCCGCACCGCGACTGCTTCAGCAGCGCGACACTCACAGCTACTACTTCTTTGCCAAAGACAGTCTTTACAACAGGTTCAACATTGTCTCTGGCGCATTGCTAACTTACAACATAAGAATGTCCTTGCATTCATGCGGGTTTACACTAAATGATTCAATATAGAAAATGACGTTACATAAGAAATATATCTAGCATACAACAAATGAAAAATACATGAATAAACAAATTTAAGACAATATATACATTACTTTAAATCAAACTGTAAGGTACAGCAATAGGTGTACTCTTACACTATTACTAACTACAAAGTAAAAATACTGTAAGTACAAGCCATTTTATACCTTTACAGAAACACTGAAGATGCTTTATAAATAGAACCGAAACGTCTGAACGGAGCTTTATCGTTATTTGCAGTCAGATAAAGACCGACAAATACATTACTTCATATTCACAGAATATATGACATCAACTGCGAATGAGCAAAGCTGTAAGTGTGTACCCAGTTGGGATTCGAACCCGGGTCTCCCGATTCCTGGGCAGTGGCGCTCACCACTACACCACTAGGGACTCAGTGATCATCGCAAATGCAAGGGCTACCTTGGCACGCCTCCCATCAGTCACAAACTTCCAGCTTTACCCTGCCCACAGGACTCAAACTCGTAGTCACTTTGTACTAATTCCCGCAACAGTAAGGGCTCCAACTCCAGTATCAGAAGTGACGGCTGTTCTTTCGGAATAGACGCCACATGTACATATATAATGACAGTGACGGGCAATGATCCTTTCGTTAGTGGGGAGGGTTGGGAAATTTTGGAGCCCTTACGGGAATTAGTACAATGTCTACGATTTTCAGTACTGTGGGCAGGGTAAAGCCGGAAATTTGTGTCTGACGGGAGGCGTGCTTAGGTAGTCCTTGCAGTACTTGATTACTGTGTCCCCAGTGGTGTGGGCAGCGCCACTGCCTAGAAAGCGGGAGACTCAGATTCGAATCCTGGCTGGGTACACGTTTTCAGCTTCGCCCATTCGCAGTTGATGTCATATATTCTGTGAATATGAAAGAATAACAACTAGAGGATCAGAAGTGACGTCTGTTCTTTCTGAATAGACGCCACATATATATATAAACCCATTATTATTTTAAATGTGTTTATTTCCGTCAACAGTTGCTATAAAATTGTTTCATAACATGTTTCGATCACTTGGATCATCTTCAGATCTAAAAAACAAAAGTAAAATAGCAATGTACAATTTGATAAATTTACTAAGGGTTAATTAACAATAGTTAATTTATACATAAATGGATAGATTTTTCTTTACCTTATAGTTGCGTCCGCAACTCGTCTGGCTGAGTACTAATTGGTACTGAGTTTTACAGTTCAAAGTAGGCATTTTTAATTTGGTTGCAGGTGGTGGTGGGGAGGGAAAGAGTAGGTGGGGGGGGGGGGGGGAGGGGCAGGGATTGTAATGGATAGGTTCAGCCCTAATATTCCGTACATTTGTTTGTTATAAAAATAATTTCTAAAAGTGACGTTCTTGAATATATCCGGACATAAAAATTATAAAACTGTATGTTATATCAGTTTAAAAATGTGGTACGATAATTAAAAAATGCATACAATATTTAAAACATTGAATGTGTAAAACAGAGATGTATAAAATTACATATGTCATACTTTAAAGTTTTTTAAACGTCAGTTTGTTAAAATATCATTAAAATGTTAAAATATAAAAATATATAAAATTTTTATAGAAAAAACTTATATAAAACAGTATGGTGTGGGCGTTAGTTGCCTCTGTCGCTACTTGGTGGCGTTGTGCGGCGCGCAGTTTTTCTTGTACGTTCGGAAGCCAGTCTACACGCCGACCTGCTGCTAGGGCGGTGTCCGGGCCGACGCGCTGCCGCCGCCAGCCACCGGAAAGTGGGGCCGCCGCTCCAACGCGTGCTGCGTCCAGGACGAAGGTTGCAAGAGGCCTTCAAAGTTTTTAAAAAATGCGCTGTTATTAAAATCATTTTGTTGGTTGAGTGTATTTCCAGGTTCTTGAAGCCGGTGTGTGAAAATTTCGATTTCTTCTAGTGTCGTTAGGAGGCGTCCTTTTGGTTCCCTATGAAGCACTTGTAAATGGGTATTAATTGTTCCAACAGTGTGCTTTTCTGTCACTAAATGCTCTCCGAATGCTGTTTTATTATTATGAAGAGAGCAATGCTCTTTAAAACGTGTTTCGAACGTTCTGCCTGTCTGACCTACGTAGATTTTTGTACAATCTCCACATTTGAGTTTATAGACGCCTGCTGCCGTGAATTTCGAGGATTTTTTGTTCACACGGTGTCTCAGTCTAAAACGAGTGACATCGTTGGTCTTAAATCCGATTCGTACGTTGGTGTTTCGAAATTGCCTAGCAATGATGTCTGAAACCTTTCCTTTGTAGCTCATTGGCATGTAGATGATTTTCTTTTCTTCTACGTTACTTGTCAGCGTACTGTCATTTTTTCGTTGTTGTTTGTTAATTTTTTGCAGCAACTTATTTATTGTTGAGGCTGGGTAACCGTTGCTTACTGCAACTTGCTTTATGATGGCAATTTCTTTCATCTTCTCATGTTCGCTTAATGGCAGTTTCAATAATCTGTTGGCCATCGAACGAAAATATGCCATCTTTACTCTTTTCGGATGCCAAGATTTGGAATTGATGATAAGGTCTGCACAAGTAGGTTTCCTATATACACATCATAACTTCAGGAAATCATGGTAATTGTATTCTTGCAGTAATACGCATAATTGCATCATCTTACACCACCACAATTTTATCATTATTACAACACTTTTCTAATCAGTAATAAAACAAAAGTAATTTGACAGAGTACTTTTATAATACTGTTTGGATTACAGTATAATTATGCACTGTCAAGAGTTTTATTTCGGAACAACACGTTTCTAAATGCTTATTACATTAATATTGCGAAAAGTATTATGATTAATTAAATTAATATTATCTGTATTTGAGACAAATTTCGAAAGAAATTGAAGTATTGGCAGTTAACGGATCCTCTCAGTAATTATCGTGTACCAAAATATACAGTATCTGTGTACCTGTAGTATTACATTAGTGGACCCTCTACTTTTAAATGCATAGACATACAGGGTATCAAATACTTCGTTTATCAATACAAATCCATTCACGAGAGCTAAATCCACTACAGTGCCAACTGCAGCTCGCTAGCTCTTCTACGCTTTACTTTATTGTATGCCGTGTGTTAAGCTGTTGGAAAACGGAGCGAGTGTTTGAAAGTGTGTGGTTAACGAGACGAGTTTCCTGACGTCACAAAGTGCGAATCGCACGTTGTGAGTCTGAAGTTTACCAATGAAATGAGAGAACCCTACCTAATCTACACCAGGGTATCTGGGGGGGGGGGGGGTGACAAGGGGGTAGAGATTGCTCTTCTCCGTAGAGACATGAAAACGCCATATTGGCCAATAGTTCGAAGGTCGTATTTAGTGGATTTTGTACTGATAACTTAGGTCTCACGAATATATGTCATTTCAAAGTATGACAAAGTAACTGAGTAATTAAGGATATCTCGAAAACCGGTCAGTGTATTATTTGTTGTAGTAAAATGACTGGGAACGTCGTATAGATGGTTAAGGACGTTTCCTTATATGAAAATTTGCCGGATCAAGTACATGGCACAATGAAAATCCGTCAAAACGAATTATGCTTTATACCGGGTGTTACGGTCAAACTTTCAGGAAACATTCCTCATACACAAAGAAAGAAAATACGTTATGTGGACATGTATCCGGAAACGCTTAATTTCCATGTTAGAGCTCATTTTAGTATTTATTTTTAAATGTAAATTGAAATAATTCGTGCAGACAGTTTTCAAAATACCGAATTGTTTCGTTAGTATGTACTGTACTTCCTCGATTTACGTCATCAACACAGATTTTCTGTGAACGTTTGGTCATGAATTGTTGGTGATGTCTTGATTGGGCCTCATGTTCTTCCACCTACGCTCACTGGAGCACGTTATCATGATTTCATACGGGTTACTCTACCTGTGCTGCTAGAACATGTGCCTTTACAAGTACGACACAACATGTGGTTCATGCAGGATAGGGATCCTGCACTTCAATCGACGTGTTCGTACGCTTCTCAACAACAGATTCGGTGCCCGATGGATTGGTAGAGGCGGACCAATTTCATGACCTCCACGCTCTCCTGCCTCAACCCTCTTGACTTTCACTTATGGGGGAATTTGAAAGCTCTTGTCTACGCAACCCCGCTACCAATATAGAGACTCTTCGTGCTCGTATTGTGGACGGCTGTGATACAATACGCCATTCTCAAGGACTGCATCAGCGCATCAGGGAATCCATGCGACGGAGGGTGGATGCATGTATCTGACTAACGGAGGACATTTCGAACATTTCCTGTAACAAAGTGTTTGATGTCACGCTGGTACATTCTGTTGCTGTGTGTCTCCATTCCATGATTAATGTGATTTGAAGAGAAGTAATTTAATGAGCTCTAGCATGGAAATTAAGCGTTTCCGGACACATGTCCACATAACATATTTTCTTTCTTTGTGTGTCAGGAATGTTTCCTGTAAGTTTGGCCGTGCCTTCTTGTAACACCCTGTATATACAGGTTTCCAGCCAAGATCTCGTTCTTATTTCTTATGATGAGCGGTTTCGACGTTACTTAGACGTCATCTTCTGATCTGTATCAAATTTTCAAATGTTTGTATAGCTTATGGGACTTAACAACGGGGTCATCAGTCCCTAAACTTACAAACTACTTATGAACTAAGGACGGCACAAATATCCATACCCGAGTGGGGATTCGAACCCCCGACCATAGTGGCCGTGCAGACCGTGACTGGAGCGCCTCAGTCCCCTCGGCCACCGCGGCCGGCCTGATCTGTATCTCACAATGTTCGGTCATCCTAAGAAATAAAAATGCGATCTTGGCTGGAAACCTTATAAATTGATTTATATCGCCCCAACGAACCATGAGTTCCATAAATATTCTTTATATGATTTGTTGCAATTAAGCATGGATAAACGACAAATATACTAGTAGAACATTCAAAAAATGCATGTCGTATTATGAAGATTCACAATTTGTATGAATGACGTAGCACAGTCAAGAGTAGCTGGCTGCTGCAAGAATATGCCGGCCGCGATGGCCGAGGGGACTGAGGCGCTTCAGTCACGGTCTGCACGGCCACTACGGTCGGGGGTTCGAATCCCCCCTCGGGCATGGATATTTGTGCCGTCCGTAGTATAAGGTAGTTGATAAGTAGTTTGTAACTTTAGGGACTGATGAGCCCGTAATTAAGTCCCATAAGCTTAACAAACATTTGAACATTTGTTGCGAGTATACACACAATTTACAACTTGCGCGGTGTGTTTGTCCGTTGGGCGTGCTTGCCTGTGTCTAATTTCAGACAAATATGAAATGAACTCATTTAATATTCACAGCTCGAGCCCCCAGCACACTGGATGTGCACTCTAAGTAATACACTGCACCAAAAGGGGCAAATTGCAAAAGTCGGAACTATGAAGTATAAAGCGGCTATTCGTTATGTCTAGCGGTCAACTGTCCACTTCTCGCTTCAACGCCCTAAATTTTATAAAAACACAAATTTTAAATAAGGTTCACTGACAGTGAAAACATCGGTTTGTAAATAACAGTCACTCGCGGGGTTTGAATGTCACTTATGTAATTGTTTATTTAAGATTTGATTACGCACTGAAGTCCCAGGAAATTTTAATTGTCCAGTTCAGTTGAAATAACTACGGTCCTCTTGGCTGAACATGCAAAAGTTCAGGAGTTTCGAAATGAAACGCCAAGTTTCAAACTAAAATTCCAGCATTCTCACGAAAGAAACAAAGTACGAAATAATTCTCGGTACAGAATGAAATCCTCTCTAGCGTGTCTAATTCCCAGAAAGTCCCAAGTACGGTGAGGTCCAAAACTCACACCAAATGCTTTATAAGTATAATCTCTATCACTAAACAAGAAATTCTTCTAACTGTTTGCTTGCATCCGTACAGACACCAAAATTCTTCAAGTTCAGTTTGCCCAACTCCAACCACATGATTTCACTAAGTCCCCACCAACGAAACTGAGGAGACGATCATTTTTTAAACGAAAACTTGGGCGAAAACTACAGACAAACTACTGAAGCTAGCTACACTAAGAACACACACACACACACACACACACACACACACACATACATACATACATACTGCCCCTACCTCTTCCTCTCCTCTCTCTTTCGACTGTCTCTTTATTCTGGCCCCTTTGTCCATTTCTTACTGCTCTCTGGTCAGTTCAACCTCTTTAGCTCATCACCTCCTCTATCTGTGCAAGTTTCGTGGTGATTATTAAAACACTCTGCCAGCCACCGAGCAAAACCTTGCGTAGTATTTACTTGTGGCTGCTAATTGGGCGACTTCCTGCCAACTATGAAATTATAAAATGGTCCCGAATTCTGATCAAATTTGTTGTATAGTTTCTTTTCTTTGTTGATGACTCAAAGCAGGACTTCTGGCGGACATTAGAAATAAATTACTTCACATTTTTCTCCTTTCTACATCAGGAACACACCACTCGGTACGTCTAAGGCTTGATAAATTGTCTGCTTTGTAGTCTTTTTGTACTGAGATGCTCCATATAAATCCTCAAGCAGTTGCAGTGAAAATGGTTGCCGCGCGGGAGTAGCCGAGTGGTCTGGAGTGCCACGGTGCGGATCGCGCGGCCTTCTGCGTCGTAGGTTCGAATCCTCTATCAGACATGGATGTTTGTGCTATCTTTAGTATAGGTTAGTTCATAAGTAGTTTGTAAGTTTAGGGACTGATGACTCCGAAGTTGCCGGCCGCGGTGGCCGAGGAGACTGAGGCGCTCCAGTCACGGTCTGCACGGCCACTACGGTCGGGGGTTCGAATCCCCCCTCGGGCATGGATATTTGTGCCGTCTTTAGTATAAGGTAGTTCGTAAGTAGTTTGTAAGTTATGTCCCATAAGCTTAACAAACATTTGAACATTTGAACCCCGAAGTTTAGTTCCATAAACTTAACAAACATAAAAGTGTAAAACTTGAAAACGGTTATGTTGAGGGTCTTTAGGCAGCGTGCACGTCGAATGTCGCGGCCTTCGCAGCACGAGACATGGAATGCATCGTTTAGTACTGCGCTAAACGGATGCACAACTGAGAATTTTAGCACTGCTGATGTAATTCATAGCTCTATTTCCTCTACTGCTTCGCTACTTTAAGATTCAGTACAATCTTTACAAAGATATACCATCGCTCGTTTTTTTTTTCTTTTTTTCTGAATGGAATTGTAATACAATGTGGACTTAGAGTCACGTGCCATCCGTCGTAATTAGTGTAGCCTTTCCAGCTAAAGATTACATAGTTCCTGTTTTGCTTGAGATCGTTTGGTGACACTGCCATATTTGAATATGGAAAAATCACTCAGATATATTTTTTCTTTTGCTTACTGAGTTGTAGCGTATTTATTACTTCTTTATCTGTATTAATTTTTCTGATATAGGATGTACAACTTTGCTTCCGCCGTTTACCGATAGTTCGCGACAACGGTACGTTGCGTTCAAAAGAAAAAGATCGCAATCGTGAGGCAGTTACTTGAACCTCGGTCAACATTACCTCATTCAAATACTAGTCGATTTGTTCCTTGATTTAAAATGTCAGTTTACGAGCCTAATTTTCGTCTTTGGTGGGAGTTGTTGCTGATTTGTTTCAATTTGTAGAAACCAGCGGCTGAGTCTCATCGAAAGCTCTCAAGTACGTATGAAAGACGCTATTAGTGAATGAACGTGGGCCACGCTACCACGTCGACGGCCAAACCGAATATTCACTGCTCCAAGATCATGTTCTGGATATGGTGGGACCAGCTCGGTATCGTGTACTATGAGGTGTTGAAACTAAGTGAGACAATCACAGGTGCTCGTTATCGAACACAATTAATGCGTTTGAGGAGAGCATTAAAAGACGAACGGCCGCAATACAGCGAGAGGTACGATAAAGCGATTTAGCAGCACGACACCGCTCGACCCCACGTTGCAAAAGAGATAAAAACGTATTTGTTAAAATACGAAGTCCTACTCCACCTGTCGTATTCTCCAGACATTGCGCCATCACCTGGTTAGATCAATGGTGCATGGCATGGCTCACCAACACTTCCGATATCATGAAGAAGTCACAAAATTTGATCGATTCCTGGATCGCTTCAGAAGATGAACAATGTTTTCGACGCTGGTTCGTACACTGCCAGAAAGTAGTGGCCAGTGATGGAAAATCCTTTGAGTGGTATCTGTATGACTAATTTGTTTCATTAAGTCTCAAATGTTGGGAGAAACAGGCGGAAGCGAAGTTGTACACCTTGCAGATGGTACAATGATAACTATGGAGATAAAACATTATTGAGACATCTCATAAAATACAGTCAAGCATTGAAAACGTCGAGTGTCGAATCACGTTTTTTTCTGGTCTTGGTGTCCGATCATGTTTCAACTAGGATCATGGTGTAAAACTTTTAGGGCTTAGCCCACACACATGCATTTTATACCATTGGAAAATACGTCTTACTGTAGATATGCCACAGTACATAAGTACAGTTTGAACGATGAACCGAAATTGGAGTCCATAAAAATTAAACGAATCCATGAATTCTTAATGCGGTATTCATTGATCTGAAACTAATGCTCAAGCTAATTTGACCATTCTTACATGCACTGTGCGGCTCTTATTTGGATTATACCTATGATGTTATTGAAGCATTTCACCTCTACCCGTTAATCTCGTACGAATCGGTTCAAACTTTGTATGAAGATAGTTGAAAGGATAACAAAACAAATTTTTAGAATCGAACTATCGTAATCCGTTATCCAGGAATGATTGTTGAGGGTCAACGATAATGTATTGCGCCCTTGTTGAATGACGCGTTGGAGCTGGAAACCAAGAGAATTGTTTGAACAAGTTGTTTTCGAAAAGTAAATTAATTGGGCTGATATTCATACTGCGTTGATGGCATCTTTTGATGTGCACCATTCGGATTTTATTTCACGCCCAAGTCCACTTTTTTGGGAAGTTAGTGAAGCGCGTCACTTCTGAAATTTGAACAAGTACCAATCTGTTGATATTAGATTAATGGATGAAATCAAAACGATTATGTTTTAATGGAATAGTTATTATCCTCCGCTGATATATCATGGTTCAAGGCGCAACTACATTTATGAGGTACGTCGCTAATTATCCTTTTCTAAGTTCAGCGAAATGATGGTAAGATCTTAAAAATTTTCTGGAAGAAATTTTGAAGATTTTCTCACTCTCAGCAGCTGTCGACTACGACAGTTAATCAACAATTTCATATCTATCAACAATAATGCATTTCCTTGAGACAACATTGTCACAGGGAACATTGACGCAGAATTAAAGTATATGGTGTGGAGGGAGACGTGCTATAAGACAGTCCTTGTAGCCGCTTTGTCTGCAACGCTGTGTTAAGTGAGTGGTCTAAATCGCCTACCTACAAATTAGGAGGTCCCAGGTTCGAATCCCGGCCACAGTACAAATTTTAATTCAAAGCCTATCCTTACGTTTGAATTTTATCTCTGAAGTGTTGGAGCCTGTTATGCTGACCAATCTCCTAAATTCGACTACGGCCTCATTGAAAAATGGTAATACACGACTATAGGCCATTGCACTGATGCATTGGCATTCCTTCCCTCTTTCTCGCTGTCTTGCTCTGGCTAAACGTCTCTTCGATGATTGCGTAATAACTGCCCAGGATGTACTGCTGCCCACTACCGCATCAGCTGAAAACTGGTATTATATGGATTAAATATGGACTTCTGTACTCTAACAACACATCCAGAATATCTGATATTTAATGCCGCAGTGATTATAGATAGCATTTGTGGCGTCACTCAATATAGAATTCATCACAGTTTTAATAATTTCACTCATAATCTTTGTACAACAGCTTGTCTCTCAAACATATTTGCATATGATACCTCAGGTCCTTCTGACGTTCCATTTTGAATGTCCAGAAGTGTAACATTGCGTGCACTGTTGACGGGAACCGTTTCCAGTATAGTCGGTGTATACGAACGAACTCGGCAATTGTTCGCAGTTGCTTAAAACGTAGAAATGCTATATACATCCTATACTCCATTCCTTCATCTCTCTGAGCAGCATTTCCCTCACCTCTAAAACTGTTTCATGTTTGTGCTTTTATGCTTCTCACTGTATTAGCCACCTGAAAAACCAGCGTTACCTTTGTATTAATTTATTTCAATATTCATGTAGTCCATGTACCTCTCCCTCCTCTCTGTCCATTTCGTCCTGCCTCATCCCTTTGTGTCTACTAACTCTTCCTCCTCCTCGTCCTCCTACTCCACTCCATCCACCTGCCCATCCCGCTAGCCCTGCCATTACCTCATCCAGTCTCTGACACTCTCCTTCTGTCCCTCTCTCTGTGTTCATCCACTACCTCACCTGTATATGAAATATTACAGTACCTGACAAATTCATGGTTATCATGTATATACATGTGGTGTCTGTTCCGAAAGAACAGACGTCACTTCTTATCCTGCAGTTGTTATTACTTCATATTCACAGAATATATGACATCAACTGCGAATGGGCAAAGCTGAAAATGTGTACGAAGCTGGGATTCGAACCCGGGTCTCCCACTTTCTATGCAGTTGCACTGACCACTACACCACTGGGGACACAGTGATCACCTCAACTGCAAGGACTACGTAAGCACGCCTCTCTTCGGATACAAATTCCCAGGAGGGAGGCGTGCTTAGATAATCCTTGCAGGTGAGGTGATCACTGTGTCCCAATGGTGTAGTGGTCAGTGCAACTGCATAGAAAGTGGGAGACCCGGGTTCGAATCCCTGCTTCGTACACATTTTCAGCTTTGCCCATTCGCAGTTTCTGTCATATATTCTGTGAAGGTTATCAGTCCAACTGTTTCAACGTGGTGTGTAAGGTACCCTCCGCCATGCATCGTACCAAATGTTAGGCAGACAGTCATATTTGTTCTCTTTTGAAGTTCAAGTCTGCATAATTTCATGAAGGTTCAGAATAAAAGCCGGCCGCGGTGGCCGAGGGGATTGAGGCGCTCCAGTCACGGTCTGCACAGCCACTGCGGTCGGGGGTTCGAATCCCCCCTCGGGCATGGATATTTGTGCCGTCCTTAGTATAAGGTAGTTGATAAGTAGTTTGTAAGTTTAGGGACTGATGACCCCGTAGTTAAGTCCCATAAGCTTAACAAACATTTGAACATTTTTTTCAGAATAAAACTGTAGGCTGATGCCGAAATCTGTTGTAAAGTACCCTTTTTCATTCACCGTGAGAATGATTATGTATACAGTGCCGTTTCTCTTATTTTGATTCTCAGATCTGCAAATTTTTATCGCAGTCGTATGAACGCTATGGCAGTGCGTGAAATAACAATGTAATGCAGATTGGTGATGTTACGCTTACAGAATTATCAGATTCTGTTATTTTATGTGTTCCTTATTAGATTCCCTTTTTTTTCTAAACCAATCATGGACTAAAGCGAACAAAAATAAGTGAATAAAAATAAATAAATAATGTAAAAAAATCAAATCAGTGTATCTATTTTAGACATTTAGCGAGACTGACACACAGCAATTGACTTTTCATTTCTATAAATACACAGCGAAATTACACAACTCCGCGCCGCGGAGGTTCGAGTCCTTCCTCGGGCATGGGTGTTGGTGTTGTCCTTAGCAGAAGTTACTTCAAATTAGTTTAAGTACTTTGTAAACCTAGGGACCGTTGACCAACATATTTAAGTCTCTTAGATTTACAAACTTTTGAATTTTAATTACACACGAAGAATTTAAAAAGAAAGGTCATGCCTTATGTAAATTTGGGAAAATTTTTAATGTGGAATTAACTTCTCCAGCAAGGAAACGTCCAAAATCTAATACAATAATACTTTATGTGGCTCAGGGGCGTGATGCAATTCTTTCGATTGTTCGCCACTTCGGCGCCTAATATTTCCATAATCTGTCCCAGTTATCCAACCAGGAAAAAGATACGTACTCTTCGTACTCTTACAACTGAAAGTGCAATGCATAACACCTGTTGCTTCTGGGGATTACTGAGAGCATTGTGAGGTATGGCCAAAAATTAGTTATTCCTGCGTGTTTATTACCACTGATTTCTCGTTCACCAACCTAGATTTTTGCTGTTAGCCCAGACTTCGAGGAATGTTGCCAATTATTGCATACTTAAAACATTTGTCATAAAAATAGTATCGAGGTTACTTAGATAGAAACAGTCCCGTTTTTTTTCTTTTTATTTATTTAGTTATTTATTTATTTTTTTATTAAAAAAAAGATGGACTAGTTTCAGAGTTCATTGCGGACAAACACAGTTCATAGAGAGACCGAATTTTATCAGATGGATTTTATATGTACAGATATAAAGATGAACGTGTTCTCGTATAGTTCCATTTATAACGAAATTCATTCACTGCAGAGCAATGCCGTTTTTGAATGGGAGTAGTCTTGATTATGGACGCAGTTGGTAGAAGTGTATTATATTTTAACAGTTTGTGTACGTGTATTTTACTTTTTAATTGTTTATTTACTTAGTGCTAAATGCATTCACAAAATATTTTGCAGACAGTAAGCATATACGCTGAAGAGCCAAATCAACATTTTTAGGCACGCGTATGCAAAAACAGAGATTTGTAAACACTCAGAGGAGGCGCTGACTACGGTAACGCCTATATGAGACAACAGGTGCCTCGCGCTGAAGTTAGGTCGGTTACTGCTACTACATAGGCAGATTTCCACGATTTGTTTCAGTCTGAACGTGGTTGTACAGTCGGCGCATTAGAGATTGGACACAGCATTTCTGAGCTATTGATGAGGAGGCGACTTTCCAGTACGATAATTTCACAGTGTACCATGAATTCCGTAAAACATCAAAACTCTATCTTCGCTGCGGCCGGATAAAGATCCAGCAAGACCGGGACCAGCGACGACTGACGTTCAGAGTCACAAAAGTTAACACCTACTGCAAATTGCTGCGGATTTTATTGCTGGTTAATCAAGGTCATCTTGTGAACCGTTCAACAGTACATTATCGATATGGGCTTTCGGAGCCCAAAGCCCCCCACGCACCCTTGCTAGTTGCACGATACTTACGCCTCGCCTGGGCACTTTGAACACGTTGGACTGTTGATGACTGGAAACATGTTGCCTGGTCTGACGAGTCCCTCTCTCTCACAACTGTATCTTCTGAATGGACATCTGCAGGTTTGGAGACAGTCTCATGAATTCGTCGACAATGTGAGAAGGAGACTGTTCAAGCTGGGGGATGCTCTGTAATTGTGTGAGTTGGGATAATATGGGATCAGTGATACGTATAGATACGAAAGGTGACACGTACGTGCGCATTAACATGGATCAGCTGCTTCAATTTGTGTCCATTTTGCATTACGACGGACGTGGGCACTGCCAGCAGGAGAATGCGACACCCCACACGGCCATAATTGCTACAGAGTGGCCCCAGGACCACTCTTCTGAGTTTAAACGCCTCCGCTGGACACCAAAGACCCCCGACGTGAACGTTGTTGAGCATGTCTGGGGTAGAAGTTTGACATGATCGTGGGAGGATCCTTTCAATCAAGATATCAAGATTTAACTTAGTGGCCACATAATATAACAGGATCGTGCTTATGATATTTCATTTATATGAGGACAAGCCGACAACAATCTTAGCATATACGTGTGTTCTTGAAGTTTTTAGTTTTGATGATCTGAGGAATGAAATTAACCATCCGAGGATGGCACTTAAACTGCCGTAACAGGTTATCTAAACAAAAATTAAAAAGCGATCTTGGCTGTTGCCTTTATTATATATATGTGTGTGTGGTATATTTGCAGCGTACTGTTCAGAAGAGAAACCCACCACCCTCGTACTCTTACGGGTTAGTGTACAGCTCTGCAGGTTGTTGTGGTATTCAGTCGGAAGACTGGTTTGATGCAGCTCTCCACAATACCTTATCCTGAGCAAGTCTCTTTAATTCCACTGAATCTGCTTACTGTATCGATCTCTTGGTCTTCCTCTGCGGTTTATACCCAATACACTTCCCTCCAATGCTAAATTCACGGTTCCTTGATGTCTAAGAATGCGTCCTACAAATCAATCCCTTCTTTTAGTCGAGGTATGCCAGAAATTCCTTTCCTTCCCAATTCTGTTCAGTACTTCCTCCTTAGTTACGCGATCCACCCACCTAATCTTCAGCATTCTTCTGTAGCACCACATTTCAAAGCCTCTATCCTCTTCTTGTCCGCACTGTTTATCGCCCATGTTTCACTCTCATACAAAGAAACACTCCAGACAAATGGCTTCAGAAAGGACTTAACTCAATATTCGATGTTAGCAAATTTCTCTTTTTCAAGAACGCTTTTCTAACCATTGCCATTCTGCATTGTATATCCTCTGTACTGCGACCATCATTTGCTATTTTACTGCCCAAGTAACAAAACTCATCTACCTCCTTTACTCTTTCGTTACCTAATCTAATTCCTTCAGCATCACCTGATTTTATTAGACTGCACTCTATCACCCTAGTTTTAATCTTGTTAATGTTCAACTTATATGCACCTTTCAGCACACTGTCCATTCCGTTCAACTGCTCATCCAGGTCCTTTGCTGTCTCTCACAGAATTACTATGTCGTTGGCAAAACACAATATTTTTAATTCTTCACCCTGAACTTTAATTCCTTCTCCAAATTTCTACTTGCTTTCCTTTATAGATTACTCAATCTACAAATTGAATAACATTGGAGAAAGGCTACAAGCCTTCCTCCCTTCCCAACCACTACATCCCTTTAATGCCCTTCAACTCTGACTACTGCTGTCTAGTTTTTGTACAAGGTGTAAATAATCTTACGCTGCCTATATTTTACTCCTGATAGCTTCAGAACGTGAAAGAGTTTATTCCAATACACATTGTCAAAAGCCTTCTCCAAATCTACAAAAGCTAGAAATGTAGGTTTGCCTTTCCTTTACTTATCTTCTAGGATAAGCCGTAAAGTGAGTATTGCCTCCGTGTTCCTATATTTCTCCTGAACCCAAACTGATCCTCCTCGAGGTCGGCTTCTACCAGCTTTTCCATCATTCTGTAAATAATTCGTGTTAATATTTTGCAACCATGACTTATTAAACTGATGGTTCTGTAGTTTTCACACCTGTCTGCGTCTGCTTTCTTTGGAATGAGGATTACTAGATTTTTCTTAAAGTCTGAGGGTACTTCGCCAGTCTCATACATCTTACACACCAGGTTATATGGTATAAATTTCGTCTATCAGTACTTCAGCCGTTAGTCGATTCCCTGCCATATCCTGTTGCGGAACTTCTGCATGCTCGCGGGCGATCTACGCAGTATTACGGAGATTCGCCAGTTTCATTTGCACTTCACTGTGTACCATTATACCTGCAAAAATAAATCATTGCGCCACAAATGGTTCAGAAGGCGTAACGACGTGAGTCTTAAATGCGTAAATAACTACTGCATAGCTACCGACATTTTATTACGTCTTACTGGAATCTGTTTTCGCAGCAAATTTCACTGACAATTTCTACTTTTTGGACCTGCAAAACTATACAGCGTGGGCCATTGACAGTGCCTGGGCCAAACATCTCACGAAATAAGCATCAAACAAATAAATACAAAGAACTAAACTGTCCTGTCTTGAAGGGGGAAAACAGATCGCGCTCTGGTGGGCCCGTTTGATGGTGCTGCCATAGGTAAAACGACATCAACTGCATTTTTAAAAAAAATAGGTACCCCCAGTTTTTATTACATATTCGTCTAGTATGACAATAAATATGAATGTTTTATTTGGAACACTTTTTTTGCTTTGTGATGGATGGCGCTGTAATATTCACAAACATATTGCTCACAATTTTAGACGAACAGTGGGTAACAGGTAGGTTTTTTAAATTAAAACACAAAACCTAGGTACGTTTGCACTTTATTTCGGTTGTTCCAATGTGATAGATCTACTTCTGTGAAAGTATCATACATTACGAGAACGCATGCTGTTACTGCGTGATTACCTATAATTACCTCACGAATTCAATTAATGTTCAAAATGATGACGTTCAACTCCCGCGCCTTTGGCAATAGGCGGAACGAAATTCCTCTCAATGGCGAGTAGTTTGCCTTCAGTAAAGTTCTTACATGTCTTGACAATGCGCTGACGCATGTTTTCAGGCGTTGTCGGTGAATCACGATAGCAAATATCCTTCATTTTTCCCCACAGAAAGAAGTCCGGGGATGTAACATACGGTGAACGTGCGGGCTACCACAACCAATCCACCAGCCTTTAAATATTCCATTTAAGACCGCTCCAACTGCACGCAAGCCATGTGCTGGACATCCATCATGTTGAAAGTACATCGCCCTTCTGTCATGCAGTGAAACATCTTTTAGTAAAATCGGTAGAACATAACTTAAGAAATCATCATACATTGCACCATTTAGATTGCCATCGATAAAATAGGGACCAATTATCCTTATTCCCATAATGCTGCACCATATATTAAACCGCCAAGCTCGCTAATGATCCACTTGTCGCAGCCATCGTGGATTTTCCGTTACCCAATAGTACGTATTATGCCGGTTTACGTTACCTGTTTGTGAATGGCGCTTTGTCACTAACAGAGCGCGTGAAAAAAATCTGTTATCGTCCCGTACTTCTTTTTGGGCCCAGTGGAAAAACTGTACACGACGTTCATAGTCTTTGCCATGCAAATCCTGGTCCATAGAAATATGGTACAGGTGAAATTTATGTTGATGTAGAATTCTCAACACCGACTTTTTTGACATTCACTATTCTCGCTCAGTTTGTCTGCTACTGATGTGCGGTTTAGCCGCAACTGTAGCTAAAACACTTACTTGTGCATTATCATTTGTTGCAGGTCTTCGTTTACGTTTCACTTGCGACTGAACACTTCCTGTTTCTTTAAATAATGTAACTAACCTACGAAAGGTCCAGACGCTTGGATGATGACTTGCAGGATACATTTGGGCATTTTGATCACAGTAGCCACACGTAAATACCACATCGATCTTTTCTGCAATTGGTAAGCGATTTTTACACGAGTAATGTATCACGAAGCAAACCCGCACTGGCGAAATATTACGCAATACCACGTACTTATAGGTTTGTGACTATTGCACCGTCATCTATAAAAAAGCGAAAACAGTGTTCCAAACAAAACACTCGTATTTATTTACGTACTAGACGAATATGTAACAAAAAATGGGGGTTCCTATTTAAAAAAAAAAAATGAATTAGATATCCGTCTGACCTATGGCAGCGCCATCTAGCGGACCAGCCATAGCGCCATCTGATATCCCCCTTCAAGCTAGAGAAGTTCTGTTCTTTGTAGTTTTTTCGTTTGATGCTTACAGTGGACGATCCTGTATTACAGCAAGACACATACTTCGGTAGTACGACGTAATAACCGCTGAGGTAAGATGAATACGAAATTCCAGCGCGTAATTCGCAATCTACATCTACATTGATACTCTGCAAATCACATTTAAGTGCCTGGCAGAGGGTTCATTAACCACCTTCATAACTTTTCTCTACCGTTCCATTCTCTAATAGCGCGCGGGAAGAAAGAACACCTAAATCGTTCCGTTTTCGATCTGATTTCTCTTATTTTATTGGGATGGTCATGTCTCCCTAAGTAGGTGGATGCCAGCAAGATATTTTCACATTCAGAACTAAAAGTCGGTGATTGAAACTTCGCAAACAGATCACGCCGCAATGAATAACGTCTTTCTTTTAATGATTTCCACCCCAATTCGTGCAACATTTCCGTGACGCTTTCCCCCCCGTAACGTGATAAAACAAAACGAGCTGCCCTTCTCTGAACCTTCTCAATATCTTCAGTCAGTCCCACCTGGTGAGGGTCCCACAAGGGGCAACAGTACTCCAAGAGAGGACGCACAAGTGTGATGTAGGCAGTCTCTTTGGTGGAGTTGGTGCATCTTCGAAGCGTTCTGCCAATGAAACGTAACCTTTGGTTCGCCTTCCCCACAATATTTTCTATGTGTTCTCTCCAGTCAAAGTTGTTCGTAATTGTAACTCCAAGGTATTTGGTAGAATTTACGACCTTAAGGTTTGACTGATTTATAGCGTAATTGAAATTCAGCGGATTTCTTTTAGTGGTCATGTGTATTACTTCACACTTTTCTTTATTTAGTGTCAATTGCCAATTTTCGCACCGAGTAGAAATTTTGTCTAAATCGCTTTGCAGTTGCTTTTGATCCTCTGTTGACTTCACTAACCGATAAACGACAGCATCATCCGCGAACAGTCTAAGGGAGCTATTCAGATTATCTCCTAAATCGTTTATAAACACGAGGAAGAGTAGGGGACCTATAACGCTTCCCTGTGGAATGCCAGATATCACTTCTGTTTTACTCGATGACTTACCGTCAATTACAACGAACTGTGTCCTTTCTGATAGGAAATCGTGAATCCAATCGCACAATTGGGGAGATATTCCATAAGCACGCAATTTCATTAGAAGCCGCTTGTGGGGTACAGTATCAAAAGCCTTCCGGAAATCCAGAAATAGATACAAGCATAGTATATGTACCAATACCGTGGACTGATTTAAACCAAAGTTAATGTTCATAGTAATTCCTACCTGGATAGAAGTATCGTGCAAATAACAACAATCAATTTCCCCTTGGGACAGGCGTCATATACAGGGTGCTGCGGTAATCTGACGATGGTACCCGCGGGGCTCTGTTTGCGAACTATCGGTGCCATGCAAACAAACGGGTCGAGTGGGTGGCGCGTTCCCCTGCTAGTGCCGTACTGCTCGCCTGGAAGTCCCGTGTGGCAGTGTCGTTCCACCACTGAAAGAACTATCACGAGTGTAACAGCCAAGTCTGCTAACACAACAATCCCAAGACAGAACTATTCCGTGCCTCTATGAGAGTATATTTAAGACTTCCTAAGTAATAGAACGCAGTACGTTGTTCTCGACGGCGAGTGTTCATCAGAGACGAGTGTATCGTCAGGCGTGCCCCAGGGGAGTGTGATAGGACCGCTATTATTTTCTATCTATATAAATGATCTGATGGACAGAGTAAGTTGTAATTTGCGGCTGTTTGCTGATGATGCTGTGGTGTATGGGAGGGTGTCGTCTGTAACTGACTGTAATAGCATACAGGTTGACTTAGACAAAATTTCTAGTTGGTGCGAAGAATGGCAGCTAGCTCTCAATGTAGAAAAATGTAAGGTGATGCGCATGAGTAGAAAAAACAATCCTATAATGTTCGAATACAGCATTAGTAGTGAGCTTCTTGATGCGGTCGCGTCGTTCAAATATCTAGGCGTAACATTGCAGAGCGATATGAAATGGAACGAGCATGTAAGGACAGTTGTGAGTAAGGCAGACAGCCGACTTCGGTTTATTGGGAGAATTTTGGGAAGATGTACTTCAACTGTAAAGGAGACCGCGTATAAAACGCTTGTACGACCACGTCTTGAGTATTGCTCAAGTATTTGGGACCCGCAGCAGATCGGTTTGAAGGAAGACATAGAGGCGGTTCAGAGGCGAGCAGCTAGATTTGTTACCGGTAGGTTCGACCAATGCGCGAGTGTCAACGGAAATGCTCCGGCAACTCAATTGGGGATCGCTGGAAGAAAGACGACGTTCTCTTCGTGAATTTCTGTTAAGTAAATTTAGAGGGCCGGAATTTGAAGCTGAGTGTAGTGCGATCTTGCTGCCGCCTACTTACATTTCGCGTAAAGATCACAAAGACAAGATAAGAGAAATTAGGGCTCGTACGGAGGCATATAGGCATTCTTTTTTTCCTCGTTCAATTTGGGAGTGGAATAGGAAAGGAAATGCCTAGTAGTGGTACAGTGTACCCTCCGCCACGCACCTTACGGTGAATTGCGGAGTATGTATGTAGATGTAGATGTAGATGTAGATGTAGAAGATTCGTTTGTGCGTACAGCTTCCACTCGTGCTGTTTACAGATTGTGTGAACAGAAGTTTTCAGGTGTTCGAATTTCGAGGGCCTACACAATTCACAAGTTGATGAGTTAATTTCGTTAAAGGGAACCAGTTTGTGATAAAACTACAATGTTGTGTAAATTACAACGTTAAGTGCACAGAGAACCTCGTCTCGATAATACTGCTCACCACATGGATTCACCTGGAACGTGTCATTGACGTCTTTCACTGTGAACACACATTTTTTGTACCAGTCTACAAATAACTAGCAAGTTTCTCGGGCTAAGGCCAAAAAGGTAACAGTAGAGCACTTAATCCTGGTGATCCCGCGCGCGGGAGTTGTAGTCAGCTGGAAAGTAAAGCATTTCTCAGGCTTATAAACGCAGTACTGGCGTGTCTACCTCAGATTGACTCTTATTTACTGACTTACCCTAGTATATAGAAAGAGAGTGAAGGACAGAGAAATTTACTGCGGAAGGGAAAGATGTGTAAAAAGAGTGTGGGAGAGAGAAAGGAAGAGTGGGAGGTCAATATGGATAGATAAAAGTAAGAAAGAAATTGATTTGCAGAGGATTAGAGGTTTAGGAGGAGATGTTTGGAACGGCAGGAGAGGTACAAGGATGGTGGGAGAAAGATAGAGGAAGGGCGGAATGTGAATATGGTCAAGTAAGTCAGAAGTTGATTCAGAGAGAGCTAGAGGTTTAGTAGAAAATTAAGCTTGTAAGCTGTCACGTTTTAACGTGTATTTTTTATATAGTGACTAAGTGCAATGTTCCACTTGTTATTTTATATCCAATTTTTTTAACAAGATGACCAGCTTGTAATATTTATCTGACGAGATGCTGGTGACAAAATACACGAAAGCGGTCGTCATTGAATAAATTATGAAAGTGCGATCTTGGCATTTCATTAGTAGAAAATGGTTGGAACGGCGGTTGGACATCGGAGGAGCAGACCGACCGCGAAATGTGCTGGTGAGTGTCGTTTTTCTGCAAAGCTCCTCAACCATGCTCTAGATAGCACTGTAGATGTAATTGTAGACGCCATACGTAATGCAGATATGCTAACTATAACTTATGTAATAATCATCGTACATGTTCTCTAGCAAATTGTCATCAAAAGCCGTGATGATAGTTGCAACTTTAACCTTCTTCCCGAAAGACTGTTGGTATTCACTGCCACAGCTACCATCGCCTCTTCCCGCACTTACCGTAGCACTACGGCTTGCAATCAGTTGTTCGTCATTATCATCTCTATAATCATTATTATATGTTTGTAACAACAGTATCTAATTTATGCTCATGTTTCTGTACCATAACAGATACGGGAATGCATTCAAATGATTCATCTTCTACACTAATACCATCTTCACGAGGAAGGGTTCTTCGTAACTTCATCTCAGCTAATCGCAATACATTAGCAGGAATGATTAGGAATCGCCGCCCCATCTGACGCTTCACCATACAAATAACATCACAAAACGCAACTTCTGAGGCACACTGCACTGCCCCTACTGGCGAACCGACAGGTAATAGTGCAATGCGGCATGGCACACGCAGAGGCCTCTAACGGACGACTGCAGAGTTTTGCAGCAGCGGAGTATGACTAGTGCGATAAGGGATCTTTACAATATCTCTCATCCGATATTGGTGCATATGTGTTTGTTCGAGCCCAAGTAGTTTCCTTGCTTCCCCCCCCCCCCCCCCCCCCCCCCCGCTTAGCTGCCACGGCGTCATAGATGCACAGTAGCGGAATGAGGAAACAGACCAATGAATGACTGGCATAACTGCATAGTCAAGCCAATTTCCTTATTCGAATTCGAATGTTTGTAAATCTAAGGGACACACACACACACACACACACACACACACACACACACACACACACACACACATGCCCGAGGGAGGACTCGAACCTCCGACAGTGAGCAACCCTACGCTCGGCAGCAAGGCACCGTAGAGACCTCGGCCACTCGACCACGGCAGTCACTTTGTGGAGCACACATTAAATATCCCGGGCAACCCCTGGAACTGCAGCTATTATTGGTATACAATCTGTTCAGGCGGCGCGGTTTTTCGTCGTTGGAGATTCGAATTCTCCCTGGGGCATGGGTGTGTGTATTGTCCTTAGGTTAGTTTACCTTAGTTTAGGTAGTTCTTAAGCTACGGACTGATGACCTCGCAGTTTCGTCCGATAGATTTACAAATAGGCTGTTGGCATGACAGTGTCTGGTGTCGTCGCAGGTGCCGGCCGCGGTGGCCGAGAGGACTGCGGCGCGCCAGTCACGTTCTTCACGGCCACTACGGTCGGGGGTTCGAATCCCCTCTCGGGCATGGATATTTGTGCCGTCCTTAGGATTAGCTAGTTAATAAGTAGTTTGTAAGTTTAGGCACTGATGACCTCTTAGTTAAGTCCCATAAGCTATACAAACATTTGAACATTTTGTCGTCGCAGGTGCTGCTGTGCCTGGCGGCGGGCACGCTGAGCGCCGAATGCGCGCTGCTGCGCGTCGACTGGCGCTACGACCCCGACTGACCGCTGGAGGCGCTGGCGCCGCCGCCGCCCGTGTCGGTGAGCGTCGTGGCGCTCGAGGTGGCCGCCGGCGGGCCCGGCTCCGTGGCGCCCGTCGGCACCTCCAAGGTGGCCTGGGCCGTCTGACGGCGGACCCCGCTGCCCGCGCTCCACGCTCGCTACGGCTGACCGCCACCGCCACCGCCACCGCAGGCGTAGACGCCGGCCCGCTCTCCACGGCTGCTCTTCCCGCGCGCCGTCTCCAGCTCTCACCACTACGCCAGTGTTCTAACACACCGCACTACTCGTCCTTACTTCCAGTGGCATTTCTGAGAGTCGTAATATAACCGAGTGGAGGCGAAGGGAGAAGTCTCCAAAGTTGGGTGGAACACACGATAAAAAAACCCGAGTCTTTCATTAATCCTATGTGGGGGAAAATGTGGAATGCCGAAGTACTGCACCACTTTGTACAAAAAGTATTGTCAAAAAGTACTGCACAATCCACTGTAGCACTAGAGACATTGAATCACTACGTTTACATGCAACACATCTTCCGGAAGACGAAAACCGATTTTCGTAAAACCGTTTTTCGCTGTCGTGTTTACATGGCATAGCCTTAATCGAATTTCCTAGACAACTTAATATGGTGGCTAAAAAACAGCTGATTCAATTCCTGATTTAATCCGCACGATCGCTATTTTTCTTTATTTAAATACACAGCTATATGTTCACTCTAATATTGTACTTTTATTTCACATTAGAACAGATCACTCCTTCCATATGTGCAGACAATTCTTAACAAGAAAACACAATTCTTAACAAGAACGCTTCACATACGGTTGCGTTTACATGGGCACGAAAATCGATGGTGGTACTGGATAACCCCTTTAGAGATGCGGATTTCCAGAATCGATTTTGGAGAGTGTACATGACCAACCAAAAGCGGAATTGGAAAATCAGTTAACGAAAGCCGGTTTTGGGAGCCCATGTAAACGGGGTGAATATGTGTGAAAGCGCTAGTTGATTGATCTATTGTAAACTTTATTTTTTTCCCCACATTCCTTGCATTTTACCTAAATTTGTTTGCCCTAGAGAAGGTAACGTTGCTAAAATTCTTCGGTCAGGAAACTACATGTAAATGACCGTCGTTACCTAGAATCTGTTTCGAATATTATTGTTTCTCGCGGGAATCCAATGACACTACAGAAGAACCATATGAATCCTGCGGTAGGTCTCTACTCTCGGTCGAATTTCTGAAATGTGCAACGATAATTTTTCGCATTCTGGATCAATGTTCTCACTAAGAGTAATGCTATTCAAAAATAAGCTGAAATTTGTCCATGAATTCTCAGTACCTTACTTTGATAAATACTTGAGATCGCCGTTGAAAGTACATTGCTTCTCAGTTAAGACCCGAAAAAAGTTAGCAACACTGCTGTGAGATGTGAGACAACCCGCCTTCTTTCGATACAGAGAACATATGCGTTATATCTACTGAATTCTACTAGAATTAAAATGAATATGTCGAGTTTCATCATACTACCGTAAATGTGCTAGACTGATGCTTGTTGTAGAAGTTGACATATCTAAACGTCACAGAATCTCAGTTTCCTTTATTTCTAGAATATTACCAGTTTGAATCCATCGTCCACTCTTTTCTTTAAATTCAAACGTTCAAATTTTTGTAAATATATCGGACCAAACTGCGTGGTCATCAGTCCGTAGCTTACGAACTACTTAAACTAAGGTAAACTAACGTAAGGACAACACAAACATCCATGCCCCAGGACGGACTCGAACCTCCGACGGCGGACAACCGCGCGCTCCGTAGCGAGGCGCCTTACACCGCTCGTCTGCTCCACCGCGGCTTTCATTGAATTAATTGATTGTCCATGACAGTGACAATTGTCTTTTTCAGTTTCTACATTACCTTAATGAGTCCCTTCCAATAAACTGATTAACGACTGACGGATTTTATGAAACTCATTTCCACGGTGTATAATTCGCTGTACGTAGTGCTCAATGATTCATTCACATTGTCGAAATATCTGAAACCATCTCAGAAAACAACATCCGTTCAAAAGAGTGTTACTGTAACATTTCAACAGTTCATTCTGAGTAGATACTGCAGAGCTGTCCCCGTATTCTTATGAATATTTGGTCAGCGTAGTCCATGATTAATGTATAGAAACCACAAAAAAGTGTAGTTTATTCAGTAAACTTTAATTATTTTCAACTGGAAGACATAATTTCCTTTGCTCTTAACATTCCGAAATTATAGTGGATATTGTATTACTATTTTGCGAACACTTGTACAAGACAAGACTGTGACATCGTGATGTGATAAGAAGAATGTACAGTTTTATTAATAGTAATCTTCAAGACATATGATATGAATGGATGTTTATACGAGAGTGCATCCGTTTAAGAGTTGTTACTGACACAAAGTTTAAGGTGAAACTAATGTGTGAAAGTTAATTCAAATAAAAAGAACAGCATGAACAATAAGTGCTAATGTTCGTTTTACTTTTAGTTCTTTGTAAAAACTGCAGTGAAAGATATTGATACAGTGAATGGAGAAATAAGTGAAACAAATATATATCTACATATACGTACGTTATGTGGAGGTACAAATCGACTATATGAATGTGAAGAATCTCGATGCTTCATAATGTAAACTATCTCCATTTTTTATGGTGGATACAACATACTCCTATGTTAAATACACATATCAGAATCAATTAGAATTAAGATATACCTCCAGTGTATGTGCTTCCTATTATGAAATACATAATTGTCAACAGAAATCAAGAATCCTGAATATTATTACATATAATCAACCGCAATTTTGTACTGTTTTTCCTCAAGTAATAGTTCCGTTCACATAAAGGAACATCAACCTCCATCTAGTACTTGTGGCTTCATTTAATATATTGTAACACACAAAAACCGATTACAAATGCAGTATCATAAACATTATAATATTTTGAAATCTCTGTAGGTTGACTGAGAATGTTATTGAGGTCCGCTGTTCATAAGCTCATATTATCGCGATTACCATCTGTTCGCAGATTTTCTAGATATTTGGAGACTTCTGTATAAATATAATGGGGATGTTTATACGACTATCCAGCTACAAATAAGAGGTTAGTTTTGCAGTTGCATTGGCTTTTATAGGTGCACAGACGAACAAACATACCCTTCATAATTATATAAGCAGTAAATGAAAATATTTTAACGTCGAAATTCAAAAATGTTTGTTAAGCTCAAGTGACTTAACTATGGGGTCATCAGTCCCTAAACTTACAAACTACTTATGAACTACCTTATACTAAAGACGACTCAAACATCCATGCCCGAGGGATGGATTCGAAGCCCCGACCATAGCGGCCGTGCAGATTAACGTCGCTGTAGAAGGAGCACACTCTCTGAATATGGGTAGAGAATAGTGAAGGAAATCGTCTGAGTCCGTGTCAAGGGGCCATCCCGGTATTTTCCTGGAGTGATTTGGGTAAATCGGGAAAGACATATATTTGAATGGCCGGATGTGAATTTGAACCTCCCACCTCCCGAATGAGGGGCCAGTTTATTACCACTGCGACAGCTCTCTCGGTCTTAATGTCCGCGATATTTAATTTTCAACTTGATTGGTAGTGCTGCAGATAAGCTGGTTGGGTCTCAAAAATTTTAAACGTCATATTTTAAGCGCAGTATGACTTTAATGACGGGTTTAAGGCATGTCCTTTATCAGATGTACATCTGTTTTGTTACGGCAGTCACACGTTTGATGTTTGTTTGTACAGCTTATGAGACTTAACTACGGGGTCATCAGTCCCTAAACTTACAAACTACTTAGGAACTAGCTAATCCTAAGGACGACACAAATATCCATGCCCGAGGGGGGATTCGAACCCCCGACCGTAGTGGCCGTGCAGACCGTGACTGGAGCGCCTCAGTCCCCTCGGCCACCGCGGCCGGCCACACGTTTGAAACTGGACGAAAAGTGAACAAATTGACAGCGTATTTTTAAATACTTGATAATTTCTGAATGCACCAATTAATGTGAAAGAAAACAAGTGCAAAGAAATTATTGCTTAAATGATTAGTATTTTTCAGTTAAAATTCTGTGTAATTTCACAAGCCTCTTACCGGGTTTCAGTGAACTACGGTTCATTTTGAAGCTGAATATCTAAAGATCATTTAGATATATAAAAATAATATGACAACAATTAATTCATTGTTGTAACACCCTTTTTTCATCTATTAAAATAAGTGCATTTTTCAAAAGGATTAAACTTACATGGCCTTGAAATTCTTTTTATTAGAAATTAGTTTCCGTTTAAGGTATTATGGAGTCCGTTAATTGCAAACTGGAAAAAATGCGTGTGCCCCAGCAGCACTTACAAGTCAAGACCGAGGCGGGCTGCCGTTCCCCACTTGCAAGCAGGAAGCTGTCGACAGGGGGCTTAAAAACGGACTGTTTGCCTACAACATGGCTTAGAGCAGCCGGCATAATACGGTATAGCGCAGCCAGCATATGTGTAGCTGTTTCTAGATACACTTCATATTTGCCCACTTTAGATTACGGTAGTAAAAGTGGGCCTTTGCGATCGCCTTTTGACAGCTCTAAATTTAAAGTAAAATAATAACTTACCCGTTAATCCGACACGAAAACTGACTATATGAATTTGGAGAGGTTAACATTCTCTACAAGTTTACTCTCTTATAGTTTTTTTTTTTTTTTCAGAAATTACACGAATACATATATATTTGCAAATATAAGGGCGATTTGACACCGTCACCTGATCTTACGTAAACCAGGCGTTCGGATATGTCACATGATACTGCATGACCAGAACTCTCTCTGTCATACGCCATCTTGATTTCTGTATTTTATGATTTTATTATGATAACGTATGCGTTGTCCTTTCAAAGAATTAACAAAAAGACGTCGTTGCTAGTATCATAAATTATAATCTACTTTCTAAAACCCCATATGGCAGTCAACAACTGCCATCCATAGTAAGAGAATTAAGGAATAGTTTTGTAATTGTTCGCCATAGTGTAGTGGGCAGCGCGTTAATTTGTGAAGTACGTGATCGGTAGTTCGAAATCCGCCGGTATCAGTTTCTTCTCGCCTTGGTTCCTAAAGGGGTTTCAGGCACTCTTGTAAATGAAACAGAGCTATGTTCCGAAAAATTTAGTGTCGTGAATATGTGAGAGTGCTCCATCTAAAATGTGCGTTTGTTCTATTTCTTGAACATGCCGTGAAGTACGTAACAATGAATTGAACAATGTTTTGAAACATATGCACATAAACTGGGAGGATACTGTAATAATGAATAGTCTAAACAACGTGTTGATACTGATAGTTACATATATAAAGGAGGTCCTAGATTTCGTGGCAAATGTCGTTCCTTAATGAAACGGAAGTGTATACACTGCAACAAATTACCTTATTTATATTTTTATCTAAGCAATTATTCACTGTTTATGAAATATGATGAAAGTAATTAATTAGATTAAATGTGTCTACTTAACTGTTTGTCTTTGCAATAGTTGCTATGGAAGTTTTTAACATATATTATATTACCATTTCTGTAGTTCAGATACGACTTTTTTCATGTTACATTGTTCTACGTTAAAATAAAAGTAAATATTCGGTTTCAAACCGTGACTACTTCTTCTTTTACAGCTAAACTAACGAACGGAATAAGTGTGGTGATACTGATTTCCACATACCTCTAGTACCCACTTAATTTATATACATACTACTATCATTACGTCAATTACAACAGTCATTGTAGCAGTATCTCCTCAATTTGTGTACAAGTGAAAAAGGTCTATGTCTGCAATTCGTTGGTATATATTTCATGGTACGTTCACAAATTAGAACAAATACACTTTTCAGAGAAAACGCTGTTACCTTTGAACAATTCGGAATCTTGAAATATATATTTGTGTTCAATTAACAGAGTGTGCAAAAACCTTATATTTAATTATTTATTTATTGTTCTTTAGGTAAATCGATGCTTTGCGGTCGTTTGTTCATGTTTGCTCTGGGTTGTTCGTTGAGAATTTTGCTCAGATTTTTTAAATTACAGATGGTGTTGAGCCCTCTTTTTCTCTCTTTTCATTGGTTCTTCGGTTTGGTCCGTCCTTTGTGGACTTTGTTTTTGTTTTATTTTCATCGTTTCGTCGTCCACGGGGCGTCGAACTCTCTGGCCGAGCACGCTGAGCTACCACGACGACAACCATTCGACCCAGTGTCTAGCATTTTCATACATCACAAACTAATGCGCCGTCCATTACGCTGTGGCGATCAGCCACGAGAGTAATCCATAATTCTCGTACTACCGATGGCAGGTGTTAACTGCTAACATGCCATTTTTAGACATTAGATCATAATTCATTCTCCTAATAATGACGTGTTTTTTGATCATTTTCTCTTCGCCATTGCTTTGAAATGACAACGCCTGAGCTATAATAAGACGTTCATCAAACTCAGAAAGCCATATGGTGTACGCAAAAGATTGTTTCGGGCAAAGGTTTCGGGCGAGGAATGGCACGTGACAATTCCACACGCTAAATGTTCGCAGTATTCTTTCCAGTCTATAGTAACTCGTCCGAACGCCAAATATACGCTACATTCCTTCCAGGCTATAGCCACTCGCAACCAATATGGGCAAAGTACAAACTTCCAAGGCAAGACAGGTGATAATATTTCAACGGAAAAAGATAATGAAAATGTGGGAGAGATAATAACATATTAGTAAGGTAAAAAGTTAAAAAAGAGTATCTTTGTCAAAGGTAAACTCAAATATCAAATATTTTTTTCTGTTTTTTTAAGAAACTGTCTCAAAGGATACTACGTGTTGGGTGTATAAATATTATCACAATATTAGAGTCGTAATCGAATCATCCATCATTTTTATTATTTATATTTTTATTGTTATTGTCCGAAATGTTTGCAAAAAAATCATAAAACTACAAGCGAATCTAAAGCATGCATAAAACACGCCATCTTACAACAGTTTCACTAATTATTAATTCAAGTCACGCACCAGTTGTCAATATTAAAATTTATATGCAGTTTCGGAATAACATTATCCCATTATCAAGTTCTGTAAGCCAAGGAAATCTAAAACAAAATAGGTCGCTATATATCGACGACTCGACTACAAATATTCTAATGACACAAACTTTCTAACATACCATAAACGTATCTGCCGCTGGGGAACAACATTACATAATAATAGAATCTTATGAACTTCGTCAAAAACAAATTATCAAGCTGAACCACATGTTCATCGGATGGCGCAAAGTTGTGGACTAACGGAAAGGAGTTCTCAACTTTAAACATTATCCACATGTATAACAGCTGTCATTAGTGACCAAAGATATGATTATCGAGACATCAACACTTATGCATAATGCCGTTCACTAAAATTGAAGGTGTTCTAATGGAAAAACTCCCTAAGTTACTCAGCTATGTTAAAATCAAGACGTCGATATTTATAACAGAAGAACATACCACGGCTTCCCAAGGAGGAGATTGCTAAAATGTGTACAGTAATGGCTTTTAGGTAGTTCTGTTTTCTCATTGAGCACGTTGCTGGAATCTTCCCTCAATGCACGAAGGATCTCAATTTGTTCCAAATCGGAAACATGTTTCATACAAGAAAACGGTCTGTTAGGTGTATTAGGTTAGATGGCAGATATTTTTCTCAGAGCGTATGAAACGGCTTTTCTAAAGGTAAATGTTAGGCATGAAGATAAAATACAGACATAAGCGACGTATTTTGACCATATATTTCTAGTATATCCATGTTCTGAGGAAGGAATAAATATGTTGGTAAGTGACCTGAAGAAGATGCATAAGAGAATAGAATTCACGGTTGAGTATAAAGAACACCGAATTTTTAATTACCTCCAAGATTGAGAACAATAAAATGCTCCTGTTAGGCATATAGGCATATAGTCATATAGGAAACCCACAGGTACAGGTGCTTTTATTAATGAAAAGTCATGTCACCCACATAGTCACAAAACAGACTTCTTTAAAAGTAGCTTCACAGATTTAATTTAATTTCGTTGATCCTGAAAACAAGGAAGATGAAGGCTCTTAGACATATAGCCGTAGAAAATGATTATGACGAGGGTTTGATAGATTGGAAAAGACGATAACACGTAAGAATCAATTACCTGATGAAAATACGCACAGAGTTATACCATACTGGGGACCCGTTTCTTACGAATTGGCAAGACAGTTTAAAAAGGGAGACGTTAAATTGATTTTATACAGACAATACATTGGAGCGTAGGCTGAAACATCACACTAATGTAGGGCAGAACTGGATGGGGAAAGCAGAAGTATATCAAATCAAGAGACAAGATTGTGGTATGGAATACATAGGACAAACGGGAAGGAATTTTAAAGTTCATTTTAAAGATCACAGCAATTGAGAGATGGCTGGTGTGCAGTATCGAAGGACCTGAAAATCGAACAACATTCGTCGGCCTCCATAAATGATAGTTTGAAGGTCGTACACTGTGAGGACAAAGGTTGGTTGTTATCCAGTTTCGAAGCAATTGAGATCTTTTATGCACTGAGGAAAGATTCTTGATACGTGCTCAATGAGAAGACAGAACTATCTAAAATTCATTACTGGACATACATTAGCAATCTCCTCCTTGAGACGCACTGATATGTTCTGTTTTAAATATATAATTCTCGCTTTTAACATTGCTCAGCAACCTAGTAGTTCAATTTTATTGGATGACTTTGTAAGTGTTTGATGTCTGGACAATAATATCTTTGGTCCGCAATGACAGCTGTTATGCATACTGCTAATCTTTGAAGTTGAGAACTGCTGTCCGTTAGCCCACAACTTTGTCCCATTCGATGAACATGTGGTTCAACGATTTGGTTTTGACGAAGTACATACGCTGCTATTATGTGTAATTATGTTGCCCAGCGTGAGGTAAGTTTTATGGCAGGTTGGTATGTTAGTTTAATTTGAATATTTGTAGTTGAGTCGTAGATATATAGCGTCCTATTTTATTTTATGTTTCCTTCGTTTACAGAACTTGGTAATGGGATAAAGTCGCCCTGAAACAGGTCGCCCTGACATATAAATTTTATTGTTGACAACTAGTGCGTAATTTGCATTAATAATAACGTAATTTATTTGAAGACTACACGGAAAGAAGGGGTTAAGTCCATTTTACAGACTTTTCAGGAGAGTAATTTCAAAATTTAAAACGTTACAGTTTCACTGGTTATTGACATACGATTCTGTAATTTATACAGTACATTCTACGACCTTTCTTTGGTATTCCCTGAATGTATGAAATAATATTACAAAAAAAAAATACTTCATTTTTAAGGAATTCCTGACAGTTCCTAATCTTTCTTTAAAAACCATGCAATGATATAAAGGCCATTTGGCAATTAGGCAATTCTGTCGCAGTATTGTCTCTAATTATTCTGAACTTGTAATGAAATGTATAATCACGCAAAGTAGCTACTGCCTTATCTCTGCGAGGCCTACGCCGTTGTACACTGTCAACAGAAATCAGTCCCGTCAGTTGACAACTTTGCTCATTGCAGTCCTTCAGCAAATTGAATTTAAATATTAATGTAGATTTCTCTGTATTAGTTAGCAAATCAGTACAATTCTTCTTGCAGTTAACAACGCTCCCGTGTTGCATGTGACATTGCTCTTAGCTTTTAGATACTTCAGACTGTCTACCAAAGCTCTGTCTTCTTCTAGACTTACCACTGCAGCTTGAATCTGAATCTTCCATCACCAGTTGAAAAACCGTCCTCAGTTGGATATCACACGAAATTCAATCTACTACACCCCAAAGAATTCAAGTGAATGTCAAGGCTACTCTGTGTTAGCACAAATCACGACACGATATTCGGTTCTGCCACAGCATAAAGCAAAGATGCTAATCTGAAATCTGCTCCGTGTTGGCTTCGACAATACATGTGAAAATCAACAATGACATTGCATTTGACGATGTCAACAATGATACTTCCGTAACTACAGGAAAAAAAAATTATAACCGACTGCTGAGAAATCGACACCGGCTAGACTTCACCCATTCTTTCCGTGTTTGGGATGCACTTGACCCGTTTTCTCAGTGTATACCATATTTTGATCTCGCTATAACTCAGTGACTAAACCCATTACATTCATTTAAGTTCACCCAACTGAAAGTACATCTGAGGAACTTCATAAGGAAACCAGTCACTCATTTTCATCAAATTTGGATTTAACCCCTTCTTTCCGTGTAGTCTTCATTTGAAAGTTTTGCCAAGAATAGTTTCAGAGTGCTATAATCGCGTGATTCCATGAAATTACATGAATTACGTTACTTTCGCATCAAAGATATTGACTTAATGTCGACTTTCTATGACAGAAAAATTAAACCCCACACAAATGCAAGGTTTTCTGCTGTCCGATTTGAAATGTAATGACACGTATATCGGTGCAGGTTCAAAGGTTTGGAAAGCGTCGTTTGTTATACCCGTCATTAAAGTCGTACTGTGATTGAAGTGTAACTTATAATTTTTTTTGCGACAAAGCCAGATTATTTGCAACATAATCAATTACTTTCATCACGGTATTCTGCATGTTTCTCGATTTCATGTCAAATTTACAATATTTAATATTGAAATCAGGAACTCCTTTACTGATCATCCGGTAGGAAGGACATTATGCCACAAAAATTGACAAAAGAGGGGGGGGGGGGGTGTGATTGGAACTTAAATAGTGGCAACGCTGCTCTGAAGAAACTACGGAATGGAATCTTACTGTTGTCGCTGACAGCACACGTTGGTGACACGCCTACCTTACCTCCGAGCAAGTGGACTCGCCAGTCCCACGTCACCGGCGTGAGCACAATCCAGGGAAACACTGTCACTTTTATAACGTAACGTTGTCACTATGTTTTAGAAACAGGAACAACGGAGTTGGATCGAGATTGAATGTGCCAGAGGTCGTACAACACGACAGAGTTAGCATGGTATTCAAAATGCCTGCGGGGAAGCGGCATTGGCGTTCAATTCAGTGACACGTTGGGTAAAAGCCTTCAACAAAGTTCGGCAAACTGTGGGAGAGAAGCATCGGGCAAGTCGTCTAAGCGTCTCTGAAGAAGTGCGTAGTTGCCGCGTTAGTCGACAGTGATCGACGTCTGACGATTCGTGAACTCGCCCACGAAACCGGATTAGCGCATACGACGGTGCTTTGCATCCTGAAGAAACGTCTGGGCATGCGAAAAATTGCATCACGGTGGGATCCGCAGGAATTTACGGAAATGTAGAATTGAATGCGTTACGACGCTGTTCAGGCGCAGTTTGAGCACCTTGAGCGCGAAGGAAAGGCTTTCGTAACACTAGATGAGACATGGGCCATATTCTACGACCCATAACTAAAACGCTATTCCAAAGAATGTTGTCATTATGTATCGCCGCGAAAGTCGAAAGTACATATGAGGCCCAGTATGATGAACTTATAGTGAGCACCGTGTACGACTGTGAAAGTATTATTCTAATCCATTGCGTTCCTCCACGGCAGACCGTCAATGCACAGTATTAACTGTTCGTTTTTGGAGCATCACCTGCGACCAGTTTTACGAAAGAAGCGGCAACGCGGCAGAAGCATGACAACGCGCGGGGGCATACAGCGCAAACTGTGGCTGCTCTGTTCGGTCGATGGGACTGGGAAGTACTGAACCATCCACCACACTCCCCGGACTTAAGTCCTTGTGACTGATTTGATTCCGAAGATGATGGAACCAATTCATGGCATTTGCTTAAGAAATGTTGTAGAGATTCCTCGGGCAGTATTCTGCTCCATTTGCACCATCAACAAACTGGTTGTGCGAAAGGTATACTACGCCTTGCTAACAATGCTGGTGACTGCTTTGAAGGACAGTAACAGTTCCAAAAAAAATAACGCTTTTGTATCGGTCGTGAATCAATATTTGCCACTATTTTTTTCAGCCCTCGCATAATATTTAGGGCCGGTTTGTCAATCGCTCGTTATGTTCCAGTCAAGAAATGGGTTTATCAATGTTTAGATAGCAGTTAACCGGACTTTAAAAGCCCTCAAACCGGCGTTAAGTTAACGAGGAAATTTCTGCTCGATACACGGCTAACGACCAGTAGCCACCCATGTCAGCAGCGATTAAATGAGTTTGATATACTGTAGATAGGTAACATAACCTTAAAATTATTGTTGCGATATCAAACTACAAACTTACGAGTATCAACTAGTTATGTAAGAATCGGTATGATGAAAATTGGTGGAATTAGAGATTTGAGTGACAATGAAGAGGATGTCAATATTTTAGACAATGTAAATGTTATTGCTCCAGTAAGGAGTCATAATGTATGTTCTTCGAAGTCATTCTGAATATTGGAATGATACAGAATTTGTTACGCGATTTCATCTTCGGACGGCCACTGTGGAAATGCTGCATGAAGAAGCCCACGACCATCTGATGAGTCCAACAGACATCTGTATTTTGTAAGAGTTCTGTCGTAATAGAATACAATGCTTATGTCTGCAAGCTCATTAATTCACTATTTTTGTACGCTTGTTGCGCATAGTGTAAGGCCTAAAATGTGATTTCCTCAAATGTTTGTAAATCCATCGGGCCAATCTACGTTGTCATCAGTCCGTAGCTTACAAACTACTTAAACCTAGGTAAACTAACCTAAGGACAAACACACACACACACACACACACACACACACACACACACACACACACACACCTCCACGGCGAGCAACCGCGCGCTCCGCAGCGAGACGCTTTAGACCGCTCGGCTTCTCCACCGCGGCTGTGATTTCTTACTCCAATCTACAGGAACAGTGCACTTTCGCCTATGTGCAAGTTATTGCTTGCACTAAGGTACAGTGCACTTGACAAGATGTTCATTGCCATATGGGACTTTGTTGGTGTCTGCAAAACGTCTGCTTGTAAAGCTGTTTGGCAGGTGAAGTACCCTCTCTCAGTTCAGTGTATCCTTTCTCTATTAACGACACAATACCCTCGCACTCCTTGTAAAATTAGAGTTTCTTTCACGTTTGTCTTCCATAGCGCCAAATGACAACTGTCTGCTAACCTCTTCTCTGCTAGTCAAATATGGCCAACAGTTGTTATTTGTTTCTATTGCCAACATAGTCGAAATATATCGTACATTCTCGTTTTCTCACAGGTTAGCAAACTAGAGATGTATCTGGCAATTACAAACACATTTCATTAAACGAACACAACTGGACGTTAAAGGCATCTTCTCGTTTACTAATGAGAAGATTAACTAGAGATGGACGAACCGGCCTTCAGGGTATCATGATATAACTTGTGGTTCCATTGCGGGATCGGTAAAAAAAGTGCAGAACGATTAATTGGCAGACCCAGGAGTTCAAGGTACTAAGCCTGTCTAGTTTCTACGAGTTTCGAAACGTCGTTCGCGTGTACGCAGGAAGCCAGCGAAAGGCCGCTCGGGTCGGGGAGACGCCAGCTGGCTGTCCGGGAGGCTTGTTTGCTGACAGGGGCGCGCCATTCACTTGTTTGTTGTTGGTACGGCGCGGCGCGGCGCCAGGCGGCTAGGCAGGCACTGTAGCGAACGGATTGTTTGTTTACGTGGGCGCCTCTGCAGCCAGCGCGCTGTGTGTGGAATGCTACCAGGGACGTCAATCTGCCGACCGAGGTACGTCTGTAAGGAACTGGGTACGCGGTGGTGTTTCTGTTGTTCCTTGAACTGCTGGAATTATCCATTTTCCAGAAACTCGAAATTTAGCTCGAACTTCAATATGAGAAACTAATAATAGTTTCGAAAAAGAGAGAGAATCCTAAGAAATTCTGGTTTATGTGAGGTATACGAGCGGCAAAACGCAATAATTGTCTTCACTACGCGATAGCAATAGTGTTGCGACTGATGACAGTTCCGCTAAAGCTGAGTCGCTTAACACGGCTTTCCGAAATTTCTTCGCCACAGAAGGTGAAATAAATACTCTACAATTTGTATGAAAAACATCTGTCAGTATGCGTAATTTAGAAGCCCTTACCCGTGGAGTACTACGTCAATTTTAATCATTTAATAAAAGTAAGTCTCTCGGTCAACATGTTTAAATGTTTGTATAGCTTATGGGACTTAACTACGGGGTCATCAGTCCCTAAACTTACAAACTACTTACGAACTAAGGACGACACAAATATCCATGCTGGAGGGGAGGATTCCAATCCTCGACCGTAATGATTGGAGCGCCTCAGTCCCCTTTTTTTTCTCTTTGCACATCTGGTAGATCTATGCCTCGCGGTCGTTCGTTCGTGGTTGTTCGTTGAATGGGTGGCTCAGCTTTTTTATTATTATTAGGTTCGTTTGAGAGCATGCAGGCGCTATAGCCCCATACCTAGTTACATACGACCGCTCGTTCAATGGGAGATCCGAACCCAGAGACTGGGAAGTTTTGCAGGTCACTTAAATATTTAAGAAAGGCAAAATTACAGGCCTATATCATTGAAGTCGGTTTGCTGCAGGATCTTACAACATATACGTTCTTCAAATATTATGAACTACTTAAAAAAGATTTACCTATTGACCCACAGTCAGTACGGAATCAGAAAGTAACGATTTTGTGAAACACAACTAAATCTTTACTCGCATGATGTGATGAGAACTATAGACAAGGGATGTCATATAGATTCCGTGTTTCTAGATTTCCTGAATGTTTTTGACTCTGCGCCTTGTAAGTGTACCCTAATAAAAATGCATTCTTGTGAAATATCGACTCAGTTGTGCGATTGGATTCGTGATTTCCTTTCTGAAAGGTCATGTAAGTTGTAATTGACAGAAAGTCATAGAGTAGAATTATTGAACATAGCTGCTACTGTCAGCGACTTTTACAACGTCAAAGGATAAAAATACTGCCCTCGGTCCCAAAAAATAAAAATTATTTAATTTGGTTTCGGCGGTAACTATGATTGCCTTCATATATAAATGTGCCGTCTGTTCCGAAAGAAAAGACGTCACTTCTGATCCTGCAGTTGTTATTATTTAATATTCACAGAATATATGACATCAATATTAAATAATATTAAATAATAACAACTGCAGGATCAGAAGTGACGTCTCTTCTTTCGGAACAGACGCCACATTTATATATATATATATATATATATATATATATATGCCGGTGACGGGCAATGATCCTGTCGTTAGTGGGGAGGGGTGGGCAAGTTTGAAGCCCTTACTCTTACGGAAATTAGTTTCATAACTACGAGTTTGAGTACTGTGGGCAGGACGAAGCTGCAAATTTGTATCTGACGGGAGGCGTGTTTAGGTAGTCCTTGCAGGTGCGGTGATCACTGTGTCTTCAGTGGTGTAGGGGTCAGCGCAACTGCCTAGAAAACAGGAGACCCGGGTTCGAATCCCGGCTGGGTACACATTTTCAGCTTTGCCCAATCGCAGTTGATGTCATATATTCTACGAATATTATGATTGCCTTCATCAGAAATAATAAAATAGTCACATAATAAAATATACAACTGTAAAGCTTACGTCACAAAATTTAAAAAGAAATTTTTAGAAAAAGTTAGTCACTATGGGCTGCACGCCTGCACGGAGACATCAGACTGGCGTGTGCTAAGTGGAGTTGTGATCAGGTAGACATCAGTATTGCCATCTAGTATCTGCAATTACAACTAGGCTACTGTACAGAGACTATTGAGAGAACAATTGCTACAAGATGCTATGTTTGACATGAGCTACGGCTGAGGCGTCATTTTGGCTATACATTATTAGTAGAGAGAATTAACGAGTAAAAAAGTTGTAATAAGGAAAATCGTTAAAAATTTGGCTGTTGGAATAGACGCTTTTTCAATGGTATTAAGTCTTTACTCGGTCTTTGATGTTGTACTTCGTGCAGAGTCCGAAATATTTCTTCAGGCTTGATCCAAAACATAATTCCAACAGCCAAAATGTTTAACTGTTTTGCTTATAACGAGTTTCTTACTCGTTAATTCTCTCTACTAATATTGTATTGCCCCAAAACAATCTCTCATGTTAAACGAAGCTTTTTTTAGCATCTGTTTTCGCAATAACTCCAGAGATGGGCAGCACATTTTTTAGTGTCGAGATTAAGGTGTAAAAGGGTCACAGAAATAATCAACGAGTTGTGGTGGAAACCATTAAAAGAAATGCGTATATTCGTTGTGGCGAGATCTATTTGTGAAATTGCTTTCACCAACTTTCTCTTGCGAATGAGAACATACTTTGTTAGCACCCACCTTCATAGCAATTATGATCATCATACTAAAGTAAGAGAAATCAGATCGAAAAAGAAAAGATTTTCGTGTTCCTTTTTCTCGAGAGCTATTAGAGAATGGAATTGTACAGACATATCATATAAGGTGTTCGATGAATCCTCTGCCTTGCACTTCATTGTAAGTTGCTGAGTATTTATGTAGATGGACCACCGTTAACAAGAACTTTGGGCCAGAAAATTGAAATCTAAAGATTACCATTGACGGATACATGTGCCATATGTATCGGATGTTCATTCACTCCTTAAAACAGGTACAGGGAGAGAAACTGCAACTAACGGTTGTTACTTTGGCGGCGAAACTTCCTTACTCTCAACTTACTTGATATGAAACTTGACGAAAGTATCTGAGTACAATCCTTCGTCTACATCTACATACAGTACTGGCCATTAAAATTGCTGCACCAAGAAGAAATGCAGATGATAAACGGGTATTCGTTGGACAAATATATTATACTAGTACTAACGTGTGATTACATTTTCACGCAATTTGGGTGCATAGATCCTGAGAAATCAGTACCCAGAATAACCACCTCTGGCCGTAATAACGGCCTTGATAAGCCTGGGCACTGAGTGAGAGCTTGGATCGCCTGTACAGGTACAGATGGCCATGCAACTTCAATACGATACCACATTTCATCAGGAGTAGTGACTGGCGTATTGTGACGAGCCAGTTGCTCGCCCACCATTGAATAGACGTTTTCAATTGGTGAGAGATCTGGAGAATGTGCTGGCCAGGAAGCAGTCGAACATTTTCCATGTCCAGGAAGGCACGTACAGGACTTGCAACATGCGGTCTTGAACTATCCTGCTGAAATGTAGCGTTTCGCAGGGATCGAATGGAGGGTATAGCCACGGGTCGTAACACATCTGAAATGCAACGGCCACTGTTGAAAGCGCCGTCGATGCGAACAACCGGGGCGTGTAACCAATAGCACTCCATACCATTACGCCGGGTGATACAACAGTATGGAGATGACGAATACACGCTTCCAAAGTGCGTTGACTACGATGTCGCCAAAGACGGAAGCGACCATCAAGATGCTGTAAACATAACCAGAAGTGAAACAGAAATCATTCGATAAAATGTCGTTTTGCCATTCGTGCACCCACGTTCGTCGTTGTGTACACAATCGCAGGCGTTCCTGTCTGTGATGCACCGTCAAGGGTAACCGCAGCCATGGTCTCCGAGCTGATAGTCAATGCTGCTGCAAACGTCGTCGAATTGTTCGTGCAGATGGTTGTTGTCTTGCAAACGTCCCCATCTGTTGACTCTGAGACGTGGCTGTACGATCCGTTACAGCCATGCGGATAAGATGCCTGTAATTTCGACTGCTAGTGATACGAGGCCGTTGGGATCAACACGGCGTTCCGTATAGCCCTCCTGTACCCACCGATTCCATATTGTGCTAAGCGTCTGTGGATTGCGACCAGTGCGAGGAGCAATGTCGCTATACGATAAACCGCAATCGTGATAGCCTACAAACCTACCTTTATCAAAGTCCGAAACGTAATGGTACGCATTTCTCCTCCTTGCACGAGACATCACAACAACTTTTCACCAGGTAACGCCGGTCAACTGCTGTTTGTGTATAAGAAATCGGTTGGAAACATTTCTAATGTCAGCATGTTTTAGTTGTCGCCACCGGCGCCAACCTTGTGTGAATGCTTTGAAAAGGTAATCATTTACTTATCACAGCATATTCTCCCTGTCGGTTAAATGTCGTGACTGTAGCACTTCATCTTCGTGGTGGAGCAATTTAAAGGCCAGGAGTGTATTTTACTGAACAAGCTCACTTATGGTATGGTGTGGAACGTACTTTGTCAATCAATAGCACCTCCTCATTTTCTCTTTCCGATCACATGTGCTTCACGAAAGTACAAATGCTGTATAGCCATCGACTCTCTCTAATGTCATCTTCATTATAGCTTTGCGACATACGTTGTAAAATGCCGTATTGTGGGTGACTTTTCTACAAGCTGAAAATTATTGAGCTACATGAAATAACTTCTGCATAGGGCAATGAAACGTCACGCTTGACCGCGAGGCATGGTAGGAGTAGTATGCGCATATGCAAGTGAATATACTCGTAGTTCGTTCGTGTTTTTCGCGGTTTCTGCCGAAATCAAACTGACTTATTATTTTGGCGAGCCATCGTGTTCGTCATCTTCAGGAGGAAATGTTGTTGCTGAATCCCGCCGACATACCGAGGGCAAGGATGAGGGCCCCTCCACGCCCACACCAACGTGGTGACCATCACAAAAGTTCTACTGTCACCTCCGTAATTATGTTAGTTTGCTAAGGTGGATCACGGGATGTGGGAACCGCGATGTTATCCGTACGTGTGGGCACGATCACCCATTAATACGGTGCATCTGGAGGTAGAATTGGTCGAAAGGTATGCGAAGGGTAAAGGTATGTAAGGGCAGAGGAAAAAAAGTGCTAAGGCAAGAGCCAAGGGGGAAAAAAAAACTCTGCGACAGTGGGGTAGGTATGAAGGGCAGTAGCGGTATGCTATCTGCGACAGATCATGCAAGGTTTGGTAATGTTAGTAATGGGTATTTTCTCAGTACCGTTAACTTTGCTAGGTTCGTCATAAAGAATCAGTCCGTTTTGATGCGAGGTTCTGCTGCAGCTGAGCTCCAATGAAGTATCCTGGGTCGGCTGCGGCAGTTTACCCGTGAATATCGGCTGTGGCAGAATACCTGTAACATAGCCAAGTTTGTCATGGTAGTTAGACCGGTCATAGAACTGGCTAAGTGTGCGGGACTGTTTAGGTTTGTTTGTGTTTAGTGCGATGAATGTGGTTTCCCTGCTTTGCCTGTAGGTCGGCTGTGGGCTCAGCTGGCATTGCCAGTCAGATTGCTGTTCTGCAGGGGTTTGCCATGTTCATCGTGTTTGTGAGTTGGTGTTCCCTACGACCGTAGGTGGTTAGTCTCTGAGGAGAAGTGTTTTTGAGCGATTATGTTTCCACCTATGTACTTTCTGTACAGTCGTGTGGCGAGTTTCTTGAATACCACCGAGAGGTGCTCTAGGCGGTATTCATTGTGAAGGTCCACGGTGCGTGTGTATCATGGAGCGTTGCTAATGATGCATAGTACCTTGTTCTGTATGAGCTGCAGGCGGCGCAGCCGTGTTGGCGCCGCGTATGCCCAGCACGGAGCACCGTACGTCATCAGAGGTCTAATATGTGTCATGTAGAGGTTCCTCGACACCCGGCTATTCAGTTTGCTTTCCCTGTTGAGCATGGGTAGAGTTGTTTGAGCCTCGCGGTTGCTCTGTTGGTCATGTGTTTTATGTGGTCCCCCCATGTGAGTTTCCGGACCAGCCAGACACCAAGGTATTTGACTTTCTCGCGGAAACGTGTTGGGCGTGTATGTAGAGTAATTGGTCTACAGTATTGGTGTTTGTGCAGGTGTTTCGGTCTGCGTGTGAACAGAACTGCCTCACACTTGTCGACGTTGACTTTAACACGCCATTTCTCCAACCAAGGTTCGGCAGTTCTGAGTGCTGTCTGTAGGCGTGAGCACACATACCGAGGGCCGTCATATATAGCCCCGAGTGTGGCATATTGGCGGTCGCCATAGGTGATGCACATAGACAGGTCTTGTGACGTCACCGAGAAATACTGGCCCCAACGCAGACATCATGCCACGCAAGCAAGGTAGTTCCGACAGGAGCGATCGCTAGCTCAGTGGTTGCTAGCTATGATGCAGTGGGGTATGCCCCAGCGGCCGGACAATCGGCTAGTGATCGCGCCGGCTCGGAACTACCTTGCTTTCGTGGCATGAAGTGTGCGCTGGGGCCTGTCCTTCTCGCCGGCCACGGAGCGGAGCAACGGCTCCCGCGATATAACGCAGGTTGTTTTCCAACACTCCGGCTGCTTGAATAAGAGAACGACGTTTTTCATGTTAGATAAAACCTGGTTCCAAATCCTGCTAATATGGGCACCTCCCCATCACCCCCCCCCCCCCCTCAGATATGGTTTTCAGTAGGCGCAGTGGATAGGCCGTGAAAAACTGAAAGATCAATCGAGAAAACAGGAAGATGTTGTGTGGAACTATGAAAAAAATAAGCAAAAAATATGAAAACTTAGCAGTACTTGCGAAAAATAAGCAATGTCGAGCAGGACGGCAGCTGACGTGCGTCGGGTTAAAACAAAAAAAGTGGTAGTGTGAGGAGCTGCTGAGCGAGAGGTCCTTCGTTCGAGCCTTCCCACAGTCGAAAATTTTAATTTTTTTCATTTTCAGAAAATTATTATCTGTCCGTCCATCCTTCCGATTCGGAGTAACTGCGCCGTAGTATGTGGACATGTTCAGATTTGCTTGGACACATGCCAGATTTGACAGTCTACACACGGAAAAAAGTTAAACCATATGTTTTCACATAGCACGGGGAAACTGTTGCATTCATTTGTTGCAGCTTATGTGACAAACTCTTATTTTTTGTCTCTTTTTTTTTTGGGAGTGATTAACATATCCACAATAAAACCTAAATCGGGCTAGGTAGAATCTCTTTACCCACTCACCACGTGTACAAGTTAGGTGGGTCGACAAGAGATTCCTGTCATAAGACGCACATACCATCACCAGTGTCATCCAGTAACCCATCAGATGGGTTTTCCTGTGGAGAAATCGGTTGACTAATCACCTTGCGATCAAATGTTTTGGTTCCTATTGGAGAGGCACTTCCTTTCGTCTGCTAATCGCACGGTTTTGCGGTGCGGCCGTAAAACACAGACACTAAACTGATTACAGCGAACAGAGACTTCATTGAATTGACGGACAGATCGTAATTTTGCGAAAATAAAAAAAGTAAAATTGTCATTTGGGGAATGTTTGAATCACGGACCTCTCGCTCCGCAGTTCCTCATGATAGACACAGGACCAGGACGCTCCATTGTTCATCATATGCTTGACGGTGCTTATCTTTCGCATGGACCGTTTAAGTTTTTATATTTTGCTTATTTTTTTGTAGTTCCACGCAACTTCTTCCAGTTTTCTCGACTGATCTGTGTTCGGTTTTTCGTGGCCTATACACTGTGCCAACTTATAACTAAATCTTAGGGTGTGCGATGCAGAGGTTCACTTGTAAGTTGATTTTTCGGGCTGTAGGGATCTCATTGCACGACGATGATTTACACATCTATTCCTGACTTTGTGTTTCGACCCACCGATATAAGCCTTCCCACATTCGCTTGTAATCCATTACACACCAGGTTTTTTACGTCGCAGGTCATATTTAATGGATCCGAGAAGTGCTTTAATCTTCACTGGTGGTCAGAACACACTGTGGATATTAAATTTTCTCATGTTTCTGGCAAACTTGACAGATATGATCCTGCAGAAGGAATGAAAGGCATATATCTGTCTTCTTCACGAACTTCTGGGAATAGTCCAAACTCCATATATCGACGAACCTGCTTCTCGGCATATCCATTCTCCTTAAACACAGAAGCCAAGTGTGTCAATTCACGTGGAAGGTTATCTGCCACAGGCGACGCCGCAAGACCTTTTGTATCCCGGCCTCGTCGCCACTTTTGTGTCTCGTTCCTCCGGTTGTAGTAGGTGTCGGTGGCCGAGTAGAAAGAGACCGACACTGAAATAAAGGATGCACGCATGTGCAGGTACGGAGGTGACCAGCCAGTGGGACAGCAGAAACTAGAAACACTAGAGTAATTACAACGAGATATATATTTCATAGAGACTTAATAATACTTAAGTTTTATATAGTTCTTGACTGAAGAATGCTGATACATAGATTATCTAGAGGCCTGCCTACGGATGATTCCTAGTGCCTATCCGATAGTCAAGTCTTAACTGGTTCCTATCTCAGTTCCAAGTGAACGCTGCAGCAGTCGTGGCCACGAGCGGAGTTGCAGCAGAGGGCGCTCGTGGCTGTCGTCGTAAGAACGCCGCGCCGTGCGTGCGCCGTGCGTGCGCCGCGCGTGCGCCGGCGCGCGGCGAAAGTAAGTGGCGCGCACTTTATACTTATGGGACACCACAAGACCTGTCTATGCGCAGTACCTATGGAGGGCTGCTGTACACCACCGGCGGATTGTTTTTTCAGTAAGCATATACGGCGCATATGAGAGAATGAGAACCCGCATTTCAAAAACGGAAATTGTCTTGTGTGATGTTCATGGACCAGTCCCGAAAAAAATCTGTGTGTTATTCCTTGATGGCACGGTGACTAGATAACGGTAAGTGAAGGTCATTGAAGATGATTTTATCGCCTTATTGCCCTTTTCTCATGACATTTTTTTTAGACATGGATGAAGGGAAACAGGCAGATTGTATTTTTCTCGATTTTAAAAAGGAATTTGACGTGGTGCCACACTGCAGAATGCTAACAAAGATCATACGGAATAGGCTCACAGATTTGTGACTGGCTGGAAGACTACCTAAGTAATAGAACGCAGTACATTGTTCATCAGAGACTAGTGTATCGTCAGGAGTGCCCCAGGTGTGTTTGATAGGACGGCTATTATTTTCTATCTATATTACTGACCTTATGGACAGAGTTAAATTGCTCTGGTGTATGGGAGGGTGTCGACTTTAGTTGACAGTAATAGCAAACAGGATGACCAAATTCCAAGTTGCAGTGAAGAATGGCAGCTAGCAATAATGGAGAGAAATATAAAGTGATGTGCATGAGTAGGTAAAACAATTCCATAATGTTCGAATCCACCCCCATGAACCACAGACATTGACGAGGTGGAGTGACTTGCGTGCCTTAACGATGCAATTTCCATACTGTAGGTGAAACCATAGCGGAGTGGTATCTGAGGAGCGGCCAGACAAACGTGTGGTCCCTGAAGAGGGGCAGCAGCCTTTTCAGTAGTTACAGGGGCAACAGTCTGGATGATTGATTGAGATGGCCTTTTAATATCAGCTACTGTGCCTTTGCCACACAGTTAATGCGAACGGCTGAATGCGAGGTGAAACTACAGCCGTTACTTTTCCCGTGGAAATGCAGCTCTACTGTATGAATGGCATGTGGGAAAGGCTTCCTATCGGGTAAAATATTCCGGAGGTGAAATAGTCTGCCATTCGAATATCGGGTTGGAAACTTCTCCATTACTCAGGTAGGGAAGTTAGAAAATTTAAAAAGAGAAATGGATAGGTTGAAGTTATATATAGTGGGAATTAGTGAAGATCGGTGGAAAGAAGAACAGGATTTCTGGTCAGATGAGTACGGCATTATAAATATAAAATCAGTTGGGGGTATTACAAGAGTTTCTCTGATAATGAATAAGAAAATAGGAACGCGGGTAAACTATTATGAGCAGCGCCGTGATCGCATTATCGTAGTCAAGATAGATACTAAGCCAAAATCGACCACACTAGTACACGTTTATATGCCAACTAGCTCTGCCGATAATGAGGAGATCGAAGAAATGTATGAGGAGGTAAAGGACAATTAAAGGAGAGGAAAATTTAATTGTGTTGGGAGACTGGAATTTGATAGTAGGAAAACGAAGGGAAGGAAAAATAGTAGGTGAATATGGTCTGAACAAAAGGCATGAAAGAGGAAGTCGCTTAGGAGAATATTGCAAGGAACATAATTTAATCCTAACAAACAACTGGTTTAAGAATCATGAAAGAAGATTGTATACATGGTAGAGACCAGCTGACACAGGAAGTTACCAGATAGATTTTGTAATGGTAAGACATAGATTTCGGAACCAGGTTTTAAACTGTAAGACATTCCCAGGGGCAGATATAGACTCTGAGCATAACGTATGAACTGTAGATTAATGCTTAAGACACTACAGAAAGGTGGAAAAGTTAGTAGATGGAACCTGGACAAACTGAAGGAGCCAGATGTGGTTTCAGAGGTAGCATTGGTAGCATTGGCTGAAACGGGGGAAAGTAAAACAGTAGAAGAAGAATGGGTATCTCTGAGAGACAGAGTAGTGAAAGCTGCAGAGGATCATATAGTCAAAAGGACAAGGCCTAATATAAATTCCTGGATAACACAGAATATATTGGACTTAATTGATAAGAGGAGAAAATATTAAAATGCATCAAGTGAAGCAGGCAAAATGGACTACAAACGTCTGAAAAATGAGATTGACTGGCTAAGCAGGCTTGGCCAGAGGAAAAATGCAGAACCATAGAAGAATGTATAACCAGGGGAAAGGGAGATACCGCCTTCTGGAAAATAAAAATATTTGGAGGCAAGAAAAGTAACTGTATGAATACCAATAACTCAGACGGAAAAACAGTACTAAGTAAGAGATGCATAATACTAACACGAATTATTTACAAACGAATGGAAAAACTTGTGTAATCCAACCTTGAGGAAGATCAGTTTGGATTTAGGAGAAATGTAGGAACACGGGAGGCAATACATTACGACTTATCTGAGACGATAGGCTACGGAAAGACAAACCTACATTTTAAGCATTTGTAAATTTGGAAGAAGATATTGACAATGTCGACTAGAATAAACTCTTTCATATTCTGATAGTAACAGGGGTAAAATATAGGGAGCGAAGAGTTATATTCAACTTATACAAAAACCAGACAGCGGTTATTAGAGTCGAACACCATGAAACGGACGCAGAGGTTGGGAAGGGAGTAAAACAGGGCTGTAGAATTTCCCCAATGTTGTTCAATCCTTACATTGAGCAAGCAGTGAAGGAATGCAAGGAGAAATTTGGAGAGGGAATTAAAGCTCAGGGAGAAAAATTAAAACTTTGCATTTTACCGATGACATAGTTATTCTGTCAGAGACAGCAAAGGATATGGAAGAGAAATTGAATGGAAAGGACGGTGTCTTGAAAAGAGGATGTAAGGTAAACATCAATAACAGTAAAAGAAGGAAAATTGAATGTAGCGAAAGAAAGTCAGGCGATGCTGACGGAATTAGATTAGGTATTGAGACAATAAAAGTAGTTTTGTTATTTGGTAGTAATACAATGTCTGATGGCCGAAGTAAAGAAAATATAAAATGTATAATGACTATGGGAAGAAAAGCGTTTCTGAAGAAGCGAAATATGTTGATATGTAATATTAATTTAAATGTTAGGAAGTCCTTTCTGGAAATATTAATTGTCTGGAGTGTGGCATTGTATGGGAGTGAAACGTGGGCGATATGGTGCTACAGACGAATGATAAAAATTAGATGGATAAATCACGTAAATAATGAGGAGGTGCTTAACCGAATTTGGGAATAAAGAGCTTATGGCATATCTTGACTATGAGAAGGGATAGACTGGTGAGACACATTCTGAGACCTCAAGGAATCGTCAAGTTAGCATTAGGAAGAAGTGTGTGGGATAAAAATCGTAGAGGGAGACCGAGGGACGAATATAGTAAGCAGATTCAGAAGAATGTAGGTTGCCGAACGTATTCTCAGATGAAGAGACTTGCACAGGACGGGTAGCGTGACGAGCTGCCTCAAACCAGTCTGCGGAATGAAGGCCATAACAACAACAACCCATGTTCTACTCTCGTCAATGTTCATCCTATATCTCGTTTCAAGACGCTCTCCATTTCAATCAACTGCTCTTCCAGGTCCTTTGCTGTCTCTGATAGAATCACATTGATATAGAAAAACAATTTTTTTCTTCTTCCTGAACATCAATTCCTTCTCCAGATTTCTCCTTTCATTCTTTTGCTGCTTGCTCAATGTACTGATTAATTAACATTAAGGAAATGCTACAGAGGCCTCACTTCTTTCCCGAACACAGTTTCCCTTTCATGCCCTTCGAATTTTAAAAAGTGCTGTTTGGTTGTAAATAACTTTTCGTTCCCTGAGTTGTAACCCTGCTGCGTTCAGAATTAGAAAGAGTCTATAACAGTCAACTTTGTCAAACGCTTTTTCCATATCTACAAAAGCTAAAAACGTAAATGTTTCTTTCCTTAATCTATGTAATATCAGAGGTGTCTTTATATTTTTCTGAATCCAAATTGATCTTAACTGAGATCAGATTCTACTAGATGTACCATTCATCACTAAATAGTTCTCGTTAGTATTTTAAAAACACGATTTATTAATCTGTGATTTTTGTAATTTTCAAACCTATCTGTACTTACTTTCTTTGGAATTAGAATTATTACATTATTCTTGAAGCCTAGGGTTTTTATCCCTGTCTCATACATTTTGCACAGAAGGTGGAAAAGTTTCTTTATAAGTGGTTCTCCCAGCGATGTCAGCAGTTCAAAGATGTTTATCACTTCTATGGTTATCAGCCCCTAGACTTACAAAATACACTCCTGACCATTAAAATCGCTACACCATGAAGATGACGTGCTACAGACGCGAAATTTAACCGACACGAGGAAGATGCTGTGATATGCAAATGATTAGTTTGTCGGAGCAGTTACACAAGGTTGGCGCCGGTGGCGACACCTACAAAGTGCTGACATGAGGAAAGTTTTTAGCCGATTTCTCATACACAAACAGCAGTTGAGCGGCGTTGCCTGGCAAAACGTTGTTTCGATGCCTCGTGTAAGGAGGAGAAATGCGTACCATCACGTTTCCGACTTTGATAAAGGTCGGATTGTAGCCTATCGCGATTGCGGTTTATCATATCGCGACATTGCGGCTCGTGTTGGTCGCGATCCAATGACAGCAGAATATGGAATCGGTGGGTTCAGGAGGGCAGTAGGGAACGCCATGTTGGATCCCAACGGTCTCGTACCACCAGCAGTCGAGATGACAGGGATCTTATCCGCATGGGTGTAACGGAGCGTGCAGCCACGTCTCGATCCCTGAGCCAACAGACGTTTGCAACACAACACTCATCTGCACGAACAGTTCGACGAATATGCAGCAGCGTGGACTATCCGCTCGGAGACCATGGCTGCGGTTACCCTTGACGCTGCATCACAGACAGGAGCGCCAGCGATGGTGTACGCAACGACGAACCTGGGTGCACGAGTGGCAAAACGTCATTTTTTCAGATGCATCTAGGTTCTGTTTACAGCATCATGATGGTCACATCCGTGTTTGGCGACATTGCGGAGCACGCACGATGTAAGCCTGTATTCGTCTTCGCCATACTGGCGTGTCACCCGACGTGATGGTATGGGGTGCCATTGATTGCATGTTTCGATCACCTCTTGTTCGCATCGACGGCACTTCGAACCGTGGCCGTTGCATTTCACATGTGTTACGACCCGTGGCTCTACCCTTCATTCGATCCCTACGAAACCCTATATTACAGCAGGATAGCCGGCCGCGGTGGCCGAGGGGACTGAGGCGCTTCAGTCACGGTCTGCACGGCCACTACGGTCGGGGGTTCGAATCCCCCCTCGGGCATGGATATTTGTGCCGTCCTAGTTCGTAAGTGCATAAGTAGTTTGTAAGTTTAAGGACTGATGACCCCGTAGTTAAGTCCCATAAGCTGTACAAACATTTGAACAGCAGGATAATGCACGATCGCATGTTATAGGTCCTGTACGTGTCTTCCTAGATAAGAAAAATTTTCCGAATGCTGCCATGTCCAGTACATTCTCCAGATCTCTCACCATTTGAAAACGTTTGGCCAATGGTGGCCGAGTAACTGGCTCGTCACAATACGCCAGTCACTAATGTTGATAAACTGTGGTATCGTGTTGAAGCTGCACACACACTGTAAACGCCATACAAGCTGTTTGACCCAATGACCAGGCGTATCAATGCCGTTATTACGGCCAGAGGTGGTTGTTCTGGACACTGATTTCTCAGGATCTATGCATCCAAATTGCGTGAAAATGTAATCAAATGTCAGTGCTAGAATGATATATTTGTCCCATTTATGCCCGTTTATCATCTTCTTGGTGTAGCAATTTTAAAGGTCAGTAGTGTACTTACAGTGACTTAAAATGACCTAAGAACAACACACACACACACACACACACACACATGCTCCAGCATGGTTTCGAACCTCCGACGCCGAGCAACCGCGCGCTCTGCAACGAGGTGCCATAGGATGCTCGGCCACTCCACCGTGCCTCAGCAGTTCAGACGGAATATAATCTACTCCAGGGAGATTGACAGAGCACTTTGAGTCGAAACAAACTCCTATCTTATTTTCATCTAATTTCTCTTTCTGCAATAGGGAATTCAGTTTAGTTCCTCTTGTATAGACTTTCGTTCCATCTTTCGGCTTTCTCTTGTTTGCTTAGTACTGGTTTTCCATTTAATCTCCTGATATTCGTGGACCTGCTTTTCTTGTCAACAGACGTCTATTATCTCCTTTCTCCTCGTTATACATTCTTCAAAAGACTTTGTCGTATAGCCACTTCTGCTTAGCCAGTCTGCACTTACTGTGAACCTAATTTACCAGCCGTGTGTACTCACTTTTGACTGCGTCAATTGCTTCATTTTTATATTTCATTCTTTCATCAAATAAGTTCAATATCCCCGAGCCATCCAAGGATTTCCTTTAAACCTTGCCCTTCTCTGTAATCCTCTGCGGCCTTCACTACTGCGTCTCTTGGAGCTACCATACTTCTTGTGATGAATTACTTTCCCCAATTTCGATCAATCATTGCCTTATGCTCCCTCTGAAACTCTAAACAACCTCTGGTTCAACCAGCAATTTAACCAGCTTTCATCTCTTTATTTTTTTACCCTTTTCCAGTTCCTCAAGTTTTAATCTATAGTTTGTATCCAGTAAGTTATGGTCACACCCTATATCTACCCTGGTTTTGTCTTAAAGTTTAAAACCTGTTATTGAAATCATTATAAAGGCAATATAGTACCGTATATGGACTTCTACTATTCGTCTGGTGTTAGATTTTTCATTTTTTAAATTGTTTAAATTTATTTATTTATTTATTTATCTTTTTGCTGTGACAACGCGTTCATTAAACTGTTCATTGTAACCTGCCCTCATTTCTATTTTCTTGTTCATTAGTATATCTTCCCCTCTGTTCCCCCAAACTGATTTTGTGTTGATAACAATGTATTCAACTTGAAAGAAATCCTGTGCATCCAGCTACAGAACATAACTAATTTCCACCAGTTTCTCATTCTCTTTAGAAATTTTGTACCTCAGCTACACAATTCAGGTATAGAATTTTCAACTCAACGATCCGTAGTATGCTGTATATTTCTTGTTGATGTCATCTTACTGGGTAGTCCCCGCCCGGAGATCCGAATGGGGGACCATTCTACACTCGGAAAGTCTTACGCAAGAAGACGACATCATATATCCTTAAAGTACAGCTGTGTGTTCTCGGGTAAAACAGCGACTGTAATTTCCACTTGCTTTCAGCCGTTCGCAATACCTGCATGGAAGGCCATGTTATATGATGTTACAAGGTCAGCTCAGTAAGTCATCCAAACTGTAATTACCGAAGAGTTGCTGCACTCCTAACCACCTGGTAATAAGAGAAATTAGATTACTATGTATACTGCTACTGGTTCCTCTTACTTCAACAATTCAAGACCAACCGCATTACCATACCTAGAGTAATTAGGGATATAATAATAGAGATGTAAAAGTCCTTACTTCTAAACCTGTGTATAATTCAAAGTCTTATGTTTAACACAAATGTATCTCCAATTTTCAGTATGATGTACAGTTGTAAATAAAGCTAGCGTTATGTGAACAATTTAGGTTTTGTAGATTATCGCTGTTCACGGTGTCATGTGATTCCTATATGGGCGATAGTGCATAGAACTAAAGAAAGTTTTTTTCAAGCTAAATTTAACCATTAATTTAGACAACATTGCCAAAGGAGGGAAACTGCGATCTATTTGGTATGATTAATATTACAAAAAATAGTCTTGATCGCAAAAATTAACAGTTTTTATTGACCGGTTTCGGCGTGATGTAGCCTAGGTCATCTTCGGAACAAAATGTAACCCTTGTGGCCAGTGCTGGACTCGGCTGGGCTGCGCTGTCATGGCTGTGAAACCGGTCAATAAAAACTTAATTTTTGCGATCAAGACTGTTTTTTGTAATATTAATCATACTAAATATAACCGCTGGTATTCCACGTACACTCTGGCGCTTCACGCCAAGTGTTAGGGCTGCGCGTGGGAGCGTATCGCACCTGGAAATGGTTCGAAGTAACGCTGTTACAGGCTTTCAAGAGCTTTCGGGGAAGCGACTTGCTCCATAGTCTCCCTGCTTCTCTCGCTTCTACTCCGTCTGGCCCCGAACTTCGGTAACAACTTTCTTTCGCTCCTTTCTTACACCGGACAAACTTCGTTAGGCAGTGCGTTCCGCTCGAATGCTCCCAGGCCCCGACGACTCATTCAGTACACCTGTTGCTGACAGTGTGCAAACAGGCAAATTACAAAACAATGCCTGGTTTCCCTGGCAGAAGGAGAAATTTATTTATGTTTTTAATCTCAAGGGGGACAATATTCCACAGTGTTATAATTAATTCTGGCTCCCTTTCTGTAGATTCACCATTGAATGGACTGGCATGAATCAATATTTAAGGAGTTTTTCTCAATCAAGTGGTTGCCGGTTGGTGGGAAAGAATAAGAAAAACTTAAATCTTGAAGCAATGAGTATGGGAAACAGGGTAAGATGACGAGGAGTCTGAAATGTATAATTAATTTAATGCGATTGTCGAGACAGAAGAGCTAATGAAGCTCTTGACGTGCTAAATATTAGCACTCTACATGTGGTACAATATGTACTAAAGCAAAGAGCAGTCATTTGGAACTGACAAGCTGCGACCTTCCTCTCAGAACTCACCAATAAGAATTAAGCAATACTTAACTCTGGGTAGTAAAAGGTTTATGACTCGTTGTCTCTGTTCATAGGGGTAAGCTATGTTTGTCAGCTTCTTTTCCCTAAACACTTACCCAAACAGTTTAAACGAGATCAATAACCAGTCTATAAATCTGCAGATGATGCGAAAAATATATTTAAAGAAACATAAATTAGAGCTCCGAATAACCAACGAAATGGATTCTAAGATAATATTCGGAAGATTCACTTACGAAGTAATTTTTTTATAAATGGAGTTTATTACTCTTTTTGAACATGAGAATGCGGAGGTGATAATACTTTGTACATCGGTAAATAACCGAATATTTTCCCACCTGTTGTTCATAAGAGGCACAATATGTATCACACGCACTCAAGAGTTCCAAATTATCACAAGTAAATTAATGAAGTCCATTGAGCATTGAAGTTCCAAATTAATCCGCGATTAATTACAGTATTTGTTATAAAACAAAGTTTGTCGCCACACGAGTACACGATTGCCGAATTAACCCGGTTCCACAGCCCTACTACCGTCCATAGTTTACCACTTTTCAACCAGAGACTAACTTCTGCAGCCACAGTCCCGTAAATTTCCAAAGTCCACACATGCCTAACTCTTCAAATCACAAGTTCGTAACACGGCTTCAGACCGCCCAGCGTCACAACCTTTCACCACCGCGTCCAAGCGTTCTTTAGCGTGCTCTACCAGCTCCCAAAATTGTATCCTTCCGCTCATCTTAACGCCTCATCTTTAGAATACAATTATACATTTTAATATCACAGAATTAAATACGTTGACCACCTCCCTACAAATGTTGTTTACATTTAACAAACAAAGATATATTTAACAATATTACAATCGGTTGAGACTGAAGCTGTTTGCTCAGGTAGCTACTAAGCGTGGCGTTTTAATGTTCAAAATATACTGCCGCCGTCGGAATATAGCTACACAATTAATATTTAAGTTATCGTTGCTTTTTATGAAAATATTTCAGTTATTGTACACAAATACATATAATTGTTTATGTATAAATTATGTGCTACGTAACTACTATTTTCAGTTGGCCATGAAATATTTAATATAAAACGAACGTTACTACGAATAATATTAAATACAATAAAATACACGTATAAATGTAATGCGCTTTGCTGGGTTCATGTTTTGTGTTTCTGTGGTGGAATCTATCTTGTGATAGAATATTACTTTTATTGATTAAAATCTACTCATAAAGTGTATTTAATTGTTAGCATTGCCAGTGTGCGGTTTATTATTTTGCACTACTCTAATTTTTATCAGTTGTCTTTGAAGAATCTGCTCAGCATGAGTTGTTAACGGCCGAGAAATAAAATGCATTTTACGAAACAGCAGATGGGCAATGGACACTGCAACCGTAACTTTTGAATAGCAAACAGCGATCGATATACTTATAAAACGACTTTTCTGAAATGTACCGGATGATCAAAAAGTCAGTATAAATATTAAAACTAAATAAATCAGGGAATAATGTAGATAGAGAGGTAAAAATTAGCACACATGCTTGGAATGACATGGAGTTTTATTAGAACAAATAAATAAATAAACTAATAAAAACACAAAGTGTTGCTAGACGCGTGAAAGATCGCCTGCCAGCGTCGTTTGGTGATGATGATCGTGTGCTCAGCCGCCAATTTCGTCATGCTTGGCCTTCCAGGTCCCCAGACGTCAGTCCGTGCGATTATTGCCTTTGGGGTTACATGAAGTCGTAAGTGTATAGTGATCGACCGACATCTCTAGGGATGCTGTAAGACAACATCTGACGGCAATGCCTCACCATAACTCCGGACATGCTTTACAGTGCTGTTCACAACATTATTCATCGACTAAAGCTATTGTTAAAGAATGATGGTAAACATATTATTTCCTGTAAAGAACATCATATTCGCTTTGTCTTAATTTGTTATGCTAATTATTGCTTTTCTGATCAGATGAAGCGCCATTTATCGGACATTTTTTGAACCTTTTTTCTAATAAAACCCCATTTCATTCCAAGCATGTGTGTCAATTTTTACATCTCTATCTACATTATTCCGTGATTTAATTAATTTTCATATTTATTCTTTTTTGATCATCCGGTACATTTAAGAAAGTTACGGTTGCAGTGACTATCGCCCATCTTCTGTTTCGTAAAATGCATTTTATTTCTCGGTCGTTAACAAATGAAACTGAGCAGATTCTGCAAAGACAATTGATAAAAATGAGAATAGTGCAATACAGTAAACAGCACAGTGGCAATGCTAACAATTAAATACACTTTATGAGTAGATTTTAATCAATAAAATTGATTTATTTAGTCTGTGAATTGACGGCGCTTAGCTACCAGGTTATGAGCGCCTTTGTGATGTCTTATAATGTGAATCTTTATGAATGAAAATTGTGATGTTAAAAGCAACAATATAAATAAATATACAAAATGATAGTATAGATAGACTGCAAAGTTTTGGTGCACAAAATTTCATTTAAGAACAGTGTATCCTTCGCACAGTACTATCTAAGTCAGTTATCCACAGTGTACTAACTGTACCTATCTACATTATTCCGTGATTTATTAATTTTTCAAATTTATACTAATTTTTTGATCACCCTGTATTTCACACGGCTTCAAGTTTGTGATATCAAATCAACTTATCAGCTCAGAGTCTGGGTTGTATGAGTACCTTTAGGTGTATCATTTCAGAGACGTATTATCTACATAATCTGTACATATTTTAAAATGTATGTCTGCTTGTGTGTGTGTGTGTGTGTGTGTGTGTGGGTGTGTGCGTGATAGAGAGAGAGAGAGAGAGAGAGAAAGAAAGAGAAAGAGGGAGAGAGACAGACAGACAGGAACAGAGTGTACCATATCTCCCAATGCCCTGCATCGATTTAGAGCGAACTATCTTAGCTCAGGAAAGAATCGTTATTTGGGGTAAGAAACACGTACGACCCAAACTGTAGATAAAGACATATGACTTCACACAAAATTAAAAGCGTAAAAACCTGCTGCATCATGCGACATTAATCGGCCACTTTTTGGAAAGAAGAACCTCTACGAAACTTCTTATCGCTGACAACACCAAACAATTTATGAAAAGAAAAAAAAACTATATGTTACTATTTTTAAGTTGTTCATGCAGTAAAAGTATGGTATTCGGCAATGAAGTTTCAATTCGTTATATCTACATAAGTAAATGTATTCCAGGAACATTTTACTAACAGTATAGCGCTGAATGTACCTTCAAAATTACGGATAATGAAAATTCGTCCCATCATGGATTAGGTTTTAGTTTATTACATCTATAGTACTAGCTCTACCTGCGACAAGACCACTGAATGCAAATTAAAACTTATATTGTAGTACAACATATATTTCGCAAAATATGTCGTCATAAGCAACGAGAAGTTTGAAAGACCATCAGGATTCATTTTATTACGTCTTTACTGCTTCTTCATGGTTAATGGATTCAAGAACTTGTCTCCATACCACACCCGTACACCCCCATCCGCTCGACACAATGGGAAATGAGAGTCTTAAGACCAGGCATCGTGTCTGCAGTCGTCAGCAGTCCAATGTCGGTTTTGACGGCCCCTGGCGAGCCGTAAAGCTTTGCGTCGTTTCGATGAATGGTTTGCACGCTGCACTTTCGATGGCGCAGCATTGAAATGCGCAGCAGTTTGCAGTATCGTTGCACTTCCGTCACGCTGAATGATTCTGTTCAGTCGTCGTTTGACCACTTACTGCAGAGTCTTTTACCGGCCGCAGTGATGTCGGAGTTCTGATGTTTTACCGGATTTCCGATTTTCACTTTGCAGTTGTGAAATGGTCGCACGAGAAAGTCCACACATTGCTACTTCGAAGATGCTGCGTCGTAACTCTCGTGCGCCGACTGTAACACAAACTTCAAACTCACGTAAACAGTAAAAGCCGTTGGATCTTTCCTGATCCAAGTTTTCCCCACATATTACAGCTGTCACTCTAGACCCCTCGGGTTGGGGCTGGGACGGATGCGCCATCCAATATCATCGCACAAAGATGGAAAGGACATCTATCTGGCCTCATGGGGACCTCAACTTGCTGCAGATAGTCGCAGATAGTCCATAATGTGATTATGAGCTTGAGTTATTTTGTAACAGTCGTAGTGTGCTGTGACTGGGATGTGTTACTGTGTCGTCAGTGTCTGCCAAAGCGTGCCGCGGCGGAGCGGCCGAGCGCATTGAGGCGCAATGTTCCGTTGCGCGAGGCCGTTCCCCATCGGGGGTTCGAATCCCCCCCTCGGGTATGGAAGTTTGTGCATTTTTTAGCATAAGGTAGTACATAAGTAGTTTGTAGGCTTATGGACTGATGAACCCATAAGCTTTACAAATATTTGAACCAAAGCATGACTAGAGGTGACCTGGAGACATATTCTGTGGCTCCCTGCAACATGATGTCAGGAGCTACACCCGTGCATCACTCCACATTATTTGCAGAATGTACCTTCTGCCTTTGTCGCCGCCAGACCTAAACACGATGGGATTCATCAATGAATAGACGTCCATCCAGTAAGCGGATCAAAGGTCTCTACCCAGTAACTTGTTGACCATTTTGGTATGGTGATAGAAGACGGCAAAATGAAGGCCGAACTTTTAAATTTGACTTCTAAGAAATCATTTACGCCGGAGGACCATACCTTAATTTGATGGTGCATTAACTATCAAATGGACATTGAGAGAGTCCAGATAGGGTACCAATCCGATTTTACAAACAGTGCTCTGCGACATTGACTCCTTACTTAGTTTGTATTTATCGCGGATCTTTCACCCAACACACAGTACCAAGCCTCTGGAAAAAGGCACAGGTAAGTTCTGTGTATATGAAAGGCGGTAGAACGGGCCCAAAAGATTACAGACCTATGTCATTAACATCAATTTGCTGTAGAATTCGTGAACATATTCTCATAAAATTGTAAACTTCCTTGAGACGGAAAAGGTCAACACGGCTTTAGAAAGAATCTATATTGCGAAACCCAACTTGCCCTTTTCTCTCATGACATCTTGCTTGTTATGGATGAAGAGCAACAGGCAGACTGCATATTTCTAGATTTTCTAAAAGCGTTTGACACGGTACCGCACTACAGACTGCTAACGAAGGTACGAGTTTATGGAATAGGTACCAAACTATGTGATTGGCTAGAAGATTACCTACGTAATAGGACCCAGTACGTTGTCCTCGACAGCGAGTGTTCATCAGAGACTAGTGTATCGTCAGGGGTGCCCCAGGAAAATGTGATACGACCGATATTACTTTCTATTTAAATAGTCTGGTGGAGAGAGTGAGTTTGCGACTGTTTGCTGATGATGCTCTGATTTACAAGAGGCTGTCGTCATTAAATGACTGTAGTAGGGTGCAGGATGACTTGCCCCAAATTTATTTACTAGCGCTAAATGTAGAAAAATAAGGTGATGCAGATGAGTAGGAGATACAATGGCGTTAATGTTTCAATACAGCATTACTAGTGCTCTGCTTGACAGAGTTGCGTCAATTAAATACCTAGGCGTAATACTGCACAGCAATATGAAATGGAATGAGCATATAAGGACCGTCGTGGGGACGGCAAATGGTCGACTTTGCTTCATTGGGAGAATTCTAGGGAGTTGTGATTCGTCTTTAAAGGAGACCTCGTCTTGAGTATAGATCAGGCGTTTGCGATCCCCACCAGATCGGTTTAAATGAGAATACAGAGGCAGTTCTGAGGCGGGCGGCGAGGTTTGTAACTCGTAGATTCGATCAGTGCGCGAGTGTTACCGAAATCCTTCGGGAACTCCGCTGGGAGTCGCTGGATGGGAGGCGACGTTGTTTTCGAGAAACACAGTTGACAAAATTTAAAAATTTAGATGGCCGGAATATGAGGTGGACTGCAGAACGATTCTACTGCTGCCAACCATTTCGTTTCTCAATTGTTCTATATGGAACAGGAAAGCAAGTAACTAGTAGCGGTACTGACTACCCTCCGGCACGCACCTTTGAGTTGATTGCAGAGTATGTATGTAGATGTAGAACATGATGCCACGCCATTTGTCACCGGTCCAACTTCCCGGGCTTGGCTCACCTGCATACTCCGGCGCTGGTGTTCTGGGTCACATCAGTTGGAACACATTTCGCATACTCGTTATATTCCCCTGTACGTATCTGAAAAATTATATTATTGTAAGACCTCTTATTCGCTAGATATGACGTCATAAGGATCGAAATGCAAAAAAATAGGAAACTAAAATGGACTGAGTGTGGGATAGACAGCGAAGGATATAGGGGAAAAGAGATGTACTAACGGAAAGCAGCGGTGGACTGGCCGAGCACTCTAAGGCGCCTTCCTGCGGATGTTCGAGTCCTCCCTCTGTCGTGTGTGTGTGTGTGTGTTTTGTCCTTAATGTAAGTTAGTTTGAGTAAATTGTAAGCCTAGGTACTGATAACCGCATCATTTAAATCTCTTAGATCTGAAAACATTTGAACATTTTTGACTAACGTAAGAATTGAATACGTACATACACCGCCAATGCCGGTACTAACTCTAGTTAGAAATGTGTAAATGGAATAATAGGGCAATGAGATACCTTCCGTAATTAAGTACCAGAAATGTGTAATTACATCTATAATACTAGGAAGATGCCTGGATAATTTCGAGCATTTAACAGAAAGTCATATCAGAACCGCTCGTTGGATTACGTACAAGAGGCCGGGAATCGACTTCCATCTGTGAGGTCTCCCACATAATGCTATGTAAATACCGGCTTGTTTCCTCGTGCCACCTCAATTACACCATTCACAAATATTTATAGTACGTTCGCTATCACGTGGGATAACAGTAGACGAGGTTAGATAGGGTACACAGTTTCTGTTTTGACAGGAGAGGAGGGGGATGAGTGTCACGAGAATGGTATCAGGCAAACTCTAACACTGATATTACCAAAATGTTAAATAACGTACCGACCCAGCGAATACATGCGATATTGAAAACACAGGAAGAATACGACACTAATAAGAGTTAATTAATATGTGATATGTACCGTGACACATTGTAGTAAAGTGTTAATAATGTAGGGCCAATTTATGACTATATATATTACCTCAGGACGCACAGCCTTTCTTATGCCCCGATTGGCAAATTTGTACCACAAAAATATGTAAAGTAACATATAATACAGTTAGTAGCATAGTCGCTAATAAAAATACACTTTTTATGTTATTGAGCAAAGATCACATTATTATTATTATTATTATTATTATTATTATTTACTTTTTTTTGCCAGGACTAGTTTCGATGATGTATATCGTCATCATCCGAAAATACAAAATATTCACTTTGGAGACCTTGTAAAATAGTTTATCGTCATGGAATAAAATGATTAATAGAACATGATCAAATCGTTAAAACAAACGTCTGCTTTATACTTATGTGAGAAGCAGTACACATATTTCAACTTTTAATCATATATGGTGATCCACTTAGGTGATATGTATTTCAAAAATTTGACCATGTACTATTATTTATTTTATATTTTAACGATAAACTCTTTATTTTGCAAGGCACTCCAAAGTGCATACTTTGTAAAGCCATGCAACCAATCAACACAAATAAATAATATAATATTTGCCATCTTGGCTCAATAACCTCAAAGAAGGTGTATTATACATAATCCGATAATTCTCCACAGGCATAACAGGCCAGGTAAGTATAAGATCCAGTTATCTGATTGGTCAATAGTTATTGATTACCGATTTGCGCGAGGGAACGTCCCTACGTTGTAGAACGAGGTGTCAGGGATTGCTTTGGGCGGCCGCTCCCACCGAAGGTAGCAGTCCTCTCTGGGGCATGGATGCAGAAGTTAAAGTTTTTGTAATTCCAAGGACTGATGAGCTCAGTAGTTTGGCGACTCAGGTTTACAAACGTTTAAACATTATTTATTACCGATTTCGGAATTCAACGTTGTCATCATCTGATTTCTCTTTCTTATATTCACTAAATGGAAAAAAAGAGGAAAAGAAAAAAAGAGAGCAAGTGATGGCAACATTTCTCGCCAAAGCTTTTAACGCATAATAAACAATCAATATTGTTCCTCCTTCTATAGGATTTTAAGATCGCCTGTCGTTCTATTATAAATATATACCAGTTCATAAAAATGATGTTACTTATTATTTCAAAAATACACGCAGTTGTTATATTTCACTGTTTTTCTGTGAAAATCAGTGAATAATCAATGACCTGCGAATAATAATAATAATTTAACATCACTTACCAAAAAGTAGGACGAAAAGTCACTGAACCTATAAGACGCAGACCAAAGAAAGGAAGTGGGGCTGTATTTAGTTTCAAAGCTTTAAAAAAATTCAACTGTTCATGTTTAAAGCAATTGTACCTATATCATGTTTCTACACAACTGTCAAATTTGTATTCAGCTTTCTTTGTGCATTCTTATTTGATAACCTCAAATTTAGAACGTTACAGTGATTTTATTTTCGTTTTCATTCGTTTCACAATCGTCATAGGTGCAATAAAATATAAGAAACTGTAGAATTTATATAGTTTTTGCCAAGGTGCTGAATAGAATGTGTTCTCCTGACATTCTTCCTGGCTACAGAACTAAATACTTAAGACATATTATTCCTGATAGGTTAATCGTTTGGTGTAATGAGTGCACTGTCAATTGTCTTTAGTATGCATTCACAGCATATGGCCTGGCGATTTTGTCTACTATGTCAACGCCAAATTTTCTTTGTAATAACTTTGTTTGTTTGTTGTTTCTCATTTGTATTTAAATGTTTGCAAATCTATCGGACTCAACTGCGTGGCTGTAGCTTTCAAACTTCTTAAACTAAGCCAAACTAACCTAAAGACAACACACACATTCATGCCCGAGAGACATCATTTGTATTTATGGGACCATTAGAATAAAGGGAACTTATGATTAACATGTTTAAAAAATGCATTTCTTTTTTTAAAAATTTTGTCGAATGCACAGGAGCAGTCAGAGGCTTCAGGAAGTAATCTGTTTCTGTTCTTTTCATATTTATTATCCCTAGTATGGGTGCTATCAGTTTCTTCTAAGATTTGAGGGATGTGAAGTAATCTTATTCGTGGGTAAGAAACTATCTCATCATCATGTGTACAACTATATGTTTACATTTCAACCAACACGTAACTGGCACAAACATAGTGTAGTTAGAATTGTTCTTAGTTCATTCCACAATCACACAAATGAAACTCAGTTATTACATTATGAAATAAAACGGCTTCAAAGTTGAGTGCATGAAGTAAAATTATCTTTGCGAGGGAGTAACAGTGAAAGTCATTGAATGCAAGTAACGATATAATGAGACAATATATATATCTCAGGGAATTGATTATTGAAAATTGAAGGTATCTTGAGTCCATTATTGTCCTCTTAGGCCACAATAAAATGAAAAAAGTTAATTATTACATCACGAAATGAATCTAATAAGTGTTTGTAAGTGTATACATGATTGTATCGAATACTAATGAACGAAATTATACTATCTTAAATGTATCAATATCACCACTCTTGGCGTTTAAGGTGAAATATGCTGAAAATTATAACGTGTGAAATTCGATATATATGATAACTGTGTAAAACACATAAAGGAAATTTCTCTCCAATCATTCTGTGAACCGGATATCACTTAGAAATGACAAAATGGCTCACTTCAAACCCTGTGAGCGTGTTATTAAAGAATGACTGGTAAATGTCAGTAGTGTGAGAACAGGCTGCGAGCCTGTTGGTTCAATTTGAACACATTTGGAGTAATTTTCAGCGACAGGTAAGTCTTATATACATCGATCACAATTCTATCTCAAGACTTATTAAAAAAAATCACAATAGGTAACGCTACCGCCATGTAGAGAATTAGTATGCTCTATCGCTATATCAGGGCGAATGAAAATTTAAAATATGACAGCATGATGTAAATGATCCACGTATTCTGCAAAGTAAGAGGCTAACACTTAACATCTTAGGGAAATTGGAACCATGGAGTGCCCGATTAATTATCTGACAGTGGACTGAATGGTCAAATTTATGGTCATGGGAACATACTAAGTAACTATATGCAATGTTTTCAAGGTGTTTCGTTTTCTTTTCACACATTGTTTATATTTTCGTTGTAGCTTCTGCTAGTGCCCTTTGCTCGGAACTCACGATTCACTTTTTTTATCCTAAAACAGGAATTTGATTGTAATGAGCGTGACCCATGATAGCTTTCTTTTGAACTTATTTTAGTGGTCTTAATTGCATACAGGAATGACTTAATATTATAATTAATTCTGGGGCCATCCATTTCCAGTTTTAGTGGATTTTTGCAATATTCATACAAAAGTCAGTCTAGATTGCAAATTTGTTTTTGGTTGTAAATGACCACCTTCAGAACACTGTAACCATAGTGTTGGCCACCATTTGTGCAGAGTAGTAGCCACCTGGATGACGGATGTCGATTTGAAATACACTTTCCTTACTGGTCTTACTAGTATGCACTGTATCAGTCCAGTTATTTTTTAATTATGTATAATTTAGTTTTGGGTCCTAAGCCTCCTGGTGTAATTACATGTTCAGTCGGATTATCATTCAGGGTCACTGGGAGCTAGTTATTAAGCTCCTTTTTTGTACGATTACGACCCCAACAACTGAGGGGTGGTGCCACTACCGCACAGTTGACGTTGCCACTGTTCACTGCCTGCCAGGAGTTCAGCTGATGAGGTGGCCCTTTGAGGGATGATTCTACATGGGGCTTACAATTGTGGTTCGGTATGGTTAGTTGCGCGGAATATACAGCAGATTTTCTCCTCTTTTCAGTGCTGAATTTCTATCTTTTTGATGTTTGATTTTAAATATGCGACTTACGTTTTATATGCAGAACTTGTTAATAAGTGGGGCACGCCAAAGTTGCCACCGGTGTCTCCCAGCATTTTTCGTGTACCAGGGATCCACCATACTAATATATTTTGACATGCATCTCTCTTATGTACTTACTAATTATGTATAGCCTCTTTGTTCACAAGTATTTTAGTAAAGATGTATGGTATCCCAATTTATTACCAGAGAGAGATCGACATTTTATTTGATTATATTTTGCAGGTGCATGTCATGATGACACATAGGTCTCCATAATCGGATAATGCATACATATGAGAAACAAATAATTTTGTGAACGTAGGCTTTCGCGGTCATTTTTGTTAAAATTGAAATCTTTCTGAGCTACTTGCCCCGTCAAGATATTTAACCAACGTCTCGGATCAGAGGAGACTTCGAAAATGTTCAAATGGTTGTATAGTCTATGGGACTTAACTACGGGGTCATCAGTCCCTAAACTTACAAACTACTTATGAACTAACTAAGACTAAGGACGGCACAAATATCCATGCCCGAGGGGGGATTCGAACCCCCGACCGTAGTGGCCGTGCAGACCGTGACTGAAGCGCCTCAGTCCCCGCGGCCACCGCGGCCGGCAGAGGAGACTTCCTCAGGAAGTAATGTCTGTAGAGTCACACTATTTGTATATAGAACGGTAATGTGTGGAAAGATAAAGGACTGGCTGTGGACCACGACGAGGAGTTGGGAGCAGCTGCCAGACAGCCATGTGAGCAGGGGGTTAAAGCGAGCATCTGGTCGGAAATCTGGGAAAGGCCGTTGCTTTGTACTCAAAACTAATGAAGGCTGTTAGCCAAGTGTTTCTTAAAGCTGACATCTAGAGTTGCACAGTCCAATAATTCATAATAAAATAATCTATAAATTTGTTTACCATAAACATTTAAGACATCTATGATGTCAGAATAATTACGCGCATATCATGGTACTGAAAATAATTTCAATATCTAAAAAAATTGTATACGTTTGTGGCTACTGTATCAAAATGTTGTAAAATCAAACTTAAAATAACCAGCTTTTTAATGCGTCATGCAATTTCAACAAACTGTGGTTTAGATGATAGCTTATCAACTTGAAAGCGTTACACTTATATTTATTTATTTAATGATTGATTTCAACTTATATAAATATATAAAGGAAATATAATCAGATCATCACATTCTCCACAGTAACAGTGAAAATGAAAGCAGCATGATTTACCTCTGGTATATTAAATTTAGTGTGTTGATTTAGCGTACAATTTGCCAGTAATTTGCGTAAATATTGTGTTGTATGAGCGGTGAAGCGCAAGAAAGCTGATTTGTCAATATTTTATTTGGATTTTATAAAATACTAATTTACAGTCCCTTTTTTGTATTTAAATAATGCTATTTTAGCAAGGAAGTGGATTCTGGTGGACGGTTTTTACTTAAAGAAATATGTTAAGATGTACATCATTTTGAAAGGGATAGCGATTGGCAACTGAGGAAGCGCAAAAGAGACAGAACTGATGGGGAGTGCGTGTTTGAAAGGGAAGAGACGAGTGAAGGGTGTGCGCGAGGAAACAACTCGACGTCTAGCCCTTGCAGAAGCAGGTCACTCCTGCGTGATGGGAGTGATGCAATCGGGCAGAGTGTTAATAAGATTATCGCAGCAGACGGTCGCTTCTCGGGAGACTAAATCTGACGAGAACCAGTGTACGCCAGTTCAGGTGATATGTGTTTATAATTTGAAACAAGAACTATGCAGTGTAGAAATGGTTTCGGAAAATTAAACTAACCATTTTATTCTATTCATTAATAATAATTCATCTGACCACTTCAAATAAGAAACCAATTTGAGTGAATAACCCTTATTTAACTAAATCTCTGACTTTGCGAACATCATTTGCCGAAATTAGAATAAAACTCTTTTTATTAATCAACCGGTCATTTTATGTAATATTTCTTATTTGTTTCGTAAAGTACAGCCTGTGCATGGGCTGCTTTTAACTACAGGATCTCGGTTAAAAGATAACATGTAACTAATGTAATTCCTTGGGCATGAAAGCAGACATGTACGATTAACCCTAGAGAAAGGTTGTCCAAGACGCGGCTGTTAACTGCGACTGTCCCCCTCCGGTTTGCGACTGTGGCGGACAGTGGCGAGGCCGCAACACGACGAGAGCCGCTGCCGTTTTCCAAGGAAAATTCATGACGAAAATAAAATTTTCGATTTTCTTGCTATAAAAATTTTTGAATGTTAAGGGAGCAAAGCAACATCAGTTCCTATATTTAGTTTTTCGTTACAGATTCTCGTTTTCGTTTAAAAAATTAAAAAGCAATAATTTCGGTTACGCGTGGTTTTTTTTTTTTTCACTCCTTATTACTTCTCTGGCGAGTTAGATGAAACTAACGCGTGAAAAAATTTTGTTTTTACATATCTTGTTGTTCATATACTAGCTTGATAACTATTTGTCTATTTTCTCGAAATTTCTCATAGTTATTCAGATACTTAATTTTTAAGTAACCTATTGCATTAAACTTTAAGTGTTTACATCGAAAAATGTAGTTGTTGGCTACTTTGCGAATGGTTCATTTTAGGTCATACATCGTTGCGGATGAAATGAAGCTAATAGTTCGAAATTATTTTTAAAGTTGGGAGCAGGACGATACCTGTCTCCGTTTCTGAGATTTCGGCTCGTATATCTACGGTACGGGAGCGTCGCGACTAGCGCGCCAGTTCTCTCCACATACAACGTGAATTGTGTGGTGACAACCATCACATCTTATAAATTGATATTGAACCCATTTTTGAAATGAGAGCCTGGGAAGGAATTGATGTTTTACACAATTATTAATACGCAAAGCTTTTTTTATCTACAGGCATATAGAAATAACTATAGGTTTTTGATATGAAACGAGGTATTAATTAAACACTATTTAATATTTGTGGGGGTTTATTTCTGTCTATTGTAACTAAATTAAAAGCGCTTCGCATCTTTATTTGTGAAGCATCATCAAAGGCAGTTTTTTAGTGTTAATTCCATGTGCGGCTTCATGGAGCTGTGTGTGTATTCTCCAGAGGGATGGAAGTTTTGGTTGTTTATTTCATCACTTCGCCGTGTACTTCACTGTGGCATTGCAGATTGTAACTGTTAGCGTTTTCTATATATTGGTTTAAACATGAATTGGAACTTACATGGTCATGTACAGAGAAAATCCTTCAACGGTTACAACAAATCCATCAGTGCAACTAAAAAACGCAGCGACACTAAGGTAATTGTTCCTTCATTTTATATTTACGATTTCGGAGCTGTTTATGAGACCAGGAGTGTGTTTATCTGAAACTCCTGATGCAGCTTGCATCTTTCTGATCTCAGTTTTTTTTAACTGATGGATTCACCTTCTGTATTGCCTTTCAAATACGTCCCAGTGTTTGAAAACCTACAGTTGAAATTTTATTCAAGAGAGATCAAACTATAGCAAACACATACGAAACAAAATATTTTTCTGTAGCTCGTTAATGTATTAACAACGGTTGTGAGAATGTTTGCTGTATTGTTATAATTTATTTCATTCTAACCGGTTTCTGTGCCAAACCATCTTCCTGGGAACATGGAAAACAATAAGATTTTAAAATATCAACTATGTAATCCATACCGTACCCGAGACATTTGAATCTAAATAGTGTACCACATTTATCTTTGTTCATATGAAATAAGATAATTTTTACAGCGCGCCACGCAACCAACCCAAGCTAGGGGCTAATAACCAAGCAGTTGAATCCCATAGATTTCTAAACATTTGAACATTTGTTGTACCATAGGAAGAAAGCTGTGAATTATATAAACGTTTATGTCAGTATGACGTGCTTAATTGTAGAAACATAGCTCTTTCACATGTAACTACTTAACGCTTGTGGGTTTCAGAACAACACTTAAGAAATGAAAACTCTGCAATTGGCTGGCTTAATAAAGTGCGTGTTTGATAAGCAAATAATCACTGTTCAAGATGGTAGTTCCACAGACGAAATTTCTTCTTTAGATTCAGAGAATGGAAGTATTCACTGTTAACACATGTGTGAAGTAAGTAACACCTTAAGAACATTCACTATTTTATTTCACAGAAAAATGTTTGCAAATGATATATTAATTATACCGTGTTTAAACAAGTATTCTATGCTCCTTTCATAAGGATTATATGGTTTATGCTTGGTCACTTAAAAAGCGTATTACAGCAATATGTTTAGCCCTTTTAATATGTAACTGGCGTTTCATCCATATTATTTGTGTACTGTTAGTCGACGTAACTAATTATCTGCAGTTGTCATGATTGATATGACCTCTTTTTCGAATATTTTATTTACTTTAATGCTTTTGACATGAATAAATTCAGTATTGGAACCTTTTCGATTAGTTATCTGTGAGGTGTGTTAAAATGAATCAGACGGATACTAATTAAACGGAACATTATTAGCATACAGATGCGTTGTGCCACGCAGAAACAAATAAGCTTCCACAGAGTTATCTGCAGCTGTTCACGTCACTGTGTGCTTCACGGACCGGCTTCACTCGTTAAATATGCCGCTAAACTTTTGTTTGTATGATGACCTTAACTGCTTAGTGGGGATGAGATACAATGTCGCCGATTTGTATGGTGAATGAGGAAAAGGAGACAGGAGAAAATGAGTAATTTCAACTGTTCATAACGTTTAGACTAATACAAAACTAAGGCATGACAACTGTTCATCTACAGAACCAAAAATCATAAAAGAATTTAAATCTTGTTGTTGAGGTTGAGCAATGAAGATGTTTTTAAATGAAGTGAAACGCGTCTCCCATTAATTAAACTGTTACTTACAGTTTCAAAAGAGGTTAGATTTCCTATGTAAACTGTGTAACTGGAACTGCTGAAAATGGGGGCCTAGTAAGAAAAAAACATTTTCCCTAGCTGTAGAAAGCCATTCTTCCTTTGCTGCTAAAATATAATGTCCCTATTACAAGAAAAGTCGTCGATAAAATGCACGGACATCGGTCAGTTGCAAAATGTGGGAACACATTTTATGTTCGAATATTATGTCATTTCTGGAGACCGGGAATTTCCTTTGTAGGAATCAACATGGTTTACGAAAACAACGATCGTATGAAACACAGTTCGAGGTATTCATCCACGATATCCAGATGGCAGAAGACGGTCTACAGGATCGCAGGTAGATGCCGTGTTTCTTGAGTTCCGCAAGGTGTTCGATGCCGTACCTCAACTTTACCTGATAAAATTCCGAGCATATGGAATATGAGAAAAATTGTGTGATTGGATTGAGATGTTCTTATCTAACAGGCAGCAGCATGTCATTCTCAACGGAGAGGGCGGTGCTAGGGGAGTTTTGTTGTACCGTTGCTTTTTATAATGCTAAATGTAGCAGCAATGATTCTTTCATTCTCATAATACCTTTGTAGGGACGACAATTCTCCCTTACGTCTGAAGTATGTCCTGTTTTCCCCGGATTGTTCTTAGCTACGGGGGCCTTCAGAGGCTTACTGGAGAGATTTATACACAAATGTCTGAGGAAAACCAGGACATATTTTCTTATTTAGCGAAAATCGAGTGATTGCAAATAAATATAATAGAGACCGGCCCCTAAGTAATTTCATAATTTTAACATATTACACTATCAAAGGCAAACAAGCTTACACGTTGCCCTATACACAAGCAGGATATACCAAAATGATTTTTATAACAATGATCGCTTATATTGGAAATACGAAGTGGCATGATGTTCACACACATGTTTTCTATTCAATTCTCATCTTAGTTACTTGCCACCTGTCAGCAGTTGCAATTGTCTGCAATGGCTGTAGATAGAAATGGCACACGTTAATGACGACATACAATACTGACAGGCAATTGTAATATCGCTTAGATACGCTATTTGCTAGATATGGCACACAAATTTAAGGTGACGATCGCCCCCAACCTAGCCCCATCTTCGCGAGATCGAGATGTTCTCGTTAATGTGTACCGAATAATGTCATAAGTAATTCGAGACACAAATTTGCCTCGGAATTTTAAATGATTAATTTATAATTAGATGTTCATTTCACTTGTATCAATATGCTGCAAGTGAAATGCTATTTTCTAAAGTAATTTAAGTATGAAATTGATAAAAAATATTGAAAGGGGTCAATGGGACCCGCTTTCAACTATAGACTACTTCTTTGATTACCGAACTTCAGTTATTGTGCTGGCAGTTTGTTATGCCACCGGTTTCACGTTTGTCTCTTGCCTGTGCCTTCGGTGAAGGAAAGTAAAAGGTTGGTTGTATCAATTGTTTAGTGTACCTGGGTGATGCGGTTCGCTCCCTACCTTATCCGAAGGGGAGAGTCAGTCAAGAGTTGTGGTTCCCTGAATTCAAATTCCCTCCAGTAGTCGTCAGAGAGGCTCCGTACTATGTATGTTCCCCTACCAACTTAACAGTATAGTCGTTGGGCAGGTCAGAGATGAGAGTTGGCGGTCGCGCCCGCAAAATTCTTCTACCCCAGGGGTTTGCAACTGTCCTCTCCCGGTTCCCTAGCCGGCCGCTGGCAGTTGCTTTTTTTGAAACGGGCACTGCCGTCGGTGGTCTTGTGAGTAGACTCGCTGCAGCCTGCGCCCCTGCCTTATATTACTCAAAGCGACTTGTTTGTTGAGATTTTAAAGTTAGGCACGTTAATGTACGCATGGGTCGACCTTACGCCAATATCGAGAACTCGTGGGGAATGCTACTCAAATCATGGTATTACTATCCGGGTAAGGTTCGTTTCTGACCTGCTCAATGTTAACTCCATCTCATATTCTATATCTTGATTTAGGTCCCCACATGTGTTAATGTTCAAAAAAATGTTCAAATGTTTGTTAAGCTTAAGGGACTTAACTACGGGTCATCAGTCCCTATGTGTTAATTGTTTGTGTTGTTAGTACCTTCTGACTCTCCTCCAACCCGCCTAAAGATGCGGATTGTGTCACCGAGCTAGGGAGGTTGCATAATTCAATGTATAACTAATGTAAATTGTATTTGAAATATGGGAGTCTAACAATTTAATCTCCTATTAAATTTTCCAATTAAAACTAAATTTATCTCTGTCCCTAAATTTCACTGCCAAATCCCAATCCTACCCATCAAATAAGTTGCCCATTGTGTTCACATACACTGCTGTGACGATGTGTTTATGATCTTGTTCAAAAAATGTTCAAATGTTTATAGAGCTAAAGGGACTTAACTAGGGGGTCATCAGTCCCTAAACTTACAAACTACTTATGAACTACCTAATACTAAGGACGGCACAAATATCCAGGCCCGAGGGGGGGATTAGAACCCCCGACCGTAATGGCCGTGCAGAACGTAACTGACGCGCCTCAGTCCCCTAGGTCACCGCGGCCGCTTATGATCTTGTAACGCCCTTAACAACATGTCTCGCTCTGCATGCTCGATGCATCCATTTCATAAAGTCGTTATATGTTACGATAATTATATTACTTCTACTTTTAGTGTTTTATATTCGTGATCGTGGACTCAGTATTTTCTAATGATCCGTGTAAGATACCTCCACCCAGCATGGGAGCAGTGAGTGAGAAATGTTGGAAGGGAAACTGATTCAAGACGAGTAGGAACACCAACTATCACTTTCGTTAGTCCATTCTAACCTGAAATAAGAAACAGTCGCGTAGGCGGGATACTTTCAATATATTGTGGCAAAAACGAAAGCAATATCAGTGACTAGAGTGCATTATGCTGAAACTTGAAATAAATGTTTTCGTATGTTGGAATATAGATATGTTGAAGAAAATTTAGAGATAAATTTGTATTTGTCTTCTCGCACTCCTTCATGTTTGAAGGTATTAATGAAAATAAATTCTACAACAAATCATCATCATAGTTCACATTCATTACTTTTAATGGAGAGTTTACAATATCAAAATATTTTAGTGTTTTCAGAATTTGGACTTAAAAATTATGCTCACATTAACACACAGTACACTCATCTACTAAAACCTTAGATATATGAAGATTAGGCCGTAAAGGACGTGTTTCATCCTTTCATAACTACAGAGATACGGTTGTAGAGATCATTTTGGAACAGAGTCGGTGTAGTTTCTGAATATCTTTACTGAGACAGTGAGAAGCCGTCAACAACCGCCAGATACTCTGATGCGTAATTTTAACGAGGCGTGCGCCAGCTGGCGCTCATCAACAATGAAAACACAAGCAATAACACATCTCCTCTCACGTCCTCGTTCCTCAGTTTACCTTCTACAGATTGTGGATATTCGGGAAAATAATGTGATCTGCGCCAGGTGACCGACAGTCGAATGATAATGGGCCCACGCGGATTCTCGGAAGTGTACGGACACAAAGACATACTCGCGCCTGTAAGTTGGACTAACATAAACTCAAGGCTACTTACTGAACACGTCCTTACAGTAGGAACAGCCTCGTTCATATCCCTACTAGTACCGTGAATCATCTTTTCTTGTGACGTCTCAGGAAACACATTTAGAAAAGAATTTTTAAGAGGAGGATTGAGGAATTTTTTTTTTTTTTTTACTCCACTGAAAAACTACTTCCTGTCTGATTTTGGTTTCCGTTGGTAATCAGAAGTACAAGATACCATCTTTCTATCCGGCGTAGTATACATCATGAGACTCCCAGTTGTTTTTAATGGGTGGCCGGATGGCATGATACACTCTATAGATATACCAAATGTATGACGTACACTATGAACAGGTGTATTACTTACTGTTTTAGCTATCTAGTATGACGATCAGTCTCACAATTAACATAGAGATGAAGATCTTCGACAATTCACAAGTTTTGATGTAAAATGTAGTTTTATTATTCACGGAATGTATAATAATTGTGAATGGGATCGATCTCTGGTCTGCTGCTTGTTAAGAGTTGCTCAGATCCCTACACCACTCGGGACATAGCGATCACCACACGTGCATGGAATACACAAGCACTGAAGAAAAGATCATGGCCCCTCATCGGTGTAATCCGCTCAACTGGGTTTTCTTAGTTTTGCGTGTAAAATGTTTCAGTGACTCTTAAAATTTCTTTATTTCATTATTTTTCAGAGGACTGTAATTGTTCACTTTTTTTTCTCATCTCACTTATGCCCAAAACTTTCATTTCTGTTTTTTCAAATACAATTAAAATGTCTGTAGAACTTACATTTACAAACTACTTATGAATTAGCTAATACTGAGTACGGCACAAATAGCCATGCCCGAGGGGGCGACCGTAGTGGCCGAGCAGAACGTGACTGGCGCGCCGCAGACCGCTCGACCACCGCGGCCGGCTCTGCTTTTCCCCTTTGCCGTTGAACATCTAGTTTCAGCTCTCGTTATTTAGTGTTTCTGTATCCATGCCAGAACACATGGATTCTTTAAGTAGTACATCTTTACCGTATCTTGCGCTCATTTGCGGTTACTGCTGTCTTTTGCTAACGGTCGGCGACTGTCAGATGTCATCTGATCATTTGTACCCGAAATAATGTAAAGGCTTGAAGATTTAGCGGTATGAAAAGCGCACAGTACAAATAAAGCTCAATTAATCAATAATGCAAACATGGCGAAGTTCGCTTATTATGGTTTTTTTCCTTCTTTTTTTTAAGTGGCCAGTATCAGCAGCATATACTACCATAATCGGAACTTTCGTTCAATGTGCCACATATGATCCAATCATTGAAGTTTAATATGCGGAAATTAGTCACCTTAATAAACAACAATCGTGGCTGTGTTTACTTCTAAATCATCTAAAAAGCTCCGCCCTCCCCCACTCCCGCCTCAATTATGACAATCTTTTATGAAACTATGTCTAAACTATTAACATATCATAGTACGGCTGAATTAAATTTTTTTAGTACTTCAGAACAGATTTTTACGGAATTCAGTGGAGGCAAGTTAAATCCCGAAAATCTCAAGAATTTCGGAAATCCACCGTTACGCCAGAAGATAAAAATATTCCTCCACCCTTTGCCAAATTTCGCAATGGTTGAAAACACAGCTTATAGAAATATTACTCTGCAGCAGTTGTGTAATGGCACATGAAACTCAACCCTGTGAGCAAAAGGTACTGCTTGAAACAATAAGCCTAATACTACCGCAGAGTTTATGTAGTTGATTAACCGAGGAGACCTCAGAATCTGACGTATAATCATCTTATGACACTAACGAGACGAGGTCTGCTTATTTCGTTGCATAAGAGGATTCTGCAAACTCTTTGAGGATAATAAGCTAGAGTTCGCTATCGCAAACATACAGGAATTGTCAGTGACTTTGAAAAATAGTGTAATTTATGTAGTGCTGTGATACGGACGAAATTAAGGAGAAATTCTACCTGTATATAAATAAAAATCAGTTTCCGCATGAATGGAAGATCATCATTTGGTGTCGAGTTAACAAATCTGTTTCGACATGTACTGACTTCCATTTACTTTTTATTCAATGGTCAGTACTACGAACAAACGAATGGAGTTACAATGGGAATTCCGTTGTCACCTATTATGCCCAATTTGTTTATGGGGGATTTCGAGGAACGTGCTTTGGACTCAACGACCTTGAAACGAGCGTGGTTTTTTCAGATTTGTAGACGACACGTGGCCTCATGGTAGTGAGAACTTAAACGATTTTTGATAACACCTAAATTCAAGCCACCTGAATATTTATTTCACTATGGAGGTGTCGGTCAGAAGGAAGGTTGATGGTTCATTGGGACATGCTGTTTATAGGAAGGCTACTCACACTAATTTGTAACTGCGAGCTGATAGCTGTCACCATCCAGCTCAGCGTGAAGTAGTACTTCGTACCTTGGTTCACAGAATCCATGATATTTCACATCCCGAATGTTTGTCAGCTGAGTTGTCCCATCTCGAAGTCACCTTTGTCAGAATGGTATAGTGAGAGGCGTTGCGCTATTAGCCTCCCGTGCAACGGGAGAAGAACGATAGTAGTGACGTGGCGCCTAAATCTATAGTATTGTTGCCCTACGCATGAAGCATTTCCAACAAGATTGGTCGTATTTTGCAGAAATACGATGTGATTGTGAAATGTGCTTTTCGACCACCTTCTAAGATAAAGACCCTGTTGGGGTACGTAAAGGAGTATCTTGGTTTGCGTAAGGCTGCTGTCAATCGTATTCCTTGCAGTTGTGGCATATCATATATTGGTCAGACAATGAGAACTGTGGAAGACCGGTGTATTGAACACAAGCGTCACACACGCTTACAACAGCTAAACAAATCATAAGGAATAAAACAAAACGTGCACTTCCACCTATTGGGGCAGTGTTAATAAGGAAGCTGTTGAAATTATATTAGCAAGCTACTTTGTAAAGAGAGAGAGTGGTTTTTGTTTGAATTCTGCTTGGAATTCGGCACTGTCTCTCGTCAAAGAACAGACTGACAGAATTAATGCTGCCTCACATGTTGGATTAATGGTCACTATCAATATTTTTGTTTATTTTGGTTGTGTTGCCTGTTTAGTTACTTGTATTGTATGTGATATCTTCATTGTTTACCCTTTGCAAATCGAAGTATAAATTCGCTTGCACATTGCTTCCTTGAGTGCAGCTTGAGAATGGCAGGGTAAGCTCCTGTCGAAATGTCGGCGGTTGTCGATGACGTCACCCGGCAGCATACCCGTAAGTCGTTTGAAGATTCATTGCGCAGGGAAAGGTTAAGACCATCACTTTAGATGGGCTCCAGAGATTTGGCTATTTTTATTTGAATCCGTCATTCTTCGAATAAAAGATAAATTTGCCCGGAAAACGGGAAAAATTGGAAGAGAACGCAAGAGCTTTGTCTACGCGATTTTTATATGACTTCAAGAACGTAATACAATATTATAACGACGGATGTGCATTACTCTTTGTTATCTTTTGTTCATTGTGATCGGACAAAGAAATTTCGGGACCATACAAACGAAGGAAAATGAAGAACACTGTGGGAAAACCCAGATTTAAATACACATTTGATCGCAACTGACCGTGGGAAGACATATTGAACAAATCACCATATTCACAAAACACCGTATGGTACATGAAACAGGTCACCTTTCAACATACGTCGACACTGGGTGACCGATATAATTGAAAGATGATAAATATTTGATTCATCATAGACACACGGGAGAATGAGACGGACCGACAGAAAGGGAAGAAGCAGATAGACGGAACGAGAAGGAGGAGGAACAGAAAATCGAGGGGTTAGGGAGGTGATACGCCAAGAGAGGGAGACGGTACTTGCAGAAAGATGAATGAAAGGTAAAGATGGATATGTGACAGGAAATAAAAGAAGAAAGGGATGGAAGAAGATGGACAGAGAACTGCAGGAGAATATAGACAGTAGAGGGACGGAGGTGACGCAGTAATGCAAGGTCACAATAAATTCATAATGTAAGAAATAGGCGCACTATCGATTAAATCAGAGATAGACGCGGTGGAGTAGCCGAGCGGTCTAAAGCGTCTCGCTGCGGAGCGCGCGGTTGCTCGCCGTGGAGGTTCGAGTCCTCCCTGGGGCATGGGTGTGTGTGTTTGTCCTTAGGTTAGTTTACCTAGGTTTAAGTAGTTTGTAAGCTACGGATTGATGACCACGCAGTTTGGTCCGATAGATTTACAAACATTTGAACATTTGAAATCAGAGATAGAGGGGGAGAGAGAGAGAGAGAGGAGCGAACGCGAGATGGACTAATAGAAAACAAATAAATACCGGAGAATAAAGCAGAAAAATCGTACCTCAGTAAGCGTTGGGATGAACATATTAAAAACACCGACAAATTATTTTCAAATCAATGAAATATCTGTATTTCATTTCAGTAAATTCTGGATCGTAATCAAATTGTTTTGTTTCAATTTAGACAAATCCCAGGTAAGATTTACTTGATGAACGCTTTGTCGACGAACGCACAGCCCATACCATTGGAGATATAGGTAGGTTGTGAAATAACGCTAGAAATAAAAATCATAATTTATTTATTTCTCTACTTCACGTTGCTTCAGTACACTTTGGTTGCTTGCAAGTGACGAAGTTAAGTAGTTATTGACAGAGATTGGTTATTGTGTTTGTTTGTTTGTTTGTGTGTGTGTGTGTGTGTGTGTGTGTGTGAGAGAGAGAGAGAGAGAGAGAGAGAGAGAGAGAGAGAGAGAGAGATAATCATTCCTTTTCGAAATATTATTTCTCTCTGGACTTTCCATTGTTTCATCGCAAAGAAAATCGTATAAAAAATGAATGCACGCCTCATCGACTGACACGAGAGTCGGGAAATGGAACTGATGCAGTGTGAATACGAACGAATTCTGAGGTAAACACGTAGTCGCTTAGAAGGATGTATCTGCAGAGTTCCACCGTAAATATCTGATTCCGACCGCGACATCGACATAGGCTTGGAAGTCAGTGAGGCAGAACACTTCCTGGTGGCTATAAAAAAAAAACTGTTTTGGAAACTTGCGGAGCTGCCGGAGGACCCGAGCTAACACGGCGGAACGGACCAAGTTCGCAGAACCGACATGTGTAGGGCGTCCCACTTCGATGGATAATTTGTTATATGAGCCCCGTTCCAACAACCAGCCTCTACTATAAATAAATCTGTTGAATTATTTACCAACAACAATATTGAATCTGAAGATGTGTATATATTTCCGTACTAAAGGAACCATATATTTTCTGAAACAAAATCACTTGCAAATTTTACACCACGATTTCCATGCTACTTCATCTCTCCACTAACTTTTTATCTAGATAATAACACAAAATTAGCAGTTGATGTCTAGTCATCCTGAGACTTATTACGAAAAGCGTATTGCCCAAACTCCGTCACACCCTTAGGCAATTATGACACTGCAGTAATTGCTTCTTGTGAAAATACCAGAGATTTAGAACTGAAACTGTTCTACGACAGGTGCCACAATTCATGTCATCAATCACTAGAATTTTAGATACTGTACTGAATCAGTTCTGTTATAGGAAGGTGCTTCGGTGCTATTTGTATGTGTCGTACATGCACTATGAAAATATATTACACGCGGTAAAGCAGGAGGAATAGTAAATATTGAATTTTGTCGGAGATGGTACCGTAGGCGAATTGCAGTAAAAATGCCATATAACATGTATCCAACCTTTCTTGAATACTGAGATACCGGTGAGTTCAATGCATCTTCGTTTAGTGTTTTGGTACGCCGGTTGCTTTGGGTTGCTGTTGGCTTATTTATCGAATTTCAGTAGAGTGTTCATGTTAAAGTCGTGAAATCGTGTTTCAGTTTCCACTGAAGTTTCCACTGTTATTTCCTGGCCACATCCCTGTACTGTAACATGTAAAAGGGGCGCACGTATTTACTCATCCTGGGTATGCAGAAATGGTACATGTGCACTGTTTTCACAACAGAAACGCGGCCACTGCTTGTAAAGAATACGGCATATGTTTTTCAATACTTAGACAACATTTCAAAAGAGTACTGAAGAGTATTGAACACACGAAATTCATTGCCCAGCTGTCAGATTCCACTTGAACTTATAAATGAACAGACTGTTAATGGTGTAGGTGACATTATTCAGTCGGTAGAACGTAGTCCTCCAACAAGCAAACATGGGACTTATTCCCATACTTGTGTTCCATATACAAAAGTATGGTGACCATTTCGTATGCACTGGTACCATCTGTACAAGTTAGAGCGCATTCAACATCTTCGAACAGAACATGTGGTCGTTGAAAACTTGGAATGTGGTCGTTGAAAACTTGGAAATCGACGAGTAATCACATTTACACTCTTCACCGATGAAGCCACTTTCAATTGCGACAGTATCAGTACCACTCCTATTCAGATAAGTGTGCCAAAGAAAACCCACATGCCCTTGTGAAAACTATAATGGGGCAGGACAGATTAGATCCCATTTATAATCTCGGAATCGCCTCCTTCATTTGAAGACATGGCAGTTGAAATTACTCTTCGGTGTTTCATATACAGCTTTTTTTATGCACATTTAACAGCATCAGGACTAGTATATCTATCTCATTAACTCACTTTGCATATTTAAGCCATGAGACAAAACGCATACTTTTTTATATTAAAAGAGGCAATCTTTGTTCATTCTAGAAATTTCGACATTTTTGTAACCATAAAATAGTTATTCTGCTACATTTTCAAAACCTCTACCCACTAGAAATTAACAAAATAGGAAATCATCTGAAAGCACTATCGATTTCAATATTTGCTAATTAATACGAAAATGTTAAAATTTCCAACTTACCTCATCTTCGTATTTGTCACTGAAAGATAGCTTTCTTCATTAGAAATCGGAGGTAATGTTAGCATCTGAAGTATTTCACTCATTAAAACGTTAATTTCAATCATAGAGCATATATTGGTAGTAAATAACAATTTCGTGTGTACAGAATTTTGTATTTTAAATTTCTACATTTTGTTTATATGTAAATTAAGTACGCTAAAGATGATACAAGATTTCAGTTTTAAAATTATTTGTTTCATGAATTATTTCATTGTAAATTGCAATGCGAAACATGTATGTTATGAATGTCAAAGTAGTAATTGTTTCTCAATATATAAACACCCAGCCAACTAGGCTGTGGGACAGATACAGTTATAGTCAGTGATTGTCAAGATGATGTGCTCTCAGCCAGTACAGTTGAACTCCGTATCGTGCACGTTGGTTAAATAAATCTGAGTGGAAATCTGAAATGATTTTCCACGTTCCAATTACTTATTAAAGAAAGCGTAACATTTTCTGCAGCAACAAGATAGTAGTTACACCTACCAATGGAACGAAAAACGTAGAGAAAATTTCTTGTATTGGGGGCCCGCAGTACGTTTGATGTCTTTTACAGACATGATACATTAAATAAACCCAGGTAGCTGCTTAACTGATGTTATTATATTTTATTGTGCAATAGATCTATTAATACATATTGCCTTTTTCAAGCTCCTGCGAATTATAATGAACAGTATTGTTATTTATCTAGTTACTGCCATACAGCATACTGTGATGGTTTTTTAATGTTTACAATTTTTTTACATGCATTATGTTCTGATCTAATATACGTAATTCATCTGGTGCGGTCGCTGTCTTAAGAAAAACGTCGAAAAAATCTCATTTATTTAGACGTTTCCACCGTGAGCTTGTGAACGTTTTCTTAAATTCATTCACTGTTGAATTGTGGATTAAGAGTTCGTATTTTTATACGGTATTTGATGTGATAGCAATTTGACAGCGCACCTAAGACGATGTATTATGTTTACAGCTGACATATATGTTCTATGGAAAATCCTCAGATGCTAGTACGTTAGCTATAATTTTTATCGCTGATATACATATATCGTAAAACTCTTGAGAATTTTGTGCAGTACTTTCAAAGCTTCATTAACACTGCCTGTTTTATGGTGTTAGTTTTTTAAGTATTCAATAAATGTGGACGTGTTCTTTTCGCTGTTTCTGATGTGTTCATTGAATATGATGGTGAGGTTACGGCCTGTTTGTCCAATATAAAATTTATCACAGACTAAACATTTTAATTTATAAATTCCTGCGTTGGTATAAACTGGTAATGTTGTTTTATACGAGTGGAGTAGAGTTTTTACATTATGTGTTGTTCATATGAAAATTTTACTGTTGTGATTTTTATAAGTCTGTTTAATTTCTCTGATATTGTCCCTGTGTAGTTTATTGGTATGTAAGTTGTTTTTCGTTTGGGTGTAGAGTCTTTTTCTAGAGTGATGTCTTGGTAAAGTGTTTTATTTGTTAGTGTGGTATGTTTTTCTATATACTTTTTGTATCAAATTTGGATTATATTTATTTTGTTGTGCGATGTATTTTAGTGTTTTTAACGCCAGATAAAAACTATAAACAATGAAATTTCAGCGATAAAAATTATAGCTAAGGTACTAGCATCTGAGGATCTTCCATAAACATAATACATCATCTAAGGTGCGCTGTCAAATTGCTGACACTATTAATACCGTATAAAAATACGAAACTTTATTGCACAATTAAAAAGTGAACGAATAAAAAAAATTAAAAAAAAAACCTTCACAGCATCACGGTGGAAACGTCTAAATAAATGAGATTTTTTCGACGTTTTTCTTAAGACAGCGACCGCACCAGATGAATTATGTATATTAGATCAGAATGTAATGTAAGTAAAACATTTTAGTAAATATTAAAAAAACCATAGCAGTTGGCTATAATATGACTGTAACTATATAACAATACTGTTCATTATAATTCGCAGGAGCTTTAAAATGGCAATATGCCGAAATAGATGTATTAAATAATAAAATATAATATCATTTAAGCAGCTACCTGGATTTCTTTAATATATCACATAACGATAAGTTTCAATATACAGGGTCAACTGATATTTGCGCATTCGGGCTCCGCAGTGCGATTCCTCACACATGCCAGCAATAAGAAAATGTCTCTTATAAAATTTCGTCTGCTCATATTTCCGGGAGTAAACGGACATCGAAGACTCAGATGGGGGTGTGTTCCATATGTTATTGTGTTTGAAAATTACACAATTTAACCAACAGGGAGTAGAAGACGTCTTGAGGAACACAATGAGCATAGACATTCACTTCTGGAAACGCCAGTCAACGACGCTTCGGAGAGTCAAAATTACGAGCTCCGGTGCTTGCTGCTAGACATTTCTATGCTCATTTTGTTCCCTAAAACGCCTTCTACATCTCCCACAAGTTTGTTAACGTAATTGTGTAATTCTGAAACACACTGACGAATGGAACACAAACCCATCTCCGAAGGCGCCTAGCTGTGGCGCGCGCCGCTGCTCGCCGTCGGAGGTTCGAGTCCTGCCTCAGGCATTGGTGTATTTTGATGTTCTCAGAATAAGTTAGATTATGTAGTTTGTAAGCCTAGGGACTCATGATTAGAGTAATTAAGTCCCAAAGATTTACAAACAGTTGAACATTTTTATCACACATCTCAGACGTCGAGTCCATTTACTACTGGAAATATTCACAGGAATGAAATTTGATGGGACAGTTTTTTTTAATTGTTGTTCAATGAGGAATCGCGCTGCGAATCCTGGATGCGAGAATTCCGCTTCACCTTGCATTTAGAGCTGGCGAAACTTTCTTCAAACTTAGGAACTCTAAAAATGTAGTAGAAGATTAATCAGTTTATTGTGAATTTCACATATAATTTCGTATAAAAATTGTAAGATGAAGACAGACAAATGGAAATTGGTCGTTGAATACTTTAAAATCCCCAAACAATCCCATAATTAATCTTCACTGATGAAGCCACTTGCAATCTTGACAATATCAATAATATAATATCAGTAATAACATCAATAAACTCGTAAGTCACTTAAGTGCTCCGAAAAAAACTCGCATGCCGCTGAGGAGACATTTTCAAGAATGTGAAAGTGTTGTGGTTTCATGCTGTTTGGGCCATATGTGACTGCGTAATTTACTATTCATGGAAAATAAACTTCCACTATTGTTGGAAGATACTTCTTTGTTTAAGTCTGACGGGCTCGTACATATTCACGTTACACATAATCTAAAACATGACATTCCCCGGAAGATGGATTAGTAAATATGGACATGTTTCGCAGCCACAAAGGCCTCCGGACCCTACCTCTTTTTATTTTACACGAACAGAAAGTTGAAAGGCGACAACAGTAAAAAAGTAAACACAGGATCCGATGCATCAGGATTGTACCGGTAGAGGAATTGGTAGACTGGTTGAACTGTAAGAGGTCTATTTTCTCTTGGTAAAATAATTATTTTATTTTAAACATATTTTGGCAAAATTCAGGACTTTCAAGTCAGTAGAATGCATGCTAAAAGACTGCTAGTTTATACTTACTTAACAAAACCGATTTTTAACTTTTTACTGTGGAGAATAAATCCTTCAAATCTGTTCAACAGACCTTCACTGCAATGCCAATACTGTGTCTCAATATTAAATGTCTAACATTTTGGAAACGATTCGTTTCTTTTCGTTAATTAATTTAAATCCACAAAAACATACTCCCTTATACTTCAATTTATCAACTAAACATGTAAGGAGCAAATTCCGTTTAAATAAAAGACGCGCAGATCCATAGAGACTGAAACAACTCTGTAGTAAGATTATCTGCCCACACAAGAAGCACTAATAAAATTCTTGTTCGAAGTTCCCATGGACAGGTTTACCAGTAAGCCAGTGAGCATACAAACTCAACAAAAATTTAAAATTAACTCTTAATGGTTGGCTTCCAAAAGAAGAACATCATCTCAAAATCAAAGCACAGACACTAATAAGCTTAACATTTTATAGGAACATCAGTTATATTGCGAAGTTCAGAATTTAAGTTATGTAATATGTGCTGACCGAGTTAAATAACAGCCGCGGTGGAGTAGCCGTGCGGTCTAAAGCGTCTCGCTGCGGAGCGCGCGGTTGCTCGCCGTGGAGGTTCGAGTCCTCCCTAGGGCATGGCTGTGTGTGTTGTCCTTAGATTAGTTTAGCTTAGTTTAAGTAGTGTGTAAGCTACGGACTGATGTCCACGCAGTTTGGTCCGATAGATTTACAAACATTAGAATTAATTAAATAACAATTATCGTCGCTGTAAGTGAAAACAGACTAGTCTCAAATAGTGAAAATGCAAAGCAGCTAAATAGTAAAGTTTTCAATATAGGTAGCGGAACGTGTGCTATGGAACTACACTCAGTAACGCTGCAAGCCACAACGGACTAATATCGGTACCAGCTGAGTCGTTAAAATCCTGGCAATGGAACGTGTGCTGGCCACAGTAAATTGCACTCGGTACCCCTGTAGCCCACAACAGACCAGGCTCTCGAACAGTATAGAAAGGGTCACAGTAAGATAGCCCCGCATCAACGACGCCCGGCGCCGTCGCACCCCTAGGTCTGGGGCAGCGTGCTCATCCCTGTTGCGGTCGCCAGATGCCAACCGCGACGGCGTGCCGCTTCATCAAGCAGGCCGCTTCCACTTGCTAGTCTCCAGACTAGCTTGCTCTCATCTCCGTCTCCATTTCCAGACTGTCACACCTCGCTTCCTCTTGTTTGCTCTGCGCCTCGTGCCGGCGCCTCCGTCGCGGTGCACCACTGCAGCGCCGGCAAGGAGTTGCCGCGGGATACCTCACGTCTTATGGCGGTACAAGGATTATGAACGGAGCCATGTTAGTTGCTGCTGCCGCAGACAGCCCCAAACCCAGCCCGGACAGCGCAGCTCAGGGCGACACTGGGTTGGCCCATATCGCTCAGCCGGCGAGCCCGGCTAGACCGCAGCTAGCCCCTAACTCTAGTATTTCTACGGAAATTTATGTTTCTTTAACTTTTAAAGTATTCCCCGTTCACTTTTAGCTTGAATGTAAGGGTAAATACTGTGAACTTTTAAAAGGCCCCTCGGATTACTCGATATGCATTTGTTAGTTTGTCTGGCTGTCTTTCAGGTTACACAACACTACTTTCGCAATTTAGAGTATATTGGAGGGAAAATTTTAATGAAAATTAATAAGACACCCTTAATTTTCTGTATAGCCATTGATGACTTTGCGGTGGAAGGAATGTTTCTACCATACTATTCAAACATATCATTCACGCTAATATTATAAACTAGCTGTGAACCCGGCGTTGCCCGAGTGTTTATTTATCCTACACTCTCGAAGACCACATCCCTCCCCCCCCCCTCTCCCTCACTCTCTGCTTCCACTACTTTCTCTCCCATCTCTCGGTTCGTTTCCACATTTCCCTCTCTCGGCTAAGTTTTCTGCAAGATACCCTCTGTCATGTACCATACAAACATTAATCTACCCAGTGATCTTCCACTTTGTTTAAAGGTCATGTGTGCAAAAAATCATAAAGCTTGGAAGAAAACTATGCATTTTATAAAATTCCGTGATTTAAATACCCTCCACCATGCACCGAAAGAAATTTTATACAGACATGACAATACTCTTGTTTCTAAGGTAGAGTGTGTAAAATTTCGCATTTTGGTGTTCTCAAATATTCCAGTTTTATTTCATACAACCCTTGTTCTGACAATAACGAAAACAACAAAAAAAGGATTCGTGAAATTGGTCGAGCCGTTCCTAAATTATAGCGCGACCAAAGTATTTAGGGATCTATTTTTATGAGGCAAAGTACCCTTCCCGATGCATCGTATGAAACTTAAGGTAAACGGTGGTCTTCTTCTTGTTCTGAAGATCAAGCTTGCGAAATATCGTGAATATCCGAATGAAACTGTAGATTTCGTGAGTCTGTAGGAGAAGTATGCTTCGCCATGCACCTATCACAAAATACTTTCTTAGCTGACGTTTTCTACCTATAAAATACACTCTTTCCAAATTTCAGCTTCATATGTGAAGTAATTTTTCGAGATTTTCTGTTTAGTCAGTGAGGAATATGAGTGAGTGTCATTTCGCTTTTATATAGACAGACATTAAGAAAACAGATTGCTTAATTTTGGATGCAAGAGAATTAATGCAGATTTGCAAATAAACATAAATAGTAATTTGCAAAGCTGTAATGTTAAATTTATTTGATACGGCTACTACAGCTACTACAGCGAAACTGGTGAGCGGTATTCTTTTCGTTTCATTATTTGTGTGTGTGTGTGGGGGGGGGGGGGGGTGTCAGTTACAAAACGCTTCATAAACGTCCGAAATTACCTGCAAACTTTGTTGCAGGTCCCTAAGTACTCCCATTTTCCAATAATTGACGCATAAACCTGGGTATTCTGACGCGGTGGCCTCTCATTATTTATGGCGTTATATCTCCAGAGCTATGTGTTGTGCTCTTTTGTTTTTGGGTCAGGATCCTTCGTGGGCGTACGGTGAATAGTTCACTAAAGATTCATTGCAATCGAATGAATGGTTTATGGACACATAGAGGACATACAGACAAACATTAATCTTTTATATAATATATAGATAATACAAATTGCAAGTCCCACAGCAAACTGCAGTCTCTTAAAGTTAAAAGCCAGATCTGTCGGAAACAATGGGTATTCGTCGGATGTATTCTGTTTCATTTTCCTTCTTTCCTTGTAGCTCTATAAATATCTATTGCTTCTTCCTACAGCTGTATGCGCTTCAAAGTTCAAAGTTGCTTAAATGTTTTGAACAGCACTGTCATCTTTCAAGAATTTGCTTAAGTTCACTGGAATACAGGAGTGTCTTAGCAGTAAATAAGAAATGTAATAAAACGTGATGCCTAGTGTGAAAAGATTTTACCCAACGCAGTATATATGATCTTATATTTACTGAGTTATATGTTGTACAATTGTATAATTTTTCAGGTATATATTCATTTGTATAAGTTCTCTATGTCTGAAAAATCTATTGCTAATGTAATTAGTAGTAAAGAAGTAATAGATTAAAACATGGTGCGCCGGCCGCGGTGGCCGAGGGGATTGAGGCGCTTCAGTCACGGTCTTCACGGCCACTGCAGTCGGGGGTTCGAATCCCCCCTCGGGCATGGATATTTGTGCCGTCCTTAGGATTAGCTAGTTTGTAATTTTAGGGACTGATGACCCCGTAGTTAAGTCCCATAGACATTACAAACATTTGAACATTTGAAAACTTGGTGCGTGATGGGGCGGTTTTCCATGAACGTTAGTGTTTGAGCTCGTATCTCATGAACTACGTGTCGTACTGTGATACAATTTAGAAGGTTCTTTCAACCATATGTGTGTATACTGTTTGTAAAATATCCTGCAGGTACAATATATAGTGTAAAAATTATAAATTTCCTTGAACAGCGGAAAAGTAGTAAGCGAGATACTTGTTTCTTTTTTGTTATGGTTGTCAGTGAGAAAAAGTTTCCTAAAGGTTTGAAATTATGTTTAAAGTTTGTTGCAAGTCGCTAAGTGCTCTCCTTCTCAAATAGTGGATTGATAAATTCACATTATCACATGCCGCAAGAGGGGGAAGTTTTCATTGTTTATGACGTCATATCTCCTGAACCAGGCCTGAGCGCGCACCTCATGCTACGTAAGCAAGGTAGTTTCGAGCCGGCGCGTTCACTAGCCGATTGGCCGGCCGCTGGGGCACTGCCCACTGCGTCGTAGCGGGCGGCCATTGAGCTAGCGATCGCGCCGGCTCGGAACTACCTTGCTTACGTAGCATGAGGTGCGCGCTCAGGCCTGTATTTCCCGTTGGCCGCGTCCTGAACTATCGATCCTTATCGAAAAATCGTTTCTTAGCCGACATCTACTACCTGTTGTTGTTGTTGTTGTGGTCTTCAGTCCGGAGACTGGTTTGATGCAGCTCTCCACAATACCCTATCCTGAGCAAGCCTCTTCATCTCCACATAAGAACGACAACCTACATCTGTCTGAATCTGCTTACTGTATCCATCTCTTGGTCTTCCCCTGCGATTTTTTCCCCACACACTTCCCTCCAACGCTAAATTAACAATTCCTTGATGTCTAAGAATGTGTCCTACCAATCTATCCCTTCTTTTAGTCAAGGTATGCCAGAAATTCCTTTTCTCCCCAATTCTGTTCAGTACCTCCTCATTAGTTACGCGATCCACCCACCTAATCTTCAGCATTCTTCTGTAGCACCATATTTCAAAAGCCTCAATCCTCTTCCTGTCTGCACTGTTTATCGTCCATGTCTCACTCCCATACAAGGCAACACTCCATACAAATGCCCTCAGAAAGGACTTCCTTAGGCCTAAATCAATATTCGATGTTAACAAATTTCTCTTTTTCAAAAACGCTTTTCTACCCATTGCCATTCTGCATTTTATATCCTCTGTACTGCGCCCATCATTTGTTATTTTACTGCCCAAGTAACAAAACTCATCTACCTCCTTTATTGCTTCGTTTCCCAATCTAATTCCTTCAGCATCACCTGATTTTCTTACACTGCACTCCATTACCCTAGTTTTGCTCTTGTTAATGTTCATCTTATATGCACCTTTCAGCACACTGTCCATTCCATTCAATTGCTCTTCCAGGTCCTTTGCTGTATCTGACAGAATTACTATGTCATCGGCAAAACGCAATGTTTTTAATTCTTCCCCCTGAACTTTTATTCCTTCACCAAATTTCTCCTTGCTTTCCTTTATAGCTTGTTCAATGTACAAATTGAATAACATTGGAGAAAGGCTACAACCCTGTCTCACTCCCTTCCCAACCACTGCATCCCTTTCATGCCCTTCAACTCTGACAACCGCTGTCTGGTTTTTGTACAAGTTGTAAATAACCTTACGCTCCCTATAATTTACTCCTGCTTTTTTCAGAACTTTAAAGAGTTTATTCCAATCAACATTGTCAAAAGCCTTCTCCAAATCTACAAAAGCTAGAAATGTAGATTTGCCTTTTCTTAATCTATCTTCTAGGATAAGTCGTAAAGTGAGTATTGCCTCCCGTGTTCCTACATTTCTCCTGAACCCAAACTGATCTTCCCCGAGGTCGGCTTCTACCAGCTTTTCCATCCTTCTGTATATAATTCGCGTTAATATTTTGCAACCATGACTTATTAAACTGATGGTTCTGTAGTTTTCACACCTGTCTGCACCTGCTTTCTTAGGGATGGGGATTATAACATTTTTCTTAAAGTCTGAGGGTACTTCACCTGTCTCATACATCTTACACACCAGGTGAAACAATTTTGTCATGGCTGGTTCTCCCAGAGACTTCAGTAGCTCTGAGGGAATATCATCTATTCCAGGGGCCTTGTTTCGACTTAGGTCTTTCAGGGCTCTGTCAAATTCTTCTCTCAGTACAGTATCTCCTATTTCATCTTCATCTACATCCTCTTCCCTTCCTACAATATTGTCTCGAAGTTCATTTCCTTTGTAGAGCCCCTCTATATATTCTTTCCACCTTTCAGCTTTCCCTTCTTTGCTGAGAACTGGTTTTCCATCAGTGTCCTTGATATTCATAGAGCTGATTTTCTTATCTCCAAATGTTTCTTTTATTTTCCTGTAGGCTGTATCTATTTTTCCCCTATTTATACATTCTTCTACATCCTTGCATTTGCCTTCTAGCCACTCCTGCTTAGCCATTTTGCACTTCCTGACAATCTCATTTCTTAGTCGTCTGTACTCCATTTTGCCAGTTTCATTTACTGCATTTTTATATTTTCTCCTTTCATCGATTAAATTTAGTATCTCCTGTGATATCCAAGGATTTTTTGTAGGTCTTTCCTTCCTACCTATTTCGTCCTCTGCTACCTTCACTATTTCATTTCTCAATTTTACCCATTCCTCCTCTACTGTTTTATTTCCCCCCGTTTCTGTCAATTGTTGCCTAAAGCTCCCTCTGAAATTTTTAAGAACCTCAGGTTCCTTCAATTTATCCAGGTCCCATCTCCTTATTTTCCTACCTTTTTGTAGTTTCTTTAGTTTCAGCCTACAGTTCATAACCAACAAGTTATGGTCGGAGTCTATATCTGCCCCTGGGTATGTCTTACACTGTAGAACCTGATTCCGAAATCTATGTCTTACCATTATAAAATCTATCTGATATCTTCCGGTGTCTCCTGGTCTCTTCCACGTATACAACCTTCTTTTGTGATTCTTGAACCAGGTGTTTGTTATAACTAAATTATGTTCTGTGCAAAATTCTACCAGGCGGCTTCCTCTTTCATTCCTTTTGCCCAGACCATATTCACCTACTATCTTTCCTTCACTGCCTTGTCCTACTACCGAATTCCAGTCTCCCATAACAATTAAATTTTCCTCTCCCTTAATTGTCTGAATAATTTCCTTTAGCTCCTCATATATTTCTTCGATTTCCTCATCATCGGCAGAGCTAGTTGGCATATAAACCTGTACTACTGTTGTCGGTGTTGGCTTCGTATCTATCTTGACAATGATAATGCGATCACTGTGCTGGTCATAGTAGTTTACTCGCATTCCTATTTTCTTATTCATTATCAATCCTACTCCTGTGATACCCCCAACTGATTTTGTATTTATAATTCTGTACTCACCTGACCAGAAATCCTGTTCATCCTGCCACCGAACTTCACTAATCCCCACTATATCTAACTTCAACCTATCCATTTCCCTTTTTAAATTTTCTAATTTTCCTACACGATTAAGGGATCTAACATTCCACGCTCCGACCCGTAGAATGCCAGTATCTACTACCTATAAACTATATTTCTGCCAAATTTCAGCTTCACAGGTGTAGTAGTTTTCGAGATTTCGTGTTTAGTCAGTGAATGAGTGTCCTTTCGCTTTTATATAAATAGAGATACGGAATAAGCTCTCTCTATTACGCTTCCTGATTAAACCCGAAAACCGATTATAATGAAATTGGGTATGGAAATAGCATGAACGCTAAAGATTAATGTAATCTACTTTACAGAGTGTGTAATTCAATATATTTGTTAATATTTAGTAAAAATCTAAAAAATGGAATAATTGAGCATCAATATTTCGCTTATAGCTTCTTAGGTGCCTAAGATACCCTGGAAAAGCTATTTTTCTTCGACGTTTAAAATTTACATCTACATACACACTCCGCAATCCACCGTAAGATACGTGGCGGAGGGTACACTGTACCACTACTAGGCATTTTCTTTCCTGTTCCACTCCCAAATAGAACGAGGAAAAAAAGAATACCTGTGTGCCTTCGTACGAGCCCTAATTTCTCTTATCTTGTCTTTGTGATCACTAAGCAAAGTGAAAGTAGGCGGCAGGAATATCGTACTACACTCAGTTTCAAAATCCGCCCATCTAAATTTCCTCAAGAGAAATTCACGAAAAGAACGTCGTCTTGCGTCCAGCGATCCCCAATCGAGTGCCCGAAGCATTTCCGTGACACTAGCACATTGGTCGAACCTACCAGGAACAAACCTAGCTGCTCGCCTCTGAACTGCTTCTATTTCTTCCTTTAAACTGATCTGCTGCGGGTCCCAAACACTTGAGCAATACTTAAGACGTGGTCGTACAAGCGTTTTATACGTGGTCTCCATTACAGATGAAGTACATCTTCCCAAAATTCCCCCAATAGAGCGAAGTCGGCTATCCGCCTTACTCACAACTGAACATACACGTTCCATTTCATATCGTTCTGCAATTTTACGCCTAGATATTTGAATGACGCGACTGCATCAAGAAACTCACTAATTATGGTGTATTCAAACATTATGGGATTATTTTTCCCTCTCATGCATATCACCTTACATTTTTCTACATTGAGAGCTAGCTGCCATTCTTCGCACCAACTAGACATTTTCTGTAAGTCATCTTGTATGCTATTAAAGTCAAGACGACACCCTCCCATAGACCACAGCATCATCAGCAAACAGCCGCACTTTACAAGTTACTCTGTCCATCAGATCATTTATATAGGTAGGGAATGATAGCGATCGTATCACACTCCCCTGGGGCACGCCTGACGATACACTCGTCTCTGATCAACACTCGCCGTCGAGAACAACGTACTACGCTCTATTACTTGGGAAGTGTCCCAGCCAGACGCAAATCTGTGAACCTATTACATTTATTAAAATGCTTTTAATGGTTGATTTGTTGTACGTAATACAATTCAACATAATGAATACAATGCTTGCAAATGAGTTTAATGTCTTTAAACAGCCGAACCGAATTCGATAATTGAAACCTGCTTACTTAGTGGTGTATTTTATTTTTTTATTTCCTCATTTATTTCCCATGGCAAGATTAGGGGCTTCAGGGCCTCTCTTACACCTAACTAGGCGTTCTACTCATTATACATTTCCAAAATTACAGAAGTTATACTAAATATAGATAAATTAAAATTTTCAGTCAGTTTATATTCCAATTTGATAAATAAGAAACCTGCCAAGTATTACAATACGGAAAGGTTTTAATTATGGCCTCTGGCAGCTATGGGCATGGAGGAAGGGATGGGAATGGGAGACAAAAATGAGTGTAACAATACGGAATATAACGGAAGAGCAGATTATGGTGAAAGAAAGAGGAAGAAGGGAAATAACGGAGAGAAGAGCATTGATTTCACTTTTATAGAAAGAAACTTGACTGATACGAAGTATTTTTAAGAGGGTGAAATAAGGAAGTGTTTCAACTTTTTCCTTAACGTAGCGTAAGACCGTATCTTGCGAAGAGAGGATGGCAAACGGAGGACTGCTGAGACAGCGAAAAAGTTTGCTAATATTTTTGTTTTATGAGCGGGCACAGCTAGGGTACTAGTTAAATGGGATCTTGTGTTACCATTATGATGTCAAGAAAGATGTTAAAATTCTGGGGCAAGGTACTGTGGTGCTTGAGTTGGTTGCGATCCAATTACTGTTAGCAGAATATGGAATCGGTGGGTTCAGGAGGACAATACGGAACGCCGTGCTGGACCCCAATGGCCTCGTATCACTAGCGGTCGTGATGACAGGCATCCGCATGGCTATAAAGGATCGTGCAGCCACGTCTCGATCCCTGAGTCAACAGATGGGGACGTTTGCAAGATAACAACCATCTGCACGAACAGTTCAACGACGTTTGCAGCAGCATGGACTATCACCAAGCTGCGTCACAGACAGGAGCGCCTGTGGGTGTACGCAACGACGAACCTGGGTGCACTAATGGCAAAACGTCATTTTTTAGGATGAATCCAGGTTCTGTTTACAGCATCATGATGGTTTCATCCGTGTTTGGCAACATCGCGGTGAACGCACAATGGAAGCGTGCATTCGCCATCGCCATACTGGCGTATCACCCAGTACCTTTAGTCATGCATCATTATATGGACTGACATTTTTCTTTTGGTCCCGTTTCAGCTTTGTTTAACTGTTCTGTTCGCATGTCGTATGATCACCAAACACCTTGTTGTTTACATTTCAATTTCTTAATTGTAACATGGGTAGATTTCTGCTTATGTAGCCGTTGCCTTTCAGTTAGCTGCCCAGGCTGTCAATGTATTTGCGTGATGGTATGGGGTGCCATTGGTTACACGTCTCGGTCACCTCTTGTTCGCATCGACGCTACTTTGAACAGTGGCCGTTACATTTCACATGTGTTACGACCCATGGCTCTAGCCTTCATTCGATCCCTGCGGAACCCTACATTTACTTAGGATAATGCACGACCGCATGTTACAGGTCCTGTACGGGTTTTCTGCATACGGGAAATGTTCGACTGCTGCCCTGGACAGCACATTCTGCAGATCTCTCACCAACTGAAAACGTTCGGTCAATGATGGCCGAGAAACTGGCTCGTCACAATACGTCAGTCACTACTCTTGATGATCTGTGGAATAGTGTTGAAGCTGCATGGCATTTGTACCTGTACACGCTATCCAAGCTCTTTTTTACTCAATGCCCAGGCGTTCAAATCAAATGTTCAAATGTTTGTTAAGCTTATGGGACTTAACTACGGGGTCATCAGTCCCTAAACTTACAAACTACTTATGAAATACTTACGAACTAGGACGGCACAAATATCCATGCCCGAGGGGGGATTCGAACCCCCGACCGTAGTGGCCGTGCTGACCGTGACTGGAGCGCCTCAGTCACCTCGGCCACCGCGGCCGGCAATGCCCAGGCGTATCTAGGCCGTTATTAATGGCAGAGGTGGTTGTTATGGGTACTGATTTCTCAGGCTCTATGCGTGACAATGTAATCACATGTTAATTCTAGTATAATATACTTGTCCAATCAGTACCTATTCATCATCTGCATTTCTTCTTGGTGTAGCAATTTTAATGGCCAGTAGTCACTTTCATTGCTGCAGAACCCTAAGTAGCCTTAGTCATCTTGTGGTGCCTCGCAATGAATTACCACTGTCTCTGAGTTCCGACCCATCGTTGTTTTGGTGAAATTTATTGGGGTGTAGTGAACTTTGCAAACTTGTGTTATTTTGTTGCAACTTCGTGTTATCAAGGAATTTGAGTCCTTGTGTAACCGCTGCTGGTCAGTTATCTGTCCTGGCCGGCAACGTGTTTTTTGGGCTGTGTTAGTTCCATTCTCTTCAATTCGTGTCTCTGGAGACAGTTCAGAAGCAAAAGGACTGAGTTCTACTGATCTCTTGGGCCGTTTATTTGGCCTAAACGGCGTAGCATCCTCATGGAAAGACATTTCATGTTGACTTGGTGTCGGTATTCACTCCATTGCAGAACTGAAAAGTACGTTTTTACCTTTAGTCATGCATCATTATATGGACTGACATTTTTCTTTTGGTCCCGTTTCAGCTTTGTTTAACTGTTCTGTTCGCATGTCGTATGATCACCAAACACCTTGTTGTTTACATTTCAATTTCTTAATTGTAACATGGGTAGATTTCTGCTTATGTAGCCGTTGCCTTTCAGTTAGCTGCCCAGGCTGTCAATGTATTTGCTACTTCGTGGATTTGATTCACTGTGGCGTCACCGGCCTGTCTAAAGGTCTAATCATTGTCAGGACATCGTTCGACTTGTATATTAATTTATTCTATTGTGTTGCGTCCTCTATGTACTGTGGTTTTAAATTTAGATTGTTTAATGGCACCTTCGTTGTGGTAATTATTGTTTAAGGATTCACGCAAACTTGGCACTTTGCCTTTTAAATCCTTCTAAGATTACTTAAAATTAATTTTCGGGTTTCACCCACTGCTTGTTGGCTTCACCCAATGATCAATTTTACTTGATAATCTGTTGAAGAATTCATTGGAAGTTTGCGCTTTGTGTTTTGAAATCTGTCTAGAATTAATTAACAAATTAAGGTACGGGCTTCACCTGCTGATTGTCGAGTTTTAATTTTTTTAATTGGCCTTCACCCAGTGACTGCTTGTCAAATTTCTAATTTTTAAATGTGTCTGAATTAATGATTGTTTGTAAGAAATATATTTCAAAGTAGCAATTGTACAAGTTGAAACATGGTTGTTAAAAACAGCAACCGTTCGTCAAAGTATAAAAGAATCACTTAAAAAACAGTTATTTGGTTGCGGAAGTTTTGGTAAAAATTTTACTTTACCATGGTTTAGGCTTCACTAGGGGAACCTTCATCAGAAGTAAAACAGTTTATTTATACATATGAGTGTATAAGAGGCGCGTCCAGAAAGTAAGTTCCGTTTCAATTTATCTCCGCTGCAGCACTGCGACTGCAGTTCCGCTCATACGCTGTAGACGATGTGTATCAAGGAGAAGAACGTGCGCCATTTGGAGATCGCTGTCAGTTACATACGCTTTTTTGTGTCGGCGTTGATTGAAAATCCCGCCGCCTGTGAAATCAGGTCGGTGATTCCGTTTCTGAATGCGAAGAAAGTGAAAACAAGTGAAATTTATCGGCAAATTTGCGATGTTTACGGACCAAATGCGATGAGAGATTCGATGGTGAGAAGATGGATCCGACAGTTTAATGCCGGGCGTAGTGATGTGCATGATGAAGAACGAAGTGGGCATCCACCTTTGGTTACAGAAAAATTGCTTCACGCGATTGATGACAAGATCCAGGAAAACCGTATGTTTACAATTAGTGCTCATCACTTCACCAATGACGACGAGCTGAAAGAAACTGTTCCCAACTGGTTGAAGACGCAGGTGGCAGATTTCTATGAAGAAGGTATACAAAACCTGACGAATGCCTGCAAAATTTCGGCAGTTAAGTGGAAAAGTAGATTAAGAGTTGTAGAATTTTGTGCAATAAAAATTTCTTCTGTATCTGTGTACAATTTCATTCTATTACAAAACGGAACTTACTTTCTGGACGCGCAGATGGTCTTGAACGATATGGCAAAAGTTTTTTTTTTTTCCCCTATGAATTCATAGTCAGCAGATGGTCTTGAGACACCGCACCGCTGAGGGTTGCGTGTGCGTCCAGAACTGCAGGTGACATCAGTGGCACATGCAACCCTCAGCGGCGCGGTGTCTTAATTGTTTTTCAAAATTTTGCAATGTGCAACCTTTTTTAATTTTTAACGTGAGCCCTTTCTCTCAAGACCATCTGCTGACTATGAATTCATAAGCAAAAAACTGTTTTACTTCTGATGAACGCTTCCCTAGTGAAGCGAAGCCGAAATCATGGTAAATTAAAAGTTTTACCAAAACTTTCACAACCGAAGAACTGTTCTTCAAGTGATTATTTTATAAGTAGCAATTGTTTTGGTCACCCACTCAGTCCTTCCACTTGTGTAAGGGTAAATTTCAGATCTCAACCACAGCTACTAACGCTCGTCACATTAGCTCTTTGGAAATTCTATCTTGTGTTAAGGTGCGCCAACAGTCACCGAATATGAACTTAAATGAAATTAATCAGAGTTGGACTAAACATCCTGTTTCTAGTTCCCTCGCACTATAGAGTAACATATACAGACGAGCAGCCCCCCATAAACCACTGTCGTACACTCCCCTCGTAGTTCCGTAAGACGCTAGCAGGTGTCAGGCGGATCGCTGGCTTAGGGTGCCTCTCGCACGTCAGAGGGTAGCATGGAGGGGAGGCTGAGGGGAGAGCTTGTGCCGCCTGCCACGAGGCCACGGCTGTGTCCAGCTTGCTGGCGTTTGAGGGGAGGTGGTGGTGGGGAAAGCTACTACCTGCCGCCTGCTCTGGCCAGTTTAAAGAGCTGCTTCTGACCACAGCACCATCATGGACACAGACAAATATATACAGACGGGAAACCTCCGTAAGGGCCCAGTCCTACGCTCAGGGGTGCGGGGAGGGAGGGTTCCCAGCAGTTCCGTAAGATGTCCCATGATGCCGCTGCGGTCAGAAACAGCCGTTCAAACTGGCCATAACAGGCGACAGGTAGCGGCTGTCCGCACCACCACCTTCCCTCAAACGGCAGCAAGCCGGACACAGCCGTGGCCTCATGGCAGGTGGCACGAGCTCTCCCCTTCAGTCTCCCCTCCACGCTACCTTCTGACGTTCGAGAGGCACCCTAAGCCAGGGAACCGCCTGACACCTGCTAGCATCTTACGGAACTACGAGCGGAGCATAGGACAGTGATTTAGGAGGGGCTTCTCCTCTGTATATGTTACTCTTTGTCATGGGACATCTTACGGAACTGCTGGAAACGTTCCCTCCCTGCACCTCTGAGCATAGGACCAGGCCCTTACGGAGGTTTCCCGTCTGTATATATTTGTCTGTGCTCGCACGTCGCTACCTGTTGCTACCAGGTGACGCCTCTTTTGTCCCGAGTAGCGCAGCGCAGTTGGCCAGTGTTTGGGACTGCGGTGACGGCCCTCGGCGCCGGCTTTGTCCCCGCGGCTTCCGGCGGCCGGCCGCCCGCTGGCGCGGCACTTGGGCCGGCCTTTGATCTGCGCCTGCGCTTTGATGTCCCGCCGGGTGTGACGGCGCCAGCCGCGCCGGCGACCGGTGACGCGGGTATTTTCTGCGACGCGACGCAGCGCGACGTCGCCGCCTCAGAGCTTTCAGTCTGCACCACTCGGCGTCGCTGCCGCGCTCCCTTTGCAACAGGTGTGCCACTCTCGCGCAAGATCCCGCACACAAAAGAGGGATTGAAGGGATAAGAAGCTTACACCAAAAGAGTTCCGAGACAAACTTTTCGTCGGTGGAACTCAGCAAACATCTTGCAGTTTCGTCGTATACTGGGATTACTGGGCGTATAGGAGTTTCGTAAGCGACGGTAGCCGATATAACTTGTTATATGGCAAAGTACCTCCAAGTTGCTATTCAGCTGAGAGATTACCGAGGAGTTTCATAAACGGCGGTAGGCGACATAACTTGTATTGTCGCAGAATAGCTTCAAGTTGCTATTGAGCTAAGCTCGGTACACAGGAAGGCAATATTGTGTTCTCTTTGAGTGTGTTCTCTTTGAGCTGCTCACTGATCCGCATTGGTAGGCTTCCGATATGATCTTCCCCCTCCACCACCGCTTCGAGTATCACAGAGATTTATGTCCCAATCGTTCTCTTCAGCTTCACCGTCGTCCGTTTCTTAGCTGCCTGAGTTCCATACAAGAGATGGCCGAATTAGTTCATTATTGGGAGCTAGTTTACTGATTTTGGGAGCCGTCCTTTCCATTTGTTACTCTGTCCTTATTTATCAAATTATTATCCAATAACAAAAAGGCAGAAACTGAGCCGCGGCGGAGTGGCCAAGCTATGCACAAGGCCGTTCCCCGTCAGGGTTCGAATCCCCCCCTCGGGCATCGATGTATGTGTCGTCTATAGTATAAGGAAAAATAGTCGCTGAAGGCCACTGAAGTGGGTGCCAACTCTGTGCTGTCATCACTATCCCGACTCACATGTGGTCGATAGCGTAACGCTCTTTAATCTACCCTTCACTGTATTCATTCTGGCGAAAACTGACTTCCAGTGGCCTTTCTGCCATACATTGGCAGCAATTCCAACAACATTGGCCGCAGTTTGCATACAAACAATTTGAAATGTGTGTTTTGTCCACCATCTAATGTTCAAATGTCTGCAAATCTATCGGACCAAACTGCGTGGTCATCAGTCCGTAGCTAACAAACTACTTAAACCTAGGTAAACTAACCTGTGGACAAACACACACACCCATGACCCAGGGAGGGCTCGAACCTCCATGACGAGCAACTGCGTGCTCCGCAGCGAGACGCCTTAGACCGCTCGGCTACTCCACAGCGGCCCACCATCTAAAATTAAGGAACTGTTGGGATCCTTTAAGGATGATATCGGTTTGCGCAAGGCGCAGATCTACCCTATCCCATGTACCTGTGGCATGTAATATGTTGGTCAAACTATTAGGACTGTTGAGTACCGTTGTACTGAGCATAAACGTCACACACGTTTGCAAGAGCCAAACCAATCTACTGTGTCCGAACACTGTCTAGACCCAGGTCACCTAATGGAAAACAACAAAAAAGAAATTTTGGCATGCACTGTGACATGCAAGGAAGCAATTGTAATAAAACTAGCTGACAACCTTATGAATAGGGATGGAGGATTTTGGTTAAATTCCGCATGGGATCTTACTCTCTCACTTGCCAAAAAACAGAGGGAGAAAACTAATCCAATCTCATCCGTTGAGAACTGATGTTCGTTATCGATATCCTGACCGATTTCATCTTTGATCCTGTCGGCGTTGTGTGCTTTCTTGCTCTGTGTGTGTTGTCATTGCTGTTTACTCAATGAAAGCTAAGGATCGTTTCACATTGCTTCTTCACTGCACTTTCGCCTTGAAAATGTCAGGGTTATCTCTTGCCGAAATATCGGCCGAAGTCGAATGTCATACCTAGCAGCATACCCGTAAGTTTTTCAAAGTTGCTGTTCGCCAGGAGAAATGAAGGAATCACATTCGAACAGTAATCTGCTCCTGCCATGATTATTAATCTTATGATTGGACTTTTGCTGTTAGTTACATGCAGCGTGTTAGTAAAACCTGGGTTACTGTCTACTTTACTGTTTTCAAGAACACCTGTCTGCGCTGTACAGACATGTAACACACCCTCAACTGTCTCATTAGAGAAGGGGTAGATTCAAATGTGTTTGTGTATATACGTCTGACTATTAGTATAAAGCACTTACTCTCGCCATTAACCCTTTGGTGGCCTAATAATTTCCTGTAGAACAAATTATTTATATGATCAGAATGTTATGGAATAATGTATTTAACACATAGAAGGCGAAAACATAGATTATATATTATTTATATCTTCAAAATAGATTTGTCACTCTGAAATCACAGTGGGCGATTGTACTTTTTGTTGAATCTTATATGAATATTTTACTCTTTCCATACAACAATACATTTGTATGACAGAATTAAATTCTTAGTAGACAAATAATTTTACGAGGTGCGTACATAAAGTAAGTTCCGTTTGGTAATAAAATGAAATTGTACACAGATCCAGAAGAAATTTTTATTGCACAAAATTCTACAACTATTAAACTACTTTTCCACATAACTACTGAAATTTTGCAGACATTTGTCATAGCGTTGCACCAGTTTTTGTATACCTTCTTCATAGAAATCTGCCGCCTGTGTCTTCAACCAGTTGGAAACAGTATCTTTCAGCTCGTATTAAGAAGTCCATAGCGAGAGCACTAATTGTAAACCTACGGTTTTCCTGGATCTTGTCATCAATCGCGTGAACCAGTTCTTCTGTAGCCAAAGGTGGACGCCCACTTCGTTCTTCATCGTGCATATCACTACGCCCGCCATTGAACTGTCGGACCCATCTTCTCACCATCGAATCACTCATCGCATCTGGTCCGTAAACATCGCAAATTTGGCGATAAATTTCACTTGGTTTCACTTTCCTCGCATTCAGGACCCGAATCACCGACCTGATTTCACAGGCGGCGGGATTTTCAATCAACGCCGACATTTCAAACAAGCACAACAAAGCGTACGTAACTGACAGCGATCTCTAAATGGCGCATGTTCTTCTCCTTGATACACATCGTCTACAGCGCATGTGCGGAACTGTAATCGCAGCGCTGCAGCGGAGATAAATTGAAACGGAACTTACTTTCTGGACGCGCCTCGTATATCAGATGTTTCCAATGTTGGCGCCTAACTTTCCTGAGGGGATATTGCTCATTTCTTTCCCAGTTAATTACCAAATTTGCGAGTCAATTTAGTATTGATATACCGTAAGACATAAAAACAAAGCATCACGAAGCAATTATACAGATTAGTCACAATCTGATTTTTTTCTTTTTTTCTTTTTATTTATATTTATTTATTTATTTATTTTTGCCATCAATTAATGTGTGACGCTCCACTGAAATTCCAACAGGTTGGTCGTATCCGGTGCGAGAGGCTACACATTTACTACGAAAAATATTTTAAAATGATCATAGCAATATATAAGAATCAGATATATGTATTTGCTATATGTCACTAGTGACATTAAGTGTTTAACATTACGATTAAGGACAATGTAGGATACTCGTGCTAAAGCCGGAAGTTAGTAATCAAGAAATGCTTTCCAAACTGCAGCTGTCGTGGGGGTTGAAATAAAATAAATTCAGGAATTTAATATCAAGTGGCGGCACCTCAAATACAATATGTTTGGAACTTTCATTTGTTAAATTTGGTACTCTACACTTCGTACTTCAAATTTTGGAGAGTACAACAGATATTTCCACAGACAACTCTATTTCTAAAGAGTATAATAAAAACTGTTTTAACACGCTCCGTGCCATAGTAGCAGCAGTAAAGTTTGTACCATTCCTACATATTTTGGCTTTTGGATGGCCTTAATCTATTGGGTGATTCAAAAAGAATACCAGAATCTCGAAAATTTATCAGAATGAAACTTTCACTCTGCAGCGGAGTGTGCGCTGATATGAAACTTCCTGGCAGATTAAAATTGTGTGCCGGAACCGGGACTCGAACCTGGGACCTTTGCCTTTCGCGGGCAAGCGCTCTACCGACTGAGCTACCCCGACACGACTCACGATGCCGCCTCACAACTTTACTTCCGCCAGTACCTCGCCTCCTACTTTCCAAACTTCACAGAAGCTCTCTTGCAAACACGCAAGACTAGCACTCCTGGAAGAAAGGATATGGTGGAGACATGGCTTAGCCACAGCCTAAGGGATGCTTCCAGAATGAAACTTCACTCTGCAGCGGAGTGTGCGCTGATATGAAACTTCCTGGCAGATTAAAATTGTGTCCCGGAACTGGGACTCGAACCTGGGACCTTTGCCTTTCGCGGGCAAGCGCCCTACCGACTGAGAGAGCGCTTGCCCGCGAAAGGCAAAGGTCCCAGGTTCGAGTCCCGGTTCCGGCACACAATTTTAATCTGCCAGGAAGTTTCGAAAATTTATGTCTAATCAAGGAAAAATCGTTGAATCTTGGGCAATTAATCATTGTGAATGGAAAGTATGTCCTTCAGTCGTTCGCGACAATGCCGTACTTTTTTCTTCGCGCAGACATCCATTCTCTGTGAATTGTTTGTACTAACGTTTGATACACCACGTAAGAGGGCGTTTTAATACAATATTTGGCTTGAACGCACGATGAACAAGCTACGTCGATTCACTTCTGCCATACTCGATAAGCTTATTGATGAGAATTTCAATCTTGACATTCAGAATAAAAATGGGCCAACAGAACTCCAAGTGACCAAGTAAGCAACCACTTGAAACTTCATATCGTTCTTAAATCGACGAATGAAGTTTTCTTTTTTTCCCAGACTTCTCTGTTTTGAAAGTGGTGGCATGTATTTAGAATTACCCTGTAGTGCGAATGTTGAAGGGAAACACGAGCACAGTGTTTGTCTAGCTCGGTCATCTTTCAAGAAGCTCGGTCGTTTTCAAAGAAATTCTTTCACAGCGTTTTAGTTCCAGAGAAGTAACTTCACTTCATTTGCCTTATATTGGTATCTACAATGAAATCCTGCTGACGGTAATATCTTCAGTCGTTAATATTTGGTTCATGCCTTGTATTTCCCATTGCAGTTACTTTCTTTCACAAATAACAGTTTACGTAGAACGCTGCCTAACTATAGTTCAAATGTTCAAAGGTTGACCACCGATCCATAGATTTGCATAAACTAACTTCTGCTAAGGACAACACATACACAAACACACACACACACACACACACACACACACACACACACACACACACACAAACAACCACGTGCCCGACGGAGGACTCGAACCTCCGACGCGTATAGCCGTACGGTCATATCCTGCTGAAGACTCATTGCATTATGTGCCGCAATAAACCACCTCATGTTACCAATCTTACAAGTTCATAAGTTGACACAGTTTAAACCATAGGGGAAACCGATGTTTGGAACACAGTATAAATGAAACTTTTTAAGACTGTGTCCGTTTAAATTTATCTTTTGTTTTTAGTTTTTTTATGCAGTTGCAGCTCCAAAGGCATTTTTAGCAGCTGCAAACATTAACTTGGGCAACACGCCAACGGACATTCATGAACAAGAATCATAGTTCTAAGAGGAAATTACAGACAAAATATTTCCTGCGATTGATATATGTTATGTACTGAAATTCAAAGTTATTAGGTGACAGAAAGTTATTTGTTGCCATCAAATCTGAATGGTGCTCATAAACTGTTGTTGCCCGAGTAGTAGTGGCGCAGTTCCTGGGAGACTGCACACCCTAGATTTTCTTAATCGCCCATAACTGGTGTAAATTGGAACAAAATTCTTCTGGGCTTAGGTGTGCTTCACGTAAAACAGAGAAGCAACAATACAACCAAAGTTTCAACAGTGAATTTGGTGTTTCTTCCAATTCGTCTACATTAAATTTATGCGCTGGTGAGAAATCTGCTGCAAAGATTGTTGAAACGGTTGTTGTTGGCGTGGCAGTATTTCATCTTGAAGTAACCTGGTATCTCAACATATATTTTATTATAAATGTACAATGAGAGGTAAAAAAGAGAGCCCAGACCGAATAATGTACAGAACAGAGCATTTTATGCCAGTGCACCCAACGCAAGCGGTCTGTGGACAACTTGGTCTTTACAATATAATAGTTACGATACGTCCAGGTTTATTATAATTTAACACATCGTATCATTTGTTTCGAAAACCATTTTTCGAGAATGTACAAACGGTTGAAATATGAGAAATCCAGCGTGGAGCGTTTCTCATCTGCTTCTTTAGCTGTGTGTCTTCTTTGATTGAGACCTGTGAAGAGAATATTTTAAATGTTACTTCACTACAAACCGTGCAGTTGTAGGCTTCTTTCGATTTTTATATTCTCTAAGAATATTCCATTTTATAATGGCGTAATATTTAAGTAAACAGACAAATGGTCATCGGAATCTTTTGAAAGAAGATGTAATTATTTGTAATTACTTCGACTGTCAACTAATGTGTCTATAGTTTTCAGCCAACAGAAGCATTACAGTTGATTGGCATACGTGATACGTGAGTAGCCTATTATCAAAGACGGACATCTGTCGTTTGCCAGGAACTGAGATAAACGTCATTTTATTGCTAATACATTTATCAGCTGATTTGAGCATTATCAACTGTAATACTCGAGGATTTATACCTAGAAGTGGCTAATATCAATTTGATTACTGAAGCACCTGCAAATTGTGTTTGAAAATTTATTTCGTCTTTAGAACCATAAGGTGTAGGTGTCAGCTTTTGATGTGAACACGCTTTTAAATAACCGATTTTGATACACGAAGATTCGCTTACTACTGACGCGAATCTTTTACAGGTATATAATCTGGGAAATTATAGAATTATCGACATAAAGTGGAAAATATTAAATTCTGAACTCTATTACATATTGAAAAATGAAAACTACAATTACCATAACAATCTTTTTTATTTTATATACAAAATGAAATGTTACAGCACTGAATCTCTAAAATTATTAGCATAAAGTCTGTCGCCAGATTTTTTCGTAAACATCCGTTCTTTCCAACAAGTGATAATTTCGTACAACACATATTACAGTAGAACAGTGTAGTTTACATGCTAGTATTACCATTGTTTCTTTTCAATGTTTAATTTTCAACTTTTCAGGTTGTCTCAACCGCTTACTAGCTTTTCCTTCGGACGCTGGTGATACATTATGTTCCATTTTACTCGCTGTAAGATGGTTATTAGTAATAATAATGTAAAAAATTACTGAAAATTAAGTACGGGCTAATACGTCTTAGTACCTGCCACACCATGTCGCCATGTCTGATTTTCGACGTCATGTGATCATATACTGTGTTCCCGTTGGTGCACACTGCTTCATTCAAAAAGTGTCCGAATTTGATGTCAAGCTCGTATGTAGGTGTCCACTGTTGATGTGAACATTCAAATTTAACGTGAGATTTATCGCACTTATGTGAATTTTTGGAAAAACGGATTTCACCAATGACTGCTAACTAAATATCGACCAATGTCCAGGTTTGATATTAGGCTACTCGCGTCTGCTTTAAAATGGCTTATATGACTGAACGCGAACGAGTAATTTTACTATCTGAAAACTGTGTTAGTTAATCATGGGCAGGACGTTGTTCGGCTGCAGATACTTCTACAGAAACGAGAGCCGCGGCGTTTAGCCGCGCGTACTGGAGCGCCTTGTTGCGGTACGCGCGGCCGTCCGTTATCGGGGGTTCGATTCCCCCCTCGGGCACGGGTGTTTGTGTTGTCCTTAATTTAGTTCACCTAATCAAGCAGTTGAGACCCATAGATTTACAAACATTTCAGCAGAAATGAGGAAGATTAGATCAGGATTTTCCAACAGTCTGCTCCGTGAGCAGGAGGGGAAATGAGCGCTCACTGTACCAGCTAAGAGCTGCGGTGGTGGGGAAGCTGACGTCACGCGCGCTAGTACTCGGCGGCCATAAGTAAACAGACGCGCTCGTTTACTTCTCGTCAGTGTATAGCACTGACAACAAAAATGTCTAGTCGCAAAATCCCAGTGTCTTTCTCTTTAAAAGAATTGTACCTCTTCATAGACATGTGGTTGGCCAACGACGCTGCAGTGAAGTGTTCTGAACACTGGAGAGATATGAACCTGCAATGGACAACAATTACGTGGGATGTTTCAAAATCATGATTGTATATATGAGTATGTAATTAGTACTTTGTTTTTATTTGCAGCCTATTAATTAATTACACGTGTAGCTCAGACACGATTAAATAAATAAATATGCATTGTGTCACAAACTTTAGTTTGCGCAAAAAATAAACTAATTAATTAATTAATTAAAAATCAGTTATAGCATCAGTACAATCATCTCACAATTTCTATAATTTGTATGACGAATCAAAATTGGATTCGTACTTTCTTTTACTGTCTTCCTAAATTGAAAACCATAGCATTTGCGCCAGTTCTGTGACCTGTGGTGGATCGGTCATTATGCAAGAAACTGTTTCCACTGTTTACGGAGTTCGATGGACATTTAAGACAAGTTCCTCTACTTATTTGCAATTAAGGTGGTGTGTTACCCATTTGCATGATGTTAAACTATTATGTATAAACGAAAAGGTAGTAGTTTTTAAACTTAAGTTGAAAACGTAATGTTTTCGAAGACAGAAATCATACTTATCAAGTTGACTGTAAAATTTGTATTGCCTTATTTACGATTGACATAGTGAAACGTTATAAATCAGTCAGTCATAATCGGACTTCATTCCATCAAAATCAAATGTTTGTTAAGCTTATGGGACTTAACTACGTGGTCATCAGTCCCTAAACTTACAAACTAATTACAACTACCTTATACTAAAGACGGCACAAATATCCATGCCCGAGGGGGGATTCGAACCCCCGACCATAGTGGCCGTGCAGACTATGACTGGTGCGCCGCAGTACGCTCGGCCACCGCGGCCGGCTTCATTTCATACCGTAGCAGTAACTTCTAAAATCAATAACATCCTCATTTAAAATAATGGGAAAATTCGTTACGTATTTCATAGGAAATATTGCTTACTTTGCTTCCATGAAACAGACATAACGTACCATAAAAACACGGTTTATTAAATTCCAGTCATGAAATGAAATCGTTTTACATTGATCATAATGACGAAAGACATCCACGAGGATTGACAGGGAGTCATGTGTCGAGCATTTTCATGGTTTTTCTTCATTTATAGCTACTTCCGAAACAAATGTGTCCTTGGCAGGAATTGGTGACGTCACACTCCATTCTGCTGCTACACTTGCACATACGCTGGCCGCAGCCGTGTGCCCCACCCGACGACAGCTGACGGCCGAAAAGCGATGCCCCGCAAGCAAGTGAGCGCTACCTAGTTCACGGGTGAGCGCGCGAGTTGGAAGAGACTGGATTACACGATTTAGAGAATACTACGAGACCCTACATGGACACGAAGAACTGTCCAGGGCGGACCAGAATGCTCCTTTATCAGTCATCGCGAAACTAAGGAGCGCTTCACATTTGACTAGCTCGTCAAAAACATAAACTGATCTCAGAAGATTAAAGGATCATAGCATGAGGTTGCGTCATGCGGTTACCAAACTAACGTGTCTGACGAAGAAACCACGGATTAGTGTGATTTTTTTTTCCTTTATTGTTGTTTTAAAGCCAGCCGTAGAAACAGCTGGCAGGCTGGCAGCAGCTGCGGTGGCTGCTCTTCAGCCATGTGATATACAAACATTTCACAAAGAAGAGATAAAATATAAAAAAGATGAACAAAATTGCGGAAATTAAAAACATTGACAGACAGAGTTTTCGACAGACTAAAACGGACATGTATAAATGGGACAAAACATATGGCAGAGAACAAAAAAAGAGACGAGTAGCGATAAAACACACACACAGTCAGTAAAAACAACCGGCCACGGTGACAAGTTTAAAAGTACATTGCGGAGACACGAAGTTCACACACGGAGACAGCTGACGGCGTATAGAATAAAACATGGGGACGGCGATTATGGAGGCACTGAGTAAAACACACGACACTGGAGACACTTGCACTGAACACGGTGATAAAAAGTCGAGACGCCCCCGCAGGGAGTGGGAAGGGGATGGAGGGGGGGAGGTGGGGCAGGGACGGGGGAAGTGCGGGGGAGGGGGAGAAGGGGAGGGAAGAGAGCGTAAGGAGGGAAGGAGTGACGAGACTCTGGGCATGGGAGAGGGGTAGCCAAGCGGGCGGGAAGGAAAAGGGACGGGAGAGAGGGGCGGGGCGCTGATGCTACGGGGAAGGGATCAGAGTTGGTAGGAGGGGTAGATATCGGGCCGAAGTTCGGTATCCGGTAGAGGAAGGGTGCGGAAATTGCCTTGGGAGAGGATACGGAGCGTATGGAGGTGAAGGCCGGGAGGGACGGTTTGGCGGAGACGTGGCAGAGGCCCGGGATTTGTAAGAATAGGGTAGACCAGAGGGTTTTGGTACTCTATCTTGCGGGATGTGTAAAGGAGCCGGAGATGTTCGAGGTGTTGTAGGAGAGGAGGGAAGGGGATGAGGTCATAGAGGATCCGCGTGGGGGAAGGGAGTCTGATACGGTATGCGAGGCGGAGGGCGTGGCGTTCTAGAATCTGGAGGGACTTGTAGAAAGTAGGAGGGGCTGATATCCAGGCGGGGTGGAAGGAACAAAGGACGGGGTGCATGATTGATTTGTAGGTGTGAAGGACAGTGGAAGGGTGGAGGCCCCACGTCCGGCCAGTAAGGAGTTTTAGGAGGTTTAGGCGGGACAGAGCTTTCTCACGGAGGGATTTGAGGTATGGAGTCCAGGACAGTTGGCGGTCAAGGGTAAGGCCAAGGTACTTGAGGGTGGGGGTGTGACGGATGGGTCGGTTGTGAAGGGTAAGATAGAAATCGTGGAGGCGGAAGGTGCGGGTAGTACGACCTATGACTATTGCCTGGGATTTGTCGGGATTGACGGAGAGGAGCCACCGGTTACACCAGGAGGCGAACTCGGTGAGGTGGGACTGGAGCAAAACCTGGGAACGGGCAAGGGAGGGGGCGAGGGCCAGGAAGGCGGTGTCGTCAGCATATTGGAGGAGATAGACGGGAGGTTTGGGTTGAGGCATGTCGGCAGAGTAGAGGAGATAGAGGAGGGGAGAGAGGACTGAGCCTTGGGGCACCCCGGCGGAGGGGTAGAAAATACGGGAGTTGGAGTTGCAGACAGTGACGTAGGAGGGGCGGCGGGTAAGGAAGGAGGCGATGAGGCGGACGTAATTAATGGGAAGGGCGTAGAGCTGGATCTTGAAGAGGAGACTGGAATGCCATACTCGGTCGTAGGCTTTTTGGATGTCGAGGGATACAAAAATTGCGGAGCGACGGGAGTTGAGTTGGACGGAGAGGAGATGAGTCAGGCGAAGGAGCTGGTCGTCGGCGGAGAAGGAGGGTCGGAAGCCACATTGGGAGGGGGGGAGAAACTGGTGGCGGTGGAGGTGCTGGTGGATTCGACGAGAAAGGATGGTTTCCAGGACCTTGCTGAACACGGAGGTAAGACTGATGGGACGGTAGGATGAGGTCTGGGACGGGGGCTTGTCGGGCTTGAGGAACATGAGAATACGGGAGGTTTTCCACAGGTCGGGGTAGAAGCCAGTGTAAAGGATGATGTTGTAGAGTGTGGCAAGGACTTCATGAAATGAGAGGGGGCATGCGCGAAGGTGGCGGTAGGTTAGCCGGTCGTGACCGGGGGCGGTGTTTCGTTTCGTGCGAAGAGTGTCTATTATGTCACGGGCAGTAATGGGAGTGTTCAATTCTGAGGGAGGAATGCGGTCCAAGTACTGGAAGCCAGGGGCGAGCGGAGGAGAGGAGGTGTCGGTGCGCTCATGGACATCCGGGAAGAGAGAGTAGTCAAAAAGGGGATCATCAGGAATGGAAAATACATCAGAAAGGTAGGAGGCAAAATGTTCTGCCTTACTGGCGTTGTCAGGGAAAGGACGATCATCATGGAGAAGGGGGTAGTGGGGGGAGGAGTGACTGCCAGTAAGGCGGCGGAAGGCACGCCAGTACTTGGCGGAGTACACCGGGAGGAGCGAGTTAAGGCGGGTGCATGTCTGACGCCAGTCCCGGCGTTTCTTCGCGGTCAAAAGGTTTCTTATGTGTCGTTGGAGTTGCCGGTGGCGTTGGAGAGTATCCCGGTCACGGGTCCGGAGAAAGGAGCGGTACAGACGGCGGGATTCGCGGAGGAGAAGGACGGCCTGTGGAGGAAGGGTAGGGCGGTGAGGATAGATCGCCCGGGTAGGGATGTTGGCATGGACCGCGTCAGCAACGGTCTGCTGGAGAAAGGAGGAGGTATGGTCAATATCGGCGGGAGTATGGAGGGGTAGTGGGTGGCTTTCGACCGAGGTGTCGATGGAGCGACGGTAGGCATCCCAGTCGGCACGGGAATAATCATGGACGAGTTTGGGAGGGGGCATGGGACGAGGAGCGTAGGCAGGGCGGGGGCGGTGGTCAAAGGTAAGTAGGACAGGGGCGTGGTCACTGCCTATTAGGTCTAGGACGTCTGCCGTGATGCGCCCCAGGAGGTTGGGAGACACCAGTACTGCATCGGGTGTGGTGTTGCTTTCGGGGCGGGTTGGGCGGGGAAGGGGAAGGATGTCGCCCCGGAGCGAGGCGGTGACGAACTGACGCCACCGCCGGAGTTCAGCGGGGTGACGGGAATGAAGGTTGAGGTCAGCGGCAATAACATAGGTCGGGAAGGTGCGGTCGATATGGGAGAGGAAATCGTATGGGAGAGGAGAGGTGGAGCGAATGTAAATGGTGGCGAGAGTGACAGTGAGGGAGGGAAGAAAGAGGCTGAGGATCAAGTGTTCAGTGGGGTCATTGAGGAGAGGGTGTAGCCGGACGGGGTGGTGACGGAGATGGCCGATCGCCACTCCGCCTCGGGCCAGGGGTGGGGGTCCGTCGGTGCGGTGGAGAAGGTAAGGATTGGTGTTGACTGGTCGGCGGGGTTGCAGGAAGGTCTCTTTGAGTAGGAAGGCATCCACGCGGTGTTGGGAGAGAGTGTGGAGGAAGAGGTTCTTATTGGCTGGGAGGGAGCGGATGTTGTGGTAGAGGAGGGTATAGGATGGGCCTGCCATGATGGGGTAGAGGGAGGGTTGGGGAGGGTAGAGGAGGGGTGGGGAAAGGAAGGGGACCGGAGGGACTTAAACTTGGGTCTCGAGGCGGGAAAAGGCGAAGTGGGAGTGGGCACGGGAGAAGGTTGCAAAGGTGTCCAGATTGAACACGGACCTGGCGGCCAGTGCAATCTGTTGGAGGGTGTGGGGACGTTGGAAGGGGTGGATGTTGGCAAGGACGGTGGTGACGAACCGGATAACGTCTTCGGCGGTGGGGGGAGGGACCAAGGATTGATTGGGGTGCATGGGAGGATCTATGGGGCGGATGGGGACGGTGAGTTCGGGTTTGGAGGGAGCAGGTGGAGGAACGGATTTGCACTTGTAGGAGTAGGTAGGGTGAGGGCCGCCACAGGTGTTGCAGGTGGGAGGAGAGGTGAGGTTGGGACAGTGTTTATGGAGGTGGGAGTCTTTGCAGTGGGGACAGGTGCGAGGGTTTTTGCAGTTCTGCGTCAGGTGATCATTATAAACGAGGCACCTGGCGCAGCGGTAGGCTTGCGGGGGGGATCGGGAGAGTTCTACCGTGTGGCGGCGATCGTATATCAGCGCACCCTCGAGGAAGAGGTGGTCAAGGGAAGATGCGGATTCAGTAAATATCCGCATCAAACGGGTGGGGCCAGAGTCATTGTTGATCCGCTTGGCGGAACGGATGGAGATGTCGGGGTGAGAGTTGAGTTGCTCCAACACCTCTTCCTCCGTAATCAAAGGACTAAGCCTTGTGATCACGGCGGTGAGGGTCGGAGGGCGGCGGGGGGGAGGTGGTTGGCGGGCAGAGGAGGCTGTATAGTAGGGGGTGAGGGTGGCATGAGGGCCGAAAAGGACCTTGGGGATGCGAGCGAGGATGTCTGTGTGGAGGGTGGGGCTGGGGGACTTCAGGAGGACAGAGTCTCGGCGGGGAATAATTTGGGAGATGGGGGCGGAGGGGAAATACTTCCGAATTTGGAGGGAGAGGTTTTTATGTTCAAGGAATCGGGGTTCAGGATGGGACAGTACATATGTGAACAGGTCGGGTTGGGGGCGTGGGAGAATGGGGGCGGTGTCCATAGGGTCGGTAAGAGGGTGAGGAGGAGGGGGCGGGGGAGAGGGGGGGAGCTTTCTTCGATTTGGTGGAGGCGGGGGAAGGGTCTGCACTTCCCCGTTTCTGGGTGCGTTTGGGGATGGCGCCAGTAGAGGCAGGTAGAGATGCTGGAGCAGAGGCGGTGACGGAGGCATAGGTAGGAGGGGCTGGGAGGGAAACACGATCAAGTGGGATTTCGATGGGAGGCGGAGGGTGGGGTAGAAGGTGAGAAGGGGGCGGGGGCGACAGCGGCGTATCTGCCACCGTGGCTCGGCGGTGCGTCACATGGGCGGGGTTGACCGGTGCAGTGTAGGGGGTGGTGAGGGGGAGGTAGATCGGAGGGGGAGGGGGGACCTCATGGGATGGTGAAGCGGAGAGGATGACATGGAGCGGGAGAGTAGTTTGGGGAAGGCTGGAGGGGCTCCAGGTGATTGTTGTGAAGGCGAGGGAGGGGGTGGTAGTAAGAATGATGGGTGCAGTATGGACAGGGGGCAGGGTTATTGTGGGAACTGCAGAGAGGGAGGAGGAAGTTGACGGGGTGGACGATGAGGTCGCCATGGGCAGCTCTTACGACAGGGGTGCAGTCCAGGGCGACGAGCGGGGACCGGCAGGGCGGCAGCGATGACGGCGGCGACGGCGGCGACGGCGGCGGCAGCGTGGACGTTGGTGCTGCTACGACGGCGGCGGCGGCGGCGGCGGCGGCGGCGGGGGGCCAGGGGCTGGGCCTGGGCGGCGGCGGCGGCAGCGGCGGTGGCGGACCAGGTGCGGGGCCTGGCCGGCGGCGGCGGCGGCGGCGGCGGCGGCGGCGGCGGACCAGGTGCGGGGCCTGGGCGGCGGCGGCGGCGGCGGCGGACCAGGTGCGGGGCCTGGGCGGCGGCGGCGGCGGCGGCGGCGGCGGCGGACCAGGTGCGGGGCCTGGGCGGCGGCGGCGGCGGCGGCGGCGGCGGCGGCGGACCAGGTGCGGGGCCTGGGCGGCGGCGGCGGCGGCGGCGGCGGCAGACCAGGTGCGGGGCCTGGGCGGCGGCGGCGGCGGCGGCGGCGGACCAGGTGCGGGGCCTGGGCGGCGGCGGCGGCGGCGGCGGCGGCGGCGGCGGACCAGGTGCGGGGCCTGGGCGGCGGCGGCGGCGGCGGCGGCGGCGCAAAGCAGGAACGGAAGGAAGTAGCGGGAACAGGGAACCAACTGAAGTAGCCGAGATCAGCCCGGCAATAGCTACAGTCGGGGGGAGTCGATGACGGATTAGTGTGAGTTTCCTAAAATATATGAATTGGAGGAAAGCCATTTTCTCCGATGAGTGCGGAAGTGAGTCCACATGCAGAAAAAAATTGTTTGTAGAGCTTATGGGACATAACAACAGGATCATCAGACCCTAAACTTACAAACTACTTATGAACTAGCTATTACTAAGGACGGCACAAATATATCCGCCAAGCTTAGTTGTCGAGCAGACCGTGACTGGCGCGCCGTAGACCGCTTGGCCACCGCGGCCGGCCCACGTGCAGAGATCCTGCTCTTGTTTACCTCACAAATGGCTACATGCAAAAGAGCGAACCCATAAGTGTGAGATTTGGGGGCTGGATGTCTTACGTGGGTACAGAGATGTCAGAACATATCGAAGGCAAGTTCAATTCTGGATGCTATAAACATTTGCTTGAGAATGTAAACAACACTGTACCAAGACTATGGAACCCCGGAAGGACTTCTCACTTACTAACATTATAATCATTGATCTCACCCTAGCGTTAAGAGCCATATGGGCAAGCGTGCAGTGGTCTGACGCTGGGGTAGTGCACTGTCCGCTCGGCTCGGCTGTAGAGTGGAAGTTCAATGGTCGAGTAGTTGCAATACAATAAAATTTATGGGAGCATCAATATTGAGAAGACAATGATCAAGCTGCGTCAGGGTATTTTTCGACATCCTCAACCTCGGCCAGTGGTCATGGTGCCACCTCATTAAGCGTTATGGCCATTAAAGGGGGGGGGGGGGCTCATAAATCCCTGCAGCCAATAATTTTTTGGGGTACGTCACCATTAACGAACGGGTAGATTTGTAAATGGTAATAGCCTGTCTTCTCCTTATCCTGAATGCCACAGCCTCTAATGTTGTTTGAAGAGGCAAAAATGTTCAAATGTTTGTAAAGCTTATGGGACTTAACTACGTGGTCATCAGTCCCTAAACTTACAAACTACTTACGAACTAGGACGGCACAAATATCCATGCCCGAGGGGGGATTCGAACCCCCGACTGTAGTGCCGTGCAGACCGTGACTGAAGCGCTTCAGTCTCCTCGGCCACCGCGGCCGGGTTTGAAGAGGCACTACATACAAGGCACATATATAAAAACTCTACTCATACTCTCGTAATCGGCGCGGTTTGTGTAATAGCCCAACAGTGACAGAGGGCAGAGGAGAGCAATGCAGAAAGCAGATGTGTTTCTTAACAGATGTCATAACTCAGTCAGGTGGTGAAAAAACCCGCCAAAATTCCACTGGATTTTAACACTATCGGCATTCAGATGTGCCTTGAATGAACTGAAAGGACAGTTTATGCCTGAGGCCCGCCTTTTGCCACCGGGTGAGTGCCTGTGGCGTTTCTCAGGATTCGGTGAGTTCTAGATCGTCAACATTCTGCACGTACCGAGCGCTGACCAGAGTCGCATCCAAAAACCCCAAATGTGAATGAGACCTGTAGCTTATCGCAGCACGAGGCCTGCAGGGGGCTAATGTGACTTGGTTGGATGCCCTCTATTAGGCTTGCACTCTAAGCGCAAACGTCCATCACATATATGCAGGGAGAATCTGATTTCATCGCTGAAGACCACGGTTCCGCCATTCCAAGTGATCCTCTGACGACCCCAGTCGAGATGCTGTGACGTGGGTGGAAGATGGGCTAGTTGTGTGCATACGCGTACTACAACAGGTAAACAACCAGTTGGCAACCGCGTTGACACATCTGGGGCCACAAACCATCTCATATATGCTGTCGTAGCTCTACGATCTGTCAATGTTGACCTCATAATACGATTATTTTTACGGATGTCTGTGGCATTAATTCGAAAGTACTATAAGGTCATAATCTGACCTCTTAAAAACTCGCTCAGTTGGCCGCAGAAAGCAGAGGCACGTCTCTTTGGCGTGACGGCTATTTGCTTCATACATTACCACACTGAGACTTCTGGTTGTAAACATTGATTTGATTTATTGACGTTCACACTTTCACTACCATGTGCATCATATTTGGACACATCAATATTTCCGTTTTCACTATGTATATCATATTCGAAAACGCGAAGGTTCCTATTTGCCTGTGGTGAAGACACGATCACACCTGCTGTAGCGTACGTCGTGAATAATAACACAGCTTCACTGTTTATGTTCTGTATTTCAAAGATAAAACTACATCAAAGATTCAATTATTAATCCAGAGATATTTACAAAGACATTACAAAATAATATATTATCAATTCCTAACATCCTCCCCACCCTGGTCAACCTCCAGGGGGATGACCAGTTGAACGGGACGAACTATTTGGTGTCCTTCTGGTGTGCATAGAATTACTGTTCGTACTTTCTGATCTCTTCCTTCGACTAGTCTCTCTATTCTTGCTTTCTTCCATAGGTGGCGCGGGCGTCCATCTTCTTGTACCAGAGCAACATCACCGGGGCGGAACTTGATGACTCTTGTCCAAGTACCCCTAACTTCGTGGAAGCTTCTAAGTTGCAATAGATATTCTTTAGTCCATCGCTTCCAAAAGTCATCTGTCAACTTCTGTTGCAGTCTGAATTCTTTTGTCAAAACAGATTTAGTCGACGGTTCTGGTCCTGTGGGCACTGTCAGTAAGCCTTCACCAATAAGAAAGTGGGCTGGTGTTAAAGGTTCATCGTCGTCTCCTTGAGAAATTGGTCTCGAATTCACTGCGACTTCGATATTAATCAGCGTGGTATTGAGCTGCTCTTCCGTTAACCTTGATTGACCAAGTACTTTTCGTAGGCATCGTTTGATGGTACTCACCATCCTCTCCAAAAACCCTCCCCACCAAGCCGCACGGGGGGCGATAAATTTCCATGAAATGCCATCTCTGGCTAGTGCCAGCTGTCACCAGTGCCGCATCGTTGCAGCGCTGAGTATCTGAATTTGATTTGTGTCAAATTTGATTTGCCGGTCTGGTTCATTTTCGGTAGTGCTGTTTTAGGAGGTTTATTCCCGCGTACTTGCAGATTTCGTTTGTGCTGCTGTTTCGATGGTTTATTCTATCGTATTTGATGGGTATCGTTGTGTTTGGTCTTCGTCTTTGACCGGTGTATTTCAAAACAAGTCAGAGACCGTTACTAAGCTCGTTATCAGTCAGACCAGTGCCACATCGTTACAGCGCTAAGTATCTGAATTTAATTTGTGTCAAATTTAATTTGCCAGTCTAGTTCATTTTCGGTAGTACTGTTTTAAGAGGTTTATTCCCGCGTACTTGCAGATTTCGTTTGTACTACTGTTTTAATAGTTTATTCTATCGTATTTGATAAATCCCGTTGTGTTTAGTCTTCGTCTTTGACCGGTGTATTTCAAAACAAGTCAGAGACCGTTACTAAAGCTCGTTATCAGTCAGTCCAGTGCCAGCTGCCACGAGTGCCGCGGCGTTAACAGAGCTAAGCTGCCGGACTCAGTTTTGTTGATTCGACAGTGTAGTTACCACTGACCACAGTTAAGTCAGCAGCCAGCCGCCTTTATTAGAATACTAGGCTCCTTTAAAGTTGTTAATTGCTGTTAATTGTATCGATAGGATGGATAGGATGTGTGCCTGCTGTGTGCGGACGCAGGAGGAGTTGGCCGCGGTTCGCGAACAGCTGAGCGTGCTGTTGGCTACGGTCAGCCGTCTTCAGGCTGCTGTCTCGGGGTGCAGCGATGGTGGGGAGTCTGGTGCGTCGAGTGGGACACCTCAGGTGTCTCACGCTACGCTCTCTGTCCCTGCTACCGAGGCACCTTCAGGTGTACCGGACGTCGTCGAGCCGCCTTCTCCGCAAGGGGAGTGGCGGGTTGTACGGCGTTCGCGTCGCTCGAGGCGGAAGGCCAATGTGGAGGCTGGACGCCCGTCCGCGCCCGTTCGTCTTGTGAGTGAAAGTGTGGCCACTCCTTCAGCAGGGTCCGAGCAGGTGCACGGGGGGAGGGGATTATTAGTTATTGGGAGCTCCAATGTCAGGCGCGTGATGGAGCCCCTTAGGCAGATAGCGTCCAGATCTGGAAGGAATTCCAACGTGCACTCGGTGTGTTTGCCGGGGGGCCTCATCCGAGATGTGGAGGCGGCCTTGCCGGCGGCTATCGAGGGTGCGGGGTGCAGTCGACTGCAAGTCGTAGCTCACGTCGGCACCAATGACGCTTGTCGCTTGGGTTCTGAGGACATCCTCAGGTCCTACGAGCGGCTGGCGGAATTGGTGAAGGCTGCTGCCTTCGTACGCGGGGTGCAAGCAGAGCTGTCGATTTGCAGCATTGTTTCCAGGGTTGATCGGGGTCCTTTGGTTTGGAGCCGAGTGGAGGGTCTGAACCAGAGGCTTCGCCGACTCTGTGACAGTCATGGCTGCAGATTTCTGGATCTGCGTTATCGGGTGGGGAATTGTAGGGTGCCCCTAGATAGATCAGCGGTGCACTACACTAAGGAAGCTGCTACTCGGGTAGCAGAGTACTTGTGGAGTGCACATGGGTTTTTTTTAGGCTAGGCGCTAACTCTGCTGAGCACTCGCCTGTCAGCATTCAAACAGCGAATTCAGGCCACGTTCGGAACAAAAATTCGAACATAAAAATATTAGCCGCGAACTTACAGAGTTCCCGAATTTGCAGCGCTGCATGGAAGTTATAGTGCTCAGATAGTTTTAGGCACCGAAAGCTGGCTAAATGATGATGTGGCAAGTTCAGAAATACTTAGCGAAGCGTGGAATGTATATCGGAAAGATAGATCTGATACAACCGGAGGAGGACTGTTCATCGCTGTGGACAAAGATATTGTTTCTACTGAGATCGAGGTTGAAAGTAACTGTGAAGTTATCTGGGCACGCATAACAGGTCTAAAAGAAGTAAAGTTAATAGTTGGGTGTTTTTACCGGCCCCCCAGTGCTGCTGTAGCAGTTTTAGAATCATTCAAGGAAAGTCTACACCAGGTAGTGCATAGGTATCCGGGCCATGCAATATTAGTCGGAGGTGACTTCAACCTTAAGAGTATAGATTGGGACCTCGCTAGTTACATTTCAGGCGGTATAGACAAGCAGTCTTGCGAGCTACTTTTGGACACATTCTCCGAAAACTGTCTTGAGCAGTTAAACCGGCAACCCACGCGCAATGGAAATATTCTAGACCTTATAGCCACATACAGGCCTGACCTTATTAACGATGTCTGTGTAGAGACAGGAATTAGTGATCATGATATCGTCATAGCGTCGATGGTGACCAAAGTTCATAAACCAGTCAAGAAGGCTAGGAGCGTGTTTTTGTTGGGAAAAGCCGACAAGCAAATGTTACGATCGCACTTAGAAAATGAATGGGCATCGTTTAATTCTGGGACTATGGATGTAGAGGACTTGTGGACTAAATTTAAATGCATTGTTAATGAAGGGTTAGAGAAATATGTGCCAGTAAAGACGATTAAGGATGGAAAAGATCCACCGTGGTATAATAATAATGTTAGAAAGCTGCTGGGAAAGCAAAGGCTGTTGCACTCTCGATTCAAAAAAGAACACGCAAATGATGACAGGCAAAAGTTAGTAGAGATTCGTGCGTCTATAAAAAGATCGATGCGTGAAGCATACAATAATTATCACAGCCATACCTTAGCAAAAGATCTTTCCGAGAACCCGAAAAAATTCTGGTCCTATGTAAAATCGATAAGCGGGTCAAAGCCCACTGTCCAGTCACTAGTTGACCATTCCGGGGCAGTAATAGAAGAAAGCAAACGGAAAGCTGAAGTTCTAAATTTAACCTTTAAGAAATCTTTCACGCAGGAGGACCGCACAAATATACCATCATTTGATCAACGTACTAATTCCGAAATGGGGGACATAGCAATAGGTATTTCCGGTGTAGAGAAGCAGCTGAGAGAGCTAAATACGAAAAAGTCTGCTGGTCCGGATGGAATACCAGTTCGGTTTTACAAAGACTATTCTGCGGCATTGGCCCCCTACTTAGCTTGCATTTATAGCGAATCTTTAATTCAGCGCAAAGTTCCTAGTGATTGGAAAAAAGCGCAGGTGACTCCCGTGTATAAGAAAGGAAAGAGAACTGACCCATACAATTACAGGCCAATATCGTTGACATCGGTTTCATGTAGAATTTTGGAGCATATTCTCAGTTCGAATATAGTAAATTTCCTTGAAACGGAAAAGCTTCTTTCCATGAATCAGCACGGGTTTAGGAAACATCGTTCATGTGAAACTCAGCTTGCCCTTTTCTCACATGACATCTTGCGAGCCATGGACGAAGGGCAACAGGCGGATTGTGTTTTTCTCGACTTCAAAAAGGCGTTCGACACGGTGCCACACTGCAGACTGCTAACGAAGATACGAGCTTATGGAATAGGTTCACAGATTTGTGACTGGCTTGAAGACTTCCTAAGTAATAGAACGCAGTACGTTGTTCTCGACGGCGAGTGTTCATCAGAGACGAGTGTATCGTCCGGCGTGCCCCAGGGGAGTGTGATAGGACCGCTATTATTTTCTATCTATATAAATGATCTGATGGACAGAGTAAGTTGTAATTTGCGGCTGTTTGCTGATGATGCTGTGGTGTATGGGAGGGTGTCGTCTGTAACTGACTGTAATAGCATACAGGTTGACTTAGACAAAATTTCTAGTTGGTGCGAAGAATGGCAGCTAGCTCTCAATGTAGAAAAATGTAAGGTGATGCGCATGAGTAGAAAAAACAATCATATAATGTTTGAATACAGAATCAGTAGTGAGCTTCTTGATGCGGTCGCGTCGTTCAAATATCTAGGCGTAACATTGCAGAGCGATATGAAATGGAACGAGCATGTAAGGACAGTTGTGAGTAAGGCGGACAGCCGACTTCGGTTTATTGGGAGAATTTTGGGAAGATGTACTTCACCTGTAAAGGAGACCGCGTATAAAACGCTTGTACGACCACGTCTTGAGTATTGCTCAAGTATTTGGGACCCGCAGCAGATCGGTTTGAAGGAAGACATAGAGGCGGTTCAGAGGCGAGCAGCTAGATTTGTTACCGGTAGGTTCGACCAATGCGCGAGTGTCACGGAAATGCTCCGGCAACTCAATTGGGGATCGCTGGAAGAAAGACGACGTTCTTTTCGTGAATTTCTGTTAAGTAAATTTAGAGGGCCGGAATTTGAAGCTGAGTGTAGTACGATCCTGCTGCCGCCTACTTACATTTCGCGTAAAGATCACAAAGACAAGATAAGAGAAATTAGGGCTCGTACGGAGGCATATAGGCATTCTTTTTTTCCTCGTTCAATTTGGGAGTGGAATAGGAAAGAAAATGCCTAGTAGTGGTACAGTGTACCCTCCGCCACGCACCTTACGGTGAATTGCGGAGTATGTATGTAGATGTAGATGTAGATGTAGGACACGTTGAGTCTTTGGGTTAGATAACGCACTCCATATTTCAGACAGTTCAGCATTAGCTGCATGGAACGTCTTTGCATTGTCTGTGTAGATTGTATGGGGTAGTCCATGTTTACCAGCGAATCTTTGAAAAGCCATGAGGAATGCGTCTGTTGTCATGTTAGAGCACAATTCCAAGTGCACTACGCGTGTCGTCGCACAAGTGAAGAGTGTTATGGATGCCTTTTCCATGGTAGTGCCAACCTTTACATAGAGAGGGCCTGCAAAATCTCTGCCAGTTATAGAAAATGGCTTGGATGGTCTTACTCGATCGGCTGGTGGGGGTGCTTCAACTTGTTGGCCCCGTAGATTGTGTATAATTTTGCAGGGAAGGCAGGAGTGCAAAACTCTCTTGATAACTTGACGGGCACGCAGGATCCAGAACTCTCTTCGAAGTTCTGCCAACACTACTCTCACGCCAAGATGATGTAGTCGAATGTGCGTTTGCTGAACCAGTAAAGTTGTGAAGTGATGGCTACCGTCGAGGAGTAATGGATGACGTTGCTCGTTAGGGACAGCTGCGTAGTGTAAGCGTCCTCCAAGTCGGAGAAGACCATCTTCTAGGTAGGGATTGAAGCATGCTATTTTTGAGTCTTTCGGGACAGGTTGATTGTTATTGAGTGCATGGAGCTCCTGTGAGAAACATTCCTGTTGAACAGCTCGTATCCAGTAATGATGTGCTTGAGCAAGTTCCACTGCCTTCAGCTCTCCCTCGAGTTTCGAACTTTGTCGAATGTTGTGAATGAATCGTAGTATCCACCCTGTTACGCGAATCAGTTTCCAATAGGAGCTAAATTTGGAGCAGTCCATAAGGTTAGAAGAAGTGGCTACTGCCATCACATGCCGTAAGTTCTTCTTTTCTTCTGGTAGGTCATCAGTCATGAGTGAAGCGTTAGATGACCATCTTGATTCTGCAAGTGCAAGCCATGGAGGCCCCTTCCACCAGTGGTTCACAGATTGTATTTGGTTACCATAAAGTCCTCGTGTAAGATGGTCGGCAGGGTTCTCACTCCCAGGGCAATGTCTCCATTGACTGGGATTTGTAGGGCGTGAATCTCTGTAACTCTGTTGCATATAAATGTCTTCCACCTGTTTGGGTCACTGCGTATCCATCCTAAAGTCACCATAGCGTCTGACCACAATATTGCTTCAGTTATTTTATGCCCTGTTGCTGTGCAGTAGTAATACAATAATCGTGATCCTATTAACGCTGCTAGAAGTTCAAGCCGCGGAAGAGTTAACTTCTTGTTGGGGGCGAGTCTGGTTCTGCTACATGCCAAATGAACAACAATATGGTCTTCCACGGTCGTTCGAATATACAAAGCCGCTCCATATGCTCTCTCAGAGGCATCGCAGAAGACGTGGATCTGAGTATTGCTCTTTGTTGAAGTTGCTAGCCATCGTGGAATTTGTATTTGAGACAGTGAAGGTAGGGTAGAAAACCAAGTGTTCCATCGAGACCCAATATCGGGTGGCAGCAACTCGTTCCAATCAATACCTCTGCACCATGTATCCTGAAATAACAGTTTTCCAATAAGAGACACTGGAGAGAACAATCCTAATGGATCATAAAATTTGGCTGTAATTTGCAACAGTGTCCTCTTAGTAGTGGGGCCTACAGGAGTCATACTACTAATATCCATTGCATTCATATAGAAGCAGTCTGTTTCTGTATTCTTGCGTTTCCGGGTTTATGTCTTGCCCTTCAGCCCTCCATATGGTCCTTAGTTGATCCGAATTGGTGGCCCATTTCGCTAAATCGAAACTCAGTAGTTTCATCATTGCGCTGAGTTCATAGTACAGAGTTATAGCATCATTATCATTCTCCGTGCCAGAAACGAAATCATCCATAAAGACGCTGCTCTCAACAAGAGGTGCTGCAAGGGGAAACTTAGTTCTATGTCGTTCAGCTAGTTCTCTAAGTGTTGCGGAGAGTAAAAATGGACTGCATGTTAGTTCAAATGGCAGTCTCGTGAAGCAATAAGTCATTACTTCGTCTGTCGTCTGGTAATTCCCATCACTGTCTTTGATTACGCAGTACCATAAGAATCTGGTTAAGTCCCTGTCACTTTCGTGTAAGACTAATTGCAAAAATGCTTGTTTAATATCACTGACGATTGCTATCTGATGTAGTCTGAATCGTAACAACATGGCGAATATTTCTGGTAGAAGATTCGGTCCCGCTTCTAATGCGTCATTGAGAGAAGGTGTATTGGCTTCATGCGATGATGCATCAAAGACTATCCTCAACTTCGTCTTACCAAATTTCTCTCTTTTCACTGCTTGATGTGGAAGATAGAATATGTCATTTCCAAGATCTTCCGTGGGGGCACATTCTATATGACCTTTTGTAATGTTGTCCAACATGAGATTGCAGTACATGTCCTTAAGGTTTTCGTTATTGCAAGGTCTTTTATGTAATGTGTTAAATCGACGTTCTGCGTTGAGTCTGTTACTTGCCAGCGGAACATCTTGTTTTCTTGGGAGACGTACGACTCTTCGATGGTCTCGCACACAATAGGATGAACGAAAATCCTCAAGAACTGCGGAATCACTTTTACTCAAAGCTCGAGGAGGGTTTGCCGTTATTCCAATCGTTTCTAAGTCCCAGAACTTCCGTAATTCATCATCAGATGGTGAGTATGTTTCATGGATGAGATTTACAGCAACTGAATTAGCACAAACTCTCGAACGATTTCCACTTAGGACCCAACCAAATATGGTGGGAATTAGAACAATCGACGGAGAAATACGGACAGGTGAACCAGCCTTGACTATCCTCCAGTAATGGTCACTACCGATTAAGATCTCTATTGGTAAGTCTTCTTGAGATCCAGTTTTAGGATCAGCTAACTGAACTCTGCAAAGATTCACTTTGGTTACAATGTCTTGTGAGATCACTGGCTGAGGTGAGAAAGAGTGATCACTTTCGTAAGCAGTAATAGAGACAGTCGAATTTGCCCAGGCTCCTTTAATATTAAAACGAACGAGTTTACGGTGACATGAGTAACTTTTCTCTGCCTCAAAAGTACAAACAGTCATCTCATGTTGTTCAGTGATTTGTAGTTGTAACTCTTCTATCAGTGACTTTGATATAAATGTAGCTTGGCTTCCGCTGTCTAGTATACACCGAGTCAAACGCCTTAGGCCGGTCGGCCCTATGATGCAAACCTGAGCTGTTTGCAGGAACGTGAAATTTCGGGTCATAGCATCGATTTGACTAACAGATGCGACATTTACCTGATCCCCTGTTGCCTTAAGGGTATCCCGATTCGTGCACAAAGACCTATGATGTGACTTTTTACAGTTAGTGCAAAGTGCCTTGCCTTTCTTCCCACAGTTAGCTGCTTTATGTCCTCTGTTCAGGCATAAGAAACAACGGTTAGAATTTTTTAGTGTCTCTTTTCTTTTCGCAACGTTTGTAACTGTCTTACAATCCTGAGCCCAGTGGTCACGAGATTCGCAGAAAACGCAGAACGGTACCGGTTGTTTAGTTACCTTCGTTAACTGTTGCTTGGATTTAGTGCGAACATGGAGAGCTGCCGCGGTAGAGGTGTAACTTGAAGACGTAGGCGTCATGCAACGGATCTTTTCTGTGGTGAGAGCTGCCTCTACTTCTTCTCCTATAAATTCAATTAGTTTAAGAATATCACCCTCTGACAGACCTTGACGTTTAACATGTATTATCCAACGCCGACACATGTCGTCTGGAAATGCTCTAAGTATTTTCGGTGCGAGCACTCGGCCATAGGCATTTACATCTTCTCCGAGTGCACGCAGAGCTTGAATACGGCGATTGCAGTCAATAAAGGTGGAGTTAAGCACATCTGGAGTCACAAACTGTATTGGCTTAATACTTTCGAGATAATCCAAGTCAGCCTGTATAATTCTATCTTTGTTACCGTAACGAGCCTGAAGCATCTTCTTTGTCTCCTCATATGTTTCGGCTGTCACAGCGATACCTTCCACCAAACTTTTTGGTTCCCCTTCTAAATAACCGCGCAAAAATATGTGCTTGTGAACGGTTGACAATGAGGCGTTCTTATCAACTGATTGCTCAAACTGTTCCCAAAATCGCGCCCATGATTCTATATCTCCTGAGAATGACTCAAGCTTTATGGATGGAAGCTTAACTGTGGTTACTGGAGCAGCAGAGGCAACTGTTGCTGCAGGTTGGGCGTCGTTAACTGAAACATGCGACATGGCTCTAGACAATTTTTTCTCCATTTCTTCAGAAGTTAGTATGAGGACACGCTTGGCAGTATCTATGTACTCATCGCATTTGGATATGTCATCGGCGTAATCATTATCGTCAAGAAGGCTGTGAATTTCGTCATCAAGTCGTATCAATTTATCTAAGGTCTCCTTTAATCGTTCCCTACAGTACTCCACGTTCTCCACGGACGAAGAATCGGCAAATTCTTGTATCTCCTTGACAAACCGCGTAATATTGGCTCTTTCTCTAGTTCGTCGTCTTTTCAGATGATGCAAACGTGCGCTTGCGTCAGCAGTTTCGACGTCAGACATCTTGGCTATGTTATATGGTACTTCGCAATGTATGGAATGCGTAACTGAAGCAGAACAGATGTACTTTACTTCGTAGTAATTAGTGAATATAGCACCACTCAAAGAACTGCGTAAAATATTAACGCACGTTGCGAACGCTACTGTTAATAACTTCGTACTACGATACTGTTGTGAATGCCAAACAAACAATCGACAGCGCGTGTGACGTCATCAACTGCAATACCTATCTGCTGTCGGAGATTATTACGTATGGTATTCAAGTTACAACAATATTTATTTCTGTGAGGCTTCTACTATTCTTTGCTACTTCAATAATATCTCGCCGTGAAGCAAGGCTACAAATAAGTAGTCATTGTACTTATCTAAGTCAGCTGTTGAGACGATGTTGAAGTCGTGACGTGATTCCTCATTCACAGCTCCGTATTACTCTGATACGGCGTGCAGTATGCTTACATAATTATCACTGAATATTGTGTCTGTGTTATTTTTCCCTTTCTTGCGTTCTCTTCCCGGGTTTCGGCACCAATTTTTTTATGTAGCGTACGTCGTGAATAATAACACAGCTTCACTGTTTACGTTCTGTATTTCAAAGATAAAACTACATCAAAGATTCAATTATTAATCCAGAGATATTTACAAAGACATTACAAAATAATATATTATCAATTCCTAACACCTGCGTTGAAATCAAAAGGGCGTCACAACTGCCAGTGCTAAAAGTATTGTAATATTGGTTTTTTAATAGCAGCAATGGATCGCAGGAAATTGTTACGTGTTTACGATGTAGCATCGATACGTGTTCTTTGCTGCCACTGATATCTTGTCTACATCTGTGGTGTTGATTAGTGCTTGTTTTCAGTAAGACGTTGTGGATGTTCGGTGAAAATGGATTCACAAGAGGAGAGAATCCGATAATGGTTGGAGGAATCGAGTTTATCTGATGTATTACTGTTTGGAAATGTAAGTGATTACGATCGAGATTGCCGTGCTCATCCCTTGAGCGACTGTAGTATTGACGTAATTTATTTGAAGAAACAGAAGGTAAACGTACAAATTACGAGTAATACGTCTACAGATGAGGCAAACAAAGTTTAATCTTCCACTGACAAAGACGGTGAAAGTGGGATGTCACCTAAAGAGAGCTCTTTTGCTGATGAGTTCTTTACTTCACAGATGAAGTAGTCTAATGAACAGGAACACTTAAAACAATTTTGTTTTTGTTTTTTCTAGTAACTGTGGATTAAGCAATACACTTTCATGACAATGTACCTGCAAATATTCGTCCCATTGACGTTTACAATTTTTTTCTTGGTGAAGAAATGTGCAATTCATAGAGAACGCAACAAACCGTTGTGTTGACTAAAAGATTGTTAGTGAAAGAGCTGCAGAAATATTATTTAATGAAGTGTTAAAACTATTGATATGAGGAAATTTATGAGATTTCGTCGTGGATGGACCTTGATCATAAGCCAAGAATGGAGAATTATTGGAGCCGGAATCCGCTTTACAAAAACCAGGTGTCTTCTATTATGCCCCGACATATGACTTGGTCCTCAGTTGTATATATTTTTGCGCCAGTGAAAACACAGATGAAATTGACAAAGCGTTGAAAATATGGAAGCTCATGAACCGTCTGAACACAAAATTCCAAGAAGCTTTCATCCCAGAAAAAGCTGTTTGTATCGATGAAACCACGGTACCCTTTCGTGAAAAGTTACATTTTCGTCAATGCTCATATTTTGTATGTCTAAATTACAAAACAAAAAGTGGTTATCATTGCTTTATACGAGGCTATTGCGAATGTATTACTCGGAATTGATGATATCGGGAAACATCCATGAATGTCTGCCACATACTTGTTGAAACTCCAGGGAGAAGAGATTGTAACTGCTTTTAACACAAATTCTCCAAAGCAGGTGGGCGAAAGCGTGGTATCAATCATAGCAAGCAGGTGTCACTGAAACGCCTAATTTGTCCTCCGAGTTTCATGTGTATGGACAGTTTTTCGGTAATTTTTATTATTTTGCTAATTTTTATTATTTTGCTAATTTTATTTATTTTGATAACTAAAAAATTATAGAACAGAAGGTTGGAGCTAACTTCAATGATTTCTAATAAGAAAAACAAAATAGAAAAACAGTCATGGCCTAAATAAAAAAATTACTAAAATGTTGCTGGCGGTCAGAGCATTAATAATTACAATTAATCATCATTAGACAACTGGTGTCCGTCAGTTATGAACTTCTTCAGATCTGTTTTTTCCATAAGATGTCTTTATGCAAAATAGCCAGAATGACATCCTCATACATTAAAACATTGCATGGAAATTACAGTTATGACCGAAACCGGTTATCAAAGGAACAGTTATGAAAGGTCTAACAACAGTGATCAGTAACGTCAATAAAGGTAATCAATTTACACTCTTGACCATGCCGCAGCATGTAAAGATTTCCTATCAAACGATGTACATAGATGACGTTCTAGCATGTAACGTTGTTGATCGACGTTGAAACCATAACAGTACATGTACTGTCCCCATGATGTTTTTTCTTTCAAGCTGTGTATTTTCATTAGGACATCATATCTGTGTTGGAAAATAAAACTGTAAATTTCTTATACATCTTGAGTGGAAATGTAAATTAAGTAAAAGAAGAAATTTCGTTGTAGAGTGGGTTTTTAAGTAATGCGTACTGCAATCTGTCATGACTGACCGAAACCCTTGTCTAAGTTCTAACAATAAATAAAGTTAATAAAGGAATCAGTTTACACTCTTGACAATGCCTCAGCTCGTGAAGATTTCCTATCAAAGGATATACATAGATGGCGTTCTGGCACGTAACTTTGTTGGCCGACGTTAAAACAATTATCAGTACATGTACTGTCCCCATAATGGCATCTGCCGTCATCGAAATAGAGTCGCCGTTCTCATTTTTGTTTTTTCTTTCAAGCTGTGTATTTATATTAGAATATCACAACATCTGTGTAGGAAAATAAAACTGTAAATTTCTTATACATCTTGTGTGAAAAAGTAAATTAAGTAAAAGAAGAAATTTCGTTGTAATTCTTGAATCGTCTAGAGTGGGGTTTTGAGTACTGCAATCTGTCAGTTCACCATTAGGCGTCTAAGACGTAGGAATCTCACAAACCTTTTCTACAAACACAGCTTGAGTAGGAGCAACTGAAATATGAGATGCTATATTACTTGCACAACCCTCAGCTCGGAAGCTAAGTAAACTTAATAATGATATTGGTATGGAAATTGAGTGTAGGCGGGAATTGTGAGCGACAGCAGAGTTAGAGAGAGAGAGAGAGAGAGAGAGAGAGAGAGAGAGAGAGAGAGAGAAGACAGACGGACAGACAGAAAGAGAAATAGCAAATGAGAAAGGGATGGAAGGTAGGGAAATAGAGCCGAAAATAAATAATGAAGCGAAAGGACTTACGGTTGCGTTTGTTTGTGAAACACCCTCTTGAAACTTAAATGTAACAAATTATAATGAGAACCGTATATCTGAGTTAAACATACTATAGTAAAATCTAGAGTTACTGATATGGGGTTGACCATTTGCTGTCATTAACAGTGGCAATTTTACGAATTCGAAACATTTAAACATCTCGACCGTTTCAGGACATTAAAATATATTCAATGGCAAAGTTGAAAATTTGTGCTGGACCGGGATTCGAACCCGAATCCCGCTTCCAACTATCGGTCACCTTAACAGTTTTTTTATTTCGTTCGTGGTTGTTCGTTGAATGGTTGGCTCAGCTTTTTTTATTACAGAGGGCGTTCAGCACCCTGACTGGGTGCGCTCAGCCACGGCGCCCGACAGACAAGTAGGCTAACCAGGAACACTTTCCTGCCAACCCGTCGCGGCGGAGCGGCCGAGCGCATTGAGGCGCTATGCTACGATGCGCGGGACCGTTCCCCGTCGGGGGTTCGAATCCCCCTCGAGCATGGATGTTTGTGCTGTCTTTAGTATTAGCTACTTCATAAATAGTTTGTAAGTTTAAGGACTGATGACCCCGAAGTTAAGACTCATACGCTTTACCAACATTTGAACATTTTGAACCTTCCAAACCAAATACTCAACTTCTTGCCCCCTGCCCAATGATTCCTCTTGCTCTCAACCTATAAAAGATACTATAGTAAACTCATTTTTTGCTTCTCTTCATTAAAATATTGTTTAGCTTACTTGACATAGTGTCATTTAGATATGAGTTGCCGCAAGGGTATCGATCTTATGTTTCAAACAAAATGCTAGAATTGAATGAAATTTGGCAGAAAAATTTTCAAAGGAATTAAAGATCAACAGGAAAAGTGGAATATTTGTACCGCGCCGAGATTTGAACCAGGGTCTTCTGCTCACTATTCAAGTGCACTGGCCACTGTGTCGTCAGCCCACAGTGATCACAATAACTACAGGCATTACTTCAGCTTGCCTCACGTCAAACTTATTTTCGCAACTTATCTACACAGAACTTCTGCAATGCCGCTGCCCACTATCGTCCTTACACAGGGCTTCTCGTAGATTCTCGTAAAAGTCGAGTTTCGTGTTCGTCTACACTTACGGGACCATTAGACTGCATTTATCGCAATTGAGTATGTGGAGTAATGACAAGTTGTACATGACCTGGTGAAATATTATCTACAAAAAGAATGTACAAAATAATGAAGGTAAATTCTTCATGAACTGATCGTATGACGCAAGTGTTAAATCCTTCCAAGAGAATCAATGTAGGCCGCGGTGGATTAGCCGTGCGCATTGGGGCGCCATGCTGCAGTATGCGCAGCCTTTCGCCGTCGGGGGTTCGAGTCCCCCCTTCGGGCATGGGTGTTGGTGTTGTTCTTAGGTTAGTTTACCTTAGTTTAAGTAGTTTGTAAGCTACGAACTAATAATCCAGCAGTTGAGTCCGATAAATTTACAAATATTTGAACATTTTTTAAAAATTAATGTACGATCTACGATAATAACACTGTTATTATTCATTGAGATGTACCTAGAAGAGAAATTGGAAGCTTTAGTGATGTTCTTTTTGTTAAATTATGCACACGTCACAATTATTTTTCCTAATCGCAGAGATACCATTCTTTTTTAAGCATGACATTACTGACAAGACAGTAAAATGATCCAATACAAATCAGTTCGACAGGCACAGAAATAACTACAACAAAATATACATCCTATTAGGAAACAACGACAGTGGTAAGCAAACAATAGCTGGTTCAAATTATCAAAAATTTAACCATCAGTTTTACGAAGATTACTTTGTGCTACATGTAAAGAGATCTTACTAATTCGTCACGCGCAGCACGCTGTTAATAGCCTGCTATCATCGTGATCATAATAAAAATTATGTGCGGATGCAAAAAGCTTGAATGATGCAGTTTTGTATCTCAAACCGCTCTATAGTTCACAATCAAAGCAAGGTAAATGTTTACTTTTCTTTCCGTCTTGATATTTCCATCATTATTTGAACAGTAATGATTTCTCATGCGAAAATGATGTTAGTGAAAAATCATTTGGATTGCTCTTTACTGATCTATATTGAGCACATGAGAAACAACAGAACATCATTAACAAAACAAGGCAAATTTGTAGTGCTGTATTTGCTTAGTATTTGTAAAAATGAGTCTAAGCACTTCAAACAAATGAAAGAAAAAATATGTTTGAAACACTGCATAATACATTACAGCGCAAGATGGCTAATTTGTTAGAAAACGTAACTCCACAAGACACGGTTGAAATATACGTCCGGCTACTTTGATTTACATATTTTGTAATTTTTATAAACCGCCCTCCTATGATTGTGTATAATTTATGTAGTGTTGCCAACTATCGACATTCGGTTTTTTTAATGGTGTGGTGTCTATATTTACTTCGAAAATTTATTCTATCTCATGTATATGTGCGTCTAATGTATGTACGTGTGTGTGTGTGTGTGTGAGAGAGAGAGAGAGAGAGAGAGAGAGAGAGAGAGAGAGAGGAGGGCGGGATGGAGCCAGATAGCGTCTACGAAGGGGGGCCAGAGATATTACGGTTAATTTCGTTATACATATATTTTTTCTTATTATTTTAGTCGGTGACAGGATCTCCGAGGTGATAGTTATGTTGATTCGATAAATCATTATTTTTATTTCATTTCACGGAGCCTTTTTGTATGAAACATATTACGAAATGTTAGGAGTTTTCCACTGAAATTGTCCACTCTAACTAGTTTTCCTCTCCTGCTTCAAGTTAGATGATTCATGTGCATGTATCATCAGGTATTCAGCAGTCATTAGTATTACTGTTAATTTAGGTCACGCGTACTGCAGAATCTGCGTTGTTTCTGAGGTTTTTTGGATTATTTGTTCATTTCTCTTCAGTTTTGTTTTGATTTTGTGAGTGGTCTTTTGCAATATACGGGTATTTCATCCAGCTTCCTACTATCTCACGTTATCGTCTACATCACGACAAAGTGCTCCTGCGTCCACGCACCTCCAGTTGCTCTCTGTACTCAATCAAATCGCAGCGGCGGAGCAGCGAGCGCATTGAGGCGCTATGCTGCGATGCGCTAGGCCTTTCCCCGTCAGGGGTGCGAATCCCCCCTCGGGCATGGGTGTTTGTGCTCTCTTTAGTATAAGCTAGTTCATAAGTAGTTTGTAAATTTAGGGACTGATGACCTCGCAGTTAAATCCCTTAAGCTCAACAAACATTTGAACATTTACTCTCAAAAATGTCATTGGTCACTCTTTATTACCAAACTTATAACATTTATTGAAACGTTTAATATTTTATTTTTCGCCGCGGTGGAGTAGCCGAGCGGTCAAAAGCGTCTCGCCGCGGACCGCGCGTTTACTCACCGTGAAGGTTCGAGTTCTCCCTGGGGCACGGGTTTTTTGATCTTAGGTTAAGTAGTTTATAAGCTACGGACTGATGACCACGCAGTTTGGTCCGATGGATTTATAAACATTTGTAACAATTTTTATTTTTCCGCTAGAATGCGGTAATCTAAAGCTACTTTTTCAATGTATAATTTCGAAGGAAAAATGTGACACATTTTGTACTTTCTCCCCGAGTGGGCGCTTGTTGTTTAGTAGAACTCCGAAAATACTAGCGTTTACGACTTCTGGGTTATTCATTATGTGATCAAAATTAACTGCACTGGTAAAAACAGTAAGGGGATCCGTTGAGATATCTGTTGTCGTCGGCAGATAAAACTAAAATTAGTTAGACGTCTTTCCGTCGGTTCTGCGGAGTGAAGATAACAAATTACGCCATCCGAGAAAGTGGTAATTATAGAAAGTTGCTGCAGGGGCGATGGTTTTGACTTGTGTTTACTCTGCCAAACGAATTACAAAGAAAGAAATAAATCGCAATTTGCGATCGGTTATGGCTTCTCTGTACTAGGTTTTGATGGAATAGCAACGTGCGGCGAATGAAAATTTGTGCGCGGCCGATATTCGAACCCGGGATCGCTTGCTTGCTAGCAGACGCATTGACTACTTCGCCACGGAGGACACAGTGACCAGCCCCATGCAGAGGACTCTTCTCTGTACGTCTCCCGCCACACCCAAATCTACATTCGTCACGCCCTCTCTTTCCTATACTACAGCCTCAAGAAGGCTTAATTACAAATGAGTCCGATTGAAATAGTGTGGTGGGCAGGTAGTGCAATGCAACAACAACGTGACTTACCGGAAGTTATGCCATGGAGGGCCATAGGAAGGGCTGAAGCGGGACAGAAAGAGGAGGAGGTGGCAGCAGCTACTCCAGACATTAGGAGCAGTTAAAGGAAGGCAAGGACAAGGTCTTCCACGGATAGCATTAGCAAGAGATAACCGTTATCTCAGGTTAACAGCCTGTTGAGGCAGGAGGCTGAATGCAACGTAGCAACAGGACGCGCAATATCAACACAAACAGTCAGAATTCGCCTTCGGGAATGTGGCCTCTATGCACGGAGGCCTATGGCACGACACCATTTAGCCCACAAAAACTGGGCGCAGAACATTACGATTGGAGTCATAACGAATGCCGCCGGGTTCCGTTATCAGATGTATTTAGCCGAACAATTGTCGTTTTCTCATCTGGAGAGACCGTGGAATTCCGAACAGTCCTGCTTTGTGCAGGAAACGTCACCGTAACATGGTGGTGGACGAATGGTGTTGGCAGGAGTCAGTATTGGCTGACGTAAGGACCTCTATGTTGTTTTGAATGGCGCTTTGACTGCTTATAGGTATAGGGACGAGATCCTTCCACCTTCAGTTGCGCTCTACGCTGATGCTATAGGAGATGGTTCCTTCTGGTGGATAACGCTCGTCCCCACAGAGTTGCACCGATGGACTACATGCTGAGCGTATTGAAGCGGTCTTGAACCCGATTGAGCACGTCCAGGATGCACTTGGAACACGAACTGCAGCTCGACCAGCACCTGCCGCAACGGTTGAAGAGCTGGATATTGCAATTATGGAAGAATGGCGAAACTTGCCTCAAGAACTGATTGATAACCTCATAATTTTCAAACGTTCCAATGATTGTAGAGCTCATGAGAATTAACTACTAAGTCATCAGTCCCTAAACTTACAAACTACTTATGAACTAACACATACTAAAGACGGCAAAAACATGAATGCCCGAGGTGGATTCGAGCCCCCGACGGGGAATGGCCTCGCGCATCGTAGCATAACGCCACAGTGTGCTCGATCGCTCCACCGCGGCTCTCATACTGTTCATGCAACAAAGGTGTGCAACTGTACTTACAGTCCGAGGTGATAACAAGATTGACTCTTTCACTGTTATGATAACCCCATGGTACCATGGTCATCTAAACCATAAGTAAAGAGCCCAAACAGCAAAATGTCATACGGTATCACACACAAATTACAAATGTAACTAATATCTGAATAAAACATGTTACCAAACGCATATTGTGTGTGATATCTCATCTGATCCCATAATTGCGTAGAGCAGTGTAGGATGTTTTACATTTATTTCCAAGAATATTACGTGTAACATTGTAACATCTCATGTAGTGTGGATTTGTGTTTTCAGTTAAACAAAACGTAAGCAACTACTCAAATATATGCGACTTTTTTAGTTTTACCTGTTTTTTCTGATTCAGTGCGTGTCCTCCCATTTAATTTTGTATAGTTTTTGAAGTAGTTCATTGCAAATTTGAGCTGAAAAGTGAGTTGTTTCCACATGGTGCTTCTAGGTGATCTCTGCTATCAACTACATCCTGACTGGAAAAAGTGCCAGCCACTTGGGATATCACTGTAGTTTGTAGCAAATAGCAAATGGATTACTGGAGGAAAACGATGATGAATGTAACCATCTACAGTGACAATGTCGTTAACGGCTCCACACATCAGCAATGTAGAGCAGCAGATGATCTGTTTAACATGCAATCATACGAATTGGCCATTCGCCACCCTCATGTTCTCATCCGTCATTGCGTTATTGGCGATAAACGTCATTCTGGCAGTGGAAAACGTTCGTCACTATTCAAAATGAGATTTCTTCCAGCTTAGGAAAGATCATTTTACGCCCCCACAATAAGTTCTTCCTATGCGGTTACAAACCAGCATCTATTCTGTTTGTCTCTCTTTGGCCCTTTCCCGCACAAGCAGGGTCGGCACTGGGTTATACGCGGTTTTGGCATGGGTTAATAGTTACAGGGTGGCCGGATACCTTCCTGCCGCCACCCCATGGCTCCCGGGAGGAAATGTGTACCCCAAATGTCTGCGTCTGCGTATACGTTATATGTGTGCAAAACTGTAAAGTGTTACGAAATGTTTGCTGGCCGGCACTCCGACCGCTTTCGTTAATCCGTCTGGCGGATTCGAACCTGGGCCGGTACGCCTCCCCGTCTAGGAAAGCGATACAAGACCACACGGCTAACCGAGCGGGTAAACCAGCATTTATTCTATGAGTTGTTGTTGTTGTGCATATCAGAATACTACTACCTTACTGCTGTTCATACGACAGTTTAAGCCGTGCAAGCTATTTATTTTCCATACCAAGTCGAATATAATAAAAGTTATCGATTCTTGCCCCAAAGCAATCCAACGTGCATCACCACTTGTCCCTTCCGTACAAAATTAACTACTTCTTCAATATTCACATTTTGCTGATCTCTTCAAATATAGACTCCAAACTCCTCTTTCGTTATTTCGTTGCCGTTTCACATCATTAGTAGTCTGGCCTATACTGCCAATTTACCTTCTGTAATACAAGTTTTCAAATGCTTGTAGTACTCTTCTGTTTATTATCTAAATTTTACATTCTTATATGTTATTAATAGTTGCTATTGTATGTTTATAGTTCACATATTATCTGATATGATTATCGTTGGCAAATATAATGGAAACGCTACAAAATTTACCTAATACTTTTAGGATGTTGCATCGTTATTTATTTCACTTATCATCACCTGATGTAGTTGTCGTAGGCCTAACTAATAATTTAAACATACATTTATTGTTTTCATGTTCTACCAACATTGTTCCAGCCTACTGATGTACATTATCTAGCTGTTTGTCATTTCTAGGGGAACTAGTACGCAAGATATATGAGACAGGGAAAATACCCTCCTACTTCAAGAAGAATATTGTAATTCCAATTCCGAAGAAAACAAGAGCAGACAAATGTGAAAATTACCGAACTATCAGTTTAATAAGTCATGGTTGCAACATACTGACACGAATAATTTACAGACGAATGGAAAAACTGGTGGATTCCGACCTTGGGGAAGATCAGTTTGGATTTAGGAGAAATGTGGAACACGGGAGGCAATAATCACATTACAACTTATCTTAGAAGATAGGCTGTTGTTGTTGTTATGGTCTTCAGTCCGGAGACTGGTTTGATGCAGCTCTCCACCCTACTCTATCCTGAGCAAGCCTTTTCATCTCCTCCTAAGAACAGCAACCCACATCCACTTGAATCTGCTTACTATACGCGTCTCTTGGCCTCCCTCTGCGATTTTTACCCCACACACTTCCCTCCAATGCTAAATTTACGATTCCCCGATGTCTAAGAATGTGTCCTACCAAGCGATCCCTTCTTTTAGTCAGGGTATGCCAAAAATTCCTTCGCTCACCAATTCTGTTCAGTACCTCTTCATTAGTTATGTGATCTACCCACCCAATCTTCAGCATTCTTCTGTAGCACCACATTTCAAAAGCCTCTATTCTCTTCCTGTCAGCACTGCTTATCGTCCATGTTTCACTCCCATACAAGGCAACACTCCACACAAATGCCTTCAGAAAAGACTTCCTTACCCTTAAATTAATATTCGATGTTAGCAAATTTCTCTTTTTCAAAAATGCTTTTCTTCCCATTGCCATTCTGCATTTTATATCCTCTGTACTGCGACCATCGCACGTTATTGTACTACCCAAGTAACAAAACTCATCTACCACCTTCATTGTTTCGTTACCTAATCTAATTCCTTCAGCATCGCCTGATTTTCTAAGACTGCATTCCATTATTTTTGTTTTGCTCTTGTTAATGTTCATTTTATATGCTCTCTTCAACACGCTTTCCATTCCATTCAACTGCTCTTCCAGGTCCTTCGCTGTCTCTGATAGAATTACAATGTCATCAGCAAAACGCAATGTTTTTATTTCTTCCCCCTGAACTTTAATCCCTATTCCAAATTTTTCCTTGCTTTCCTTCACCGCCTGCTCGATGTACAAATTGAATAACATTGGAGAAAGGCTACAACCCTGTCTTACTCCCTTCCCAACTGATGCTTCCCTTTCATGCCCTTCGAGGCTAATAACTGCGGTCTGGCTTTTGTACAAGTTGTAAATAACTCTCCTTTCCCTGTATTTTACCCCTGCTGATTTCAGAATTTGGAAGAGTGTATTCCAGTCAACATTGTCAAATGCTTTCTCCAAATCTACAAAAGCTAAAAATGTTGGTTTGCCTTTCCTTAATCTGTATTCTAAGATTAGACGTACAGTGAGTATTGCCTCCCGGGTTCCTACGGTCCTCCTGAATCCAAACTGATCTTCCCCGAGGTCACCTTCTACCAGCTTTTCCATTCTCCTGTAGACAATTCGTGTTAAAATTTTGCAACCATGACTTATCAAACTGATGGTTCTGTAATTTTCACACCTGTCTGCGCCTGATTTCTTTGGAATGGGGATTATTACATTTTTCTTAAAGTCTGAGGGCATTTCGCCTGTCTCATACATCCTACACACCAGTTCAAATAGTCTTGTCATGGCTGGCTCTCCCAGAGACTTTAGTAGCTCTGAGGGTATTTCATCTACTCCTGGGGCCTTGTTCCGACCTAGGTCTTTCAAGGCTCTGTCAAATTCATCTCTCAGTATAGTATCTCCTATTTCATCTTGATTGACTTCCTCTTCCCTTCCTACAACATCGTCTCTAAGTTCATTTCCTTTGTAGAGCTGCTCTATGTACTCTTTCCACCTTTCAGCTTTCGCTTCTATGCTGAGAACTGGTTTCCCATCTGAGTTCTTGATATTCGTACAGTTGCTTTTCTTGTCCCCAAATGTCTCTTATCTTCCTGTAGGCAGTATCTACTTTTCCTCTTGCTATACATTCTTCTACAGATTTACATTTGGCTTCTAGCCACTCCCTCTTAGCCATTTTGCACTTCCTGTCAATCTCATTTTTTAGACGTCTGTACTCCATTTTGCCTGTTTCATTTACTGCATTTTTATATTTTCTCCTTTCATCAATTAAATTTAGTATTTTTTGTGATATCCAAGGATTTTTTGTAGGTCTTGCCTTTCTACCTATTTTGTCCTCCGCTGCCTTCACTATTTCATCTCTCAATGCTACCCATTCCTCTTCTACTGTTTTATTTCCCCCTGTTTCTGCCAATTGTTGCCTAAATCTCCCTCTGAAATTCTCCAGAACATCAGTTTCCTTCAATCTATCTAAGTCCCATCTCCTTATTTTCCTACCTTTCTGCAGTTTTTTCAGCTTCAGCCTACAGTTCATGACTAACAAGTTATGGTCAGAGTCTATATCTGCCCCTGGCTATGTCTACATCTACATCTACATCTACATGTGATACTCTGCAAATCACATTTAAGTGCCTGGCAGAGGGTTCATCGAACCACAATTATACTATTTATCTCCCATTCCATTCTCGAATAGCGCGCGGGAAGAAAGAACACCTGAATCTCTCTGTTCGAGCTCTGATTTCTCTTATTTTATTCTGATGATCATTTCTACCTATGTAAGTGGGAGTCAACAATATATTTTCGCATTCGGAGGAGAATGTTGGCGATTGGAGTTTCGCAAGTAACCCACGCCTCAGCGATAAGCGCCGTTGTTCTAATGATTCCCATCCCAGATCCTGTATCATTTCCGTAACGCTGTCTCCCCTGTATCGTGACAATACAAAACGAGCTGCCCTTCTTTGGACTCTCTCGATGTCCTCCGTCATGCCCACCTGATAAGGATCCCACACTGGGCTGCAATACTCCAAAAATGGACGGACAAGCGCAGTGTATGCAGTTTCTTTAGTAGTTCTGTTGCATCTTTTAAGGATTCTGCCAATAAAACGCAGTCTCTGGTTCGCCTTTCCAGTTTAAGTCTGAAGTAATAGTAATTCCTAGGTATTTTGTGGAGTTTACGGCCTTCACATTTGATTGATTTATGTTGTAAACAAAGTTTAACGGATTTCTTTTCGTACTCATGTGGACGACTTCACACTTCTCATTATTTAGAGTCAATTGCCAATTTTTACACCATACTGATATCTTATTCAGATCGTTCTGCAGTTGGTTTTGATCTTCAGATGATTTTACTGGACGGTAAATGACGGCGTCATCTGCAAAGAACCTAAGAGAGCTACTTAGATTTTCCCCTAAATCGTTTATGTAAATAAGGAATAGCAGAGGACCAATAACACTACCTTGTGGAACGCCCGATATCACCTCTGTTTTAGTCGATGCCTTACCATCGATTACCACGAACTGTGTCCTCTCAGACAAGAAATCCCCTATCCAATTGCAAATTTGGGGCGATATACCATAACCACGCAATTTGATTAAAAGCCGTTTGTGAGGTACGGTGTCAAAAGCTTTCTGGAAATCAAGAAATACGGTATCGATTTGCGAACCTTTGTCGATAGCACCCATCACTTCGTGTGAATATAGAGCTAGTTGTGTTTCGCATGAACGATATTTTCTAAATCCGTGTTGACCTTGGGTCAAAAGATCGTTCTGTTCGAGATAATTCATAATATTTGAATACAGGATATGTTCCAAAACCCTGCTGCAAATTGACGTCAATGAAATAGGCCTGTAGTTTAGTGGGTTACTCCTACTGCCTTTCTTGAATATAGGTGTGACCTGTGCAACTTTCCAATCTTTTGGTACAGATCCTTCTATGAGAGAGCGGTTGTATATGACTGTTAAGTAAGGAGCTATCGCTTCAGCATAATCAGATAGAAATCTAATGGGTATACAATCCGGACCAGAAGACTTGTTCTTATTAAGTGATTTTAGTTGCTGCACTACTCCGATGATATCTACTTCTATGTTATTCATTACGGCATCTGTTCGTAATTCGAAATCTGGAATATTGGTTTCGTCTTCTTTAGTGAATGAGTTTCTAAAAGCTAAGTTTAGTAACTCTGCTTTAGTAGCGCTGTCATCGGCAGGATCGCCATTACTATCACGTAGTGAGGGTATTGTTTGTGACTTTCCCCGAGTATATTTAACATATGACCAAAATCTCTTTGGGTTTTCAGTCAAATTACGAGAAAGAGTTTCGTTGTGATAAATGTTGTAGGCATCTCGCATTGAAATCCTCGCTAAATTTCGAGCTTCTGAGTACAATCGCAAATCCTGGGGATTTCGTGTTCGTTTAAATTTAGTATGCCTTTTCCTTTGCTTTTGCAACAGTGTCCTGACCTGTTTTGTGTACCAAGGGGGATCGCCTCCTTCTTTTATTAATTTATGAGGTATAAAACTTTCAATTGCTGTCGATACCACTTCTTTGAATTTTAGCCACATCTGGTCTACACCTACGTTTAGTGTTAGAAACGAGTGGAAGCTGTCTTTCAAGAAGCAATGTATTTTGTTTCTATCTGCTTTCCTGAACAAATATACTTTGCGTTTATTTTTGGTAACTTTGGGACTTTCGATATTCAATTTCGCTACTACAGCTCTGTGTTCACTAATACCTGTATCCGTTTTGATGCTCATTATGAGCTCAGGATTATTTGTTGCTAAGAGATCAAGTGTGTTTTCACATCCATTTACAATTCTAGTTGGCTCATGAACTATGTCCTGCAGTTTGTAACCTGGTTCCGGTACCTATGTCTTGCCATTATAAAATCTATCTGATATCTTCCGGTGTCTCCTGGTCTCTTCCATGTATACAACCTTCTTTTGTGATTCTTAAACCACGTGTTTGTTACGATTAAATCATGTTCCGTGCAAAATTCTACTAGGCGACTTCCTCTTTCATTCCTCCTGCCCAGTCCATATTCACCTATTATTTTTCCTTCTCTTCCTTTTCCAACTACCGAATTCCAGTCTCCCATCACAATTAAGTTTTCCTCTCCCTTAACTGTCTGAATAATTTCCTTTAGCTCCTCATATATTTCTTCGATCTCCTCATCATCGGCAGAGCTAGTTGGCATATAAACCTGTACTACTGTTGTCGGTGTTGGCTTCGTATCTATCTTGACAATGATAATGCGATCACTGTGCTGCTCATAGTAGTTTACCCGCATTCCTATTTTCTTATTCATTATCAGTCCTACTCCTGTGATACCCCCAACTGATTTTGTATTTATAATCCTGTACTCACCTGACCAGAAATCCTGTTCATCCTGCCACCGAACTTCACTAATCCCCACTATATCTAACTTCAACCTATCCATTTCCCTTTTTAAATTTTCTAATTTTCCTACCCGATTAAGGGATCTAACATTCCACGCTCCGATCCGTAGAATGCAGTATTGTCTTTCCTGATGACAACATCCTCCTGAGTAGTCCCCGCCCGGAGATCCGAATGGGGGACTATTTTACCTCCGGAATATTTTACCCGAGAGGATGCCATCATCATATGTTCATACAGTAGAGCTGCATGTCCTCGGGAAGATAACGGCTGTAGTTTCCCCTTGCTTTCAGCCGTTCGCAGTAGCTGTGTGGCAAAGCCACATTAGCTGATGTTACAAGGCCAGCTCAGTCAATCATCCAGACTGTTGCCCCTGTAACTACTGAAAAGGCTGCTGCCCCTCTTCAGGAACCACACGTTTGTCTGGCCTCTCCACAGATACCCCTCCGCTGTGGTTGCACCTACGGTACGGCTATCTGCATCGTTGAGATAGGCTAAGGAAAGGGAAACCTACGTTTTTAGCGTTTGTCAATTTGGAGAAAGCTTTGGACAATGTAGACTGGAATACACTCTTTCAAATTCTGAAGGCAGCAGGGGTAAAATATAGAGAGCGAAGAGTTATATTCAACCTATACAAAAACCAGACAGCGGTTATTAGAGTCGAAGGGAAAGAAAGGGACGCAGAGGGTGGGAAGGGAGTAAGACAGTTTTGTAGCCTTTCCCCAATGTTGTTCAATCTGGACATTGAGCAGGCAGTGAAGGAATGGAAGGAGAAATTTGGAGAGGGCATTGCAGGGAGAAGAAATAAAAACAATGCGGTTTGCCGATGATATAGTAATTCTATCAGAGACCGCAACGGATCTGGAAGAGCTATTGAATGGAATGGATAGTGTCTTGAAAGGAAGATATAAGATGAACATTAACAAGAGGAAAACGAAGGTAATGGAATGCAATGTCAGAAAATCAGGCGATGCTGAAGGAATTAGATTAGGTAATGAGACAATAAAAGTAGTGGATGAATTTTGTTATTTGGGTAGCAAGATAACTTCTGATGGGCGAAGTAAGAAGATATAAAATGCAGAATGACTTTGGGAAGAAAAGCGTTTCTAAAGAAGCGAAACTTGTTGACGTCCAATATTAATTTAAACGTTAGGAAGTCCTTTCTGAAAGCATTTGCATGGAGTGTAGCATTGTATGGGAGTGAAACGTGGACGATGAGGAGTTCAGATGGAGAGATGGTAGAAGCTTTTGTAATGTGGTGCTACAGACGAATGATGAAAATTAGATGGGTAGATCACGTAACTAATGAGGAGGTGCTTAACCGAATCGGGGAGAAAAGGATTTTCTGGCATAGCCTGACTAAAAGAAGGGATAGATTGTTTGAACACTTTCTGAGACATCAAGGAATTGACAACTTAGCATTAGAAGAAAGTGTGTGGGGTAAAAATCGTAGAGGGGGACCGATGGACGAATACAGTAAGTAGATTCAAAACTATGTAGGTTGCCGAACGTATTCTCAGATGAAGAGACTTGCACAGCTATCCTGTCGTGGAGAGCTGCATCAAACCAGTCTGCGGACTGAAGACCACAACAACAACAGTAGGCACTGCTCTGTGTTTGTGTTAATATATAAACATATTTGACGGCCTATTATTATTATATGTTTGTTATTGTATTTTCTTGGCGTGCCAATGTAGCGTCAGTAGTGTAACTTGGTTTGCGTGTCTGCGTGGACTGCCGAGACCGGGCGTGTTTACGGCCGTTACAGCACACACACATTGGGCCGCGTACACCACGTAGACCATGAGTTAAATGACGTTTGTAACTGAAATATTATCAAGTAGTTATGACTGAAGAACCTGGTGGAGTTTGTACGTTGTTCAGTCCCCTTAATTCAAATGTTAGTGTAATGGCAGCCGTGACATTTTGCAAGAAATTATGGGACTTTGATTGTTAGGCTTTTTTATTTTTTATTTTTTATTCAAACCTGTTTATCCTGTTGCTTTGTTTTGACGTTACTTAGTGAAATATGCACAGGCCATTAAAGAAATATTCCATATTAATGTTGGCACATTGCAGTTGTAACCGATTGTTAGCAATTCACTATTATTTATATTTAAAGAAGTGAATGCTCCATCTGATAATCTATGTAAATGAAAATTCCTTCTTAACGTGACATCATAAGTGAGGCTTGTGGGTGAGGTTTGGCTGTTATTCATTGCCGTAACTTCTTAAATTGAGTTATTTGTTATTTTGTGTTCGTGTCTTTCACTGACAGTGTTGTTTTACTGACACTAGGTTTTCATTTAGTCAGTTATCCCCTTTGTTTCTTAAAAGGTATATTAGCTGCTGAGTTTAAAGATAAATGTTCTGCTAAACTGTAATTTGTTATCTCTAGTAATTTGATTCCACTAATAAAATTCAGTGCTCCAGTCTTATTATGACGACAGGGTTTGGCACTTTAATGCTTTGTGTATTATTTGGAATCTGTTATTTAATGTAAAATTCTATTCTCTTAATTGTTTGTATTTCATGAGGCACCAAACATTGCTTTTACGATTTTATTATTGGTCAACGATTGTGCCTCTAAATTTTTTAAATATCCTATTGAAAACTGTGTGGAAAATTGAATTCAAAATCTTTAAAAGAAAAAAATTGTTGTTGTCGTGATATGCTAAAAAAAATTAACAAGGCTTGACCTAATAAAAATGTGCATACATGCTCCCATCCCAATCCCGTCAAGTTACCAATGACTGCTATTGAAGGATTTAGTATTAGAAGGTGAGAGGATCTATTAATTGCTCAGAGACACTAACAAACACGTACATACGAAATATTCAAATGGATGCGCGTTTGATAAAGATAACGATGTACCTTACTGCCTGACCTGTAATTCTGACAATATACACCTTAATGTTTCTTATACTGCTCTGAAAGATCCACAGTATTAGAGAGAACGTAGATAATTTGTTCTCACATGGTGTTAATAACAGATTATTTGGCAGCGAGTGGACATAATCAAGAGGAACGACTCAATTGCAGAGACATTTTCACGATGAGAGGAAGGTAAGATGAAAGTAATTACTTCCACTCGCTGGAAAACTCTTCCTAATCTCCGCTCCGCCCTTAATTACATTGTGGATCCTCTAGAAGGAAAGAGGAAGAGAATGACAGAGAGAGAGAGAGAGAGAGAGAGAGAGAGAGAGAGATATTTGGAGGATGGGTACGAGGAAGGGAGATCTTCGGAACGAATGAGAGAGTTGCCAGATTCGCGCGGTGAGCCGTCATGACTTTGTTTTGTTCTTGCCATTGTTCATTTCAGAGTCAGAGAGTATGTATACGCATTTCGAAAGCACTTTAAATTGCTCGGCATACTGTAGTTCGACTGTTGTAAACAAAACTTCATGATCAAACTAAAAATTCATTTACTTTAATACCAAATTATTTCCGGTACTTCTATCCAACGAGCGTACAATCGAAGGTCATGATGACTACCGGTTGCCTAGGACATTCTACGCCAGGATATTTAACAATATTTACAGAAACTATGATACTTCCGTGTAAAAAATACGAAAAAAAGCAGCGAAATATCTCACACATGATCAGATGTAGGCTTAGTCGCACGCTTTAAATATTATGTCATAATTACATCTTGTGGGTCAACATTTCGATTGTATTTAGATTTTGTATTTATACCAAGTTCGAAAACATTGCGAAGTTTTGATTGTGTCATTTGATAAAGGTGACATTTTCGTCGAAACTAGTCATGGAAGTATAATACTCTGATATTGCGATTGTAGTTTGCAGAATAACATATAAAACTCAATAATAAAAATAAAAGGGGTTTTTGATCGCACTTCTTATGAACTATGGCGTCTGATAACCTTCACGGATTTGTTTCTCGTTGTTAAAGGAATGGTCTGTCATGTTCTTCGAGGAGAACGGCGCTCTTGCCAACTCGCTTATACACAAGTTCTTCCAGAGTATACCTTACGATTCCCTTGGGTACACCATTAGAATTTTCATTGCTTTTCTATTCCTTCTGTTTTGTGTTTACGGTCACGCAAATGTTTGAAAAATGTTGACTGATTATTTTGCAATTTAGTGTTGAAAACACAAAATATTATGATCTTATGACCTCGTTCTGGAAATGTGATCTTGATATTTCTCAATCCATGAATGTTATTATGAACGAGATAGTGCCAGAAGCGGAAAATTGTGAAATTCTTGTTTTGCTCTCCAGCAGAATCACAGAACACTTGAAGCTTTTCAACATTGTAAACGAGGTAATTCGTAACGAAATAAAAAGGAAAGACGCTACCTCGTTAGGATCTTTCTTGGCAATACCTTCGTCGTACTCATAGAAAACTGACTGCTCCGTGGAGATAATGTGCACGTTGAAAGAATACATTGTCAATTGACACTTATAATACACATCGTTCGTAGTTATGTTTGGTAACGACACATTTTTAGCAAAATCCATACAAATTGCTTCCATCTTTTTGGTTTTCATTGCTGTATGCATTGCATCTCTTTTGCGTTAATAGAATGTTTAGGCTTTTCTTTTGTGAAGGACATTCACGGTTGTTAACTTCTTAATTTCTTATTAATCTTTTTCTGGGTAGAGTGCTTTAAGTTTGGCTGAGAATTCATCACAATGAGTGCATGTGTCACTACGTGGGTCTCTGAAGGATATGTTGAAATTCGTGTTCATAATGCATCTATAGGTTTCATAGGAAACATCAACAGTAGGATAAAGTTCCTTAAACATCAGAAACATTCTCTTGATATTCAAATCTTCAGGCAAATAAGTCTTTCTTGAATCTTTTAAGCTGTAATGGCTTTGTCGACCTTTAAAACTGCTTATATGACTGTATACCAACGATCTTGTAGATTCGTCAAGCTTCCTGTGAAGATGCGTGTGATTACTCCTCTTGTCTTTCGGTGCAGAACCAGTTAGTTTCAAGCTCTTCTGTATATATTTCAATTTGTTTTTTGTGAAACCATGTATTGCACAACACGCTTTAGCACAAACTGGTACATCACACTTATTGTCACACCCTACGGAAATTCTGACTCTGCATGCAAATGCAGCATCTCGTAATTTCGCGTTTTCTTCTGTCTGACGTGGTCGCCTTCTGTTGACACAGAGAACTGTTAGTAATCCTGCTAAATACGCATTCTGATCATTGTGTGATTCTAGACTGTTGAATTTGCGTAGTATTTCAGCACATACTGCTTCAGTGGTGACATCAAAGCATTTCAGACGGGAACATATGCACGACTTGCCGATTTCATGTGAAATTAGCCTTAGTTTCTTACCAACATCAGCAACTCGGCCAGTTTTCCTCTGGTTCTTCGGTTCATTTTGTGGGATTCCATCGTCTTCATTTCCTAATGTCGACATCACGGCACAGCACAGCACCGAACGATTTATTAAACATTGCTGTAATAACAAATCACACTCAGAAGCACAATGTAAAAAAAAGGAACACCTGCAACAATGAAATGTCAAAGATATAAAGGCGCGAAAGTCTGGTGATCGTAAGGCCATCTGTTGAGATGCAGTGGACTTACCTGGTTTTTTCGCTGAAAATGTGTACTTACCTGCTTCTGTTCCACGTACGCTAAAACTTTATGGGCAAATAAAGCATTGACTAAGCTGGTTTACTCCCTGTTTCATGCTGCTAACAGATAGCCCTATCGATGAAGAATCGAATGGCATCTCTAACTTACTTCGAGAGAAAAATGGACATGATAACACACGTGAACAATTTGGGGACGATTTCTTAAGTTAAAACATTTTTGGTTTATCGTATGCCACAATAAAACAAGGAACATGTGGAACATACACGTAAACCTGAAATCTGCCTGTGGACATGATGGATGCACAGTGATATCCTTGGTAAATAGATAAATACGTCGTTAAGTAGGGTATATGTCAACTGCCATTCGGTGGAGCCATCAAGAAACTAGTCGGAAAATAGGTAGTAAGCTAGGGATTACAATCTTTTCGGGCGCACTTAAATTACGTGACGCCACGTACCATCTAGGTGGTGAATCGAATTAACATAAACTTCACACGATGTGGAGTAATAACAATAACTGCAAATTAAGAACACCTCCTATGCAAAATGTAGGAGGACTTTGAGGGAAAGGGTCCTACCAACTCTTTCGTCTGCGGCTCATGCAGACGACAAACCCACAGGAAGGGACTCAAATGTATCAAATGTTTGTAAATCTATCGGACCAAACTGCGTGGACAACAGTCCGTAGCTTACAAACTACTTAAACTAGGGTAAACTAACCTAAGGACAACACACACATCTATGCCCCAGGGATGACTCGAACCTCCGACGGCGAGCAACCGCGTGCTCCGCTGCAAGGCGCCTTAGATCGCTCGGCCACCCCACCGCGGGAGGCGGGAACTGACCAGATAAATGTAGATGTGGAAGAACTAACACAGAAAAAAGGGACACAGAAAGTACATGAACAAAATCGGAACGAAACATACAGCCAAAATACATCCACCCCTTTGGCAGTATCGGTCGAGGGAAAGAATAATGCACTACCTACATGCCAGGGCAGGCAACTGGCACTCGAGCGGCTACTATGCAGAAAAAGCCGCCGGTTGTATGGAGAACAGGACATGAAAGTTTTAACATGATATGTTAAAACGGCACGTAGAAACCGGACAAGTGAACCCAGGTGTGTACACACCGCAACAGATAATTAAATCCACAACGGTGGCCAAGACGAAAACATCTGTCACATCAAATAATCTCGATCAAGAAGCACGTGAATCAGGCTACGTAACTTGCTCTTATTATGCTGAGTAATGGCGCGTTGCTACTAAAGCCACCGACGTCGAGGCGGACAGGTGCAGCACCACAACTCGCCCCAGTAGTCTGACGGGGTGTCCACAGACGGCCCACGCGCTGACGTCATCTCTCTCTCTCTCTCTCTCTCTCTCTCTCTCTCTCTGGTCAACAGCCAACTCAATAACTCCGCCTAGACAACAGCCACGCGACCCACCCAAGATGAGCTATGAAAGGTCAAGCCGGAGGAAAAGGAAGGAGGCGAATACGGGTGACTGGTAACTGGTACCAGTGCATGACAAAAACACACGGGAATAGAGCCTCCGAGGCTCAATGGATGTATTTATTCTACGGTGCCTTTTTTGTAAGTATCATCATCATCATCGCCGTCGTCATCATTAGAGTCTGAAATGTCGTTCAGTGTTCAGTCTGGAGCATAGTGACTCTAATGAAATTCCTGCATGATCCCCTATTCAGTGCTAATATTGATGTTTCGTATGATCTTAAGCCTTTTACTTCAAAATCAATCTTCACCGTATCTAAGTACTCTCTTCTTGGTCTACCTCGACTCCTCTTACTCTCCCTTGCCCAGCTCAAGAGTCTCTTAGGTAACCTTGTTTCTCCCATGCGTGTAGCATGACCTCACCATCTCAGCCTGTTCCCTCTGCTTCATCTAAGGTGTTCATTCCCAGTTTTTCTTTGATTTCCTCATTCTGGACACTCTCCTGACATTGTTCCCATCCATTATTACTTGCAGTTATTTTTGCTACTTTCATATCTGTAACCTCAACCTTATGAATAAGGTAACCTGCATCCACCCAATTTTCACTTCCATACAACAAAGCTGGTCAAAAGATAGAGCGGTGCACTGCAAACTTAGTCTTGATACATATATTTCCTTTTTGCAGAAGAGTGTAGATCTTAGGTGAGCACTTACTGCATTAGCTTTTCTACACCTCGATTCCAGTTCTTTCACTATGTAGCCATCGTCTGAGAAAATAAATCCCAGTTACTTGAAACTTTCTGTTCTAACATTGTACCTCTTATTTGGCACATAATCTGTTTAAATCTCTTTCCCATAGACATTGCTTTCGTTTTGGAGATGTTAATCTTCATATCATAACCTTTAAATCTCTGATCGAGCTCTAAATATTAGTTTCCAGCCGTTCAATCGAATCTCCCATTACAACTAAGTCATCCGCATGTACGAGACTGCTTATTTTGTTTTCACCTCTTTTAATCCCGCCCTGCCAGTCCACCTTTTCAACATATGAATAATATGAACAACAGTGGTGACAGGTTACAGCCTTGCCTCTCTCCTGAAACAACCCTGAACAATGAGCTTAATTTGCCATCTACGCTAATTGCTGCCTGACAGTCTACGTTAAGACCTTTAATTGCCTGCAGAAGTTTGCCTCCTGTTCCATAATGTTGTAGAACTGTCAGCAGCTTCCTCCTAGGAACACGGCCACAAACCTTTTCTAGATCTATAAAACATAGTAGATGAGGATGAAATAGGAGATAATATACTGAGAGATGAATTTGGCAGAGCACTGAAAGACCTAAGTCGAAACAAGGCCCCTGGAGTAGATGTTATTCCCTCAGAGCTACTGAAGTCTCTGGGAGAACAAGCCATGACAAAATTGTTTCACCTGGTGTGTAAGATGTATGAGGCAGGTGAAGTACCCACAGACTTTAAGAAAAAATAATCCCCAGTTCAAAGAAAGCAGGTACAGACAGGTGTGAAAACTACAGAAACATCAGTTTAATAAGTCATGGTTGCAAAATATTAACACGAATTATTTACAGAAGGATGGAAAAGCTGGTAGAAGCCGACCTCGGGGAAGATCAGTTTGGGTTCAGGAGAAATGTAGGAACACGAGAGGCAATACTCACTTTACGGCTTATCCTAGAAGATAGATTAAGAAAAGGCAAACCTACATTTCTAGCTTTTGTAGATTTGGAGAAGGCTTTTGACAATGCTGATTGGAATAAACTCTTTAAAGTTCTCAAACAAGCAGGAGTAAATTATAGGCAGCGTAAGGTTATTTACAACTTTTAAAAAAAAACAGACAGCGGTTATTAGAGTTGAAGGGCATGAAAGCGATACAGTGGTTTGGAAGGGAGTAAGACAGGGTTGTAGTTATTCTCCATTGTTATTCAATTTGTACATTGAGCAAGCCATAAAGGAAAGCAATGAGAAATTTGGTGAAGGAATAAAAGTTCAGGGGGAAGAATTAAAAAACATTGCGTTTTGCCGACGACATAGTAATTCTGTCAGATACAGCAAAGGACCTGGAAGAGCAATTGAACGGAATGGACAGTGTGCTGAAAGGTGCATATAAGATGAACATTAACAAGAGCAAAACTGCAGTGCAGTGTAAGAAAATCAGGTGATGCTGAAGGAATTAGATTGGGAAACGAAGCAATAAAGGAGGTAGATGAGTTTTGTTACTTGGGCAGTAAAATAACAAATGATGGTCGCAGTAAAGAGGATATAAAATGCAGAATGGCAATGGGTAGAAAAGCGTTCTTGAAAAAGAGAAATTTGTTAACATCGAATATTGATTTAAGCCTAAGGAAGTTCTTTCTGAAGGCATTTTTATGGAGTGTTGCCTTGTATGGGAGTGAAACATGGGCGATAAACAGTGCGGACAAGAAGAGGATTGAGGCTTTTGAAATATGGCGCTACAGAAGAATGCTGAAGATTAGGTGGGTGGATCACATAACTAATGAGGAGGTACTGAACACAATTGGGGAGAAAAGAATTTTCTGGCATACCTTGACTAAAAGAAGGGATAGATCGGTAGGGCACATTCTTAGACATCAAGGAATTATGAATTTAGCGTTGGAGGGAAGTGTGTGGGGTAAAAACCGCAGAGGACGACCAAGAGATGGATACAGTAAGCAGATTCAGACAGATGTAGGTTGCCGTTCTTATTTGGAGATGAAGAGGCTTGCTCAGGATAGGGTATTGTAGAGAGCTACATCAAACCAGTCTCCGGACTGAAGACCACAACAACAACAAAACATAGGTACAATTCCCTGTTCCACTCATAGCACTTCGTAATTATCTATCGTAATCTTAAGAACTGGTCCTGATAACCACCAACAGGCCTAAATCCACACTGATTATCATCCTACTTGTCTTCAACTAATACTCGCACTCTCCTTTCAACAACACCTGAGTATTTTCCTCACAACGCTGATTTAAGAGATACCTCAGTAGTTGTTACAAGTTTTTCAGTTTCCATGTTTGAAAATTGGCGTGATTACCGCTTTCGTCCAGTCGGACGGAACCTGTCCCGATACCCACGCTAATTATCCTGTGTAACTATTTGAGACCTGACATTCCACAGCATTTGACGAGTTCCGGCTTAATTTTATCCACCCCAACCGCTTTATTGGACTGCAAAGTAGAAGAGACTCTAAGATTAGTAAGCAGTTTTCCCCTCACGGTTCCTCAACCCTCGTCCCGTATCTCCTCCCCCCGCCGTCGCCCCCTCCCCTTAAATGCCCAGCGGGGACGTCGTTGGCGGCTGACAGCAACTCCTGGCAGAACCGCTGCACCGCTGTGACGGGTACACTTCCACTTAACAGCAGCTGCTGCTTTGCGGTAATGGACGAAATGGACGAGTTCCCAGCGTCACCGCAGAATTATGCGTGGCTGCATTGTTTCAGATGCACTGCTTTAATGCACGAGAAAACGACGCTGCAACTGCGCGTCAATACGAGTAAATCACCCCCTGTGAATGGAGCCTTAACGATTAGATTAGATTAATACTTCTTCCTTAGATCATACGACATTTCGTAATGATGTGGAACGTGTCAGTTTAGTAAATTTTGTCTATACTTGACAATCTATATTTTAAGATTTTTTTTTAAATTTTTATTTTTTTTATATTTTTAAAGTTTTATCTAAAAATTCATCTACATTGTAAAAGGAGTTGCCTTTCAGAAATTCCTTTAATTTCTTTTTAAATACTAGTTGGCTATCTGTCAGACTTTTGATGCTGCTTGGTAAGTGACCAAAGACTTTTGTGGCAGCATAATTCACCCCTTTTTGAGCCAAATTTAGATTTAACCTTGAATAGTGAATATCATCCTTTCTCCTAGTGTTGTAGCTATTCACACTGCTATTACTTTCGAATTGGGTCGGATTGTTAATAACAAATTTCATGAGTGAATATGGGCTCCAGCAATTATTCTGATTACACGCTTTTGTGCAATGAATACTTATTTACTCAATGTTGAATTGCCCCAGAATATGATCCCATATGAAAGCAGTGAATGAAAATAGGCGTAGTAAGCTAATTTACTGAGATTTATATCACCAAATTTTGCAATGACTCTGATAGCATAAGTAGCTGAACTCAGATCTTCAATATGTTTCTTCCAATTCAGTCCCTCGTCAATGCAAACACCTAAAAATTTTGAATATTCTACCTTAGCTACAGATTTATGTTCAAAGTCGAAATTTATTAATGGTGTCATGCCATTTACTGTATGAAACTGTATATACTGGGTTTTATCAAAGTTTAATGAGAGTCCATTTGTAGAGAACCACTTAATGACTTTCTGGAAGATATCATTTACAATTTCATCAGTTAATTCCTGTTTGTCAGGTGTGATAGGTATACTTGTATCATCAGCAAAAAGTACTAGCTTAGCATCTTCGTGTATGTAGAATGGCAAGTCATTAATATATATTAAGAACAGCAAAGGACCCAAGACCGAACCTTGTGGGACCCCATTTTTGATAACTCCCCAGTTATAAGAATGAATTGTCTCATCTACATCATGTGAACTGCTTATTTCAACTTTCTGCACTCTTCCAGTTAAGTATGATTTAAACCATTTGTGCACTGTCCCACTCATACCACAATACTTAAGCTTATCTAGAAGAATCCCATGATTTACACAATCAAAAGCCTTTGAAAGATCACAAAAAATCCCAACTGGTGATGTCCGGTTATTCAAAGCATTTAATATTTCATCAGTGAAGGTATATATATAGCATTTTCAGTTGAAAAGCTTTTTTGAAAACCAAAATGACATTTTGTTAGAACTTTATTTATACTAATATGTGATCACACTGATGCTGGTGAGGAAGCCTCGGGCTATATGCCATAACGTCACCGATAGCTCTGCTGACTATGTTTCGTCTATCCTGCAAGCAAAGGCATAGAGTGCTATAGAGCCATCGATATATCTGATAGTGAAGCGTAATGCCGCAATCTAAACTCACAATAGGTCAAGAACTTCAAGAATCGTTACCAAATCCTGAAAGGAAATTAGGAAGTAAGGTGCATTAAGTGGCGAAGAAAAGCTGTGGAGTTGAGGAAGTGTGTGTGAACTGCCTGAATTTAACTTATACATTGTGAAAACATGTTACAAGAATTATAGAGTAACACATTCATATGATTAAACCTGGCCTTGGTTTTCCTAATAGCATTAAATGATTGAAGACACTCGTTATCACGACAAGTAGCATGACCTATTTCATAATGAACTCAAAGATCGAAGAAAACCCGAAGATCTTCGAACCTGGTTACAGATTAGTAGAAGAAGAGCCAATAAAAAATGTTCAAATGTTTGTGTAGCTTATGGGACTTAACTATGGGGTCATCAGTCCCTATACTTACATACTACTTATGAACTAGCTAACCCTAAGGCTGGCACAAATATCCATGCCCGAGGGGGGATTCGAACCCCCGACCGTAGTGGCCGTGCAGACCGTGACTTGAGCGCCTCAGTCCCCTCGGTCACCGCGGCCGGCAAAAGCCTAATATCAAAGAAAAGAAAATATTCATCTGTGACATTTTTCTGTCTGCTGTCTCTTTTCTCAAAAATTGATTTCGTTAACGAAATAGTGGCAAAAATATACATCGTGGAAAAGTGTTAAAAGTTCTTCTTGTACTGTTTTGGTATAAACGACTGGATATGTTGGCTTTTGAAACTAAACGAACGTTCATCGATGAACTTAATTAGCACTTGACATTTCCCTTTAAACAAAACAGTTAATCTAAGCCTTACCTAATTTTTTATACTGAACTTATTGACAGTCAATATAAAGTAAATACACAACTAATAAAGTGTGTAAGAGTTTGGTCAAAAACAAGTACTAAATGACAAGATTGAAACGTGTATTAAGTGAATTATGGGTAAACTTACATTGACACGAATTTAGAGAACTGATACTCTTGATCTACTCCGTGTCTCGTATGGAGGAGCAGTATCATCCCAGAAGAAAAAGTTTATTCGAAATAGGGCTTTAACTGTACAATGAATAACACCATTACACTCCACAGAAATCACGTTAACACACCAAAGAAACAAAAATGAAGGAAACTTAGGGTTTAGCGTTCCGTATACAATGTGACGTTACAAACAGCACACACAGTCTGACAATTTTCGTCAGGGATCGGGATAGAAATCGGTCGAGAAGTTTAAAATGAATTGAGTTCCATGTAATTTGGGGCTCGCTTGATTTACGACCCCCCTCGATTTTTGGGCCCCTTTAATTTCGGGATCCCTCGATTTTCAGCCCCCCCCCCCCCCCCCCCTCAACCTCACAACACCTCAACCTCCCTCAATCGTGGGCTCCAATCCACGTGACTCATTCTGCTATAATCGTTAGATGTATTTACTTTATACAGAAAGACCTTAAGTCAACTTCTCTTGAGAAACAGCACAGACTAGAGCTCTGCATTTCGATGAAAACGACCGCTCGAGCGTTTCCCGTTTCGTGCCGCTGCTCGACGGCTGGGGTAGGCGCACGCTGCGACACGGCTGCGGCCGTCTAATGCAGCATTTGTGGCCGGTCGCCCTCCAGCTCTCGGTTATCGGCGCAACCGTCGAGCACTGCCGGGCGCTCGAGCGCTCTCGCAGTCTCGGCCGGTGACAGCGCGACCGCCGCGTGCTCTTCACTGCGGAATCACATTAGAAACCTACCTGGCTTTGAGCAACGCAATTAATATTAGTACAATGTATACGTGGCCGAGTTTGCAGATACTCTGCACATAACGCACGTATTACCGTTTGTCTACCGAACGGAACAAAATACTATATACAGAAATTACAGTTTTTAACGTTACAATTACTGGAAGACATGATCACATCAATGGTCGAAACTCCAGTAGTTTGCAAAATAGTTTAAAAATGTTTAAATGTTTGTAAAGCTCATAGGACGTAACTTGTGGGGTCATGATTCCCTAAACTTACAACATCAAACATCAAATGTAACATAAACAATTGTAGTATTTGGGTTATAGAACTGATAGTAAACAACGAAAGACATTTGTAAAAGAAATAAGTAAATTGTTAATATGAAGCGGTGGTCTCTCATCACTCTCATCTCATTCTACGTTGATGAAGGTTAGTTCTAATGTTCAAATATTTGTATAGCTTATGGGACTTTACTATGGGGTCTTCAGTCCCTAAACTTACAAATTACTTATGAACTAGCTAACACTAAGGATGGCACAAACATCCATGCCCGAGTGGGGATTCGAACCCCCAACCGTAGTGGCCGTACAGACCGTGACTGGAGCGCCTCAGTCCCCTTGGCCACCGCGGCCGGTGGTTAGTTCTTTTTGCTGATGATACAAGTATCATTCAAATATCGAGAACTAACTGATGTAATCGTAAATAACGTCTTTCACAAAATTATTAAGTTGTTCTAACCAAACGGACTCTCATTAACTTTTGATAAAACACAGCATATACCATTCCGTACAGTAAATGGAACAACTCCAGTGATAAATATAGACTTTGAACTGAAGTCTGTAGCTAAGGTAGAATTTTCGTTCGTTTAGAAGGGAAACCAGAGTTTTTCAAAAATTTTAGATGTGTGAATTGATGAGAGATTAAACTTGAAGCAACACATTGATCGTCTGCTAAAACGTTTGGGTTCAGCTACGTATCCTATTAGGGTTTTTGCAAAGTTTTGCGATAAGAATCTCAGTAAATTACTTTACTCCACCTATTTTCATTTACTGCTTTCGTATGGCATCATATTCTGAGGTAATTCACCATTGAGTAAAAAAGTATTCATTGCACAAAATCGTGTAATCAGAATAATTGCTGGAGCGGACCCAAGATCATCCTGGAGACACCTATTTAACGATTTAGATATCCTAACAGTTACTTCAGAGTATATATATATTTCACTGATGAAATTTGTTGTTAATAATCCAATCCAGTTCAGGTTTGTAAATCTGTTGGACTCAACTGCTTGGTTATTAGTCCGTAGCTTGGCAACAGTTTAAACCAAGGTAAACTAACCTAATGAAAACACAGACACCCACGCCTGAGAGGGGATCCGAACCCCAGATGGCGAACGGCCGTGCGCATCACGCATGGCTAATCCGCCGCGGCAAACCCAGTTCAAAACTAATAGCAGTATGCATAGGTATAACACCAGGAGAAAGGATGATATTACTATGCAGGGTTAAATCTCACTTTGGCACAGAAAGGGGTGAATTATGCTGCCACAAAAGTCTTCGGTCACCTATCAAACAGCATCAAACCTGACAGATAGCTAACTAGCATTTAAAACCTTATTGAAAGAATAACTGAATGACAACTTCTTCTACTCAATGGATGAGTTTTTAGATTTAAATTAGTAAAACTTAAAAAAAAATAATAATAAAAAGAAAAAGAAAAATAATACAAAATATATTTGTGTCATATAACATTTTGTGTAATGTAATATCTTGTACAGACACCTTTTATTACACTGACAAGTTACACATTATTACGAAGTGTCGTATTCATGATCTACGGAACAAGTATTAATCTAAGAACTGTACGAAGTGCAGCCCGCTGGCGCTGAGTGCGCCGGTTACTGGTGACCGGCCGAGCGTTCGGCGCGTTCGACCGAGCGCTGGCGATCGGTTGCCCGCGACCGGTAGAAGAGGACGCTCGGCCGCGTACTCCCGAGAGACAGAGGGGCGAGCGGGACTCGCCGGTAAAACTCGGACATAATGCAGACCTCTAGCACAGACACAACGCTGTTTCACATGACTTTTTTCCTGTATGGTTAAATAATGCACTGAGACTGGAGATAAAAGAAGCAAATTATCTGAGATCTGTCCTTGGGTAATATATTATAGTATAAACGGATATCTTTATATAATTAAACATGCAGACGACTCCGTCAGGAGCCAGGTGCAGAGCAACCACGCGAATAAAATCATGAAGAATGCCGGAACAGATTTGCTCGCATGAAATCTTACATTTATGCCTGTTAACCTTTCCACGTAAGTGTAAAGTTTACTCGGTAGATAAGATTATTTTGTCCCGGAAATGTTCGTACCCATGTAATCGTTACAATATATCCTCGCAGAAGGTCTTGCGAGCACCTTTATGAGCCGTCTTTATTGTTAGTACGAATATCAACCTGTACGGTTTCGAATACCAACGTTTTCTCAACACTCGTCAAACAGTCTTATGTGTTATTTGTAGTTCGAGACAATCTTTGTCTCACTTGATGTCGACAGATTTGCTTGGGCGACATGATGATATCCCTTGTACCATGTTTCTGACGGTACAATTGCTTCTGTAGGTACTATGAATTATTAATTCACATAAACTTTCAAAATTTAACAGTCCTTTTTGAAACACCCTGCAGTTACGAGAATCTTCGTCTGTTGTTCCTTAACTACTTCTTTAAACCTTTCACTTGACATTCAGTCATAAGGAAGAGATATTATAAAGATATAATGGTAGCAAAAAATTATGATTATATCTAGTTTAAGTCAGCAGAAAATTTCCACTGCATCTAGTGTAAACCCAAATATATATGGAAGGTTTGATCTCTTAATCTGTGGGCTACAAATATATTTTAAGGAACTGTGGGAACTGTCACCTATGCTGCTATTGCGCTGTCATAGACCTCCATGGTACTAATTCTTTATAATGTATTAAGAAACGACTGGACTACTTGCTTGTATACTAAAATTCAATAATTATTAAATAGCTAATTTCAGAAAGAGCTAAAAAAAAAAAAAAAAGCATGTAGAACCTTTACCCTGCTGTTCATTTTTCATTCACTACAGTATCATTCTAGGTGGATAATACATTAGTCCACAACAAGTTACTGAAGACGCACAATATCTGTCTATATATTACGATGGACTATGACTTACTTTGAGGAAGGCCAAGAGAGATTTTCTACATCAATACTCTTAAAACTTGGAAATTCAAATCACATATCACCTTTCTGAGTCAGTTCTATTAGTGCAAAGAAGCATGTAAATACTTACTACTAGTTTTCATAATCTTGTTATGTTTGAACACATATGTTGAGTTAGCGCTCCGACAGAGACATAGTAACCACAAAATGTAATGCTAATTAATACTCCATTATCTGAATATTATCTGCGTTGTCAAAAGGCGACAATGTTGAATGAACATTTAAATAAAAAAAATTGAAAACTCATTAAAATTGTGCAATATTCCAAGGGTCGAGCAATGTACTATTGTGACACTGTATTGTTGTTATTGATTCAGAAGTCCTTCTAATACTGGATCGACTTCTTATGAGTTAAATTTAATGACAAAACTATAGTTTACGGCTCTCACCATACGAAATAGGAAGAAAAATACGTGCCAGTGTTATATGCGTTTATGTGTGGATCATGGTAAATAATAATAGCACCTCTCTCAATTTTCTGGTTAAAATGATCGTAACACTGAATTTATAAGCATTACATTATGCCACTGTGTGTGCTAGGAATGGTTCTCAAGTGCAAACAGTCGCAAAAATTTCCACACAGAAGTTAATGCAAATCGGATCTATTCTCAGGAACGAAATAGCGGCCTTAAGGCTTTATTACCGTAATAAAAGTTTACGATATTCGTACAAGACCGCCAGACATTCCATTAAATAGTTTCCAACTTACTTCGTATGAATGAACATCAGCGTAATAAAAGTTTTCCGGGCACCACCAAACTGAAAGATATCGTCAGAGATATGTTGGCAAACAGATAATTAAGTTCCGTAATCTTTGAAAGAATGTAATGCTGGAAGTAATAAAAAGGAAAATAGCATCAAGAGCAAATAAATTGATCATTAAATTATCCCACGAATTAACACTACATCAGTGCAGCTGTCAGTACACTATAAACAGACAACAAAAAATCTCATGAAGTCTGCTGCACGACATAACGTTTTTGAGGAAGGAAAAAAAAACATTTATTGTGGTAATGCACACAAAATATGGAACCACTAACAAATTTCTTTAGTCTAATGGAATATATCAAGGTGGTGTTACCGGGTCTAGCGGCTAATGGAGCTTCGTCCCTATACAAACTCGTCCCCATTATTTATCATGGAGATTGTTCCACCGATCTGACTGCTACAGATAAATAGTTTTGAATAGTTACAGATGGATATTCACTAAACAATACATTAAAGATTATTACATATTATGCAAAACTATGAATTCGAAGAGCATTTCATCAGTCTCACATTCTCTCGAAATTAACTCGCAAAGTTTTCACAATTCAACATATCAAATCGTCCAGCACAGCAAAATCCATGGTATTGATGGGACAGCGATATTTCAAGATTATTTCCAGCCACAAATCTATTGATCAGTTTCAGGTGACGAGGATGCAAACAAGATTCTAACAAATTCTGGTAGAGTCGTGAAGTGTGCTGCACAACAATGTTTCCTTTCGTAGACAACGTTGTTGTCAACTGTAATATACAGGTAGAGTGAAATATGGTGTGTGAATGGAAACTGAATTTTCAAGTTCTGTCCAAATATACAGTGCTAACGTGATACCAGATTTCAAAAGAGCCCTAACGACATTGCAATGGAAATCGTATCGAAGTGAACACGTTTCTATTAGTCGTCCTTTGAAAGTTGTTCACTCCAGAAATAGAATTTCGAGCCTGATGTTACCTACTTTTTAACCTAATTTTTCCACAAGTAACATGAATGGTATCAATGGTCTACAATATAAGTGAGGATTATTAACTTAATAGTCATATACACATTTTAGGTAAAGTACTACTTCTCAAATATATTGACATACAAATGGCCTAAGGCACTGAAAAATGTATCTATTACTTACTACAGTTTCATTGCTTGTCGATAAACGACCTTCTGAAGAGAAATTTTAAGTTGCAGTAGACATGCTATGTACATGTTTATACACATGATGTATTTGATATATACACTCACATTGTTTTTCAGTAATTGTACATTGCATTTCGACCCATGAGACCTCATCATCAGCTGCCTCTATGATTTTTTATATTTAAAAACCTGGCCAGTTAAGATCAGAACATAGGTTGAAACAATATGGAAAATTTTAAAAGCAGTTTTACATGGTACAATATATTTAACAATTGACACACTTATTAAAAAGTGGTGCACAAATAAGTCTGGTGCAGTATGATAATTGGAGTACATCTGTATCACCAACACAAACACTCTATACAAATCAAGGTGTTTGATTTTATATACATAAAAACGTATGTTTTTTATATATAAAAAGATACAGATGGTTATAGGATGGTAATATCTTTGTAATGCTAAGTGTTTGTGTTAACATGAAAAAATAAACTTTTGAAATTACTGGATACACTCTGGCTGCTAATTTCTGTTTGTTCATTTAACATGCATTCTGTATATTTTTCTTTATATCACAGAATTTCTAATTGTTCAAGAAAATCAACTTTTTGCTCTGTATTTGTTTGTGGAGGACTGTTAGGTTACTTTGGATGTCAATTGCTTTGTGTTTATTAAGGTATAGATGGTTAAAAAAAGATAAAGAAAAAAAAACTTGCAGAAAAAATTGTGTACTACAGAAAGAATTTGGATGACGCTCTGTTTCTATTTGATGGTACTAAAGAGGAACTTGAAGTACTTCTTACTTTATTCAGTTCACTTCACAGAAAAATTAAATTCACAAACGAACATGGAACTAAGAAAACCATAAATTTATTAGACATAACAATTGCAAATGAACACAAAGAACATAATGTTTAAATTTATAGGAAACCAACATTCTCCGATATCACAATTCACCTATTGTGACACCATGCAAATACACACAAATATGCTGCATTAACATCCATGTTACACAGAGCCCACACAGTACCTTTGAAACATAAGGCACTGAATGAAGAAATTGGTACAATCAAAACTATTGCATCTAATGATGGGTACTCAGAAAAATCAGTTGACAAAGTATCAAAAAATACAAGCTAACATCACTAATAAAATGCAGTCAATAAAACCACAAAAAATACACAAATCTTATGCAAGTTTTCCCTTTTTATGCACAGTATCTCAAAAAGTAGAAAACTTATTCAAGAACACCAATGTTATAATATCTTTCTCCACCAACGACAAACTAGGACAACGCTTGCCACTCACAGTGAACAATAACACTCCAATTAGAGAATACAGTGGGATATATAAATTACAATGAACAGCTTCTCTGCATTTACATAGCCAAAACTAGAAAAACTTTCCACACAAGTTACAAAGAACACACTGCTGCTTTTAGGAATAATCATTTTAACCATCTCTACAATAACAAACACTAATTCACAAACAAATAAATGGCAAAAAACTTGATTTACTTGAACAGTTAGAAATATTGTTACATAAAAAGAAATATACTGAAAGCATGTTAAATGAACAAACAGAATTTAGCAGCCACAGTTTTTTCAGTAATTTCAAAAGTTTATTTTTTCCCAGCAACACAAATACATCGCATTACAAAGCAATTACCAACCTTCAACCATAATTACTGTTTCTACAAACCTTTAATATATATATATATATATATATATATATATATATATATATATATATATATATATACGAACATCTTTATGTATATACACTTAAACACCTTGATTTGTATAGAGAATCATAGTAATATAGAAGTGGAACATCTCCATAGCTGGAAGTCTTTCAGTTGTTGCAGTTCCACAGTGTGACACAAAATAAGAAGCGTTTGTATTAGTGATTATTTATACAAACAAACGTACTACAATAATCATATGGCACCAGACTTATTTTTGCACCATACTTCAAGAAGAAAGTCAACTGTTAAACTCTTTTTAATGTTTACATATTCTTACTACCTATGTTTTGATCTTAGCAGGTCCAGGCTCTAAAACATGTATAAAAAATCATAGCCCCAAGGGCTCGAAATACATTGTGTACAATAAAACTCTATTACGTGAGTGAGGACGAATTCATTTTATTTTACAGATCTGAAACTCTACATGTTCCCTTTCTACCTTTCTACAGAATGCATTTACTACTGACTCATTCTGTCGTGAAATTGAGCATTCGGAAGGAACAATTACAAATATGGCTAAGTATTGACTTGGTGGAACAATTAAAAGTATTCTACTAGATATCCCATCATATCCAAAATAGTCCTTTGTGTGTTTTTTCGGGTTCTCAGAGGTATCTTGTGTGGTCGTTAACGTCTGCATCGCCTTCTATGTGGAAAACGCAGTCGATGATTGTTAGTGTAGTCCTAATTACAGGCGTTTATGTTCTGTTTTATCAGTTCTATTTCAACCTCTATACTCTGATCTCACATTCAAAGGGTCGACTGGTACGATACATCAAGCTCTTGCATGTTGTACTTTTCTGTATGCTGTCAAAATGTCTGATCTATCGACGCAATTTCCTCTTAAACATAAAGACGAGGTTAGTTGCAGGAAGCGTACAACCTTGTGATGTATTTGGATTTAAACAATTCTCCAGTTACTATATTACACTAAAGCATAATTCGACGAACATTCAGCTGTCTTAATAGAAAAGCAATCTAAAGTTGTGATGTGTATTTCTTTGATCTGTGGATCTATTTACCTTAATACCGTATAGAAGCAGGTCTATTGTGTTTCTTTCGTAGCTCTGTACTTTTTTGGCTGTGTAGATGGAGCGCTGATGTAAACTTTACCTTTAGGACGTATAAATTGCACATACAAGTGTTACTTGTTGCTTGGAGGAGAACATATGACGAATGGCCCGTGTTCTAGTATGTAAGAAGATTGGTGTAACACATATTTTACTAGTATTAAACTGTATTTTAGCATCTGCCTGTAAATATCTGAGTACGTAGTGTGTGCTGGCTACTTAAAGCGTAAGGTATTGGCCTGTAGTTGGAAGTTAGAGCTTGTAGTTTAATCGATGTAAAGGTTTGTAACTTGTAGTGTAGGGGAAGGTCGGGTAAGTTGACGAGGAGTCAACTCCTCCGATAAATTACAGATTGTTTAACGTGCAATATGGTAGCGCTTCCTTAGCTTTTTCTACAGTCGTGTCTCTTGAAATATAACTGCTCGATCATTTTGTTTTATTGGAAACAGAAGCTAGGTAGTGGATGCTGTTTTTGTTACAAATTTTCCTGCGGTTTAAATACGTTTCATGCAAGTAATACTTGTTTATTATTGAATATCCGTTGAGTCATCTTAAACATTGTGGATTTACTGATGTTTTAATAACGGTTTAATGAAGTTATAGTGTAATACTGTTTACATGTGTAAGTCTGAATCCAAACTGTCACGATTTATGCAGTTTATAAGGAAGACAGGGTGACAGAAATGGAGCAAGGCATCATTGAAAGAGGCAATGTAGCCTGGAAAAGCTTGTTAAAGGAGCCGCTATGTAGTTCCACTTTTCTGAAGCTACTTTGGGTCACTATTTAAAAATTAATAAATAAAATACATTGTTGATGAAGTAGGCTTGGCTCAGTGTGCAGGCATAAATTACAGGGATGAAAACGAGAAATGTTATGTCTGTGTCTCTTTTGATAAGTAGATTAGCACCAATAAGGGTCGATTTATCTAAATAAAGTGTTCATTTCGTCATCTTACCCAACCTGTAGGTCAAGTCCACGAATGGTACTGTCACTAACAAAAACAGATATGGCTAAAAAATCTTCAGTCTTAGGAAACGTTTAAGAGCTTTATTACTAAGTTGATACATGAGTCAATCGTTTTTCCACAAATAAAATATCTGATTTCTATCTAAGAGCCAGAAAATAAAAAAAAAAATTAAAAAAAGGTAATGTCGCCGACTTTCCCCCAGCATGAATCGGGATTTTCAGGGCTATAGGGTTGTTAGGGTGTACAAAAGAATGTTTTTAGGTTCGGAAGAGTCGAACAATATCGTTCTGGTTTTGGTTTTAAATGGTTCTTCGTGTAGAATGATCATGCAAAAAGTATATTTCGAGTAATATTTGTGTACCTTACTAGGTGTAGTTCGTTTTGTCCTAAAAAGGGTTCTATGTGGGTGTGCTGAGTTGTAATACCACGTTGTGAAAATCATCAATCTGTGGTTCGCTTTACCTGAAAAGGGTTAGAGATGGATCTAATGTATTGTATATTTTTCGTGATGTGGGAATCGAGTTAGACGCATTCCAGGTTTTTTCCCTCTGTGGAAGGAGCCTTTTACACTTCCGCAGCGTATGTAGACCAGCCTTATGAGGTGTTTGCTGTAGATCATAAATCTGTACGGGATTAAGTGTGCTGAGAAGCACTCCAACGTCCATATGACTACTTAAAATATGTAGTAGTTTGCATCTGCAACAGCTATTTGTTGTTAAGACATCGCTTTTCGTGTAGAACGTTTCGGTTTTACAGGTCTATGGTTCTAGGAGAAAATACCGGAAGACAGGTTATGTGTCAGAAGAGCAGTACAGTACTTCGACTGATCGAGTATCTGTTAGTTGGTCAGTTCTGTGCTGTTCTAGTCTACAGCTAAACAAGCATTCATTTAAATCGATGATGTGTTGTGTATGGACTGGAGTTTGACGTTACATCACAATTTAGCGCTCATCCAGCTATTTGTACGTGTGTGGGTTTGTGTATAAAATAGGTTATCGCTAGCTATATTGTCATCATGCAATTCATAATGGTTGTTGTAGTCAACTCCTACGGTAAATTCCTCGTTTTTGTAAACAGCGAGGAAATGCTCCATAGAAGTTTTGAAATATTTGACTATAATACGATTGTGGGCTGATGTGTCTTTATGACCTGTAGATACGGATTTTATTGTGTCGATGGCACATTAAGAGCGATGGTATATCTGTGACAAATCGTTCATTTTATATTCTTATGCCTGCAGATAGAAGCAATGTAATATTCTTTCTTCATAAAATTAGCTCGCGTGTATTCGTAATGTGGTGCATACGATGTATCGTGACTTGTAGAAAATACCGATTTCGATCTGTTTAGACGTACAGTTCGTTGCAATCGTAGAGGTGTTCTACATTTGTGGACTGCATATTGATACCTGGTAGTATGGTTACGTTTTAGGGCTGTGGTGTATGTATCTCGTGGTGTTTACGAATGGACACCTCCCGGTAGCGTAGTGGAGACACTTGCGGTGGTAAATTATTGTTCTTCGGTCGATAAGCATCAATTTCAATAAACCCTATGGTTAGGCGATTTAAAGCTGTGTTGTTACCTTTGTTGGGAGGCGCGTTTAATAATTTGTTTAGTCTCTAAAGGAATGCTCTCAGCATTTTTTGGGTGTTGTTTCAGTTTGAAATGGTGTAGCCTATTTTGCGTTGTTGGTTTTAAGGATTAGATATAAAGAAAAGAGCTGATGGTTAAACGTACGAAGTATGTTGTCTAGTGACTGATAGAAAACGTTTCAGAAATTCGAATGGTAGGGTATGTAATGCAAAAAGACGCATGATCAATCGGTTAGTTGTTCAAGAGGGAACTACCAACGACGCAGAGATACCGAGACAGTCGCTTGCTAGTTTAGAACTTTAGTACAGCTGCCTCAGCAGACTAGCCATGTGCACTAAGGCGCCCAGTTGCTGTGCACGCGACCTTTTGCTGTTGGGGGCTCGAGTCCTCACTAGGGCATGGGTGTTTGTGTGTTGTCCTTAATGTAATTTAGTGAGAGTAATTTGCAAGCTTAGGGACTAATTATAACAATAGATAAGTTACTTAAATTTACAACCATTTGAACATTTACAAAAATCCGTTTGTTGTAGGTTAGTGTTGTGGTTCGGTCTTTGGATGTGCGATGGTGTTGTTACATAGAATGTCGAAGGCTAGTTTGGATAGAATTTAAGTAAAAAAGTGTTTGAACTACTCTAAAATATGCGATGCAGTGTCTGTTTCCAGTTGTGGGTGATGCTGTGTTGCGATAGAGCTCTAAAGAAGTCGATATAGGATTATGTTCTTGTTGTTGTAAAAACATTGCGCTGTGTATATTACGTAGTGTTGTCTGTTCGATAGTGTGTTAGTGGTGTTTAATTTACGACTGCTGCCAAATGTTTGTGATGGTAAATTATTGCTGATCTTTTAACTTATACATTTATAGTAAATTCGACAAATTTGTCACTGCAAGCCAAGGAGACAGGGCGAAGTTACCATTTCCCCTACCTGACGGCAGCGTTGTGAGATCACTCGGAATACTGGAGAAACTCGACAAGGAAACATTGGAGTACATCTCGAGGAAACCATGTGGCTGTACCTTATAAAGTCGGGCGTTTTACAAACTGTGCATATACGAGTACCTAGTATCCGCCCATGAGTTTCGCTTGGGATGAAGCTGTATAGGGCAGCTGGAATCTATAGACGTCGAATTGCCGGATTCACGGATTCTGTTGTCAGTAAAATTACCGGTAAGCACCTAATCGATTTTATCACAGGCGTTTGCGGGATACTTTTACCTCTTCGTTTGGCATTACCAGGTTGGAGGCTACAATATATACTTAGGAACTAGATAGGAAACGGGGATAGCCTATATTTACAAAGTATAGCCCTGTACTGTGAGGCAATCCCATCCATATGACCTCAACTAACCAATTCCTTAGAGAGCAGTCGTGTCGTTAGCAGAATGAAACTGTCACTCTGCAGTGGAGTGTGCGCTGATATGAAGCTTCCTGGCAGATTATAATTGTGTGCCGAAACTGGGACTCCAGTGTGCGCCACCTCGCTCGGTTCTGGAAAAAAAAAAAAAAAAAAAAAAAAAAAAAAAAAAAAAAAAAAAAAAAAAAAAAAAAAAAACGAAATCTTATTACAATTACTACATGATATAGCATGATGGCCTCATAAAGTCCACAGGAAGTCTTATGAAGGCCTTAAAACGTCACACACAGACGCCAGCAATATCTGTAACTTCTCACTGAATTCTTGCAGCTGACATGTATTATTATTAATTTTTAAACCTTAATTGGTAACTGCGGGCCAATCGATGTACCCTGATTACTGCCCGAAATAGAGCAGTCATTTCCTTTGTGAGGGACCGCAAGTCATGTAAACGTTTCTGAGTAAAATCTGACTATACATTAGTCTTCGTTTATTTAGGCCTTTGTAGCGACTCTCAAATGCGAAATCTAGTCTTAAAATGTCCGACCCACGTGTAACAAAAGGTATTGCCAAAACACTATAATATCGTAACAGTACTGAGGAGACAACTTTTGCTGAGGCAATAGACTTCTCCCAGTGTAACTTACAGAGCACGGTCGAGTGGTTAATACAGTTTGCGTCAGAAACTCAGTTACGCTGATAGCATAGTTCAAACACAATAACGTTCGATCTAATGCAATAATTCAAACTCAGACTATGTAAAGGAAACAGCTGCGTGTCTCACAGCACACAAACATGCCTGTCCAGAATGAAGTCAATGAACAAACGTGATTCTCAAAAACCATGAACTCCCATGCAGAACGTTATTACTAGCTAGTAAATGAAACTCAAGACTCGACTGCAACCCAATTCACCGTACCAACCAAACAATTAACAAGGTGCAACTGCACTTTGTGGAACGAAGTCCAGTAATGTGGTTCATGACATTCACAATCCCTTTGTTATTGAATCCCATCGGACAACGAGAAGACACAAAGTGCTCCATTTGGCTTCTGTATTCAAACAGCTTATATCTTTCACATTTACGAAATATAATTAGCTATATAAAGCTGGTGAAATATTTTCTGTAGCTCAGACTCAGAATAAACTGGTGGAAATATGAAGAAATTGTGCGGACTTCAGTGTGCGGAGGTTATAATTGTCTCCACAACGAAACCCTGTCTCGTAATTTGGTAAAAAACCAAGGAATATCTGGCCATAATTATGTATAGCACACTAGTGGCAAAACACAATCAGTACCTTCACTACTCATTGTAAATGGTGATGCTACTGACGACTGTCCGGCCAAAGCACAGTTACTAAACAAGGCTTTTCAAAATTACTCCACCAAGGAAGACGACGTACATATTCCACAACTCTAACACAGAATTGCTTCCAGCATGCATAATTCAGATGCAGATATCTTTGGAGTAGTAAAGCAACAGAAATCACTCAACCGAAGCAAGTTCGCTGGGCCAAATTTTATACCACTTCGGTTCCTTTCAGAGTAAGCTGATACAATATCTCGCCACTTTGCTAAGATATAAAACAGCCCGCTCAGTAAAATATCAGTACTCAAAGACGGGTACATCATTCCAGTAATTGGATAGGCAGTAGGAGTGATCAGCAAAATTACGTCGATCTGAGAGCAGGATCATGAAATATAGAATTTAGTGAATTTTATCCATTATGGATGTTGAAGCATCACCCACAACTGGAAACAGACACTGCATCGCATATTTTAGAGTAGTTCAAACACTTTTTTACTTAAATTCTATTCAAACTAGTCTTCGACATTCTATGTAACAACAACCATCGCACATCCAACGACCGAACCACAACACTAACCTACAACAAACGGATCTTTGTAAATGTTCAAATGGTTGTAAATTTAAGTAACTTATCTATTGTTATCATTAGTCCCTAAGCTTGCAAATTACTCTCACTAACTTGCATTAAGGACAACACACAAAGGAAGAAAGAGTGACAGAAATGGAGCAAGGCATCATTGAAAGAGGCAATGCAGCGTGTAAGAAATGGTAAGCTTGTTATAGGCGCTGCTATGTAGTTCAACTTTCCTGAAGCTACTTTGGGTCACTACTTAAAATAAAATAAATAAAATACATTGTTGATGAAGTAGGCTCGGCTCAGTGTGCAGGCATAAATTACTGGGATGAAAACGAGCAATGTTATGTCTGTGTCTCCCATGCCCTAGGGAGGACTCGAGCCCCCAACAGCAAAAGGCACAGCAACTGGGCGCCTTAGTGCACATGGCTAGACTGCTGCGGCAGCTCTTTTCTACTAGTTCTAAACTAGCAAGCGACTGTCTCGGTATCTCTGCGTCGTTGGTGGTTCCCTCTTGAACATCTAACCGATTGATCATGCATCTTTTTGCATTACATACCCTACCAGACCGAGTTTCTGAAACGTTTTCTATAACTCACTAGACAACATACTTTGTACGTTCTTTATAGGTTGTGGGAATAAAATCCGCTGCCCTTCACAATTATTGTGCCCATCTTCAGGTGTTTACGTTCATTGTTGTTGACTGTTTAAAGAAAGCGTAAATTACATTGTGCTTATCATAGATATATACATACACGAGTATCATATAGGTATACATATACATAAACAAGTATCGTAAGTCATGGAGTGATTTGTGTTAAGGCTATAAGTTTACTCACATATCACTCTACCACAAACCATACTTGATTGTGTATATGCACATCTATATGATACTTGTGTATGTATATCTGTATGATAAGCACAATGTAATTTACATTTTCTTTAAACAGTCAACAACATTGAATGTAAACACCTGTAGATGGACTCGAGCCCGAAACTGGTAGTGTTTTAATAAACCACCAATAATTGTGACTGCTAGCGGATTGTATTTCCATAAAATATAGAATTTGTTCGTAAACTCTCTTCCATCTACTTATTGTGATTTATAGATAAAATATATAGATAAACCTATCGCTTTTCTTTCTCTCTCTTCCTCTTCTTCCATCTGGCGCCCCCCCCCCCCCCCTCCCTACACCAATTACTCGTGCGTAACTTATTCTTTCCTTCCTACCAATTCCTCCTTTTCCCTCTGCTTAAATCCTCTCTACCATACTTTTTTTTTCATTTCCTTCGCTTTACCTGCACATCTCCCACTCCCCCTTTTATCTTTACCCTGTACCCAACTATTTCCTTCATCTCTTTAAGTAATATTTGTACAAAGTCTCGTAGAAACTGATGCAGCAGCTTGAAAGAGCGTATGCGTTAGTCAGGTACACTGCATACTTAATATTCATTTCCTGCACGCTTAGACCGTACGACTTCAAAGAGAATGTAAATATACCTTGAAACGATACAACTAAAATTAACTGGCCGAAGATATATTTTCATCACGGAGCGTTTTTCTATCTCTGAACCTTAAGCTACATTCCCTTTGATTTTTTTTTTTTTTTCGTGATGAGATAAAGAACAACGTTCCGATTCATCTGTCCGTGCCCGGCCTCTGATTAGATCAGACGTATCTGCAGCGACTCCTTTGATTCATTTCTACAGGATTTGTTAAATATGACGGAAGTTCATTTATTTAGCATCCTGTAATGGTCCTGGCGTATTAATTCCGTCCAATGAAGTTGTGTGGTGGGTTTGGACACCATTACGGCAGACAAGATATCGTGCAGTGATTGTTGTAAGTATTGTTAATTTTTCAATGCTGATCATTCCACTTAAAAATTAAACGGCTTTTAGAACCTGCAATCGTGTTTCCTTTTGTAAATGTTAAATTTCGAGATCCGATAATTTTCCGCGTAATATTTTTCCTGCAACTCTGTTTGGACACTGAACTGAAATTTAACGCACGGTCCGCTGCGCGAACAAAGCACGTAACAAGTCTGACCGCATATCACGACGGTGTATTACCTTAATGAATATAAATTTTTATTACCAACTGAGTCAGCCAACGTATGTTTAAAAAGGTAGGAACCGTCCCTTTTTATTATGTAACTGCCGCCAACATCTACAATTCAATCTTCCGAAATATTTAAATGATCAAAATTAATTCACCTGTTTATTTCTAAATTCCAACCTTTGCAATTATTATTTACGAAATTTGGACCACCTAAATCCCATTACTATCCTACAAACTACTTACAAAATTAATTAAGTTCTAAAAGGTAACCTTATTCCTATAACCTTAACACCTTTGGCAGTAATATTGTAACCTATGGCTTTCAATATGTTTGTATTGATAACTAATTTGGCCTTCAGTTTCGTTTTAGGCAGCCTGTTTTTATGACGTTACGTCTCTTGAACTATACAGGGGAGAGGGTGTCACGAAAATGATGTACGAGTTGGGGTGGAAATCATTAAGACAAAGCTTTTTTTTGTGACGAGATCTATCTGTGATATTTATTTCATCAACTTTCTCTTCCGACTGCGAACATATTTTGGTAGCACCCACCTACGTAGGAAGACATGTTCATCACAATAAAATAAGAGAAAATAATCATATCGGAAACGGAAAGATTTGTGTTCCTTGTAGTGTTGTAGTGTAAAGTTAGTGCCACTCGCCAGACGTAAGAGAATGATCGTGGAGAAGGCAGCGATCGACCGAAAGCCAATCGCAAGCAGGCGCCGCGCATCCTGGAGGAAGTAACCGAAGATGCTCGACCTCTACAAGCGGTTATATCTAGGCCGACATACGTCTGGACGCCAGGCAGTTACTAGTGAGAAGTTGGCCAGTTAATAGGCAGCTACGAAGTCAGGACAGTACTAAGTAAGAACGCGGCTACGAACTTAGCAGTAACTAGGTCACAGCGCAGCTAGCATTATTCGGACGACGCCACGAGCAGCAAAAAGAGACAAGAAACAGGTGTATGTTCTAAAGATGAGTATTGCAAATTTCAGTCAATAAATATCTTGTAATACTAACTATATCAGTGTTTTAGATGTCAAAGGATCCTGCACCAATACCTTTATTGACAACCAAACCGAGACGAGTAAAAAAAACAAGCAACGAGGTGACAACAAAAGTGATTTGATGAACTTCAATGTGACCTTCAGAGTATTTATGAAGATGTAGATGCATAACGAACCATGATATCGGTTGTACCTGGAGTGGTTAATTGAAACAGTCAGGGATATATAATGTGAAATTAATTGATCTTGTAGATGTAATAAATGCACCCACAGGTATGATGAGACAATTCTTTTCACATATCTTTTCTATTGAAATTATGTCGTAAGGTGATACAATTTTGCAGGCATGTGAAAATCAGATGCGAAATGTGTCGTGAATACAGGTTGTAGCAACGAACTCATAAATTACTGTTATGCTGGATGCGGCTTATATACTGCATGAATAACGTTAGTGTAATAAATGACGATCATGTCTCCTCTTTTCTCAATTTCGTAGGAGATAAAGTTTCAAATTCCTTCTTAGATACATTTCAAGTCACTAAACGCTCTTATTTTCAAATACTGGATGATTAAGTTCTGGGTAATCGCGCGTCTTTGGCAACAAGTCTTTTTTTGCCCCTACTCATTTCATTAATACAACAAAATGGAAGAATAGAAACTTTCTTCCTGAAAAATATACCGTTATGACAATATATACTGCTTACTTTTAAAAGTTTTGCAAACGCATAAATGCACAATCTGAACTGTTATTCGTAAAATTTATTTGAAACAGTAAAACGTCTGTCAGCAATTAGCATACATTTAAAAGGATCGCTCTTAAGATTCTCTACTTTTCCTTTTCTCGAGTGATATGTTGCGAAGCATGCATAAAGTTTCTGGCGTAACTCTCTCTTATCATACTGTATTTGTTTGTGAGAAATCGATAAGATATGTACTTGTACGTGGTTATTATAATATTAATGACGATAACTAAATATTTATCTGATGAACTGCGTCTCAGTACTGTGAAGTTTATACTTAGGTTTTATTTACTACAGTCACAAAAGTCAGCACACAACTAATGGTTTCTTTTTCAGCTTTAAAGATTCGAACTGTTGATTGACCTTGCTTAAATTTGACAAGGCTTTGGATGTCAGTTGAGTCTATTTATTCTGCACATTTGGGGGCAATAATTGCACTTTTACATAGAAAAATTCATTTGTAGTACTGTATGTTATAATCATCTTCACAGAGAACTATTTTACATAAATCTATCGCATTGTAAGTGCATCACAGAAGTGTTTATCCTCCTTTCAAATTCATTGCTCTTGAAATATCCCAAATATCAGTAAGGCCTTTATGTTTTCTGTTCTTCCTTACGTGAAATTGTAACAAAATTAACTAGTTTGGCTACACAGTGAAATGATACAAGTTTTCGTAAGAATTACATATTAATGGCTTAATCTACCCATTTTGAAGTAACGTTGGTATGGGTGTGGTATATCAGAAACGTGTCTATTTTCTTTGCTTATTATCTACGAGTTTTCATTAATAAATTAAATAAAGCCCAGTATTCAAATTTTGTGTCTTGTACTGAATTTTATAAAATACAGTTTAAATTCTCGTGAACTTAACTTAGTAAATAAAATTTGTTTTCGAATGTAATTCTAAGACGAAAACATTAATAATTTAAGAGTGGATATTACTTGTTTTAGGTAAGTTTGACGAAAACGAGATAGAGGGTCCTTCTTTTTGTCGTTTTAACTATTGTACTTGTTAAATATTGTTGGTCAATTCTGTATAGATTTTCGTACAGTTGACCAATTTGTAATTCCTTTTATCATTTTCCGTGTTATAAGCAGATTTGTTATTTTGAAGTATTATGGCTAAGAATTGCGTGCGGATGGTATATTTGGTATCTATTTCGCACTTTTCAGACTTCGGCTGTGTGTTGTTGTTTCTGTTATTTATATACAGGGTGTCCCGGATATCTTGATCACACAAATTATCTCTGGAAAAACAACAGCATTTGTAAAATGACTTTCACCGGTATCAACGTAAGGCTGAGGCTAATGAATGTACATATTTTGAAACATTCTAAAACGAAAGCATATGTGTTTTTCTGCACAAACGTATGTTTTGTTTCAAATGGACACCCCATATTACTTCATCAGCAATCTATAGTATGACAAATCACATAAACAAAGGCGTTGATTGCTTCGCAATACGCCAATTACAACCCGAGAGCCGGCCGCGGTGGCCAAGCGGTCTGCGGCGCGCCAGTTACGGTCTGCACGTCCACTACGGTCGGAGGTTCGAGTCCCCGCTCGGGCATGGATATTTGTGCCGTCCTTAGTAATAGCTAGTTCATATGTAGTTTGTAAGTTTTGGGACTAATGACCCTGTAGTTAAGTTCTATGAGCTCTACATACATTTGAACAACCCGAGATATTGCGACGCGAGGTTGACGCTTGAAATACGCGAAATGATCTGCTAGCGCACGTCCCGAGCAGCATGGGGTTCTCGCCTGAGTTTCAGGCCGTGAGCTAGCCGCGTTTTTCGCGTATTTCAAGCGTCAACTTCACGTCGCAATATCTCGGGATTTAATTGGCGTATTGCGAAGCAATCAACGCCATTTTTTATGTGATTTGTCTTGCTATAGATTGTTGATGAAATAATATAGGATGTCCATTAAAAAAAAGTTTGTGTTAAAAAACACATATGCTTTCATTTTAAAATGTTTCAAAATATGTACATTCATGAACCCCAGCCTTACATTCGTGCCGCTGAAAGTCGTTTTACAGTAAATATTGTTGTTACAGAGATATTTCGGGTGATCAAGATAGCTGGGCACTTCGTATAATAGGATAATTTGTGATTATTAGGTGGTATATTGTATAGTTTGTATTATCATTTCGTAATATAGAGGCAGAACAGTTGTACGGAAAAGTACGATACCTATTGTATTCAAGCACAACTCGTTGAGTGTTACCAAACCTTATTGTGTAGCAAGGCCACTACATTTACAATACATTTGGTTTCACAAAAAAAAGAAAGAAAAAAAAGCAATTACACCAAAAAATTAAGTTATTACTTCGGGATTAAACAAACTAAAAAGAACTTCTGAATGAATTATATGTACGATGGAATATGTAAGCTGCTGTAAGTGAAGATTACGTTCCTTCTCTATGTCTTCGCTAGTGGCCAATAGTCGCCGCAGTTCCGGATGCGCCAGGGCAGAGGTCAGTCAGGCAGCGTGGCAATGACGTGTGGCTGAGGCTGCTCCGTGGTCCGTAGTTCTGCGATGTCCGGCTACTGGAGGTGGAAGACGAAGATTCGCCGTGGCGCTGGCCTATTTACCGCCGCCGCTGGCATCTTCTTATTGGCCGGCGGTGACGTGTGGCGAGCTGCACACCGGACCCTTCCGCGGTGCGCGACGGCTTCTGCCGTGCACAATGAGCTGTAGTCATCTTAGTGCGCGCGCATATCGTGGCGGCTTGTTGTCGCCGAAGTTCGTTACGCGGCCGTGGATGGCCGGTGTACAGCGCTGTACATATGTATCGCCTGTTATATATAACAGGCGATATGTAACCAGTATACATTTAAAAGTGAAGTGCTGTGATGTGTGGAGATGAAAAGGAAAAAACGACGAAACAAAAACACACGAAAAGTGCTGTACACAACCCTGAAACACTCGCCAGGACAAAACGAACTCCACCCAACAAGACGGAGAAGCAGTAGTTACATATAGAGAAGAGACATCAACACCACCACAGAAGATGCTTTTAAAATAAAAAAGCGAAACGCGTCTGGTGTAAAAATAAACCTCTTAATTGCAGTCAGCATAAGACAGATTACCTCTATAATCAATTTTAACAGCTGCTGCGGAATATGGCCACACAACCAAACATTGTACAAATATAATGTAACGGATAGTGCTAGCTGTTATCTGCGGTTGTGTGGCTGCGCTATGTAGAGTTCGGAAAGGGGTCGTCTTTGAAAGGAAACAACATGAATAAGACAAACTTTCGTAATTGATACGATGAAAGTTGAAAAAAATTGAATTAAGTCACATTAATCGGAAAAACGATCCCGTAATATTGTAACACAGCATTCGTAGTATTCTGCTTCACGTAGTCACATCGCTTAAAAGGAGACCAGGTATGATACACTAGAGATTAGGATGCCCACCAGGGAAGATTAAAGAACTGGCATCGCAGCAGTTCACAGACGGTCTGCTACACCCGCTGCCAGTGTATCCGATCGGCATGTGATTGCTATGGTGATCCTTATGGAGCTAAAAAAAAGAAGCCCCGGACCCAAGGCGAAGTTTTTTCTAGAAAATTTAGAGAATTTTAGAATTTCGCTAAAATGCCTTCCTCGAGCCAGGGGCGAGACCTTGCCCTCGATAAGGCAAATCTTACGAACGACGGGACGACAATATGAATATCTTCTAAACTGTTGTTATCATTTCCTACAGTAAGAATTCGTAATATTTACTTTACCACAATTTTGCACGTGGTTTTATTCTACAGTAATGATGTAAATTATATATATTATCCAGATTCTGTAAGGCGATCGATTAGAAATTTGAAGACATAGTCTTGTTGTTGTCCGATAAGAACTTATTCGGAAGCCAAGATCTTCTCTGAAACCACGTAAAATTATTTCTCAAATATTTTAAGATTTATTAACTAACCTGATTTTATAAATACACTTACATTTTTGAAGTGGATTTATTTGCCTATGAATAAAAAGCGTCATTTTCTTCGGTGTCGAAAACCGTCTGTGTCTCTAGTTCCAAGAGTCATTATTCTTTATTCCTCTAACACTCGTAAACTGAAATGAGAGTACAGTTGTATGAGAAATTCACGAAGCAAACTCTTTGTAAGGGAACCTATTAGCCTGATGTACTATTTCGTGTAGGTACTCTATAGTTTCGTTCACAAAAAAACCTACACTGTCTCGTATCACGTGTAATAAACACACCAAAAACAATAAATTCAAAACAATGAAGTACGCTCGTTCACCCGATGCTATTCACGATTTGTGACAACGCAGGAGCTATATAGTTTTATAGCGTGACATAAAATTCACGTTTCCTCTGGTGCACGTCACACAAAGCGAGCATTGTGCCGAATGTGGCGCTGCAAATCACAATCACTAGTCGAAGAAAAGGCCAAGTGCTACGGACACACTCATGGAAGCAAATAAAATGCGGAACGAAATCTACTTTTCCTGCTCACCTTTCCTTTCTTAGTCCCCCTGTTTATGTGATAAATCGTAAGCATTCTAGTTTACTGTCTCTAAAAATTAATCTGTTAAGGCTAAATGAAAAAGCCAGTATTATTCATGAACATAAAGTTACAGAAAGGTACAAAACTTTTCATAGTGTTCCTAAAACAAATGTTCTAATTTGACATACGTCAAGATATATAGAAGATAGAATAAACTGGAAGCAATGTGCAACAGAAATAAAAATATCAGTTATTGGCGACAGCTGGGAATGGAGGATAGAAATAAGTATAGAAAGCTAAAATCGAATATGGATATACTGAATGTTAACAGTCTTAAACTTTCTTTGAAGTGGCCGGGAACGACTGCCATTTGATATTAAAAGCCTTGCTCCAAAATAATAATAAACTTATATTACCCCTTATAATATCAATGTATGTTTCATAAGGTTGGTTAGCATTGGGGGAGAAGGGGGAGAGGATATTATATGCCCATACAAATAAAAAAAGTAAAAATAAAATAAAAACATGATAAAAAATACATTTACTTAGTTATAATTACCCGTCATCTTATTCAGGTTGTTTTATATGATGCGATCTTGAATGTAATGGTATTAAATCTCTTATATTTATTTGACATATTGAGCGATTATTGATTTTACATTGATGACTCATTTCGACTCATTAAAAAGTCATTATCAAATATTAATTGTCCAGGCATGGTAAAACATATATTTCAGATGAACCAATATCATAGTGGCAAGTTATAAATGGTATGCCCATCACTAATCAAATATACCTTGAGGTCACGTTGGCCGCAGGGGAGTGGCCAAGAGCATTTAGGCGCTACGATCCGATGCGCGACGCCGTTTCCCGTCGGGGGCTCGAATCACCTCTCGGGCATGGATTTTTGTGTCATAAGTTCATAAATCATAAGTTCATAAGTAGTTTCTAAGTATAGGGACTGATGACCCCGCAATTAAGTGACTTAATCCATACAAAAATTAACATTAGGTCATGTTGTTCAGGACCTTGTGCTTTCTGGCCCCACAAGTCCAGGTAGTGTCTCATGTGATACAGGAAAGCACAGGGGCTTGAACAACATGACCTAAAGGCGTAATTGATTAGTGATGTGCATACCATTTGTAACTTGCCACTATGATGTTGGTTCTTCCGAAACAGAATTTACTCGTATTTAATGTATACTAGAATCAAGACAGAAAAATGCTTTCACTACACGATAGTAATGAAAACTCCTAAGGCAGAATTACTAAGCTCAGCTTGCCGCAATTGCTTCACCAAAGAAGACAAAGTCAGCAGTACGAATAGTTGCTATCATAACAAAAAATATATATCTCCTCCTAGTAGTGAAGCAACTAAATCACAGGATACTAATAAGTCTTCAGTCCGTACTGTATACCGGTAACGTTCCTATCAGTGTATGCTGATGCAATAGCTCCATACTTAATAGTCACACTGAACAGCTTGCTCAACAAAGGATCTGAATAGAAAGTAACACAGGTCACACCATATTCAAGAAGACACTCTCAGTAATTCAATAAATTACGGTCATATAATTAAAAGCGAATTTCAGCAGGGTTTTCAAACACAAGCCTTCCTCAAACATTATAAATTACCTCGAACAGACCTATGTATTTACCCAAGGTCAACAAGTGATGAAAGTGATGGAAGGAGGATCTCAAATTGATTTCATATTTCTACATTTTCAGAAGGCTTTTCACAACATACATCACAAACGGCTTCTAATCAAATTGGGTCTCTGAAATGTGATTGAATTGGGGATATCTTGTCAGACAGGATACACTTTTATAGCAGTTTTATCCAGATAGTGTTACTGGTCGTCTGCCGGCCCTTATCGACATAAACGTTATGACAGAAAATCTGTGCACTCCTATTACGTTGTTTGTGGATTGTGCTGTAATATATCGTCTTGTAAACGCATTTGAAGATGGAAACCACGCGGAGAAAGATTTAAATATCAGAACTGGACTGGAATAGGAAACTGAATATAAATATTGAAATGTGTGAAGTCGTCGACGTGAGTTCTAAATTAAGTCCATTAAACTTCGTCAACAAGGCACATTACCGACATCTGAAGGCCGTAAATTCTACTAGTTACATGTTGTTGTTGCGATCTTCAATCCACAGACTTGTTTAATGAAGCTCTGCACACCATCCCGTCCTGTGCAAGCCTCTTCATCCCCGAATAACAACGGCAACCTGCGTCTTTTTCAACCTACTTAGTATATTAGTCTCTCCGCCTCCCTCTACGATTTTTTCTACACACGGTTCTTTATAAAGCTAAATTGACGATTCCCAAATATCTAAGAATGCGACCGACCAATCTATATCTTTTCTTAATCAATATACATGAGAAACTCATTTTCTTCCCAATTCTGTTCAGAACCTTCTCATTAGTTACGTGATCGACCCACATAATTTTCTGCATCCGTCTGTATCACGACATTTCACAAGCTTCTAAAATCTGTCTGTCGCAACTTCTTATCGTCCACGATTCACTCCCATACAATGTTCCACTCCAGATAATGATTTCTGAAAGGACATTTAAATTAATAATGGATGTCAACAAATGTCGCTTTTTCAGAAATGCTTTTCTTCCCGTAAATTCTGCATTTTATATCTTCTTTACTTCGGCCACCAGAACTTATTTTGCAATCCAAATAATACTTTTATTGTCTCGTAACCTAATCTAATTCCTTCAGAATCACCTGCATCTCTTATACTACATTCCACAAACCTTGTTATACTCTTGTTAATGTTCTTCTTACACCCTCTATTCAAAATATAGTGAAAACACCTATTTGCTTGCATTCCCATCGAGCGGTGTGGCGCAGTGGTGTCACACTGCAGGAAAGTGCTTCAAATCTACTTACGGCCAACCAGATTTATGTTTTCCTTGATTTTCGTAAATCACTCAAGGCAAATGCCGTAGTTGTTACTTTCAAGGGGTCTGCCGATTTCCTTCCACAACCTTACCCAACCAACCCGAGCGTAAGGTCCGCCTCTAATGACCACGCTGTCGACGGGGTGTTAAACACAAATCTGCCTTCCTTCCATTTCCCGCACACCTGAGAGTTCTTTCATCTATAGAAAGGATTTTGGAAAAGTGTATAGTCTACCCAGCAGATTAATAGGTGTTATGAGTTGAAACGAAACTGGAGGATGTAGACAACATCTCCAGTTACAAGCAACAAGTATTCACCGTAAATTTTAGATGAAGGTAATTTTTCGCCACCATCTGACAATACATTCTGGGAACAGTGAAGGATAAATTGTTACTGTTGCAGAATGTATTTCTCCAACCAGCTTACCAATGGAAGGATGCTGCATCTAACATTAACGCTGTTCTAAAAATTCGCAACAGGCATGTTGGGGCTGGATGTATCATATGGCTGCATGCTATGAACATTTCCTTCAAATGTATTCTTTCCTGGAGCTCGAGTTTGGTACCCCGAAGGACATCTCATTTAATAACATGATAATCATAAATCGAACTCCAGCATTAGAGTTCAGAGCTGGTTCCAAAGAATATTATTCAAAGCCTTCCATGGACATAGTCGTTTAATCGTCTGAGAGCCTACAGCTGCAGAATTTTTAGCCAATTAAAAATTTAAAATATTACCAGGAAGAAATCCAAAAATAAATTTACTGCTATGAGATTTAAACGCGCGCCCGTTGTGTTCATAAACCGTCAGGCTATCCACTTCTCTGATTTTTTTCTTCTACGGGTAGTTCTGCTCATTACGGTCGCTGTTGCTCATTGTTTTCGATGTGTTCTTGGCTCAGCCTTTTTATTACAGGGGGCGTTCAGCTCTCTGACGGGCGCTCTGAGCCACATCGCCCGGCTGTACTCGCTCAACGAAATGTACGTGAAAAGTGGTTCGTTGTAGAAAATGTACCCACGTTGAATTCTTATACCTCAACCGTTTTACGTACTGAAATGATGTTTCCCAAAATAAATGATACGTAAGTGAAAGTGCAATGAATCACATGTACTGTATCTTAACTATTGACTATTTGACGAGGTAAAAAGCAAGCTGAAGCTGCACAGTGTAAAGTCCCGCCTGAACTGTTACAAATAACATATACTACTGACGCCACTTCAGTTGTGAATAAACGGGGGCTTTAACGTTGCCACTAAGTTGTATCATTGAATGGAAGTCACATAATTATTCTCTTACCATAGTAGATATTACACATGCGTAATGGACATACAGCAGTATAGATTGTAATCCATACGTAACCATTGCTTTTTATCTTTAATAACTCGTTGAACTGTTAACACGTAATTATATGTGGGAACAGATAAAAAATGATATTCAACAGCCATTAGGTTTAGGTCTGCAACGTAGGTTGATTTCGTTTTATTATTTGAAAATACGAGCGACATTAAAATACTATGTGTTTAATTCAAGTATTTAGGGTTAATCGCAGATTCTGAGCGTTTTCAGTATATTTGGTGCCGCTGTTCAAAATCCATCATTGGCGGGAGGCTGCCGTCATTATTATTCGAACCAACGGCGAATAAAACTAAACTGGTCTGACTTTAATTACACGAACGAGGAGAATGAAAACTAAAACTGTTATGAAAATTATTTTCTACAGCAGTTTTAAATTATTACTGCATTGATCAGTTGCTTAAGTATTGGTGTGTTGATTAGATCTCCAGTGTGAGTAATGAAATTTTCTATATCAAAGAAAGTGTCAAATTTTAAAAGAAATCTCTTCACACGTTTGTGGGAGACATATTCACGGAACTTTCTGTGGTGTTCGAACTATTTGTGTCTAGGTCGAAGACTACAATTAGTAACAAGTCTCAGGGCCCAGATTATATTATTGCAGAGCTAACCATTCAAAGGAAGTTCAAATGGTCAAATGTTTGTAAATCTATCGGACCAAACTGCGGGGTCATCAATCCGTAGCTTACAAACTACTTAAACGTAGGTAAACTAACATAAGGACAAACACACGCACCCATGCACCAGGGAGGACTCGAACCTCCACGGCGAGCAACCACGCGCTCCGCAACGAGATGCTTTTGAACGCTCGGCTACTCCACCGCGGCTCAAAGGAAGTAATCCAGATTTTTATTAAGTCAATTTAGTCTCCATATTCCATGAACAGTGTTTAAATTGGGTTTTGGTGCTCAATATTTAGTTACGTGTCACAGTTAACAATCAGTGATCATTCGATGAACTGTTTTTTTTTTTTTTTTTTTTTTTTTTTTTTTTTTTTTTTTTTTTTTTTTTTTTTTTTAAATCGAAATAGTTTAATGAACTACTGTAGATCATTATGAATTTATGTTTGGGCAAGTACGCGTCAAGTATAGTAATACTTCTACACCAACAGAACAGTTTTAATCTTATGCACTAACACAAGCAACAGATAAAACCACACACACGCACAGCATGTATACACGGACACGACAACAGAGTAGGCAACACTCGCGCTTACGAGCTTGGGTATACGCAGAGCTGCGTTATTGGACTTAAATTATTCGGGATGGGTAATCAATTTGTCTCCATAGCACGTCTTGTATAATTTTAATAACACTCACGAACTGTAACATCTACAGGTTCACTTAAAAATGTCACTAAATAGGAAAAAGCTTGTAGTATGTCGAAATGCCACTAATAAAACTAATTGCAGCTATCCCGGAAACATTCACATGCATATCCCGCACCCATCACTCGGTCTGTCGGCATACAGTGCCGTGGAGGAATAGCTGAACGCTCTATAGCGCCTTGCTGCAGAGCTCGTGGCTGCTCCCCGTCGGAGGTTCAAGTCCTCTTCGGACATAGGTGAGTGTGTGTGTGTGTGTTTGTGTTTGTGTGTGTGTGTGTGTGTGTGTGTGTATGTGTGTGTGTATGTGTCTGTGTGTTTGTGTGTGTGTGTTATCCTTGGGTTAGTTTATGTAAGTTTAACCAGTTTTTAATGCTAGGAACTGTTAACCAGAGTACTTAAGTTCCATTGATTTAATAACATTTTTTCAAACAGTGACGCTGCATCGCTTTTGGTCATTTCCTGGCTAGTTTCTTTGAAAGAGTACAGTCGATTTCCTCCTCCAAAGTTATCAAAACAATCCGTGCTTGTGCTCCGTCAATGAGCAAACTGTCGTCTCAACGATCAACACTAATCGTTGTTCCTTCAATTCAACTACACCACGGATCACTACACCAGAATTTTTGCAGATTATATTGATCTAAATAATGAACCAGCTGAAAAAGGCTCCTACTAAAATACAAGAAGAGAAATATGTTTCTGTTTGAAAGAATCTGACACAAAACTGGGGAACCAGCTTTCTGAGACATTCCACCTTCCTCACCAAAATTTCCAGCATACGAATATATTCGCGCTGTTTTAACACAGGAAATGTTACACATTTTACGCAGTTTCTAATCCAATTTCAGTCTTCCCTTTCACTGTCGAGATATGTCTCTCACACCGTGTCCCCCTTCCTCCCCATCTCTCTTCCTTACCACTGCTTTTCCCACGTTCACTCTCTCTTTCTTTCTCTCTCAATTTCCCACGTTCTTTCTCATTGTCTCCTCCACTTGGACTTGCCCATGCGGTCGGAGTCTTCAGCCTTGCAAATCCTAGACCACGAAATTTAAATTTCGATGTTCTGGATGATTCAAAACTGTAAAGCTTACGCATTGATCCCTCTTTCTCATACCACTACATCAATGACTCCAACTGCAATTTTTCATTTTAAATGGAATTATCTCTCTCCCACCGCCTATGGTTCTTCTCTCTTTCACTGTCACTTCCTGCTTTTCTCTTTCATTAAACAAAAAGCGCGAATATGTTGGCATGACAAAATTAATTATAGGTGAAGAAGAGAGGATGAGGAATAGGGCATCTGTTTACCCATTTTTCTGTCAGAGTCTTTCAAAGACGAACAGATTTTGGTATATATAAATATATTATATATATTGAATGTCTGTAACTCATATCGTTGGTTCTGTGGGGGCAATCTTTGGTGTGCGCTGCCCCTCCTTTGACCCAACAGAGTGTTTGCCCAGCCGCCAACGAGTGAGCAGGAGTATTGTTGTGCAAGCAGTCACGGAATGAAGTCACAAATTGCAGTATGAGCTTGGATCATGTTGAATCCTTTTGTGTGTCATAATGTTGAGAAATACTTGGAAAATGTTCTAAGATTATCAAGAATAAAGGTAATGAGAATCAACTTTTCAACATGACGCGCTTCCCGTAATTGTAGTCCATCTGTAACACATTCTCAACATGAGTGGTTTAATGTTCGTCTCCTACGTCAATTCCTTAAATAATAGTATAGTGTAGGAATTTAGTATGTTTTTAGTGTCCAAAAAAGAACGGTGTAAGTGTTATGTAAACAATTTCAATTTTTTTATTTACGTTGTATGAAGTACTAGCTGGTTTTTCCTCTATTGGTAGTAAAGAGAGATTGACTTTTATCAGTAAAGGACAATAGAAGTAACGATTTTCTGGAAAGATTTGTTTAAGGCATTCCCAAGTTGTGATCACCATTTTTGTACAATATTGTTTGAGTTCATGTTATCCTTTTAAGAAGAATAAATACAATGCTTCAGCGTACATTGGAACCTGAGGTCTGTTTCGTGTTCGTCATTCATCCCGAATACCAATTAATTATTTTCGTTAATACTACAGAGATGGAGACAATTAGTATTTGTGTACTTAGTGGATTCGCATTTCACACCTGCGAATTCTGTAGCTAGTTTTTGACATTTCGAGCAGCTGATTTTTTTTTTTTTTTTTTTTTTTTTTTTTTTTTTTTTTTGTCAGTTATTCTAAGACAGTTGCAGACGTTGTTACCTTGCGCACAGGTTGATGGCATGTACAGTGTAAACCGTTGAGTGAGATAATTCAGGAATAATTATCGAACTCAGATCTAATTGGCAGTCTGTCACTTCTGCAGCAAAATGCTGTCCTATTGCCAAAACATTCGCAATCTTTAATAAGACAACTTATTTTCTACCAGAGGTAAACTTACCCATTCTATGACTAAAGTCACAGCGTCAGAATTTGTTTTTGTTACTGCACAATACCTATATAGTACAACGATAAAAAATGAAACTTTCTTCGACTGAATATTTCAGACATTAATACGGGGAAAATTGAGACATTTTCGCTGAGTCGATTTCTTGTAACCAGATAATAAGTTTCATTGCGGAGAAAAGCCGTCTCTCAACGCAGTCATACTTTCGGTACCCAGACATCGTGGCTTTTCCGGTGTAACGTCATAGCGGATGAAGTTTTTTGAAGGGGAAAACGTTTTGTAGGTTAATGTCTAAAGAGTGTATTGTTAAAATTTCAGCTATTTTCGATTTGTAAATTTTTGGTGTGCTGTGCAAAAACAGCTAAATACTGATATTATTAATTTTGTGTCCACCTCGTAGCCCAGTACACAGCGTGGCACGCACGGGGGCTGGGTTCGATTCCCGGTCTGTGTCGTCCTCACCATCATCGATGCGCAAGACCAGGCAGATGAAACACGATCCCAGCTGGGGTCTAACGGTCAAAAAGGCTACATGAAATCATAATATAATTTTGTGCGAACTTACAGTAACTTTGAGCCTCTGGACATCGGTAACGGACAAACATAATAAATTTGTAAATAACTTCGAGAATATAATCCAATGAATATATGATACCAATTTTGAGGAAATCCGTGAATAAATAGTGTAAAATTTATTGTACGATAGAAGCAAGGTTTTTCGTTATTTTGTCAGTAACCTAGGCCGAATTAAGACCACCATAGTCGACACGTAATGTACAAAAACCAACCAAAATATTCAATTTTTTGCTCTGTAGCAAGTGTATAATGATACTAATGCTAAGTCCTTCCAAAAATACTGTAGTCCTCATCTCTATGATCAACAGTACGGGTTATGGGCCTCGGAAGACTCGTCATTTTGCAAAACAATGTTCAAATGTTTGTTAAGCTTAAGGGACTTAACTACGGGGTCATCAGTCCCTAAACTTACAAACTACTTATGAACTACCTACAACTAAGGACGGCACAAATATCCATGCCCGATGGTGGATTCGAACCCCCGATCGTAGTAGCCGTGCAGACCGTGACTGAAGCGCCTCAGTCCCCTCGGCCACCGCGGCCGGCGTCATTTTGCACGAGGCGAATTTGGACACTTTATAGTTTATGGTTCATTACACATCAAACTGCCGGCCGCGGTGGCCGAGGGGACTAAGGCGCTTCAGTCACGGTCTGCACGGCCACTACGGTTGGGGGTTCGAAACCCCCCTCGGGCATGGATATTTGTGCCGTCCTAGTTCGTAAGTAGTTCATAAGTAGTTTGTAAGTTTAGGGACTGATGACACCGTAGTTAAGTCCCATAGACTATACAAACATTTCAATTTAGCACATCAAACTTATGGAGTATCTACTCCAAATAATTCCTAACAGCAGCCTGTTTCCAGAAGTGTGGCGTGATGTATAGTTCGGCCAAATGGAACTTCATCGTTAGTGGCAGCTGAATCAGCTTCTGTAATTCCATATACATTTCATTAGCCTACCTCATTAGACACGCGTAGAAGTGTGAGCCACCAAAGATTACTTCATTTCTTTCTTCAGTTTACTCAGCGACTCACTATGAGTTTAACTTTCATAACGTTTACTTCTCCAGAGACACAGTAGTGGTTAAACGCCCTATATTAGAGAGCCCTGATTCTTCTGAAAACGGTTTTTCTGAGACTTCTGGCAATCAATGCCTTTTTATCCTGAACGTTTTAAAACCGGCTTAGTATTGTATCGTCGCTGCAATACGTATTTGTTAACCTTTGACTGTTTTTACTCTGAAGTATTAAAATTCCAAGATAGCAATTAATTAATTTATTTTTCTGACGACCAGTTTCGATACACATAGGGTACCACCATCTGGTCATTTGTGTCCTGTGTTTTCCACTTCGTGAAAGCGCACGATATTGAAATAAGTCATTTGTTAGAAGGCGCTCTGACTGTCAGCATGACTAATAATGGCGAATGTGTTTTAAATATTTCATCTGTTTTTATGTGTGACGTAACATTTGTAAACGTTAAACGTATTATGAATGACGTACCATTTTAACGTCGTGCGCCTTCACGAAATGGAAAACATAGGACATAGGTGACCAGATGATGGTACCCTAAGTGTATCGAAAGCGGTCATCAGAAAAATAAATTAATTAATAGCGATCTTGGCATTTTAATACTTCAAAGTAAGGAGATCGGCGTCCTACCATGGAAAGATTAAATGTTTTTACTCTTTTCAAATTGAGATTGAACCCTGGAGAATAAGTATTGTAGCACAAAGTTTTAACATAAGAGGTGTATAAGGCTGTTGCCTATGCGATATTAGTTGAAACATAACTCGTATATGAGTTGTCAACTTGGTAATTAGCTCTGTAATTTGTGAGCCTTAATAGTAACTGCGTATCTTTCACAGACGTTATTGCGAGAGAGACGAACTTGTTGAATAGCCTTCATCTTGCAGTAGGTAACCTGAGTCTACTGGGACACACAAGTGCCCGGCGACGTCTCAGATCGCACGCGGTGCTTAGCAACCAGTGAGAAGTTTGCTGGTAATTCCCTGCAGAGACGGACAAGTTTATCCCACGTAATACCACTGCCTTAAAGCGGCCGCCAGAGAGCCCAGTGTGCTGGCCTCGGGTTTGCTGTTCACCTGACCCCTCCCACTACCCTGGGCGTTCTTGCTACGTGCTTCCTTATCCCCTTACGTTGCTTTCCTGTGCTACAGCTCTCTGTGCTTCCGGCTTAGTGGTCCGTGAGAGAGAATTTTGGAATCCTTGCTGTGAAAACAGCTTAATTGCCTCAAAATTTAATCACCCCAAAATCCGTGTAGCATTAAGACATCTTCAGTACCAAAAATACAACTGTATCCGATGCGCAAGGCCATTCGCCGTCGGGGTTTCGAATCTCCCATCGGCCATGGATGTTTGTGTTGTATTTATAAGTAGTTTGTAATTTTAGGGGCCGAGGACCGCGCATTTAACACTCATAAGCGTAACGACCAACTGTAACTTCGTCGTTGTCGTTGTGGTCTTCAGTCTGGAGACTGATTTGATGCAGTTTTCCACCATACTCTATCCTGATCAAGCCTCTTCATCTCTTCATGACAATGGCAACCTACATCCATTTGAATTTGCTTACTTCACTCATCTCTTGGTCTCCCTCTCCGATATTTACTCCTTACAATTCCCTCCAACGCTAATTCACGATTCCTTGATGTCTAAGAATGAGTCCTATCAATCCGTCCCTTCTTTTAGTCAAGGTACGCCAAAAATTCCTTTTCTCCCCAATTCTGTTTTTTACCTCCTCAGTAGTTACGCATGCCACACACTAATCTTCAGCATTCTTCTGTAGCACCACGTTTCAAAAGCTTCTATCCTCTCCTGTCCGCACTGTTTATCGTCCATGTTTCGCTCCACTTTCAGAAAAGACTTCCTTACGCTTAAATTGATATTCGATGTCAACAAATTTCTCTTTTTCAAAAACTCTTTTCTTACCATTGCCACTCTGCATTTTATATCCTCTGTACTGCAAGCATCATATGTTACTTTACTTCCCAAGTTACTAAACTCATCTACCATCTTTATTGTTTCGTTACCTGATCTAATTCCTTCAGCATCGCCTGATTTTCTTAGACTGCACTCCATTACTTTTCTTTTGCTCTCGTTTATGTTCATATTATATGCATCTCTCAACATATTGTCCATTCTGTTCAATTGCTCCTCTAGGACCTTTTTCCCTCTGTGACAGAATTACTATCGGCAAACTGAAAAGTTTTAATTTCTTCTGAACTTCTAATTCTTTCTCCAAATTTCTCCTTACTTTCCTTTATAGCTTGTTCAATGTACAAATTGAATAACATTCGAGAAAGGCTGTCTTACTCTCTTCTCAACCTCTGCATCCCTTCCATGGCATTCAACTGTGATAACTGTTGTAAATAACCTTTCGTTCCCTTTAGTTTGCTCCTGCTGATAACAGAATCTGAAAGAGCGTGTTCCAATCAACATTGTCAAAAGCTTTCTCTAAATCTAGAAAAACTAGAAATGTAGATATGTCGTAAAGTGAGTATTGCCTTCTGTTCTCCTCATTTCTCTTGAATACAAAAATTGATGTTCCCTAAGGTCGGTAGTTCGGCTTCTACCAGCTTCTCCATACTTCTGTAAAAAATTCCTGTTAAAATTCTTCAACCATGACTTATTGAAATGATGTTTCTGTATTTTCACAACTGTCTACGCCTGCTTTCTTTGAAATGGAGATTATTACGTTTTTCTTAATGTCTGTCTTATACATCTTACTCACCAGCTGACATAGTTCGGCCTTTTAGTGCACTGTCAAATTCGTCCGTAAGTATAGTATCGCCTTTTACATCCTCATCTACTTCCTCTTCCCTTCCTACAATATCGTCTCCATTTCTTTCGTAGAGCCCCACTATATACTCTTTCCACCTATCTGAGTTCTTTATATTCATGCAGCAGCGTTTCTTGCCTCTTTTATTTTCCTGTAAGCGGTATCTATTTTCCCCTGTTCATACATTCTTCTACAGACTTGTATTTGCCTCCTAGCCACTCCTGCTTAGCTGTTCTTCACTTCCTGTCAATATCATTTCTTAGTGGTCTATACTCCATTTTAATCATATCAAAATACTTTTTCGATGTATATCAGTTGCTCGTTCTTATTACTTACCCACTGCCGGTTGCTTCAGCTGTTCTCAGTCGGTTCTTTTCACTTAGTAAATAAGTAGAAAAGATGTTTCTGCAGAAAATCACATATTGGACTGCGTAGGCTTTCGCGGCCAGACTCAACAGACACAAAATTTTTCTAAGTATACCACTATGTCACATAATAAAAAACTAAAGAACTATTACTTGAAAAGCAACGTTAAGGCCAGTGTTATAGTGGCTTTCTTCTTAAAATACATAGCAACATAGTTGTTGGATGACTCAGGTAGACAGCTGGGAAAGACGGTACCAGTTACAATTGACAAGACGAAGGCTCAGATATACACCTGGCATTGTTTTTCGTCAGTTACCTTACGCGCTACGTTTCATTGGTATTACAAATGCTTTCAAGCATCCAGATTAATGTAAAGAAAAAAAAAATTAAGTGCCAAGTAACAGCGGGTTAGGACACTTGCGTGAGGGTAGTACGGGAAGAAGGGGGGAGGGGTTAGGGCTACTTACAAATATTGGAGGGGAGGAAAGCGTAAAGTAGCCTATACCAATGTCAGTCGGTGGTCTCAATGTATGCAGAACAATGAGCTGTTTTGTTTTCTTCATTGACCTCGGCTTCATAGGCAGAAACATGAAAGTTTAGAATATAGTAAATGTAGTACGCTGCATTGGACCTATTTTTATTGTTTTAGCAGATCGATTTCGATCATATAATCATCTTCAATGCACCTTCAAAACAATAAATAAATAAATAAATAAATAAAATTAAAAATACAGAAATCAGTACAGAGTCCAAACACATAAAATAAAATAAACTCAAGCTTTAGATGAACCCAAAATATATAGACGAAAAAGGCTGTTACAATCCATGCTGCTTGCAGCGACCTGACATTTCTCGTGCTCAATGCACGTTAGAAAGTGCGCAGAGCCAGTACCATAGAAAAATTGTTCAGAAAAGCTTGAAAGTTTTTTAAAATAGGGGTAGTCGTATAGGTGTTTTTTTCTTTTTTGATATTAACATACAGATGGATAGCATGTGAAACTGGCGTTAGGCGCTTTGCGTCATAACTGTTAAGGATACTTTTCTGTTATTCAAATTTTTCATGTTTCATCATGTATATTATGTTCCTTTTGGTGAACATATTGATAATGAAATTCCTTTATATTTCATTTTAATTCTTAAAAATAGAAAATTATATTTAGTTCAGTGACTTTGAAATATCACTATACCAGAGGGCGTTAGTAGCGCCATTTTTCTAAAGCCCCGCTGCGTGATTTTGTAAGCAGCTCGCTCATTTCATGGTTAGACACTATACTGAAATGTTCAAAAAATCTATGGTCAATTCAGCTAATAAGGCATATGATACGCTTAGTTGATATTACGATGACTGGTATGTACATTTACTATAATCTACAATTGGATTGGGTTTGAGTTTATTTCATTTTATGTGTTTCGACTCTGTACTAATTTCTGTATTTTCTTGTATTGAAGGTGCATTGAAGCTGATCATTATATGATAGAGATCGATCTGCTAAAACAATAAAAATACGACCAATGCTGCATACTACGTTTACTATATATTTTTTTGTGGTCGTTGAGCACAGCGTTCCAAAAAATGGAATCAAACCTCAGTGAAAGTTTTGCTTGCGGTTTATCGGCTTATTGTTCAACAGACTCAGAATCTTACAAAAAGTTTGTAGTTAAACCAACTATTCAAGGTAGAACCAATAAATGGAGGGAGCTCCGTCAGACCCCAAAAACTAGCGATCATAGACGATTTACTTCATTATAAGTGACATGTAGTACCGAAGAAGATTTCACTTCCACGTCATTGTTTCGATTGCAGCAATAATAAATAAGCCTCATGGTGAGAGGTAGACGTCAGGTGCAATTGAATGACATACAGGGGGGAGGGGGGGAGGGGGGAGTGATGCACGGGTGGAAAGTGCTAGAAGAGGAGCAGCATAAACGGAAGAGCAGGATATTGTCAGAGAGACCTGTGAAGGTTGGGGGTTATAACTAATTACCAAACATATTTACCAAATGCAAAGCGTTACTAAGGTCGCTAGTGATTCATTATTGATAGTCATGTCTGAAGTACCGCGTTTTATTGAATACCTATGCGATATATGGTACAACAAAAACATTGCACTAAATGCAAGTTATTCCATACACTGTACAGACATTTAGTAGAAAGCCGGTTACGCTTAAAGGTAATTTAAATGTTTTGATCGTTAAAAGATCCACAGATACAATTGTTACAGTACTTTGAAATTAACGATTCTTTCCAGTTCAGCTTGCTATAATAAGTAAAGCATGAAATTGTTCAGCTTCTAAGTATCTGAAAATCGACATTTCAGAGCCAGTCATCTCTCAAAATATTTTCTATAACTATTAAAAGACTCTGTTGTTTATTACGTGTCAAGAACTGTTGAAACACAAATTTCAGGGTTAGCAGATTCATTGTGATAACCTATTTCAGTTTCACAAAATTTATCAACTTATTCTTGGAAGTTGCTATTTAACGCTATTATTTTAATTTCTGATCAGACCTCCTAAATTTTGAAATTAACTCACTGCTTTGCAACGGTACGAATTAAAACCTGAAAGTATTGCGTAGCGCTAAATTCCTGCTAAAATTTTTTCGACAAGTCAAATTGACTTTGAGCCCAAAAATCATCGAAACTCGTTTAACTTTTCTCATATAAGGGCCTACCTTCGCATTTAACTCGGTTTATTAATTCTAATTCATTGCACGGCTATCCCATCATCTGCAGTTACACTCGAGCATTTGTGTTTGATATCATGAGTTGAAAAATATGATTACGAAGAAATCCGTAACGTATGAAAACTTAAGGGGAAAAACTTTGACAAATCGCAGTCTCTGAGGAAGAACTGAGTACTGCCCTAAGAAACAGTGAACACTTAAATATAGAGCCTGTTGATTCAATTACCCGGCAATTCCTTACTCAGGGTGATCACCACAACCGAACAAGCCAGACTTAACCCATCACCTGCAGTTGTACTCGAGCATTGGTGTTTGATATCATGAGTTGAAAAATATGATTACGAAGAAAGCCGTAACGTATGAAAACTTAAGGGAAAAAACTTTGACAAATCGCAGTCTCTGAGGAAGAACTGAGTACTGCCCTAAGAAACAGTGAACACTTAAATATAGAGCCTGTTGATTCAATTACCCGGCAATTCCTTACTCAGGGTGATCACCACAACCGAACAAGCCAGACTTAACCCATCACCTGCAGTTGTACTCGAGCATTGGTGTTTGATATCATGAGTTGAAAAATATGATTACGAAGAAAGCCGTAACGTATGAAAACTTAAGGGAAAAAACTTTGACAAATCGCAGTCTCTGAGGAAGAACTGAGTACTGCCCTAAGAAACAGTGAACACTTAAATATAGAGCCTGTTGATTCAATTACCCGGCAATTCCTTACTCAGGGTGATCACCACAACCGAACAAGCCAGACTTAACCCATCACCTGCAGTTGTACTCGAGCATTGGTGTTTGATATCATGAGTTGAAAAATATGATTACGAAGAAAGCCGTAACGTATGAAAACTTAAGGGAAAAAACTTTGACAAAACGCAGTCTCTGAGGAAGAACTGAGTACTGCCCTAAGAAACAGTGAACACTTAAATATAGAGCCTGTTGATTCAATTACCCGGCAATTCCTTACTCAGGGTGATCACCACAACCGAACAAGCCAGACTTAACCCATCACCTGCAGTTGTACTCGAGCATTGGTGTTTGATATCATGAGTTGAAAAATATGATTACGAAGAAAGCCGTAACGTATGAAAACTTAAGGGAAAAAACTTTGACAAATCGCAGTCTCTGAGGAAGAACTGAGTACTGCCCTAAGAAACAGTGAACACTTAAATATAGAGCCTGTTGATTCAATTACCCGGCAATTCCTTACTCAGGGTGATCACCACAACCGAACAAGCCAGACTTAACCCATCACCTGCAGTTGTACTCGAGCATTGGTGTTTGATATCATGAGTTGAAAAATATGATTACGAAGAAAGCCGTAACGTATGAAAACTTAAGGGAAAAAACTTTGACAAATCGCAGTCTCTGAGGAAGAACTGAGTACTGCCCTAAGAAACAGTGAACACTTAAATATAGAGCCTGTTGATTCAATTACCCGGCAATTCCTTACTCAGGGTGATCACCACAACCGAACAAGCCAGACTTAACCCATCACCTGCAGTTGTACTCGAGCATTGGTGTTTGATATCATGAGTTGAAAAATATGATTACGAAGAAAGCCGTAACGTATGAAAACTTAAGGGAAAAAACGTTGACAAATCGCAGTCTCTGAGGAAGAACTGAGTACTGCCCTAAGAAACAGTGAACACTTAAATATAGAGCCTGTTGATTCAATTACCCGGCAATTCCTTACTCAGGGTGATCACCACAACCGAACAAGCCAGACTTAACCCATCACCTGCAGTTGTACTCGAGCATTGGTGTTTGATATCATGAGTTGAAAAATATGATTACGAAGAAAGCCGTAACGTATGAAAACTTAAGGGAAAAAACTTTGACAAATCGCAGTCTCTGAGGAAGAACTGAGTACTGCCCTAAGAAACAGTGAACACTTAAATATAGAGCCTGTTGATTCAATTACCCGGCAATTCCTTACTCAGGGTGATCACCACAACCGAACAAGCCAGACTTAACCCATCACCTGCAGTTGTACTCGAGCATTGGTGTTTGATATCATGAGTTGAAAAATATGATTACGAAGAAAGCCGTAACGTATGAAAACTTAAGGGAAAAAACTTTGACAAATCGCAGTCTCTGAGGAAGAACTGAGTACTGCCCTAAGAAACAGTGAACACTTAAATATAGAGCCTGTTGATTCAATTACCCGGCAATTCCTTACTCAGGGTGATCACCACAACCGAACAAGCCAGACTTAACCCATCACCTGCAGTTGTACTCGAGCATTGGTGTTTGATATCATGAGTTGAAAAATATGATTACGAAGAAAGCCGTAACGTATGAAAACTTAAGGGAAAAAACTTTGACAAATCGCAGTCTCTGAGGAAGAACTGAGTACTGCCCTAAGAAACAGTGAACACTTAAATATAGAGCCTGTTGATTCAATTACCCGGCAATTCCTTACTCAGGGTGATCACCACAACCGAACAAGCCAGACTTAACCCATCACCTGCAGTTGTACTCGAGCATTGGTGTTTGATATCATGAGTTGAAAAATATGATTACGAAGAAAGCCGTAACGTATGAAAACTTAAGGGAAAAAACTTTGACAAATCGCAGTCTCTGAGGAAGAACTGAGTACTGCCCTAAGAAACAGTGAACACTTAAATATAGAGCCTGTTGATTCAATTACCCGGCAATTCCTTACTCAGGGTGATCACCACAACCGAACAAGCCAGACTTAACCCATCACCTGCAGTTGTACTCGAGCATTGGTGTTTGATATCATGAGTTGAAAAATATGATTACGAAGAAAGCCGTAACGTATGAAAACTTAAGGGAAAAAACTTTGACAAATCGCAGTCTCTGAGGAAGAACTGAGTACTGCCCTAAGAAACAGTGAACACTTAAATATAGAGCCTGTTGATTCAATTACCCGGCAATTCCTTACTCAGGGTGATCACCACAACCGAACAAGCCAGACTTAACCCATCACCTGCAGTTGTACTCGAGCATTGGTGTTTGATATCATGAGTTGAAAAATATGATTACGAAGAAAGCCGTAACGTATGAAAACTTAAGGGAAAAAACTTTGACAAATCGCAGTCTCTGAGGAAGAACTGAGTACTGCCCTAAGAAACAGTGAACACTTAAATATAGAGCCTGTTGATTCAATTACCCGGCAATTCCTTACTCAGGGTGATCACCACAACCGAACAAGCCAGACTTAACCCATCACCTGCAGTTGTACTCGAGCATTGGTGTTTGATATCATGAGTTGAAAAATATGATTACGAAGAAAGCCGTAACGTATGAAAACTTAAGGGAAAAAACTTTGACAAATCGCAGTCTCTGAGGAAGAACTGAGTACTGCCCTAAGAAACAGTGAACACTTAAATATAGAGCCTGTTGATTCAATTACCCGGCAATTCCTTACTCAGGGTGATCACCACAACCGAACAAGCCAGACTTAACCCATCACCTGCAGTTGTACTCGAGCATTGGTGTTTGATATCATGAGTTGAAAAATATGATTACGAAGAAAGCCGTAACGTATGAAAACTTAAGGGAAAAAACTTTGACAAATCGCAGTCTCTGAGGAAGAACTGAGTACTGCCCTAAGAAACAGTGAACACTTAAATATAGAGCCTGTTGATTCAATTACCCGGCAATTCCTTACTCAGGGTGATCACCACAACCGAACAAGCCAGACTTAACCCATCACCTGCAGTTGTACTCGAGCATTGGTGTTTGATATCATGAGTTGAAAAATATGATTACGAAGAAAGCCGTAACGTATGAAAACTTAAGGGAAAAAACTTTGACAAATCGCAGTCTCTGAGGAAGAACTGAGTACTGCCCTAAGAAACAGTGAACACTTAAATATAGAGCCTGTTGATTCAATTACCCGGCAATTCCTTACTCAGGGTGATCACCACAACCGAACAAGCCAGACTTAACCCATCACCTGCAGTTGTACTCGAGCATTGGTGTTTGATATCATGAGTTGAAAAATATGATTACGAAGAAAGCCGTAACGTATGAAAACTTAAGGGAAAAAACTTTGACAAATCGCAGTCTCTGAGGAAGAACTGAGTACTGCCCTAAGAAACAGTGAACACTTAAATATAGAGCCTGTTGATTCAATTACCCGGCAATTCCTTACTCAGGGTGATCACCACAACCGAACAAGCCAGACTTAACCCATCACCTGCAGTTGTACTCGAGCATTGGTGTTTGATATCATGAGTTGAAAAATATGATTACGAAGAAAGCCGTAACGTATGAAAACTTAAGGGAAAAAACTTTGACAAATCGCAGTCTCTGAGGAAGAACTGAGTACTGCCCTAAGAAACAGTGAACACTTAAATATAGAGCCTGTTGATTCAATTACCCGGCAATTCCTTACTCAGGGTGATCACCACAACCGAACAAGCCAGACTTAACCCATCACCTGCAGTTGTACTCGAGCATTGGTGTTTGATATCATGAGTTGAAAAATATGATTACGAAGAAAGCCGTAACGTATGAAAAGTTAAGGGAAAAAACTTTGACAAATCGCAGTCTCTGAGGAAGAACTGAGTACTGCCCTAAGAAACAGTGAACACTTAAATATAGAGCCTGTTGATTCAATTACCCGGCAATTCCTTACTCAGGGTGATCACCACAACCGAACAAGCCAGACTTAACCCATCACCTGCAGTTGTACTCGAGCATTGGTGTTTGATATCATGAGTTGAAAAATATGATTACGAAGAAAGCCGTAACGTATGAAAACTTAAGGGAAAAAACTTTGACAAATCGCAGTCTCTGAGGAAGAACTGAGTACTGCCCTAAGAAACAGTGAACACTTAAATATAGAACCTGTTGATTCAATTACCCGGCAATTCCTTACTCAGGGTGATCACCACAACCGAACAAGCCAGACTTAACCCATCACCTGCAGTTGTACTCGAGCATTGGTGTTTGATATCATGAGTTGAAAAATATGATTACGAAGAAAGCCGTAACGTATGAAAACTTAAGGGAAAAAACTTTGACAAATCGCAGTCTCTGAGGAAGAACTGAGTACTGCCCTAAGAAACAGTGAACACTTAAATATAGAGCCTGTTGATTCAATTACCCGGCAATTCCTTACTCAGGGTGATCACCACAACCGAACAAGCCAGACTTAACCCATCACCTGCAGTTGTACTCGAGCATTGGTGTTTGATATCATGAGTTGAAAAATATGATTACGAAGAAAGCCGTAACGTATGAAAACTTAAGGGAAAAAACTTTGACAAATCGCAGTCTCTGAGGAAGAACTGAGTACTGCCCTAAGAAACAGTGAACACTTAAATATAGAGCCTGTTGATTCAATTACCCGGCAATTCCTTACTCAGGGTGATCACCACAACCGAACAAGCCAGACTTAACCCATCACCTGCAGTTGTACTCGAGCATTGGTGTTTGATATCATGAGTTGAAAAATATGATTACGAAGAAAGCCGTAACGTATGAAAACTTAAGGGAAAAAACTTTGACAAATCGCAGTCTCTGAGGAAGAACTGAGTACTGCCCTAAGAAACAGTGAACACTTAAATATAGAGCCTGTTGATTCAATTACCTGGCAATTCCTTACTCAGGGTGATCACCACAACCGAACAAGCCAGACTTAACCCATCACCTGCAGTTGTACTCGAGCATTGGTGTTTGATATCATGAGTTGAAAAATATGATTACGAAGAAAGCCGTAACGTATGAAAACTTAAGGGAAAAAACTTTGACAAATCGCAGTCTCTGAGGAAGAACTGAGTACTGCCCTAAGAAACAGTGAACACTTAAATATAGAGCCTGTTGATTCAATTACCCGGCAATTCCTTACTCAGGGTGATCACCACAACCGAACAAGCCAGACTTAACCCATCACCTGCAGTTGTACTCGAGCATTGGTGTTTGATATCATGAGTTGAAAAATATGATTACGAAGAAAGCCGTAACGTATGAAAACTTAAGGGAAAAAACTTTGACAAATCGCAGTCTCTGAGGAAGAACTGAGTACTGCCCTAAGAAACAGTGAACACTTAAATATAGAGCCTGTTGATTCAATTACCCGGCAATTCCTTACTCAGGGTGATCACCACAACCGAACAAGCCAGACTTAACCCATCACCTGCAGTTGTACTCGAGCATTGGTGTTTGATATCATGAGTTGAAAAATATGATTACGAAGAAAGCCGTAACGTATGAAAACTTAAGGGAAAAAACTTTGACAAATCGCAGTCTCTGAGGAAGAACTGAGTACTGCCCTAAGAAACAGTGAACACTTAAATATAGAGCCTGTTGATTCAATTACCCGGCAATTCCTTACTCAGGGAGATCACCACAACCGAACAAGCCAGACTTAACCCATCACCTGCAGTTGTACTCGAGCATTGGTGTTTGATATCATGAGTTGAAAAATATGATTACGAAGAAAGCCGTAACGTATGAAAACTTAAGGGAAAAAACTTTGACAAATCGCAGTCTCTGAGGAAGAACTGAGTACTGCCCTAAGAAACAGTGAACACTTAAATATAGAGCCTGTTGATTCAATTACCCGGCAATTCCTTACTCAGGGTGATCACCACAACCGAACAAGCCAGACTTAACCCATCACCTGCAGTTGTACTCGAGCATTGGTGTTTGATATCATGAGTTGAAAAATATGATTACGAAGAAAGCCGTAACGTATGAAAACTTAAGGGAAAAAACTTTGACAAATCGCAGTCTCTGAGGAAGAACTGAGTACTGCCCTAAGAAACAGTGAACACTTAAATATAGAGCCTGTTGATTCAATTACCTGGCAATTCCTTACTCAGGGTGATCACCACAACCGAACAAGCCAGACTTAACCCATCACCTGCAGTTGTACTCGAGCATTGGTGTTTGATATCATGAGTTGAAAAATATGATTACGAAGAAAGCCGTAACGTATGAAAACTTAAGGGAAAAAACTTTGACAAATCGCAGTCTCTGAGGAAGAACTGAGTACTGCCCTAAGAAACAGTGAACACTTAAATATAGAGCCTGTTGATTCAATTACCTGGCAATTCCTTACTCAGGGTGATCACCACAACCGAACAAGCCAGACTTAACCCATCACCTGCAGTTGTACTCGAGCATTGGTGTTTGATATCATGAGTTGAAAAATATGATTACGAAGAAAGCCGTAACGTATGAAAACTTAAGGGAAAAAACTTTGACAAATCGCAGTCTCTGAGGAAGAACTGAGTACTGCCCTAAGAAACAGTGAACACTTAAATATAGAGCCTGTTGATTCAATTACCCGGCAATTCCTTACTCAGGGTGATCACCACAACCGAACAAGCCAGACTTAACCCATCACCTGCAGTTGTACTCGAGCATTGGTGTTTGATATCATGAGTTGAAAAATATGATTACGAAGAAAGCCGTAACGTATGAAAACTTAAGGGAAAAAACTTTGACAAATCGCAGTCTCTGAGGAAGAACTGAGTACTGCCCTAAGAAACAGTGAACACTTAAATATAGAGCCTGTTGATTCAATTACCCGGCAATTCCTTACTCAGGGTGATCACCACAACCGAACAAGCCAGACTTAACCCATCACCTGCAGTTGTACTCGAGCATTGGTGTTTGATATCATGAGTTGAAAAATATGATTACGAAGAAAGCCGTAACGTATGAAAACTTAAGGGAAAAAACTTTGACAAATCGCAGTCTCTGAGGAAGAACTGAGTACTGCCCTAAGAAACAGTGAACACTTAAATATAGAGCCTGTTGATTCAATTACCCGGCAATTCCTTACTCAGGGTGATCACCACAACCGAACAAGCCAGACTTAACCCATCACCTGCAGTTGTACTCGAGCATTGGTGTTTGATATCATGAGTTGAAAAATATGATTACGAAGAAAGCCGTAACGTATGAAAACTTAAGGGAAAAAACTTTGACAAATCGCAGTCTCTGAGGAAGAACTGAGTACTGCCCTAAGAAACAGTGAACACTTAAATATAGAGCCTGTTGATTCAATTACCTGGCAATTCCTTACTCAGGGTGATCACCACAACCGAACAAGCCAGACTTAACCCATCACCTGCAGTTGTACTCGAGCATTGGTGTTTGATATCATGAGTTGAAAAATATGATTACGAAGAAAGCCGTAACGTATGAAAACTTAAGGGAAAAAACTTTGACAAATCGCAGTCTCTGAGGAAGAACTGAGTACTGCCCTAAGAAACAGTGAACACTTAAATATAGAGCCTGTTGATTCAATTACCTGGCAATTCCTTACTCAGGGTGATCACCACAACCGAACAAGCCAGACTTAACCCATCACCTGCAGTTGTACTCGAGCATTGGTGTTTGATATCATGAGTTGAAAAATATGATTACGAAGAAAGCCGTAACGTATGAAAACTTAAGGGAAAAAACTTTGACAAATCGCAGTCTCTGAGGAAGAACTGAGTACTGCCCTAAGAAACAGTGAACACTTAAATATAGAGCCTGTTGATTCAATTACCCGGCAATTCCTTACTCAGGGTGATCACCACAACCGAACAAGCCAGACTTAACCCATCACCTGCAGTTGTACTCGAGCATTGGTGTTTGATATCATGAGTTGAAAAATATGATTACGAAGAAAGCCGTAACGTATGAAAACTTAAGGGAAAAAACTTTGACAAATCGCAGTCTCTGAGGAAGAACTGAGTACTGCCCTAAGAAACAGTGAACACTTAAATATAGAGCCTGTTGATTCAATTACCCGGCAATTCCTTACTCAGGGTGATCACCACAACCGAACAAGCCAGACTTAACCCATCACCTGCAGTTGTACTCGAGCATTGGTGTTTGATATCATGAGTTGAAAAATATGATTACGAAGAAAGCCGTAACGTATGAAAACTTAAGGGAAAAAACTTTGACAAATCGCAGTCTCTGAGGAAGAACTGAGTACTGCCCTAAGAAACAGTGAACACTTAAATATAGAGCCTGTTGATTCAATTACCCGGCAATTCCTTACTCAGGGTGATCACCACAACCGAACAAGCCAGACTTAACCCATCACCTGCAGTTGTACTCGAGCATTGGTGTTTGATATCATGAGTTGAAAAATATGATTACGAAGAAAGCCGTAACGTATGAAAACTTAAGGGAAAAAACTTTGACAAATCGCAGTCTCTGAGGAAGAACTGAGTACTGCCCTAAGAAACAGTGAACACTTAAATATAGAGCCTGTTGATTCAATTACCCGGCAATTCCTTACTCAGGGTGATCACCACAACCGAACAAGCCAGACTTAACCCATCACCTGCAGTTGTACTCGAGCATTGGTGTTTGATATCATGAGTTGAAAAATATGATTACGAAGAAAGCCGTAACGTATGAAAACTTAAGGGAAAAAACTTTGACAAATCGCAGTCTCTGAGGAAGAACTGAGTACTGCCCTAAGAAACAGTGAACACTTAAATATAGAGCCTGTTGATTCAATTACCCGGCAATTCCTTACTCAGGGTGATCACCACAACCGAACAAGCCAGACTTAACCCATCACCTGCAGTTGTACTCGAGCATTGGTGTTTGATATCATGAGTTGAAAAATATGATTACGAAGAAAGCCGTAACGTATGAAAACTTAAGGGAAAAAACTTTGACAAATCGCAGTCTCTGAGGAAGAACTGAGTACTGCCCTAAGAAACAGTGAACACTTAAATATAGAGCCTGTTGATTCAATTACCCGGCAATTCCTTACTCAGGGTGATCACCACAACCGAACAAGCCAGACTTAACCCATCACCTGCAGTTGTACTCGAGCATTGGTGTTTGATATCATGAGTTGAAAAATATGATTACGAAGAAAGCCGTAACGTATGAAAACTTAAGGGAAAAAACTTTGACAAATCGCAGTCTCTGAGGAAGAACTGAGTACTGCCCTAAGAAACAGTGAACACTTAAATATAGAGCCTGTTGATTCAATTACCCGGCAATTCCTTACTCAGGGTGATCACCACAACCGAACAAGCCAGACTTAACCCATCACCTGCAGTTGTACTCGAGCATTGGTGTTTGATATCATGAGTTGAAAAATATGATTACGAAGAAAGCCGTAACGTATGAAAACTTAAGGGAAAAAACTTTGACAAATCGCAGTCTCTGAGGAAGAACTGAGTACTGCCCTAAGAAACAGTGAACACTTAAATATAGAGCCTGTTGATTCAATTACCTGGCAATTCCTTACTCAGGGTGATCACCACAACCGAACAAGCCAGACTTAACCCATCACCTGCAGTTGTACTCGAGCATTGGTGTTTGATATCATGAGTTGAAAAATATGATTACGAAGAAAGCCGTAACGTATGAAAACTTAAGGGAAAAAACTTTGACAAATCGCAGTCTCTGAGGAAGAACTGAGTACTGCCCTAAGAAACAGTGAACACTTAAATATAGAGCCTGTTGATTCAATTACCCGGCAATTCCTTACTCAGGGTGATCACCACAACCGAACAAGCCAGACTTAACCCATCACCTGCAGTTGTACTCGAGCATTGGTGTTTGATATCATGAGTTGAAAAATATGATTACGAAGAAAGCCGTAACGTATGAAAACTTAAGGGAAAAAACTTTGACAAAACGCAGTCTCTGAGGAAGAACTGAGTACTGCCCTAAGAAACAGTGAACACTTAAATATAGAGCCTGTTGATTCAATTACCCGGCAATTCCTTACTCAGGGTGATCACCACAACCGAACAAGCCAGACTTAACCCATCACCTGCAGTTGTACTCGAGCATTGGTGTTTGATATCATGAGTTGAAAAATATGATTACGAAGAAAGCCGTAACGTATGAAAACTTAAGGGAAAAAACTTTGACAAATCGCAGTCTCTGAGGAAGAACTGAGTACTGCCCTAAGAAACAGTGAACACTTAAATATAGAGCCTGTTGATTCAATTACCCGGCAATTCCTTACTCAGGGTGATCACCACAACCGAACAAGCCAGACTTAACCCTTGAGTTAAAGCTATATCTAATAACTCTTTATGACCATGAATTATGCGATCAGTGTTAAAAACACAAATATTGCATACTTCATCCTTGACAGTTGCTCCCTCCTTAAGGCGAACTGTGTGTAATACTGATGAAATCCTTAAAAAGTACGCCAACTACGTCAAGAACTTCAATTCAAATTTTGAGCTTAGTGTATGACGGTTACATAACAGGGTGCAGAGAGAAGCATAACATTTGGTCAATGTGCCGAAATAACTTGCGCTGGTTTTTTTTTTTATTTTTTTTATTTTTTTTTTTATGAGACAGTGTCATTAATTGTGCAGAAAGAATGGTCCACACTAAAGAAAAGAATTAAGAAACATCTCGTATTAACAGAAAAGCTATGTAGTGGACAGTATCAGATGAAGCAGGCCATTGACAACGTAGAACTATTGACGGTTGTCACAGTCACAGACAAATCGGCACAGAGAGAGACAGTGTCTTAATTGATGGGGAAAATACTGATTTATTGCTCTTGTTGACTGACTTAATATCTCATAGTAGTGTCCACGAAAAATTCATCGCTAGTCATTTTAGTTTGCATCTGGGATAAGGCAACATACACAGTTTCGTGTAAGATCTGTGAAGATGCCAAGAACATACGCCAATTCTTCAAATCCTCCGTGGCTGTAAGCCCTTCACTACGTTTTTCCGACAGTGCACAATCAATCTTATACACAGATTTCAAAAGAACGCTATCCTGAAAAACGTGCCCCGCTTCTTGGCGTCCAAACACCTGTTCTGAAACTATACAGTTTCTGTGCCAGTGCTGAGGATCATTGAGATTTCCTGCGCTGGTAACGACTTTACACATTAGAATAATCTTCGTCTGCCAGATTCCAGAGATATTTCGCGTAAAATAATATCTTCAGTTTGGTATGTATGCCTCCTACCAAAGCGCCACTCTTTAGCACTCGCCCATAAGCAACTCACAATTATAAGTCTGAAGAAACAATTACGTAGATCTAATGAAATGGGAATGGAACACAATAAAGTAATATTTCTGTAACAGGAACTGCGGAACAAAATATCTTGTAAGCGGTTAAGGGATAGTGTCTTTTCTGCTGCACAGCGTCCATTATGTGCAGCGATTGCAGAGAGCAATCATACCATAACTCTGTAACAAAGGAAAACATCGAGTAGGATATCCTCAAGGACGATATCAGGTTCGATTTTCGGCCAGAAGAAGACGAAAAATTCGATGTTTACATTCTTCCCCGCCCCCTTTCCCATATTACCGAATACCAGGTCAACGTCAATAAGTAAAATATAAATGTAAAATGCAGAACCAAAACTACTTAAAGAATTTTGTAACTATTTTAACTACGAACAGTTATATATTGTTTTCGATTATTTCCTATTAATCAAACTTTTCATCTGCTGCAGTTTTCTTTTGAAATTTGAATCCGAGTATTCTCATATTGGACTGACATATTAATCAATTCAGTAAAACGTAAAAAAAATTCGACAGTAACTTGACGTGTCGCTTCTGTGACCTTTAAGATTAATTTCATAACCTCCCATTATAATGTTGTTGTTGTTGTTGGGGTTTAGAGGGGACTAAACAACATGGTTATCAGTCCCCTTTTCCTTCCGAAGACAATAGGTCCAAGTAGGAAAAAAGTAAAATATAGCTCGATACCCAGAAGAGAAGCGTAAGAGCAAACAGTGCCAATGAACTTGATACACTCAACAAAATTGAAGCAGACGGGAATAAGAAAGACCAAGTGTTGGACTAAGCTAAAATAGAGCAGGGAACAGAGGCTGGCTGATCACAAACAAATAAAAGATGAGCCAGTCACTCTGCACAAACTAAAAACTCTGAGGTAAAAACAGGGTAGAAGTAAGAAAAACATCAGAGTAAAATATGAGAAGTGGGAGCCTGAGACACCAGGCACAAGTACCTGGATAATGGAATGATTTCTTATGTTAGGATACAATAATAGAATTGTTACTACATTACGTTTCTGAGTTACCGTATTTTCAAAGCCACCGAAACGTTTAATAGTGCAGGTGTGTGCTTGAAACGACCAGTAAACAATGGAGCGGAACAATTCAGTTGCTATAATCGTTTCAAGGAACGATCGACGTAAGGTTGGAAGTAATTACTTCCGTTTGCAGGAAAACAGTTCCTAATTCCAAATCACGCGGTAATTACATCGAGAGTTCGCTGGAGAAGAAGAACATCTGTAGGAGTGGGACCGTCTCTGTCGTTCCTCTGAACTGCGAGAGAAGGGAGCCAGCAGGACACACGATGGATACTTCACATTTTCCGTAAAAACATTAAAATATTTTGCGGTAGAAACGTGTCTGTTAGTTGAGCAGTTGCGTCTTTGTTTAAAACGATCCATCGCCTCAAATTCACCTCTTTATCTAAAGGGAACTGATTCTATAGCATTAGAATTATATCGGCATTATTCTCAACTGAGTTATCGCTACTGACACTTCTACGTCCGTAGCAATTGTATTGAACTGTTCGGGGGATTTTGCCTGAAGATTATCTATTTAACCTGTTATTTTAATCATTTTAAATCAATAAAATTACTCTCACACCTGATTATTACCACTAACTACTATCAATCTACAACGATCCCTGTTTTAAATACCATGGTGGCATAACACAGCTGACTACAAAAACCAAAAGTACTATTAATAATCCTACCATGGCAGAAACCTCGTCAAATAAAACTAATATGCCTAAAAATATCTTTCTAATAAAGGTCAAATACACTAAACTGTTTTAACTACTTCCTAGTAACTTTAATTAACTCACTGAACAAGTTTATTCAGAATGTGACTAAAGAGAAAACGTATATCTCTTTTTATTCCGAGCGCCGCTCCTAATTACATATTGGCCTTCTGAGGTCACAGGTGTGTGTTATTTGGGTCGCCAGCTTTGTTGTACCTTAAATGAAACAGCAATACCAGAGGAGCGTTTCTGAACACTGTAATTGTAGCGTCACGAGGAGGAGCATTGGTTACATTGTATCTGTGAGATACGGGGTCAACACTGCACCGTTAGCTTTAATTAAACTCAGATGATGCAGTAAATAAGTATAAAAACAAGGGAAGAAGAAATAAGTATTACAATAGTAGCAACGGAACATATATTTTACGAAATTTGAAACTTTAGTTCCTCTGACTTTGGTTTGCCTATACTGCGAAGATATTTCTGCGCGATTTGATGCGACCATTGATGTGTTAAAAATGTTACGTAACAAATGCTATCTACGTCTTATGCAAACACTGAATTGTTTTTTATATTTTTAACAATAACACAGTTGGCTTTAAATGAATCGAAAACATTGTGTTATTAAAACATCAACAGTTATGGCTCTGAAAAAGTATCCTACTGTTTCTTGTTACTGGTAATTTCAAAGATTAAATCTGAAATTACGCATGTCAATGCAACAAAAATATAACGACTGATTCTGTGAATTTCATTGGCTCTAATCTTAATGGTGTCATCTAACTTACATAAAACTGTTCATTGTGCACATAACATTTTGACAACTTTCGATTACTCAGATTCAGTTCAAATTTTACTACACAGACGGATTTGCAGACACTTCATATGCAATCCCGATTTATTTTGTAGCACTGCGCCCGCGCGTACATTTCGAGTATTTGCTGCAGTAAATAATTACGAAAATAGTTTTTTAACTGTTCTAACGTTTTGAGTTCTTATAAATATGTGTTGTTAAGTTAGTGGAAGCGTCAGTGTAGTTTTAAATAATATAAACGGTGTACAACGTTTATTCTTCTTCTCGTGCCTACGGCACATATTTGTAGGCCTAATTTAACGAGGGCGAATCGTTGTAAACAGTGGTTACAATATGAATCTAATTACCCATTCTCCTGTTCTTTCTCTCATTGTTTATAGTTGTTAAGGTTTATAAAGTATATCAACCACAAATAAACGGAAAACAGCATAGAACAGAATTTCGTGATTTGTAATCCGTGTTAATAGGCCTAATTTTCTGTGAACAAGTTTCTATTATGCAGTACCCTTTCTGTTTATTCTCTTTATATTTGTGTGAGCGGTTTCTTAGACCCTATTTATGTAACATACGTTTCAGTCAGTACTTAATGAAGTGTGTACGATTTCTCTTTTTACCAATGGTAGGAAGTGTGCGACATGCCGTAGGATCGTTAGCTTCAGGGTCTTGTAGTGGTTTATTTCATTGGCGAATGTAGTGTTGTGGGAAATGGGGACATAAGCGGCGTTTACCAGTAGTTTTACAGGATCTGCAACAGGGATAGGAAAATAATGGAACGGGAGGGAAAAATTGCATCTTTTGAAACTGAATTCATCTACATCTACATAGATAAGGCAAGGGAGTCTCTAAACCAGTTAATGATAGAGAAGGGAGAACAGAGGTGGGCAATGGTAATCTGTAACATGGGGAACAGCTTACAACATTGTCAAACAGCTTTGTCATTAATCTGGAAAATAGGTCTGACATATTGCCTCAGTCAGAGCAGCCTCATGTAGCTGTAGCTGTAGAAAGGCCAGATCAAATTTTCAAGAAAGTCTTGTTAGGTAGTTCCCATGGTAGAGGTGTTGGCCAACTACTGCAGTAAGATCTAGGTCTATAGGACCACAGCACAAACATTTCAAAAAATAGTAGTTAAGGTTTATAAAGTACATCAACCACAAATAAATGGAAAACAGCGTAGCATAAAATTTCGTGATTTGTAATCCGCGTTTATAGGCCTAATTTTTTGTGAACGAGTTTCTATGATTCAGTATCCTTTCAGTTTATTCTATTTATATTTGTGTGATTGGCTTTTTAGAGCCTATTGGTGTAAGATAGGTTTCAGTCAGTACTTATGTTTGTAAGATTGCTCTTTTTACCAAGGCTGAGAAGTGTGCGACATGCCGCGAAAGGCAAAGGTCCCAGGTTAGAGTCCCGGTTCCGGCACACAATTTTAATCTGCCAGGAAGTTTCATATCAGCGCACACCCCACTGCAGAGTGAAAGATTAAAAAATGTTCAAATGTTTGTATAGCTTATGGGACTTGGGGTCATCAGTCCCTAAACATACAAACTTGCTAAGAACGACACAAATATCCATGCTCGAGGGGGGATTCGAACCCCCGACCGTAGTGGCCGTACAGATCGTGACAGGAGCGCCTCAGTCCCCTCAGCCACCGCGGCCGGCAGTGAAAGATTCAGTCTGGAAACATTCTTAGGCTGTGGCTAAGGCATCTCTCCACCATACCCTTTCTTCCAGGAGTGCTAGTATTACATGTTTCGCAGGAGAGCTCCTGTGAAGTTTGGAAAGTAGGAGGCGAGGTACTGGCGGAAATAAAGTTGTGAGGTGTGGTGAGGCTTGCCCGCAAAAGGCAAAGGTTCCAGGTTCGAGTCCCGGTTCCGGTACACAATGTTAATTTGCCAGAAAGTTTCATTTCCAAACATAATTCCGTTCTTGCTTAGGTAAATGAGTATATAGGTTCTATATGCAAATATTTCGCAAAGGAGGATACCGTAGATATAGTGAGTGGTCCAGGAAGTAGTATTGACTGAGAGAGTGAATACAGCGACCTGTTGCAAATAGCATCAGCAACGAAGCATACTAGTGTGAGAATTTGAGACACCATGATAGTCCTCATTTGAACTCTTCTGTCAGGAGAGTAAACTTGGAACGGATTCTTATGTCTGATATAGGGTCCCATATTGGTTTGATTCCTGTGGATGCCATATGTAGCCGTAGTGGCCGTGCAGACCGTGACTGGAGCGCCTCAGTCCCCTCGGCCACTGCCGCCGGCTTGACAAAACAGATACACAGGATAGAGATCTTGTCGAAGAACGATTAACAGAAAATGCCAGTAAATCTTTGCCCTACAATTGATGTGCAATATCAGTTACCTTTATTCATCAGAACATTCCATAACTCAAAAATAAACTTGATGAACTCTCATTGGTATTGATGAAATAGATTCGTCTAACGCAATTGACATAATTTGCGTCTTGAACATCATTTGACCGCTGGTATAGGTTTGTTACAAATTTAATTTAGCTATTACATCTGTAGAGTAGAAAGATGGAGAGGGAGTTGCCACAATTATTAAACTGCTATAAATTCAAGACTATTGATATAATTAAATTCTGTCTAGGGCAGCATTTATAATCGTGTGCAAAAGAAGTAATAGTAACTCTTTACCTAGCAGTTGCAGGAAAATATAATCTATTTATAATTCATCTAGAAGTTCTATTGGGTTATTTAACAGGAAGAAGCAAAGAAATCTAGGTTGCTGGTAACTTCAATACAGATTTTCTTATACTAACTTCCAGTACACATTTGTTGCAGTCACTAAACTTTCCAATTAGGGTAACTAAATCCTCTATGACAGCCACTGACTTTCATGGACAAAAGAAAGGAACAAAATCATATCATAAGACCAATAATCAATAGCCTATCGGATCATGACATGCAGCTTCTGGTTTTAGTTGTAGATTCTTGCAGATTATGAATAGTTGTCAAATGTAAAAAAAAAAAAAAAAAAAAAAAAAAAAAAAAAAAAAAAAAAAAAAAAAAAAACGTATTTTTAGAAAACTGCTCAAAAATATAAACTGGAAAGATGTTTATAGTGCTCTTGACCTTAATGAAAAATATAACATGTTAATTAATAATGTCAGCCTCATGTTTCTAAGCTGTAGAAGTCAATAATAAAACCATGAGTTACACAAGTAATAAAGGTTTCCTGTAAGACAAAAAGGAAATATGTATCTATCAGCTAAGAATAGCTCCATCCTCATGATTTAGCTAAATATAAGGAATACTGTAAAATATTAAGGAAAGTAATCAGATATCTAAAGCAATTCACTCTGAGAAGAAGATAGACATGTCAGACAAAAATAAAAACAAAATGGGATATAGTCAAAGAAGAGAGTGTTAGAACGAGAAAGGAACAGAAACAGATAGTATTAAGAGTAGATGATTAATTATTAACTTATAGGCATACTGTAACAAAACTATTTAACAGGCACTTTATATCTGTTACCGATAGTATGGTATAGAATCAGTAAACAATGCCCTTGAATATCAAAAACCTAACATTTAAAAATAACTTCAGGTACACAAATATATCACTCACTTCAACACAAAAAGTAATTTCCGATATAAAATCTTTAAAAACAAAGTATTCTAGTAGTTAAGATAAAACTTCAGTTAAATTAATTAAGGCGTGTTCTAGTGAGTTTAGAGCTGTTTTAAGTTAGTTGTATAACCAGACTTTTACCATTGGAACATTTCCTGATTGGGTAAAATATGCGGATATTAAACCTCTATTGAAGAAAGGAGGGAACGAGATACCATCGAACAACGGACCGATTGCACTTTTGCCAGCATTCTCTAAAATTCTAGAAAAGGTAATCTACAAGCAGCTTCTCAGTCACCTACCGCAAGTAACATATTGTCCAGAACACAATATGGATTTATGAAACGTTCTGATATCAAGAAGGCTGTTTACACCTACAGTGAGAATGTACGTAATTCATTAAATAATACATTACAAACAGCAAGTATTTACTGCGGTTTGTCAGAAGCCTTTGATTCTGTGAACAACAACATCCTTTTAAGTAAATTAGAATTCTATGGTGTCTCTTGTAATGCTACAAAATGGTTCTTACCTCTCTAACAGCAAACAGAGGATGTCAGTGCAAGGGACGAGTTAATCAAGCCATTATCCATTGTAAGACTGGGACAAAATTGCAAGCATTCGTCGTAGGGCCATTGATTTTTCTCGTGTACATTCCGACTTCTCATCAGTTACACTGCTGGAAGCAGGGTTCGTTTTGTTTGCAGATGATACAAGTATCACAATAAATAGTATGTCAAGCACAGTTCTAGAAAGGTCTACTAATAATATTTTCATGAATATTAATAAATGGTTTAAACTTTGAAAAGGCTCACTAGATGTAAGAGGTTTCCATCCAGCATATGCATAAAATATGAAAAAGAGCAGATAAAGGATGTTGACATTATAAAATTTCTGGAATTACAACTCAACATTTTGGAGTAGCACACCTCAGAGCTACAGAAATAACAAATCTGTATTTGCAATTGGAGTTTTTTCAGACGTAGGAGACATGAAAATAAAAAAGCTTGCATACTTCGCTTACTTGCATTCCATATTGTGATATGCTGTAATACTTTAAGTAACTCTGGAAGTTAATCAAAGGTTTTCAAGAGTCCCACAGCGCGTAAAGCGTATTATTTGTGGAGTATTTACCCGAATATCCTGCAGAAAACTCTACAAAGAACTGGGTGTATTAACCCTTTAAGTGCGAATGACGCATATGTCCGTCCACCGCGTTCTGTGGCTAATAACTTGAGGAAATGACGTGATTTTTCTCTGAAATTGCAACTGTGTTATTAGAAGAGCTTCGTCCACTTCATGACAGCTCTCTGAAGGCAACACACCGTATGCTGGGCTAATTTGAACAGTTTGCTCTAGCCCAAGCGTCGACAGTTTGCGCCCTGTGAAGCAGCCGCGTTATTGAGTAATCTTTTGCAATGGCGAAAAATCAGACGTTTATCAAATTGAGAAATAGAGGAGCTTCTTTTAGAAAGTGACGATAATTTCAGTGCCACTTCTGAAAGTTTTCAAAGCACTGATGTTGAGGCTAGTAAAAGTGACTTAGATTCAGAAACAATTGACAACGGGACACTACTGCAATAGACGGTGCCTAATGCATTTGTGCGTGTTAGTTCAATTCATAATCAGCATTTGTTCAGTGGTAGAGCTGATTCAGTTATGCACCTGAAACTAAATGAAGTGATGACTTGTTTCGAGGACATTGTGGATGATGCTTTGTACAAAATAATAATTGAATAGACTAATTTACAAGCACAACATAGCTTCTCATCAAAATGTAGCACCATACTCCAGAGTTCGCAGTTGATGAGGTATACTCTATTGTTAGGATTCTCGTGCTCCATAGAATTCCTCACAATCCTAAATACAAGGCGCAGCCGCACGGTAGAGACCGTGCGCTCTAAAGCGTCTTGCTGCATAGTGTGTGTCTGCTCCACGTCGGAGGTTGGAGTCCTCCCTATGGCATTGGCGTGTGTTTGCTTTTGCGTTGTGTGTGTGTTTGCGTGTGTGTGTGTGTGTGTGTTTGTGTTTGCGTGCGTGCGTGTGTGTGTGTGTGTGTGTTTGTGTTTGCGTGCGTGCGTGTGTGTGTGTGTTTACGTGTGTGTGTTCGTCTCTGTGTGTGTGTGTGTGTGTGTTTGTGTGTGTGTTTGCATGTGTGTGTGTGTGTGTGTGTGTGTGTGTGTGTGCGTGTGTTGTGCGCGCGCGCGCGCGCGCTCGCGTGTGTGTGTGTGTGTGTGTGTTTGCGAGCGAGCGTGTGCGTGTGTGTGTATGTGTTTGCGCATGTGTGTGTGTGTGTGTGTGTGTGTGTGTGTGTGTTTGCGTGTGTGTTGTCCTTGGCATACATTTCTTTAAATAGTTTGTAAGTCTAGGGACTGATGATCATTACAAACATTTGAACACAAGATGTACTTTTTAAAGGTAAATTCTAAAACGATAACATGAAAACATCTGTGGAAAAAGCACGCAGCAGCACAACGGCAAGTGATGCCTTCACGTATTGTTCGGTGAGGAAGGTTCGCGCGCGCTTGCTAACTTCGCTCTTAAATGGTTAACTACTGCCTCTCAGTATTTTATTCCTTAATGAAGTTTGTCAAAAATATATATATCCCTTTTTTCAATAAACAGATCAGTCCATACATTCAAGACTATTAACGATCTACACAAGGGCTTAAAACACTTACTTTATTCCAAAAAAAGGGTGCACTACTCAGGAACACATATTTTCAATAACTTACCAGCAACCATAATAGAAATTTTAAAGAACAATCACCACATCAATAATTGTAAATGTGTCCATAACAGAATAAAAGGTAAAATATGTTTGCCACGTAACTATAAAACAGACTTTCTAGCCAAAAAGTCTAATTTTACCTTTTATTCTGCTTTGACGACCCATTTTGTGGTCGTATATTGTAACTTGTTGGCCATGTATTTTACTCAATTTACATTTCGACGAGGAAACCTTTATGTCACATGTTCTCCTAAGTGAAGATGAGTACATCGTCAAATCTCTTTCCTTTCAAAGCGAGTTTCAGTCGACAGAATAGGAAAACGTCTGGAAGATTGTGTTCCAGTGAGCATGGTAGATGTGCCACGAACTGTTTGACGATATTGGCTGCGTGTGGCCGAGGGTTGTCGTGCAACTTGAACATCCATCATACTGAAGAGCTTCAGTGGTAAAATTCATGTTAATGTAACTTTCTTGATCACTAAGCTAATAAACGTATCGAGTTGGTTATTCAGTTTCGCCTTTCCGTTCTTTCGTATTGTATGTTTATTTTATGTTAACTAAAAATGTTCAAATGTTTGTACAACTTATGGGACTTAATTATGGGGTCATCAGTCCCTAAGCTTACAAACTACTTATGAACTACCTAAGACCATAGACGGCACAAATATCCATGCCCGAGGGGGGATTCGAACCCCCGACCGTAATGGCCGTGCTGACAGTGACTGGAGCGCCTCAGTCACCTCGGCCACCGCGGCCGGCTTATATTAACTGCCAATGGGGCCGTTCTTAAAACAAAAATGTATAACGCATAGACTAAAAACTATGAAAAAATAGTGAAAACTAGCGAAGGAAGTACATGGATGCACTATCGTTTTGTTTGAAAAAGGGGCAAATCCAACGGTTAATGTAAAATTCAAATGTAAGTAGGCCACCCGTCGCAGGACCCCAGCCCAACAATGCACCTGGCAATGGAGACATGTGTGATCGTCGAAATATTGTGCACGTTGTACACTCGGAAGTACAATCGTGGGCTGTTCGATCAATGTTTTTATAATGTTTTAAAAGAGTTTCTTTATCCAACTCTATCATTAAAGCTCGGTTGAATAGTAACAAATATGTGTTTCTTTTTATAAAACACAGAGTGCACAATGAAGAGGTATGGAAATGTTGGTGCTCGGTTTAGAGTTATGTTCAAAAGTTTTTGGTTTAGCGCGGAACCACTTCTTTCTTACCTACAATTTTGTCCATTGCCGCAATGCTATACTTGGTTCATAAAATAGCAGCCATTAAGTGCACTTATTTCTTTATTTGCCGTTTTCGGGTACTTAGTACCCTTCTTCAGACATATGTTGATATCCTGATGCTGATCCCAGGCTAATTATGCAAATTGATCGCATCATATTTGAAATGCTATCAAGTGGGCTGCATATAATGCACAACTAACTACACGATTTTCATGGGCCGCCGTTGGATTTTATTGAGATTTTACGTTTACTGTTTTGAAGAATGTCACTTCTACCGTTTACAGGTGTCGATTCAGTCACAATATTTCAAGAAGGAAGATAAATGGATGACGCCAAAAAGATATTATTAAGCGAATTATCATTTCATGTTGCTAGTATAACACGATCAGGCTATCAATATTCAGGACCCTGTCGGCTTCCGCGCGGCTGAAAAGGCCGCTTTCAGCGACAGCGGTTGGAATTCTTCCAACGGATTAACGGCATGGTGTTCCGGCCATCCTGGATTTGGTTTTTGTGCTCCAACATCCTACTAGGTCACTACAAGGCTGGTATCAAATTCCGTCCTTGGTTATGCGATTCGCAAATATTTAGAAAACCTGCGTACAGTTTCACATGTATGACACGGTTCGTAGACGTCTGAGGTAGACGTGTGTGCTCTACGGGGTTAAGGGGTTGCGGCAGGGAAGGCATGCGGCAACCTTAAAATTATTCTCACAAATTCCAGATTGACAACTCCGACACTGCGCATGCGGGACAAAGGCATAGAAGTAAAAGAATAAGTAGCCTAAGTCCAGAAAAATTTAGCACGTCCCGAGACGGGTTAAACTGCACTTAGTTAATTATCGTTTTGTTGGTTCTGCTACGGTATGTACTCCTAAATAATAGCAATCACAGACAAAAGTATCTTGCCAATACTCTTCAACACTACTTCAGGTATTAGTTGACTCCATGTCAGGACGTGTTGTGCGATTTCTGTGTTTTCGCGTGGCCCCTACACGATATTAGACAAGTGGACCAGTTTCTTTTGCGCATCAGGGTATACGTAACAATACTGTCGTTACTTCTTAACGATTTGCGTTAGGACTCTCAAACTGCAAGCTTGGCCGCAGGGCCTGGTGAGAATTGGTACGCCCATGTGCACGGCCTCCATGTTGTTGGCCAATTGCTCGTTAAAATGTCACAGCACATCATGCCTGAATGTATAGCACGTGTAAATGCCTACTATGCGAGCAGTAACACCCCAAAAGCCTCTATAAGGAACTTTGCGACCAAGTACAAGATGAAAACAAACACTAAAAGTGTGTTAACAATCATGACTATGAGTCGCAAGAATGAGAGATTGGATAGTGTTCGTTGTGATTTTGTTGGCATTGCTGGTCACCCAAAAAGGGTAAAAAACGCCTGAAATCAGTGAGAAGACAAACCAGTCCCAGGAAATCGTCAAAGATGCGCTGCAGAACAGGTGGTAAGCAATTGGATACACTAGGTCAAATTGTTGTTCTGCATCTCTTCCAATACAAAATTCAAGCCACAGGGCAATGGAATAGCGGTTGTGTTTGAAGATGATTTCATCCCCTTTATCCAACGTTACCATGATTTCAACAAGATTTGCTTCATTTAAGACTAAGCAATACCCCATGGAAGCATGAGGGGTCTGATGACCTGGATGAGCAATTTGCGAATTGCATTGTTGCTCTGAGTACCAGAGTCCATTGTCATGGACATCGATTTCCTACCGTTTTCTCCGGATCTGAACACATTTGACAACCCGAAAATCATTGATGAGTTGAATTCAACAGTTCCGGAAGTCAGCGACAAAATCGATATTCAGAAACTTCAGAGGGCATGCAGCATTTCATTTTTTGCCTGTGCCACGTAATTTTGCCACAGAAGGCAGGCAAAGGGAACATTCAAAATCTAAATCCGAATATGCAGTGATGTTTATATGTTGAATAAAGTATGTGAACGTGGTAGTTTGTTATTAATTTACGTTTTGTTTCATGTAGTTCAATAATTGTCTCCCTGTACAGAGTGGTCCAACAATTACCATGTTATGGCAAATAATATTAACTTTGCTGTTAGTTTGAATGACATTGAGTACATAGTAAAGGTGCACTAGTTGTGAGTTAGTTTTATTGTCGAAATCACTGATTTTCAGGCAAGTCAGTGATTATTACTGTGACTGTGCATAATCATAATCGTAAATTGTTTGTTGATTACATCAGTAACAAGTCAGTTTCATATTTCTAAATATATTTATTTTGATTTACATTGTAATTTATTGAACTTATTATTTTTTCTAATCATTCACTGGTGAGGTGTTAATTATCATAAGTTTTGTGTGTCAACCATCTGTTTTCAGACACTGGATTGAATAATCAGTTTCTTATTGCTGTTAGTTCCTTTAGTTAAGCAATGAACAAACAGTTCGCAATTGGGCTGGCTGACGTACCGGGTATTCCTTAATGATTCGAATAATGTTGGCTTTTTGGTATTCGTAACACGTTGTATCCAATTTTGCCAACACACTGTATGCAATGTTACTGCACCTTTTTAAGTTTAATAATCAGATTTAACAGTAGAATGGGTTAAATATCTCGTCCAGAGAGACAACTCATTTCACACCTCTCTTATCTAATTTGGTAGCATTTCTTTTTCACAATAAAACGACTTATTCAAAATTTGTTTCGATTAGGCAAATATAGGAAAAATCCATATTATGCGATGACAGGAGGAGGACTACAAACAGTAATGGAATTGTAATGAAGATCATATATTTGGTGCGTATGGCTGAGTGTATATTTGAGATAGAAGGAAGGAGGAATGGAAATTAACGTCCTGTCGATTTCGTGGTCACTCCACATATGTAAAGTTATTTAGAGCTAATAAAGTCTCATCAAAGCGAACATGGGGTAAATGTAAATGTTTGTATAGCTTATGGGACTTAACTACGGGTGTCATCAGTCCCTAAACTTACAAACTACTTATGAACTACCTAACACTAAGGAAGGCACAAATATCCATGCCCGAGGGGGATTCGAACCCCCGACCGTAGTGGCCGTGCAGACCGTGACTGGAGCGCCTTAGTCCCCTCGGCCACCGCGGGTGAAACCTGAGTAATATTTGCCCCAGCTAATACCAGAGGAAAGCCATCGTATGTTTTAATACACGTAAACTTTTTTCAGTGTATCATATGAGTAGTTTTATGCTTGCTACCATGATTTCAGGGTAGCATCTAAAAACTACATCCACATTTTTTAATGTAATGTAATATGATCACGGTGTTACGTCGAGAGCAGACGAAACTGATCATACCACTTTATGTACGAGTGTATCAACCTACAATTATTAGTACCTGCAGATATCTACTTGTACAGTACGCGAAGTAGTCTGCATTAATTTCTGGTCATTACTCTCTAATATAAGAATATGACAAATATTTATAATATGTGGGACTTTACGTTTACTGTCATTTTGCTATATTTACATCTTCTAGACTTCTGTAGCTTATTTCTAATAATGAATTTGTTTGTTCATCATATTTTCATACAAATAATATTACGAATACTTCTCACATGGATTTGTTGATGGTGTTATTAATAGAATTGGCAGATGGCTTGCTAGATTTTACGCCGCTTTTCGCTTTTGATGTTTCTTTCGGCGAAGGCGCAACTTGGGACATTTTTATGGGAGGCTGTGGAGGTTTCTAGAGGTCCCATAAGAGTTTATTACGGCAATAAAAGTGCTGACGTAGCCGCGGCATTTCAGGGAATGGATTCACCGCACACCACTGTTGCGCTCTCGCGAAGCGGAAAGCGTCCCAAGGCTTTCCTGCACACTCCGTTAATTAAAACGTGATCTTTTTTGTAAGCACCTAATAATTACAGCTCCTTACGTTTGACATGATCATGTTTACGTGAAGTCAGGGTCTTTATTGTCTAACGTCAGATATCTGAAGTATCGATGAAAATATTTTTCTAGAAATTAGTTTCCTGTAGCAGCTATTCTGAATCTGTCTCATCAAGACATTGATTGTGACAGTTTCTGACATTCGCTGTTACTTATAAGACCATTAGAGGCGTACAGTGCGGTATCTGTAAGCAAGATAGGCGCAAATGCTTGTAATTTTGAAATCTATTTCATTGCACTTTGGTGATAAGGAATGGCGTGGGTAGATCATATTACCATTGATTACTTGAAAATATATACTTTATGTGTTAATAAAGCTATGTTGTGGTATGTATAAGGCTCCTCCGTAGGGAGTTCGACTCCTCCCATGGGTATGGGTGAGCATGTTATTCTTAGCATAAGTTAGTTTAAATAATTTGTAAGTCTGAGAATTTTGGTCTCTTAGGTTTACAAACATTTTAATTTCAGATAATAAGCCATTCACTACTCATACATTGATCACTTATAAAGATTTAAGTAAGTATACTGAAATAGTCGTACAAGTAACGTTAATTTGATTATACCTGAAGACATTTTTAAGGTCTGGTACTTCACAACCCCTTGGATTACGATTGAAGCAAGGAATCAGAGTGAATACTTCTCCCATTACAAAGAAACAAAATGCGAAAATGGCAAGTCTGGTTTACTTATCTGGAGCAACATGTACATTTAAAACGAGCAGGCATTCCATATAGGAGAAAGTGACTGTTGAAAATAAATTTGATATTATATAACAGCCACAAGTCGCTTCAATAATTTGCTGAATTTTAACGGTTTCACTCTATGAACAAGAGCATCATCAGAAAGTACAGTTTAATAATAACTGATAGCTTCCACAATAGCAGCTATTGCAAATTACTGTACTAAAATATGATTCCACCCCCATGAACCACAGACTTTGCCGAGGAGGGGTGGCTTGCGTGCCTTGCAGACAGCCGTACCATAGGTGCAACCACAGTGGAGGGGTATCTGTGGAGAGGCCATACAAACGTGTGTTTCCTGTAGAGGGGCAGCAGCCTTTTCGGTAGTTACAGGGACAGCAGTATGGATGATTGACTGAGCTGGCCTTGTAACATCGGCTAACATGGCTTTACCGTTACTGCGAACAGCTGAAAGCAAGGGGAAACTACAGTCGTTACTTCTCCCGAGGACGTGCAGCTCTACTGTATGACTATATGATGGCGTCTTCTTGGGAAAATATTCCGGAGGTAAAATAGTCCCCCATTCGGATCTCCGGTCGGGGACTACTCAGGAGGATGTCGTCATCAAGAAAAACAAAACAGGCATTCTATGGATCCGAGCGTGGAATGTTCTAACCCTTAATCGCGTAGCGAAGCTAGAAAATTTGAAAAGAGAAATGGATAGGTTAAAAGATGTGGTAGGGATGAGTGAATTTCGGGGGCAGGATGAACAGGATTTCTGGTCATGTGAGTACAGGGTTATCAATGCAAAATCAGTTGGTGGTAATGCAGGAGTAGGTCTCATAATGAATAAGAAAATAGGAATGCGGGTAAGTTACTATGAACAATATAGTGATCGCATTATCGTAGTAAAGATAGACACGAAGCCAACGCCGACCACAGTAGTGCAAGTTTATATGCCAACTAGCACGGCCGATGATGAGGACATCGAAAAAATGTATGAGGAGGTAAAAGAAATTATTCAGAAAGTTAAGGGAGACGAAAACGTGATTGTGATGAGGGACTGGAACTCGATAGTAGGAAAGGGAAGAGAAGGAAATGTATTAGGTGAATACGGACTGGGAAAAAGAAATAAAAGAGGCGATAGCTTGGTGGAATTTTGCGAAGAGCACAATTTAATGATCACCCACACTTGGTTTAATCATCATAAAAGAAGGCTGTATACGTGGCAGAGACCAGGAGACACAGGAAGGTACCAGATTGACTTTATAATGGTAACGAATAGATTTAGAAACCAGGTTCTGAGCTGTAAGACATATCCAGGGGCAGACTCTGACCATAACTTAATGGTTACCAATTGCAGATTAAAACTTAAGAGACTGTAGACTGGTAGAAAGGTTAGGAGATGGATCCTGGACAAATTGAAGGAACCAGAGGTGGTTGAGAGTTTCAGAGGCAGCATTAGGCAAGGATTGGCTGAAACTGGGGAAAGGAATACAGTAGACGAAAAATGGGTAGCTCTGAGAGATAGGGTAGTGAAGGCTGCAGAGGACCATATAGGCAGAAGGACAAGGCCTAATAGAAATCCCTGGATAACACAGGATATACTGTACTTAATTGATGAGAGGAGAAAATATAAAAATTCAGCAAGTGAAACAGGAAAAAGGGAGTACAAACGTCTGAAAAATGAGATTCACAGGAAGTGCAGACTGCCTAAGCAGGAGTGGCTAGAGGACAAATGCAGAACCGTAGAAGATTGCATAACTAGGGGAAAAGCAGCTGTATGAATATTAAGAACTCAGACGGAAAACCAGTACTAAGCAAAGAGGGGAAATCAGAACTGTGGAAGGAATATATAGAGGGCTTATACAAAGGAAATAAACCTGAAGGCAGTATTCTAAAAAAGAAAGACCAAGTGGAGGAAGATGAGATAGGAGATATGATACTGCGAGAAGAATTTGACAGAGCGCTGAAGGACTTGAGTCGAAGCAAGGCACCTGGAGTAGATGATGTTGTGCTCTTCAGTCCGGAGACTGGTTTGATGCAGCTCTCCACAATACCCTATCCTGAGCAAGCCTCTTTATTTCAACATAAGAACGGCAACCTACATCTGTCTGAATCTGGTTGCTGTATCCATCTCTTGGTCTTCCTCTGCGGTTTTTACCCCACACACTTCCCTCCAACGCTAAATTCACAATTCCTTGATGTCTAAGAATGTGTCCTACCAAGCGATCCCTTCTTTTAGTCAGGGTATGCCAGAAATTTCTTTTCTCCCCAATTCTGTTCAGTACCTCCTCATTAGTTACGCGATCCACCCACGTAATCTTCAGCATTCTTCTGTAGCACCACATTTCAAAAGCCTCTATCATCTTTCTGTCCACACTGTTTATCGTCCACGTTTCACTCCCATACAAGGCAACACTCCATACAAATGCTGTTAACAAATTTCTCTTTTTCAAGAACGCCTATCTACCCATTGCCATTCTGCATTTTATATCCTCTGTACTGCGACCATTTGTTATTTTACTGCCCAAATAACAAAACTCATCTACCTCCTTTATTGTTTCGTTACCTAATCTAATTCCTTCAGCATCACCTGATTTTCTTACACTGCACTCCATTACCCTAGTTTTGCTCTTGTTAATGTTCATCTTATATGCACCTTTCAGCACACTGTCCATTCCGTTCAATTGCTCTTCCAGGTCCTTTGCTGTATATGACAGAATTACTATGTCGTCGGCAAAACGCAATGTTTTTAATTCTTCACCATGAACTTTAATTCCTTCTCCAAATTTCTCCTTGCTTTCCTTCATAGCTTGCTCAATGTACAAATTGAACAACATTGGGGAAAGGCTCCAACCCTGTCTTACTCCCTTTCCAACCACTGCATCCCTTTCATGCCTTTCAACTCTGACAACCGCTGTCTGGTTTTTGTACAAGTTGTAAATAACATTACGCTCCCTGTATTTTACTCCTGCTTGCTTCAGAGTTTATTCCAATAAACATTGTCAAAAGCCTTCTCCAAATCTACAAAAGCTAGAAATGTAGGTTTGCCTTTTCTTAATCTATCTTCAAGGATAAGCCGTAAAGTGACTATTTCCTACCGTGTTCCTACATTTCTCCTGAACCCAAACTGATCTTCCCCGAGGTCGGCTTCTACCATCTGTTCCATCCTTCTGTATATAATTCGTGTTAGTATTTTGCAACTATGACTTATTAAACTGATGGTTCTGTAGTTTGCACACCTGTCTGCACCTGCTTTCTTTGGAATGGGGATTATAACATGTTTCTTAAAGTCTGAGGGTACTTTGCCTGTCTCATACCTCTTACACACCAGGTGAAACAATTTTGTCAAGGGTGGTTCTCCCAGAGACTTCAGTAGCTCTGAGGGAATATCATCTACTCCAGGGCTTACTTAGGTCTTTCAGGGCTCTGTCAAATTCTTCTGATATTTCGTCTGAACTGCTGATGTCGTCAGGAGAGCCAGCCATGAAAAAATTGTATCACCTGGAATGCAAGATGTATCAGACAGAGCAAATACCCTCCGACTTCAAGAAGAATATTGTAATTCCAATTCCAAAGAAAGCAAGTGCAGAAAAGTGTGAAAATTACAGAACTAGCAGTTTAATAAGTCATGAGTGCAAAAAACTAACACGTATTATTTACAGACGAATGGAAAAACTTGTGGGATCCGAAGTCGGGGAAGATTAGTTTGTATTTCGGAGAAATGTAGGAGCACGGGAGGCAATACTGACATTACCATTTATCTTAGAAGATAGGCTAAGAAAAGGGAAACCTACGTTCTTAGCGATTGTCGATTTGGTGAAAGCTTTTGACAATGTCGACTGGAATACACTCTTCCAAATTCTGAAGGTAGCAGGGGTAAAATATAGGGAGCGAAGAGATATATTCAAACTATACAAAAACCAGACAGCGGTTATTAGAGTCGAAGGGCAAGAAACGGACGCAGAGGTTGGCAAGGGAGTAAGACAGGGTTGTAGCCTTTCCCGAAGGTTGTTCAATCTGTACATTGAACAAGCAGTGAAGGAATGGAAGGAGCAATTTGGAGAGGGCATTAAAGTGCAGGGAGAAGAAATAAAAACATTGCGGTTTGGTGATGACACAGTAATTCTGTCAGAGACCGCAAAATATCTGGAAGAGCAATTGAATGGGATGAACAGTGTCTTGAAAAGAAGATATAAGATGAACATTAACAAGAGTAAAACGAAGGTAATGGAATGCAATGTCAGAAAATCAGACGATGCTGAAAGAATTAGATTAGGTAATGAGACAATAAAAGTAGTAGATGAATTTTGTTATTTGGGTAGCGAGATAGCTTCTGATGGCCGATGTAAAGAACATACAAAATTCAGAATTTTTACGGGAAGAAGAGAATTTCTAAAGAAGCGAAACTTGTTAACATCCAATATTAATTTAAATGTTAGGAAGTCCTTTCTTAAAACATTTGTCTGGAGTGTAGCATTGTATGGGAGCAAAGTTCAGATAAGAAGGTGATTGAAGCTTTTGAAATGTGGTGCTACAGACGAATGATGAAAATTAGATGGGTAGATCACGTAACTAATGAGGAGGTACTTAACCGAATCTGGGAGAAAAGGAGTTTCTGGTATATCCTGACTAAGAGAAGAGGTAAATCGATTGGACACATTCTGAGACATCAAGGAATTGTCAACTTATCATTAGAAGGAAACATGTGAGGTAAAAATCGTAGAGGGAGACCGAGGGACGAATACAGTAAGCAGATTCAAAACTATGTAGGTTGCCGAAGGTATTCTCAGATGAAGAGACTTGCACAGGACAGGGTAGCGTGGAGAGCTGCATCAAACCAGTCTGCGGACTGAAGACGACAACAACAACAACAAAGTATGATTACATAAATCGACAACTATCAATTATTATTGAACTGTATTATCTGACGATACTCTTGTTCATAGAGTGAAACCGGTAAAATATAATCAATAATAATGTTGTCGTTACTTGTGACTGTTTTATAAAATCAAATTTATATACATTTAAATATAATAACCTTGACATAATCACACTTTTTGCTCGTTATTTACCCATGACGCATATAAAACTGTCTCTTTTATCCGAAATTACATTGTGGGTAACATACTTTCTCACATTATATTTTCATCATATGCAATTTAATGCCATAATGACCTTTTTATGAGAGTGAGAATACCTAAATATGTGATAGGTTACTTATATTACTGATATTATTCACAAATTTGTTACAGTTGTGAAAATTGTTTGTTTAGTTAGATGTTTGAAGACTGTGTCTCATCTTCAGGCTGTAATGCCATTACCAAAATATTTTACTATACTTTTACATTTAAAAAATCCTTCTATCTGTACTCTGTGTCAATAAACCTCGTTCTTCTTGAGTAACTCTGTTCTTCCAGTATGTTAAAGCAACACCAATTCTTTCCTGGGCTTGCTAACCTCAAGAGACTATCATCAGCGCTGTTATGTTGAGCCTAACAATTCCATAAGATAAACTGTGTTACCTTCAGATATAAGATGAAGAGAGTTGCTCAACAACAGCAAAGTATATTACTACAGACAGCAAGATTTTGTCAATGTGAAGCTATATTTTAAAAACAAATATGCAATACAGCCAAGATCGCCTATAATCTTCATTCAAATGACCGTTTTGGCAGATTAAATGGCCATTTTTGGATCTCTCATTTCATTCACCACTCCACAAAGAAAATCTTTGAAAGACATACTTAGTGTAGGTTTGTCGCAATACATATAAAATATCAACAGCCTCATGCATTAATGTGATGTCACTTTAAGAAAAAAATAGTTTTAACTGAGTATGATCACATCACAAGCCAAAAATAAGGTTCGTGAATAAATATAATTTTAAAATTTTTCCTTTGTGATGTGGCAAATGAAATGAAATGAAATGAAAGATCTGAAGTTTAATCTCCCGAATCCGATCATCTGAATAAAGATTATAAAAGATCTTTTCCTTAATAAATTACGATAATTGGACAGTTCGCCCCCTCCCCCCCCCCCTCAAGTATGACAAACTTGTATAAAATATTTTTGTAACTATTGCAGTTTTATAAAATGCTAAAGATGAGGCACTGCCTCGAAACATCTGGCTGAATAAACAATTTTCACAGTTATGTAAAATTTGTTATGGTAGCAGTAATGAAAGTAACCTGTTAATTCATCATGTACCACATGTTGACAACATGCGAAGTGCTCTGAGAGCCCTGTCATGTCATTTTCTTTCGAGTAATCCTACAAACTATGTTGCATGGGTCGTCAAATCTTGCCATTTTGCATTTTGAATGACATCTGCCTTGCAACAGCTCATATCATGAGATTCGAGCGATACACGTTGGGACACGTGCTTTATCATGTCATGACATTTCGTTTTATGGTGCGAGAGGGACGTAATACAAGGCAATGCATCCAAAAATCAGTGAATTTTTACGTCACTTTGCATCACGTTATATGACAGGGTTAAATCCGAAGTGGTGTAAGTAACGTTTTTTTTTAAATATTGACTTAAGTGCTGCAATACAATTTTGAAATATGGATCTATTAAATGGAAGAATGGTGTAACTCACAGTTTTGTTCTTACCCCCATAAATGGCGTTAGCAGTTTCACTTGTGAATGAAACGGCCGCTTTGTTTACAGGCATTGCGGTGTAAGTCTGACTTACGAAATTATTCCTCTAAGTGCTTCTAAGGTGTTCTTTCGTACTGTTCGTACTGTGTAGTTTACGTGTTTTGGCGAAGATGGATCCTCAATTTGATGGAGGCACAAGTAGTGAACCCAGTATATTGCAAAATGCAGGATCTAGTGATGATTATGATCCTTCAGAGAATAAAATTTTTTGTTCTTCAGATAAGTTTAACTCACGTAGTTTATGATTTGGCCAATTACGTTAGTAACACATTATCATGTCTTTGAAGTTTAACAATGACTGGCCTATAAACTTAATTTCTCTGAAAATAATAGCAAACGTGGTGCGCGAGCTAAACGATGTAGCATAATTTCTGCAAAACAATTCGTAAAACTACAAGAGTTTCAGCTTAAAAATATGTTGTCATGTATAGTGACACTTGTACGGGGCAAAATAGGAATTTTAAATTTGCATTGTGTCTCAGGAAATTGCTTCACACCCGTGTTAACGTCGACATTATAGACCATAAATTTATGGTTAATGGCCACTCCTACCTCCCTAATGATTCAGATTTTGGATATATAGAATCCTACGCAAGAGGTAAAACCGGATATCCTGCTGATTGGTGCTCCACAATCGCAAAATCAAGAAGAAAGAAAGCTTTTATTGTTACAAAATGTAATGTGAAGACTTCAAGTCTACTAAGAATATTGAACAAGCTATTACAAGGAGAAAACAAAATGTCGCTAAAAAAACCAGTGTCGTGGCTTAAAATGCAGTGGATTCGTTTACTGAAGAACGAACCTTTTATGCTCTATTACAAGTAGACTCTTAATGAGGATTTTCCATTCTCCGCTCTATGTCTAAAGCCAGCCAAACCAGGAAGGCCAATTTCACTTGGACGTATTGCTATGGAAAACCTATGCCATGGACCAAGCAAGGCCTGTAACCACGGTAAAGAAAACGGACATGCTAGATTTTCTACCATACATTCCAAGCCATCAACCATGCTTACTTCCAGGGACTTAACAACAGCTGAAGCAACAGCAAATGATGCAGGCCCGTTGGATGTTGTTGATACTGAACGCGACTGAACGTTGTCATAGTTAAGAAAGGATATTTCGTTGTACTGCTCTTAGTTATTTCTGAAATATATCATTTGTCATTTAAAATACCTTTCGTTTTTATTTAAATTTACTGCAAATATAAGATTGGTTAAAGGCAAAATGGTGTAAGTCATTTGGGCCATTCAAAAGACACATAATTTTTTAATAAACCGTTTTCAATTATGAACACATTGAAACAAGGACACCTTCCTGTGATGTAAAACACAAAAAAGTGGTATTGATTTCTTGTGGAATTTATTATAATGCTTCTCACAAAACCTTCTGTTTCTCTAAATGCATGAAATATGACTTACACCACTTTGGCTTCAACCCCCTCATATATCGTGTTGTGTCATGTTATATGACACACTATTTAATCAAATATTGTGCATTATGTTACGCAGCATACATCACCCAACAGGACACTTCTCGTTCTAAAGTTATATGACACAACGAGGCATTGTAGTAAGGGATGGATGCATCACAACTCAGGCTTCCTTACTATTACGATGCACTTATCCGCACAATTCGAGGGTCTCGTTATTAATATCGTCGGTAGGACATACTCGCTTTCTCTTGTGCTGCGATATCACCATTGTTTGTGCTGGTTATGATACGTTTCAATAGTCAAGTTCCCCGCCATTTATTTACCGTTTGCAGTTATCTGTAGAACAAATAAATAGTTTCCAATCATCCTGCAGCTTTCCTACTCACTGGGGCTCACTATTTTATCATTTAGGTGTGAATCTTGCGGTCCTAGGAGTACTGTGCGTCCGAATAATGTTCCATTAAATCAAATGTCAAATGCTTCGATTTTCTTATTTTTCGATTCTTTACAATTCACTCATCCCATTCCTCCCTAGCAGATAATTCAGCAATCTAGTCGTGTTTTTTCAGAAATTCTCTATACAAATTAAAGCCTCAGTTTTTAACCATTCGTTCGAGTTAAAGTGTCGAACGTAATATCGACTTACGGATAGCCAAATGGCACTGGCGTAATACCCGCAACCTCGTTGCGGAGAGAGCTGGGTTTACCTGTTCAGATTTTAATTGGAGCGTGGGATGTAATTTGGAAAACCGATTATGCACAGGTGCACCCCGCAGACTATTAACGCAAGATAATAACTTCCTATTTTTTTATAGAGGCTACACCGGAATGAAATTTTTAGACTGGAGAGGTAATAAATCATCAAACTGTTGGCGAGGCGCTCCGCTTAATGTTTTGAAGCGGAGATTACATTAACTAACTGCTATTTAACTGCTATTTGTTGAATTTTGTTTTTGTCTGACTGAATTAATAAGTTTTCACGGGTAGTTACGTTGATGTTGTACTCAGGGTGGGATCAGATAAAACTGGCAGGAAGTGCTAGGGGTAGTATTTGAATGACCGCCCTGAATAGTTACAGTTTAGACCTTAGTGATTGAGAAGTAAAGGATTTTAAACAAATGATGCCAGGGATCATTTATTTGTCTCGTATGACTGCGTTATAGATCGCGAAGAATTGATGTGTACTGAGATTCAGGGTACGGAGTTTTAATATTAATCATACAAGAAGGCCAATGGATTGTGGTTTGCCGTAGATGTTGCGAATATAAAAATTATGTATGCACGTAGCCTTTAAGAATGGTAAGAAGCTAAAGAAATTTTAGGATGATAATCCAAATTCTCCATACGTCTTGTCACTATATTATAACCCGTTGTTGGCGTATTGGTACAGCTAACTCAGTGAGCTAGGGCTCGGAGATCCAATCGTAAGGTCCTGGGTACGATTCTTACTGCCCCCATTATTTTTAATTCTTCGTAATGAACTTTTAAACATAGTTTCCAAATATAGTTAAACAGTTCTGTTTATGGACGCAGTATTATTATATTCTGATTCATTACAATAATTTTAAATAATGTGTTTAAAGAGCAACTGTTTTACATAATACATTCCGAGTGCCTCCGTTGATTTTCCAGAAGAACAAAGTTTTATAGTACTACGACATAGCAATCTTGAAGCAAAATATAAATATTTACCTGGTTCGCAGAGGAATTATAACATACAATAGAAGGTGGTGTATTGAGTACCTCACGCGCCTTCTCGTGAAAGGCGATAAAAGAAGTGCTCTGCATTATGCTTTTTAAATTTATAAAGACAAAGGAATGATCAGCAATAATTCTGCTCCTATGTGCTATGCGACAATAGCTCTGTGTGCAGAGCAGGTTATTAAAATTATGAATGAAAATTTCATAGTGAGTGATGACGATTTAATACAGTACACCGAACCTGATGAAAGAAGTCTTTTTGAGGCACTTTATGATGAAAGGATTTTTACGAAAAAAAATTTTTTTTTTCTGAATTTTTGTATTTCTAAATTATGAAATAAAGCAATTAATTGCCTCATTTGTGTCTTTTATTCTCTCATGTTTCCTCTTTACCCTTTCTTTCACCTGTTCTCATAGCATTCATATAAAACCTTATAACTTGCTGTGCTCAGAAATTCCAATTACGTTATTTTTATTTCTTTATTTTCATGACTTTGCAAACACGACTGGTCGAATTACGACCATAGGTGACTCCAGCATTGCCAGAATTGCTGTAAGACGTCCCGCTCCCTACAAGACAACGCATGTGGTTCCAGCATGATATGACGGGACGCCGGCACATTTCAAACGTCGTGTGCGTCGATTCCTGGACCGACGGTTCCCAGAAACGTGGCTTGGCAGAAATTTTCTCGTACCATGGCCTGCTCGATTCCCAGATACGTCCCTTCTGGCCTTTTTGTGTTGGGAGATATGCACAGCCATGTTTACGCAACTCCTGGTGCAGGATACTCCTGGGGTTTTTGCCCGTGTCAGACAGAACATGATCTGACGGTGTAACCTTTGTTTGGGTGTCAATAGAGGCAGTTTTGAAAATCTACTGTAATTGAAGTTGGGTTGTGTTAATGATTTGTCTCCTGGAATAAAAAAAAAAAAAATAAATAAATAAATAAAAAAAAAAAAAAAAAAAAAAAAAAAAAGAAGGAAAAAGTATTTGTCGGTTTAATTAATTTGCTGCCAGAGAAATCTTCCTCTACCGGTTTAAATACTCCTCACAGGAGAAAATGATATTAGGGAAAAATACTTGTTTTGATGTCCCCCACAAGGTCTCAGAGTTTGTCGGTTTGAATACTTTTCACCCTGTATACAAGGTTGAATATGACTGTCCGTTCAAGACAACAGACAAATGTGTAATTTGGACAAAAGCTAATATTGGTTCAGCTCAGACCTGTTTCTTTACTCTTTACAGCCTTTTTTTAAAATTATTTTGACAAACATAGTTTATTTTTGTGAAGTAATGAAAATTTTTGAATTCAATATGTTTTATTATAATTTTTATTTAGTTGATGCGTAAGTACTTGAGAATGAAGAATGAAGACAAATCGTAAAAGTAAAATTGCGACTGTGGCATGTGAGTACATTTTTTAAAGTCTCTATCTTAAACAAACAAGTTGCACTCCTTACAGACAATATGTCCGATTTTACAATTCTGTTGTGAAATGGTACTGTTTCGGAGCACTACATGCATTAGAGGTAAGTACGAGGCTACTAGTATAATTCTCGTGTCCGCGATGACGGCGGGCCATCCATCATCCAGGCTAAGTTGCTTCCCAACTTAATGGCGTCGCTCGCCAGAGCGGCTGCGCCTATCCCAGTAGCACGGCTCACTTCTGACGGTAGCAGTTGAGAATCCGCACACGTCATTCGACTCCTGTCACTGCCAGTTTGCCGTCTCATTGGCCAAACAGTGGAGTTTTAATGCTGCTAGTGTGCCAAGGAGCCAATACGGAGGGTATCTGTTTGCATGGTTCATCGCTGACACTTCTGCGGTGCGCTTGCGTCAGATATCTAACATGTTCCTGAGGAGCTGCAACAGAACAGCATAGCAGGATGACAAGAGGACACTACAGGTGATCTCGACAGTATATTGGCTGATGATTTCTTCGTGTGTCGTCCTCTGCCGAAGAATCAATAAAAATTCATTTCACTCTGCAGAATGTCATGCTCTCTCTGACACATACAGCTGCCGATATATTTTCACTTACAGAGAATGGATAAGGACTCTTCAGCAACTAGTGTTTGATAGTCTTGGGGCAGTGTTGTCGCTTTCGTTATGTCATATATTAATACCAGAAACTGTCCTTTAAGCACACACTGAAATTATTATTCCTGGTAATACTTTCAAAATTCTTCTCATATGTCGCCGCAGTATATTTTAACAAACCAAGGGAAGCAAGAAAACTACAGTATATGTGGTCAACTTACCACATGAAGTATTTGAGTTATTTTTCACCTTTTCCATTAAAAAGTTCTTGCAGGGTTTAGTGTCTTGATATTAATGCAGATATAATGACACTTTAGCCGTGAAATAATAATGTTAATTGCATTGCTTTGTAACTTTGGAAGATTACCGTTGTCGTTCATGAGGGTAATTCATTACCGTGTCAGATCTGAGACGAGCATATTTATCTCTTTTTAAAATTCATGCTACCCACGACGCACATGTGAGAAGCCGAGTTTTGGACAACTCACACCGACTCTTGGGATAAATTCGTTGTATGTCCATATTGTCCGAGATGACTATATAATTATTTATAGATAGATAGATAGATCAGCCGTTAATGTCGTAAATCTATTGACTAGTTTAGAAAACTCGCAACGATTTTCAGGCGCTGTAAAATATTAATGATAGATATGAAAACAGATGTATATAAAATAGAAGATTTAATTTTACGTTATACGCAAATATGAGGTAATTATAGTGAATTGACATTCATGTCAGCTTATATTGATGAATATAATAAAATTGGGAACTGATATGTTAGTGACTAAAATCAAGTACATATCGAATATCAGCTAACATTAAGAAATAATGTGTCAGGCTAAATCTCAACTGTTATAGTCCATCAATTAAACAGATATTATTAAGAAAGAAAACAGAGTTACCGTCAACATAATGTCATAAAGACATACACATGTCATGTATGTACTACAATCAAAGTGAACCATTGATCATACCGGAACGACCTTCTGTTTGAGAGATTGCAGTGTTTGGATATAAACGGTCTACCGTTCAACTCTTTCAATTTCTGACGGAGACAGTGACGTATTTGTGACTTTTGATTGCTGTCAGGGATTTTAAGCAGTTACGGTAAATACGATCATCAGTTGGGGAAGCATGTTTTTGTTGTGGTTTACAGTCCGCAGACTAGTTTGATGCAGGGATTTTAAGCAGTACGGTAAATACGATCATCAGTTGGGGAAGCGTTTTTGTTGTGGTTTTCAGTCGGCAGACTAGTTTGATGCAGCTGTCAAACCTACTCTGACCTCTACAAGGCTCTTCATCTCCGAATAAGAAAAGCAACCTATATACTTCGGAACCTGCTTATTGCAATCGTGTCTCGGTCTCCGTCTATGATTTTTACCCCTACACACTTCTTACTAAAGTTAAGCTGGCGATTTATTGATGTCTTAGAATGTGTACCATGAATTTATCACTGCTCTTACTCTGGATATGCCAGTAACTAATTTCTCCCCATTTAATCTTCAGCATTCGTCTGTAGGATCACATTTTGAATGCTCCTTTCTATTGGAATTCTTTATCGACTAAGTTTCTCTCCCGCACTAAGTTACATTCCCCACAAATGTATTTCAAAAGACTTCCTAACATTTAAAGTAATATTAGATGTCACCAAATTTCCCTTCTTCAGAAACGCTTCTCTTCCAATAGCCATTTTGTGTCTTATATCATCTTTATTTCGCCCTTCAGAAGTCGTTTTTCTACCCACAAACAAAACTTATCTTCTTTGATTGTCTCACTGCCTAGTCTAATTCCTTCAGAGTCGCCTGATTTTCTTACACTACATTCCATTACTCTTTGTTTACTCTTCTTAATGTTAAAGTTTATTTTGATTGCTGAATGTTAATCAATTTATGTAAAATTTCATGGAACAAATGGGTTATGTCCACTTCTTCACTTGGAAAAGATTCCAGCGTTGGTAATTAATAGGGTATGAATAGTTCTGTCCAACGCACGTCATATGTGTAGCTAGTTCATGAGAACCGTGACTCAGGCGAAGAAATTAGGAAGCATGGAGGCGGTTCATGTTCATGTCGAAACAGGAGGAACAAAGAGATGTAGCTAAATACAAGTGGTGCGACAAGGAAATATTGATTACAAACCAGGCACGGGATGAGGCGACTACAAAGGCAGACGAAACTTTTTGTTGTAATGAAAATCTGGTTTTGCCAAAAAGTAATGAGGACAATGAAATGAGGACGTTTGTGGAACGCTGTCACCACAGCCAGCTGTGAGCGCGGCACCAACAGCGAAAGCCACTGCTGACGAAGACAGCTTAATAAACGCACCCATTTTCAGTCGTGAATGAAAGTGATGAACGCCTCAGGCAGCAAATGTCCGACATATAAAGCAAATTGGAAAGGAAATTAGAAGCACGTCCATCAGAAACTAAAAGCAAATTAGCACTTTCGACGGAATCAGGAAGAAAATTAGAAATACGATTTCACAATCTGGAAGATATAGTAATGATTATGGAGGCTAAATTATAGGAAACTAATAAGGTACTACCTTACCGAATAAATAAGAGTGACGAAAATGTTCAGGAAAATAAAATGATAAATGTGGCTTTTCAAATGGCGCACGCAGTGCTGGAAGGATCTAGGATATGGCTCGGTAAAAAAGAGAGGCGTACTCATGCGGTAGAAAGTGTAATTGAAACTACAGCGTCGGAAAGCAAAAAAACAAGGGTATAGTGCAGAACAATGCAGTCAGCTCAGGTAGAACCTAACAAGTACCGATTGCCAAAACAGAGTAGGAGCGCAAATATCTACAATTTAAGGAGACGCAGGAGAAGATCAACAAAACGCTATAAAAACGGTCGATTTTCGCGGCACTCGGCAGTTTGGAAGTTAAGGTTTCGCAGAGCAGTGGAGTAGCGCCGACGCCAGCGAAACAAGCCATCTATCGGCGTTCGAGGTAACAGGACGTAGTGCTTACACACGGTCACCAATCCATGGCACCGCGCACAGCTATGTTCACTGGTTGGTATGCTTTCGGGAGCACTCGGCGAGTCACGAAGTGGCGAGGTCTTCGGAAGTAGGAACTTTCGATCACTATGATTTCTTGAAACTATGAAAATTTTAGACATTTTGATGTTGTTATTCACTCGAAGGCCTAGGTTGGGCATTTGTTCATGCCATTCCAACAACGTGGCAAGTAAGGGCGCAGATAGACTGCGTCTGTGGCTTCTTAGGAGGTTTACGCTGCAGCCAAAATACGGGAGGTAGAACTACCGCGAGTTTCATGTGAACTTCCTTGCAACGTATTGGTCGACGGATGCGCTATAGGGAAGAATTTTGTGAACTCAGAATGCGTAGCCCTGTGAAATTTTCCGAAGGAACGTCGCAAAAGAAAGTTTTTGGATACACCCTTTCTGCCGACAGAAGGCATATTAAATGCATGGTATATTAAAGTTACTATCGTATCAGCGGATGCTGGTAGGGCATTGTGGAGATAATGCGGAAACCTTAAAGACCCTGCTTCGGGAACTGGAGTACGTAAGTTACGACTTCGAGCATAACAACTCGAATTACAAGATGAACAGAACAGAGGGATGCTTCCAGAGGGCATATAATGAACGTAGAGATGCAGGTTCCGCCCAAGATCAAGACAGTCCTATGATAACCGAAATAGCAAGGGAAACGCGCGGAACACTAGTAGAACAATAAACCATGAATAGAATAAATAATCATATGGTCAGTTTAGCGGTTAGTTCAGTGCGACAGTTAAAGCAAATCTTGAACATTTAAGCAGTTAACTTTGGAGTTTACAAGTGGAATGTACTGATTTGTAATAAGGGTAAGGTGTATTTAGTAGCTGATGTAACTGGATGAAAATGGGGAATGATGATCGATTAATTTGTAGTACGGTCAGCCATGTCTCGCTGTTACCGTCGAGCACGAAAGGGATTCTTTTTACTTCATGAAGTTGAAGGGTAAAGTCGAGAGACTGCTCCTGTCGTCTACTACTTTGATCTTTGATATTTTAGCATTCCATTCTATTAATTGTTTCAGTTATTAAGAAGTTAGTGTTATACAAGTGATTAGATAGTATAGAAAAAGAACGAAACTTGATATATCCTGAAGAACCAAGACTTAAATAAGAGAAATGGCAAAGGATACGTAGCAATAAGTATTACTAGTGAGAATGATTCCCAATTCTGGAGTCATAGGAACAAGCATCAGAACAGAACTATGAGATATACGCTATAAAGTAGTAGGAAATATTTTATGCAGAGGGTGGTCCATTGATAGTGACCGAGCAAAATATCTCACGAAATAAGAATCAAACGAAAAGCCTAAAAAAAACAAGACGTTTCTACATTGAAGAGGGAAACCAGATGGCGCTTTGGTTGGCCCGCTAGATGACGCTGCTATACGTCAAACGGACATCATCTGCATTAAAAACATAGGAATCCCCATTTTTATTACATATTCCTCTACTGTGTAAATAATTGTGAATGTTTTGTTTGAAACACTTTTGTCGCTTTGTGATAGATGGCGCTGTAATATTCATAAACGTATTGGTCACAATTTTAGACGAATAGTGAGTAATAGGTAGGTTTTATAAATTAAAACACAGAACGTAGATACGTTTGAACTGTATTTCGGTTGTTCCAATGCGATACATGTAGTTTTATGAAATTAGTTTATGCTGTTACCGCGTGATTATCTGTAATTACCTCATTACTTCAATAAATGCTCAAATTGATGTCCTTCAACTTCAATGCATTTGGCAATATGCGTAACGAAATTCCTCTCAACAGCGAGTAGTTCGCCATCAGTAATATTCTCGCATGCATTGAGAATGTTGTCGGTGAATCACAATAACAAATATCCTTTAATTTTCCCCACAGAACGAAATCCGGGGATGTAAGATCCGATGAACGTGCGAGCCATGTTATGGTGCTTCTACGATCAATCCACCTGACATTAAATATTCCACTTAAGACCGCTTTAACTGCACGCGAGCCCTGTGCCGGACATTCATCTTGTTGAAAGAACATCATCATTCTGTCATGCATTCAAACATCTTCTAGTAAAACCGGTAGAACATTACGTAAGAAATCAGTATACATTGCAACATTTAGATTGCCATCGATAAAATAGGGGCCAATTATCCTTCCTCCCATAATGCCCCACCATACATTAACCCGCCAAGGTCTCTGATGTTCCACTTTTCGCAGCCATCGTGGATTTTCCGTTGCCGAACAGTGCATATTATGCCGATTTACGTTACCTCTGTTTGTGAATGATGCTTCGCCACTAAACAGAATGCGTTAAATAAATCTGTTATCGCCCCGTAATTTATTTTGTGAGCAGTGACAATCTGTACACGACATTTAAAGTCTTCGCCACGCAAATCCTGGTGCACAGAAATATGGTACGGATGAAATTTATGTTGATGTAGAATTCTCAACACCGAAGTTTTTGAGATTCCAGAATATCGCTCAGTTTGTCTGCTACTGATCTGCGGATTAGCCGCAACTGCAATTAAAACACTTACTTAGGCCGTGTAGGTCGTTGTAGGCCGTGGTTGACGTTTCACTTGTGGCTGAACACTTCCTGTCTCTTTAAATAAGTAATTATCAGACGAAAGGTCCGGACACTTGGGTGATTTCCAGGATACCGATCAACATACATAGCACAGGCCCGTTGGGCATTTTGATAACAATAGCCATATATAAATACCACATCGACCTGTTCCGTAGTTGATAAACGCTCAATTTTAACACGAGTAATGTATTACGAAGGAAATACCGTCCTCACTGGAGAAATGTTACGCGGTAGCACGTATGTATACGCTTGTGACTATTACAGCGCCATCTATCACAAAGCGAAAAATCTCTTCCAAATAAAAAATTCATATTTACTTAAGTGCTAGACGAATATGGTATAATAATTGGGGGGGGGGGGGTACCTATTTAAAGAACATGCAGTCGATATCCGATTGACCGATGGCAGCGCCATCTAGCGGGCCAACCATAGCGCCATCTGTTTTTCCCCATCAAGCTAGAAAAGTTTTGCGTTTGATGCTTATTTCGTGAGATATTTCGATGGACCACTCTGTATTTTCATTTCAGTGCTAATTTTAACATCCATGGTGGTGTGTTTTTCTTTATTCCGTATCAAAAATTTTATTTTTGGTACAGCCAATAATGACTCTTTACCAAGTGGAGAGTTATTTACTTGCCAGCAACGCTCTCGCGCAATTTTTGAATTAGTAATGTTTCAGGTGATGCTGGAGAGAACGCGACGAAAACGACGATAGTCTGAATCCGGGCAATGGGTACAGAAAAATGTCCTACAGACTTCAGTAAACGAATGGTGCAGTAGATCGCAGCTGCTGTAGACGTAAAATCTTATTCATTTCCGCCACATATAATGCATTCTATGTGTATTTCAGTCGATCTTATAACATTTTCCTACATCGGGAAATACCGAAAAGATCGTTCTGTACATACTTTTAGGAACGACTAACAGCATGCTTATTGATGTAAGTAAGTTTACATAAACAGAACCGACAGAAGACGTGCAAAAGTGCAACAGTGCCCACCTTAAAAGTACCTGTATGTAAATGTACAGTGAAATCGCTGTCAGCAGCATTGAAGGCACGCTACAGTACAGAAATGCACACTAGAGTTGGTTGCTGAGTTGATGTTTCGACTCAGTGAATCGAGTCAGCGAACTGTTCGACTGAGTCGAAACTTGAATCGCCACTGTTTCGAAACAACGGATCTTGTTATTCGTGTATCAGACGCTAGATACTGTTAACATGAGCCTGGGTGAGTTCGACACAGCGCCCAGGCGTGCAACGGGTTTGAATTTGTTCCCCTAACACGCTACGCGAGATCTTGAATTATGCTACCGGTACCTTTCAACTGAGGTTTGAAAACTGGGATAACACCGAGAAAAGTTATTAAGTCCTTCGGTGATTTGAGGTAGTTTCATGTGAACTAAGCTTTGTTATGCATTGTTACTACAGCTAATTTCAGAGAGACGAAACCGCATTCTCAAAAACATGTCAAAAATAACTTTTTTTTATTTTCTTTTTATTTTTTATTTTTTTATTTTTATTTTTTAATTTGAATTTAAAGAAACTGTAACTGATTCTCTTTTATTTGACTGAATGAAGATGAATCTGATTATTAGAAAATCTACCTGGACATTGAAAAATTTTAGTCAGTTTTTGTGGATTCGTCACGTAAATTGTGAAATGTATTTCCTTGTAGTAATATCTCTTGACTGCAATAATATTTCTTAAGAACAAATCTTAAATTTTTTGTTTATATTTGATTAGAAAAGTTATTCATTTCTGGATGCACGTAGACATTTGAACCATGATCTTTCTAGTTTTATTTATGTGTGTTTGTAGAGCGTATGGCACCTAACTACGGGATCATCAGTCCCTAAATTTACAAACTACTTATGAACTATTTACGAACTAGGACGGTACAAATATCCATGCCCGAGGGGGGATTCGAACCCCCGATGGTAGTGGCCGTACAGACCGTCACTGAAGCGCCTCAGTCCCCTCGGCCACCGCGGCCGACTGTTTTATTTAAAGTTAATTATGGAATTTTGAAGGTTGGAAAAAGTTTCATGACTTTGGAATTTGAATATTACTATTTTGTGCTTCCTTTGTTAGCATATTTGTTTGGATGAAAATACGCGTAACTTAGGAAACGTTTACGATTTAACACGATAGTAAATTCGTAGTAGCAAACAAATCCTGTGGCGTTCAATTAAGACTAGTGAATAACGTATTAAAACCATGTTGATATTCCATAGATGTTTCGTATTTGCTGTATCGCTCTACTGCATCTTTCTCGGCTCACGTGAATGAGCAGTGGGACACAGGCACGTCTAGTGTTTTGAGTGCCGAAGCAGCGAGTCGACTAGGGCGCCCTGCAGCTGTCGCGGTCCACGTGAATCAGGAAAGGCAGCGCGGCGCATGACTGCGGCGCGCCAAATGTTTCGTGTGCCGAAACAGTGAGTCGACTCACTAGACTCAGATGATCCGTATGTTTCGAAACAGTGAAATGATCCGAACTGCCCATCACTAATGCACACAGTAGCTATTCACACACATGGAAAGCCGACCAAGCTTAATAAGGACATAGCGTCCTGGGGTCTCAGCTAATTAGCAGCAGTATCAGTCACTAAAAAGAAAAAGAAAAAAAAACGAATTCTTTTCATTCTCCAATCCAAGGAGTGGAACGGTCTGTTTGTGATCCGGCCCATAAAGAGTCATGGTTCTATTCAGCCAATATCAGACGGCCACTCTCTCCCTATATAGGCTCCCTATGCAAGGGGTTGGCTGCGAGCGACCCCAGGTAGTCAGTGGCATGTTGGCACCAGACAATGGAACGCTGGCAAACACTCCTTTAGCCGACCATCTACAACAGTGGTGCAGCCGATTCAGGGGTAGGAATGGTCGAGCTTGGATGAATGAACGGATCACATGTGTAAACGTGAGGATAGTAGAAACTTACGGATATCTGATCGCAGAGGCGCCCAAATAGGTACATGTAGCACCTTGTCGTAGAGACATAGCTGCAAAAGATATAAATAAATAAATAAATCACCATGTCCGGATGAAATCCAAATTTGCGTACCTTACGGGATTAAACGTGTACCACCGTTGAATTTATTGCGAATCTCTGGCGTAGTGCAGAATCCTAACCGATTGGAGAAAGCAAAGGTGAATCACGTTTCCAATATAGGTAAGAGAAAGAGCCCGCAGAATGACATAACAATATCATTAACGTCGGTTTGCTACAAAATTTTCGAATATATTATCAACTGGAAGATAAAAAAATTTCGTCATCAGCAAGGCTATAGAAATCACGTTCATACGCAGCTCATCTTGTCCTTTTCTCTGCAGGTATCTTGTGCGCCCTGGATAAACGACAAAAAGCAGAAGGAAAATTATTTGAGGCTATACCGCACTGCCGACTGTTAACGGCGGTACGAGCGCGTTGAGTAGGTTCTCCGATACCAGTTGCAACTTCTGAAGTAATGGTACCTAGTATGTAGTCGTTGACGACGAGTGTTCAACAGAAGGGTATCGGAAGCGAAATGCGCTGAGATCTGCGTGCTAAAAGGTAACGGCGTTGAGTGACGGCAGGAGGATACAAGACAATAAAATGTAGTTGTGTGATAAAAGCCAGGCTACTCTAAATGTAAAAGAAATTTAAAGTAACATTGCTGAGAAGTAGAAGGGATCTCCATGCATAACGTTAGAAGCTGATGTGTATGGAACGACCATTTGACAAATGCGGGAAAGTTGTCGGGCGACTTCAGTTTCTTGGGAGAATTTTGGGATGATGTGGTTGACGTGTCAAGGAGACTTTGCCTAGAACGCTACTGCAACCGAGTTTTTAGTACTTCTATTCGGAATCCCAACCAATTCAGAGAGGAACAACTAAATTTCTTACTGGTAGGTTCGATCAACACTCGGGTATTATGGAGATTAATTTTGGAACTCATATGCGAATTCCTACAGGCAACACGACGCACGTTCGAAGTAATACTATTGAGAAAATTTAAAAGGCCGGTATTTGTAGCTGACAGTTGTCAAATTACATTTAGTATGAGGAACACAGAAGTTAAGACAGAGCTGAAACTTAGTCAAAGAAGCATTTGTTTTTCTCTCGCTCTATTTGGGTCTGGAATAGAAGAGGAAATGTTTACCATTGTGCCATGTACTCACCGACACGCACCACATGGTGACTTTTGTAGATATAAATAAAGCATTGTCACCCTTACCCCCTACCCTGCTGGAATTTGCTTCACGCATATAGTGCAGCAACCTCTACAGTACAGCAGCACGAGACAGTGCGCACATACGTTATGCAGGTACACGCCGCAACACGGTCTGAAGCATTAATTCTACTGAACCAGCTTGCACCAAGATGTCACATTACGCGGGGCGAATATATTGCTTCAGAGTATGCTAGTCTCAAGCTGGCTCCACGTATTCAACACACGTCGTGCTACACCAGAGGGCTGCGGTCTGTGGACCGGAAAGGCAATTCAAGAGGTGTACTACCTTTTCTATCATAAGGGGTACGAATTCGAAATACTCAAACATTGCGAAGGTTGCGGGTGGTGAAAAGTTTCAATGAAGATGTTGAAAACTTGTGCGGGGCCGGCATTCGAACCCGGATTTCCAGCTTCGGGGTAGCGGTTTCCGTAACACATGAGGCTCTCGAGACAAACTTCCACTCCTCATTAAATTGTCACCATATTGAAAACTGCAATGTCAGTGTCTTTCGAACATATCCGAAACAACATACACCATATCTACACCACGAAGATACGCGAAATTCAACCGACAGGAAGATGATGCTGTGATATGCAATTGATTAGCTTTTGAGAGCATTCACACAAGGTTGGCGCCGCTGGCAACACCTACAACGTGCTGACATGAGGAATGTCTCCAACCGATTTCTCATATACAAACCGGCGTTGCCTGGTGAATCGTTGTCATGATGCCTCGTCTAAGGAGGAGAAATGCGTACCATCACGGTTCCGATTTTGATGAAGGTCGGATTGTAGGCTAACGCGATTGTGGTTAATCGTATCGCGACATTTACGTTCGCGTTGGTCGCGATCCAATAACTGTTAGCAGAATATGGAATCGGTGAGTTCAGGAGGGCAATACGGAATGCCGTGCTGGATCCCAACGGCTGCGTATCACTAGCAGTCGAGGTGACAGGCATCTTATCCGCATGGCTGTACCGGATCGCGCAGGCACGTCTCGATCCCTGAGTCAACAGATGTGGAAGTTTACAGGACAACAACCGTCTGCACGAACACTTCGACGACGTTTGCAGCAGCATAGACTATCAGCTCGGAGACCATGGATTCGTTTACCCTCGACGCTGCATCACAGGAGAACCCTCGATGGTGTCCACAACGACGAAACTGGATGCACGAATGGTAAAGCGTTATGTTTTCGGATGGATCAGGTTCTGTTTACAGCATCATTATGGTCGTATCCTAGGCAACATTGCCGTGAATACACATTGGAAGCGTGTATTCATCATCGCCATACTGGCGTATCACCCGTCGTGATGGTATGGGGTGCCGTTGGTTACACATCTCGGTCACCCCTTGTTCGCATCGACAGTACTTTGTACAGTGGCCGTTATATTTCAGTGATGTTACGACCAGTGGCTGTACCCTTCATTCGATTCCTGCGAAACCCTACATTTCAGCAGGATAATGTACGACCGCATGTTGTAGGTCATGTACGGGCCTTTCTCGTTATGGAAAAGGTTCGACTGCTGCCCTGACCAGCACATTATCCAGATGTCTCACGAACTGAAAACGTCTGGTTAATGGTGGCCAAGCAACTGGCTCGTCACAATACACCAGTCACTACTCTTGATGAACTGTGCTATTGTGTTGAAGCTTAATGTGCATCTGTACCCGTACACGCCATCCAAACTCAGTTTGACTCGATGCCCAGGCGTATCAAGGCCGTTATTACGACAAGAGGTGGTTGTTCTGGGTAATGATTTCTCAGGATCTATGCACCCAAATTGCGTGAAAATATAATCACATGTCAGTTCCAGTATAATATATTTGTCCAATGAATATCCGTTTATCATCTGCATTTTCTCTTGGTGTAGCAATTTTAATGGCCAGTAGTTTATATGCATCCAAACGGCAAATGAATTTTCTGTGCGGAAATGAAAGTTGCAAACAACGAGAAGTGATGGACATGGGCACTGCCGTCTTAGCGTGCGACAAGTTGAGAAGGTCTGACTTCGTCTGGATAGCCTAGAAACAGGAAGTGTACGTTCACATAAAAAAAAAAAAAAAAAAAAAAAAAAAAAAAAAAAAAATTCAACCTCGCCACTGAACAGTTGAGATTATTCAGGCTTTCTAATTCGTTAAATTACGTATATTAGTAACTGCCATGATATCTTTCTTTTCTCGGACATTTATACCATAGTAAGTAGACCTTCATTCAGGACATAAACGACACAGAGCGCAAAAGTTTAGTTGTAATGTGGCGTTTATTACCCCGTTTCAGAAGGAAAACGGTTCAAGGAAGTAAGTGCTGTTACGCCTCGAACATCTAACGTTATGGACATAAGAATGCAGCACAATGTAAAGGGTGACGCATGAGGAATCGTAAGTATTCTTGGATATGATAGGAAGGATTATTAGTTACTGATAACATCTGGTAAACGTCAGAACCAAAAACCATACGTTAAGATAAACACGTCAAACACAGTTTACACCACCTTCGTTCTAAAGTGTCCTGAACGAAAATCAAATGTTTGTACAACTTATGGAACTTAACTACGGGGTCATCAGTCCCTAAGCTTACAAACTACTTATGAACTAGCTAAGACTAAAGACGGCACAAATATCCATGCCCGAGGGGGGATTCGAACCCCCGACCGTAGTGGCCGTGCTGACCGTGACTGGCGCGCCTCAGTCACCTCGGCCACCGCGGCCGGCTGTTCTGAACGCTGACGTTCAATGCATATATTGCATCTAGGACACAACTCCTTAGTTTTTGCTTCAACCCTCACAAGTTCGTAAACAACCACGCATTAGCACTTTGAGCGTGCCAATAAGACGGAGTGAATATGTTGGCAAATCAGTTCCAATCATAACACCAGGAAGGTAGTTCAAATGTTTGTAAGGCTTATGGGACATAGTCGCTTCGTCATCAGTCCCTACAGTTAAAAATACTCATGAACTAACTTATACTACAGACAACACAAACAACAATGCCCGAGGAAGGATCCAAAGCTCCGACGCGTGAGGCCACGCTATCTGCAATGTGGTGCTCCAGACCGCTCGGCGATTCCCGCGCGGCATATCACCAGGAAGGAAGTACACTGCTTGTGTTGACTGTATTAATACCATGTCTAGATCACTTTAGATTTCTAAAATGTCTAATATTCAAAATTGGTCGTTAACGTTCTGTACCTTGAAAGAATTCAAGGAACATCCAACAAATTAAATCACTTTCTTTTCTTTAGGCCTCTGTTATATGTTCAAATAATTTCTGCAGAAAATCTGCATGTCAGTGGACAATTGGGACTATATGCTTCTGTTTCAGAAAACAGACATTCAAATTCCTGCTCATACGTACGGTGTTCAACTGTAAGTTTTTCTTTGTCTAAGTCCTGTTTTGTAGCTCTCCAAAATCGTCCGGGTTTTACACTTCTTCATTAACTTCGTTTTACACTGGTTTCATAAAAGCTATTTCTTCAGGCAATTGTTGCAACTTATCCTGTAGTCCTGTGTATGTATCTTTAACTATTTGTCGTCAGTCGCAACTGATTTTATCGTTTCAGTTTTCACGTGCTGTCTACAAAGAATTGTGTTCGTGTAGTAAAACGGACGTTTTCTTTTGTTTATCTAGTAGCTACATGTACTACCGGGCCTTAAAGCCTTGTATTTCTTTTTAAATACAGTTTTCATATCATCTATTCCGTGTTTGACGCAAGTTCTTATATTTCCATGGAGATGATGGGCATTCATTTTTTTTAATCGAAAATGAATAGTTGTCAAAAAGCTGAAGGAATGTTTGTAATGTGGTCATCGGTCTCTAAACTTACAAATTACTTAAAGTAACTCATTCTAAGACACGCACAACCATGCCCGAGGAAGAACGGCAGCGCGCACCACAGCAAGGCGCCTTGGTGCGCACGGCTATTCCACCGCGGATGAATAGTTGTCCCACAGCAACGTTTCTTAATGGTGGGGTGAGCCAATTCCTGTATTCCTTCTTTAATCTTGAATTACATGTCTAATCAGATCAATGCTTCCTACTTCTCACTTGTCTGTGTAAAGATAAGGCTGGTTGTTGACATTGGCAGTTAACTGTTGTGTTTTGTATATCGTCTAAATCATGTTCGACGTTATAATAACCCTTTTCATGTTGATCCAACAGCGCATCATTTCACACTTCAACGCGATGTTGTTCTTTGTCCCTCTCTACTTGATAAGAAACACTTTCATCTTAAATTTCAGGCAGTTTAAGATTCATTATTTCAGTGTTAAAGAAACCTGAATATTTATTTCCTGACCAAATGCAACACAATTTATAGAAACAGAAAACAGTAACAAATTATTTCGAACTGAACTCGCTACTTATGTAGTAAGATTTAAACAAGGCAGTAAGGCAGTGGTGTTAGAACGTTCGGGATCTCGCTACAAATCCTAGCACACTATTTGGATGAAACCTGCTGAATTTATTTTTCATAAAGCTAACTTCAAGAAGAAAGCAGTATATTGCTGTTGAAACTAGCCACGGTATGTACGGCTTTTACATAATTAGTTGGTTATATTATGACACAGTTTCATTCAGCGCCTTACGGCATGTAAACAGAGAAATAATGAATTACTAGTTGATTAACTGTATATTATTACATCACAAACGGTAAAACTCGCCCTTGTAAGTTAATCAATGTATTTGTTTTTATATTTGTGACGTCTGGAATGCCTTGACGTCTTGAAGGAGTAAAGTAAGTTGTAATTTTGTTACATGTATATGTGTTTGTTCGAAAACTTAATTCAAAGTTAGTACTCATACATGAATGTTGCAATCGAAATCGTTCCCATTACCTAATGAAATCCAGTGTTGCAGGATTCAAAAAGATATTCCATTTACCTGGTGTATACAATAATTTGCCTTTCAGCGTCAACCATAGTCTATATTTATAAGACACTGTTGTTGATCGCAACACATTGCGATCAATCATCCATTACAAATTGCTTTGTTAAGTATTCCTGGCTTCTTTGACCTTTTCATTTCTTAAACTACACCATTTTACATCACTTAGTGTAGTTCCGTAGTTGTCAAGACACTAAGCGATGCCAAATGGCATTTATTAAGTTTTCGATATTGCAAAGTTTCAAGTTTAGAATGATACATATTTCATCTACACCATAAAAGAGTTTTACAACCGTTACTTTAGTTACTTGGTTATCAGCTTCTCTTTCTCCAATCAGAGACGTGAACTATATCACAACTACTTTATTATTCCGCAACTTCTATTTACACTATTGGACATAAAAAATCCTACACCAAGTGGACATGCAGATGATACACGGATATTCATTGGAAAAATATAATAAACTAGATCTGACATGTGATTACATTTTCACGCAATTTGGGTGCACATGTCCTGAGAAATCAGTACCCAGAACAACCACTACTGGCCCTAATAACGGCCTTGATACGCCTGGGCATTCAGTCAAACACAGCTAGGATGGCGTGTACAGGTACAGATTCCCATGCAGCTTCAACACGATACCACAGTTCATCAAGAGCAGTGACTGGCGTATTGTGACAAGCCAGTTGCTCGGCCACCATTGACCAGACGTTTTCAGTTGGTGAGACATCTGGAGAATGTGCTGGCCAGGGCAGCAGTGGAACATTTTCCGTGTCCAGAAACGCCCGTACAGGATCTGCAACATGCGGTCGTGCATTATCCTGCTGCAATGTAGGGTTTCGCAGGGATCGAATGAAGGGTAGAGCCACGGGTTGTAACACATCTGAAATGTAATGGCTACTGTTCAAAATATCGTCGATGCGAAAAAGTGCTGAGCGAGACGTGTAACCAATGGCACTCCATACATCACGCGGGGTGGTACGCCAGTATGGCTATGACGAATACACGTGCGTTCACCACAATGTCGCCAAACACGGATGCGACCAACATAATGCTGTAAACAGAACTTGGATTCATCCGGAAACATGACGTTCTGCCATTCGTGCACCCAGGTTCGTCGTTGCGTACACCATCGCATGCGCTTCTGTCTGCGATGCAGCGTCAAGGCTAACCGCAGCCATCGTCTCCGAGCTGATAGTTCATCCTGTGCAGACGTCTTCGAACTGTTCGTGCAGATGGTTGTTGTCTTGCAAACGTCCCCATCTGTTGACTCGGGGATCGAGACGTGGCTGCACGAATCGTTACAGCCATGCAGGTAAAGCCCGTTTTAAACGATCAACGAACTTTTAATAGATTGCTAACAAGTTGCGTTAATGGCGGCCGTCAGTCGTTTGAACGGCTGCACTAGTATGATCGCGCTAGTATCGAAGCGCGATAATTATAGCGATAAAGAAATAGGACGAGTTCTAAATACTAGTGGGTTCACTGTGCATGCGCGAGCTAGCAGCTGTCTGCTGCAGTCGCCGCTCCAGTTAGTCCGCCATTTTCCTTCGTATTTACGTATATTTTGCGTTATGTCAAAGTTTATGATCAGAATGTATTACAAAATGTATTTCTAATGACGGCATTCGCACTTTCCGTCACCAGACCGTCACCTAACGTCAACGTCATGTTAAACTTTCTCAAGAAGATTGTTTTGATTGAACGGTCGTCTGCTGACATCGGAAGTTAACCTATTTTCGTCACGCGATTTTCATACTGTAGTCGACAATTGCATGGTTTGCACGCAAACTTGTCTTATTAATCTTTATTTTATTATTATACTTTGGTTTAGCGGTAAATTGCAAATGTTTCATGACGACTTAAATATTTATCTCAATTATTGTCCTCCAAAAAGCGAAGTCGTACATCTGAAACCGAAAAATGGTTTATGATTTGCAATATCGTAACAGAAAAGACTGAAGCCAATTTTTTATTTGAATAAGATTGTAATTTGATGATGCAATTTTCATTAAATAGCATTTTAAATGAAAAAGTCAGTCCAAATGAAAGACAAAAATTCAGTTGTGCATCACGTTATTAACAATGTCATTGGGCAAATCGTAGTAGATAAAGTAAAGAAGGTCTATTTACGCTCTTATAAATATTGCTTGATGTGTTCATAAGTTTATTTTTTTCGCTTGAAAATAGATGTGAATGTTTTAAAATGTTGTATCACTACCCATAACTTTACCACACTAAGTTCACCAAAAACATCGATTGCAAGGTTTTCTTTGGCCGTCAATAACATTTAGCGTTGTTTCCTCAATTCCAGTATTAAACTATGACTTCCTACATAACAAATCGGCTTTTATAACCTCATTTTCAACATCGGGTATTACTGTTCTATTACGTTTATCGTCTAAACACGCTGCCACAAGATCTTGCTTGAGTTTGTAGTTCAGGGCTAGTACGCTAGGAGCGCTTCAGTAGACTATTATCTATCTTGTTCACCTTCGTTCATCGTTTAAAAAGGACTTAAGACGACTGTCGTCGCGCCTGCGATGGTGTACGCAACGACGAATCTGGGTGCACGAACGGCAAAACGTTATTTTTTCGGATGAATCCAGGTTCTGTTTACAGCATCATGGTCGCATCCGTGTTTGGCGACATCGCGGTGAACGCACATTGGAAGCGTGTATTTGTCATCGATATACTGACTTATCACCCGGCTTGATGGTATGGGGTGCCATTAGTCACACGTGTCGGTCACCTCTTGTTCGCATCAACAGCACTTTGAACAGTAGCCGTTACATTTTAGATGTGTTACGACCCGTGGCTCTACCCTTCATTCGATCCCCGCGAAACCCTACATTTCAGCAGGTAAATGCACGACGCCATGTTGCAGGTCCTGTACGTGTCTTTCTGGATACTCTAAATGTTCGACTGCTGCCCTGGTTAGCACATTCTTCAGATCTCTGAAAAATTGAAAACGTCTGGTCAATGGTGGCAGAGCAACTGGCCCGTCACAATACTCCAGTAACTACTCTTGATGAACTGTGTTATAGTGATGATGCTACATGGGCTTCTGTACCTGCACACGCCATCCAAGCTGTGTTTGACTGAATTCTCAGGCGTATTAAGGCCGTTATTACCGCCAGAGGTGATTGTTATGGGTAATGATATCTCGGGATCTATGCACCCAAATTGCGTGAAACTGTAATCATATGTATTAGTTTATTTTATTTGTCCAATGAATCTGTTTGTCATCTGCTTTTTTCTTGGTGTAGCAATTTTAATGGCCAGTAGTGTATTTGGGATTAGTTTTAAGCAGCGGAGCACGTACAATGATTTATGGGAATGACTCATGCAAAACATATTCATTGTTTAAGACCGCAGTTAATGTAGTCCAATAATAAATAGATTACAAAATACTTGCGTGAACAATACTATAATATTGTTCTTACAAATAGAGGAAAAAGGGGGGAGGGGAGGTACAAGGAAGAACGTATGACTTTACGGAAGCAATGACCGTAAAGTCGCATAATTAGTACAAGTAATGGTATTGTATAGTAAGATGAGGTGCTGGCAGTGGACCGCTTGGGGTACTGTCCAAATCGGTGGAAATCTAGAGAAGGCCCATGCTGTTCACTTCAAACTGGTGAGGGCTGTTAGCCGAGCGTTTCTTAAGGGTGTGTCTGGAGGACATCTGGGAGTTCCACACTTACGTAATTCGGAACAAAATAAATCCGTAATTTATCAATAAAATTAAATCCGTAATTTATCAATAAAATTAATTACGTCAACATTTAAGACATATACTATGTTGGTATAATTACGCACAGTTTATAATTCTAAAAATAGTTTCAAAATCTCAAAAATTATAAATGTTTATCACTACTATAACAAAATATAGAAAAATAAATCTTAAAAAAGCCAACTTTTGAATGTGTCATGTGAGAATCAAACTCTGGTTTAGATGATAACTTATTTCCTCTATTATGTGGCATGGGCATTGGCGGTCAAGGCCATGAAAGTTGATTTGTCTGTTTAATGATTTTATACTTAATGTAATATTATTTAAGAATCCTTTCTCGTATAGTAAGGAAGTGGTTTCAGATGCTCAGTTTTTACTTAAAGAAATATGTTAAGATGTATACTATTTTGGAGGGTATGGCAATCGACCAATGAGATAGCTGCCGGCCGCGGTGGCCGAGGAGACTGAGGCGCTCCAGTCACGGTCTGCACGGCCACTACGGTCGGGGGTTCGAATCCCCCCTCGGGCATGGATATTTATGCCGTCCTAGTTCGTAAGTAGTTCATAAATAGTTTGTAGGTTTAGGGACTGATGACCCCGTAGTTAAGTCCCATAAGCTGCTAAGGTACGGAACTGGTGGGGAGTGTGTGTTTGAGAGGTGATCGAATGGGTGTTCGAAAAAAGGAGACTTCATGTCTAGTCTCAGTAGAAGAAGGAATCTCCTGGATGATAACAGTGATTTATAGGGAATAGTGTTCAGATTCGCGCAGCGAACGGTCGCTTCTCGAGACTCGCCCGTACACCTGATACGTGTTTATGGTTTTACACACTAAATTACGAGAGTGAAAATGGCGTTAGGGAATCTTAAACTATTTTGTACTGTTGAAAATTTCATCTTGAATGTACGCTATATATACAGAGTTTATATGTTTTTTTAAAGTTATGACTATATCCAGGACAGTGTAACTGTTTTACCATTTTATTCAATTTGTGATTAATATTTCATTTGACCACTTCCAATATGGAACAAGTTTCATTGAATAACCCTTATTCGACTAAATCTCTGACTTACGGTACATTATTTGCAAATGTCAGATGAAAACCATAATCACTAATGAATCAATTAAGTGTTTCGCAAACTGCAGCCTATGCGTAGATTGTTTTTAAGTACAGGCGCACATGTAAAACTAATATCTCCAACTAAAGTAGTAACTGGGGCATGAAAGCAGACATGTTCGGTTCGACCGTAAGATAACATCAACCCATACTTTTAAATCAGAACCCTTCATAGCCGAAAATCGTAGTGTTTTACAGTGTATAGTCACACTTGATTTAATCTTAGCTGTGATAAATGTGATGAAGACTGCAGCGTAAAGCTGCTTCATAAAATGTTCAGTTAGTAAGCATGGAAGAACACAGAGGCATTTACGCAACGCCAGTGGCAAACGCCAGAAGAATGGCTTTCAGCATTGTGGTATCATCCACTGTTACAGTCTCGAGAGCCTACACATGCAGGAATTTCAACCAATATATTGCTTTCTTCTAGGCAGTGCCGTCTCCAAACATTCTATAGTAAACAAAGATAATTTCTTAATCTTTGCGCATAAAAATCAGTTGCTGCGTGCTAGTCTTCCTAAATCCAGGATATGGCATGACCAACTACAACAATTTCTTTATCTTGTTCGTTGAAAAGTCGGAAAAAAAAATGTTGTATGGGCATTGCCACTTCGGATGAGGTTCACATTACTACAATGATACGTTCGGTGCCTGGCGGAGGGTACTTTAAAAATACATTCCCACCAATCTACAGATTTATTCCGCTGTTGTTGAAAATTGACAGACTTGAACTTCCAGATAAGAGAAAAATCCCCGTTTACGTAAGATTTCGAACGGTTTATGGCGGAGGATACCTTACGTCAGACTTCCTCAGTGTTTGACCAGTAAACATGGAAAATGGCAATTAGCAGTAATTTTTTTATATACACGATTGGGAGGAGGGTACAGGAGGAGATAGAGTGCAGGGATGATAATGACAGAAGAAGGGGAATGGATGTATAGAAGAGAAAAACAATTTCAAATGTTTGTAATTCCATGCGACCAAACAACTGCAGTCATCAGTCCTTAGACTTAGAAACTGCTTAAACGAAGTCAAACCAACTTACACTAAGGTCAACACACAGACCCATGTTCGATAGGGACGTGAATCTTCGAGAGGCAGCGCGATCCATAACTTGGCGCCCAGAGCGCACGGCCATTCACTCGCGACGATAGAAGACAGAGACGGAGTAAGAAGTGGAGGAGGAGGAGGGAGACGTAATTAAAGACAGAGGAGGAGTAAGGGATGGACAGAGAGAGAGAGAGAGAGAGAGAGAGAGAGACTAGGAGATAAGTGGGGAGACGAGGGAGATGTACGTGTAGTTACTGAATAATGAAATAAATACCAGGGTTAGAAACAGTTTATTGACAGCCGATACAAAAGCGTTACGTGTTAGCACCTGTTACTGATCTTCAAAGAATTCAGCATTAACCCGTTGCCAGCGAGTTGGAAAACGTATTATACCGTTAGCAGAGACAGTTCTGTTGATGGTGCGAATGGAGCAGTCTACTTCCTTTCGAATCTCTGGAATATTTCTCAAGTAAATGCCACGAAGTGGTTTCGTCATCTTCGTAAGCAAATCAAGGTCACAAGAACTTAATTCCGGGGAGTGTGGTGGATGGTACAGTACTTCCCCGCCCCATCGACCGAACAGAGCAGTCACAGCTTGCGCTGATGCGTCCGCGCATTGTCGTGCAAAATGATGGGTGGGTTGTGCAGCAGAAGGTGTTGCCGCTTCTTTCGCAAGGCTGGTCACACGTGATGCTCCGAAAACGAACTGTAATGCTGTGAATTGACGGTCTGCCGTCGAGGAACGTTAGTGTAACACCATCACAGTCATACACGAGAAACACCATAAGTTTCCCCATATTGGGGCTCCGACGCAGATTAGACTTTCGCGGTGACCCTTAATGACGCCATTCGTTGAACTGGCGTTTCAGTTTAAGATTCGTACGATTGGCCCATGTCTCTTCCAGTGTTACGATAAAGGCGTAAGAAAGTCCACAGCGCTCCAAGTGCTCCTGAGCATTTCCGTCACTTCATGCCGAACTTAACGTGATGCAATATTCTGCATCCTCAGACTTTCCTCCAGATTGCGAAGCACGATCGTATGCGTTAATGGGATTCGTGAGCGACCTCACGAATTGTCTGGCATCGATCACTGTCCACTAATGCGGCAACAGTATGCACCTCTTCTTCAGAGACGCTAGGACGACCTGTCCGATGAATGTATGCCACAGTTTTCCGACCTTCGTTGAAGGCTGTTACCCAACGTACGACTCTTCTGTACGGCAATGCCGATTCCCTGAATGCCTCTTGAAGACCTTGATGACACTTTGTGCAGTACGACCACTTGTTCCATCCTATTGTTTCTGTTTAAAAAACATAGTGTCACCGTTGTGTTACATCGTTCGCTCACTGTGACTTTCCCTCGATAGTGTGTACGCTGGTGACGTGGGACGGGCGAGTCCATTTGCTCGGAGGTAAGGTAGGTATGTCAGCAAGATGTGAAGTCAGCGACATCAGTAGATGTCATTCTATAGTGTGTACGTAGCAAAGTTGGAACTTTTGAAGTTCCAAACTCCGTAAATACTTGAGCAACGACAGGTTTTCGGCTGGCTAATACTGAGACAAAGCGTAAAACAGGAAAGTGAGAAATAGACATAGAGATTCAAATGTTTGTTAAGCTTATGGGACTTAACTGCGGGCCTATCAGTCCCTAAACTTACAAGCTACCTCGTACTAAAAACAGCACAAACATCCGTGCCCGAAGGGGGATACGAACCCCCAGCGGGGAACGGCCGTGCGCACCGCAACATGGCGCCCTAATGCACACGGCCATTCCGCCGCGGCGCATAGAGATTGGGAAAGCGATGAGCATACAGCTTAAGGAAAGGCATGCAAGAAATAGATCCACTCCCCAAGCATATTTAGCAGTTGCAAAGCTTTGTCTCGTTTGCTAGTCTACAATAATACCAAATACGAGTTTATTATTTTGATTTATATTTTTGTGATTAACAGAAAACAGGTACAGTGCTGTGGAGGCTGCAGCGCCACAACTCCTGTAGACTGGTCACTGCATTCTACGTATATCTCGCGGAAAGGCCGCGAAGATAGAATTTATGTCCACGCGGAACTACTATACCATCCTGAATGAAACTTCACTCTGCAGCGAAGTCTGCGCTGATATGAAACTTCCTGGCAGATTAAAATTGTGTGCCGGAACCGGGACTCGAACCTGGGACCTTTGCCTTTCACGGGCAAGCGCACTACTGACTGTGCTATCCCGACACGACTCACGATGCCGCGTCACAACTTTACTTTCGCCAGTACCTCGCCTCCCACTTTCCAAACTTCACAGAAGCTCTCCTGCAAACACGCAAGACTAGCACTCCTGGAAGAAAGGATATGGTGGAGACATGGCTTCCCCACAGCCTAAGGGATGTTTCCAGAATGGAACTTCACTCTGCAACGGAGTGTGCGCTGATATGAAACTTCCTGGCAGATTAAAATTGTATGCCGGAACCGGGACTCGAACCTGGGACCTTTGCCTTTCGCGGGCAAGCGCACTAGCGATTGTGCTATCCCGACACGACTCACTATGCCGTCTCACAACTTTACTTCCGCCAGTACCTCGCCTCCTATTTTCCAAACTTCACAGAAGCTCTCCTGCAAACACGCAAGACTAGCACTCCTGGAAGAAAGGATATGGTGGAGACATGGCGTAGCCACAGCCTAAGGGATGTTTCCAGAATGAACGGTAGTGCGCTTGCCCGCGAAACGCAAAGGTCCCAGGTTCAAGTCCCGGTTCCGGCACACAATTTTAATCTGCCAGGAAGTTTCGTTACTATACCATCGTTCGTTCCGCGAATCATGAATGGAAGAGGGAAAGTATACAGTGGTTTGCCGAGTACATAAGTCGCGGTAGATTTAGACTCTTTCAGTCAACTCTGGGTGACACAGGAAAGGCGTTGTATCCGAGCTGACTCAAATTACAGGTTGCAAAAAACGAAACTGCAAATATCTACCGAAAACTCGGTAAGGACGCGCCTGACGCCTCTTTGGAGGGTCACCCCGCATGGACCGGTATTGGCTGGCGGCTCGCCAGTTCTTCGGCCATCCCTCGTGATCTGCATCGTAAACGGGAGACGGCCGGAGCACTATCACCCCGAGTGAACGTCAGCCCCCCGACGGCGAAATGAAAGCGACGCAGGAAAAATGTCGTCCGTCGCCGGCGATTTACGGGGGCACGACACCGTAATCTGCCGGGGGTGAGGGAGGAGTGGAAGGGGTAGCGAAGTTGGGGGTGGGGTCGCCGTGGCCACATCCGGGTGATGGTCCGTCCGTCTCAGTCCGTGTGTAAAGGGCTTCCTGCAGCTGGCGTTTATCCTCGCAGAGTAGACACGTAGCAGGGAATATAGGGTATTTCATGAGACGCGAAAAAATTTCCCAGGGCCACAGTTTTCACGAGCGACATTCAGTAGGAAAGGAGACGCAGAAAGACAATGTAACAAACCGACCTGTTAGAATACGACGGCCAATCCCCAACAAAAGTTATTATAATTAATTAAAATGAGCTACATTTCATCACCTGTTTTCAGATGTAAACAAAACTGTTGTGTTGATCAGCTTCTTCATAGTATTCACGTTGCCCTGAAACTATTTAATTTGGCAGCCTTGGTTCTTTGTAGCAAATAGAAGTACAATGTTGTATGTTTGACTACTATTTACTCTTGCATCGTTAAAAAAATAGCTAGTACAACATTGTGTTACAATCACTGAGACTGAACCAACTAAAGACTGTGCCAAACTATGACTATGATTTGTCACACTCGTATGCCACATTCCTGGAAAAGGTTGATACAGTCACATTTTTGAACTATGCTTCCGTAATTAAATCAGGCGTCATTCATAGATACGATACACATCAGATTAATCATCACAAACAATAGACAATTTTAAAAATATTTATAAACCAGATAAACTTATATGGTAAATGTGGGTAGCTCATGTTGGTTTGTTTACATAATTGATATTGTTAAATAATAAAACAGTCGTGTAGTTTCGTTACAAATTCATTATGCCAAATTGATTGAGATACATGACACAGCTTCAGGAAATGGTAGTAATTATATTCTTGTATTCATACGAATAATTGTAAATGTTACGAAACTACAATTACATCATTATTACAATAATTTTATAATTTGTCATTAAGTGAAAGTAATTTAACAGAAAATAGTCAGGACGATAATGTTTAAGGTTTGACAAATTAGTTTTATAAGATTATTTGCATAACAATATAATTACGTAGTGTCACAACACTTTTTGTTCTAGACATTAATGGTAAAGGTGAATCATTGTATTAAAATTTGTGATTCGGCCGGGAATCGAACCCCGACCTCAATGCTTACTAGACAGACGTCTTACCGCTAGACCATCACTTTCAGTTCTGAAAAATGATTTTTCCAATCTTTGTTCCATTACTATTGGGAAAATTAATCTGATTAGACACTATAATTTTGTTTATATTGGCGGCAAATATCGAATGAATATAATGTACTGACAGATAATGGGTTGCACATAATTATAGTATATGAGTACCTAGACCTCATGAATTTAGTAAATAAGCTATACGTTGGTGGCCCTTCTACTTTGACACACATACACACAATGGGTAAAGAATACTTCGTTAGTCAAGACAAATTCGTTGCCCAGGGATAAATTCGGTACAACGATAAAAAGTATTTTTATAACAGGAGACTATAATGTTCTCAACACAATCCTTATCAAACCACTAGTATAAACCAGTTCTTTTTTTTTAAAAAAAACACCTGGTGCAAAGACGTTATTGCATGCCTATTGGAGCCTGTTTCCCAAAAATATTAGGTGTTCGTTCTTGCTGAACGCTTTTTCAAACGATATCCTAATCAGTGGACCAAACAAATTTTTATCCAAGTGGCACAATCTAAGATCTTTGGAGATTGAAGTACTACAGTTATTTCATTGAGTTCTTTTGTCGTTTGCAATATTTCGATATTTCTTACTGATTTAAGAAGGAAGGGAGGAAGGAAGATGGGGTGTGGAACACTCCTTGGTTGGTTTGGCTTTACAGCCGCTTGCTGCACAACTGGTAATATGCAATAACTCATCAGAGACTGGTTACATTTACTGTAATATTACTAACTGCACCGAACTGCTACTACAAGCCCCAGCCTACAGAATTGTATCCCTCTGAGAGGATTTAGTTTGACCGTATGTGTTACTAACGAATGAAAGCATCAATTGTAACCTTCGCTTGATAAAGATATATGGCACGAGAGAAACTAATGTCGTGAAACCTCAAGCATTTAGAGGAAGTTCCAGTTCAAGAGCAAACTTCCACAATTTGTTACATTTATGATCGCCAGTCCCTATGGACAAAAAATAATTACTTGTTTCTAACTTGAATATAACCGTGAAGGAAAGAAAAATTTGTTTTCTCTGTTAATATTTATGGTAAGGACATACTATAAATGCCACACTACTTGATACTCTGTCACTTTTGCAAATATCAGAAAGCAATCACAGTAATCTACACTTAAATGTGGTAATAAGGTAAATATTAAACGTGATTACTTTGTTTGTGGACTAAAGCAAACAACTAAAGTGCTGTATGATGACGTTTGGTCTTTCATTAAAAAAATTATAATAATAAAAATTAAAAAAACATGAATCCAAGTAATTAATAAAGTTTTCACTCATGACTTTTCAAAATGCTGTAGTTCAGTTGTAGGACATTTTAATAAATATGTGCGACTAATAAAATAGCAATTTTCTAAGAAAACTTGTATCAAATATTCTAACGTATGCCGAATGTTTAAAGTCAATATGATGATTATTAACTAAAAAAACATGAATGTGCGGATCAGGCTATTATTACAGTGCTGAAAGATTGTTTACTTTGCCTGTAATGAAAGATTTGCCCCGGACTCTGTCTCACTGTGGCGTAATTTTGTTCAGTATTGTCTCTTAATGTAAGCAGCAAAAGTTCGGCCTTCTTTGCGTCGAAATGATTTAAACAATATATTACCAGTATTACGCCAATAACTGTATTAAAAATATTCTTCATGCGAGGTCACTTGATAATATTCTTGAGGCCTATGACCTCTAACAAAACAGCCACATTGTAAACTGTATGCCTCTATGTGTGGATACTCAGTATGCAAATTCCCACTTGATAAAATATTTTAAATTAATTCTTTAATTTGTATATATCAAAGTGATATCGTAAGATTTTTATAGTTAAATTTGGGCCGCCACCATGTTTATAAAAAAAAGCTTCGAAAATTATTTTTTTATTGATCTCACTTGCTCAGTGGCGTATGTTATGGACAAACACATGTATTTTATAAATTCCTAATCAATATCACAGTGAGAGGTACCACCAATTAAAATCTAAATTACTCGGTACACTCCCACTATAATTAATATCTGTTTGACCCTTTAAAAGTATGAATGATAGGGAAGCTTTAAATTGAAAGAATATACTTACTTTAGGTGCAATTTATTTACAATAAAAAAATCATCCTGTTATATGACAAAGCTAACGAAACATTACAAATACTTTGAAATAAAAAGATCCTATATGCAACATTTAAAGAAAATTGACAATTAAAAATGTGAAATTAGGTTGCCTATGTATACATTTACATCAAAAAATGACTGGCTGAGTCAATGGAGAAGGAAACCTTTCCAGGCAGAATAATTATCCAAATTACAACGGAAGATACACAAACTTAAAGGGCAGATGATGTGTCCCAATTTGAACAAATAACCCCAGTTATGAAAATAAAAAGAAAATCCTTCAAAAACAGCAATATAATGGCCCTAGCAATGATGCAGGCGACACATTACGAAATATTTGGAGCGAACAGGAATCGACAGCGGCAGGTGATGACTGCAGATTAGAGCTGAAATATAACACGATCGTTACCTCAATTCGTTCTGGGAAGCAGAGACGATGGTTAAAGACAGACAATGGCTGCACAATTTTATATCACGAGCAGACAACTCGATCGTAGTGTACTTGTGAAACAGTGTTCACAACTGCAAAACACCAAATCAAACTTGCGACCAAAACCTTACTATAAGCGCGATCGTCGAAGAGCGAATGCTCAGACTTCCAAAATAACTAAGTCAATTGTGGCCGCCGGAACCAAACCTACGGGACAAAAATCAAAGTACAGACAACAGCACAAGTAAACTGCGAGACCTAATTCGATCCGCACAGTGCGGTGACCTACAAGCGAATCCACGAAAATCTCTCTCTCCGCGCCATCGTTCCTGGTTGCGACCCGCGACCCCGCCTACGCGGCCAGAGCTCTGCAATTACCACATACCGCTAATAGCCTGCCCAATGATATCCTGAGAAGCTGCTGACAAATTACAAAACTGTCACAGAGCATTATGCAGACGCCCCTTCAAGCACCTGTCACACGAGCAAAATTCGCACAGAGACGTTACCGTACACAGGTCCACGACCTGTTCGGAATTTTCGGACACTCGCTTTCGTTACCAGGCCTCAAAATACATAAATTTTATGATGATAGGCGCCAAGCCGCAGCTGGCCCAGACGACCGATTATGTGCCCAACAAACTGCTTAACATTCGTCACGCAGAACAACGTTTCCACAACCACCCACCTCGCCAACTTCAAAGTAACCGTCTAGGCTTTCATAACCGTGCAAAAGGCACGCCGTTCTGGCGAGGGTGCTATTAAGATTTCTGTGAACTTCGCCCTGAGGCGGGACCTCCGATTGTGTGGCAGTGGCGGCAGTTTGGCTGGCAACCTGCAGTGTGTCTGCACAGCATTGTCCTGCTCTACCTGTAATTTCAAACAATACCTCGCAGGTAGCCGCGGTCGGCCTTCGTCGAGCGCTCTCTCTATCCACTGCCCACCGAACGAGACCTCACAGGTATCAGGCCATGACACGACACCATCCCCTCCGCAGCCAAGTCGATAGTCCCGCAACAGAGAAGTTCTACGAAGGCAAATGCTCAAACACGCTAATTTATGAACTCCAATATGCCAACTGTCGAGGCTACGTGAAAGAAAGCACGCCAGCAGTCCCCTTGCCGTCGCCAGCGTGTCCACTGGAGAGAAGATATCGGAAAGAATCGCAGATAAATTCATTAAGAATCTGCTATAATTGAAGGACTTTCCCGTAGACGAAATGCTCCAATATAAACAGAAGTGGTATCAAATCTAGATAAAATAATAAGTCAAAACGATACTGAACGTCCCCATCTGCCCAAACACATAAAATGAAAAAATAGACTACATATTACCGCCACCTCACTATATATCACTGTCACTGTCCTCTATTCAGTGTCCAAAGACTCCTCTCCAACTAATTGTTTAGCCATACTAGCTGGCCATTTATGCAGTTTTCCCATCGTCTCCCTCCACGTCATCACTTTTCCTTGAGAAGAGGATACTTGCACCTTTTAAATATGAACATAATTTACAAAATACCTAAGCCACAACCTCTACAATATTATTAATTGGCACAACATGTAATAAAGTAATCGTTAATTCCTGATTATGGAAATAGGTACAACAATTAAAATTCGGCGTAACAAGCACATTTTCGGATGATTGGGAAAGAAATGGGGAAGAATATCGGCCGTACTCTTTGAGAGGAACCTACTAGGCATTTGCTTGAACTGATGTAGGGAAATCACAGAAAGCCTATATCTGCGACGGTCGGGGGCAGATTTGAACCGCCGTCCTCCAGAATGCGAGTCCGGTGTGTTACCACTACATCACCTAGCTCGGTCTTAATATCGAAGTTGTCACGGGTAACTTTGTATTCTTCATCTGCGTATCTGACTAGTAGGCACCGTATGTTGTACATTTACCTTCCTATAAACGAGAAAGGAGATACGTTGGGCATCACAAAAGGCAGAGATGACTTTTGATGCTAATAAATTACTTCCGGACAGGTGAACTAGTAGGCTTACGTTCCAAATTTTGTCTTGTGGGTAACAGTTCACAATGGTGAACCCACCTTTCATCAAACGTTAAAATTTTGTTTAGGAGTTAAGGACATGCTATGGCAAGCAAGATCCACAAACCTCTCAATCACTGAGGACGTGTGGGATGTTACTGTACCAACCTAGGGCATATGGAGGAATTACTACAAGAACAGCACATAAATTCACCTAAAGACATGCATTGCTGTTAGACGGGATGCGAATCCTATTGATCTGGTACTTGGTCTAGCCTATTTCATGCTATATTGTAATCAGTCAATAAAGGCACATGTAGTTTCATGATATGCACTTTAATCCACCTTCAGACACTCCTTACAGGTGCACCACTACTCTTATGAGGAAGCATATATTCTCTTCATTATCTAAAATCTAATAAACGTCTTGACTGAGGAGTATGGTGCACATATAACTGTACAGCCAATAGTCAAATTGAGCGATCGAAACAATTTAATTAAACAAGAAGGTAGAGAGGAAGAAATTTTGTGTTCGCCCTTAAGAACCTATGCCTCATCTTACCTTGGATAGAGTCATTGTATTAGATAAAATGGGCTACTAATACGAAACTGTGTATCTGAGATTTGAAATGTAACTTATTGGGCTTTGTATATATGATCTCTGGTGGCACTGGGAGCCACTGCAGAAGTTGGGGTTCGAGATCGTAGCGGTTGCTTGCAAGTGGAGGTGGTAGTTCCTCTGTATGTGGAATTTGCTATGTAATGGGGATTTAAGAAGACAGACCAGATATTCAATTGTACTAAAAATTTCCTTGCAAAGATTCTGTAAAGGTATTTACTGCAGATTTTACGCATTAATAATACTGCAGTACTCTGCTATTATTCTTTCACGAATTAGTTAATTTTGCAGTCCCAACAGCTGAACTAATTACATGCTTCCAAAAATGATAAACTACATTGCTCAGTATGAAAAAATTGACTGTTAATTAAATAAATCAAACTTAAAATGTCAGAATGTCTCTTGGAGCTGAGATTGTTGTGTGGCATATTCAGTTCTCTTTTAAATTCAATTGTTCTATGTGAATATGTATTATCTTATCTCTTGCCACAGCACTGTAGATTTAAATATTTTCCCACCGTTGAAGTTGCCTTTGCCAGACTCTCACACAGATACTGCAAAATTCAAATGTTTCTGAATCATATGCGACATAACTGCGGTGTCAGCAGTCCCTAAACTTACAAAGTACTTATGAACTACCTTATACTAAAGACAGCGCAAACATCCATGCCCGAGGGGGGATTCGAACCCCCGACGGGGAGCGGTCGCGCGCATGGCAGCATAGTGGTTGAATGCGCTCAGCCGCTCCGCCGCGGATATGACACAGTTGCCTTTACAGCTTTTATTCTTTTATTCTCACAGGTCATAATTACAGTGTTTCAGTGTTCAGAATCAGATTAAGAATCAGGTGTTACAAAATAAAAGAAATTAATTAGAGCAGTGTTGGGTAACGATTGCATTTTGTTGCGATCTTGCACAGGGTATTTTTGAAGTGCGTGATAATTATCTGGCTAGTCTTCCTGCATCCCGTTGCGCTGGATTTTCATTTACTAATGACCTAAACCAGTTTACACTCTTCAAACCACTTTTAAACTTAATTTTGGGAGCACTGTAAATTTAAATTCCTCTCCTCTCTCCTCCCCATTTAAATGACACAGCTCTAATTTCTTTAAAGTATTCATTGGTAGATATTAGTAATATTTGACTCTGATAATTAAATGTAGCCTACTCCCTTTTCATAAACAAGTTTCTCATCTTAAAATACATGAAGCAAGATGTATGCTTATCTACGTGGATCGCAAATAAAATTCAAAAGACAAATCGATAAACAGATGAAACAGTTTGTAGGAGTCGATAATTTAATAACTTTCGATTGGCATCTCTGGGACGAACTGAGTATAGACGAAGACAAAATTTTTATAGGATCATTGTAGCATTTAACGGTAGAGTGCTTGCTTTGACATGTAAGTGTAATAACGTTCACTTATCGAATGATTTTACAGCATAGTTTAAAACCATGGTTCCAGATTGTCGACGCACCAGGACCTTCGCTTGCCATTTTCAGTGTGCTACAGTTAAAAATATAGCAGCAGTAGTTTTTGTAATTTAGCACAACACTTTATATTATCGTTAACAAGCTCAAGTGCAGCAACACTAATTCAAAGTGGGTTCCAGAAAAGTTAATGTCTCAACAAAAGAAAAGAAGACTAAGAGTGTGTAGAGACTTGCAAGAGCGCCATGAAATTCACAGTATCTTTTCTAAATACGATTTTAAAGCGTGATAAAAGTTGGAGTAACTACTGTAACAAAGATCAGTCTTGGAATGGAAGCATACCAGCTCACCTTACTGAATAAATTGAGACCGCCACATATCAGCAAGAAAAGTAAACTGTTTTTTCGCAGTCCAAGATTCTGTTCAAATGTTTGTAGAGCTTATGGGACTTAACTACATGGTCATCAGTCCCTAAACTCACAAACTACTTATGAACTAGCTAATACTAAGAACGGCACAAATATCCATGCCCGAGGGGGATTCGAACTTCCGACCGTAGTGGCCGTACAGACTGTGACTGGCGCGCCGCAGAACGCTCGGCCACCGCGGCCGCAAGATTCTGTCATTTGTCATTTCTTGGAAAGTCGACTTACAAAATACGTAACCAGTAATGTTTCCTTAATGTCGTATTTCCTTGTTTAAGGTCAAAGTTTCAGAGTTCTTTAATGGGTAAGGATTTGTTCTTGACTTTCCTGGAAACAGAATCAAATTAAAAAGTTACAAAATAATGTTAAAGACTAACGTCAGACACAGGAACAATAACAAGATGAGATCACAATCACTTCTAGCTTTGCATAGAACTAGATTAAATCCATTAGATTAGAAGCGATACAAGTAATTAAGAAGTGTTTATTGTTAATAAGCAGTTCTCAGGTGTAATCTCCGCCACATGATATTTTTTTTTAGTCAGGTTACTTTCCATGGATTGCGCTCCAAGACTATGATATTTTCCAATACTCTGAGAATTTTCAGCTATCAGTCGATTTTTTTATTTTTTATTTAATTATTTTTATTGGCAAAGTGGTTCATGGTGTGGGTTCCTGTAGTCAAATCCTAGTTCCTGAACCACGGGCAACCTATGAGGGGCCAAGTAAGTGGTCCTGACAGTTGGGATACCAGTTACTTTGGAAAAAGGTTGGGCATCTCGGACATATTCTGAGTCGTGGCCACCTTTGTACTCAGACGGCAAAGACTATCAAATCCACCGGTTAGTCCCTCAACCGTTAGGGGTAAAATCCAGTAAGGCCCTGGGCAAGTAAGGCTAGCAACCTGCTTCCCAGGTACTTCAATATCATGCTGCAACAATCAGAGCAAAATGCCTCGGACCTTTGGAGGTGATGGAGTCCCACCTCTAATTGACAGACCAGGGACTCCTCAGATACGATCTGGAATGAGATGGGGAACTATTAATATCAATGGGGATTACAATGGGAAGAGCTGGCGGAGGCTTCAAGTAAAATGCGGTTAGATGTTTTAGCTGTTAGTGATGTTAGAGTAAGGGGAGAGAAAGAGGACGAAGTCGGAGAATACAAGGTCTACCTGTCAGGAGTCAAAGTAGGAAGAGCACAGTGGGGTGTAGGATTTTACATCAGGAAAGCATAATTGCAATAAGGTATGTAAATGAACGACTGATGTGGATAGATTTGGCCATCTTCAGTAAGAAAATTAGGATTGTGGCAGTGTATTCACCCTGTGAAGGGACAGATCAAGATGAGATGGACAAATTTTACACTGCACTCAGTGATGTAGTTGTTAGAGTGAAGGATAAGGATAGTGTTTTACTCATGGGTGATTTCAACGCCAGGGTAGGAAATCGAACAGAAGGTTATGAAAAGGTTATGGGTCAGTTTGGAGAGGATATGGAGGCCAACAGGAACGGAAAACAGCTCTTGGATTTTTGTTCCAGTATAGGCTTGCTTATCACAAACTCCTTCTTTAAGCATAAGGACATTCACCGCTATACGTGGGAAGGAAGGGGAACCAGATCTGTCATTGACTATATAATAACAGACCAGAAAGACAGTCAAGGACACGCGTGTTTTCAGGGGGTTCTTTGATGATACCGATCATCATTTAATCTGCAGTGAAATTGGTTTTGGGAGGCCAAAAGAGCAGAAAGTCAGGTCCATGTCTATAAGGATAAGAGTGGAGACGCTTCAAGACAAGGATATTAGGCACAAATACATAGCAATGATCTCGGAAATGTACCAGTTTGTTGAATGTAATGATTTCCCGTCACTGTAAGAGGAATGGTCAAGGTACAGGGACACACTACTGGAAGCAGCTAGAAAATGTCTTGGAACAGAAGTGTGTAAAGGTAGGAAGAAGCAGACAGCCTGGTGGAATAACACAGTCAAGGCAGCCTGTAAAAAGAAAAAGAAGGCATATCACAAATGGGTCCATACTAGAAATCAGGCAGACAGAGAAAGTTATGTTGAAGAAAGAAACAAAGCCAAACGGATAATTTCGGATAATTGCAGAATCCAAGCAGAAATCATGGGAAGACTTTGGAAAGAAGCTAGAATCTCTGGGCCAAGCCACGGGAAAACCATTTTGGTGCGTAATTAGCAATCTTCGGAAGGGAGGGAAGAAGGAATTAACAAGTGTTTTGGACAGGTCAGGAAAGCTGCTAGTCAATATTGTGGAAGAATTGCTCAACGTAGGTGAAACGTTCAATGATGTATCAGATTTTCAGGTAGAATGGGATATGAACGACGATGGAAACAGGATCTCATTTGAGGAAGTGGAGAAAATGGTCAGTGCAATAAAGCGGATGGGGTGGATGAAATTAAGCCGGAACTCGTCAAATACTGTGGAATATCAGGATACACAGGATAATTGAAAAGGCGTGGGAATCGGGACAGGTTCCGTCTGACTGGACGAAAGCGGTAATCACGCCAATTTTCAAACATGGAAACAGAAAAGATTGCAACAACTATCGAGGTATCTCTTAAATTAGCGTTGTAGGCAAAATATTCTCTGGTATTGTTGAAAGGAGAGCGCGACTATTAATTGAGGACAAGTTAGATGAAAATCAGTGTGGGTTTAGGCCTCTTAGAGGCTTTCAGTACCAGATCTTTAGCTTACGGCAGGTAATGGAAAAGTGCTATGAGTGGAACAGGGAATTGTATCTATGTTTCATAGATCTGGAAAAGGCTTATGACCCTGTTCATGGGAGGAAGCTACTGTCAGTTCTTCAAGATTATGGTATAGGAGGAAAACGTCTGCAGGAAATTAAAGGGCTTTACGTAGACTGTCAGGCAGCAGTTAGAGTAGATGGCAAATTAAGCTCATGGTTCAGGGTAGTTTCAGGGGTAAGACAAGGCTGTAACCTGTCACCACTGTTGTTCATACTATTCATGGATCATATTTTGAAAACAGTAGACTGGCAGGGCGGGATTAAAATAGGTGAAAACAAAATAATCAGTGTCGCATATGCGGATGACTTAGTTGTAATGGCCGATTCGATTGAAAGGTTGGAAACTAATATTTCCGTGCTCGATCAGAGATGCAAGGATTGTGATATGAAGATCAGCATCTCCAAAACGAAAGTAATGACACTGGGAAAGAGTTTCAAACAGATTTAGTGCCAAATAGGAGAAACAAAGAACAGGTAGACAGTTTCAAGTACCTGGGACGTATTCTCACAGGATGGTAACATAGCGAAAGAACTGGAATCGAGGTGCAGCAAAGCTAATGCAGTGAGTACTCAGCTAAGATCTACTCTCTTCTGCAAGAAGGAAGTCAGTACCAAGACCAAGTTAGCAGTGCACCGCTCTATCTTTCGACCAACTTTGTTGTATGAGAGTGAAAGTTGGGTGGATACAGCTTACCTTATTCATAAGATAGGAAAGTAGCAAGAATGATTGCAGGTACCAATAGATGGGAACAATGGCAGGAGGGTGTCCATAATGAGGAAATCAAAGAAAAGGTGGGAATGAACACCATAGATGAAGCAGTTAGAACGAACAGACTGAGATGGTGGGTCATGTTACACGCATGGGAGAAGCAAGGTTACCTAAGAGACTCATGAGCTCGTCAGTGGAGGGTAAGATGAATCGATTTAGACCAAGAAGAAAGTACTTAGATTCGGTGCAGAATGATTTTGAAGTAAAAGGCATAACATCAGACGAGGCATCAATATCAGAATTGAATAGGGGATCATGGAGGAATTTTATTAGAGGTACTATGCTCCAGACTGAACGCTGAAAGGCTGCTGCTGATGATGATGATTATTATTATTGGGAAATCATGATTTCGGCCATTATCAATGCTAAAAAGTAAAAGAGAAATACATTGTTACTACATGAGAATATTATATTAAGTACCACTTGTGACATTATAATAGACATAACAATCTTCCAATTAATTATACATACCATGTGTTTAACTATAGATGTTATTAATGTGGAAAAACTCACACCACGCCAAGTATGACAATTGGACATTTTTGCCGTTTCAAATCTACATACACTATTTCAAAAACGAAAGTGGGTGACGTCATAGAACATCATTTGGGCATGTGCTGCCCTCTACAGTAACGAATATAACAGTTTTTTATCAACAGAATAAATGAAATAGAGAAGTCAAAGTAATAAAACAACATGGCTTTCAATTATGACAAGTTTACAAAAAAAAACATCGTAATAAAATTAATATGAAAGGTTGTCATAAAATAAAACAGTTAAAAGTAATAGTTCTATACATTGTCACTTGTTTTTAGAAAATAGTTCCAATGTCATGATAAGCCGTTTACGAAAAGTAAAAACATTTCTGGCTTATTTGTCAATTAATAATTGTACAAAAACGACCAGGATGTTGTAATTAATACTACAGCTCACAACTAGATGCCACTGGGCATTAATGTTTTTCGTTATCGATGATGCGTCCCTTGTTAACGACGTCAATAAGTGCTAAGTTACGTGTCAAAGATAAAATAACCGTTAAGAAGTAAACCAGTTAAAATAATAAAAATACCACATGTTTGACAGCTTCTACTAACCCTGTACTAGAATGTAAACTGATTTAAAACATGAACACCGGTATAGATTTTGAATTACACAAACAGTACTCATAGGTATGAGTGTCCATAGCTGCTGCGTATAGGAGAGTCGGAGCAGGTTTAGTTTGTTCATCCTGGATCGTACTTTTCGTTATAACTACACAAGCAGTTTTCAAAAAATTCCCAAAAATGGGTGTTTTTCATTGTGACTTGATCATAGAGCAGATTACATCCTTCTGCTTGCTGGTGGCAGAAGCTTTCAAGATCCTCACGTAAGTCGAGAAACCTTCTATTGTCACCTCTATGTAGCCGCGTTACATTGTTCGCTAGGCTTCTTACCTTATACTTAAATTCTATCAAGTGGTCTGCAATACTCAATCTTTCTATTGCGTCCTTCCTTTCAAGCGCAATGTGCTCACTAAATCTGGCTTCCAATCTCCTTTCTCAGCTTTATTCCTGAGATGGTCTGCATGCAATCCTCTGGTATCGACTGTGCACCAACCAGTGCAGCAGCGTTAGAATGAGTTTAGAAGACGCAGCGACACACGCCAATTACAAGAAGACGTGCGGTCACACCCACAGCCGCAATGGAGAGCAGCGACCTCTATGATACCGTACTTGCACTTGCTGGTCAGGCAGACAGTCGCCCTCCAAAGGGTAGAGGTTGTTATGTTGGGATAGGGGGACAAAACTGCTAAGGTTATCAGTCCCCCAGTGGGGGGGGGGGGGGGAAGGAGCGAGGATAGGAAAGGAGGGGAAGGGAAAAAGAAAAGCAGTCCGAGAAGTAAAGAAGGAAGTAAGACTGCATTAGCTCGGGGCCCCGTGCTCGCCACGCACGTACTCACAAAAGAACCGTGAGCCCCCCGGGGGATCGCCTTCCACACCCACGAGCAACAGCCAAAGGAATAACCGAGAAGAATCTAGCCTGCTTAATGTTGGTTAGTTAGCAGTCTTCTTGTAGCCCTTCTCCAAGCTACGAGAAGTTACTTGCCTTTGTACTGTGAATAAATTGTTCTATTGATCAATACGGCTTTTTAGATAAAGCGCCCGCACAAAAATAATTGTGCTGCCTACTATTACATCCCGCTGTAGCGACATGGCGACGAGGTGACTCTACTTTCGCAATGGATTATAGTGGACCAAAGTAGCCATCAACCTTGCACACAACATTTTGCAGGCCGGCACTCAATAACTAACTTTTCTTTAATTATTTTCAGAGGTGTGCTTTGCTATTATCTATTTGTATCTTTTTATCTTGCCTTTTCATATCATTTACATTGATTAACACGCCTTCTGCACGAAATTCGCAGGTCATTCAAGCTACTGCTGGCGTTGGTCTAATGCAGATTAAGGCAGCGGATGAGCCAGCTCCTCCCTACCGTAGAGAATCTCCTGAATGCTATGAGGATCAAGTATTAGTAGGAGCTTCTTACTATAACTTATTCGTTTGTGTAAGAAGCATGAAGAGTCATACCGTCAGTGGGTCATGGAACTTCAGGACTTAATAAGACATTGCCAGTTGCACTACATATGTGTGGGCAGTATTACGCAGATGGAATTATCCGTGATGCAATAATATGCAGTGTGTCATATAGTCACATATGCGAGCAGATTCTCAAACATTAAAACACTACTTTGCAAGAAGTGTTACAAATTATTGGACGTCAGGATTGATGTGAGTGTACCACGGAACACTTTGAGGCAGTCACCAGAAAGAGTGGCAAACATGAGCAGCAGAGTAGCCGCTTGGCGTGCGGTGCACAGCCGCCATAGCGAGTCAAATGCAAACAAAACTCGCCACATTTCAAATCTTGCCCCTGTTGCTTATCCAAGCATAAGAGACTGAAATTCCCTTTCTGTAAGGCATCTAGCTTTTCTTGCAGGAAGCCTGGAAATCTGCGTGTTTGCAAAGTATGATTGTTACGGTAGTAACACCACAAGTGGTCCTTTGCGATCGCCTTCTGACAGTTCGAAATTTAAATGAAAATAAAGGCTTTAACGCAGATCTGAAAATTGAATAAATACATTTGTAGAGGGGGAAATTCTCTACAACTTTCCTCTCTTATGTTTTTTTTTTTTTTTTTTTTTTTTTTTTTTTTTTTTTTTTTTTTTTTTTCGTAATCCGTACCGTTACAAAGATATTTGCAAAAGTAACGTCGAGTTGAAACAGACCTTTGATTTTATGTGTACCAGGCGTTGGGACATATTGCTTCCTGTATTTTATTATTTTGTTATTATAACTTACGTGGTGTCATTGCAAAGCAGTGGCGCACTCAAGAATTAACAAAATCACGTTGTTCATAGTACGACAAATTACAATCCAGTGTCTAAAAATGTCATTTTAGTGTTAGCAACCGCCACGAATAGTACGAGAATTAAGGGACGCTGCTGTAGTTATTCGCCATGGTGTAGGCCGTAGTGAGTTACGTTGTGATGCATGTGGTCGGTAGTTCGATATCCTCCAGTCTGCCTCGGGCAGTGTAACGGCGGGGAAGGTACTGTTTACCTCCTCGCCATTGCGTGTGTAACGCGGTCGTTTACCTTCGCAGCGCTGGTCGCTTGTATTACGGTCTGCACTAGAATGGCTAGCTCGTACCGCAAAACCACTCTAAAGTTCACCTTCTCGCACGAATATGGACGACCAAAGGCTCTCGACATAGAACAATTCCTACGTCAGGAAGTGAAGATCCCCTGTGAGTATATCAACGGAATACACTTCTCGATCGTTAGCAGTGTAGTGTGTGTCTGACATCCGATGCCGACTGGGACAGTATACTAGCACGGACGAAAGACGGTCTTAAATTACGGCATTCTGACGGACACATCGGCCCAGTAACGGTTGCCTAGGTTTACGAATGGTCAGAGTTTTCGAACTTCCGTTCGAAATGCCAGTAGAAGACGTGATGGCGGCGCTCCGCCCTTGGAACAGTACAAGGACACGTATCAGAGAAATGCATATACTTTAGTACATATCCAGTCCTGAACGGCGTGCGGCAAGTGAGCATCAAGCTAAAGAAACATGTCTGTCCTACGTCTATATCGGTGGCTGCCGGGCCATAGTTATATATGACGGGCAGCCGAAGCCCTGTTCCGGACGCGGTAAAGAGGGACTTGTGAGAAACGAATGTCCCCAACGCAGGATTACACAACTTCGGAACGCATTTTCGCAGCCGACAACAACCGTGCCACTAACCTATGCAGCGGCAATGGGACCGGATGAACTTCAGACGCCAGTTCAAGACCTGAGTCAAGAACTCTCACAAGATCTTTCACAACCTGCAACTACTGGGCGAGCACCAGCAACAACCGACACCTCGCGCGGAGGTTCAGATACGGGAGGAAGATGTCAACAAACGAGGGCCGTTTTCGTTCCTGTACGTCATCTGATTCAGAGCTACATCCTCGTAAACAGAAGTCGCCACAACGACACAAGAAGAGAGGAGGAAAACATCGGCAACAGAGTCGGAATCACGACTGCAGGCTGAACCTGTCACGCTCTCACCAGAGCATTCCCAGGACGATGTCTCGAGCGCAGTTTACCCAACACGTGCTGGACGATTTACCGAGCGCCTCTGAAACACAACAGCGTTCTGAAGATCCGGATGCCGATGCTTCCCGAGAAGCCAAAATGGATACCTGGATCTGTCCCCATTTCCTGGGGAGACGATATACCACCAGATGAAGAAATGTCACAGGATTGCCCGGCAAACGGGGCATGATTACTAAGAAGGAAACACGCAGCACCCAACGACTTCCATTCCTACTCACTTGAACGTGCGGGACAACGTACAAGGGTACCGGATTGCTATCATTAATTTGAATACAATTGGCTCCTATCCAAAACTTCAATTGTTACGCGATACACTACGAGCTGCGGACATTGACATTGCACTGTTCCAAGAATTACGGTTGGACACTTGGCGCTATTTATATGGTTATACCGCATATGTAACCCCAACCACCAACGGAGAAGCGGGAGCAGCGATCGTCGTTCGGGATGGCATGGCAGTCGAAAACATCACTTACCTGCCGTCAGCACGACGACTACCACTAACAGTACACGGAATCAGGCTGGTCGATATCTATTCGCCTTCCGGTACAGGAAAACGACGTGAAAGATCACAGTTTTACTATCAAGCAATTACACCGCTTTTTCTGGGACGATATCATTGTTGGTGGAGATTTCAACTAGAGAAGAAGGACCACTTGGTGCGAAGACTCAATCTTGCAGATACCTGGGAAGTGGTGCACGGCGAACACCCGTGATTTACGCATGTCACGTGTCACTCCACCAGTCGATTGGATCGCATCTGCGTGTCTTCTCTAATCACTTCTGACGTCTTAAACGTCGAAAGATGGCCAGCAGCCTACTCAGACCATAGTGTTTTCATGTGCACGATAAACCTTCGACGTAAAACAATATGGTGCAGTCGAGGCCAATGAAAACTGAACATCGCCTATTTAAAGGAACCAGAATGCCGAGACAGGCTGAAGGATACATGGGAATCCTGCGAAAGACGCCTCACACAATACTCGTCCACTCTTCTATGGTGGGTACACTGTGTAAAGCCTGTCGCATGTCGCGCTCTGCTCCGTTATGGCAAGGAACGTATGCAGTGTCACCGACACACCACAGCATTTTATTACACGAACCCTGCGGGACCTTATGGAACATCCGCCGTAGACAGAACGTCACCCCACTCGGCGCCAATTGGAGGGTATCGTGGTACGAGCATGCTGTCACGACAACATCAATGGCGAAACACCATGCATCACGTTGTCATAGACTTCAGACGCCGTCGACAAGCGCTGATTTCTTCTTTACATTTACCTGACGGTCGCCGACTTGACTCACAGGTGGACAGTGCAAAGGCCTTCGCAGCTCATTACCGCCACTTCTATCTTGAAGAAGAGCCTGACGCTGTAGCACTGAGAGACGTACCATGGACCAACCCTCGTACCCTTCATGTTCAGGCGGCGGACTCTCTTTTAGCAAACATTACTACTGAAGATGTCACTGATGCACTCGCCGAGGGAGCTCTTAACCGATCGCCAGGACCAGACGGGCTGCCGTTAGAATTCTACAGGACCTTTCAAGACTTGAAGCTCCCACGATGGAGAGAGATGTATCTGGAGATATTGTCCAGTACGACCTCAACACCGCCAGAATATCTGGAAGGCATAATTATTCCGAAACCAAAACCCGCAGGAGGCAAATGACCTGACAGCTATCGGCCGATCGCGTTACTCAACTCAGATTTTAAGATTTTTTCACAGATACGCCGATGCGACTCCGGCGAGTCCTGTACCAAGTCCTTTCACCCGCACAGACGTCCTTGGGTGGAGACACCAACATACAAGCAACACTATCTGACTACAGAGACGTCATCGCCTGTCGACTACAGGAAGCCATGACATCGACTTCTACCACGCCTACGATAGCGTGACCCACAATTTCCCGGTTTTCCCTCTTAATCCCTTCTTCGTGGGGCTTCGTCAACGGCGATGGTCAGTAGACGAACGTCGAACCAGTACCAATCCCACGATCAGTCCGACAGGGTTGTCCTCTGTCAGCGGTCCTGTATGCCATCGCATTAGAACACATTCTCTGCTGCTTGCAAATTCTTTTATCAGGAATGACACATTCAAATGCAGTTCCTACGTAGACGATCGCGTCTTCGTCGTACATAGGCCTACCAACGAGGAAGTACAGGAGGCGACATGTTGGATCGAGACATATGGTAGCGGAGCGGATAGCCATATATGAACATAGCCAAATTCTGCGCGATGAACTTCAGATGGGGACTCACGAATGAAGCATGGCCCCACTCAGAACTACAGAGACTCTCCGCTGCCTGGAAATAGTTTTCACTCCAGATATCCGTCGTACTACAGCCATGAACTTTCGGCTCCTACTTCAGAACATCAGGACTGGAGTTCGAAGTCAGTTGTTGCGAGCGATGGACATGATACAAAAGGTGAAATTCATGAATATCTATATGGCATCCCGCATAACACACATTACACAAATTTTACGAATCGCCTAGAGCGATGGCATGCCCGAACCAAGCAGCCTTTGGTTACTTTGTCAGTACCGATCACATTTTAAGGTAAAGTACGACACCCTCACACTCCCTAAGCGGAGAGGGGGTCTAGCCTTGGTCAACGTCCTGGCACGGGCAACAGCGCTTTATAAGCGTACAATCGTTAAGCTCGGTAATCACAGACCCCACAGTATTACGGGTTTGTGGGTCGACGAACTTGCACCTACTTCACGCCACCAACCGATCTTCCTGGCGCACATAGCACCAGCACTCTCACATATCAAATTCTTTTTTCTTGAATATACACTCATCACGACTTCCCTAGTACCAGAGCTCCCGCTATGTGCGATATTTATCAACTGTTAATGAGAACGCCGTCGAAGGACGTCAAGCGGAGGTTACGTTGGCGACAGTGTGGCGCTCAGTGCACTAACCATACTTCACCACAGAAATGAGCGGCACTTGATATACCTTCGTCAATGGTAAATATCCGACGCGTCACAGAGTCCAGCCATCTCCCTGGTGGACACCCCGCTCTGCCTGAGATGCAACGAAGACGATACCGACGAACACCGCCTCCCCCGCGGCGAGGCGGCGGCCGTATAGCGCCTAGTCCAACAAATATTATCCCTTTATCTCCGGGTACCAATAAACATGATTACCACCTTGATGATACTCCAACAGGATGTGACATATTTCCCACCATCGAAGAGGCATGGAGTCACTTGGATAAAGCGTATGGCCACCCATTACCTTTTGCGAGATGGAACGAAGGATATGATTTCTGTACGTTCTTACTGACACGACTCGACATGCACAGTACCGGTCTGTCTTTATTAGCTATTTAGGAAGCATTTTTACCAGATCGAACCGCAGTTGGAACCTCCCTGGAGATCGAAGCTGAAAGGTGCGGAACCCAGCGTTCTATACGCATCTAGAAGCTATTTAACATATTCCTATTGCTAACCAAGTTGTTTTTCTATCACTCTTGACACGACATATAAATCAATACGATCACATCAATGAAACGAGTGGAGAACAGGACCGATCAGCAGACCTTACCAAATGCTTACGCGACTAATCAAGGTGCCCCCCGTAGATGGGTCGAAACGGGTAAGAGATGACAATTAAATCGAACACTAATTCGAACCAAAATAGAACACGGCGAAAGAATTATTTACGCGAAGATATACCCGGGTCCCCGTTGCGGAGAGTCGGACCCGAAGTATGTTTATTTCTGATAGCTGAAAAGGACGTCACTCTTCTGTCATCCTTCCAGAAGCATATATTAAGTTCGGTTTATTATGTTTCGTATAATTTTTTATGTTTATTTATATGCTTCGAAGAAAATACCATGTATTGGCCATGTGAATCCTATTACCTGAAGGAAATCAAAATAAATAAATGAAATCAATTCCTCACCTAAAATTAGTTTTAAAAAATCCCACTGAAATAAATTTATTTTTATTTGTAATTATTTTTAAAATCCGGCTGCGAAAGATATTTATTTTCAATTATATATATCGTCTGTTCTTTCTAACATGCTAACATGTCTGAAAGAACAGACGTCGCTTTTGAAGGAAGGAAAAAAAAGCGCCTAGCTGTAGAGCGCGCCGCTGCCCCCCCCCCCCCCCCTCAAGAAAAAAAAAATCCAACAACCTTCAATTTTTTATAAACCGCATATCGAAAAAAACGCCGATACCACTTTATGTTTCCGCCTTGGCTCCTAAAAGGGTTTCCAGCACTCTTATTAATTAAGTAGAGCTATCTTCTGCAATATTTAGAGTTGTGCAGATGTAAGAATGCTCCCTCAAAAATATGTGTTTATTGTATTGCGTGAACATGCCGTGAAATACGTAACAACGAACTGAAGACTGGTCTTCTGAAGTATTTGCAAAACAACGGGAAGGATACTGTGGTAATTAATATTCTAAACAACGTGCAGATACTGGTAGTTAGATAGTGAGAAGGAACCGATGATGTGACTGCAATTGATCAGTTTGACGACGCTAGTGTTGAAGATCGGCATCCTTCTTTTCAAGTACACCGGAGAAGTTGCTCTGCTACAAGTGGTAACCAAGTTATGTGTTTAGATGATATTAAAAAGTCTGCAGTAAATGTATCAATTTAGAAATGTTCTTCCACTGATAATTAAAATGTTCAGTGTTGAAATGTGAATTTTTTTCTAGAATTTTGACATGAATGTTTTAAGTAATATAAATATGTCTGTTGCTTTGTCTGTTAACATCTATCCATAATTTTGAAATGGTCAAAGTTTTTCTTATTTGATTAATTTGAAAAATAATATGTACACGAACAATTGAAGCAATTTTACACATGTTATTGATCATTACAGATAATTATTCAAGCACCTTTGTGGTTAAAATTGTACTTAAATGAATTAATGAAAGACTAAATGCAACGTACATTGTATAATTATTTTAGAAAAATCTAAACCTAGTATTGTATTTATGTAGTGAACTGTGAACACCCCACGTCTTTAGTTATGACAGCTCACCTCCCCAGTTAAAGGATACGTGACATGCTTTACGAGATCAATTTGAGGCTGTTACCCAGACTGATGGGATACAACTTCACGTACACTACTGTCGTTTATCGTAGCGTTGACACCTGACACATTTCAAGGTTAGTTTGCCTAACCTTTTCTTACGAGAAGTAATACATGAGCAAAGTATGAACTAGGCGCGATGGATGTTATAATTAAGGTTTTGTTAATCCTGGCCGGCCGCGGTGGCCGAGGGGACTGAGGCGCTCCAGTCACGGTCTGCACGGCCACTACGGTCGGGGGTTCGAATCCCCCCTCGGGCATGGATATTTGTGCCGTCCTTAGTATAAGGTAGTTGATCAGTAGTTTTGTAAGTTTAGGGACTGACGACCCCGTAGTTAAGTCCCATAAGCTTAACAAACATTTGAACATTTGTTAATCCGGGATCAAAGATCGTTAAAGAAGTTCTCAAGACTTACTTCTGACGACCTGTGACATATTCATTAATGACGTTTGCTCCCAGGGGGCATTGAAATAAATTATTGAGGAAATTGGAAATTGTGTGCCCAGCTGAGATTCGAATCTAGGTCCTCTTACATAATAGGCAGTGGCGCTGACAACTACACAAATGCGGACACAGTGATCATCGATTCCGTGCGTAACTTTAGCACGCGCCACATTAGACGAAGCGGAGGTAAAGTAGCCGAGTGGTCTAAGGCGCTTCGCTATCGAGCGTGTGGTTGCTCGCCGTCGGTGGTCCTAGTCCTCCCTGGGGCATGGGTGAGTGTGCTGTTGTTAGGTTAGTTTACCTTACCTTAAGTAGCTTGAAAGCCATGGACTGATGAACACGCAGTTTGGTCCGATAGATTTACAAACATTTGAACATATTAATTTTTGAACATTAGACGAAGATTCTCAACTTACGACACTGGAACGGAATTTGGGCGTTGCACAGAAAAGCTTAACATCTGGAAGTTTCGGAAGTCTTCAGGAGAAAATATGTTTTAATGGGATGTTCTATAACTATAAGAACAAAATCTGGACTGTTTATACAGTTTTATTGTGATGATATTTGTACGCGAAGCACGTCTACCATTAATATGAGTGACAAGGAAAATAACCCTCTAGTTAAACAGCTACGCTTTTTTAAAATTCCTGTAGTAACATTAAACTCTTTATTATTCGAAATTGTATGGTGCGAAAAATGGCAATTGATCCTTAATAATGAGAAGTGTGAAGTCATGCATATGACCATTAAAAGAAGTCCGTCAAACTCCATTTACACGATAAATCAGTCACTAGCACAGGCCGTAAGTGGAACTAAATACCTAGGCGGCCGCGGCGGAGCGGCCGAGCTCATTGAGGCTCTATGTTACGTTTCGCGAGGCCGTTCCCCGTCGGCGGTTCGAATCCCCCCTCTGCCGTGGAAGTTTCTGCCGTCTTTAGTATAAGCTAGTTCATAAGTAGTTTGTAAGTTTAGGGAATGATAACCCCGCAGTTAAGTCCCATAAGCTTAACAAACATTTGAACATACCTAGAAGTAACAAACAACTTGAACTGGAAAGAACACATAGAAAATATAGTAGGGAAAACGAACCAAAGACTACGTTTCGTTGGCAGAAAGAAGATGTGACGTTTCTACTAAAGAAACTGCCTGCATTACACTTTGTGCGTCCTATTTTGAAGTATTGGTGCACATTGTGGGATCCTCACCAAGTGGGACTGACAGACGATTTAGAGTAAGTTCAGAGAAAGGCAATTCGTTTTGTATTATCGCGGTATAGCAGAGAGAGTGTCACAAAAATGATGCACGAGTTGGAGTGGGAATCGTTAAGAGAAAGGCGTTAATTGTTGCGACGAGATCTATTTGCCAAATTCCTTTCACCAACTTTCTCTTACGAATGCAAACATATTTTGTTAGCTCCCACGTACATAGCAACATATGATCATTAGAAGAAAATAAGAGAAATCAGACAGAAAACGAAAAGATTTAGGTGTTCCTTTCTTCTGCTTGCTATTAGAGAATGGAACCTAGAGAAACATCATAAAAGGTGTTCGATGACCACTATCGTGCACGTAAATGTCACATGACGAACAATATTACTCAACGGACTTATTATAGTATGTTCTTTACAGATAAATTTGTGACACCCATTACACTGTTGATTTACTTTCTTGTCCTGTGACCTTGGACAGGAATTACAGTCTTCTTTTCATTTCTGGACCTTCTGGTTAACGTGTAGTTTTCCCTTTAGAAGATCCTTGATGCCAGAAGAAATTATTACTGAAAGAATGCGTTGTTTTCTGTACTGGGACAAAATGATTCGTCGTTCAATGTCAGGTTTGCCTAGTCTTTTCCCTAGCTCTGATAGGATTTCTGTTCCTGCATTTTTACTGCTCATATCATGTAAATATTTACAGAATGGAAGCACTGAGACAATCTAAAACTAATATATCAAAAAATACAGCAAGTGGCCACGTTCAACTGAATAATGTCTAGCCATCTTATTAAGTTTATCAACTCCGGAATTTGTTGAGTTGTAGAATATTATTACTTCGGATATTTTGTGCTCATGCACATTTACATCAGAAGTTTGGTATATAGTACGCAACAAAATCCCTTATGTCTTTCGTGTAGGAACATACGAAAGTAAAACTGTACTCTGTGCATACCCAAAAGTGGACGATAATAGGAGCCTCTGTTTTGATGGCAACATCTCTATTCGGTTGACACTAAAGTGTCAATTTATTAGGAATGAGTTCTTGTCCCAAATTAGAACGTCTAAAAAAAGTTATCAGTGGTAATGTTCCAATCAATTGCCTTTACGTGATCAAGGAAATTATGTACTATTCATTTCCCTTAGCTTTTTTCTCTTCCATCAGCAGATTTTTCCCTTATACACTTGTGCAATTATGACGTAATTGGTCTTACAATCTACAGCAGTCTACACTTTGATCCGATACATCCCAGGATTCGAGGGAATGTAGACGTCGAACCAGTGGCGTATCGAGGATCGTGATCTGGTGGGGGCTGAGGTCAATCACCAACGAGCTGAAGTGATATCTGAAAAAAAAAAAACTTTCTTTTTTCTCTCTCTCTAGGGGAGGCTGCAGCAAGGTCTGGGGGAGGGGTGCCTCCAGGATGGTGTAGGGAGGCCTGAAAGTACACAGATGCTCAGCAAATGTAAAATCATGTCCAGAGACATAAGACGAAAAGCATGCCTCAAGGAACATTTCAAACAAAGCAATTACACGTTTTTGATCCAGGAGCAGCTCATTTTTACTTCCATCGAACTGGAGGCACATCAATGTATCACAAAATCTTAGACAGCCCCCTGTGGCTAAAAATAAAAAAGAAATAAACAATAAAAAATAGGTAAGCTATACTCTTCTGTCCAAAATTCACTCAAATGCTTACCACTTTCCTTAAGCAAGCCAGCTATTATTTGTAGACCAAGGAATTCTTGCAGCTCTGTAGAATCAAGTTCAATTCAGCGTTCAAAAGTCTGGTACTGAATTCCATTATCTTTTGTATGATTATTGGTATGCATTGCTGTTACACTCTGCATTTGCTCGCACTGCAGCGTACGTTTTTATTTATATCCTGTAGTCGTACATACATGTAGGGTAGACAGTAACATTCATAAAAGTCTTCTTAAAATTAAATTAATTTTTAATGTATATGTATTTCACTGTTTCATAACAAATTTTCTTGCTCTAGTAAGCCGACTTCATATTTCACATCGATCCTCAAATACCATAATTCGTTTAGTGCTTAATTTTCTTACCTATTTTCCTCAAAATCATCGGATATAACTCGCCTATATTCAATTAGCATTAATGCAATTTTAATTGCTATTAGACTGACAACCTAATTTCTAGACAGACTCCATTTAGTTCAGTTGACCAAAGTCCAAATCATTTTTCTGATAGACATACAGTGTTCTCGTAAATCATGAATTAGGCTTTCAAACGATGAGTTCGTGTCGGAATCGTAGATTATTTTCTGGTTGCTAATTGCACAGACTATTGTTACATATTGAAATCCCTAAAATGTGACTTGCACGCAACCTCTAGGCACTGTGGCTTCAGGAAGAAAGTGGCGTCGCCTGGACGGAACTTCGTCGTCCCTCATGAAATACTCATGATCACTGCGACCCAGCGAGATACCGCGCGGGGACTGCTGCTTTCGAACTCCATTTATTTGAGTGGCCACATTTACACTTCTCTGACATTGGTTCCAGTGACAGAAAAACTCTGGTACCGAAGACTTCAACTTACTTTCATACAATGACGTTTCTAGTCTAGTTTAAATGTGATGAGGAGACAATTGATTTCCTTACTATATTTCACCAGGAGTACCCTCTATAGTCCCTACCATAAAGAGTCACATGCAATCAAAGTCCTCAGATTACATATAGTACACTTCCCTGTGTAATGGGTTATATTTCAGTTGAGGCTGCATGCCGTGAAATCGAACAAGGATGTTATTGTTTAGAGAAATGCAACGAATTATCCTTTTGTATCTCAAAACGATAACTCCTATCTATTCCAATACAAGATACAAAAGTCTTTATGTATCCAACATATTAGTCAATGGAAACAGAGGAGGAGAACCATTCTGCTGTTGCAATACAAAATACAGGCACTTTTTCCCTTAAAACCAACTTCAGGCACTTATTTAAAAATGTTTATTTTGTAACGTAGATTAATTAACAGTTGCAGTTCAATCAACGAATGGATTGTGTAACATTCCTTTATTTTGAAGATATGAGAAATTAATATTCTTATTTCCTATACTTTCTGTCTATGTGATGAGTTTTCCTTTACATCGATTGCTACTCAACTTCTGTATCATTTTCATCTCATAATCTGTCCTAATTGTTCTTTAAACCACAAGAAAATGTTCCCCAGAATTACGCCTATTCGTAAAAAATCATACAGTGGGACGGGGTATTTACGTTGCTGTACCATCCATCTGAGACAAACGATTTTCCGTGTTACGTCTCACAAATTCAGCACTTGTTTAGTGTCGATTTTCCTTACATCGCTGAGGTTTACAGTATTCAAACTGTTCACGCAAAATAAATAATATTAGAAAGTAAAAATTATTTAGTTTCTGATACAAATTACCATTAATACTCCTCAGTGTCTAAATTACAATATGTGAGAAGTCACGAGTTAGGTATATACATTTCATACCGAAGATGGCCAATGTTATTTCTCTCGCCCTGAAAATTGAAAATTTATTGCCAGGTGCAGATTTACGTGCGTCGTAACCTGCTCTATTAATCATACAACGTGCGGCAGTGCGCGGTATTAATATATTCATAAAAGGCGCGTGTGAATTTGCGATAATTTAGGGGCCATACCTTGGGTTCTAATGATCACAGAGTTAAGGGTAACGTTTTCTGGATAGTCTTTGGCAGACTGATCACATGTATACACATTAGAAGAATGGAAATACTGTAGCTGCCCTACAGTACAGCGTCAAAATTCAATCCCTTAATGGCGATTGCCGCAAATTCGCATTTTATCGCTGTGGCCCTTATATATGGAACAATAAGTATCTTAGATCGCTAGTGCCTACTGAAGCCGATTCTACACGAACGAGCCCACTGCGTGTAAAATGTGCTGCCATCTACGTTGTCTGTACTTGCACGACGACCTTCGTGAATCGTGTGCGTGTAGTTACCACCCTAGATTATGGTCATTCTTCGTGAAATATGGCTAAATACGTTGGTACTTTCATACTAAAACTTATAGTTTGTTATTCTAATATCTGTTGGATGTTGAAATAGGTATTCAGATATGATAAGACTGAAGACAGCTGATAGGTATTCCTGCTTAAAGGAAGTCCTTCTAGGAAAGGAACCACCTTTGACAAAGTCTAAGAATATAATTAATAAGGGAATTACTGTTTTTCTTCAAAATATACAGGGTATCAGAGATAAAGTTAATGAACTGCTTATTGATACTGATTCTGACATTATTGGTATTTCAGAGCACTTTTGAAGTGGTGTGACAATTCAGAGATTTCCTTTGCCATGATACAGGTTAGCTGCCTTCTACTCTAGGAGTTCCTTGCAGTGTGGGGGAGTGGCTATGTATGTAAAAAACGATTTTTCATCGGAGTCAATCGATTTTTCTAAACACTGCACAGAACAGATATTTGAATGTTGTGCAGGAGTTGTTAATGTTAATGGAACGAAACTAGTAATAGTTGTTATTCATAGATCCCCTGACTCAGATTTTAAAATGTTTCTGCCCAAGCTGGAATTGGTTCTGGGTTCACTGTATAGGAAGTATAAAAATTTAATTGTGTGTGGAGATTTCAACATTAATTGTGTAGGTGATAGCTCAAGGAAACGTCAGCTGTTAGATCTATTTAATTCCTATAACATGATGCAAACAGTATTTTTTCCAACGAGAGTGCAAGGAAATAGCAGTTCTACCATTGACAATATTTTTGTTCATTCTTCATTATTAGAGGGGCACTCTGTCAGCAGAATAGTAAATGGCCTATCAGACCACGATGCCCAACTTTTAATTCTAAAAGGTATTTGTTCTCAAACAAATGTTAAACATAAATATCAACTACTCAGAAAAGTTAATCCAGTTGCAGTTGAGACCTTTTTAAGCTTAATTAAGGAACAAGAATGGCAGGATGTTTATAGTGCCGATAATGCAGATGATAAATATAATGCTTTTCTGAACACATTTCTTATGCTGTTTGAAAGTTGCTTTCCGCTGGAACAATCAAAACAGGGTACTTCCAATAACAGACAGCCAGGGTGGCTGACAAAGGGGATAAGAGTATCATGTAGAACTAAGTGGGAGTTGTATCAAAATGTTAGAAGCAGTCAGAATGAAGATGCAGTAGCTCATTACAAACAGTACTGTAAGGTTCTGAAAAATGTCATTAAGAATGCAAAACGTATGTGGTATGCAAAAAGAATAGCAAACTCTTGGGATAAAATTAAAACTATCTGGTCAATCGTGAAGGAAGTGTCAGGTCAGCAGCAGCAGGTAGAAGATATAACGTCAGTGCGTAGTAGGAATGTTTCTGTTACTGACAAGTTAGATATATGTGCAATATTCAATAATCACTTTCTGAATATAGTAGGGGAACTAAACAAAACTCTAGTTTCTACAGGTAATCATATAACGTTTTTAGAAAATGCCTTTCCGAGGCTGTTACCTGAAATGGTCCTTCATGATACTTCCATAGGTGAGATAGAGTCAATAATTAAATCACTAAGGACTCTTGTGGATATGATGGGGTATCTAGCAGAATTCTAAAGTACTGTTCTCCATATGTTAGCCCAGTACTAAGACATATTTGTAATTTTTCCTTTCAGAATGGTCAGTTTCCTAACAGATTAAAGTACTCAGTAGTGAAACCACTTTATAAAAAAGGAGAAAGGGATAATGTAGACAACTATAGACCTATTTCTATGCCATCGGTTTTTTCTAAAGTTATTGAAAAGGCTGTATTTTCAAGATTAATTGATCATTTTAGATCACATAATTCATTGTCAAACGTGCAGTTTGGTTTTAGAAGTGGTTTAACGACTGAAAATGCTATATTTTCGTTTCTCTGTGAGGCACTTGATGGGTTAAATAAGAGGCTACGGACATTAGGCGTCTTTTTTGATTTAACAAAAGCGTTTGATTGTGTTGATCACAATATATTGTTGCAAAAGTTGGAACATTATGGAATACGGGGAGTAGCCCACAACTGGTTCACCTCTTACTTTAATAACAGACAACAGAAGGTAATTCTCCGCAGTGTAGAAAATAGCTATGACGTGCAATCCCAATGGGGCACAATTAAGTATGGGGTGCCCCCAGGGGTCGGTTTTGGGACCGTTGCTGTTTCTTATTTATATAAATGATATGCCTTCGAGTATAACAGGTGACTGTAAAATATTTTTGTTTGCTGATGATACCAGCTTGGTAGTGAAGGATGTTGCTCGTAATATTGACACAATAACAAATAATGCAGTTCAGGAGATAAGTTCATGGCTTGTAGAAAACAAGTTGATGTTAAATCACAGTAAAACTCAGTTTTTACAATTTCTAACACATAATTTGACGAAAGCTGACATTCTGATTACACATAATGGGCATGTGATAAGTGCGACTGAACAGTTCAAATTTCTAGGTGTTCATATAGACAGTAAGCTGTCTTGGAAAGCCCATGTTCAGAATCTTATTCCAAAACTAAATTCTGCTATATTTATCATTAGAACAATATCTGAGATAAGTGATTTTTCAACACGAAAAGTAGTCTATTACGCTCACTTTCACTCACTTATGACGTACGGAATTGTTTTTTGGGGTAACTCGCCTGATGCAAAAAGGATATTTCTGGCTCAAAAACGGGCGGTTCGAGCAATATGTGGTGTAAGTTCGCGAACGTCATGTCGACCCCTTTTCAGTAGTCTGGGAACTTTGACTCTGGCGTTACAATACGTTTTTTCTTTAATGTCGTTTGTTGTTAATAATATCAGCTTATTCCCACGAGTTAGTGGCTTTCACTCGGTGAATACTAGACAGAAGTCGAATCTGCATTTGCATCACACCACCTTAACACTTGTGCAGAATGGGGTACAATATTCTGCGGCATCCATTTTCAATAAGCTGCCACAAGAACTAAAGTATCTTAGCACTAATCCACACGCTTTCAAATCTAAATTGAAGAGTTACCTCATGGCTCACTCCTTTTATTCTGTCGAGGAACTCCTAGAAAAGTTAAACAATTAAGCTAATTCATTTTTTTCTTTATTGATTCTTTTCACTTTGTCTTAAGATTGTTGTGTGCAAAGGACTACTTAAAAATTTTCTATTACCATTCTTGTGTATCAATTAATGTATTGACTTGTTCCATGACCATGGAGTTTCACTCCTCAATTGGGTCCTATGGAACAGAAAAATCAATAAATAAAAATAAATAAATAAACTAAGTAACTTTTAATGAACACGATAAACTGTTTGTGTGAAACATGCAACATCAGGCATTTGGACACATTTACGGGTACTTGCACTAATGAAGTAAAATGGAGAAAGTACTGTAATTTCCACTCATCTTCCGCGATAATATGCTACATTGCCATATTGTGTTTGTGACAGAGGTTTCATAAATTTTATTTAATGGAATGATAAATGGATTCGTGTGATCAATATGTTTCACTATCAATTCGTTTGTTTACATTTGACTAGTGACGTCCTGCGGAAGTTGTAGTTAAGTGTTGTCGCTCTACTACTTTTTTTTAGCAATATTATGTGTAAAAAAACGGTAGCGTCATCTGTGCCTAACCAAAAACTCAGATTGTTTCAAGCAGTTTCATGAGTAAGGTATCTTACGCAAAAGCATTTTTAGACATAAACATTAATGAAATTCAGATCTATGTAGATTATTTTTTTATAAGGAAGTTCAGTGAAAAAAACAATTTATTCGATGAAGACCTGTAATCCGTTTATCTCTCAAATTCCCATTGTTACAAATTTGACACATACCTAATTATACCAACTACATATAACTTTTCTTCTATTACACGTATAAATTTCCTAAAATACCAAAACTGAACACAAAATATGATTTTTAACTTTTTCTTCGAGTAGAAATTAAGTCAGGCATTAAAGGATTAAAATACCACACACTTCCTGTAGCCCATCAAAAAAAAGCAAATCGATGGGTGTTTGCACATTACGCGCGGTGTTTGATAGCCTTTATATGTGTTCAAAAGAACCATTTACTATTATGGGCAGTTCCTGAGAAAATCATGAAAAACCATCACTTTTGGGTACTAACAGTTGTGGCATATAGACGCCGTGGAATGGCCGAGCGCTCTAAGATGATTCGCTACGGAGCGCGCGGTTGCTTCCCGTCGGAGGTTCGAGTTCTCTCTCGGGCAAGGGTGTGTGTATGTGTGTTTTGTCCTTGGGTTAGGTTTTCTCCTTACGTTAGTTTAACTTAGTTGAAGTAATTCGTAAACCTAGGGGCTAGATTTACAAACATTTGAAAATTTTGGGGACATATTATTTTAATTACAAATCATCGAAATGTTTGCCATATATTCTTACTTTGGTATTCCCGAAACACCTTTTAATTTTTTTCCCACATCTTTATCCATTATTGACATCCATAGATTGAACCTGATAGTACTTTTGGACAAAAGTGTCAAAGATTTTTAGCCGTTATATCACCATGTCGAAAATATAGAAATAACCAACCATAGCACTTATTCAAATATTTACTACACATCTAGAATACTTACCTAGAAACGGTTAGTTATCCGTTTTCGAAAATCTACCTCCGTTATCAAGAAACAAAAGAAAAACCGTGATGTTTCGCTCGCAAAGTATCGTATTGTGCTGAGAAACTAGCATTCAAGTCGTTCTGAAACTTATCATCAGTTCACAAAAATATACTGGAGATAAAAATTGATTTTTGTACACCTTACAGATTAATATCTTCGCTGAGTGAAGGGGTGATCACAGTTTATGTGCTGCATCCAGTTTATTTCAGTATCCCAAATTATTTCAAAGTATTCGCACAGGAAAAACAACATTGCGCACACTTAACGAAAGTTTTATAGCGTATGAAATGTATATAACACATCGAAATATTATTTAAAGTCGAGGGTAGTTTGGTTCACAAGATATCCGTCTGTTTACGACAGCACGCGATAGCAATATATTTCTTGCGGATCAACCAATTACGCAGATGTTACCTTTACGTTGTTTAGATGTTTATCTAGAAAATCAGTTTTCTAAAATTTGTTTTCGTTATCTCGGTACTCTAGGAAAATCATAATTTTTCGTATCGAAAGAACCAGTTGTGGTGACCAGCAAACATAAACTTTCTATTCATAGCAAATTGGGCAGTTCTTACGACATGGCTTTTAGATGACAAACCCAAGAAGCCTTGAAAAATTTCCCACAATACTGTCCATTACCGAGATCCATCTGTTCCACCTTACCTTACATACGCAAGTAGAATCTATAGTTTGGGTTATATGAAATCAGATACTTACGATAAGAAAAGAGATATAGCTAATGTTAAATGAAGCATAATTATGTGTAATGTAAATTTGAAGGGTAACAATGTTGAGGCATTATGTGTAAGGTAATATATAGATCAATATATGGAGTTTGAATTAAACACAATTATTGAGGATGTAAAATAAGAGGTGAAAACCATTAGATTTGAAACAGAGTAAAAAGTGGATAGAATATTAGAAGGCATTAGGTCAGACAATGTGAAATTTCAGAGGAAGTTAGCTTAGTGAATGACGATTGAATGACTTTAGAAAAGGATTTCGGAGAACAAGTTGGACAGATACATTTATACATAGTGTACAAAGACAAAATGCTCTCGAAGTAGCAACAACTAATTCAGTAATCGATTTGACTGCTAACTTTGTGTATTCTGAAAAACAAATAGTGCAAAATAAGGAACAGATAAAGGTGGGAATAGAAACGAAAGTGAGAATCTGTGGTAGCAGATGAGTAACTTCGTGTCATATGAACAATATAGTAAATATACCATGTGTATGAATGCATAGTTTCGCGAAGAGTCATGCTGATAAAATTCTCTAGGACTTTCAGTCGTGTCAAGTAGTGAAGCCCGAGAGAATTTTATGAATATACTGCGTTCCTGCGGGAATGACTAACTGTTTTGCGAATGATGGAAAATATCGCCGTGTTGATTTTCTGGGTGCATATAGAGGGGCTTTTGTGTGAAGTATGTCGGAGCAAGACGCGGGGGAATGGCAGAACGCTCTAAGGCGCCTTGCTGCGGAGCGAGCAGTTAGTCCCCGTCAGAGGTTCGAGTCCTTACTCGGGCATGGTTGTGTGTGTTGTGCTAAAGTTAATTTCAGTGTAAGTTGTTTTTCAGCCTAAGGGCTGAATACCACAGTAGTTAGGTCCCATTGATTAACAAACATTTCAATATATTTTGTCTGAGAAGGAAAAAATAAAATTTGTGAAACGACACTTAGAACGTGGATCACAGTCATTGGATAATTCAAACAGTGACGTGTTACTACCTATGATACTTCTGAAAGGTGTTTTCTGAAGAAAGCGAAGCGTAACAAACGTGACTACAGAATGAGTTTTTAAATGTGGCAAGTGACAAACAAAGTAGTGATTCAATGCGGGATTTTTGCGTGCACGAACTGCATAAGTAATAAAACGCAGGCTGGGAACTTTAAAAGACGGTTACCTGGTTGTATTGCATTCAAAGGAATTTAGCTCACAGCCCGACCATTTCTACTGATGAATTGTTAGAATTGATACAAATGTGGGAACCGGTGTTGATATCTAAGCCAATTATGGAAACGGCACCTTTCACAATGGGAATAATATTCGAAAGGAAAATGGCAGATTACGCAGTGGAAACAATAATTATCAGAAAGGAAATGGTAATTCCTTAATAAGAAAGGCGATCAGAAAATTAAATTTGAAGGACAAGGCAATCATGGGAATCAGATCCGCTGTAAGCGGTCTAGAAATTGAATTTTCGCCACGTATCAGGTCCAATGATTGCAGAATAAAACAGCGTTTGAAAAGGACATGATATTAAAGAAATTCTGTTGCAGTCAAAAATACAGCAAAAGGTGCCCAGATGTAGGGGATGTGTCGTAAGAAGAGAATGAATACGAAATGATTGTATGTATGAAAATAGATCTACGTCCAAGAAAAAGGCTGAAGTTGGTCTAGATTTGGTGGAGAAAAAGGGAGGTATTAATCAGTAGTGATAATTACTGTGACATAAAGGCAAATTTACGTGAAATCGTAGTGGCGAAAGTACAAAATTTTTGTAAATCTATGGGGCTTCTTTGGTTAGTAGTCCCTAGGCTCACAAACTATATAAACTAACTAACCTAAGAAGAACACATACACCCATGCCCGAGGAGGTCTCGAACCTCCGACGGCGAGCAACAAGCGCTCCTCACAAGCCGCCTTAGACCGCTCGGAGTGTCGGAAGTAAGCAATGATTGATGTAGAGGTGACGATGTTGAAGACTGGTGATGCAGAAAGCGTCGTAGCAATGGTCTCAACGGCTGGTGATGAAATTTGTTATGTATCTGCAATGAAAGCCGATATATCAAGAGGTTGATGTTGATCTGGATGACATTGTTGTTGATGTTAACCCTTCATTGCAAGTGTTGATCCTCGACAACAACTTATTAAAAGCACTTTTATACCGTATTTTGTGTATCAGTCCTTAAAGGTGCACTGCTCTTGTTGAACAGCAAGCTTCTAGTACGACATTTTACCACTTGGTACGGCGTGTAGCCACTTCAGAGGCATTAATCCACCCGTTGGAGGTTGTTACGTTGCCGTCTGTACATGGCTGTAAGTGTGAGCATGAGTGTGGTTCATATTATTTTGATTCAGCAGTGAATTTTCTTGTCTTTGGTGTTATTGCGAAGTTACGCAACCGTTATTGATCTGACAGTGTTAACTATTAACAAAATAACGTTCCAAGTAATAAAATATCTCGATACAAACGTCTGTGATGTTCATGACATACATGACATAAAAAACTAGTGCGATCAAAACTTATAACAAACATAGATGTTTAGTGCACTGTAATAAAACAGAAAACACTGAATTTTAATTTTTCAAAAGCTGAATTCATAATGTGGGACTGAAAGGGTTAAAGCTACTAAAATAGATACCACTGAGGAAGGCATTACCCATTTATTTCTATAGATGAAGGTGAATCAATGGGATTATGAATTTTGAATGGATGGTTACGGAAGATTGTGTAAATGAATCAAAGCCGTTTATTCACGTTTCATAATTATTACTTAAAATATCTACTGATATGAACAAATTTTACAACAAAAGTTCAATTTCTACCACGCAGAAGGGTGGATTTAAAATTATCTGATATTTAGTGTGCTGAATATCATAAATAAATAAAACAGAAGAGAAATCAGAGAATGAGAATAATAAAACACGACAATTCAAATCGGAAATGAAATAATATAGGTGTTCCCTTTTCCGCGCTATTAGTGATGTAAACGGTAGAGAAATATCATTAAAACTGTTCGATGAAACCTCTGACTGCTTTACCTTACATATATTTATACGTGTATGTAGAGTTTGCCCAACAAAACTTACTACAGCCCTTACGAGAAGTCGCACAGCTGGTTTTAGAGCTGTATTTATAAGTACTGATTAATAGTTTAGATGTTGTGTATATTAACAATCCTGTAACCTGCCTATTACGCTTACCGCAAGGGTGAAAATTTGTGAGTAATAGTATTTTTTAAATACGAGTATGTGTTATGGTATCTTTGTTCGACTATTCTATTATTAATTGACAACTGTGTACATATATTATTCCAGTTAATCTCTCATACCTTATTCTCATATCTTCTCATTACCTACATGTCTAAATAAACACTTTTTTTACCACGACGGATTAGCCGTGCACACGGAGGCGCCGTGATGGAGTGCGTGCATCCGTTTCCCGTCAGGGAATCGGGTCCTCCATCGGGTATGGGTGTTGTCCTTAGGTTAGTTTACCTCGGGTTTAACTAGTTTGTAAGCTTGGGACTAATAACCAAGCAACTGAGTCCCATAGATTTACAAACACTTTTTGACACTTCAGTAAGAAAATTCAAAATAGTTTGCATAGTGCAATCGTTGCAAAAAGAAACCTGCGACTGCTCCACTGAATATCATCAAGATACTAGGTTTCGAAAACCTGCATCCCCCAGTGTAGTCAGAATTCTTTGTGCCACCTATACTTGCTACACACAGTCATAGAGAAACAATGGACGTGTTGAAAACTCGAAACGTAGTAATGAAAGCCAAATGTGTTATTCTACAATTTTAAAATAATTTTAAACACTTTTCGAAAATTCTGAAAAAAAATTAATATAAATAAATATGAGCTAACGATATTGGGAATTCTGATATCTATAAACTGATGTATCGTTGAAATCAATATCTGCGGAAAGTATCAATAATTTTCGGGGAAATTAAAGGTATTCGATTTTTTTTAAAACCAGCACTAATGTAAGGATCTCTAAAATTCCATGCGTTTAAGCAAGTGCGTACATTTCCAAGGCGAACAATTTTGATGAAATTTTCTGATTAGACAAAAGGGTGATCGTGTGAGGTTTGGCAGCGATCGGTTGAAGTTGTTTATTGATTTGAAGAATAAAGCGAAATATGTAACATAAATTACTCTTTGGAAAAGCTATTTATTAAAAAAATTATAATGTTAAGCTTATGGGACTTAACTACGGGGTCATCAGTCGCTAAACTTACAAACTACTTATCAACTACCTTATACTAAGGACGGCACAAATATCCATGCCCAAGGGGGCATTCGAAACCCCGACCGTAGTGGCCGTGCAGACCGTGACTGGAGCGCCTCAGTCCCCTCGGCCACCGCGGCCGTCGGAAAAGCTATTTACTCTTTAACTTTTCATCTCTAAGATATTCCAGAAAATTATTTTGTTTGTAGTTATGGTCTACATATATGATTCAACCGAATGAATTTCATCCTTCGCGTGTTTATCCATATTTACATGCTAACATCACAGTCTAAGGTATACGTCGAAGTTTACGTCTGGCAATTGGAATGACAGTATCGCCTCTAGCTGAGAAAGAGCCAACACACTCAGCAGTCACGGAAGTGGCACCAGTGGAGTAACATAAGAACGGAGAGATTGCTATTGTTCATAACGTTATTTTCATATTCATGGTCATTAAATGTAGTGGTGAATTTTCCAGTAAGAACAGGAAAACTAATGAAAGTAATATATCAGCCAATGAAATGAATGTTTGAACTTACTGGATCCACCCAGAATAACACTGCACGTGTTAACATTGAAGGTTGGATCGCCAGTGATCCTCATACGCCCGTGCTGACTGGAAAGCCTACTGTTACGCCACAGACACCCAGGTCGTGAGCCACCCATGCCCCTCCACACCCCCGCCGACACTGACCGCCCCGCTTCTTTCCTACACCAGAGCGTTGGTGAAGCTGGTCACTCCCATATCTCCACCAAGATCATCCAACCCTACCGCCCCACCCTTCCTCCAAAGGCCATACTCCTCCGTGAATCCTGTCGACTTTATCGTTCCTTCCTGCAGACCCGTGACCGGGACACACTCTTGTGCCACCAGCAAATCTAACGCCACTTACGAAACTTCTTAACCGCAAAAAGACGCCGGGACTGGCGACACACATGCACCCATCTTAGTGTTTCTATACTGTCACCCTATACCCCGCCTGCCTTCCCGACCCGTAGTAAGCCTCCTGTATCCTCATGTCTCTTAAACCCTGCAAGCCACCCTCTCACCCTCATCCTATCGCCCTATCAGTTTAACCTTAGAGTTCAGCAATCATCCTGTCCCGCCGCATCCACCAGCATCACCATCAACACCAGCTCCTTCTCCTCTCCCAATGTGGCTTCCGACCTACCTTCTCTGCCGATGAACAACTCCTGCACCTTACCCACCACCTTTTCCATCTAGATGAACCCCCACAGTGCCGCTATCCTCGTTTCCCTCGACATCGGGAAGGCCTATGACTGTGTATGGCATTCCAGTCTCCTTTTCAAACTCCCAATAATTATGTCCATCGCTTCCATTCTCGCCCATCGCCCATCCTATATCACTGTCAATAATTCCTCTTTGCTTTTCCCATCCACTGGGTTGCCCAAGGGCTCCATATTCTCCCCCCTCCTCTACCTTATCTATTTGGCTGATATGCCACAACCCCAGCCTCCTGTCCATCTCCTACAATATGCTGATGACAGCACCTTTCTTGCCATCGTCCCCTCCCTCGCCTGCTCCCAACAACTCCTTGAGTATCATCTCTGAAAAAGCTCCTCCTGGTGCAACCAGTGGTTCCTCACTGTCAACCCCACATAATCCCAGGCAATCATCATAGGTCACACAGCCCTTCCTTGCATCACCACGACCTCTCCCTCACACTCCACAACCTTCCCATCCCACAAACTATAGCCTCAAGTACCTTGGCCTCATCCTTGAGCGGTCCCTTTCCTGGAAACTGCGTCTCCAATCCATCCGTGAGACAGCCCTCTCCCACCTCAACTCCTGTGTGGCCAGACATGGGGCCTGAACCCCTCCACCGTCCTTTTCAGTTACCAATCCATCATGCATCCTATCCTCTGCTGCTTCTATCCCACCTGGGTCTCCACTTCCTCTGCCCACTAAAAGTCCCTCCAGATCCTAGAACGCCATGCCCTCCATCTCGCTTACTATATCTGCCCCCCGTCCCTCACACGGATCCTTTATGACTTAATTCCTCACCTTTTGAATTTCCCCGCAACCCAATCGTCTCCCACCTCTTGGGCCGCTGCCACGGGATACCTTATTATGCCTCCCTCCCTTCACCTTCACACTCTCCACGTCCTCTCTGAGGGTATCCCGTCAACTCCCTCTCACAGATGACGCTCTCCGTTCCAACATCTACCCCTCCATTCAACCTAATCCCATCCCCGTATTTGTACATCCCTTTCCTTCTCCCCCCCCTCCCATCCCTGTTGCCTCCCACACTTGGCTCTTCTCTCCCACCTCATTCGTATGGTGAGCCCTTGCGCCTTCCATTCTTCCTCCTTCCTCACCTCCCGTCCTTTTCACAACTTGCTTCCACCTTCTCCCCTTGTCCCACTGTGGGGCACCTGTGTCGGCATATTTTACCAATGTGCTATTTAATGTTGTGTCAGTGTTTGTGCTACGTTCTCAAGTGGTGCTTTAATGCTTAAGCAGCCCCCGATCAGGCCGAATAATTGAGTTGCCACGTGGTTTTAAGTGTGTGCTCTCTTCTTTGTCTCCTCAACCGAGTGTAATTTATTATCCGAAAGTGTAACACTGTATAAACTGTATATATGTTTATTTTAATGACCGTGGCCATTTTATAACTCAGTATCTGTATCTTCCTGTTCTTTATGTCTTCTTGTAATTCTCCAGTTCTACAGTTTTTATCTCCTTAGCTTTTTTTTCTTCATTTCAATTTCAGTATTATTTTTCTCCATCCATGTTTTAATTCTTCTGAAGGGCAGCAATGAAGCTGCTGCCAGCCTGCCACCACCTGGTAGCTTCAAAATTACAATAAAGAAACCAATATTCACAGCAAGGGGAGAAGCGTACCGCGTTTGAGTATAAATAAAGGAAGGCTCGAGTCACGTGAATTCTGACACTTTTGTGGATGAATACCTTTCTTTTAAAACGAAAATAAATTAAATCGGCCAGTCTTAACGGCTTGGTCGACTGACTTTAGTTTTCATGATTTATTTTAAATATATAAAAAGTGAACTCAACAAAACCATTTCTGTTCGGAAAATAAATCTAGAATTATGTGTTAAAGATAGAAATCTTTTTCCGTAGGTATCAGGGAGAATCACTGGAGAATATATTTCTTCCAATATCATATGCAGTTTCTTCTTTTTTTCCTTCGTCATGTTCATCTGACATTTAAATGAAAAATGTTGAAATGTTTGTTAAGCTTATGGGACTTAACTACGGGGTCATCAGTCGCTAAACTTACAAACTACTTATCAACTACCTTATACTAAGGACGGCACAAATATCCATGCCCAAGGGGGCATTCGAAACCCCGACCGTAGTGGCCGTGCAGACCGTGACTGGAGCGCCTCAGTCCCCTCGGCCACCGCGGCCGTCGGAAAAGCTATTTACTCTTTAACTTTTCATCTCTAAGATATTCCAGAAAATTATTTTGTTTGTAGTTATGGTCTACATATATGATTCAACCGAATGAATTTCATCCTTCGCGTGTTTATCCATATTTACATGCTAACATCACATTCTAAGGTATACGTCGAAGTTTACGTCTGGCAATTGGAATGACAGTATCGCCTCTAGCTGAGAAAGAGCCAACACACTCAGCAGTCACGGAAGTGGCACCAGTGGAGTAACATAAGAACGGAGAGATTGCTATTGTTCATAACGTTATTTTCATATTCATGGTCATTAAATGTAGTGGTGAATTTTCCAGTAAGAACAGGAAAACTAATGAAAGTAATATATCAGCCAATGAAATGAATGTTTGAACTTACTGGATCCACCCAGAATAACACTGCACGTGTTAACATTGAAGGTTGGATCGCCAGTGATGCTCATACGCCCGTGCTGACTGGAAAGCCTACTGTTACGCCACAGACACCCAGGTCGCGAGCCACCCATGCCCCTCCACACCCCCGCCGACACTGACCGCCCCGCTTCTTTCCTACACCAGAGCGTTGGTGAAGCTGGTCACTCCCATATCTCCACCAAGATCATCCAACCCTACCGCCCCACCCTTCCTCCAAAGGCCATACTCCTCCGTGAATCCTGTCGACTTTATCGTTCCTTCCTGCAGACCCGTGACCGGGACACACTCTTGTGCCACCAGCAAATCTAACGCCACTTACGAAACTTCTTAACCGCAAAAAGACGCCGGGACTGGCGACACACATGCACCCATCTTAGTGTTTCTATACTGTCACCCTATACCCCGCCTGCCTTCCCGACCCGTAGTAAGCCTCCTGTATCCTCATGTCTCTTAAACCCTGCAAGCCACCCTCTCACCCTCATCCTATCGCCCTATCAGTTTAACCTTAGAGTTCAGCAATCATCCTGTCCCGCCGCATCCACCAGCATCACCATCAACACCAGCTCCTTCTCCTCTCCCAATGTGGCTTCCGACCTACCTTCTCTGCCGATGAACAACTCCTGCACCTTACCCACCACCTTTTCCATCTAGATGAACCCCCACAGTGCCGCTATCCTCGTTTCCCTCGACATCGGGAAGGCCTATGACTGTGTATGGCATTCCAGTCTCCTTTTCAAACTCCCAATAATTATGTCCATCGCTTCCATTCTCGCCCATCGCCCATCCTATATCACTGTCAATAATTCCTCTTTGCTTTTCCCATCCACTGGGTTGCCCAAGGGCTCCATATTCTCCCCCCTCCTCTACCTTATCTATTTGGCTGATATGCCACAACCCCAGCCTCCTGTCCATCTCCTACAATATGCTGATGACAGCACCTTTCTTGCCATCGTCCCCTCCCTCGCCTGCTCCCAACAACTCCTTGAGTATCATCTCTGAAAAAGCTCCTCCTGGTGCAACCAGTGGTTCCTCACTGTCAACCCCACATAATCCCAGGCAATCATCATAGGTCACACAGCCCTTCCTTGCATCACCACGACCTCTCCCTCACACTCCACAACCTTCCCATCCCACAAACTATAGCCTCAAGTACCTTGGCCTCATCCTTGAGCGGTCCCTTTCCTGGAAACTGCGTCTCCAATCCATCCGTGAGACAGCCCTCTCCCACCTCAACTCCTGTGTGGCCAGACATGGGGCCTGAACCCCTCCACCGTCCTTTTCAGTTACCAATCCATCATGCTTCCTATCCTCTGCTGCTTCTATCCCACCTGGGTCTCCACTTCCTCTGCCCACTAAAAGTCCCTCCAGATCCTAGAACGCCATGCCCTCCATCTCGCTTACTATATCTGCCCCCCGTCCCTCACACGGATCCTTTATGACTTAATTCCTCACCTTTTGAATTTCCCCGCAACCCAATCGTCTCCCACCTCTTGGGCCGCTGCCACGGGATACCTTATTATGCCTCCCTCCCTTCACCTTCACACTCTCCACGTCCTCTCTGAGGGTATCCCGTCAACTCCCTCTCACAGATGACGCTCTCCGTTCCAACATCTACCCCTCCATTCAACCTAATCCCATCCCCGTATTTGTACATCCCTTTCTTTCTCCCCCCCCCCTCCCATCCCTGTTGCCTCCCACACTTGGCTCTTCTCTCCCACCTCATTCGTATGGTGAGCCCTTGCGCCTTCCATTCTTCCTCCTTCCTCACCTCCCGTCCTTTTCACAACTTGCTTCCACCTTCTCCCCTTGTCCCACTGTGGGGCACCTGTGTCGGCATATTTTACCAATGTGCTATTTAATGTTGTGTCAGTGTTTGTGCTACGTTCTCAAGTGGTGCTTTAATGCTTAAGCAGCCCCCGATCAGGCCGAATAATTGAGTTGCCACGTGGTTTTAAGTGTGTGCTCTCTTCTTTGTCTCCTCAACCGAGTGTAATTTATTATCCGAAAGTGTAACACTGTATAAACTGTATATATGTTTATTTTAATGACCGTGGCCATTTTATAACTCAGTATCTGTATCTTCCTGTTCTTTATGTCTTCTTGTAATTCTCCAGTTCTACAGTTTTTATCTCCTTAGCTTTTTTTTCTTCATTTCAATTTCAGTATTATTTTTCTCCATCCATGTTTTAATTCTTCTGAAGGGCAGCAATGAAGCTGCTGCCAGCCTGCCACCACCTGGTAGCTTCAAAATTACAATAAAGAAACCAATATTCACAGCAAGGGGAGAAGCGTACCGCGTTTGAGTATAAATAAAGGAAGGCTCGAGTCACGTGAATTCTGACACTTTTGTGGATGAATACCTTTCTTTTAAAACGAAAATAAATTAAATCGGCCAGTCTTAACGGCTTGGTCGACTGACTTTAGTTTTCATGATTTATTTTAAATATATAAAAAGTGAACTCAACAAAACCATTTCTGTTCGGAAAATAAATCTAGAATTATGTGTTAAAGATAGAAATCTTTTTCCGTAGGTATCAGGGAGAATCACTGGAGAATATATTTCTTCCAATATCATATGCAGTTTCTTCTTTTTTTCCTTCGTCATGTTCATCTGACATTTAAATGAAAAATGTTGAAATGTTTGTTAAGCTTATGGGACTTAACTACGGGGTCATCAGTCGCTAAACTTACAAACTACTTATCAACTACCTTATACTAAGGACGGCACAAATATCAATGCCCAAGGGGGCATTCGAAACCCCGACCGTAGTGGCCGTGCAGACCGTGACTGGAGCGCCTCAGTCCCCTCGGCCACCGCGGCCGTCGGAAAAGCTATTTACTCTTTAACTTTTCATCTCTAAGATATTCCAGAAAATTATTTTGTTTGTAGTTATGGTCTACATATATGATTCAACCGAATGAATTTCATCCTTCGCGTGTTTATCCATATTTACATGCTAACATCACAGTCTAAGGTATACGTCGAAGTTTACGTCTGGCAATTGGAATGACAGTATCGCCTCTAGCTGAGAAAGAGCCAACACACTCAGCAGTCACGGAAGTGGCACCAGTGGAGTAACATAAGAACGGAGAGATTGCTATTGTTCATAACGTTATTTTCATATTCATGGTCATTAAATGTAGTGGTGAATTTTCCAGTAAGAACAGGAAAACTAATGAAAGTAATATATCAGCCAATGAAATGAATGTTTGAACTTACTGGATCCACCCAGAATAACACTGCACGTGTTAACATTGAAGGTTGGATCGCCAGTGATGCTCATACGCCCGTGCTGACTGGAAAGCCTACTGTTACGCCACAGACACCCAGGTCGCGAGCCACCCATGCCCCTCCACACCCCCGCCGACACTGACCGCCCCGCTTCTTTCCTACACCAGAGCGTTGGTGAAGCTGGTCACTCCCATATCTCCACCAAGATCATCCAACCCTACCGCCCCACCCTTCCTCCAAAGGCCATACTCCTCCGTGAATCCTGTCGACTTTATCGTTCCTTCCTGCAGACCCGTGACCGGGACACACTCTTGTGCCACCAGCAAATCTAACGCCACTTACGAAACTTCTTAACCGCAAAAAGACGCCGGGACTGGCGACACACATGCACCCATCTTAGTGTTTCTATACTGTCACCCTATACCCCGCCTGCCTTCCCGACACGTAGTAAGCCTCCTGTATCCTCATGTCTCTTAAACCCTGCAAGCCACCCTCTCACCCTCATCCTATCGCCCTATCAGTTTAACCTTAGAGTTCAGCAATCATCCTGTCCCGCCGCATCCACCAGCATCACCATCAACACCAGCTCCTTCTCCTCTCCCAATGTGGCTTCCGACCTACCTTCTCTGCCGATGAACAACTCCTGCACCTTACCCACCACCTTTTCCATCTAGATGAACCCCCACAGTGCCGCTATCCTCGTTTCCCTCGACATCGGGAAGGCCTATGACTGTGTATGGCATTCCAGTCTCCTTTTCAAACTCCCAATAATTATGTCCATCGCTTCCATTCTCGCCCATCGCCCATCCTATATCACTGTCAATAATTCCTCTTTGCTTTTCCCATCCACTGGGTTGCCCAAGGGCTCCATATTCTCCCCCCTCCTCTACCTTATCTATTTGGCTGATATGCCACAACCCCAGCCTCCTGTCCATCTCCTACAATATGCTGATGACAGCACCTTTCTTGCCATCGTCCCCTCCCTCGCCTGCTCCCAACAACTCCTTGAGTATCATCTCTGAAAAAGCTCCTCCTGGTGCAACCAGTGGTTCCTCACTGTCAACCCCACATAATCCCAGGCAATCATCATAGGTCACACAGCCCTTCCTTGCATCACCACGACCTCTCCCTCACACTCCACAACCTTCCCATCCCACAAACTATAGCCTCAAGTACCTTGGCCTCATCCTTGAGCGGTCCCTTTCCTGGAAACTGCGTCTCCAATCCATCCGTGAGACAGCCCTCTCCCACCTCAACTCCTGTGTGGCCAGACATGGGGCCTGAACCCCTCCACCGTCCTTTTCAGTTACCAATCCATCATGCATCCTATCCTCTGCTGCTTCTATCCCACCTGGGTCTCCACTTCCTCTGCCCACTAAAAGTCCCTCCAGATCCTAGAACGCCATGCCCTCCATCTCGCTTACTATATCTGCCCCCCGTCCCTCACACGGATCCTTTATGACTTAATTCCTCACCTTTTGAATTTCCCCGCAACCCAATCGTCTCCCACCTCTTGGGCCGCTGCCACGGGATACCTTATTATGCCTCCCTCCCTTCACCTTCACACTCTCCACGTCCTCTCTGAGGGTATCCCGTCAACTCCCTCTCACAGATGACGCTCTCCGTTCCAACATCTACCCCTCCATTCAACCTAATCCCATCCCCGTATTTGTACATCCCTTTCCTTCTCCCCCCCCGTCCCATCCATGTTGCCTCCCACACTTGGCTCTTCTCTCCCACCTCATTCGTATGGTGAGCCCTTGCGCCTTCCATTCTTCCTCCTTCCTCACCTCCCGTCCTTTTCACAACTTGCTTCCACCTTCTCCCCTTGTCCCACTGTGGGGCACCTGTGTCGGCATATTTTACCAATGTGCTATTTAATGTTGTGTCAGTGTTTGTGCTACGTTCTCAAGTGGTGCTTTAATGCTTAAGCAGCCCCCGATCAGGCCGAATAATTGAGTTGCCACGTGGTTTTAAGTGTGTGCTCTCTTCTTTGTCTCCTCAACCGAGTGTAATTTATTATCCGAAAGTGTAACACTGTATAAACTGTATATATGTTTATTTTAATGACCGTGGCCATTTTATAACTCAGTATCTGTATCTTCCTGTTCTTTATGTCTTCTTGTAATTCTCCAGTTCTACAGTTTTTATCTCCTTAGCTTTTTTTTCTTCATTTCAATTTCAGTATTATTTTTCTCCATCCATGTTTTAATTCTTCTGAAGGGCAGCAATGAAGCTGCTGCCAGCCTGCCACCACCTGGTAGCTTCAAAATTACAATAAAGAAACCAATATTCACAGCAAGGGGAGAAGCGTACCGCGTTTGAGTATAAATAAAGGAAGGCTCGAGTCACGTGAATTCTGACACTTTTGTGGATGAATACCTTTCTTTTAAAACGAAAATAAATTAAATCGGCCAGTCTTAACGGCTTGGTCGACTGACTTTAGTTTTCATGATTTATTTTAAATATATAAAAAGTGAACTCAACAAAACCATTTCTGTTCGGAAAATAAATCTAGAATTATGTGTTAAAGATAGAAATCTTTTTCCGTAGGTATCAGGGAGAATCACTGGAGAATATATTTCTTCCAATATCATATGCAGTTTCTTCTTTTTTTCCTTCGTCATGTTCATCTGACATTTAAATGAAAAATGTTGAAATGTTTGTTAAGCTTATGGGACTTAACTACGGGGTCATCAGTCGCTAAACTTACAAACTACTTATCAACTACCTTATACTAAGGACGGCACAAATATCCATGCCCAAGGGGGCATTCGAAACCCCGACCGTAGTGGCCGTGCAGACCGTGACTGGAGCGCCTCAGTCCCCTCGGCCACCGCGGCCGTCGGAAAAGCTATTTACTCTTTAACTTTTCATCTCTAAGATATTCCAGAAAATTATTTTGTTTGTAGTTATGGTCTACATATATGATTCAACCGAATGAATTTCATCCTTCGCGTGTTTATCCATATTTACATGCTAACATCACAGTCTAAGGTATACGTCGAAGTTTACGTCTGGCAATTGGAATGACAGTATCGCCTCTAGCTGAGAAAGAGCCAACACACTCAGCAGTCACGGAAGTGGCACCAGTGGAGTAACATAAGAACGGAGAGATTGCTATTGTTCATAACGTTATTTTCATATTCATGGTCATTAAATGTAGTGGTGAATTTTCCAGTAAGAACAGGAAAACTAATGAAAGTAATATATCAGCCAATGAAATGAATGTTTGAACTTACTGGATCCACCCAGAATAACACTGCACGTGTTAACATTGAAGGTTGGATCGCCAGTGATGCTCATACGCCCGTGCTGACTGGAAAGCCTAATGTTACGCCACAGACACCCAGGTCGCGAGCCACCCATGCCCCTCCACACCCCCGCCGACACTGACCGCCCCGCTTCTTTCCTACACCAGAGCGTTGGTGAAGCTGGTCACTCCCATATCTCCACCAAGATCATCCAACCCTACCGCCCCACCCTTCCTCCAAAGGCCATACTCCTCCGTGAATCCTGTCGACTTTATCGTTCCTTCCTGCAGACCCGTGACCGGGACACACTCTTGTGCCACCAGCAAATCTAACGCCACTTACGAAACTTCTTAACCGCAAAAAGACGCCGGGACTGGCGACACACATGCACCCATCTTAGTGTTTCTATACTGTCACCCTATACCCCGCCTGCCTTCCCGACCCGTAGTAAGCCTCCTGTATCCTCATGTCTCTTAAACCCTGCAAGCCACCCTCTCACCCTCATCCTATCGCCCTATCAGTTTAACCTTAGAGTTCAGCAATCATCCTGTCCCGCCGCATCCACCAGCATCACCATCAACACCAGCTCCTTCTCCTCTCCCAATGTGGCTTCCGACCTACCTTCTCTGCCGATGAACAACTCCTGCACCTTACCCACCACCTTTTCCATCTAGATGAACCCCCACAGTGCCGCTATCCTCGTTTCCCTCGACATCGGGAAGGCCTATGACTGTGTATGGCATTCCAGTCTCCTTTTCAAACTCCCAATAATTATGTCCATCGCTTCCATTCTCGCCCATCGCCCATCCTATATCACTGTCAATAATTCCTCTTTGCTTTTCCCATCCACTGGGTTGCCCAAGGGCTCCATATTCTCCCCCCTCCTCTACCTTATCTATTTGGCTGATATGCCACAACCCCAGCCTCCTGTCCATCTCCTACAATATGCTGATGACAGCACCTTTCTTGCCATCGTCCCCTCCCTCGCCTGCTCCCAACAACTCCTTGAGTATCATCTCTGAAAAAGCTCCTCCTGGTGCAACCAGTGGTTCCTCACTGTCAACCCCACATAATCCCAGGCAATCATCATAGGTCACACAGCCCTTCCTTGCATCACCACGACCTCTCCCTCACACTCCACAACCTTCCCATCCCACAAACTATAGCCTCAAGTACCTTGGCCTCATCCTTGAGCGGTCCCTTTCCTGGAAACTGCGTCTCCAATCCATCCGTGAGACAGCCCTCTCCCACCTCAACTCCTGTGTGGCCAGACATGGGGCCTGAACCCCTCCACCGTCCTTTTCAGTTACCAATCCATCATGCTTCCTATCCTCTGCTGCTTCTATCCCACCTGGGTCTCCACTTCCTCTGCCCACTAAAAGTCCCTCCAGATCCTAGAACGCCATGCCCTCCATCTCGCTTACTATATCTGCCCCCCGTCCCTCACACGGATCCTTAATGACTTAATTCCTCACCTTTTGAATTTCCCCGCAACCCAATCGTCTCCCACCTCTTGGGCCGCTGCCACGGGATACCTTATTATGCCTCCCTCCCTTCACCTTCACACTCTCCACGTCCTCTCTGAGGGTATCCCGTCAACTCCCTCTCACAGATGACGCTCTCCGTTCCAACATCTACCCCTCCATTCAACCTAATCCCATCCCCGTATTTGTACATCCCTTTCCTTCTCCCCCCCCCTCCCATCCCTGTTGCCTCCCACACTTGGCTCTTCTCTCCCACCTCATTCGTATGGTGAGCCCTTGCGCCTTCCATTCTTCCTCCTTCCTCACCTCCCGTCCTTTTCACAACTTGCTTCCACCTTCTCCCCTTGTCCCACTGTGGGGCACCTGTGTCGGCATATTTTACCAATGTGCTATTTAATGTTGTGTCAGTGTTTGTGCTACGTTCTCAAGTGGTGCTTTAATGCTTAAGCAGCCCCCGATCAGGCCGAATAATTGAGTTGCCACGTGGTTTTAAGTGTGTGCTCTCTTCTTTGTCTCCTCAACCGAGTGTAATTTATTATCCGAAAGTGTAACACTGTATAAACTGTATATATGTTTATTTTAATGACCGTGGCCATTTTATAACTCAGTATCTGTATCTTCCTGTTCTTTATGTCTTCTTGTAATTCTCCAGTTCTACAGTTTTTATCTCCTTAGCTTTTTTTTCTTCATTTCAATTTCAGTATTATTTTTCTCCATCCATGTTTTAATTCTTCTGAAGGGCAGCAATGAAGCTGCTGCCAGCCTGCCACCACCTGGTAGCTTCAAAATTACAATAAAGAAACCAATATTCACAGCAAGGGGAGAAGCGTACCGCGTTTGAGTATAAATAAAGGAAGGCTCGAGTCACGTGAATTCTGACACTTTTGTGGATGAATACCTTTCTTTTAAAACGAAAATAAATTAAATCGGCCAGTCTTAACGGCTTGGTCGACTGACTTTAGTTTTCATGATTTATTTTAAATATATAAAAAGTGAACTCAACAAAACCATTTCTGTTCGGAAAATAAATCTAGAATTATGTGTTAAAGATAGAAATCTTTTTCCGTAGGTATCAGGGAGAATCACTGGAGAATATATTTCTTCCAATATCATATGCAGTTTCTTCTTTTTTTCCTTCGTCATGTTCATCTGACATTTAAATGAAAAATGTTGAAATGTTTGTTAAGCTTATGGGACTTAACTACGGGGTCATCAGTCCCTAAACTTACAAACTACTTATGAACTAGTTACGAACTAGGACGGCACAAATATCCATGCCCGAGGGGGGATTCGAACCCCCGACCGTAGTGGCCGTGCTGACCGTGACTGGAGCGCCTCAGTCACCTCGGCCACCGCGGCCGGCATCTGACATTTAAACGCGTCCGGATAAGTACAGAGAAACTCATTTACAACTGTAAGCATATTATTGGTTAAGGTATACAAGAAAGTCACGCGTAAATTCCAACTATAAATGACAGCTTTTCCGCTACGCTAAAGTAATATGTTTGTTGATATATTTACCATATAGCAATGTGTCAGTAGGAGGAGGAGGAAGGTGGAAGGTTCTGCGAAACAATGAAAATGAGAGGTAATCTTGTACGAGACAGGAAATAAAAATCTAGTTATATTTACGGCATACTGAAAATTGTTATCCTCTCCAGCTGTTCGTGAATATATGCTGGTTCTTACGGAGACCATATTTTACAGCTCACTGTACGAATTACAAAAGACGAAAGTTTGAAAACTCGAAAAAATGTATACGCTATTGTGACTGCTGGTCTGGCTTTTATTACCTACATAATCCGCGTCGAACAATGCCGTTCCATTAAAACGGGTCAACAAATTTTTGTGTTCGCAACGCATGTTTCCGCTGGGAGTGCTATCGTATTAGATTCCACGCGGAGAAATATCGCCAGAACAAAGGAACTGCTATTCTCTCGCTGAAAAGTTATTTTCGATGGAAGTTTCGTCTCGAAATTAGTCGACAAAAAAGTACGCGAGGGATGTAATGAAAAGTTGAAAAATTGTATAGAAAGTTGTAATTTCCTCACAAGCTCTGGAAAGAAGCTACCAGAAAGAAACAGCAAATCCTAGAACTTTAGTATTAAGTATATTACTGGCCTTGCAGGTTTGTTCCATAGCAACGCGGACCGTTTCTTAATTATTCCGAGAACCCACTGATACTCTAATTTAGCTGGAATACCTCCTGCACTGCTTCACCAATATTGTACACTGGGAATTTCATCGTTTCAGTGATACCATATTATTTTATTTTATTAAATCTACATTACGTTTTGAACACATTATGCGTAATTAAATCTCTCTAAGATAGATGTAAGCTATGCAGGACGTGTGTACCCTACCTTCGGGGTCCTAAATAAGCAACCTGTAGATGGCTGTGTTGGTATAATGTCAAACATTTATTCTACTGAAGATATATAAAAGGTTCATCTTGATATACAACGACTCTAAGATGTTACCACATTGCGTTTAGATCAGCAAATTTCCTAATATATAATTTTACTTGACATAATTGTTTAACGTTTTTTCAAAAATTATCTAACATTTTTGTGCTATTTATTGCAAATGTAACGTAATTGTTTCAAATATATTAATACACATAAATCATATAATACGGGAACATTCTAATGATAATCTTGAAACGCTTTTGACTTATTTGCTTCAAAACTTTACAGAACATATCTTATGATGTTATTAGGCTGCACATACTCAAAATTTGTGGTGTATGAATATTCGTATCTATTCTATACTACTGTACAGAGACAAGTCGTTGTTTACAGTTGTTAAGAAAAGTCTTGGCAAGGTATCTAGTGTTTTACTACAAATTTTTACACAACGCTATAATGAATACTTGGATGAACTAGGGCATTTATTTATATTAGATCTGGTATATTAATAAACTTTGAAGTCGGAATCTCGAAAAGTTCGTGAGCAATTACTGTTACATTTTTACACAGTACTCTATTGACCATATGAGAAGATATTAGCTATTTGTATTTTTAATAGATTAAACGTATAAAATGAGACATGTAATGTAGAAATTGAGAACATTCTGACAAACAATCTGGAGATACTATACTGAATATATGGGTGGACGTATACTACACTGCTCACAAGAATAAGGGGCTCAGGTGAAACGCACGTACGGTATTGTATTTTAAGCACATATTGATTACAGTTGTAATTTGTGCGTGATACCGTACGATATCTTATTGTCTCAACTGTTTATCTGAGGAATACATGGAGTTCACGTAGAGCGAAGCACCATGGGGCAACCATAACAATGAAAAAGTCATTGTTGTTGCTCTCTGTGTATGTGATCACCGCGGACGACCAGTTCAGTTGCACACCTGTGTGGCATGTACAGTATGAGGTTTTCAGTGAGCTCTTTATGGATATTTGACCACTTTTCGGTGATTTTAATATCCAGCTCTGCAACCGTTGTGGGAGGTGCAGGTGTGGCTGCAGTGATCAGTCGGGTTTAAGTCCAGTGAACAAGCTGGCCATTCCATTCGTCCAGTTCCCTCACTTTAAAGCATCTTGTCCACCATTACAGCTCTGTGGGCTCGAGCGTTATAGTCCACCAGAAGGAACCTATCTCCTATGTCACCAGCGTAGAGCACAACGAAACGTCGAAGGATCTCGTCTCTAATCTTCTGAGCAGACAAAGCGCCATTCTGAACACCATAGAGGTACCTATGTCCGCACATACTGACTCCTGGCCACATCATGATATGACGATGTTTCCTCCACGTAAGCAGGATTGTTCAGAATTCCACTTTCTCTCCAGATGAGGGCTCGACACAGAATCTTGACTCATTCGTGTACAGAACCCAGCGCCATTCACTATGACTACAAACCTGATGTTCCTCCGCCTAGTTTTTGTGGGCTAAACGTTGTCGTAGTTGCAGTGGGACGCATACCATAGGGCTCCGTACGTAGAGGTCACATTACCGAAGGTGAATTCGGACTGTTTATTGTAGCTGTGTTGCATTCACTCTCCTGTCTCGAGAAGCTGATATTACCCGTGGACGAACTTGGCCTTGCATTTTATTAATGGCGCTTGTTGCCTGAAATCGCGTCCAGATCCTGCAAAATTACACTATGGAACACTGTGTCTGTCCAGCATTCAACCTTCCTGTTGCTTCCCTTCGGTTAAGTCACGTTGTTATTACCTTGCATTACCTACTCACTATACTATCTGAAGCCAACTGCTTGTGTAATTTGTTTGGTAAACAGAAGTCAACACCAACCGTCTCTGTAAGAAGTCGAAGCATTTAAAAAAAATGTTCAAATGTTTCTTAAGCTTAAGGGACTTAACTACGGGGTCATCAGTCCCAAAACTTACAAACTACTTATGAACTACTTACAACTAAGGACGACACAAATATCCATGCCCGAGGGGGGATTCGAATCCCCGACCGTAGTGGCTGTGCAGACCGTGACTGAAGTGCCTCAGTCCCCTCGGCCACCGCGGCCGGCGAAGCATTTTAGTTCATTATTCCGATGACAATACTTCAGAACGTAAATATCTGCCGCGGCCGATTGGCCGCGCGTACTGGAGCGCCATGTTTCGATGCTGTCGGGGGTTAGAATCCCCCCACGGGCATATCGTCTTTAGTATAAGGTAGTTCATAAGTAGTTTGTAAGTTTAGGGACTGATGACCCTGCAGCTTTACAAACATTTGAACATTCGTAAATATCTCCACAGATCCCCAAGCTGCGGCGGAGAGGCCGAGCGCATTGAGGCGCTATGCTACGATTCACGAGATAGTTCCCCTTCGAGGTTTCGAATCCTCCCTCGGGCATGGATGTGTGTGTTGTCCTTAGTATCAGTTAGTTGAAAAGTAGTTTGTAAGTTCAGGAACTGATAGCCCCGCAGTTAAGTCCCTCAACATTTGAACCTTTTTTTTTTTTTTTTTTTTTTTTTTTTTTTTTTTTTTTTTTTTTTTTTACTTTTAACAGATCCCCAAATTGTTTTGATCGGTGTTCATGAATTCCTCTTTTGAACTCCTTTGCGAGAAACGTTCTGGTGCATTTGTATAGAAAGAATGTTGCGTTTATGTTGCCTTATACGTATGTGTCCTACATCACGTTTCCACACAAACAAACTAAATCGTTGTGTTCAGCAGCACAGTGTTTGTGTAACGATAAACACAAATGTTCGAATGTTCATAAACCTGTGGGACCAATCTGCGGAAGTCTTTGTTCATAGACTTACAGAACTATTTCAACCATATGCTCAGGTCAATAATCACTGCCATGTCCGAGGGAGGATTTGATCCTCCGACGGGATCGACAGCTAAGTCTGTGACCGCGGCCGTTTCCACGTGGCAAAATGGAAGCTGGCTTTGAGTAGAGGGTAAACACTGAGCTCTCCATTAACTCCTACTGGAACGTTGAATACTATTAAGTAAATGTTTGCTGGCGGGCCACTTTCATAAAGTGTTTACAAATGGCACAAATGATTTCTTTAAGTCAGAGTTCAGTGAAAGACGATCCCAGAGCTGATCGACCATTTACAGCACATACCAATGGAAACTTGGAGGGGGTATGAGGGTAATTGCAAGAAGACCATCATATACCTGTGCTTAGTTGAAATCATTACTTGTGACATGAAATCTTAAACGTAGTTTTAGCGAAATGGATACCTGTACGAAAATGTTGTCCTCACAAACAAACAGAAAGAGAGAGCAGTGAAAAATTTCTACTGAACTAATGGACACAAAAAGATGTTGGTGACGTGAATTCATGTTCTCTTATGGACAGTAGGACTTAGGCTGATCGTATTCTTGCAGAAATGACACCCAACTACCGTTTTTTTTTTTTTTTTTTTTTTTTTTTTTTTTTGTTTTTTTTTTGTTTTGTTTAAAGATGTACTGTTATAATGCAACCACTTTCGGGAGCTAATCATGCCATCCTCATGTATAGGATCTTTTGTCACTGGTGTCGTCACAACCTTTTATGTATGTTATCGGCGCAACGATGTATTTGTCAAGAGGGACCACATAATAATAATGTGGGAGGTGTGCCTGAATTTGATGGGGCCTGAAGATGATATGATTGGAATTATTAAACTTCTTGCACTATTAAAAGTCTGTTATTTCTACAAGAGAACCAGATGTGATCCCATATTTCAATCAAAGAAGATCAGTGCTTGGGTTGAAAGTTCCACAACGGATAGACAGTTATACATATGGAATAATCGCATCAGGTTCATATTTTGAAATTTGATTTACGCAATGAACGGTCTTGCACAGTAATGAAGTTACCGGTAGTGAGCAAATCTGAACTTCATTTTTCCTTTTTTTACATTTATTTTCATCTTTGCATTAGGGCCTACGCGCCGCCTGTTCGGCCATCAGTGCTGGATTATACGTGTAGGTGTCCCTTGCGCAATACATTGACATGTTTTCTTCTCGATTCCTTTTCTTTTATTAAAAAAAATAATTGAAAGAAATAATTTCACGTCGTCAACGAATGAATCATCGCTTTGTTTCCTTGAAAATCTTAGTCCTAATTGGCGTATGGCGTGTTTCTAAGTTCGCCTTTCATTTTAATCTTACCAACAAGCGTAACTATTTGCCATGTTTCCTTTCAGAAAGAGAACAAATGCTTTGTTTTAATGTTATAATTGTGACTGGAAATTATAGGGAATCTTTGAGTTTCCGTTCCTAATACGTGTAACCTCAGAATGCAGGTGCAGAAATTTACTTTTTAGCAGATTCGCGATTAGACGTTTTTCCCATGACGGAAATTAGGAATGTCATTAATGCTTCATGAAACAGTCTTCGTGGTCTCAAGTAATGGCGAGTGTTCCAGCCTAAAAGCTACGGGCTTTTCTGTGCCATTTAGGTCGCAAAGTGCTCCCTCTCGTTAGCGATGGGTCGTTAAACACGACCCCTATCCAACTGCGGAAAGTATAGCACTCTCCAACAAGGCCTGGCCTACAGGCATTTGTCTCCCAACCGCAAGGAGCCGTCCCACATCCGGAGAGGAACACGTTACTACTGGTTTAACTTCAATGGCTGTTTCAAAAGGCCAACCAAAGCATGTGCGTAAGTTTTGCAGTTAATGTTGAGCGGTAATTCTTTTTCACTTTGCTTTCAACTTTTAAAATTTTTACAGGTACACAGTTCTTTTCCGGTACATGTGTTATTTCTGTAAACAACTGTATACCAGGTTTTTTATTTGACGCTAAATAAATCACAGATGTAAGAAATGCAGAGTCGGGTGAACAAATGTACTAGAGGGAGAGACACGTTGGTAAGTGAAAAGTTGGGAGGGGGTTCGAATCCCCCCCCTGGCATGGATGTTTGTGTCGTTTTAGTATAAGGTAGTTCACAAGTAGTTTGTAAGTTTAAGGAATGATGACCCCGCAGTTAAATCCCTTATGCTTAACAAACTTTTGAACATTTTGAAAAGTTGGGAAGTCGAGTAAGGGGTGTACTGTTGCCTGTAGTGATTGTTGCGAGACGATGTCGTGTTTGCATTCACACTTTGACCAATACTGCTTAACATTATATTTCTAACACGTAAAATGTTAATATTGCCACGAACACTATGTTTAAAACGTATCACATAATAATACCGTGCCGGCCGCGGTGGCCGAGCTGTCTGCGGCGTGCCAGTCACGTTCAGCACGGCCACTACTGGCGGGGGTTCGAATCCTTCCTCGGGCATGGATATTTGTGCCGTCCTTAGCATTAGCTAGTTCATAAGTAGTTTGTAAGTTTAGGGACTGATGAACCCGTAGTTAAGTCCCATAAGCTCTACCAACATTTGAATATTTACGAAATTTATCGCGTACGGTTACAATGGATGTGCGAGGAACCCGTGAATGTTGTCATGCATGACTGAATTCCATGACGATAATACAATAAAACTGAATGCATATACAGAAGAAAATCTTTTTATTTAGATGAGATGGTCGGGCTGTTTGAGATCTAGGACATAGTTGCGGTTCTATTCAGCCAATTATCAGACAAGCTGATAGTGGGGAGGAAAAGCGGAATTTCAAAAAAAAAAAAAAAAAAAAAAAAAAAAAAAAAGGCTCTAATATTTGTAAAGCTATCGGACCAAACTGCACATCCATACCCCAGGGAGGACTCGAACCTCCACGGCGAGCAACCGCTCGCTCCGCAGCGAGACGCTTTAGACCGCTCGGCTACTCTACAGGGGCAGCGGAATTCCAATTGGGAATTAGTGGGAGAGGCTTGCCAGTTCCGGCATACACCTTACAATCAAGGAAAACCTCCCGATAACCTTGGTCAGTAGCGGGGGATGTGGAGAATTTAATTTATTTCTGGAACGATGTCCCAGGCAAAAAATATTAATTATCAGCACAGTACAAGTGCACTTCCGTTGAACACAAATACGACGTCCAAGTTGCTCTCGTAAATTCGCAGAGATCAGCTAGAGCTAATGTCATTGTACAAGCGTCTCCCTAGAGGAACAACACAAAGCGCGGAATCTTGGAGGTCCTAAATGCAGATACACGGTTTTCTGGATAAACTAAAATAAAATATGTCAACTGCAAGAATGAGTTCGCGGACGTCAGGGAAACTGCTATATTTATATTGTGTTAGTTTGTGTGTGTTTGAGAATTTTAAAAAAGTTCTTCACTGATTGAGCTCCAATTTACCATAACGTTGCACTGTAACACGGGAAAGTTCTTAGAGACCTACTTGTTTAATATATTACTCATTATATATCAAAGCATTCGGTCAAGAAGTTTCAGAGATATAAGATTTTGAACATAAGACTAAACATTGTTCTAAGTTAGATTTCTAAGACGAGATACAATGACGAAGAAGGGAGTGGAGATATACACGTACTTTTTAATTTTAACCAAGAAATCGAATACCAATTTTTGTAGTTCAGGCCCAAAACAAGATTATTTAAATCTCTCATCCCCTATTTCACCCACTTAATGGCTGACTTTCAAAGAAAACAGAAAGACGCCTTTTTTTTAAATTCTAACCAAGAATCTGTTTATCAATTTATCTACGTCTAGCATAAAATTGACTGGATAACAGCGAATTTTCAAAACACTTTTGACCCCCTTAGGGAAATCGCTTATTTAACATCGCCAACAAACAACCTCTGCCAATTTCAAGTTTTTATCACCAGTGGTTTTGGCTGGGCGATGATCAGTCACTCGGAACATTGACTCCTACCTCTCAATATATAAAAGGCAATATCCCGACTGACTGATTCACTGACTCATCATCGGCCAGCCGAAAACACTAAAGATAAAAACTTGAAATTTGAAGAGGGTGTTCATCTTGCTCGTTAGGTGTCATTTAAGAGCGGTTTTTCGATAGTCCGTTCGTAAGGGGGTGAAATTGGGGATGAACCGTTTTTTAAAAATACGTTACTATTTAAGCAATTCTGAGATAGAAGTACAAAATTTCGGATTTTAATTCAGAGCTCGAATTTAAAAGACACGTGTTTCGGCATTTTTTTGACATTCAACCAATAAGTAGGTAAAATAGGGGACGCAAAAAATTGATTTTCAAACATATGTCGCTGTTAACTCAAATTTTAAGCTACAACTACGAAACTTCGGATATGGAATCTTGGTCAGAATTAAAAAAAAAAAAAAAAAAAAAAAAAAAAAAAAAAAAAAAAAAAAAAAAAAAAAAACACGAGTTTTAGTATTTTTTGAAATTCAACAACTAAGGGGGTAAAACAGAGGATCAAAAATTCTTTTCGAAAACACATTTTCGTCCAGACAATTTTGATACTAGAGCTGCAAAAATTGGTATTTGTATTGTTCGTTAGAATTTAGAAAATAGGTGTTTCGTTATTTTTGGAAATTCAATCATCAAGGGGGTTAAATGGAGAGGGGGTGTTTTTCGGAAATCTTTTGCTATTAAGGCAATTTTGAAGCTACAACCCCATGAATTGGTACATGTTTTCTTCTTCAGAATTAAAAAGACCCGTGTTTCGGTATTTTCAGAAAATTAATCAATAAGGGGGTGAAATAGGTGATGAAACATTATTTAAAAATACGTTGCTACTAAGCCAAGTTTGAACCCAAAATTACAAAAAAAATGATATTTTCATACTTTTTTGGAATTTAAAAGACATATTGGAGTATTTTCGAAATTTAACTATTAAGGGGTGCGTTAGGGGGTTACAAGTAATAAAATCAAATGCTCAAATGTTTGTAAATCTTAAGAGACTTAACTACGGGGTCATCAGTCAGTAAGGCTTACAAACTAATTTAACTTAGACTAACCTATGCTAAGGACAACAGAAACACCCATGCCCGAGGGGCGAATCGAACCCCCGCCGGCGAACAGCAGCGCGCACCGCAGCAAGGCGCCTCAAAACGCAAGGCCATTCTGCCGCTGCTACAATAGTATCAAAACATTTTATTATATTACTCACGTAAAACGACCTTTTTTCGCATCGCTATAAATCTCTCAGTCCGAAAACTCCCAGGCCAGTTCACATAAAGTATAATGTAATTTCGTTTTCATAGAATTCGTCAAACATGCTTTTTATATAACTGAAACTTCATTGCCACTCTAAATAAGGTTTTCGTTTTCATAAGCTGCACTTTGCAATTCATGTTCCTGTTCAATTTTCAAGAAAGTTCTTTAGGGTGTTAGACTGCATCGTCATCGTGTAAAACCAACCGACGTTTCGGCCACTATTGCAAGTCGCCTTCTTCATGGTGTTCAGGGTATTCGTCTGAAGAAGGCGACTTGCAATAGTGGCCGAAACGTCGGTTGTTTTACACTAGGACGATGCGGTCTAATACGCTAAAGAACAATGGCCGTGGTAACCTAGGCCTACCTTTAGTGTTAAATAAGTGTGTTTTGATAAAAAAAAACATATTGACAAAATTTCATTTGCGAAGATAGTCAATGATTGCACTATTCAAATCTTTACCCCCCACTCTTTATATACTTATTATTTATCGAAGGCACCTAAACCACGGTGGAATGGCCGAGCGCTATAAGTCGCCTTGCTGCGAAGCGCGCGCGCGGTTACTCTTCATCGGAGGTTCGTGTCCCCCCTGGGGGATGGGCGTGTGTGTTGTCCTTGGATTAGTCTGAGTTAGTTTAAGTAATTTCTAAGCCTGCGGACATAACCACAGCACCTAAGTCCCATAGATTTTCAAACATTTGAATTTGATTTACACCTGATGTATTTCTATACATTTTGCTTCCGTTTGCAAGCCATTACATGCCTGTTTTGAGGGAATTTCCTACGTCATATCTGCGATCAGTGATGACAGAGAATTTGTGTGTTGTGGAATGTAGGAGAACTATTGCCTATGGTATTACAATTTTCCCTTTGTGTTGGTGAGTACATAAAGTCGGATTTATTGGTCTGTAGCTATATGACGACGACAACCCATGTTTACTTTTTTGGGATTCGTTGTATTACAGAATTTTCATAGTGGTCACTGACCTGAAGTTTAAGTCGTTTTTGACGACATTACGTTTTCTCTGCCTTATTTGACAAAGGTATTTGCGGTATTTTCGTAATTCAAATTATTTTGCTTCAAAAACGTTCAAATGTTTGTATAGCTTATGGGACTTAACTACGGGGTCATCAGTCCCTAAACTTACAAACTACTTATGAACTAACTAATACTAAGGACGGCACAAATATCCATGCTTGAGGGGGGATTCGAACCCCCGACCGTAGTGGCCGTGCAGGCCGTGACTGGAGCGCCTCAGGCTCCTCGGCCACCGCGGCCGGCAATTATTTTGCTGTTTTGCTGAATGCAAGCGGAACTCTACAGTAACTTTAAATTCGGAACAGGTTTTCCAGCAGTAAAGTGACTGTTACCAGGGCAGTTTTAATGATATTGGGCGCCTGGGTGCGCGCACACACACACACACACACACACACACACACACACACACACACATATATATATATATATATATATATATATATATATATATATATATATATGTGTGTGTGTGTGTGTGTGTGTGTGTGTGTGTGTGTGTGTTTGTATGTGGTATGTGTGTGTGTTCCATTTCTTTTCATTAATACTTCATAAAAAATTCAGACATTGCATTCAATTTCTCTGGCTTTTAAATCGGCAAAGTTCTTTATGATATCTTTTTATTTAATCTACTTTTGATTCCATTTTCTTTATTGCAAATTTTTCAGTCTATCTTGGGTCATGGTTGACCGTAAGCTGTTTTCCATTAATTTCGGTTTGGAAAAGACGTGTTGAATTATGCTATTGTCACACTAAGTGTTAAATATATGTGCCAAGATGATGAATCATCTGGAATCACAGGCATTAAATTATTGGAATGAATAATATTTAACACAAGTTTAAATGTGTTTTTCTTTTGTCTCCGTCCAATTGCCTTCAGAAAATGGGTAGTGTTGTTAATTTTTGCTTTTTAGTTTCTGGTGTTTTGCGGCATAAAGTATCATCTTAAAATATGTGGCTGTTATCATGAGAAATGTGTCACACAGTAGAAAGGCAAAAAGTACGGTTGTAATCTACCATTCGTTCTCAAATGACATTCAACTATACATAAGACTGGATTACAAAGTACCAACATTAAGTCCGTTTCATCGTTTCAGCAACATTTCACACCCAATGATTATAAGTATCAGTATTATTATTGCGCGGCTAATTTAAAAGTTGCAGTTTCTGTTTTATGTGTTTTATGTTAATATTCCCTGTCAGACGCCTTCCCTTTCCACAGCGGCAGTCAAACGCAAAAACGTCTTTTATTATTATTATTATTATTATTATTCGTTCACATATATTTGCCTATCGAATGTTGAAGCTGTGTCGATGGCTTCATGAGGCGTATTTGTAAAAAATGTCCGTGCCTACGTTTTTACAGATACAATGAATGTTTGTGCAGTAATTCTCAATACTGGCAGAGTGCACGTGGTACAAGGCGCTTGCCAGGTGAAATGAGTGTGGGTACTTACGAAATCAAACTGCTAAGCTCATCGACGCCTCCTCTCACACACCACTTAAACTAGCTTACAATAAATAATTCTAAAGACAACACTAAGACCCATGTCCGAGGAAGGACTCGAACCTCCGGCGAGAGCGGCCGCGCCATCCACGACGACATGGTTCCTTAGACCACGCGGCTACACCTGCTTGGAACCCCCTGGGTACTGGCGCTGGAATGCCCCGTCCCCTTTGCACCTCCTGCTATGGACGGAAATGACTGTTATCTATTTAAAGCTCAAAGTTAAAAAATTGAAACATTGACAATCACTTTCGACAAGTCAGAGAGCAAGGCAGTTTACTGTTAACAAAAAAACAATGACGAGAATTGTCTTTCACTAAAATGAAAGCAAGTACGGCTGTAACAAGGGTTGAAGTTTATTTCAGCCGTGTAGGAATGGCCGTGTGGTCTTCAGCACCATGTTATGAACGCGGTTGTTTGAAGCATGGGTGTGTGTGTTGTCCATAGTGTAAGTTAGCTTAAATTATTTTAAGTATTTGTAAGTCTACGGCCAATGACCTCAGTAGTTTAGTGCCTCAGGTTTACAAACATATGAACATTTTATCATTTGTTTGTCCTATCATTACATAGTGCGTCAGAAAGTATATAAGACCATTATTCAAATGTCTTCTGATATATTGTGAAACGTTTTTCGTGATTCCTAAAATAGTTTTGAACTCTCTGATAACCAATCACTATCTTTATATGACAGCTTAATATTTTTCACAGAGTTATAGATGGACTCTAGGGAACGGATCTTACTTTGAGAAAACGTCACGGACGACCAGAGTCTAATATATTAAGGCATTACAAATTTTTGTCAAAATGTTTACCCGTTACATATATAAAAATAACAGAGTAGCATCACTGAATTTTATTCATAGCAAGTGAAGAATTCACGCTGATCACAAATATAATTACGATACCATGAAAGTGGCAACAAGCAACAAAAATTTGTTCTGACATGATGCTTACAATTCGTAGAAGTTGTAATAAATTGCAATAATGTGAAAGTGGCAATACGCAACAAAGGTTGGCCTGGCCTGATGCTTCGTATCCATACAAGTTGCAATAAATATATATTAATAACTATAAATAAAAAGTAAACCGTGCGATCAGGTTCCTAATAAAAAAATAGGTAAATAAAAAATGAATAAAATAAAATATATATATATAAAAATAAAAATATTGTCGGTAGAGTGGACGAGCGTTCTAAGGCGCTACGGCGCGTGCCGTTGCTTGCCATCAGAGGTTCGAGTCTTCTCTCGTGTAAAACAAGTAAACGGCCACCAGCATGTGAGTTCAGTAGCAGGAGATGTCTTCGTCGAATAAGAATGTTGTATCTCGTTCTGCAGAGTTTCTGCTGGTGTTGGAAGGAGTTATTTAAACATGGAACCGATGGATTCAAGATATTGACGGTAGGAATGTAAAACGTCCTGCCACACCATGAACGCTTTCCTCATCCTACCAACTTATTAGCTACCCGGTCCTATCTCTATCTGCAGCATATCGCTATCACATCAGCTGTCTTTCTAGGTATTGAAATTCTAATGGTTATCAGTGCATTTATTCTCGACGCCAACAGCAATCTGATTGCAAGATACTAGTAGATATGAGACATCCTATGAAAAATAAATACTTCAGTAATGATCAGTTCCTTAGAGAGCTGACAAGACTATTGCGCCGCAAGAAGTGAATCTTGTCCGGCAGTGCTCGCCATGCACCCCGAACTGCATGGCTGCTGTGCGATTCCATCACCCGCCACGACTGGCGAACATCGATGAATGGGCTTCATTAGCCATCCCGGTGGAAACAGCCGCGCGACAGAAGTGTACGTGACCTCCCAGTGTGCAGCCTGTGCTCGCTAGATGTCAATCTCCACGTTTCACAACACACTGCTCGCAACCGTGTTAGCATGTTTAAACTTGTTTCATGGAGTCTCTACACACAGCCGATTAGCGTTCTCCAGCACGTGTACTGCACACCATTTCTACATTAGAGGAAGTTAGATCTCCTGAGGGAGATTCCAACAATACTGCGCTCAAACAAAGTGATTACCACTTCGTTCAAAATGAGTAAATATATTCATCATTTTCTCTGTTTTATTATGCACCCAAGCTAGTTTCAGCACCTCTGTGCCATCATCAGTGGGCTTCAATTTATTTAATGCACTTTCATTACTCCTTCTTCCGTCTGAAATGCGCCGTTCATCCAATTTTCTCATTTAAATGCGTTAACAGCATTTCACAACTATTGTTTCTTATATTGTTTATAACCATTTTCGGCATTTCTTAGTTACGTCGCGATTTTTTCCATTCCCGTTTTTCCACATTTCCGTTCGTGTTTCCAACTTTTCCGATCATATTTCAGCAACTTTCCGTTGGTTTTGATTCCACTATTCCTTCGTCAGACTATTGTCAGTCTCAAAATCGTAATCTGCTACCACATAACCAATCCTATTTAGACGTTTTCCTTGTATTCTCACGCGGTTTTTTTGTACTTTTTCCGATAGTGGTATGGCGTGCAAAAAGGGTTTAAGGATGGCGAAAATCGGAAAAAGTACGAGAAAACCGCGCGAGAATGCAAACGTTACCATATCTGGCGATGCCGTGAGCACGAGCCACTGCACAGTAAGCCGTGCAGCTACATAACGATGACGGCAGCAATGAATCAACTACCCCTGCTATCCTACCGCCATAGATTTGGTGCCCTCTTTCTCCCAAGGCCCTCCCCTCTTTATCCTTGAATCCCCCTTCCCCCTCTTTCCTCCCCCTTCCTCCGAGAGTCTCTGAACTCCCACCCCACCCATCTTCCCCTTCCTCTGCGGGGTCTCCCAAGTGAATTGTTGTGTGTGAGCTCCGTTTATAACGTGTTGCAACCGACGCTTGCAGCAGAACAAGCGTTGCCTTTCGATATTAATATATGATGCCGTCAACGTCTCCGTGATTGTGTTTCCGTCAAACTATGACTGTTTTTAGCCACCGTTAAGATTTTTAACGTTCCTCCATTCTTTTTATTACAGCGCCTACGTTTCAACTTGGCTGAAAACCTCTTGTTAAAAAAATTTTAGGGCTGACGTGAAGGAAGAGATAGGGATGGCGGTTATTGCTAAAACAACCGGTTTTCGGTTATACCGGTTCTTTTCATCTCCAGTTTAACCGCACCGTAAAAATTGCTCGAGATAACCGGTTTCTTAAATAACCAGTTTTCGGTTTTTTATTGCTATTATTTCCAGTAGAGTTCGACCGAAACATATTTTGCGGCCGAAACAGAAACCGTAATCGATTTTCCGCTTCTTCTACTTTCGGCCGAAACCGAAACTTACGAAATTTAGTTAAAATTTAGGCAAATTTACGTTATACGAAAAATCACTATTCTTTCCGTATTTTGCAAGATCCCCTCCCAATACTATGCCTTCTTGAGTGTGTGTAAGCCTAGCCAGTTGTCCGTAGAAGACGATATAAGGAGCATACAGATTTGCTGTCCTAGTATTTCCATCCGGATGTTGCGAATATTGAGCCAACCACTCCGTAAGTTGGACTTGTGAGCTAGCGTATACGAATATCTCGTTATAGACACTATATATATAAAGTTACAGTCAGTAAATGAACTTCAATCAGTGCTGCAGAAGTATTTCGAAAAATAAAGCCGTAGTTCCCACTAACACTATGATTGTTATCAGCGTAAATTTACGCAAATTGAACTAGGAAAGCTGTGTACCACATGATCAAAGAATGTTCAAATGGGTGTGAGTTCTTATGAGATCTAACTGCTTAGGTCATCAGTCCCTAGACTTAAAAACTACTTAATCTAACTAACTTACGCTAAGGACAATATACACACCCATGACCGACGGAGGAGGGAGGCCTCGAACCTACGACTGGAGCAGCCGCGCAGTCCGTGACATGGAGCCTCAGACCGCACGGCTATCTCGCGAGGCACCACATGATCAATGTTACCTAAACCCATATTGGTTATTAAAAAAGCCACTCGCTTTCAAGGAATCACATTAATATAACTTGTTATCTTAACAATATGATAATATAAACGAAGGCTTCCGCGGCCGTTGTCATTGTATATAAAACTCTTCTGGGTGTTGGATCGCATCGTCAATATATCAAATACTTCACCGACGTTTCGGCCACTATTGCAAGTGGCCATCTTCTGGGTGTTACGTTTACTGCTGGGTGACGGAAAGCTGGTGTCTTAAATACTAAATGTTGCTAGTTGTTATTGGTGGTTTCAGCTCTCTTTCATTGGTGTTTACTTTATATCTTCCTATTGGTGGAAAAGGAAGTCCAGGATTGGTGTTTATATTAATGTTTGCCATTGGTTGAACCTGGCGAATGAGGAGCAGTGATGCCTAGCGCCGGCTAGAGCGTGCTGTTTGCTCTGTGTACGGGCGGCCGCTGTTGTCTCTGTCTGCGGGCGGGCCCCTATGGACTGCACTGCGCGCGGTGTCGTCGCGAAGCGCTGCTACTGCTGGCAACCAAGACGCGGGAAGTCTGTACCCGTCTTCTCTGTTCATATTTCCGGGTCACATGGCTATTTCTATTACTTCCCTGATTTTCCTCTTCAAAGTATAGGGTTGTTTTGCCAGTACAGCGACTTTCCGAAAATCCATATGTTTGCCGCACTCTTCTTGGTGTTCAGCTACTGCCGACTTTGTATGCTGTCCGAGCCGAATGTACCTCTCGTGCTCGGCTATCCTTGTTTTAATCGGCCGCCCAGTTTCTCCAATGTACACCTGGTCGCACTCACAACCGATTTCGTAGACTCCAGCTGTGTGCAACGTATCCGTTTTGTCCTTCAGTGAGCCTAGGACATCTCTTATTTTATTGTTGCTGCGAAATATAGGTTTGATGCCCTCTCGACGAAGAATTTTGCCTACTCGTTCAGTGACTCCTTTTACATATGGCAATAGGGCGATAGTTTGTCCTTCCTTTGGCTCTTCCCTTTTGTTTCTATCATTAGATGTCATAGTTTGCTCAATCACTCTCTTCCCCTAACCGTTTGCTTCGAAGGTGGACCCGATGTTTTTTAATTCTGCTTTCAGGTGTTGTTCATCGCTAATCCGATAAGCCCTCTTAGTTATAGTGTGGAGCACGGACTTCTTTTGCGTAGGATGACGGTGGGAAGTTGCGTGAAGGTACCTGTGCTGGTAGCTTTTCTAAATACCCGATGGCCCAGTTTGCCCTCTGGTTTCCGATAAATCTCTACATCGAGGAAAGGGAGCACCCCATTCTTCTCAATCTCCATGGTGAACTGGATCTTGTTGTGCTGTTGATTGAGGTGTTGATGGAAATTCTGCAGCTCATCTTCTCCATGAGGCTAGATGACAAACGTGTCGTCTACATATCGCAGCCAGCAGTCTGGACGTAGTGGTGCGGACTGGAGAGCTGTTTCCTCTATGATAGCAGGACGTTCCTCATTGCTGATTTTCTGCTTTGGTGGCTTTGCATGCGCCAAGACTCGAACTGTCTCTTGTCGGATCTTCTCTGCTTCTGCTTGTGGAAGGTGACTTAGCGATGCCTCGACGGATTCTATGATGTCTTCTTTAGGGACTCGTCGTGGTGTGATCGCGAAATTCATCCACTTGGACAACACCTGAAAGCAGAATTAAAAAACATCAGGTCCACCTTCGAAGCAAACGGTTATGGGAAGGTGATGATTGAGCAAACTATGACATCTAATGATAGAAACAAAAGGGAAGAGCCAAAGGAAGGACAAACCATCGCCCTATTGCCATATGTAAAAGGAGTCACCGAACGAGTAGGCAAAATTCTTCGTCGAGCAACAATAAAATAAGAGATGTCCTAGGCTCACTGAAGGACAAAACGGATACGTTGCACACAGGTGGAGTCTACGAAATCGGCTGTGAGTGCGGCCAGGTGTACATTGGAGAAACTGGGCGGCCGATTAAAACAAGGATAGCCGAGCACGAGAGGTACATTCGGCTAGGACAGCATACAAAGTCGGCAGTAGCTGAACACCAAGAAGAGTGCGGCAAACATATGGATTTTCGGAAAGTCGCTGTACTGGCAAAACAAGCCTATACTTTGAAGAGGAAAATCAGGGAAGTAATAGAAATAGCCAAGTGACCCGGAAATATGAACAGAGAAGACGGGTACAGACTTCCCGCGTCTTGGTTGCCAGCAGTAGCAGCGCTTCGCGACGACACCGCGCGCAGTGCAGTCCATAGGGGCCCGCCCGCAGACAGAGACAACAGCGGCCGCCCGTACACAGAGCAAACAGCACGCTCTAGCCGGCGCTAGGCATCACTGCTCCTCATTCGCCAGGTTCAACCAATGGCAAACATTAATATAAACACCAATCCTGGACTTCCTTTTCCACCAATAGGAAGATATAAAGTAAACACCAATGAAAGAGAGCTGAAACGATCAATAACAACTAGCAACATTTAGTATCTAAGACACCAGCTTTCCGTCACCCAGCAGTAAACGTAACACTCAGAAGATGGGCACTTGCAATAGTGGCCGAAACGTCGGTGAAGTATTTGATATATTGACCATGCGGTCCAACACCCAGAAGAGTTTTATAAACAATATGATAATACATTAAAAGCTGCTATTCCAAGCTTATAGTACATCACTTACGTAATAGGTATATGAATCGAATTTACCTTCTTTTCCAAGAAATATTTTGGATGCTTTCTCCTTAAATGACACAGCATATTTGTAGTACCTCCACCCGTTTTCAGCTTTATAAAGCAAATGGATCATTGTACCTCACTGCTACCGTACTTCGTGAAGTACACTCGGGATGGTGCCATTTAAGACACAACCGATGTCTGGTGACGACAGCATGACAGCATGACCAGACAGAGGCAAGTCTTGTACACTGCCGGTGCACGCGCGTCGTCTAAAAGGCCACGCCACAAGACAACAGGTGTATCTATGCCTCAATAGTTGCACCAGTCCTTAAGTTCTTATGTCACGCGTTTGTTGCGCGTTTCTGACTGTGTGGATTGTTCTTAAATTGTCAGTGATCGCTTTTCTTAGTAACTGCGATGACATAATATTTTACAGCAGTGGAAATTTTAGGAATAGCCCTAAATATTAAGGTCTACTAGTTTTAATTTTTTAAAATTATTTACAAAAACACATTTTGAACCTACTACAGGAAGTAGTCATACCGGTTTTTTACCCGGTTCTTGGCAATAACTAAAAAAGACCGGTTGCAACCGACACCAAATAAATACCGAAAAAAACCGGTTATTCAAAACTAAAATACCGGTATCGATTTTAACCGGTCGGTTTTTCCCATCCCTAGGAAGAGATCGGTGAGCAAGGAGTGTCGAAGTGAAGACGGGAGCGCAGACTATCTGAGCAACAGGCCAGTATGGAGGGCCGTGTGACCACCCTGCGCTGCGAGGCGATAAGAGCGCCACCTGGCGGCCGTCCAGCGCGACCGGCTCCGCGTCTGCCGAAATAGCGGGCCACGCCCTCCCCCTGCCAGGAATATCCAAAGAGACAGCTGCCAAAAACCACGCACGGGAGCTTCCGAGCGTCTTCGCCGATATCTATATCTGCGGTCTCTTCATGACCGAGGCGACGAAAGGTATGCGATTAGCAGAAGGGCATGAAAGGGACGCAGAGGTTGTAGTATTTCCCAAATGTTGTTCAATCTGTACATTGAGCAAGCATTGATGGAATGCAAGGAGAAATTTAGAGAGGGAATTAAAGTTCAGGGAGAAGAAATACAAACTTTGCGGTTTGCCGATGACACAGAAATTCTGTCAGAGACCGCAAAGGATCTGGAAGAGCAAAAAATGTTCAAATGTTTGTTAAGGTTAAGGGACTTAACTACGGGGTCATCAGTCCCTAAACTTACAAACTACTTATGAACTACTTACGAACTAGGACGGCACAAATATCCATGCCCGAGGGGGGATTCGAACCCCCGACCGTAGTGGCCGTGCAGACCGTGACTGGAGCGCCTCTTTTTTTTGTGCTCTATGGGTAGTTCTGTCCGTTGCGGACGCTGTTCGTGTTTGTTCGTTCTCGTTCGATGCGCTGTTGGCTCAGCTTTTTTTATTACAGAGGGCGTTTAGCCCTCTGACCGGGCGTGCTGATCCACGGCGCCCGGTACTCAGTCCCCTCGTCCACCGTGGCCGGCTCTGGAAGAGCAATTGAATAGAATGGACAGTGTCTTGAAAAGATGGTATAACATCAACAAGAGTAAAACAAGGATAAACGAATGTAGCGTCAGAAAGTCAGACGATGCTGAAGCAATTAGATTAGGTAATGACACAATAAAAATAGTAGATGAGGTTTGTTATTTCGGTAGCAAGGTAACTTAAGATGGCCGAAGTAAAGAATATAAAAAATGCGGAATGGCTATGGGAAGGAAAGCGTTTCTGAAGAAGCGAAACTTGATACCATCCAATATTGATTTAAATGTTAGGAAGTCCTTTCCGAAAGCATTTGTCTGGGGTGTAGCATTGAATGAAAGTGAAACATAGATGATAAGGAGTTAGACAAACAGATGATAGAAGATTTTGAAATGTGGTGCTACAGACGAATGATGAAAATTAGATGGGTAGATCAGGTAACTAATAACGAGGTGCACAACAGAATTGGGGAGAAAAGGAGTTACTGGCATATCCTGACTAAGAGAAGGGATAAATTGGTGGGGCATATTTCGAGACATCAAGGAACCGTCAACTTAGCATTAGAGGGCAGTCCGTGGGGTAAAAAGGGACGAATACAGCAAGCAGATTCAAAAGGATGTAGGTTGCCGAACTTAGTCTCAGATGAAGAGATTAGCACAGCGCAGAGTAGCGTGGAGAGCTGCATCAAACCAGTCTGTGGACTGAAGACCACAACAACAACATAGATACTACAGTAACTCATAGCATAGGGCAAGGATTGATAGAAATTGCTATCGAAAGACAGCGTTCTCTCACTAATTTGCAGTTTTCTACCTTTCCGCCGTTCATTTATTAGTCTTGCCAGCCGGCCGCGGTGGGCGAGGGGACGGAGGCGCTCCAGTCACGGTCTGCACGGCCACTACGGTCGGGGGTTGGAATTCCCCCTCGAGCATGGATATTTGTGTCGTCCTTAGTATTAGCTAGTTTGTAAGTAGTTTGTAAGTTTAGGGACTGATGACCCGGCAGTTAAGTCCCATAAGCTATACAAACATTTGAAACATTTTTTTTTTTTGAAACTCTTGCCACTAATCCTTCCCCCTTCTATACAAATGATGCACCCAATTACCCCCTCCCCTCCTCTCCCTTCCCATGTTTAGTCTCCCCCTTCCTAGCCCTTTCCCCTGCAGTTCTTGACTGAGCGAGGTCGCGCAGTGGTGACACACAGGACTCGCATTCGGAAGGAATGTTCAAAAATGTTGAAATGTTTGTAAATCTATCGGACCAAACTGCGTGGTCATCAGTCCGTAGCTCACAAACTACTTAAACTAAGGTAAACTAACTTAAGGACAACACACATACACACACATGCCCAAGGGAGGGTTCGAACCTCCAACGATGAGCAACCGTGCGCTCCGCAGCAAGGCGCCTTAGAGCGCTCGGCTACTCCACCGCGGCCATTCGGAAGGACGTTGGTTCAAATCCACCTCCGCTCATCGAGATATAGGTTTTCCGTGATTTCCCTACCACGTCCTTACCCAAACACTCCGTCTCTAATGACCACGCTGTCGACGGGACGTTAAGCTCTCACGGGCGAGCGCACCAAGCTCGATAAAAAGTTAATCGCGGTCAAGTCGGCATCTAACCATGGTTAACTAAGTTTCTGGTGCACCAACACAGATCAAAGTTAAACGATCGCGGTTCAATTTTATCGCGGCTCACGCCCGGTTTTGTCGAAATGATCAGAGTTATACGAGTGTGCAGTATCAAGATGGCAGCGCGTTTCGATGTTTTGGATGGAATTGACGAAGATATATTACACCTCTGTCATTTAAAACGGGATCGAAACCGGAAAGTAGTGATTGTGGAAAGGGGAGACTCTTTTGAAGATTACTGTGGCAAGAAGTTTGAAGTAATATTTCGTTTGTCAAAAGAACAGTGTGGTGGTGTTAAACCAAATCATTGACAGAATTTCCTACCGATAGATAAAACCCTATTTCGCGTATGAACAGACTGTTGATTACGTTAAGAGCAATATTAACTGATTCATTTAATATACTTATTGGGGACAACAGTAACATACATCGGACAACTGAACAAAGAATTATTTATGATGTATCGGATATCATAGCTTTGATGTCTCCTCGGTTTATTAGGTTTCCGTCAAGAAAGGAAGTGAGCTCTGTTATGGTTGGTTTTAGGCAACTGGACGTATTTCCTGGTGTTATTGGTACCGTGGATTGTACCCACATAAGAATTCAATCTTCTGGAGAGCGAAATGCTGAAGTTTTCCGCAACAGGAAATCTTATTTTTCGTTTGTCAAAGAATCAGTGACCACAATTTGTTGATACGAGATATCGTGGCTCAATGGCTTGTCTCTCTGCACGACAGTACCATATTTCGAAACTGTGCTCGAAGAGCGCAATTTCAAAACGGAGAAATACCACAAGGATATTTATTGCCAGATAGTGGTTAAAGCCACTTTTGAACACACATAAAGATGCAGAGCATCGATGTATCTCATATTAGAACAATGAACTTTGTGAAAGCTAAGATTTCCCAACAGCTGAATAAAATGCAATTTCCAAAAAGCAATGGCAATAATTATGAGTACAGATTCCTACCATAACATTGCTAGGAACTCAAGCAGTGATGAGTCACCTGAAGCTCCTGAAATTACCAGACTTAAATCAGTTACGTGATGAGAGAGGTCCCAATATCGAATACAATGAACCTGAGGTTCTGGACTGCAGATATATTGCGACGACACATTGCCAGGAAGAGCAGATTGCCACGCCATAATCCCAATCCCAATCATAATCATAATCATATATATTATTTCTCAATGGTGATTTTTTGTGGGTACGCCATATCTCCCATATAACTTATCCAAAATTCATGATTGAGTTATCATTTTCCAGGTTTCGTTCTCCACTAATGACGAAAAATACACAGATAGTTTAACGTTATTGTTTTCCCAAAAAAAAAAAAAAAAAAAAAAAAAAATTCTATTATGAAAAAAAAAAATGTGTACCCGTTTATAAAATCTTAAGTTGATTCTCTGCAAACGATCGTAATGGGACATGTATTTACGGTTGCTCACATCAGCGACTGAGCCGAGTATCAACACAGTTTGCGCTGCCGATCTAAAAGCAATGTAGAAGGTGCCATCTACTGACAGTCTGTTTAACTAACATGAACAACAGCTCCTGCAGTTTAGATTCTTTATGCAAGCCAGACCTTTGATGCAAGCATAATTTATCACACGATTTCGGTTATACACGGCGATGTAACAACGAAACATACCCAAACAATTTGACTAATAGACACGATAACTCTTGCAGTTGTTTAGATTCTTTACGCAAGCGTAGTTTATCACAAGATTTCTGTTCCACACGTCAATGCACAAAAGTTGTTGAAATTGTTCCTTTGCTCAAGCAAGCGTTGTGTGCTGCGCGGATGAACTGAATTTTGTAAAATAAAATAAACAAGTTTTCAAAAAATAATACAAACATGAAAAAGTCAAAATCTTATTTTTTTATGTTTCACAATCATATTATATTAAATTATATAAATTTTCTTACAATGAGACTATTATTTGTCACTACTATTCAAAGTTTATTATCTTTTACACATATGTACTTGCATCGCCTCTTCTCCATTAGTGTCTTACCTATCTGTGACTGATCAGGATGGAGTGCGAATTATTTCCTCGGGTCAAGTGGTTAATTGATATTTCCAGTAAGGTGACTGTTAAATTCAGAAAGTGTTTTGAATGAAAAATACGAGTACAGTTACGAAAAATATTTTAAAGATTTCGTGTTATTAAAGCATGTTATCTGCATATTTCAGTTACCAGGTAAACATGCGGTGCATGGGAAAATGCGCAGTGAAATACAATGTCTTAGTGTGTTTATTTGTACGAAACACACAATAAATCATAATTCATGTAATTTCACAAATCTGTCTTAGTGTGTTTATTTATTAATCATTACTGTTTGAAATATGACTCGATTCGATGTAACTGTATGCTGCTATAATTTATTGTCTCTACAGAATTGTTGATGTAATGGCAGAACAAAATTGTAACTCTTAAAATGCTTATAAAGTGAGGTTGCTACAAGAGATACAGGACTTTTACAAACAGTGCCTAAGACCTTAGCCATCAGTACAAGAGTTGTAATTAGCTAAGGGGTGAGCTACTTAAAAGTACCGAAGGGGAAGTGTAATGTAAGCATACAGCAGTTACAGGGCACTGTTTACACACACTTATTCACACACCTCATGGCCACATTTGCAGAAAAAGTTCCTGATTGTTGCACAGGGACACAGAAAAATCCCTAACTACAACTATGTTGTGATAAAAGTTATGGGTTTCTGTTACAAACCATTGCACATGCTCAGTATAGATAGGAAAGCAACAAACAATATTAAGTCAGCTTGCAAGGAAAAGAATGCCACTGAAAAATCCCTCAGTAAAATATGTTTTGATAAATTTTGGGTTACCAATTAAACAGTTGTAAGTGCTGAGTGTTTCTAGAAAAGCCATACATTATTCTGCTCACTTTTGCAGTACAGTGACGCATCCTAACACAGTGCCACATAAATATATTGTGATTTTCACTTCTAGAGTGTTACTAAAAAGCCTCACTCAATTTTACTTATACTGAAAGAGAGTACCACTGAAATATCCTCCACTATAACAATTTTCTGTTGAATGTTATGGGTGGCCATTATAAACATTTGCAGGTCTAAATTGCCAAAGCATTAAAAAAGCCTCACAGTTTTAGTTACTTTTGCAGAGAAGTGCCATTGAAAAATCCCTCACTACACCTTGCATTAGCTTTTGCCATGTCTAAATATTTTACATTAATTATTTGGATGGTGGTGTGTCACCATATAGTACTTTAAATTCTACCATTGAATATATATTGGGCCAAAAGGGAAAAACTACAAACTACATAAAAACTATATAAAGAAGCAATGGGTCAAAGTACAAATGTTTTAAATATTTTACACCTGGTTTGATTTCACAGCTATATTCATGGCTGCTGGAGAAACAGGAATACTTGTTTTACTAAGCAGTGTTACTCGAGTCACAGAAGCACAAAATATTAACATGCTCAATCACATATACATGTGTTTGTAATCCAGGGTACAATATATAATTATCAGTGCAAAGCAGAAGTAATACTGTCATATTACTCGCCATGCCATACAGGATAATCTGTTGTAGGTAAGTCATTCTCCTATCATACCAAAACCTCACTAGAAAACTAGAGATGAAGAAAAGAACCCACGTTTTGCTCGTGCGCGCGCGCGCGCGTGCGCGCGCACACAGATACACAACACTCTCTTACCACTACAAAGATAGGTTGGTGGACTGTCCAGTTGAGAAATTCATTCATCACTTCAACATTTTGCCTAGAAAGCAGTATGTTCTAACTAACAAACAAGTGATCCAAAGTACAACAGTCTCTGCTATCTGCCTTATAGCAACATTCACGGTCATAGTAGGCAATCAAAAATCTGATGCTGGATATAGAAGTTTGATTAAAACTTCCAAGAAGTTACGCTGTAATACTTAAAACTTATCTGCTAATGAACAAAGTTCGCTTGCATTATTATGTTTGAACACACAAAATATTAAAAACATATTGCTTTGTTTAAAGACAATCTCAATGGATCATACATGTGACTTCAAACAAGAACGAACGGAGAAACATTTTGTGAAGCAACTGAACAGCACATTCTATATTACTTACAATAAGGTATATTAGGACTTTAAGAATTCATTAATTGCATCGAAGTGACCAAAAGAACACAGAGCCAATAACTGTAGCCTTGACCCTATTTATATTTAAAGACGGAAAGTAGTATCTATGTGACAATATTATTCAATTGCAATTACACACTTTCTTACATACTAATGAAGGTTAATTAAAAAATACATCACATCAGTTTTCTTTAATTTTGTCCCTCCAGTATTTTAATTTTTCTTGTTGCATAAAAATGTTCAACCTTTTTGTTCTTAACTCACACTTTGCTCTTCTTTCATCAATTTCAGCTGATCCTCGAACACATCCACCCTCTTGCTGCAGACACCTTCAATTACAATACCTGAACCGGAAAGCCTCGGTATTGCCGACATCCTCCGACGAGACCACTTATATGGAGTGGGTAGAGTGGTTTTTAGTTCACCTGAGGCACATGGAACCTTCTGTGATTGATCTATTGGACTACTTTGCCTTGTGTGTGGTCTCAACGGCACAGGCTTCCCAATTTATGGCACATTTGAAATGCTGGACAGTGAAATATCTGACAACAGAACATGTTGCCGTGTACTGTCAACTTCCAAACTACTAGGCACTCCACTTTTCTGCTGTCCACAACATCAACAATAACGTCCCATCAGGATCTAAAATGTTGTTAAATGGTGCCAAGGAGGAGCCAACAATTTCCAATAATTTCGGATCCTTTTTTTTGGGGGGGGGGGGGTGGAGATTGAAGTGCCACCACCAGTTTGATTCACCTTTTCTTCGGCCGGATCTTACCTGAGGCGTCTCTTTAAATTGTCATAGCGTGTCTTCAGCCTACCTATCTGCGGACTTCATGGTGACACCTGAAATAAAATTAATGTATTTGTAGCCAGTTCTGTATATAAACCCTTATACTTCTTACATTAGACAATGTTAAATAAAATTGTGATAATCCAAGTATCACTAATAGTTGTTTTTTTTAAATACTTCACTTGGTATGTCAACTGATGGATTACTGGAGAACAGGATACCACATTTGACTTAGACAAATGACACCATATATGATATTTTAAATTTTCACAACACTTATTTCCATTTCAAATAATCGAGGTTTCAAATGATTAGTATTTTTAATTAAAACATAGAGCTCAGTAGGTGAATATAAATGGATCAGTTTTATTGTAAAAAGTAATTCTATGTTTTTAAGATATGACACCATTGTCCAAAGCCAATGAGTGGTATCCTGTGCTATAGTTGATCTGTCATTTGGGGTAACTTTATACACGGTTTTCAGATCTTTTTTCCCCCTTCTTTTAATGCTGGTCACAAAATGTATTACATATCACAACAGACAGTGCACCCTTTTCATTTAAATTCACTGACAACTACTGAAAGTAATTTTATTACATATTTGTGTCCTATTAATATTCCAGTTAACTTTAGTCAAACTGAAATCAATGGAAGTTAAACAATGTTAGCTCATTGATGCAGGTTTACGATCAAATGAGATATTAGTCTGCAACCTAGTATACTTAGCACTATGAATGTAAAAATAATCTTAATGTCTGAATATCGAGTAAGAGTAAATGTTATAATTAGTCAGCCTGCAATTGACTGATAGCAATGAGTATGGACATGTTAATGTTCTAAACTATCCAGATCACGAGTCTGGTTAAATAATGGTGGACAGTCCGGTTGTAACTCAAGTTCCAATTCGTTAATCAGACAGACAAATAATAAATTACTTAAATTAAATACCGATCAGTGTTTAATACAAATTTGATATCCCAAAGTAAATGTGATCATGGGTGGTGTGTTAGAAAATCTCGAACCGTGACTGATAGCAGCGGAGTTACGTAATTGTATGAGACAATAAAAACACTAAAGTTGAAATGACGTATCTGTTAATTAATTGAAGATTAAAGTTTAGATTACTACAGTGACACACACTGAGCATGACATCTAGTCGTTGGATGACAAACTATAACAGTAGCTGATTGCAACGAAATGAAATTGCAGCGTACAATCTATCATAGAGTAGAAACATCTAAGTCGATAAACTTGTACAATCTATTAAAGTGTGGAAACGTCTAAGTTGATAATTGTGCAATTGAATAATTATTTACAGTTCAGATCAAAGTTTAGGTTATTAAATGCCAACAATGGCTAAGTATGGATTCGGTTGCGGGCTCAACAACAATTATTGTGAAATTGTGACCTAATTTTATTAACAAACCAATTATTGTGTTGTCAGTAAGTGGTGTAATTAATATATATATGGAAAGGCACGTTACGCAATAGACACGTCATACCGGTAGCTACCTGATAAGCAAGTTGGTTACCACTTCTACAACTGATTATTAATGAGGTAACAAAAGTGAACAATAAGCAAGTGGTGTAATTAATTTCGTATGTCGACGATTGGCAAGAAATATTGGTAGTTACCTGATAAACTAGTTGCTTACGATTCTTGTATCAAAAATCACTCACATGTTACCCACAGACAGCAGTGGAAGACAGCACTTTCTTGCAGCACATTAATGATGAAATATAAATAAATTTGAAACTTGTATCTATCCTAAAGTTTAAAAGTTGCAGCCTAAAACAACTTGGGGATAATGATATCTTTAAGTTTAAACAAAAAGGGGGTATAAAGTTGTCTTGAATTAAAACAAAGTAGTAAGTTATTATTATTATTATTATTATTACCTTATAAACAAGACCATTACAAAAAATACAGAAATCAAAACCACAATTACTAAGAATCCTAACGGCATCCAAGAATTCTCTAGCAGTCTATAGCTCTTAACCAGAACCTAACTTTGTCCGTTCACTTCCACACACTCCCTCCTTCTCTCTCTGTCCTCTCGTACTGACTACCTACTACTCACGACGACAAAACCACTTGGGCAAGAGAGAGTGACGGTAACAATGCTGCCACCCTTCACTAAGCCTACATCACCCTGATCAAGGGTGGGGAGGGTGGGGAGAATACAAATAATGAAGGGGAATTAGTCAGCATCTGAAATACAAATAAAAGTACTGATACTTTTTGACAATATTGAAATGAAGATCTGACTATAAGACTGGATTTCGCTTCCCACATTCCTCATTACAGAATGTCCCACTTCTCTAGCTTAATAACGGAGACACTACGATTATAACTGTTTATATGATTTAATCCACGAAGTTAACAGGACGGGGCCTTTCTCTTCCCCTAATCTCAATGCCTTTACCCACAGTATCTACAAATTCAACTATTAAAATCATACTTTCTGTAGAATGTCACTCACTCAGTTCTATTTTAAACTGATCAAACTTTGTACCATGATCCAGGCACCTTTGTACTGGTACAGTGTTACCCAAAAGAACCATTAACCTTCTGATACTAGCCATCATACAGAAGATACAGATGTTAGTATATTAAGAATTACTGTCAGCTCTATATTGCATTATTGTACACTTGAGGAATTGCTTAGTAATTTAAAAATGAAGTTTTGATCGAAGTCATGATTTACAAGTCAAATAAATTGAAATCATTTCCGTCAGCAGCTCTTGTCACCACCAATACAGTCAGAAGATGTTATGAGAAGGTGTAATGATTTTTGAAATTACAAAATATAAACAGAAATAATAGTACTACTGTTAGCACATAACCATGCTTTTAGATGGAACATTAATCATTTGAGAAGAAAGTAGTGAATATTACAAAACCCCGATCATCAATACAACCCGAATTATGTTTACATTTTGAACAATAACGACACCATTATGTAACATATAAACGTTAAAACTGAAGAAAAATTGTAACGTATTTTATACCTAGGATGTTTCTTACATTATTATTCAAACTTCCCGGGTGTGGAATTAAATTGTGTCACTATAAGTGACTATATTGCCTGCTTTTCTTCTAGGCTGCAGCCGTCGGTTTTCTTATTTTCTATTATGGAAGCATTAGCTCTAACTAATTCTAATAAAATATTTACTTACAACTCGGAAAAATGTCGGAGCTCTCTTCTCCATATCTGCAAGACTGCAACTTATCCATATTACAACATTTACAATCTTGAAGATACAAATCACGTGGCACTGTCGTCATTCACCAAAGATAGTCGAGAATACACATGTAGGTAAGCTCAAGTAACACCTTTTCATCACTTGGGTGCTTTCCATTGCGCTACACGGACTTGACGGCCATAAAATGTACGATTGGCTGACGACGGTTATCTGACCGCTGATAAGGTTGGTGCACCACAGAGACATTTTAACCGCGGTTAACTTTTTGATCGTGTTCTCGGAACCCTTGATTATCGTGTTTTTTTGACCGACGTTGGTGCACTGGGGCATAAGCTTCCTTCCTTCCTCCCGCGCCCCTCCATCTCATCCCCCCTCCACCCCCCCCCCCCAACCTCCTCTCCCCTTCCTTCCTCTGCGGGTCTCAGTGATCTACGTTTTAATCAGTGTCAACTTAGTTTCACTGTCAGAGTAGTGCTGCGATCTAGAAGTTTAAAACGGACTAAACCGCCGATGCCGGCAGAACCAGTGTTGCGTGGTGCTTTTAATCAGTGGCTCAGTTATTCATCGACATTTTCATGCCGTTTTAACTTATATGTATTTTAACGACCGTGGCCAGGTGTTATGCTGACAATGTGTGTGATTTTTTGTTCCATGTTTTATTACATTCGCCATTTTCATCTCCAATACATGTATTTTAAATTCACTGTTGATGCTCACCGTTGTATGTCTGTTCTTTTCTCCTCGGCAAAATGTAATAGAACAAGAAAACTGCTCATGTTATTGGATGGAGGCGGCTTGATGTAGTTGTCAGCCTGTTTTTAGTTTTCGTCAATAGCGGATGCTCCCCGTGCCTTCGGATTATGTCATGTGAGAACGAAATCAATTTAACTTCTCTTCATTTAATAAATCTTCTTTCATTTTTAAGTTATATCTCAATTTTTATTGTGGTATGCAGTTTTCACTCTGCAACTTATTAATAAGTGTTATCAGTGAAACAGCCTGTTCGCAATAGTGAGTGAATTAGACACCATCATGCTAATACTTCATAAATCGTGTAGGTACTGCTTTTCTTATAACCTTCTAATATATTAAAAGCAATTTATTTTTTCGTCGCAATTGCACTATTTAGGAGTTGGTAACTAGTTTCGGACTTAATCGTCGATTTTCAAACCGTTGGCCTTATTACCAGTTACCGATCCTGCAACATCTTCACGGTGAATTTTCATATCTTCTGATGTATGTATATTTTATCCTTAATTGAACCTGCAGTCATTTTAAACGTTTACCAAGTCGGAAACATGCTATTTAAATATATCTCAAATTAATTTGTGGAACTTCGAATCTGATGATCACACGGTTAGCTACACGCAAACAATAAATATTATTACGTCCATATCTTTTCTTAGATCGAGGGTTCACCTACCCAAATAATATTATCACTAATTCAGTAAGTTAAGCAATAGAAATGTAAACCTACTGGACGAAACTGCTATGGTCATTAGTCGCTAGACTTACATAGGTTTAAGTAGTTTGTAAACTACGGACTGATGACCACGCAGTCTGGTCCGATAGATTTACAAACATTTGAACTTTCTTCAAAAATCAAAATGTTTGTGCAGCTTATGGGACTTAACTACGGGGTCACCAGTCCCTAAACTTACAAACTACTTATGAACTAACTGAGACTAAGGACGGCACAAATATCCATGACCGAGGGGGGGATTCAAAACCCCGACCGTAGTGGCCGTGCAGACCTTGACTGGAGCGCCTCAGTCCACTCGGCCACCGTGGCCGGCGAACTTTCTTCCACTAAGGAGAACACACACACCCATGAATTTCAAATCAATGTTCAAATGTTTGTAAATCTATCGGACTCAACTGCTTGGTCATTAGTCCGTAGGTTACAAAGTAATAAAACTAACGTAAACTAACCTAAGGACAACACAAATATCCATGCCCGAGGGGGACTCGAACCCCCGACGGCGAGTGGCCGCGCACACCGCAGCACTGTGCCCGAGTGCGCTCGGCTAATCCGCCGCGGCCATGAATTCCAAACGTGACATGAGGTCACCAATGTAGTATGCGCCCATTTTCGGTTGTCGTTATTAAACAGTGCTTTGGTGGACGCTTTACAAACACAAAGGCCACAGTTGGTGCTGCGGCTATTTACGAGTTTCGAGCTCGTCATCGTCAGAATCTAAAGCCTAGGGTAAAATTCCATAGGATCGTATAACGTCATGGTCCTGCACGTCCGATGTCAGACTCGAACCTCCTGCGCGAACGACCGCTCAGCAAGTAGTATGACGCCTTCAACACACGGCCATTTTTGTTTTATAACGTTGTCTGTTGCAGTATTTCAAATCTCTATGCCTTAATCAATATTTTGAAATTATTTGTCGCACGGTTTTCCCCTCTCTCTAACGTATAAATTTATTCAGCATCCGTATTCCTGTAAATTCACGATCCGTAACATTCCACAAATAGACTGACGTTATAATACACTATAGAGAACTCAATGTAAGAAAGGGAGTTACATAAGCAGAACTGTCAATTGTACTTTCATGTGAAAAGGTGTCTCACATTATTGTAACCGCAGGCGATTAACAGAAACCGGAAAGGTAGTTACAGCTAGAGGCATTGTTTACTGAAAACGGATAAACCTCGCTCAAGAAGTCGTGGACCGTGCGCAGAAACGCATTCTCGAGTTATGCAAAGGGTGAGTCCATTCCTTTGCTTCTGAGGGGCGGCGGCTCAGTTGCACGTTGCCTGCTGGGCCGTACCATCGCCCGCTAGTCTACTCCCAGCCTCCCCACTCCGGGAAAGTCACCGAAAGTCAGCAAGTACTCACATTCGCCACTGGAGCGCTGCAAGCGTGCCCTAGTCTGGCCGTCCGCCACTATACGCACTTATGACATTTGTTGCATTCTCATTACTTTTCTGTTTATGGGCCTGCTATTTAAATACTTCGCCCGTTCCAAACGTTCAGTCACTTCTGCTGCAATGTTTGTTAAGACGACTTGTATAACTCTTTTACATATTACCTCGTCTAATTTTTCTGTATGTTCTGAAGTTTAACTTGTGCGCTGTAAAACCTTCACAGTGTTCAACACATTGACAACTGACACAACTGAAGAAGTTAATATTGTACAAGCTTGAGTGCTGACAGATTTGGCAGCTCATGAGTGATTTTATTAAGTTTCTTTTCAAGACGTAAGAGATTAACTTTAAGTCTCCACAACATAAAATGTAATTTATTTTGTTCTATTTTTACCAGATTTCCATCTAAAATATCGCACTGGATGTGACTGGAAGGACGGCAACTGTTACTGCCATAAAATGTGTTTGTAAGGCTTAAGCGACTTAACTGCGGGGTCATCAGTAGCTAAACTTACAACTACTTACGAACTACCTTATACTAAAGAACCCACACAAACACCCATACCCGAGGGGGGATTCGAACCACCGACGGCGGACAGGCGCGAGCACCGCAACTCGGCGCTACCGCACGCGCGGTTATCCGCCGCGGCTATTACTGCCATGATTTTCCAGCAGTTGGACATTGGAATTAATGCACTGATCATGCGTTTCCTAAGTGCTTTTGCATTTTCGTTTTTTCAGTGTGTTATTCACTGTACGTTTTTTAATAGTTCTGGGTTCTTCTTTTGCTTGTACAATTTATAAGCTGGATAAGAAGGAAAAACAGAGGCAGCAGCAGCATCCAGCAATATCTTAATTTTCAATCGAGGCCGATAATCAGCCTCTCGGAAATGAAGCGTCTATACCACACAAGGTCTAGAGTTGAAATTGGGCGTAAAATCTGCTCTTGGTATTGCTTTCAGCCACCCGTTCTGACATCACTTTTGTTGAGAATTTCGTGAAATGAAATTCCTTTCGTTTTACCACTTCGGTTTGTGCAGCAATACACCATTGCTATTGACAAAACCGGTAATGAGACGTTAGTGTGTTAAAGTAACACATCAAAAGATCATCAAAAGCAAATAATAAAACCAGGTATACCGATGGGGTAGAAAATTAGAGCGTGTGTATGAAGAAATATGAAGATAGGATTATTGCAAACGCAGTAATGGTTTTCTAATAATAATCTATTACGATTACGATTACGAAATCAATCCTCCGTAATTGCCTGATCATACCTCAGTATACTCTTGCTAGTCTAGGCGCTCAAACGACAAGAAATTACACTGTTTACTTAGTTTCTACTGTTGATTACAATGTTCGTGAAGCACGGGTTTGGGGCACGCTACTAGCGCCGTAGCAGCCAAGGCGGTAACTTGTTGAGGTACGCTCCAAAACACGCAAGCCGAGAGAAGTCGAAGGGCTGGGAGTGTACTAGCGGTCGATGGCCGTATGCTTCATCTGTTACCCGGCAGTTAACTGCGCCCCGCGACCAGTAGGCAACGAGCAACTGTGGAGGCGGCCACTCCAAAACAGAGGAATGGACTCGCCCAGCGTCCAAGACGAGAAAGCATGGACCACGATTTCTTGCACATGCTCGGTAACGCGCACTCTCTAGTTATGCATCGACAACATCAGGTAGAGGTCGTTTTACTTCGGCCCACGAGTGTATTATTTCCGACCGCTGCCAAAGTCATCGAACTAATATCACAGTAAGCATTATGCAGTAGTCCGAGTTGCAACGAAAATTGACGTCTTTAGTGATGAGTCAGTGCGTCCATGTCCATCGACTTCTAGGAAGACAAGTGGTGGCGCACTACAGTGTGGTATCAGAAAAATAATTGACACTGCCGCCGAATGGAGAATGAAGCCGGGCCTCGGTCATGCCTACACCTCCACACGCTCCGCATCCTTTGCCATGGTAACTTGACCACGTCACTCTCCGGGATATCGCCCTCCCTACTGATATAAATCTCTCTCTCTCTCTCTCCTACCTCGTAGATACAGTGCACCCTCCCTCTCCCTCCTTTAACTTTCGCACACCTGGATCCCCTCCCCTCCTCCTGAAGTCCTTGCACTCCTTCCCCATCACCGCTTTCATAACTCCTCTCCTTTTACGCATATCGCACCCTCGCTCATCTCTGCGGCCTCATCAGTGCCTCGGTTTTAACAAGCGTTTCGTCAGTGTTGTCCAGTGCATCGTTTCTACTGTCATTTTTCACTTGTTGCGATGGCCGCAACCGTCAGAACAGGTGTCACCTGTGTCATTTAAGTCGTGTCTCTGTCTCCGACTCCGTGTGTTCACCAATGCCGATTTTAAGCTCACTGCGTGTTTTTATTCAGATTCATGTTATTTTATTCTCTAAAAGTTTAACCATGTCCATTTTTAAATTGTAATTTTATCTCCATGTTCGATGTCTTTCTGTTTTATTTGTAAATGCGTTCGCCTGTAGAGCGGCGTAGAATGCCGTTGCCAGCCTGCCCTAATGGGACTTTAAAAATGCAATAAAGAGAAAAAAAATGTGGAGAGCAGGAGCACGAGGATTTCTCCAGCCTCCTCTCTCAACCGATGCAACAAGCTATTGCATACACAAGCTTCAACTACAGAACTGTTGGCTGAACAAGCAAATTTGTTATCCCCTTCCCTCCCAGTGTTGCCATACGGCAGCGTCACTTTTATCTGTTCCTCTAGATAACAACAGTTTGTCCAAAGATTGTAAACAACAATGCAGAGCTTTCCAGTATTGATTGTTGTTAGGTTGTCTACCATTACGTTCAGGAAACGGGGAGCATTAGGCTATAATATGTTGTCAAAATATATATCGTTGCTTTACGTCTAAGTTGAGCTGCATAGAGCAACACTTTCAAATAATTATATGGAATAAAAGAAACAAAGCAATTCAAAAATTTCGTTACTAAACTTTTGTCCAGAGTCTGAGTAGAAAGTAATATGAAAATGCCATTAGTTACGATAAAGGAAACATATCCTGCCTAATGAGGCCATATGGAGTCGTCCAAAATTTCCCTCAACAAACTAAAAATAATAAAAAGTTCTGTGAAATATACACTGTTCCAATCATTATTTATAGAAATACGCAAATAACTTCTTTTGTTCATCAATTAATCAATTTGAGGTTGAAAGGGTTAAGTTAATCCTGGAAAATAACTAGAGAAAAAAAAAAGTGGTAAACATCAGTTGACATCAGTGTTCGACAGTGCTCTGCCAATACCTTTAACCTTCTCTGAATCAACGTAAAATGTAGATTATGTTTGTGTATGTAAAGAACAATGGAGTACATGTACCGATATGATATGACGAATCTCTAAATGTTTTATTACACTCCCGTCCCTCTTCTTTTACTATTGTCGATGCAAAGACCGCGGCAAAAGATAGCAGTTATTACGGTGGCACCGTGAGAGCCTCTTGGAATAATAAATTTCTGATTGTTAGCATAATAGCAGCATTGGAATAGAGTTGAATTATTGTCTCCTCACGTCCCTTGTCAATCGGCAGACCTACGTTGAGATTGAATGGGCGGAACTTGATTTGTCAACTACCCGCATCCCTATCAAAATTCTTTCTTCCCGTTGCGGACGTAAATTATGGTATAATGAATTTCGGAAATTGGTTGGGAATTGAATATGCAGAGATACTTTATAGCTTATGAATATAATAGCGGAAACTCCGTGACATTTACGTGCTTTTGTCAGGCGACAACAATAGCAGTTAAACCAGTAGGTTCGAGTTTTGCAGCATAGTATACTTGATTTGGATGCATATTAAAATTACCTAAGAGGTTTACATTTACTACGCTATTTAAGACATTGTGTTATATGATAATAAATTTCAAGTGTAGGGTTAACGAAACTAATGCAAACGGTTCTGTACAGAAGAATTTGAAATTGAGATAACACAATACACAATGTTAGTTGTAAGCTTACACATGTACGCACTTTCCACGAGCATTTGGGCCTATTTGTGAATTAATTTCCAAACTCCTTTTAATTTTGTGTAATAAGAAATTATTTTTCTTAATCTCATGTTCTGTAATTACAATAGAAAAATATTTCTTTACCTTCAAAAACAACTATTGCCCACAACTAATTCAGCACATTCATTCGAGAGTAAGGAAACCATCTAGGTTCTCACCCCATAAGTTTTTTCAACATTCAGTCTAACAACTTCTGACTTTATATGACATACTCTGAGCACAACCATTGGGGAGTAGCATATTGTTCGAGTCATATCTCTTTATTGTCATTACATGATACTACAGCCATTTACATTTTCCGTTCCCTGCCCATAATAATAAATCTAATTTGTTTCAATAGGCTTATCTTCACTGATGGTGACAACAGCATAACTTGTCTTCTGCAGTAATTTCACTCACAGGTGCATCGAGACGCAGTTTTTCTCAGTTCATTTAATTTTACAAAGAATACTGCTTCATCTACATCACAGTCGCTGTTTAGAAAGGGAGACAGTAGACTATTCACAACGTCGTTATTGCACTGTGAAACCTACAATCATAATGCGTTACATTATTACCTCCTTTCCATCTTAGAAAAGGCATTTGCTTGCCATAACAACTTAAGACTTGTGATGTCACGTATCCTTCGGTGTAAAGCACATATACTCTCTCTTGCAACCATTTCGGAGTTATATTTGTATAAAGTAAGCCAACGAATCAAGTAATTAAGATTACCTGATATTGTCGGTTTCGGAGGCGATCTGATCGTTTTATAGTTTTCAAAATGAAATGCCAAGATCACACATTAAAAATTATTCATTGTCCACCGGTTACGGTGAACTGTGTAACCATCATCTGCTCACATATACAAGGTGAGTCACCTAACATTACAGCTGGATATATTTCATAAACCACATCTTAAACTGACGAACCGATTCCACGGACCGAATGTGAGGAGAGGGGCTAGTGTAACTGGTTAATACAAACCATAAAAAATGCATAGAAGTATGTTTTTTAACACAAACCTATGATTTTTAAAAATGGAACCCCGTTAGTTTTGTTAGCACATCTGAACATAAAAACAAATACGTAATCAGTGCCGTTTGTTGCATTGTAAAATGTTAATTACATCCGGAGATATTGAAACCTAAAGTTGACGCTTAAAACCTCCGACGTTCAGTTGCGTGTTGTAACAAACACGGACCACGGTCGGCGAGCAGCATCTGTAGGAACATGTTTACGATGACAACCGTGTTTACGAGTGTTGCTGTAGTGCACTGTTGTGGTTTGGTCTAGCTGTAGCAGTGTCCGCATGTAGCGCTTGCTGCTATTGTTATTCTGCATTCGTCTTTGCACGCAGCCTAACTGTAGTACACTGTGTTACCAGATGTCTGTGATAGTGTAGTGTTGTAGGAACTGTGACCAAGGTGTATTCGAACTCTGAAAAGGCGGAGATGATACTCGTCTATGGCGAGCCTGAAGCCTGCAGGTGTATGCAGAACGGTACCCGGACGGAGAGCATCCAACGTGCCGCACATTTCAAAACATCACTGCCAACTGTATGCAACTGGTATGGTCGTAGCACGCAAACGGGTCATTAACAGGCCCGTCACAGGAGAAGCGGGTGCAGTTGGTGTATGAGCTGCTGTTGCCGTGAACCCACACAGGAGTACACGGGACATTGCGAGAGCCGGTGGACTGAGTCAAAGTAGTGTCATGCGCATACTGCAGCGTCACCGCTTTCACCCGTTTCATGTGCCGCTACATCAGCAATTACATGGTGATGACTTTAATCATCGAGTGCAATTCTGTCAATGGGCATTAACAAAGAATGCGTTGCAGTTCTACCTGTTTAACTATGAAGCGGGTTTCACAAACCACGGGGCAGTGAATCTATGGAATATGCATTACTGGTCTGTGGACAATCCTCGCTGGCTCCGACAGGTAGAGCGACAGCCCATTGCTCCTCACTTCATTGCAGGGGCCAAACAGTTGCAACATGCATCGCGTTTCTACAGAATGCTATGCCAACGTTGCTCGAAAATGTCGCACTGGAAACGCGTCGACGTATGTGGTATCAGCATGATGGTGCACCTGCAAATTCCGCAATTAACACTAGGCTGACCCTCGATAGGATGTTCGACGGGCGTTTCATAGGACGTGGAGGACGCATAAATTGGCCAGCCCGTTCTCCTTATCTTACACCTCTAGACTTCTTTCTGTGGCGTACGTTAAAGGATAAGGTGGAGGATATGAAACTACGTATTGTGGCAGTCAGATACTGCGGTGTGTACGCCATAGATTGCAATTGTGTGCAGCAAATGATGGCCATCACTTTGAACATCTATTGGCCTTTCATGTCGGGACACACTCTATTCCACTCCGTAATTGAAAGCGGAAGCCACGTGTGTACGTGTACCTCACCCCTCATGGTAATGTACATGTGCGTCAGTGAAACAGATCAATAAAAGTTTTAGCATGTGTACGTAATGTGCTGTTCTAGTCTCTTCTGTACGTAAGGTACATCACCGTTCCCTTTGGATCCCCACTTAATTTGGTGCTCTCCGATACACACGATCGAACAGCGGAGGAAAGGTACTCAGGGTAGCAAAGCAGTACACAACGCTTGCTTGAACAAAGTGAACAATTCCAACAGCTGTTGTGCATCGACGTGTGAAACAGAAATCTCGTGATAAACTACGCTTGCTTAAATAATCTAAGCAACTGCAAGAGCTGTCGTACCTGGTAGTTAAATTAAATTATTTGTGTATTTTCCGTCGTTACATCGACATATATAACCGAAATCTTGTGATGAACTTTGTTGGCATCAAAGAAGGCCTTTAGTTTCCATAAAGAGTCTAAACAACTGCCTACAGCTGTCAGTCATGTCAGTTAAACAGACTGTCAGTAGATATCACTTTCTACATTACTTTTATATCGGCCGCGCAAACTAATTGATACTCGGAGCGGTCGCTGATGGGAGCAACCGTAAATACATGTCCCATGTCTTTTTTTTTTCTTTTTTTTCTGGAAACAAGAACTTTAAACTAGCTTTGTACTTTTCGTGATTAGAGGAGAACGAAACCTTTGAAAAATTTACCTCAATCATTGACTTTGGATAAGTAATACGGAACATTCGCGTACCCACAAAAACTGCCAATGAGATATAATATATATGATACTACGCAAAAATGTACTGACGTTAATCAAGTCATAAAATGACATGAATATACTGGGAAAACTCAACTTTTATGCTCCGTCCGTTGGAAAACTATCTGAAAAATCATTAAATACTCTTGTTGTAACTGATGTTCTAGCGGACTATCCCGACGATCTATGGATAGAATAAAAATTGCGTGAATGGTGAATGTCTCATTCAATGTTTAATTATACTAATATGCAGTGAGTGATCTTTACATTCGGTACTAACAATCTTGAGAAATAGCTTCCTCAATTCTATTCCAAAAAAAAAAAAAAAAAAAAAAAAAAAAAAAGTATTTTATACGTGGATGCGCTAAAAAGACAGCTACACTATTAGACTAACGCTATTTTACCGCTTTTACGGACAATTGTTTTACAAGTGGACGGATCAAGAGCGGTGAATCTTCCCACTACAGCCGGCCGATGTGGCCGAGGGGCTGAGGCGCTTCGACACGGTCTGCACGGCCACTACGGTCGGGAGTTCGAATCCCCCCTCGGGCATGGATATTTGTGCCGTCCTTAGTTGTAGGTAGTTCATAAGTAGTTTGTAAGTTTAGGGACTGATGACCCCGTAGTTAAGTCCCTTAAGCTTAACAAACATTTGAACATTTCTTCCCAGTACAGCCATGCTACGCTATGAATTGGTTCATGTAAGTAAAGTTCAAAATTACGTAGCTTTTAACTTGGTATATGCTCCTACATGTTCAATAAAGAAAAGTACATCTTGAGAATGTCTATAAACTTTAAAGATTATTTACTACCAATGATTAATGGAAATAAATAAGGGTACCGTTAAAAGCGTCAAAATAATTCCACTGTTACAGTTAACAAACGAAATTAAGTGCCACGCTTTAAATAAAAGACTTCTCGCCTAATGGATACTGTCAATGGACTCATTTGAAAGCCTAATAAATTGGCAAACGTCACTTATTTCAGAAAGTGCTGACACCAAACCGGTAGTCGCGGCACTTTTTCTTAGATGTCTCATTCTCCATGCCAGCTCAATTTAATAAATCGGCTTAATGCCGTTTCATTAGAACTTTGGCAGGAATCAACTTCAGGAAACCTCGCACTTCTCGAGGCCGTTTAGCTGCGCTGGTCTGTTTGTGATCGTTCACTTTGAGTTGCCAAACGAGAAAGATTACTACTCGGAAGAGGAGAATTAAGTACAATGGAATTGATGAGATCATCAGAAATGCAAATTTCCTTAAGAGATCATGCATTTATAATGCTTACGTTTTAAATTCTCTACTGGCAGGAAGAATGTTTTTAAAATATTCCAGTGAACATAGAAGATATATATCTTTGTGTGGAATATTACCGATAACATGTCGTATTATGTTATTTGAAAAAAATGAAAAAGTTAAACAGAAATGTAGATATTTATGCTTCTGTGGAAATTATTCGTAAGTTGCATTTTCTGTTGATTGTTGCTTATATCGTAAATGAATGTTATTGTGTGATAAAATAGCACATGCAATGGAAAGATGACATTTAGATTATATTAGATGTTTCGTTTTTAATATTTCACTTATTATCTCATAGACAACTGAAAGGTATAAGTAGCTCACTTGAAACTGAAAGTTAATTTATTTATATCAAATGCGTCCTGACATACTTCAGAAATGAAATTTTTGGCTGCAAAATCAGTCTCTTCCTCCTAGGGATTACCATTTGAACTAATAAAATATGTAAATACTGGCATGTTGATCGATCCATCTGCTAACAGAAAAAAAATCTGTCGTAAATATTGACTTATTCCCAGATCTAGATTTCGACCTTCGTGTTCTCATTATCAATTGTTTTAAGCATTAATAATGACCACAGGTCGAAATGCTTTACGTGTTTTAACCGTTTTGTTTTAAGCGTTGGTAATTTAGATCTGTGAATAAATTAATATTTACGACTGATTGCTAAAAACATTTCTACAAATCAAGTAACCAGTCATTGAGGAGAAGTGCCATCATGGAATCAAGGCTGATCCGAAACACTCGATCAATACTCAATAATAAGTTGCTCTAAATATCTATATGTTGGTGTGCTTTACAGGCCAAAACTCCTTGCCGTGAACCAGACTGATTATATTTCGTAATGCCGTCCTGTATCCGACAGATAATGGAAGTTGTAGCTAGGTTATATGTTTTTTTTTTTTTTTTTTGTTTTTTTTTTTTTTTTTTTTTTTTTTTTTACATTAAGATGAATTTTATATTATGATGAAACTGCTCACAATGAATGACATACACAACAAATTGCCACATCTAATAAGAAAAACACTGGCTTCTAGTATTCTGGGAATGGTTAAAGTCCTGTTTGATTTTCAAGGAAGTCGAACAGTATTCATTCTTGAAAATTCTGCTGTGGATAGTGATAGTCCGTCGTTTGCTCCGAAGTAAGCCATAAAATTAGTCCAGGACGATGCGAACTGCAAAGGTTGGGAGCTGGACACGTGTTCTGGAGGACGCCAGTTTATATCGGCCCCTGGCCATACAGATTTGAATTTTTTGTAATCTCACTAACTCGTTTCACTCAAATGATTGGATAGCTTCTTTGAAAGGGAACGTTTGATTGCCATCATCAACGTAAGAGAAAAAATCTGAGCTCACGTTCCGTCTCTAATGACCACGCTGTGGACGGGACGTAAAACTTCCTTCTTCGTCTTTGTGTTGCGAGTTCTTGTCTTGGAAAACAGTATCTCCATTGAGCATTGGATGAACCGAATCAGCAAAACTTATCACATAAGCCTTCAAGGGTATTTGACGTTCCGGTGTGTCCACGGAGGCCACTTAATACTACCGTACGGATACCCAAATCGTCAGTAAACTGGTAATTTATTATATACATTTAAATAATATTTTAGTAACTAACAACATACAAATTACAATTTGTCCACTCCGGGTAGTCGCATTTCTTTGTATACGTTCCTCCACACCACAGCCTAATACAGCGACAGTTTTTTCAGTTTAACCTCTTCAGCCGCGGTGGAGCGGCCGAGCGCATTGAGGCGCTAAGCTACGATGCGCGCGGCCGTTCCCCGTCGGCGGTTCAAATCCCCCCTCGGGCATGAATGTTAGTGCCGTCTTTAGTATGAGGTAGTTTATAAATAGTTTGTAAGTTTAGGGACTGATGACCCCTCAGTTAAGTCCCTTAAGCTCTACAAACATTTGAACATTTAACCTCTTCAGTCCCAGTGCCAAGGTTAATTTAAAATTTTGAAAATGTAATTTTTGTTTCGTTTTGTTTATTAGGTTGCATAGGCATCATATTTCTCTCTTTTTCAATTTGGAAAATTTTCATTTTTTGAACATTGATGGCACACACTTGTATTCTTCGGGATCAATTGTAAACATATTTCTAACATTTCACTCTGTATTTGAGGGTAAAATTAATTACAATATGTTGTATTTGTACACCCTAACTATTTTATATACAATAAGAAAATTTGCAATACATATTTACAAGTATTTGTTACTGCTAGATGGTTTTGTATGAGTCTCCATGACAACTTGAATCCTAACATGATGCTAAGTTTCTATGCGGTTGGTTTGAAACTAACTGAGCTAGTCTGAACAAATTTGAAGTTTGTCTCATGTGTCATAGCCTCTCACAATTCAACTGGAAATAATTCAGTGAAAGATTCCAAGTCTCCTTTGGGTCCACTGAAATCACTTTCATTTCCAGAGATGCCCCAATGTCAGGCATGCTAAAAAGGTAACGAACAAACCATGGATAGGCACCAAACCTACATTTTTCTTAAAATGTGATGTAAAATGTACACGTTGTGTTACAAATAAAGAAAGAAACAAAAATACATTTCTTCAAAGTGTAGCAATACTAACCAAATAGCTCTTCACATCAAACCTCTTATGGAATTTTTAATATCACCAATCATTAAATCTTCAATGTTTTGAGACTGAATTTCGTTAGGAGCATCACGTGGGAAGTCAGAATTCGTATTTTGTCTATTAATTACAGCAAATAAATCACCCTCATATATATAATTTGAATATTCTGCAACACTTCACCTTAGTAGGCGTGATATCTCTTCATCACTTAGCAACTGAGCTGCCAAAATATGGTACGTTATGAAATACAGAGCTATTGTAAAAGTGCACAATAATAACCAAGGTACACAGATGTGTACTATGAAAACATCGCCATTTTTTGGCCAGGAAAATTGAAACAATTCACATTTGTTGTATTTGAGATTATTCTTCAAACTTCACCTATCACTCACTACAACATAGATAAACACATAAAGCTTTATGTGTTATTTATTTGTTGCTTGCTGTCATAACGAAGCTGCCGGACTGCCAGCTTCACTAACATCAAGCTACTTATTCGTGTAGCTCCAAAAGTACTGCTGCAAGAGCTACACAGGTGGCGTCATTTGAAAGCAAAAAGAGTCTCGACTGTGCACTCGCGGTCTGAGCACCCAAAATACGCCACAGACAGAAAATATTTTACGAACCAAGGTGCTCCTATCTGCACTTACAGACTAAAGAGGTTAAGGGAAAAAAATGTCAATATTCAAATTAATAAAATTCAGTTTGAAATAACACTTTTTATGTTACAGTGGCATCTTCAGATTTGATCTCTTACGAATATACGACTGTTGTTACACAAGGTGTCCTCATGTCTACGCCTACATTTATACTCTGGAGACCAACAATACCACTACTAGTTACTTGCTTTCCAGTTCCACGCCCATTTAGATCTAAGGAAAAACAAATTCTTGTATGCTTCCATACGAGACCTAATCTCTCTGATCTTATCTTTGTGGCCTTTACAAGAAATGTAGGTTGTCGGCAGTAGAATCTTTCTGCAGTCAGCTTCAAATACCGTACCCTCTAAATTTTGTAAACAGCGTTTCTCGGAAACAACGTCGCCTTCCTCCAGAGACTCCCATTTGACTTCCCGAAGAATTTCAGTAAGACTCGCGCGTTGATCGTATCTACCAGTAACAATCCTTGCGGCCCACATCTGAATTGCTTCTACATCTTCCTTTAAATCCGTCTGGGGGGGAGGGGTTTCCCGAACACTTGAGCAGCACTCAAGACGGGGTCACACAAGCGTTTTATATGCAGTCTCCTTTACAGATGAATCACACTTCCCAAAACTGACCCATCGACCATCTACCTTCCCCACGACTGTCCTTATATAATTGTTCCATTTCATAGTCTGTGTAGCGGCATTCGTAGATATTTGACGCGACCCTGTCAACCAGCACACTACTAATGCTGTGTTCAAACTTCAGTGATAGTTTTTCCTACTCATTTGCACCACCTCACATTTTTCTACATTTAGAGCTGTTATTCCTCACACCACCCAAAATTTTTTCCAAGTTATCCAGTACGCTACTACCATAATTCATTGACCTCACACTCATCAGAAACCACCCGCAGATTGCGACTCTCTCTATCCGTCAGTTCATTTACGTAGATAGTAATAAGGTCCTATCACAGTTCCCTGCGGCACATTTTCGCATACCTAGCTAAAACCGTTCATAAAGGAAGTAAATTAAAAGAGTAAAATTCATCACTTGTTTTAAAAGTGCGGAAGTTTAATTATTCGAGATAAAACAATCTAAAACGATGGAGGGTGGTCACTTGTGTCAATTGTTAAAAATCTCAAATGGGGAGAGAAATCGAGGAACAAAAATGTGACTTTAGCTACTCGAGTAAATGAGTAATTAGAAGGAATGAAATGAATCACTTGTCTTAAACTTGGAAAACCGCATTGCTCATGTTTTAAATGGAAGACGAAATTGATGAATTCGTAGCAATTCTCAGAATCATCATGTGCTACAATTACTTCTTTTTCAATAACCGCCTATACAAACAAAGTGTCGGTTTGGCAATGCGTATTTTTCGTGTTGTTGCTTAAGCAGACATTTTAGTAAATTTTCTAGAATATCATTATTTGAAACATGAGTTTGTTCTTCGGAAGAAAATACTTACTGATGTTGGATGCGTTTTTGACATTTTGTAAATAGATTTGTCTTACTTCCAGATTAATTTAGTAACTTCCACCAAAACTGAAGCATCATGCATGAAGTTACGGCACCCAACAAGTCTAATAATTACCTGCTCTTAAACCTTCAGCTGTTAGAGGGACGATCACCTACACCATTGTCCGCAAACCCACCGCAAGTGATTCTGTTACCGTTCTTCTTCCTGCTACCCATGGACGCATAAATACAGCTTCTTCTCTTTAATGATTTACCGAGCAGTCAGTGTCCTATTCAGCACTGACTCCTTAGAGGTCGAAATGCATAGCCTTAAACACATTGCACATGTTAATGGCTACAAATCTAATATGGTACACGAATTATATCGACCGAAATCATTTACGTTAATATGAACAGAGCAACTGTTACTCAGAACACTTTTGAAAAGTGCTAGTTGGCGAGATGTCATATTGACTCGCCAACTTTTTCAAAAATCAGCGAAATAAAATTTTTCTTTCGACCCACAACCGATCGCTACAAGCTCGCTCACAATGAATATCGTGTTAGGAACTTTTTCGCTAATACAGCGGTTTAATAACTGAGGTGTGCTCATTGCTATCGCACTTACATTGGACAAATAGGTCACACTATGAAAACACGTTTTTCATTAACATCTCCTCATAAAGAAGTTATATAGTCTTTGGCTAAAAACTCATCACCAGCGGACTCATTCCATGCAGGCTTGAATTCCTTTCAATTATCTATTTTGAATGCCATTTAATAGTTTTTAATCTCAACAATTACGAAGCCTTTATTTTTGTTTCTTTATGGAATAACATTAACTGCCTCAGATTTAAATTGATGGTCATGTTTGGTTTTCTTTCCTCTCTTTCGGCTTCCCATTGAATCATCACCAACAGCAATTTCTTTCTCCATAATAGAAAAACTACTCTCTTACACAGAGTTCACAATATAATTGTGATTATAGAATATGTATCATTGTCAAAAATTGCGCGCTAGCTGTCAACATAGCCAAAAGAGAAAGTGACAATACTGCTTCACGCAGGACACAATATGATTTGAAATACAAGCTACAATGGACTGAATACGATTTGAAACAACTGCTACTTTACAGACGTCATTTACGCTGGTGGTGAAATTTTGACAGCATGAAAGATCGTTATGTAAACTATACAAAAACGTATCAAACTCAATTTTGTCCATGGTTGGACTTAATGCAATTTGAAACTATGCTCCTATTACCAAAATGTTGTCTCTTTATTAGGAACCTTACCTCCTACGATGATTATCAGCAGGATTCCCTTTCGCGCGTACTTCATCCAGTGATGGAAGCAAATTTGCATTCATGTGGGTCCGACGTCAGGTTTCTCCGCATCGGAAACACGAGCACGCCCCTCCACCGCTGCCCTGGTACGGCGTTCTGCGTATTAGTGAATCCGACTCCACGCTTCGCTCCTTTAGTCGGTGGACCAGCTATATAGTACGTTTATAATACGTAGTGTACCATCTCTTTCAAAAATAATGAGAAAACTAACTTTCGTAACGGCCGTTTGCTACATCCAGTAATGAACATAAATATTACTTCCATTGCTTACCGCAGACTCTCTGGTGGTGATAAGGGTTCGTAACGTATTAACCGAAAACGTTACACAGACGAAAGAGGAATCATTCTAGCGCAGATATCGGCTGCAAGAGGAGAAATGAACAGACTTGAGCGAGTTATTTTGACTAGGAATGCCCTCTTCGCGTGTATTAGTCTGGGTTTTCACATTCGCATTGGTCGGCCTACATCATCATTATCGTTTCCAAGAATTAGTTCTTCAGACTTGTTCCGGCTCGGAATTGTTCACATAACTTTTTGACAGTTGAATTAAAACGTACTGTTGCTTTAGATATCCTATCATTATACATGCGTTGAAATTGGGCTTTCCAGTTTAGTCGGTATTTTCTCGGTGTATCTGTAATAAGTTTCTTTAGTTGTTACGTAATCTGAATAACTCTTGAGTTGTAAAGCAATGAATATGACATTACGAAGTGGAGAAAATTTATCTCTGATGATTCAAAAATGTTTAAATGTTTGTATAGTCTGTGGGACTTAACTACGGGGTCATCAGTCCCTAAACTTACATACTACTTATGAACTACTTACGAACTTGGACGGAACAAATATCCATGCCCGAGGGGGGATTCGAACCCCCGACTGTAGTGGCCGTGCAGACCGTGACTGGAGTGCCTTAGTCTCCTCGGCCACCGCGGCCGGCTCTGATGATTCGTTCGTCGTAATTGATCATAAGTTGAGATGACACATTCGCTACCATAAAACTGCAAACGAACTACCTTACTTTTTAGAATTAAATTAACGTTTCTTTCTTTACGTTAAGTGCATTGTATAGTTCCAGAGAAATGTATATCAGTTCTACATCTTCTTAGTAGGAAAATTTAAAATTGTACCATATATATTTAAAATCTCTTCCTGGTTCAGTAATTTGTCCCTACGTCACGTGTTACTTTGTTTCCAAGTTTGAGGCAGCAGTTGTAAAGAAAGTATAAACTTTCGATGTTATCAGGGTGCGAATCCATTAATACATTCTTAGAACTGACTGCTCTTCGCTATGTGAATATTAAAGTATGATAACGGAAACTCTATAAAGTACAGTCATAATCTTTCAGTCGATTCTACAGACTGGAGACAACAACATTACGCCAACCGAGGTAGTTGTAATAACAGAAAGTTTCTGCAGAGGGTGCTGGTGTTGAGTTGAGTTTACTAAAGGAATTACACAAGCAGTTGGGTCCAGATAGTGTAGCGAACAGGTAGTGCATTTCAAGAACACCGCCACATGCCTGAAGTTATTGCATAGAGAGTCATTGGAAGGTTGGAAGCGGCGCAGGGGGAGATAGCTGCAGCTCCTCTAGTGTCCCAAAGTGTAATTTTCAGGACGTTGGCGCGTTTTTAGACACAGGAACCGTTGAAAGAAAGTAATGCCAAGGGTAGCATCAGCAAGAGATCACTGTTATTTCCGCGTAACAGCCCGTCGAGACAGAAGGCTGAATTCAAATCTGGTATAATTCAGCCTTCAGGCAGCAACAGGACGAGCAATATTTAAACAGTGCGAATTGGCCATCGAAATGTGTCCTCTATGCATGGAAGCCATGGTCTGTGCCCCATTAAAACTACGAGGCACTATAGCCCGCGGAAACTGGGCGGAAGGACAGCAGGGTTGAAGTACTAATGAATGACTCGCCCGGTTCTGTCCATAGATGAATCAAGATATTGTACTTAGCTGGACAATAGTCATTCGCTTGTCGGAAGAGAACAAGGATAAACCTGATGTGCAGGAAACGTCACTTTATCATTGTAATAGACGAATGGCGTGGGCAAGAGTAAGTATTAACGGACGTACGGTACTCTATGTCGTTCAGAAAGGCGCTTTGAGGTATAGACGACATCCTTCGACCTTGTGCCTTACGCTGGTGCCAGAGGAGATCGGTTATCGTCTGGCTGACGATAACGCTTGTGCCCACGGAGCTGCAGCTGCGGAGCGAATGGAGTGACAAGCTTATTTACCAGACATAAACCCGATAGAGCATGTATGGGAGGCGCGTGGAAGATGCATTGCAGCCAGACCAGCACCTCCCACAACGATTGCAGAGCTGGATTTTGCTGTCATGGAAGAATGGCCAAATATCCCTGAGAAGCTGACTGATAATCTCGTACTGTTCATGCCAGTAGGTATGCAACTAAATTGAAATGGAAGTAAAGTTCATACGAAATGTAAACCGTGTCACCGTAAAAATCTACTAAGAAATGAAAAATAAGATCATATCTGGAGAAACACATGCACCTAAGCGAATAGTGGGTGAAAACCGATGATTGCAAGATAGAAATCTAATCTGTAAAATCCTGATTCCGATGCGAAGTATTTCGCGCTCAAAACATAATAAGGATCGAGAAAATTGCAAATCCTTACTATCCTGAACTAGAACAGAGAACAATTCTAACGATAGCCAATGTGTACAAATCTCATCTCAAGAACAGTGCCCTTATCATGTGTACATTCTCACTGAGATCAATCAAAACAATTAGATGTATCCGTACTCCATAATTTTATCTCTGTTAACCAGTTCTATTCTTGAATATTTCTCGGGTATTCCGCAGGTTGGCGTCAACAAAAAAGTGTTGTATTTCTCAAGCGCGTTTTGTATTTCTCAAGAGCGTTTTGCATTAACTGCTGCAGGCGCTCTTTGTATCTCCTTCTCTCCTTCCTCTGTCTTCACGGACATAGGTAAGCGGTGACCAATCGCACTTCTCTGACGCAATGGTGAAAAATTGTCCAAGATTGATTACTAAAATGTTCAAATGTTTGTTAAGCTTAAGGGACTTAACTGCGGGGTCATCAGTCCCCAAACGTACAAACTACTTATGAACTACCTAATACCAAAGACGACACAAACATCCACACCCTAGGGCGGGATTCGAACCCCCGACTGCAGTGGCCGTGCAGACTGAGACTGGCGCGCCGCAGACCGCTCGGCCACAGCGGCCGGCCGATTGATTACTGCAACGAATTTTATATTTTACTGGATAAGGATGTATGCACAAGTTAGTTATTTTACTGGCGTCCTCTTATTGATTTCTACCTGAATGACAGATGAATGGTAAATCAGAAGGCCCTGCACACGAATCAAGCAATGAATGATAGCGCTATCGTAAGAGTTCAGATAACGCTGCATAACAAACATTCGCTTATCGTGTACGTGGGGTCAGTTTTATCGCACGCCCTATAAGTCGATATTACAATCACAGCAAAATGTGTTCTACGTTGTACCTGAAAATAGCTTATAAAGATAATAGCGGAAACTACGTGTCATTAACGTGGGATTGTCGGGCGACACCGCTAGCAGTGACAGCTGTTGGTTCGAGTTGTTGGATACGCTTGCCTTCACAACTGCGATTCCGTATTTTATTTCGCTGCGTACCGAAATTACTTAGAAGGGGTTTACATTTGTTAAGCCATTTCAAGATATTATGTTAGATGATAATTTTTTTAAAGTGTAGTGCAAATGAAACTATAGAAATCGTCTCTGCCATGAACTGTGCAACATGTCGGCGCTTCATGATGTCAGGCAAAAATATCAGAGAAAATTTCCGCAAGTCAAAAAATCAACATTTTACAAATTTTTAACGAAGTGCTTCCGATGTACCAAAACTAATAAAGCTGTAGAAAACTATCATTTCAAACTACTGAAGGTGTTTTACGTTCAGTGAAACGAAACGATTGACGTGAAAAACGATCGCACTTATTTTACTTTCATATACGGACAAATAATACCCTTCATTTTGTGCACCGTTTACTTGGATAGAATTCGAACTGAAAATAACACAATGCATGATGTAAATTTTAAGCATACACACGAACGCAGTTTGCATGATCAATTATGGAGCAGAACGGAAGCCAGTGTTTCAGACCAAATATTGGAAATGAAGACAAAATAAGATATTATTTTAAATTTCTGTTTATCCTTGTGTTTCATAAAATATAGTTTTTGCTTAAATACAAATAACTGAAAGTGAAGGTATTCTACTGATGTTTCTACGTGCCGTTATACATTTCTTGTCATAATACATTAACCAAACCTAAAAGAAAAACACTACTCGCATTGAATAAATTACATTTACCTTAGGCTTTACAAAAATCCTATTTCTGAAATATTACTCCACAAATTAGTCTGGGCATAAATCATAGCTTTTATTCAAATGCTCGGAGCCCTTCTTTCTCAAAATATTATCCATCAGTTCTTCACTTACGATAAAAGCACTGCCTTTATCTATAAATCTAATATATAAAAATGAATGTTTGTGTGTTCGTATTTTATGCGCAGCCGTACTGTTCAACGGTTAAAAGTCTGTCAACCTATTGCTTGCACTTTCGCGGTAGTCATAGGCACCGTTAAATGACTGTACCAGAAATAGTTAAGGAGGTATGACGTAATAAACAATGAAATGCGCGGAAAAGTGCTGCATCATGCGACGTCTGCTTCTAAGCCGCTCTACCGATTTCAACCAGATTTGTTACACAAAATTAGAGACTCGTGATGCCTAGGTTAATCTTATTATAGTGGCGACCACTTCTGCCCAGGGTGGGATCCTTATCAGATGGGTTTGACGGAGGACATCTAAAGAGTCCAAAGGAAAGCATCTCCTTTTGTATTCTCAAGATACAGGGGAGACAGCGTTACGGAAATGATACAGGATCTGTGATGGGAATCATTACAACAACGGTGCTTATCGCTGCGGCGTGGGCTACTTACGAAACTCCAATCGCCAACATTCTCCTCCGAATGCGAAAAAAAAATATATTTGACTGCCACTTACATAAGTAGAATAGATCATCAGAATAAAATACGAGAAATCAGAGCTCGAACGAAGTATTTCAGGTGTTCTTTCTTTCCGCGCGCTATTCGAGAGTGGAATGGGACATTAATAGTATAAAGGTGGTTCGATGAACTCTCTGCCAGGCACTTAAATGTGATTTACAAAGTATCCCATGTAGATGTAGACTTCTGTTCAGAAGAATTGTGTAATCGGAAAAAGAAATATTGTATGGCAATGTCGACCTGGAGAAACCGTCTGAAATGTTTAGGTGCTTAATCTAAGTCATTTTACTTCACGAAATGTGAGCATTTTGCGTGTCTTTGATAAGCAGTGAGTACAACAACTAGATACCAGCTGGGAATCCAACCCGTATTCTATAGATGAGAAAACTACGCTTTCCACTAGGCTAATTCTTTTATTCTTTTTTTCCGGTCCTCCAGTAGATCGGTATCTTGCAGTTGTGGCATCTATCTTGTTCTGTGCAGATATTTGATTTCTTGTCTCAGTTTCACCGAACACGATAAGTCACCGCGTTTGTTTTAAAACTGTGAGCCCGTCCGGCATACGAAATACAAGGGTGGAAGGTAAAACGCGATTAGAAATCATTTTAAACAGTTCAGTCATACAGTTGAGATGGACAAAATATATGAAGATATTGAAAGAGTTATTCGGTATGGAAAGGTAGATCAAAATATATTAATCTGTGGTGAATAGAAACAGACGAATCTGTTATTAGAGGATGTGAAGCAGACAGTGTGTAAAATAATTTGGATGGTAAGAGCAAATAAGCAGTTCAAACATCACAAGCGGGAAGATATACTTGAAATGTCCTGGAGTCATGAGAAGGTTCTATCCGTACCATATCGTGGTCATACAGAATGTGAATATTTCACAAGGAAATGATCGCATACAGTTAACACGACTCAAATGTTCGAATGTTTCTAATCCTAAGGGACCCAACTGCAAAGGTCATTAGTCCCTGGACTTTCATACTACATGAAGTGACTTACGTTAAGGACAATACAAACGCACCAATGTCCGAAGGTGGAATCGAACCTCCGACAGCCGGCCGCGGTGGCCGAGGGGACTGAGGCGCTCCAGTCACGGTCTGCACGGCCACTACGGTCGGGGGTTCGAATCCCCCTTCGGGCATGGATATTTGTGCCGTCCTAGTTCGTAAGTAGTTCATAAGTAGTTTGTAAGTTTAGGGATTGATGACCTCGTAGTTAAGTCCCATAAGCTTAACAAACATTTTGATTTTTTTGAACCTCCGACAGGGACGGCCTCGCAGTCCGTAGCAAGGCGCCCTAGAACACAATGCCATTCCAGCGCTACTGTAAATAAAACAGCCTTCTGTGAAATTATATACGGAAGCATTATTCCATCAAGAATACAATGAGAATGCCACTTTTGAACACAGATAGGTGTAAGAGAATTTTGAAGGTTCCTTTTCTCGGATGGGAGACAGTATTCTTTGAAGAAAAAATTAGATACAGCAACACAGCCAGAATGTACAATATATCTGGAACACCTTAAATCAAAAATGGCAGAAATAATAGTTAAAAATCCACAGGAATATTTAGATTCGTGTGCGGAATATCTGAACTCGGAAAGTACCTACAGGAAAAAAAATTATCCACACATTTCCGAAGTCAGGAACGCCATGTAACTGTAAGAGCTACGGTATAACGAGCTTTGCAGCTCATGCGTCCCAGTTACTAATGAGAATAATATACAGAAGATTGGTAAAAGAAGTTGTAAATATATTGTATGATGATTAGCCTTAAGAAAGGAAATACAATCCTGAAATCGCTCCTTAAAGCTGAAGCAACACTGAAAAAAAAACTCAACACACGTTTACAGGGTGTTTATCTTGAACGAGAGTTCAACAATATAAAATAGTACAAGGCGTTAGAAATCTATAAAGAAAAGGGTAAAGTATGATGTGTAAAGGAAATGTGAGGTGTATAGTCGTCAAATAAACAAAATGTGTTTGTTCTGGGTACTGATTTCTCAGGATCTATGCACTCAAACTGCGGGAATATGTAAACACATGTCCTACTATATTTGTCCAGTGAATACCCGTTTATAGTCTGCATTTCTTCTAGGTGTAGCAAAAAAATTTGAAATGTGAGGTATTAACAAGACTGCTAAAACAAGAACGAAGTACTCGGATTAAAAAGGATTTCTGGCCGGGGAACAGTTTTTTTGCCCTAGATTGAAGTACGTATGTCTAAGAAACAATGACGGACATAAAATAAAGGTTCGAGATTAGGACAAAAATTGAGGGTGAAAGGATATCAGTGATGAGATAATCGTACGACATTGCAAACACGAACATAATAACAGGCTACTAAGTACAGAAAATGAAGTGAAGTGCCAAAAAGTAAAAAGTAGTGGAAATAAAAGCTGCGAGGAACTTATCACCGGATTTGGAGGTCACAACATAAGAGCTGGAATCACGACGCAGATGAGGTTAAAGAATCCTACTACCTTGGAAGCCGAATGTTCCGCTACAGGTGAAACAATAACGATATAAAAATGGGACTGAGAGGCAAAGTCATTGTTGATCATGAAGGTCTCCTGGTACCAAATATTCGCCTCAAATTGAGGACAAAATTTCGGGGAATATTTGTCTGGAGGCCAAAATTATAGGTAAGTGGTATAAATATAGTGGTGAAACGGAAACAGACAAGACACAAATACACTACTGGCCATTAAAATTGCTACACCTAGAAGAAATGCAGACTATAAACGGGTATTCACTGGACAAATATAGTAGGACCTGTGTTTACATATTCCCGCAGTTTGAGTGCATAGATCCTGAGAAATCAGTACCCAGAACAAACACATTTGGCCGTAATAAAAGCCTTGATACGCCTGGGCATTGAGTCAAACAGAGCTTAGATGGCGTGTACAGGTACATCTGCCAATGCAGCTTCAACACGATACAATTAAACTTTTAAGGGGCAGCCCTTAGTCGCAAAGTACGAATATAATCGTAACCAGGTTTCAATGCCGCTAAGGTTACCTTCTTCAGACGAAAATGAAAATATTAAAACTACATGTCAAGATCTAAATACAAAAAATATCTGACATAATCAGATAGTCATAGCTAGAAATGGTAGCTAGGCGGATCAGCTGCAATGTCTCCGCTGCTAACGTCGACGTTCTCAATTGGTGAGAGATCTGGAGAATGTGCTGGCCAGGGCAGCAGTCGAACATTTTCCGTAAACCGGAAAGGCCCGTATAGGAACTGCAACATGCGGTCGTGCATTATCCTGCTGAAATGTAGGGTTTCGCAGGGATCGAATTAAGGGTAGTGCTACGGATCGTAACACATGTGAAATGTAACGGCCACCGTTCAAAGTGCCGTCGATGCGAACAAGAGGTGACCGAGACTTGTAACCAATGGCACCCCATAACATCACGCCGGGCGATACGTCAGTATGGCGATGACGAATACACGCTTCTAACCACCACCATGTCGCCAAACACAGGTGCGACCATCCTGATGCGGTGAACAGAACCTGTATTCATGCGAAAAAATCACGTTTTGCCATTCGCGCACCCAGGTTCGTCGTTGCGTACACGATCGCAGACGCTCCTGTCTGTGGAGCAGCGTCAAGGGTAACCGCAGGCATGGTCTCCGAGCTGATAGTCCATGTTGCTACAGATGACGTCGAACCGCAGAATAGGGAGTATACAGAAGAGAAAGCTGGGGCGGCGCCTTTGATCTGTATGTTATCAAGCGTTGCGCTCGACTCCATATTGAAAAACTAAACGCGGAACTATAGCCACTTAGTACTTTGGCTGGAAATGAACTTTTTACGAAATGCAGCTAATCTCTCCGACTGTTACGAAAGGAAACGGCTTTCATCTGTTTTGCGCCATCTTCTTGCACCTAATTGTAATGCAACGAAAAAAAAAGGCCTAAATTTTAATACAACTACGAAAATGTACAGTGGATTCGATGATCGTTTTATTTGGTGCTTATCTCTAGAAAAATTCCAAATAACTCGGAGTTATGTGTGGGAAATTAGTTATAAATAAAGTGACTTTACAACTGCCAGGTTTTATTTGACACGAATAAATTCGCATAAAATATTGAGTCAGACTTAGCAGTACAACGTGATTACACAGAACTAATGACGTCTGGGCATATATAAAAGTTGTATTTGCTTCAGGAGTATCATTAATTTACTGATCGGAGAAGGGCATATAGAGGAATCTGTCAACTACAGAGCAAGAACAGCATAAAATAATTATTCCCCTTAATCTATTTGTTTGAGTATCCGAAGAGAATTCGTTGCCAACTACGCCTCCAATGCCGTAAGTAAAATTTTACCTGCCTACTTACGCTCTACTCTTTGTCATTCATTTTATTTTGTTCCCTGCAACGTTAAAGTTATAAAATATAAATGTACTTCAACATTTCGATGCTGTTGAACTGCTGCAGAAACAGCAACAGCGAGAGTTATCGTCAAGAGAAGAAGCAAGGCTACTTTTCACAATTACGCACACATTACTCTCGAGACTGATAACATTTAACTTTCACTACACATATAGCGACGTTCACTTACTGCTCAGCATCTTTTGGGAAAGTGAAGAAACTTATATCCTTATTTGTATTCGAATTATTGCGGCAATTAGGTGTTCAACACCATCGGTCGCCTTTTCGTTTATTGCTGTTCATAATGAAAACGGAACAGCTCCAACTACTGACACACAGTTCTTTCTTTTCACTGTACTAAATACTTGTTTACTTTTATGCGATTCAGGCAGTTAAAATACAGAATTAACAAACAAAGACGGCGAATTACCACGCCACAGAGTAGGGAGTGATCACACGTTTACTGCTTTTCAAGATGGCTGATTCCGCGCATGCGCACTAAATTTTGGACGACAGACTGCAGTGGGAGTTTCCTTTCCGTATACTCATTATTCTGTGGTCGAACTGTTCGTACAGATTGTTGTTGTCCTGCAAACGTCCCTATCTGTTGACTAAGGAATCGAGACGTGTCTGCACGATCCGGTACAGCTATGCGGATAAGATGCATGTCATCTCTCCTGTTAGAGATACGAGGTCGTTGGGAACCAGCGCGACGTTCCGTATTGCCTTCCTGAATTCACGGATTCCATATTCCTTTAACAGTCATTTGATCGCGACCGATGCGAGCAGCAATGTCGCGATACGATAAACCGCAATCGCGATAGTTTACAATCCGACCTTAATCAAAGTCGCAAACGTGCTGGTACGCATTTCTCCTCCTTACATGAGGCATCACAACAACGTTCCACCAGGCAACGCCGGTCAAATGCTGTTTGTGTATGTTAAATCGGTTTGAAACTTTCCTCATGTCAGCACGTTGTAGGGGTTGCGTAGACTTTCCCGGCGTAGTAACTGATAATATTGATCTCGGGTATGCAGCCGGATACCGTCGTCAACCAGACACGATATTTCAACAGACCAACTGGCTGCCATCTTCAGGTGAGAGCGCAGAACACTAACTCGCCGGAAACTGAGTTTCCGGCGAGTTAGTGTTCTGCGCTCTCACCTGAAGATGGCAGCCAGTTGGTCTGTTGAAATATCGTGTCTGGTTGACGACGGTATCCGGCTGCATACCCGAGATCAATATTATCAGCACGTTGTAGGAGTTGCCACCGGCGCCAACCTTGTGTGAATGCTCTGAAAAGCTAATCAGTTGCATATGACAGTATCTTCTTCCTGTCGGTTAAATTTAGCGTCTGTGCCACGTCATCTGCATGGTGTAGCAATTTTAATGGCCAGGAGTGTGAACCGTGGTGTCGCCGCTTCCTTCCAGGGCACGCCTGGGTAGCCTGAGCTGGTCTGATTAGCTCTTTGCCTCGTGGCATTTGGTGGAGAGGCAAAGAGGTGGAAGGTGGGGCGAGGAGTCCGGCGAGCTCCGCACGATTGTTGACATCGTCCACTTCTGGCTGAGAGGCTGGGTATCGGCGTCGCCGCGAGTCTGCGCTTCTCGTAGTAGAGCGAGAAATCCCTGGCTGACGTCTCCTGTGGGACAACATGCTTTTCTCCGGCGGCGTTCAATGTTGGTGTGGTAAATCCGTATAACGGAAGACGTAAGTGCTGTGACCGTGACTGGAAGCAGTTTACCTTTGGTTTGCATGGCAAGTGAACTTACTAGTAACTTTTCTGCGTGTGTCTTTCTTGCTGCCTACCTCGCCATGAGCACGCAAATAACTTGTTCTAGCTTCTGGTAACAAATGTTCAAATGTTTGTAAAGCTTATGGGACTTAACTACGGGGTCATCAGTCCCTAAACTTACAAACTAATTATGAACTAGCTAGAACTAAGGACGGCACAAATATCCATGCCCGAGGGGGGATTCGCACCCCCAACCGTAGTGGCCGTGCAGACCGTGACTGGAGCGCCTCAGTCCCCTCGGCCACCGCGGCCGGCAACCGTGCCTGAGGCGCTTCAGTCACGGTCTGCACGACCAGAACGGTCGGGGGTCGAATCCCCCCTCGGGCATGGATATTTGTGCCGTCCTAGTTCGTAAGTAGTTCATAAGTAGTTAAGTCCCATAAGCTTTACAAACATTTGAACATTTTTTTGGCCACCGCGTCCGACTTTCTGGTAACCTCCGTTGTGTTATCATGCTAGTAACTTGTGGGGCCCCTCCCATTTTACTTACCTGTCCGCGGGCGTGCTTTTAATGCTTGCTTGGTTCAGCAAATAGGTTTCTTTTATATTAGCTTTTTGGCTCGGTACTAGAAAGGTTATCTGGCACTCTAAATTTGTATTTAACAGCAGTGCATACTCACGTGTAATCCATTTCTGTGTTTACGATTATGCAGTAGACCTCGTGGTCCCTGGGTCTCTGCCTTGGGCTAAAGTCAAGTGTTTGACGAAACTTGTTTGGTATTTTAATTGTGGCCATTGTGTTAAAATTTACCGTTTGAAAGAATGTATGGCGCTTCAGTCACGGGTTGCACGGCCACTACGGTCGGGTGTTCGAATCCCCCTCGAGCATGGATATTTGTGCCGTCCTAGTTCGTAAGTAGTTCATAAGTAGTTTGTAAGTTTAGGGACTGATGATCCCTTAGTTAAGTCCCATAAGATTAAAAAAAAAAGTATGGAACTGTATCTTTTAAGTTTCTCAAGCGAGATTCACTACCTGGCAATTTCATGTTTGTTGATTGTATCTGCCTTATGTTAAAAGATTAGAGATTCAACATTTTAGAGGTAGTTCTTCATAAAAGACGATTTGTTAAGGCATATAGTGTTTGTACTGGTACTGCAGTACGTATTTGCGATAAAGCGTAAAACCTGTCATCTGAGAGACTGGTTGAAATTAATGTAACTATATCTGTTAATAACATCTGAGAGAATTATGTTCCTCTTACTGCATCTGTTTTATGTTAAAGATTAGATTTTACATTTATTAAGAACCTCTCTTTCGAGAGATTATTTCTTACGGCACTTGTGTTAGTACTAGTACTGCAGTTACTTGCGGCAGTGTTGTGTTATATTGCAGTGATGTCACGCCCGTGGGTTCAGGTCGACCGGTGGCGAGCACGGGCGGTGACGGCAGTGATACACAGCAGGCCTCCAGCGTATTCAGTGCATCAGCGGGCGTTTCGGGTTTTGTGCGAGCGCTTGTGGGTTTGGCCTAAGTTAAGTATTTGCTTTCTACCGGCACCGGATTCTCGTCTCCTGTCAATTTGAACTTTCGGGAGTCTCTCTGTTGAAAAGAAAGGAGGGGTCAATTAAAAATAAAATAAAATAAATAAAGTGCATGAAGTAATGGCACCATGAAACAACCCGCCAGAAGCATGCCTCAATACTAGCCTTTCCGTAATACAGAAACATACATCTAAGTGAAATTTACATTATGTTCAAACTTTGAAAGTCATTGTCCGACATTAATTATGAGTTGAATAGAGCTTAGACAGTTTTATAGTCAAAAAAGCGTGTTAACTATGAATAAGATGAAAGCCTAACTTTTCAGGAACCAGTCGACAGATAAATGAACAACGTCCAAGAAACTCGGAAAAGAGTCTACTTCCTCACGAAGTGTCGTACACTAGTATCTCTGTTTCTGACTCATGCCTGAAATCCGTCGTGTAATATTTTTATTTGTGTCGGTAATGAAGTAAAAATACGGATGTACACAAAAACACGTTCAAGAATGTACAAGAAATTAGTGTTAACAGGGAGAAAAGGATAACTTAGTTACTCTGAGACTCCAAAATAGTTTTGTTAAGGCACGTAATAATGACGGGGGTGGTGTTCATCAGAATAATTAATCTTGGTAGTGGGTCGTCAGAATATTTTAACTTGAGTGAGGTCACACATTCAAATAGGTTGAAAAACACTGAAATAAACTAGGCTTCATCGGTAAATATAATAGCAGAGAAGATATATTACTTCTAACAATACGTCTGTCGTATCCAGGTACAAAATGCTGTTCTGGGTGGAAAGTCACCTGCAGTACGACATTAGATTATTTGAACATGTTACGGAAAAAGGAGCTGTTATCTTAGAATCCTCCACACTGTTGTATGACTCACATCCACCCTTGATGATCCTTCTCTTGTGGTGCTCCTGCTATATTTTCTCAATGTGGTCGAAAACTCGTTCTTTTGTATCAGGTGTTCTGGTATACGTATTTCGTCCATTATAAGCAAAAATCTGCTAAACAAGCGAGTTTCGCACAGACACTCACACATTTTTGGAATATTTATTGTTTCGAAGTGTTCCACTTATAAACGCTGTGCACCGTTTGTGTTCCACTGAACCCGTGCAGAAGGTGCACGTCTGTCATATCCTGATTCGATTAAACCGTAGTAACAGAACACGTACTGTACGTGCTGTCAGTGAAAATGAAGACACGTATCACTCCACTCTAGCTTATGACCTGTGTTGACGTACGATGGTTGGAACTTAGGTAGTGGCAACACTGCTATGGAGACACTATGCAATGGAATCTACTATTGTCGCTGATAGCGCACGTTGTTGACATACCTACCTTACCTCCGAGCAAATGGACTCTCCCCTCCCACGTCAACGGCGTATGCACAATCGACAGAAACGCAGTCTCTTGTGAGCGAGTGGTCTAACATAACGGTGTCACTACGTTTTAGAAATAGGAACAACAGCCTTGGGTCAAGATTTAATGTTCCAGAGATCGTAAAATACGAGGAGGCGTGCGGGGAATCGGCGGTGGTGTTCCTCAGAATAATTAATCTTGGTACGGGGTCGACAAAATTATGTACTTGAATGAGGTTGCACATTCGAAAAGGTTAAAAAACTTTGCAATAAACTATGCTTCATTGGCAAATATAATAGCAGATAACCTTCAGAACACCTTCATTCGGTATTTTAAGAGTAATATATTGTAAATTTTTATACGCAGTCTACTGCCTGTATGTGTAGACTTTGACGTCTTGTGTAGACATTGTTTTCATTGTGTTGAATCGTATTAAGTACAACATATGAGCATTAAAAGTAATAAAGTAGCCTATGTTCTTCTTCTGCGATCAATTCATCTCCACTCCCAAATTTATCAAAATCAGTTAACCATTCGTGAGACGAGATAGCCCTTCAGTCACATTTATAATATTAGTGTGAATTACTGACTGAAAGTTCCAAGAAAAATGTATGAATATTTCAGTTGTGGTTGCCATATTGTTTGCAATTTTCCGCTGATGACAGAAAAATGTTGTTCTTACGTTATGACCAGGATAAACAGGATTAAAAAAAAAGGCTTTTCAGTGTTTCAAGTAAACCGTGCGTAGCATGACAGTAAAAATAGTTCTTTACTAGATGAAAAAATGAAAATAAAGATACTATTAAATACTAAAAGACACTATGTTAATTTGTGACTATACCGCTGACTGAAGGATCTATGCGTTATACAGCTGTAGGATTGAAATTTACCAAAATGGCTTTTGCGGTTTGCAGATAGCTGTATTCGCACCATCAACAGATCAGGCTCTGATAACGGTATACTACGCCTTCCACATCGCTGGCAACGGGTTCTGCACAACGGTGGTGACTACCTTGAAGGACAGTAACAGGTGCAAATTTTGTATCGGTTGTGAATACATAGTTGCCAGTATTTAAGTTGCAACCCTCGTATATAGTTTGCTATGCATCGGGCATCATGTGGCTTTGAATGCAAAACTGATTGACACAGACGTGAATAGGAAAGAAACGTACAAGTGGTCTGTGCGCTCTACACTAATGACCAACCGTCATACTGATGTGGTCTGTTTCACAAGTGCCTGCTACATGGTAACGAAACCAAATAAACCATTTGTTTAAGAACATGATCTGCTGCAGCTCAGTCCTCTATAGAATCCCCTGAGCTTTTCCACTGATTCAGATACATCATGTATAATCCATTAATTACATCTTTAATAACGATTTCCCGGTGTGGTAATAGTGTCCATCACTAATAAACATATGTCAGAACACTTTTACCATCAACTGCACGCTTTAAATAAAATGTTCTTTCATGGTATGCCACTAGAAACTGAAAACGTTGACTTAATAGTAGTTTACTTTTATCCACAATATGCGTGTTACTGAAGTATTGATATATGATTATGATTCGGACATTGTTGAATATTTCACCGCTAATACTCAAGGGCTTCCACTCTGATGAAATTCTGTGCGGGAATTTTTAATGATCTTTTAATGATGAAGAAGCAAAGATAGGGTTGAACGCACCGTCGGCAGCGTGCATTGTGTGGGTGAGGGTGAGAAAGGAACCATCCCGGCGTTCGCCTCGAGTATTTTAGCGGAAATCACGGTAAACATAAATCTTGATGACGGAGGCCCCACCGCGGCGGAGCGGCCGAGCGCATTGAGGCGCTATGCTACGATGTGCGAGGCCGTTCCCCGTTGGGGGTTCGAATCCCGTCTCGGGCATGAATGTTTGTGCCGTCTTTAATATAAAGTAGTTCATAAGTAGTTTTTAAGTTTAGGGACTGATGATCCCTCAGATAAGTCCCATAAGCTTTACAAATATTTGAACATTTTAAACAGAGGCCCCGTGTTTCAGCAATGCGCTCTCTCGGAAGGAAGAGGTTTAACGTTCCGTCGGCAGCGTGGTCATTTGAGAAGGCGCGCAATCTCACTGTTTTCAGTGATACACGTTTCAGCAGGTCAAGCAGTGTAGAACTTTGTAATTACTGTGGGCATTGTGTGACGACGGGAAACCTGTATGTTCAACCAATCAATTGAATTGTTTCTAAATCTATGGGACTTAACTGCTCTGGTCATCAGTGCGTAGGTGTACAAAGTACTTAAACTTATGATAAACACAACAAATACACCCATGCCCGAGGGAGGAATACCGCAGCGAACCTGTATCGCCTTATTAGCCGTAAATGTCGTGAGTCAGACGAAAGAGCAGTCCTACACACCATAAGTTGCAACTAATAAGTGTTGTGAAATGTGTCACGTAAAGGAGTTAATTGTATAGAGCTGCAGTGGACCATGGTCTTTCATTCAGAACACCTTGATACGGTATTTTAAGAGTAATATATTGCAAACTTTTATCCGCAGCTTCGCTCGCGTTGATGTCACAACAATTTTGTTCTTACGTTATGACCAGGATCAGCAGGATACAAATAGGGCTTTCCAGTGATTCAAATAAACCGTGCCGGCCGCGGAGACTGCGGCGCGTCAGTCATGGTCTGCACGGCCACTACGGTCGGGGGTTCGAATCCCCCTTCGGGCATGGATATTTGTGCCGTCCTTAGTAGTGGCTAGTTCATAAGTAGTGTGTAAGCTTAGGTTCTCATGACCCCGTAGTTAAGTCCCATAAGCTCTACAAACATTTTAACATTTGAAAATTTCAAATAAACCGTGCGTAGGATGACAATAAATATAGCCCTTTCTCTAGATGAAAAAAAATGATAATACAGATATTATTAAATACGAAAAGAAACTAAGTTTGTTAAATTTTGACTATGCCGCTGACTAAAGGAGCTATGTGTTATACAACGTTTAAATACTGTAGGATTCCAATTTACCAAAATGTCTTCTGCGGTTTGCAGGCGTTGACGTCTTGTGTAGAGATTGTATTCATTGCGTTGAATCGTATTACGTACAACATATCAGCCATTAAAAGTATTTTGATAAAGTGGCCTATGTTCTTCTTGATGAATCTATCTCCACGAAAATCAAAAACGGTTAACCAATTGATACGTGAGACGTGACAGCACTTCAGTCACATTTATAATATCAGTGTGAATTACTGACTGAAAGTTCCTAGAAAAATGTTTCAATATTTTAGTTGTGGTTGCCCTATTGGTCGCCATTTTCCGCTGTACGTGAAAGGCTCCCTGTTCCATGTATCTTTTGCTTCATACTGCATTGTTAGCTTCATATCTAACAGATTACTGCCTTCCCCGGTAAAATCGTCCCAATGAAACATAAACCCAGAGTCCTGGTATGTACCTCAAATACTAACCTATAGCAACAACCACCTATACATCAAACTAAAAATACTAACCTACGACAAATTTAGATACACGCAATCACAATAATGTACGCACCAAATTGTTAGTCACTAAATTTGAGGTCTTATTGGGCATTAAACGAACAAACACTAAAACGTACATTCATTTCAACAACATTCTTAATGTGCCCCTCTCCCCCGCCCATCCCCCCCTCCTCACCAGGGGGCTCACAGGTCTTTCGTGAGTAGGTGCATGGAGAGCACGGGGTCCCGAGCTAATGCAGTCTTCCTTCCTTCTGTACTTCCCGGATTGCATTTCCTTTCCCCCTCCCCTCCTTTTCTATCTTCCCTCCTTCCCCTCCCCACCGGGGAACTGTCAACCTTATCAGTTTAGTCCCCATATCCCAACCAAACAACCCAAGCCCATCTTAATGAGTCACCATAAAAAACCAGTGGAAAGTCTGCAATGTCCCCAAACTATACTTAACTGAGGAGTGATTGATACATGTTGACAGCAGGCTGAGTATATAATTTTAATTTAAGTTAATGCAACAATTAGGAAATAAGTGATTCTTATTTTATTTAATATCGTTACATACATTTTATTTTACTTGAAAGCAAATTCAGAACAGAAGGAACATTATTATGTGGACAGAGTCACTTGTTTTCCATCCTTTCCAGTGTGAGACGAGAATGAACGCGTTCAGGAATTCGCCTCTGATGTAAACCTGCTGCAGTCGATAAGCTTCTGCACCTCAGCCTGAAAACAAAAATAGAAATTTGTATAAAAAAGTTGTATATTAGAAATTGATTACACATCTATAATGAAGTTGCTACAGAACAGACATTAGTGTACATTGTTCTTTATATCAAAAATGGCTATCATACTAATTCAACCACCAGGTCTATATTCTGTAATGCAATCGTAATGTAAATCACTTTACATTGCAGCAATGCCTATTTTAAACACTCTTTTGAAATTTAGATCATTATAAAGAATTTTGTTAATCAGTTCAAGTCAACAGGCGGATTGTAAACATCAACTGTGTAAGTCAAGTCATTCAGGTAAAGAAACACGTTTTATTTACACACATAGAACTATAGCTCTCACAAATAATACCTTCTTAATAGATCAGCAGAATAAACTTCTAATAATACTGTTATGTGCTCCACAAGATTGGGGAGAAAAGGAGTTTCTGCCATATCCTAAGAGAAGGGATAAGTTGGTGAGACACAATCTGAGACATCAGGGAATTGTCAGTTTAACATTAGAAGGAAGTGTGTGGGATAAAAATCGTAGAGGGAGACCGAGGGACGAATATAGTAAGCAGATTCAAAAGGATGTAGGTTGCCGTACGTATTCTCAGATGAAGAGGCTTGTACGGTACAGGGTAACGTGGAGAGCTGCATCAAACCAGTCTGCGGACTGAAGACTACAACAAAAACTCTGTTGCTTGTTTTTTTGTCTCCTATTTTTAGTGCTAATTTGTTTTGTTGTGAATCCATGGCCGATACATATTTCACTTATGAAAACTTGATCCGAGTTGGCCGCCCATGAATCTTTTTATTTAGCGATTAGCTAATTTCGTTACAATCATTCTGTAAATAGGTATGTATTTACAGTTGCCTGAACGTAAACAACATGTGTGGCTTTGGACCTAATTACAATTTAGTCAAATGACGTCAGTCTATTTTACTGTACATTTAGACAGCAGTCGGATACTATAGTGCTGTTTAAGAGTAACGAACCTCTCGTGATTTTCTGTGAAACGATTGTGTGTATAGAATTGATATAAAAAAGAAATAACTATTCTTAATATGTCACACCCCTGAGATTGGCCGAGTAATATAAATTTTATCAGATTTCTGATTTTGAGCTGGCTGTGGGTTACGTTTACGTAATCGGCATTCTGAACTCCAACAGTTGAAGTCTCCCGTAAGAGGCAACAACTACCGATCTTTCAATTACGGTGCACTGCCTGTTATCTTTCCGGCATCAACATTAAACTTTTGCAGCTAACTATTTAATTAAAATTAGTGCAGGTACATATTTTTACAGTTCATGATAAATGCAGTGCCATTGCGTAGGAAATGTAACATACTGTGGGACACATTATTTCTTTATATGAGTACTGTTAAAGTAACTAATATTTGCTGAAACAAGAGTTGCGATTAACTAAAATCATAGTTTATTAAAAGAACGGGTCTGCTGCGACTGTTAAAATTCCTTTATTGAAGGACACACACGACGGGTTTCGCAACATAAAATTGCATCCTCAGGTGTTATCTGTTTACAACATTGGTAAACATCTGTTTACAACATTTGTAAACACATAACACTTGAGAATGCAACTTTAAGTTGCGAAACCGGTCGTGTGTGTCCTTCAATAAAGGAATTTAACAGTCGCAGCAGACCCGTTCTTTTAATAAATTACAGAATCTTTCGACTTTGGTAGCCTTACTATAAAGTTTTATAATTAAAACCTCATAGAAAATGAACAGCATACTGATTTATTATTTGCAATAGCTTGTTCTTGCGTGTAGTGCGATAAAGATAGAATAGATTTATCTTTGTCTACATGCAGCAAAATCAAAACATAATAAAGTTATATTTCAGAGTCACAGATTCGAAAAGGTTGAAAAACAGACATTGAGCTATAGGATAACCTGAAGTGGGCGGTTAAACACGGCAGTGCGATTTTTGTAAACAAGTATTGCCTGTGGTTGAAATTTGATCAGTTGTGTTTGCAAAGAAACCAAAAAAGAATATATATATATATATATATATATATATATATATATATATATATATATATATATATATATATATATTGAGCACTGCAAGATTATAGGTTTTATGTGAATGCTATGAGAACGTTCCATTGGCCTCTTTGTTTGACAAATATTAAAAATCTCTACTTTGAGTTTCGTTTTAGCGTATTTATATAATGATGAATCTGATTATATTAATACTGCGTTCATAAACTGAATTGTTTAGTTATATTTATAAACTATATTTAAAAGTTAAGAATTTAAAAAAGTGGGGGCAGTTAGAATCGAACCCATGACCTTAAGATTGAAAATCCGAGCGCTAACTGACTGAGATAATTTTATTTTCGCTAATATGACACCTACAATAGGTTATAATATATTGTTAAATCTTATGGAGAATCTGGAGTATCATCCTAAAATTTCTTTTTCTTTTTACCACTCTTAACGACTACGTGTACAGGTAATTTTGATATTGTGAGCATCTATGAGAAACCATCTTTCGAACAGTGGCCTTCTTGTATGTTAATTAAAAATCTGTACTTTTAGTTTCGTGTTAGAGTATTTATATAATGATTTTATTTTACCATTTCAAGGTTTCCTTACAATTGTTAATGATGACTACATTTACTGTTGTACCGGGTCATCAAAAAGTCAGTATAAATTTGAAAACGTAATAAATCACGGAATAATATAGATATAGTGGTAAAAATTGACTCATATCCACGGAATGACATGAGGTTTTACTAGAACAAAAAAAAAGTTTAAAAAAAACTTCCGACAGATGGCGCTTGACAGCAAAACGGCAGTGACTGCGCATGAAAGTAGTGTATAAAAGGAGCTGTAATGAGATAGAGAGAGAGAATCAGATGCACCAGCGAGTTGACGTTACCTGAAAAGCCGCTTTTAGTGAAGCTGTATTATCAGAATGTGGAATTTGGAATTTGCTAGTTCAGCGTTACGATCCTATCGCCATAGGAAGGGCTGTGGCGAGAATGATTTCGAAGTTCGAAGACGCGGGTTGTTTAGACGATAGACCCTGTAGTGGCCGACCGAGCACAAGGCGTAATGCTGCTGAGACAGTTCAGAAAGGAATGTGGCGGGTTCGTCTATGCACGGGAAAGTCAGCGCTCGTGCAGTCGCACGTCGCACCGTCATTCCATACACTACTATTTGATTGGCACTTAGGCGTACCCTCCGATGCTATCCTTACAAAATCCATCGGTATTATGAACTGTTACCTGGCGATTTACTGAAGCGGAGAGCATATGTGGTGTGGGCGTTTCAAACGCTGGCGGAAGATGATTGTTTGAAGAACGTGTTGTGAACCGACGAAGCTCATTTCACGCTCCGAGGGTCTGTCGATGCCCACAACTGCAGAATTTGAGCTACCGAAAATCCTAGAACTGGAAACTCCATTGCAAGACGAGAAAGTCACGGTATGGTTTGGATTTACCACATCTACCGTCATCGGGCCTTTTTTCTTCAAGGAACTGTGTGAGTGTGGTTTTGTTACTGCTACCGTGACGGGTGAGAGGTACGCCGATATGTTACAGAATCGCATCATCCACAGCCTGGCTGATAAACACCTGCTGGAACGTACGATTTGTATGCAGGATGGCGCTCCACCCCATATTGCTAGACACGTAAAAGATCTCTTGCGCGCATCGTTTGGTGATGATCGTGTGCTCAGCCGCCACTTTCGTCATGCTTGGCCTCCCAGGTCGGCAGACCTCAGTCCGTGTGATTATTGGCTTTGAGGTTACCTGAAATCGCAAGTGTATCGTGATCGACCGACATCACTAGGGATGCTGAAAGACAACATTCGACGCCAATGCCTCACCGTAACTTCGGTCATGCTTTACAGTGCTGTTCACAACATTATTCCTCGACTACAGCTATTGTTGAGGAATGATTGTGAACATATTGATCATATCCTGTAAAGAACATATTTGCTTTGTCTTAATTTTTTATGCTAATTATTGCTTTTTTGATCAGACGAAGCGCCATCTGTCTGACAAAGTTTTTTTCCCCTAATAAACCCCATGTAATTCCAAGTATGTGTGTCAATTTTTACCTCTCTATGAACATTATCCCATGATTTATAAAGTTTTCAAATTTATAAAGACTTTTGATCAGCCGGTCGGTACATTTGCTGAATTACAGAGATGTTAAAGATCATGATATAGCGTGACGCTAGTCTTTGCGGTTTAGTGAGACCCTGTACTGTGCCTTGCGGGAGCAGTCTGCACACTGACCTGGGCGGCGTTGAGTATGCTGAGCAGCGCCTGTGGCGAGGCGTTGACGCAGTCGCCGGCGGCGGGCGCGCCGAGGGCCCTCTTGCCCCACCACGGCGTGAAGTTGAGCTGCGCGCGGCTCGTCGCCACCGCCACCAGCGCCACCACCGCCAGCACCAGCACCGCGCGGACCTGCATCCTGCAGGCAGCGGCCGTCCACCGAGTGTCAAACCGTGTCCAACTGTATCACTTGTGCAGTCACAGCAGTTGACATACATGAACAAATGATTAAAAACCACTGGCAGCTGTCAGCCTTTAATTTACGCCGAGGTGACAAATGTCAGGCGACCGCGAAATACACAAGGTGTGGCAGGGTGTCGCATTGGTAGAGCTGTTTTTTTTTACTAGGGAGGAATAACCGGACATCACCTGTTGGCATTTTTGTGATTTAGATTGTGTAAATTGAAATTCTTCTTGATAAGCTTAATATTGTGTGACTGGGACAGTGCACCAATGGTTTAAAACATACACAGAGTGCAAAAAGCTGAAATAAGCAGTTCACATAATATGCCAGAAACAGATAATTCCTCTAATTGGGTAGCTATCAAAAATAGAGTTCCGCAAGGTTCCGTCTTGGATCCCTCGCTTTTCCTCACTTATTGTAAACGGAGCCCGAGCTAGACCAACAACACCTAGAGAGAAGGCCGCGGCACTCTCCTGTGACGTCACGCAGGGTAGGCATCTTTTGCGTAACTGACTGGGTGGCCGCTGGGGCACGGGCCACTATGCCGTAACATTCAGCAAGTTATCTACGTGAACGATGCCTACACAACGTGACGTCACACGAGAGCGCCGCTTCCTTCTATCTAGGTGGTGTTTGTTGGACTCATTCAGAGGCAGTTATTCAGGCGGACGGCGATCGAGTTTGACTCGTGCAAAGCTAAAAAAATTAGTACCTGTCATTACACAGCCTGCCCTCTGTTGATATAAAGTGTACAAAGAAGAAACTTCCTGGCAGATTAAAATTGTGTGCCGGAACCGGGACTCGAACCTGGGACCTTTGCCTTTCGCGGGCAAGCGCTCTACCACTGAGCTACCCCGACACGACTCACGATGCCGCCTCACAACTTTACTTCCGCCAGTACCTCGCCTCCTACTTTCCAAACTTCACAGAAGTTCTCCTGCGAAACTTGCAAGACTAGCACTCCTGGAAGAAAGGATATGGTGGAGACATGGCTTAGCCACAGCCTAGGGGATGTTTCCAGAATGAAACTTTCACTCTGCAGCGGAGTGTGCGCTGATATGAAACTTCCTGGCAGATTAAAATTGTTCATTCAAAATTGTTTCATTCTGGAAACATCCCCTAGGCTGTGGCTAAGCCATGTCTCCACCATATCCTTTCTTCCAGGAGTGCTAGTCTTGCACGTTTCGCAGGAGAACTTCTGTGAAGTTTGGAAAGTAGGAGGCGAGGTACTGGCGGAAGTAAAGTTGTGAGGCGGCATCGTGAATCGTGTCGGGGTAGCTCAGTGGTAGAGCGCTTGCCCGCGAAAGGCAAAGGTCCCAGGTTCGAGTCCCGGTTCCGGCACACAATTTTAATCTGCCAGGAAGTTTCATATCAGCGCACACTCCGCTGCAGAGTGAAAGTTTCATTCTGTACAAAGAAGGTTCTCTGCATTGTGCTGCCATGTAGTGAATGGAGATTTAACTATTTGTACGGTACGCTGTAAAAGAGCTTTATATTTCCCGCTCTCGATTGACTACACTGCTTTCATGTGCTATGTGCTGATTCTCGATTTGGCGAATTTACATGAGAGCCATGTTTTTAATGCCCTGGAAGAGGAAATAGACAATTCTGATTCAGAAGGAGATGATTTTCACTACCATATGTACATTTTTTTAATAAAAACAAGATTTTTATGCATCTGAAATTTTAATATTTAATAATAATAATTTCTGGGATAGTTAAATGAGGTTTCAATGTTTCACATGACACAGCCAACTAAATTATTGAATTCGAAGTTAGAAAGCTGTCATTTTTTTACAAAGTTTTAGAAACAGCTGTCTAGCTGCCCCATCAAGGTTCAGTTACGCCAGTCGTGAATGTGTTACTATATATTAATGACTTTGCATTATATATTCACGAAAATGTTACGCTGGTTATTTTTGGTAACGCTACAGGTATAGCTACCTCGCCGACAAACAGGAATTAACTGATGAAATTGTAAATTATGTCTTTCAGAAAATTATTAGGTGGTTATCTAGTAATGGACTCTCATTAAACTTTGATAAAACCCAGTAAATACTGTTTCATACAGTAAATTGCATGATACCATTAATAAATAAAGACTTTGAACGGATATCTGTAGCTAAAGTAGAATATTCAAACATTTTAGGTGTTTGCGTTCATGAGGGATTGAATGTGAAGAAACAGATTGAAGACCCGATGAATCGTTTGAATTCAGCTACTTAAGCTGTTAGGATTTTTGAAAAATTTGGTGATGTACATCTCAGTAAATTAGCTTAGTATGCCTATTTTCATTCACTGATTTCAAATGAGATCATATTCTGGGACCATTCAACAGTAAGTTAAAAAGTATTCACTGCACAAAGCGTGTAATCAGAATAACTGGTGGAGTCCAATCAAATTCATTCTGCAGACATTTATTTAAGGATCCAGGGATCTTCTTTGTAGCTTCACTATATATATATTCAGTTATGAAATTTGTTATTAACAATCCGACCCAATTCAAAAGTAGTAGTAATCTGTATAGCTACAACACTAGGAGAAAGGGTTAAATCTAAATCTGGCAGAGAAAGGGTGAACTGTGGTGTCACAAAAATCATCGTTTATTTATAAAGTAGCATCAAAATTGTGGCAGATACCGACTAGTGTTTAAACTGAAATAAAAATAATTTCTGAATGACAACTCCATATACATTTTAGATGAATTTTTACATAAAACTTAGTAATTTCGTTAAGAAAATACACAAAAAAGAAAAAAAAAATGAAAAATACTTAAAATATTGTGTGTCATGTATAGACACCATTTAATAAACTGACAAGTTCCACATCATTGCAAAATGTAGTATTTATTATCTATTGAACAAGTATTAATCGAATCTGTCAGGGGGCTTCTTACGTGATTGTGGCCGCACGACGGGACTTACCAGTCTTTCAACGCAGAATATTTGTTGTAGCTGGAAACATGGGACTTTCCATTCCGAAAACCGTTAGGAAATTCTGGGTATTTAAATCGTGACAAGAGTGTACCGAGACCGACGCGTATACTCAATGACCGAGATGAGAGGCGTTTGCATAAAGACACGAAGCCTAACGGACAAACAGAAATCAATGTGGTACACCTAACGAACGTACGTATGGTACGATGTCACTTGGCGTTAAAGTGGAAACATGTGACGAAAATGGTGACAGGTTTCATGTGAAATATAGATCACTCAGATTCATGTTCGATCAGTCGTAGAAAAAGAAGAAGCTATTTAATGTGCACATTTGCAGGTTCCATCTATAGCTACATATTTTGACCGTGCATTTTGTACATAGCTGGAATTTAGCGGTAATGTCATTACATTGGTACATTCAGTCCCTTATCTTCTTCAATTTTCTTATCGGTTAAACAATAAAAATTCACGTAAAAGTTAGACTAGACGGCAAATTTTTATTCCATTGGTGAACAGCCACTTAAAAGGCCACAACCGTGGTGCTGGCCACCCTTTGTTCTCAATTGGAGATTCATAGAAGGTTGGATGTTGACATTCAACCTTCTAGGCAGTTCCAACTGAGACCAACCGGTGCCCAACTCCGTGGTTGTTGTGGAGATGGCCACTGAAGTGGCTGAAACCGGTTACGAAGCAAATAAAAATTTGCGATCTACGCTGGCTTTTATAGGAAACAATAATTAAAGTCGCTGTAATTCCATGATGTTTTCAGAAATAAACAATAACAAGTCTGACGGTAATGTTCACGGTATATCATTCATCATAAAGGGTTTAAAATTATAAGACACAGTAGGCAATGAATAGTTAACACTGATACTAGCTGCGTAGCCTAGAATCGGCTGGGTCGCAGAGAAAGCCGAGGCGCGAGTTCAAATATTGGTAATTTCGAAAGTAATGACGGATTATCGAAGACTCAGTAACAACACGCTTCTGTAAGGCCATATGCGCTGGCAGATTCAGTCCTGTTGGGAGATACGTCTTTGCAGAAACATTTTGTGATAGACAAGACTGTTAAATGAATTTGTGTATCCGAACGTGAGTGCTTCACTCTCAGTGCGCGTAGTTACAAGGGCTTAACTTAGGACCACACAGTATTATATTCACTAAATTTTCCGCCAGTCTCTCAATTCTATGGCAAATGTTTCCGATCAGTTTAATGTTAGGTTTGAATGTAATTGGTCACGAACCGACGTTCTAGTAAACTATTTATGGGACAGAAATTTCTGGTTCATTTCTTTCGGTATACGGTAGGTGGTAATTTCGACGAAATTCTTTCATGTCTCTAACACCGACACGAAATGTAGTCGAAGCTAGCTTGCAGCAGCGGCGTGCTGCCAAGAAGAGAAATGCTACGAAAGTCTTAAGCTCGCGCTCCTCGACGCAAGTGGTTGTACAGTGCCAGTCACGTTAGCACTATTTGTTTGTCCATCATAAAAAAGTGGATAAAACTTGAAATTCACGATTAAGACAAGGGGGAAGAATTTTTTTTCACATTTTATCGACAGGAATTGATTCACCACTACACCCTTTCTTTTCATCGAGTACGATAATATTTCCAAGATTTTCTATTTGTGAAAGCCATATATGATACAAATAAAGACTTTGTGGACTTTAGTTTGAAACTGTTTAGTGAAATAAAGTGAAATCGTTAATTATGTAATTTTTCCCTTTCAGTAGTTTATAAACGTTTTTACCACCACGTTTAGTATGTTGTCTTTAATGATGAATGACAGAAGTAAGAATAAATGTCAAAATAACGATAATTAATCACAAGTTTAAAATTTATGTATGTTTCAGAGAGAAGAGTAATTCTGAAAAAAGAATAATAATAAAAACGATACTAAACTTGTCAAATCCTCCACCCAAGGCCGAAAGTTGCAGGGCCAAACATTGTGCAACATTTGATAACCATTTTTTGTGGGGAGAACAGTGTTGTGTTTTTACTCAGATGCACGTTGTTAGAAATACAGTCGACAAACTGGCATCGAAAAGTGGGGTCCTATTGCTAACAGCAATACATCGCCAACCAAATGTTCAAATGTTTGTAAAACTGTGGGACCAAAAAACAGTTATCAGTCCCTAGACTTACACTAATTACACTAATTTACACTATTTACACTAATTTATGCTAAAGGCAATTCATACACCCATGTCTGTGCTTTCTGAGACGACTTACTGCGAAGCGAGTGTTTGCTTGCCGTCGGAGTTTCGAGTCCTCCCTTTGGCTTGAGTGTGTGTGTTGTCCTTAGGTTAGTTTAATGTAAGTACTTTGTAAGCCTAGGGAACAGTACACACAGAAGTTGAGTCCGTTAGATTTACAAACATTTCAACATCTTTTGATAATTTCAATAAACTGTACTGATAGGACTTGCCCATTCAGACAGGTAGAGTGGCAGAAGACACATGAAGAATGTTACTGTCACAGTCAGAATGTTCCCGATGAGTCATTCGATTGTGAAACGTCAGAAAAATCATCAAATTACGCGCTAACTAAGCGAATAATGTGTATAAACTATTACTTGTCAGTTTATAAAACAAAGACTTGTACATTGACGTTTTAATTTTCTACTGCTGTAAATAAGAGGCGACAACTTGTTTAACGAAAATCAATTACAGTTTTCTCAACAGCCGAAGAATATGCAAAATATGTTAGCGAAGACTGCTTCATCATAATTCGTTTTGCCGTACATTATGTTTGCAATGTAAAACAAGTTAAAGTGCGGGGTTTAAATGTTTTTATGACTTGGTTCAATTCTACGTGTCTGTTAAAAGTGGCAAAAGGAGAAGAGGTAATTGTGAGAAGGGATTTTGTGTCTCGTGGCACATAAACACATGATGACCGAATATCACAATAAAAGTTACAGCTGGTTTCTATTAGTAATTTTACTTATTTATTGTTATTGGATATAGTGAAAATATAAACACTGAAATACGTATTACTTTGCAGCACTGCTGAGAACGTTAATGTCATATTAAACTCTATTTGCTACACACATTCATTACAAATGATGTGTATGTGAAAGGGAACTCAAACTTGAGAGCACGAATTTCAGGACACATGGTGGAAAGTAAAAGAAGAGCCGCAAACGAAAGATGATGTTACCTGTTGTTGATATGTACTCGGCGGATTCGTCACGGAATAACAGCCCCAGCCAGTCGTTCTGCTGCAAGCTCAGAAATACTTCTGTGTGTGTCCCCCCAAGCGAACCGTTTATATAGGGCTGTCTTTTGTCCTCCTCGGACGTCAGCTAACGCGTAACTTCCGGAAACAGCAGCGTCGAAGCTACAGCTTCCAAATACGCCTTCGCAAGAAAGCAACTGATTGGCTTCCTGCTAATCGAGTTTCGCGGGAAAGCAATCTGGTCGGCTCCCGTCTGCTCGATTGCTAGAGGGCGTCAGCCAATACCCATAAAGTGACGAATGCTTTAACAAAGAGCAAAACAGGCGCGCTTACAATTGCATTCTATTTCTGAGATTGTGGCAGGTATACACCCGTGTAACGAATTGTTCTCCATTTTATGTAATATTGCACGCTACAGCACATCACAGTCTTCCTTCGTCGTATTACAAATGTGGCTAAAATTACATCACAATTTACCTTTTATGTTATTAGCAGTCCCTAATTTCTTTGTACAGTCAATTTGACGCGATATTATCCTTCGATGCAAACGAGAAATCGCAGTAATTTCTCTTCATTTCTTGAGCTACTTATTTCCTAACATGTGTTTTCCAAATGCTACTCATTGAAAATAAAGCATAATTAAGATACGAGACACCGTTTCCCGAACAGGATGTCCAGATGTTAGGAAAGGCAAACTTTCATTATTTTGGTCTATAGAAGTATTCAACTATTTAACGAAGTTCTGAAACAGATAATACATGTTTGAAACACGGCTAGTAGGAATTAACACACTGAAGTTAACAACCAGTTTTAAGTCACAATTTGCTCACCTCTCTTCATATCAGAATAGCACTTGTGGTCAATATCCTCAGTTTTTCTTAGCTTTTCCTTTTTTTCTTCTTTTTACATACTCCGTGATCTTTATCTGCAGTATTTATCCTCTAGAACCATGGCAGACATTCTCTGCTCTGTCGACGTAAGTTTCTACGACATTTGCCATCTTTTGTTGTCGACACATTACTTTTCCAGATTCCGCGGTGAATATCATTTCCTACTGGTAATCTATTTTTTCATGATGCTTTTGTTGCACCGCATATCAAATGCTAACATTTTCTGTTTCTCGGTCTTGCAACCTAGCGAGTAATTTCTACCAGTGAAGTGACAGTTAAAATATCGAAACTACAACAAACGTAGATTAAAAAACAACAAGGAAAAAATGACACCACTGCTCTTCATTTAAAAAAAAAAATGTAAACAGTTATGTACTAAGTAAGTAAAGGCGAACATGAAAATTGTTGACAGCGATGGACATGGTGGACATGGTCTGTCTAACGCAGTGCATGTAATGTGTTTCAAATGCGAACGCGGACCTATCCACTGCAGTGCTGTTTATGTGGTGAGTTACTTCTTCCTTACCGACCATGTCCACCGCTGTCAACAATTTTCATGTTCACCTTTACTTCCTTCGCTGTTGTTTCAGGATTTCCTTTCATGTTGACGTTTGATCAGCGGGTTATGCCCATGCCTTTAATTTTTAAATTTTATTTATGACTAATGATGTTTACCATCGTGTGTTTCACAAAGGAATGCAATCTTGCTGATCGTTAGGTAGGTCCCGACTCCCCTATTTGTTTTCTTTTTTAAAGCTGTGGATAGGTTCGCGCCCTAAAACTGTCATGGTTTGTTACAGTATTCTGATGACTCGCCAAAAGCGCGAACCGCGTTAATAAACAGTATTATTTTGCAACAGAGACTGTTATTATTACAAAAAAAGAATTTTTAATGACACCTCGTACTACTCATTGGATGAGTTTTTAGATATAAATTAGTAAATATACAAAATAAAAAAAAATTGTGTCTTGTAACATTTTATGTAATGTAACGTCTTGTGCAGACACCCTTCATTAACCTGACACGTTTCACATCATTACGAAGTGTCATATTCATAACCTATGGAAGAAATATTAATCTAATCTAATGTTTGGAAAGCTTATGGGACTTAACTGCGGGGTCACAGTCCCTAATCTTTACTTATAAACTACCTTACACTAAAGACGGCACAAACATCCATGTCCGATGGAGGATTCGAACCCCCGACGGGGAACGGCCTGGCGCATCGCTGCATAGACATATCTTCGACGGTTTCTGTATCTCTGTACCTCCTTCACATGCGAGCAACGTATCTGTTGTTTTAAGACGTCTAGAAACTTCTCTTGATGAGAATCCCTTACGCCACAAAAATAATATTGCGTATACGATAAAACATCGGAAATATTCTAGGTAAGGTAGATTTACAGACGATACAAGCAGTATACTTCCTGCCTGGTATTTGGAATTTATCGTCTGTCTTTGTTCGGGTTGAGTGACATCTATGAACAATATAAGGAATTATTTCTTGATGCTGTATGTACATTTGACATCCATGTTCAGGAGATCTTGGTACCAAATGATCCAACTCTATTTATATGTATATGTGAATAAATATGCAGTGAAATAAAACATTAGAGTATACTAAACATAAAATTTCCGGGCTGATGGGCCGTGGTCAACAGGTAAAACCGTCCCCTAACGTTTCGTCTTCGGTTGTGGAAGACGACATCGGATGTAAAGTGGCTCCGAAGGTGTCTTCCGCAGCCGAATACGAAACGTTAGGGAAAATAAAAGAGATATTTGGAGACAAGAGAAGCAGCTGTATGAATATCAAGAACTCAGACAGAAAACCAGTACTAAGCAAAGAGGGGAAAGCTGCACTGCGAAAGGAATATATAGAGAGCCTATACAAAGGAAATAAACTTGAAGGCAATATTCTAGAAAGGGAAGAAGTGGAGGAAGATGAGATATAAGATATGATACTGTAAGAAGAATTTGACAGAGCGCTGAAGGACTTCTGTGGAAACAAGGCCCATGGGGTAAATGATATTCCGTCTGAACTGCTGATTTCGTTAGGTGAGCCAGTTATCAAAAAAAATGTTCAGCCTTGTATGCAAGATGTATGAGACAGCGGTAATACCCTCCGACTTCAAGAAGAATATCGTAAATCCAATTCCAAAGAACGCAAGAAGATAGGCTAAGGAAGGGCAAACCTACGTTTTTGGTGTTTGTAGATTTGGAGAAAGCTTTTGACAATGTCGACAGGGATACACTCTTCCAAACTCTGAAGGTAGCAGGGGTAAAATATAGGGAGCGAAGAGTAAAATTCAACCTATACAAATTCTTGTCGAAAGACAAGAAAGGGACGCAGATGTTGAGAAGGGGGTTAGACAGGGTTGTAACCTTTCCCCAAAACAGGGGCAATACATCGACCCAGATGGATAAACAGTACGAGCTCTATCGAAAGCAAAAATTCACCGTTTTTAATTTTTATTACTTCGTTATTTTATTTTACATAGAAAACTATACTTGCTATAGGTATAGTAATTTTCCTGCATAGTTGGAAAAAACTTACTTGTCACATAGTGGGATCAGCTTTTGTGTTCATGTGCCGTGGAAGTATGACGCCTGTGAATGGAACCACAGTGTAACAGTCTTCTTCACCTCTTACTGTGAAACAAGGCGCACCTTCGACGTGCCATTCATAACAAGAGGCGTGGAAAACTTACTGCAGGTGCTGTGCTGTTCCATTTCTATGCTCGTCTCCATACGACTCGAAGCATAACAACTCTTTTGCACAACATTGGCTGGGAGCTTTTGAATGATCCAGCTTACAGTTCTGCTCTTCCTTAAACTGGTTCTCATCTTTTCTTGCGTTTCCTGAAATACTTGACATTGAGCCAGCGTTTTGATAACAAGAAAACTATTTCAATTTACGAAGTTGCCAACTCTCATAACGTTATTTTCCTGTTACAGCCATCACGTTGCCTGGAGAAGGCAGAAGTCATGTTGATGTATGTATATATCAGATGTATCTTTCGTCCTTCATCATTCCACAGCACGCAGTTTATGTTCGTAAGGACTTCTGCTTCTGTAGTGAATATCCGCAGGTTTTAAGAGATTTGCGTACTGCATCTATACGAAATTTGGAAACACAGAGCACAGTATTAAACGTATTCACGTATAATGAATGCAGATCTGAAAATAAATGTTCACTCTCTACATAAAATAGACAGAACCTGCCTTTCATTCGCCTACACATTCAGAACTTTTTATAAAAATACTTCATTTCGCACGGGCAAGCTGTAAGTGATTAATGAAGAGACTTTCAAGATGAAAGATGCTTTGCAAAAATATTATTAAGGTGCGTCGAAAGAGAAGAGTCCCTATGGAGTTGCAGCCACCATCCTTCGCAATAAACTCCATCTGATGATTGATGGGTTTGTATAAGGGGTTGTGTTCCGCGTAGCAGAGCTCTTCAATATTACATCTATTTCATATTAAACCTGAGTGTATGCGATAGGACATTTGGAAGCAGATCAATATGTCCGCCTCAGCAACGCAACATTTCTGCAACGTTGCGTGCACAATGCTGTTGTTCAGTATATAACATTTCCAGCTTTCTGAAAACAAAAATTGAAACCTTGTTCCAAAAATGTTGTATTTTCATCTACTTTCCTTACCTAACAGTACTATTTTCAAATTTCATTGACAATAATAACAATAATTTAAAAAATTCTTCTATCGAAGAAAAGAAAAAGAAAATGGTAACCAGATTCTAAAATGGAAAAGTAGAAAAGTAGCTACTTCACTTATACGGCTTCTTAAAAAGAAAATTAAAAATGAAATCTCTTGGCATATCCCCACATACTTAAAGAAAGAAGATTTGTAATACATCTACTGGCAATAAAGTTCCATGAATAGTCCTGTAACATTAACGTAAATGAACTTTGAACTACATTTACTGTTCTTTGGAATAGTCACCTCCCATAACTATGTATCGTTGAGCTCTACGATATATGTCCTGCAACTTTGCACGAAGTCTACCTTTGGGATGGTGTTCATACGCCTTGTCTTGTTTCGTTGGATGTCAGGAATATATGTTCCTTTTAAAGCGAGGAAGAAATCAGGATGATGTGACCCGGTCATTGTCTAAATAGGTAAATTACATTGTTTTGATGCGTGATTTTTCGGCTATGACCTTTTTCTGACGAGGTTAAAAGTAGTGTGTGTGTGTGTTTGAATGAATGCTAAATGTAGTATGTGTCTGGGGCGAGCGTGTTACTGTTTGTGTTAAGAAATCATCCCCGCTAAAATATACAAATAAATGTTCTGTTTTAGTTTAGGTTACAAAATAATTTGACTAAGCAATGAGACTCACCACCTTCCTTTGCGCTGTTAGAATAAATTGCAACTGACATGCGATGCAATGATCTTACGTAAATGTAGTGTAATTTCATGCGCAACGGATAACACCTTCAACTGTACAGTAGTTAGTTAACAGTAATTAATTTCGTAACTAGTTCACACATTAATCTCGTGTGTGAAGAACAATATGAGCAAATGAAATGTACAAATCTGTTAGCGTGCACCGTACACCATTAGCCAGACTATATAAGCACAATTCGACTGCGAGAACCAGCAAAAAAGACCGTGCTACTACTATGATAATTTTGTCACTTGAATAAACAATATGTCAAACAAAGATACTTGAGATTAATTGGATACTAAAATCACTGCACTTGATAATGTGCCTATCTGAACGACAATTACCATACTGATTCAACATAATAAAAATGTCCTACAAATCTGGTAAAGCTCACTCACTGACAATATTTCATATCTCTTTACGTGATCTACTTCATTTCAGATCAGACATATCACTTTAACTGTTACTTACATTGACAGACTTAATAATTTGAACTTTCATTAAGACTGAGAAAATGTCTAAATATGAACTTTACTGTATTTAAGAACAAACTACTTCCTGCTCTCATTAATAGACCAATTTATCATGACAAAATGCCTACACTGAACTGTTCTAATTAACACATAAATATCTATACACAATAATTATGCAACACTATCATAAGAAACAATGATCAGAACGGATAGCAATTCAAACTGGTGAAAGGAACGAGGAACTGGAAAATGACTCGGGGGTTAAATGTTAAATGCGAGCTGCACTAAACAGTATTCATTAGCAAAAACACCAACTACAATAGTTCAAATACAGGCTAGCAGACATAACAATAGAAAAGTACACATACCCTTATTTGAGACAGATTAATTTCCATACAAAAGTTACAATCTGCAGACTTCCATACAAAAGTTACAATCTGCAGACTTCCATACAAAAGTTACAATCTGCAGACTTGGCTGCGACTCTTCAAAGTTGTCCGAATTTTTATTTTTATTTATTTTTCTTTATACTCTTCGAGTCTAACACACAGACAGACTAATCCGACAGTTCCACGACCACTACTCATCGACTCTACCATAATCACATAACGACTGCTCTCCACGACAGTCACACCTCGACTCTCGAAGAAGGTCACACACCGACTCTCTAAACACAACTACTGCGAGTCTAAGACATACTCCACAAGATAAAACAAAGTCTTTAGTTTACAGCAAAGATATGAAAATAAGTACAGTATGTTATATCGATTAGTGAAATGGTACAAAATATTACATAAATTTGTTTTCTACAGAATTATTGATTAGGTTTTTGTAACAAAACATGGTGTGGTAGAAGCATTTTTATTCCTTTTCCCGACTTTCAATCTCTCATAGTTTGATTTCCTGTAATAGTCGACAGGGGAATGTGTAGGACTACAGAATTTCTTCACCAAAAATTAAATATAAATTAACCATCATTTATTTTTATTACTTAAAATCAATAAGGGTATCGTATTAAGAAAGAAACGACAATTAACTGACAAATTTTATATGGTAGGGACTGTGACCAAGTAGTGAGGTAGTGCCTTTTAGTTATACTAGACATTTGCTGAAGACAATTTATTACAATAAAGTTATAATTGGCATCAGCAGTTCTGAAGCACAGCACGTAAAGAAATTTGAATTTTGTAGCAACTGACAACCTCAAAAATTGACAATAAAAATACATTTAAAAACTTAAGATAGGGTAAGGTGGTACAATTTCGATATAGGTACAATTCCGATCAACGTAAGTTTTCGCGTCATTTTTCTGTCTCGTAGTGTCTCGTTGTGTCGCATCGTAGAATAGCAGGTTTCTACAGCTCCTCCTGTCTTTTCCAAGAACACACCGCTTTGCGGTAAGGAGAAATAAATTGTTTCCCTTTAAAGAGGTAAGTGAAGCTACTTAGTCTAACGCGCTCTTATAAATCATCTAGTTAAGGGTGACTGGATTCGCTGCCAAAAATGCAGTATGCATTGGTGCGTGACGGAAAAAGTGCTTTTTATGTGGAAGATGCCCGAAATCAAAATTGTACCAGGAAGTGATCACAATTGTACCTAGTGTGGTACATTTTCGATCGATTTTTCTCAATTCCGTAACCTTTTTTTGTGTTTATACCAACATTTGTAACTGTATAATATTTGTGTTACATATTCATTAAACATCCAAAAACAAGGGCCATAGTTAAAATTATTCCTTTTCTCAATGTATTTCCAGTTATAATAACATTTGTCCGAAATGATCGAAATTGTACCACCTTACCCTACATGAACTAGTAGCAGTAAACAATTTCAACAAATAGCATTTCATAAATCGGATTCTATTCTTTTCTTACTAAAGGACCCACAGCAATAACCAAGCATAATAAGTAACGTTAACATCTCATTAAAAAAACGAACTAAGTTTTTCGCAAAAGTTTACAGAATCAATATATCTCCGAATGATTTATGCCTAATGGACGTAATTTACCCTTGCTTCAAGTTAAAGGTATGTATTGAATTGGTGAACCCTTTTCTTAACAGTTCAAATATTAATTTTCAACAGAACAACAATAAAAAAAATACCAAACTTAAGAGCCTGGCTATCAGTAAAAATCTGAATACGTGCCCCCACTCTTAAACGGCCCTCCTGGCGTGTTACTTTTCACCAGTTGCCTAATGGGCCTTTTACAATGCATCAACAGATAATATAAAAAATGGTGGGTCTTTTTGACAGCTTGTCTCTCAATTTTCTCGTCTCTCCTATGTCTCATTTCTTTTAATGAGTGATGATAGATGTTTATAGCATGTATTAAATTTATTATTCTTATTTTTTTGATTTCAACATTTAGTAATGGGTCGGGAGACATGTGTTTTGTACGAGTCGACCATTAGTTTTTTCGCAGTACCGAAGAGAAGCCCTCTGCGCCATCCCGTGGGGTCTGTGGTGAGCAGTGGCGGGCGCGAAGCGTTTTCGGCAGACAGGCCGCTACCTGGTCAGGTACGAGCGGACAGTGATGCTGGGGAACACAGTTCTCTACCAAGAAAAACGGATGGCGCCGGTCGAGCAAGTCTACGAATTTCTTTAGGTGAGTGGCGACGATCGGTCATACGTTTTACGATAATAGACGACTCCCAACTATGTCTGCATCCCAAACTGTCCGCTGAGGGTAGCTTGGCTTACAAAGTAATAAGTGGCAGGATGATGCATGTGAAGTTCTCTTCGTGGAGTGGCTGTCTGGATGAGGTTATGTTCGGCGCCCACGTTGATAAAAATCGGTGGCAAGATGACGGTGAGAGAGAGTTTCACAGATATCTCGGGAAAAAAAGTCTGGACTCCCTGAGAAACTTGCTGAGGGAGGGGGAGTCTAGGGTGCAGACTTCAGGTCGGTCTTCGATTGGCTGTGTGTTTTGCTGTACGATAGGTCGAGTGATATGTCATCCGGCTGAGTGTTGTTATTGGACAGCCCATTAAAGATTCGGTGATATTGGCTTCCTAGGTGAAAAGGGCTTGGCCGTCAATAACTGGCGTGTGCAGCTTGGTGGTTTATTTTAATTTTTCCATCCATTACACTCTAGTGTGAGTTCATGTAATATATTTTAAATTTTAGATATTTCTTGCCCAATAATTAGCTATACAGAAGGCCATGTGATTAGCTAGCTGTAAATCCAGGGGAGTACAGCATGTGCTGAGCTTTGGGCACGTCAGTAAGTGGTCGTCCGTCTGGACATTCCCACAGTCGCACTGAGGTTCCCCGTCGAGGTAGCCCCATCTGGAAAGGTTGAACTTGCAATTTGAGACCCCAGTCCTTTTGAGAGCCTTCCAGGTTGTAAAGGATTTGTCACTTCCAGGTGCAAGTTGTTCTTTCAGGGCCAAGATAGGGTTAGGTTTATCAAAGCAAGACTTATTAGTCTCCAGGGAGTTTCTGCGATCGTCAAATGAATAAAATTCTTGAATATCAGTCTCCAGATCGCTTTTATTTTCTAAAACATGACCGGTTTCGGGACAGCTGCCCATCTTCAGATCAAATTTTTGATGTTACAGAGTAACTTGTCCTGTGAACATTCGTTCATCACAGGACAGGTTACTCTGTAACTTCAAAAATTTGATCTGAAGATGGGCAGCTGTCCCGAAACCGGTCATGTTTTAGAAAATAAAAGCGATCTGGAGACTGATATTCGAGAATTTTATAGGGTTAGGTGTTGCCTCCTTCCATAGCTGAACCCCCCTCTCTTCGGCTGTGACGTCAATTGGCTCTGACGTCCAAAGGAAGCTCCTTCTTGAGCGAAGCCGCTTAGGCTGTTGTGCCCATGTAGGAGGTGGTGATTGTCTGTCAATTGTTTCTTCCTCTCCACCTCGGCAGTTACTTGCCGCCGTATGCTATGGGGAGCTATCTCTATGAGAGGGTAGATCTTCTCTGTCGGCGTGGGTCTCAAGCACCCCGGTATGATGCGGGCTGAGTCATTCACAGCCACGTCGATATGTTTCACGTGGGCCGAATTCTTCCACACAGGCGTGGCATATTCAGCTGCCGACAGACTAAGTGCCATGGCTGTTGTTCGAAGCACTTGTGGGTCGGCACCCCCGTTTGTGTTCGTCAGTTTGCGAATGATGCTGTTCTAGTGCTGACCGTTTTCTTAGTGTCTAAACAGTGTTGTTTGAATGAAAGAGATCTATCCAGCTTCACTCCTAGGTATTTGGGAGCGTAGCAGTGCTCCAGTTCGTGGCCTTTCCAGCTGACATGGAGCTTTGTCTTAACTTCCTTATTCCTCAGTTGAAAACTGCAGACTTTCGTCTTAACTGGGTTCGGTTTCAATTGGTTCTGGTTATAGTAATTACGGTGAGCGGCGTTCGGACGACAGGCGCTGCAGCTGTTGGCTGGTCGCCTTTATTGTTGTTGCTTTGGTGGAACAGGTGTGTCTGGGGGCGTGCTTGGCTGAAGGCTTTGGACAATGTCTAGCAAACCTGGCCTAGACGACGTGTCGTGTACTAAAATTCTGTCCGAAAATTTGTGGCATTCGCAATCTGTAACTGACTTTGCGAGGTTTTGACGGCTTCATGGCTTTGGCTAACTGGTGATTTCTATAATACGTTGGTTGGCTTGTGATCTAATTTTTGCCCAAGACATGGTGAGAATGAGTGTGCTTATTTTACTGTTCACGCTCCTTGACTACATTTGATATTTGAATACTGTTATGTTCACACAATGACGTTACCTGCCACCTGAAGTTTTGTTTGTTTTCTATCTGGTGTCTAGTTTCAGCTGTAGTTTAGTTCATAAGTGTGGTTTATTTTATGTGTGTCAATTGCATTTGGTAACGGATTCTCTGATTCAAGTATTGTGTTTAGTGTTTGTAACACGTCTTGGTTATTTGTGTCATTACAGTATGGCTGCAGGCTAGCTCCTTTGATATGCAAATTTTATCAAAGCAAAAAAACAAGGCCGTTATTTATTTCATCTGACAATTTAGTATGCAAACAATTTGATGTCTTTTAATACAAATTATCTGATTAATAGTTATGATGAATTGGGTCGCGACTATGTTTTCCTAAACATAGAAACATTAATCTTGATCTGTCTGAACAGTGGCATACACCATACTATGATCAAGACTAGATTAGTTGCTCTATTTGATATTATAAGCAACTTTTATATTCCCCTCCAAAATAGAGATCTGGATTGTTAAATGATGATATTCAATAACCGAATAAATTCAGATTATATTTCAAAATAAATTCAAAGGAATAACCTAACCATTTACAATATTAGGTGACCAAGTGTCACAGTACAACAATATGAAAATATGAAATAATCTTTCATATAACTTCATAAAAAATTATAGACACAATATTATACAAAATGAAATAAATGACTGGCTATATTTTCAGAGAACCTACCATTCAAAGAAAGTGAAAAGGAAATGGCACCTTGATCTTGAAAAACGTCATTGTACGACTTTAATAATTCTAAGTAGCGCTAAACGATTACAGTTTGTTCTTTGAAACATATTTCGAATTATGTATGTCTTAGCAGCAACACATTTCAGTCTAATTTACTTGTTTTGTTATGTAAACGTTGCACATGTCACACTAAATAAGCGGACTGTGGACATCTGTAAATCTGAAGAAACATTTCATATGAGTAATATATCATGCAAGATGAACGATTATGCTATGTCTTAAAACTTTACTTGCATAAGATTCAAATATGAATACTCTGGTTGCCAAGCGAACAGGCAAATTTCTCTGGAAATAAGAATTATAGCACTTGCAGTATTAGGTGCCGTAACCCATTTATTACGGTGAATTACGAGGAGCAAAGAAATGCATTCTGTAACGTAATTCTTTTTTTTACGTGGGCGTTCTCTCATTTTATCTGACAAGGCGTTTTCAGAAGCTCTGGGACAAAGCTGCTGACAACAAAGGCGTGGGAAGAGGAGTCTTGAAATGCAAGGAAATGAAGCGGTAGACTCACTTCGCCTTTGCGTCTCCGAGCCTTCAGAAAGGAATGAGGGTCAGGTAATAATTTTAGGGGAGAAAGGAAGAAGATTCGGTCTGCTAATGCCATCCTAAGAAGTTTCTAGAAAGGTATAAAATGAAATTCTGATGTTCTCGAAGGCTTTTGAAGCTTCACCGGATATTGAACGCACTGGGAATTTACGGCAATGGAATTTATTATAAATTCCGGGGCGATGTTGGAATTTCGTCATAGTACCACTGCTCTTCATGAACACTGCAGTCGTACCTAGGTTTTCATATATATAACATATAAGAATAGGAGGTGAACGTTAGTAACTGTTAAATCATGAGTGAATGATATGCATATTATTAAATTCAGATTATGTGTAATTAAAGTAGTCTCAATTTTTGTATCACTTACTATGATCTTAAGTTTTTAATTTTTCTTAAGGAATCTATCTTATTCAGTAATCCTTCGCCGTTGGTAAAAGTATAAAAATAAGATATGCATAACAATCTACTTTACCCCTTTTTCTCTAGCTATCGCCTCTTTCCTCTATGTCTCTATCCAATTCCTTCTCCACCCATCACTCTACATCTCCTTCTAATGACTGTTTCTTGCCCCTTTCCAACATCTTTACTCTCTTAGACCCGTCACAGATGTTAGCCTTGTAAATGATTATTAAAAATTAAACCTCATTTAGGAATGTTAGTAATTAAAATGAATGGTTAATTTGGATGGCATCATGGTATATGGAATGTCGGACAGACCTTTCCGACTCTCTTGGTGTATGAATGCAAATAATAACTTCAATTAGAAAGATGCTCATATAGAATGTGTAGTTCATGAACATAATTTACAGTTTTGGTGAGACGTGTTTCTCAAAATAAAGCACTAGTAAAATCTCGTTTTATATTTTTTTAATTATTTTTTCAAATCGTTAATGCTTAGACCCTATTCAGATTCTATTTTAGTATCACCTTTTCACACTGTTTTGTAGCAAAGGAACGCAACCTGTCATAATTGCCGTTGTTGTCCCGTTCCACAACTACCTGGCCTATGTTGCTCGTTTTCTTGACTGTGGTGGTGTTCACCACAATACTTTTTTTCTTCTAATCGGGGTAAATTTTAGGAAGCTGGGATATGTCTTTTAAAGACTATGGTACCCTCGGTTAATGTTTTAACTATCTTAAACCTGATGATGTGACAACAGGTCACGAAAACAGTCGTGTCCTTTTTAATAAAGTAGTAAAATAGCTGGAGCGGAAGAATTTTATTCATTACTAGCTGAAAACGCGGCGTTGGCCGGGTATCTATTTATTTATTCGAACCTTGAGTTAGTACTCTCTCTCCATCTCGTTTTTTCTGAAAACAAGTTACATTTATCAGAGAATATATAAGAAATCACAGGTAAAATGCACTCTTTTCGAAGAATCCAATCAAGAAATTCAACAATAATGATTGTAATAATATCATAGATGGATCACTTGATGTAATGCGCGAAACGTCAAATCGATTTTTTCTAAGATATGTATTAAAAGAAATTTCTTTTTTACTGTTTCATTTATTCATTCTTATATTTCCTTATTCGTATGCTTATCCTGACAGAGAAAGAGCTGAAGACATTGTAGCACGCTTAGACCAAAGATATGGTCTGTAGCATCACGTTTCGCTGTACGTAACCTCCTTGCAATAGAGTCGCAAACGTCATCGCTGGCCTTCAGTTCGGATTTTTTAAAAATAATTTAACGACTTTCAACCACCATAGCTTCCACCCCCTTATAGCTGTCGGCATGGAACTGCTGTGGTGTACAACGGGAGACTTTGGACAACAATTACACACACACCATTCGTTTGTGTTCTGCAGTTTTCGCTGCAGAGCGAAATATTGACACACACACACACACACACACACACACACACGTAGAATTTTATATACACCGATAACTTTCCATCCCAATATACTCCACCCTTTTGTCATTATCAACCCTCAAGCAACAATGTAACCAATTAAACCATTTTCAAAGAGTAAATATAATTTTCAAAGAATCATAATTGTCCGGCATTTGCGTTATATTCTTCAAATTATTAAATATCTATAAGATCGCTATAAAACCGTGCCTAAAACCTTCCTCAGATATAAATTAGTATATGTACAAATATTTAAGTCTTTGAGTCTTGTCGTTTGTACGATAAGCGTACATCGAACAGACATTCACATTAATATATATAGATAAATAGCTATCCGATCGCCATAAAACCGTGCCTAAAGCCTTCACCGGGTAGACATTAGTAACTGTACAAAGTTTTAGCTCTTTATGTCTTGTGGTTTAGACGTGATAAACCTACACCGAACAGACATTCACATTTATAGATACAGATTACGGGTTCTTGCTTTAATTTGTAATGCAGGTGCTTGTTTTACGAGTTACAACACTGCAGACGAGAGGGCTAGATATGCAGCAGCCAGCTTATAAGGTTGACCAATCGCAGGAGCGGGTACTACCCTGTCCGATATTCGGCAGGTGGAATTTTTAAGTCACGCTGCATTGTCTGTTGCAGCACATGACGGGCACACGTGCGATCGGAGTCCTTTAGAGCTGCAGTCCATGCCCTGTACTCTAGGGGGTTTATTTTCCTTTTATTAAGCTATTTTGGGAAATCAATGTTGAGCGCACGGCCAACGGAAATTATTTTATGAACCGGCACATGTACTCGAAGAACAGAGTGGCGGTGAGTTTTTCAGTCAGTAGCATTACGAAAAAATTGTGGAATCAATACTGGGTGAAAGAGCTTTATCGCTGAATTAAGTTGGGGAACATGCACTTCAGTTAATGTTAGTATTTTTTTCTCACCTTGTAGGGTGGACAACAGATTCTGTACTTTGAAAAGTAGGAAGGCATCTTATTGGGAGACTTGAAATACAGGGCTATTCAAATAGAGGGAACAGGCTTCAAAGAGTTATATCTTCCAAACTGCGAAATATTGAACTACAATTCCAATGTTCCTCTGCAGACAGCAGTGTAAAGTTTGAATATGAAACAGATTCCCTGAAGACTAATGTCTGCTGTGTCATTTCTCCTAACGAAGTCTATGGACCTATTCTCTCCATGTAGAAAACTGTGAGAGGACAAACCTATTAAAAATGGTCCAAAACTGGTTATTTCCCAACGTTAAGAGGATTCAGCCAGCTTCATCAAACATCCAACATTATTTCAATGACAGCATTCCAGAAAGTTGTATTGTGTGGGGAGCAGCAGAAGATCAACTTCATCAACCATGGCCTTGCACATTTCCGGACTCATACCTTACGTAAAACACAGTGTTTCTAATCCCACTGTTGCCTTACACGTTTTTAAAATCTGCTACATCAAATTGTTGAGCCTGTGAATTTGATAAAGAGAAACGAGCTGCTTCATATATAGCAAAGAATGAACCATTGTTTCAATATTTGTTTTCATGTAATACATGGTGCTCATATTGAATGTATAAAGATTTGACCTTTTCTATTTCCAGAAACTTTGGAATATTGTTTCTATCTTTCATATTCGAAAGCAGTAATTTTTTTAATATGTTGCTTCGCTTTGAATAGTTTATAAGCCTAGGAACTGGTAACTGCAGTAGTTAAGTCCCATAGATTTACAAACATTAGAATTTTTTTTATCGCAGCCAGGTAGGGATATTCATGACCAAGAGTAATCTACTGGTATCTGACCTAAATTTGTTGAAGATATTTTCGAAGATGTATGATTGGGACAAATATTTGGTTTGTGTTGAATCATAGACGGTGGGAAAACGAACATGAATAATTGTTTACATCTCCCACGTAAGGCGTCAAGACTACTGAACTTCATACATAGCATTTCTAAGTATTCTATCCTAAAATACAGCTTTTCCCGATTAGCTTGATGCCTCAAATGTTATATTTGAAACAGAAAGTAACCATAATAATTACTTCAATTGCACGAATAATTGTAATTCGTAGACAACCTTCATTAGAGGCTGGCGTAGAAGACCACATTAAAGCTTGCCACTCCATTCTGAAAATACTACTTACGGTAAGGCCAGGTGATACACCAGAAAGCTGATTTAGAAAAGAGATAATGTAGAACGCGTCAAAGGCAAATTTAAGGTTGAAAGGGGACCTTTTAGTCCCCACCACCTATTCCAGCAAGTGAATCTACTTTTAACCCTGCCATAGCATATTTAAAATGATGTATTTTACAGGCATGAAGATTTCTGATAGTGCCTCTGATTGGTTGCTGGAACAGTGGACGCATTAAGCACAATCGTGGGAGTGTTAATGCTAGAAGACAGAGGTGATAGAAAAGACGATTTTACAGACTCTTTCTAGGCCAGCTGTGTACTAGTGAGAAATCGCTCTTGTGCAATTGGCAGAACCTGTGTGGCTCTTTGGAAGGTACATAAGAGTACGCAGTGCTTAGTAGTTGTCTCGTGTAACTAAGAAGCCACTCATGGGGCGAATAAGTAGACATTGCCGAAAGTCCATAATCTATATTTAATGCGTGCAGGCGACAATGATCGACAAGCCTGTGGGCTGATTATATGTAATCATTGTACTAGGGAAAGATACCGGATCCTCATTTGTTCGAGACAAATAGGAAAGTGACGACCGGCAAACGTGAGTCTTGACCAAGGAGTTGTTTTTACTAAAATTTAAGAGTTAGAGGAAGCAACTTGCAAAAGTGTACAGTGTGCATTTGTCATACGTAATAACTAATTTAGCTATCCACGTCAGCAGTCCTAACAACAGCACAATCTTTCCTTCACATATTTTTGGAAACATTTTTGTTTCTATATTATTGGGTAAACAGCACTCTATTTAAATTTGTAAATAAAGAACAGTCTAGAATGCACTAATTTATTTCATTCTACTAGTTTCAGTCTTATGTAGACCATCTTCAGGAATTTGTCTCCTTTGGTGTTGTGGAGCTGGCAGGTAGCTGGGAGCCTTCCAGTGACACACTGGAAGGCTCCCAGCTACCTGCCAGCTCCACAACACCAAAGGAGACAAATTCCTGAAGATGGTCTACATATGACTGAAACTAGTAGAATGAAATAAATTAGTGCATTCTAGACTGTTCTTTATTTACAATCTTTCCTCATTAACACTGCAGTCTCAATTGTACAATTTCAATCATAACATCAAGTAGGCGTGGAATATCAGCCATCTACCAGGTTTAGGATATAGATATTTTTCGTAAATTATTTGTGACAGTAAGTTAATGTTAACGTGTTGTCTTTTTTTGAGTCGATGTGACACAGATTACGGGACTGGTTATTACCCGTAAAGTCTTTGCAAAATAATTTTTATTGTGCTTTATTGTAATATATCAAAATATTTTCAATTCATTCATTGCATTTAAATTCTAAAATAATAAATTCATTGTCCAGTAGAAACCTCTATCACGAAATACTGCTAAATACTCCACTCTAGTACTGGGTACGGTCCCTCAGCAGATTAAGTATTTTTATGAATGAAACTTTCACTCTGCAGCGGAGTGTGTGTGATATGAAACATCCTGGCAGATTAAAATTGTGTGCCGGAACCGGGACTCGAACCTGGGACCTTTGCCTTTCGCGGGCAAGCGCTCTACCGACTGAGCTACCCCGACACGACTCACGATGCCGCCTCACAACTTTACTTCCGCCAGTACCTCACCTCCTACCTTCCAAACTTCACTAAAGCTCTCCTTTGAAACATGCAAGACTAGCACTCCCGGAAGAAAGGGTATGGTGGAGACATGGCTTAGCCACAGCCTAAGGGATGTTTTCAGAATGAAACTTTCGCTCTGCAGCGGAGTGTGCGCTGATATGAAACATCCTGGCAGATTAAAATTGTGTGCCGGAACCGGGACTCGAGCCTGGGACCTTTGCCTTTCGAGGGCAAGTGCTCTACCGACTGAGCTATCCCGAAACGACTCACGATGCCGCCTCACAACAAGGCAAAGGTCCCAGTTCGAGTCCCGGTTTCGGCACACAATTTTAATCTGCCAGGAAGTTTCATATCAGCGCACATTCCGCTGCAGAGTGAAAGTTTCATTCTGGAAACATCCCATGGGCTGCGGCTAAGCTATGTCTCCAGCATATCCTTTCTTCCGGGAGTGCTAGTCTTGCACGTTTCGCAGGAGAGCTTCTGTAAAGTTTGGATGGTAAGAGGCGAGGTACTGGTGGAAGTAAAGTTGTGAGGCGGCATCTTGAGTCGTGTCGGGATAGCTCAGTCGATAGAGCGCTTGGCTTCAAAATTGACGCATGGTGCAGGAAATGTCAAGTGAATCTCAATGTAGACAAGTATAATGTGCTGCGAATACATAGAAAGAAAGATCCTTTATTATTTAGCTATACTATAGCAGGTCAGCAAATGGAAGCAGTTAATTCCATAAATTACCTGGGAGTAGGCATTAGGAGTGATTTAAAATGGAATATCCTTATAAAATCAATCGTCGTTAAAGCAGATGCCACACTTAGATTCATTGGAAGAATCCTAAGGAAATGCAGTCTGAAAACAAAGGAAATAGGTTACAGTACACTTTTTCGCCCACAGCTTGACTACTTCTCACCGGAATGGGATCTGTACCAGGTGGGGGTGATACAGGATTTAGAAAAGATCCAACGGAGAGAAGCGCGCTTTGTTACAGGATCATTTGGTAATCGAGAAAGCGTTACGGAGATAATCGATAAACTCCAGTGGAAGACTCTCCAGGAGAGACGCTCTGTCACTCGGTACGGGCTTTTGTCGAAGTTTCATGAACATATTTTTATCAAGGAGTCTAGCCGTATATTGCTTGCTCCTACTTATATCTCGCGAAGATATCATGAAGATAAAATGAGAGAGATTAGAGCCTTCAAAGAGGCACAGCGACAATCTTTCTTTCCTTGAACAATACGTGACTGGAATAGGAGGGAGAACCGATAGCGATACTCAAGGTACCCTCCGCCATACACCGTCGGGTGGCTGTAAAATAGCGGAGAATTGAAAGTTAAATAAATTATAAGTTATAACACTAAGCGGTACTTACGTGTGATGATGAACATTGAGGTAATTCAGCTCATTCGCGCAGTACACAACGCTTGCTTGAACAAAGTAAACAATTCTAACAGCTTTTGTGCGCCGACGTGTGAAACAGAAATCTCGTGATAAACTACGGTTGCGTAAATAATCGAAACAACTGCAAGAGCTATCATGCCTGTCAGTTAAATTATTTGCGTATTTTTCGTCATTACATAGACGTGTGTAATCGAAATCGTGTGATAAAACTAGCCTACTTGTCTTAATGCTTGCACCGAAGAACGTCATTAGCTTCCAAAAATAATCTAAACAACTGAAAGAGCTATCGTTCATGTTAGTTAAACAGATTGTTAATAGATGGCACCTTCTACATAGCTACATAGCAAACTAAGTTGATCGTTCGCCCGGTATCAGATTATACGAACAGTACACATTTTTCCAAAATAAAGTTTTTTTGTGAAAATAATAACTTTAAACTATCTGTGTACTTTTCGTCCTTAATGGAGAACGAAACCTTGAAATGATACCTCAATCATTAATTTTGGATAAGTAATACGGGTCAACAAAAGAAAGAAAAGAAAAAAAAACACCGATGAGAAATAACATATATGAATGGAACGACCATATATAATCAATCGTGGGTCAGTTAGATGCCAGACTGGGAATCATTGGAAGAATAAAGTGTACTTTGCAGCAACGCAAGTATGTTACAAAACTCTCGTTTGCCCACCGCTTGAGTATTAGGCATTGCTGTGGGATCCGTACCAGGCAGAGCGAATGGAAGACATGTAGATGATCCAACGGAGAGCAGTATGGTTCGTTACGCGTCAATTTAGTATGCGTGAAAGGGTCGCGGTGATGATTAGGAAACTCCCATGGTAGAAGCGGCAAGACACAAGTTTGTATCGCAGTACGGACTTTTGTGGAGTTTCCGAGAGTGTGCTTTTCATGAAATGCAGCCAATATATTGCTTCCTCCTACGTATATCTCGCGAAGCGACCACAGGGAGGAGATTATAGAGATTAGTTCCCACATAAAGGAAGACAGGCAATCATTTTCCCAGCGAACCATACACGACTATAAGAGGTAGTGAGAAAGGTAGGCAAAGTACCCTGCACCACACACCTTTAGGTAACTTGCATGCTGGATCTAGATAAGATGTAGAGCAAACCTATTTTCTAGACATTTATTTATCAGTAGATTGCGATGGTGATTTCTTATGTCGAGACCGTAACAAACCGATACTTAATATACCTCAGAATAAAATCTCCTTATCAATATGCCTGTATAACTTTAAAATTGCAAGGCGTTATTGAATTTCACTAATGTAAATCGAACAGTGGCAAGTTCGTATTCAACCTTGGCGGTATTCTGTCAATTGTGTATAAGCAAGACAACACCACTACTGGTATTATCGTGTCTATCAGAGAAATATAATGAATTGGTATTAACTGTTCTGAAAGATCCACTGGATTTACAGTGAATCCTGCTATTCGTAGTCTTCTGATTGAAAATCGCTGTAATTCGCTTTACACAATTTGTTGTTTTTAAATTTGGCACATTCGTTGTACATTCTAAGTTACAGTTTTGTGTGTATTCCTTTTAGTATTCATAGTTTTGTAGGGAACTGTGCTCCCTACTCCCTAAGCAGTGGTTTTAACGGAACCAAACACTGGGTCGTATCCCGTTGTCTTCTCTTCACGCGTACCTGTAAGTCTACAAAGGAAAGCGCAGATGCCTAACAACTTCATTCTGGATAAAGAGGTAGGGTCGCTAAATCATAGAAGTAGGGCTATCCTTCACTAATCTATGGATGGGTATCTAGCTGCTACCGTTTTAATGTAACAAAGCTGCTGTTAATTTAAACACTATGAAGATTTATTGCCCGACGCATTATTTCATAAAGATATAATGTGACAAAAACGAACCCTTGCCAATAGCCAACAAACAGATATCGGAGCCGTCTATATGCTGATGACTGCCACCAGTTAACGACATAAGGAGCCACGCAGCACTGTGATGAGGATGGTCGGTTTAACCGAGAAATGACATCCAAATATTTTCGGCCACTTCAGCATCTTGTGAGTATAGAAGGCTGTTCGATACCATTGCCCAATATTAAAATGGGCTCATAAGGAAGAGAATCACAACAATGACTGCTGGACGCAGATTAAAATGTTTGTAAATCTATCGGTCCAATCTGCGTTGTCATCAGTCCGTAGCTTACAAACTACTTAACGTAAGGTACACTAACCTAAGGACAACACACACACACACAAACACCCATGCCCCAGGGAGGACTCTAACCTCTGACGGCGAGCAACCGCCGACTACGCAGCGAGGCGCATTAGACCGCTCGGCTACTCCACCGGGGCAGAATATTTACAAAAGCATCGTGGAGACGTATATGTTTCTGTATATCTAACACGTTTATGCAGGTATAAACGTATAGGTTGGTCGGCCATACAGAAGGAGACTCTTAATGAACTATACATAATTTTTTTAGTTATTTGAAATAGAAGAGACGTATCCAAAGCGCGACAAGGCAGATTATTGTACAAGTTCCTCCATATCACAGTTCAGCCACAGTGTTAAGCATAGCCAATGCAGCTTTCCCATTTTAAGGCAGGTGATGCCTTTTCTTCACGAGTTTACCCGAATATCCGAATACTCGTTTTTTTCTAATTACCGAATTCACTTACCATTTCAGGTAATTTAATGAAACTGTCGGGACTGATCATTCACTTTAGTGTCATAGATAAAAAAAAAAAAAAACCCCTCTGTCGTATACCGCGTAATGCTGCGACCAGATCCCGTTCGTAGCAAAATGTAGTATAGGGCAGTACAATACAGAAAATCCTCCAGAAAACTTCAACAGTCAACAACGCTGTGAATTTTACCGACATTTCAACAGTTATACTGCTATTCGAGGTAGAAACGAATAAAACAAATCTGATATAATTAAAATCGTAGTATCTGTTCTTAAGGTATCCTTTTATTTATGTAGATAATGACTGCCAAAGAGTAATATTGTCAACTGAGTCACTGAAACATCAGGTTATAATCCTGAATCCGGCACATAGTTCTAATCTTCCAGGTAGTTTCGTATCAGCACACACTCTGCTACAGAGTGAAAATGTCAACTGGGAAGTATCCCCTCGTCTGCGGCAAGGACATGTCTTCACCATATCCTTTCATGCAGGAGTGCTAGTTCTGCAAGGTTTACAGGAGAGTTTCTCTGAAGTTCGGTAAGTAGGAGACGAGGTACTGGCGGAAGTAAAGCTGTGAGGACGAACGTCAAGCGGGGTGGGATAGCTCAGTCGTAGAGCCACAATCTAACGTACACAGTCACTGCTGTGAAAGTTGTCACCAACTGACAGTTCAACGACACTAGCGCTCCTAACGGTGAGCAAGCGGCCGTAAGAGTAATGTTTGTTTATAATTACTTTTCTACCTAATTAACATATATTTTCTGTATTTTTTCGTTCCAAGCATTACTAAAATATTGAGAGACATAAATAATCGTGAAATAAATGTAAAAACAGCAGAATTTCCCAGATTCAGTTACATAAACTGTTATGGCGTAAAGTCAGCGCCACACGCCAGACGTAAGAGAACGATCATGGAGAAGGCAGCGATCGACCGAAAGCCAATAGCAAGCAGGCGCCGCGCATCCTGGAGGGAGTAACCCAAGATGCGGGCCCTCTACAAGCGGCTATATGTAGCCCGACATAAGTCTGGATGCCCGTCAGTTCAGGAATACGTCAGTTGCTAGTGAGCACTCAGCAGTTATTATTCGGGAATACAACAGTTACTAATGAGACAGTTACTATTCAGAACTCGGACAGTTACTAGGCAGCCACGAAGACAGACCTAGGACAGTACTAGGTCAGAACGCGACTACGAACTTAGCAGTAACTAGGCCACGGCGCAGGTAGCTAGCATCATACGGGCGTCACCGCAAGAAGCGAGAGGAGGGATTAACAGACATATATTCTAAAGCTGAGTATTATAATTGGCAGTCAATAAATATCTTGTAATACTAACTATATCAATGTTTTAGATGGCAAAGAATCCTGCACCAGTCTCCTTATTGACAACCAAACCGGGACGAGTACTAATGAAAAGGCGACTAGCTCACAAAATAAACAACAACTAATTCCGGAGGAAATACTTAATAATATGCTTATATTTAGCAGCATACTACACTAAAAGTAAGAAAGTGTAAGCAAACGAGAAATATAAATTCATGCTGTGGACTGTTCTTATATGACAAACACTTCCTTTGACGTGCAAAAGTTCGATATTTAGTCTAATGATTCCACCACTTTTTCCACTCCTTCACCGTTTTTACAAACGCATGTACTTTTGAGTGTAATTAATTTTGCTTATAAAACGAAAAACCGGTCGCGGTGGCCGAGGGGACTGAGGAGCTCCAGTCACGGTCTGCACGGCCACTACGGTCGGGGGTTCAAATCCCCCCTCGGGCATGGATATTTGTGCCGTCTTTAGTCTTAGGTGGTTCATAAGTAGTTTATAAGCTTAGGGACTGATGACCCTGTAGTTAAGTCCCATAACTTCTACAAACATTTGAACATTTGAAGATGTTCTTTTTAAATACAAAGCATCAAAATAGCTGTCAAAAAAGAAAGTCATTATTTTAAAAATTATTAAAAAAAACGATTTTCTAAGAAAGTACCTATTAAAATCATATAGAGGTACAGATGCTGTGTGTATATTGGCAACAAATAGACAACCACTTGACAATGTCAAATACGGCGAAACAGCTGTAGTGGACAATTAAATAAAGCTAATAAGCAGCAGTAGAGGTGATTATATTTATTAAAATGTCATACTTCTATCATATTTTCATCTGAACTCCTTATCGTCCACGTTTCACTCGCAAACAATGATACACTCCAGACAAATGCTTTCAGAAAGGACTTCCTAACATTTAAATTAATATTGGATGTCAACAAGTTTCGCTTCGTTAGTAACGCTTTTCTTCCCATAGCCATTCTGCATTTCATATCTTCTTTACTTCGGCCATCAGAAGTTACCTTGCTGCCCAAATAACAAAATTCATCTACTACTTTTATTGTCTCATTACCTAATCTAATTCCTTCAGCATCGCCTGATTTGCTGACATTGCATTCCATTATCTTCATTTTACTATAGTTAATGTTCATCTTATATCTTCCTTTCAAGACACTGTCCATTCCATTCAATTGCCCTTCCAGGTCTGCGGTCTCTGACAGAATTACTATGTCATCGGCAAACCGCTAAGTTTTTATTTCTTCTCCATGAACTTTAAATCTCTCTCCAAATTTCTCCTTGCATTCCTTCACTGCTTGCTCAATGTACAGATTTAACAACAATGGAGAAAGGCTACAACCCTGTCTTACTCCCTTTCCAACCTCTGCGTCCCTTTCATGCCGTTCGACTCTAATAACCGCTGTTTGCTTTTTGTGAAAGCTGAATATTACTCTACGCTCCCTATATTTTACCCCTGATACCTACAGAATTCGGAAGAGTGTATTCCAGTCGACATTGTCAAAAGCTTTCTCCAAATCTACAAACGCTAAAAACGTAGGTTTTCCTTCCCATAGCTTATTTTCTAACATAAGTCGTAATTGTCTCCCGTGTTCCTACATTTCTCCTAAATCCAAACTTATCTTCCCCGAGGTCGGATTCCACAAGTTATTCCATTCGTCTGTAAATGATTCTTGTTATTATTTTGCACCCACGGCTTATTAAACTGATATTTCTGTAATTTTCACACTTGTCTGCACTTGCTTTCTTTGCAATTGGAATAACTTGAAGTCGGAGGGTATTTCCCCTGTCTCATACATCTTGCATACCATGTGATACAATTTGTTCACGACTGGCTCTCCTAACGACATCAGCAGTTCAGACAGAATATCATCTACTCCAGGGGCCTTGTTTCGACAAGTCCTCCAGCGCTCTATCAATTTCTTCTCGCAGTATGATATCTCCTATCTCATCTTCCTCCACTTCGTCTTCCATTTCCAGAATACTGCCTTCAAGTTTATTTCCTTTGTATAGGCCCTATATACATTCCCTCCACAGTTCAACTTTCTCCTCCTTGCTTAGTACTGGTTTTCCGTCTGAGGTCTTGATATTCATACAGCTGCTTTTCTTGTTTCCAAATATATCTTTTATTTTCCTGTAGGCGGTATCTATCTTTCCTCTAGTTACGCATTCTTCTACGGTTCTGCATTTTTCCTCTAGCCACTCCTGCTTAGCCAGTCTGCACTTCCTGTTTCACTTGCTAAATTTTTATATTTTCTCCTCTCATCAATTAAGTTCAGTATATTCTGTGTTATCCAGGGATTTATATTAGGCCTTGTCTCTAAATGATCCTCTGCTGCCTTCACTACCCTATCTCTCAGAGCTACCCATTCTTCTTCTTCTCCCGTTTCAGCCAACCCTTGCCTAATGCTCCCTCTGAAAGTCTCAACCACCTCTGGTTCCTTCAATCTGTCCAGGTTCCATCTCCTAACCTTTCCACCTTTCTGCATACTCTTAAGTTTTAATCTGCTGTTCATAACCAATATATTATGGTCAGAGTCTATATCTGCCCCTGGATATGTCTTACAGTTTAGAACCTGGTTTTTAAATCTATCCCTTACCATTATAAAGTCAATCTGGTACCTTCCAGTGTCTCTTGGTCTCTTCCACGTATACAGCCTTCTTTCTTACCCTTTTGAAAAAGTATTTTAAAATTTTTTTAAACGATGCTATTCACAATCATCCAATATCGTATTCAGTAATGTACCTTGCTAACCGCTTGGAGCGCTGCTGTGGGAGTGTCGAGACTGTGGTTGTTGGACTGCGGTATAGCAATTTATTGCGAAAGGCAACGGTCTCAGCTTCAAATATCGGTTCCGGCACATAGTTTTAGTGTAACAGGAAGTTTCATTTCATCGTACCCTTCGCTGAAGTCTGAAAATGTCAGTTTGGAAAATGACTCATTGATTTCTACATCTGGTGAAACTACATACGGTTTGCTACTGATAACATTCAAAGAGATTTACATTTCGAAATACTTAACGATGTTAAACCGCTGAGTGACAAGTTTCACTTAATTCGATTGTCTCTACACTAGAAAGATGAAATGCAACTAAAAGGAATCTGTGTTGATATTTGGTGGAACAGGTGATATTTTTAAGTCGTTATTTCTTAATTTAGACTGTTAGTTATAAATTAAATCACAATTCATTATGCACATAAGCGTGTGAGTGACAAACATCACTGCCCTGACTATATAGAGAACTTCATACGTTATGTTGTCTTTGAAACAATTCATATATTGTAACCAGGGAAAAAAAGACAATGTGTATTATTTCAAGTTAGTGATCTGGCAGTTGATGTAACTGTAATTTGTCCTCCTTGTATAAACGCCATATGCAGCGAAAATCATATACAGCTGGCGCATGGGATGAGGATGCGAAGGAGTTTCCACGCAACGGCATACAAGCCTCTAACTCCTGTCAGAAAAATAATTGCCTTGGCCGGTGCTTTGCCGCTACAAAACATTACCGACATACAGAGTATAATGTGTTTCCGATGGTCATTTATCTTACGGCGCAGGTGAAGAAAAACGATTCAGAGACTACAGAGAACCGTTGGTGGGTGAGACTTAGGCATTTTGCTTGGTAGAATGCATCATGGAGCCTCGTTCAGTACCACTACGACGACGACTGGAACGTGATAAACGGCAAGTCGCTACTGCGTATGCAGACGACATGAATTAGCGTGTAAATCCCTTCAAGTAGAGAAATAGGTACCTGTTGAACAATCTGAAGTAAGCGAGCTGACAAACAAATACTTTATTAAGATGCAGAGAACACACTAAACTATAACACCTCTTGAACATTTATAACGTCAGAGACGTACTGCGTCCTTAGTTGGGAGATGTTTGCACAGCCAGGCTACTTCAAGCAAACACCGGAACCGGAAGGTGAACTCTCTCAGTCCGCGTCGGCATAAAAAAAAAAATTCTACAAGCTTCCTTCGTCGTTCCGTCTTTTATTAACGACGACTCCGCTGCTAGACTCACATACTATCAAAATCGTCAGCTAAGCGATAACGTTGTCAAGCTATGTTGGTATTCAGCATTCTAAAACTGTTTACATGTACAACATATGCTATAATAATTACACGAATACAACAGTTGAACAAGGAAACAGTTATGTTCAGAAATCAAATATTTGTAAACCGAAGTGGTGCCTGTTTCCACACTACATAAACTACACTAATGGCCATTAAAATGGTTAAACCACGAAGATGAAGTGCTACAGCGAAATTTAACCGACAGGAAGAAGATGTGATATGCAAATGATTAACTTTTCAGAGCATTCACACAAGGTTGGCGCCGGTGGCGACACCTACAACGTAATGACATGGGGAAAGTTTCCAACCGATTTTCCGGCCGCAGTCGAGCGGTGTGCGGTGCGCCAATCAATTTCTGCACTGCCATTACGGTTCGGGGTTGGAATCCCCCCTCGGGCATGTATATTTGTGCCATCCTTAGTATTAGCTAGTTCATAAGTAGTTTGTAAGTGTAGGGACTGAAGACCCCGTAGTTAAGTCCCATAAGCTCTACAAACATTTGAACACCCAATCGATTTCTCATACACAAACAGCAATTGACCGGCGTTGCCTGGTGGAACGTTGTTGTGATGCCTCGTATAAGGAGGAGAAATGCGTACCATCAGGTTTCCGACTTTGATGAAGGTCGGATTGTAGCAGCACCGTCTGAAGAGGCGGCCTACGCGCTGCTGTGGCACGTTACGCACAGTAGATGTTGATTGTAGTCTGTCGCGATTTCGGTTTATCATATCGCGACATTGCTCTTTGCGTTGGTCACCATCGAATGACTGTCAGCAGAAAATGGAGTCGGTGGGTTCAGGAGGGAAATACGGAACGCCATGCTGGATCCCAACGGCCTCGTATATCAGTCGAGATGACAGACCGTTTGGATCCAGCACGGCGTTCCGCATTGCCCTCCTGAACCCACCGATTCCATATTCTGCTGACAGTCATTGGATCGCGACCAACGCGAGCAGCAGTGTCGCGATACGATAAACCGCATTCGCGATAGGCTGCAATCCGACCGTTGCCACAGTCGGAAACGTGATGGTACACATTGCTCCTCGTTACACGAGGCATCACAACAACGTTTCACCAGGCAACGCCGGTCAACTGTCGTTTGTGTATGAGAAATCTGCTAGAAGCTTTCCTCATGTCAGCACGTTGTAGGTGTCGCCACTGGCGCCAACCTTGTGTGAATGCCCTGAAAAGCTAATCATCTGCATATAACAGCAACTTCTTCCTGTCGGTTAAATTTCGCTGTAGCGTATGAACCAGTCATATTCATGGTGTAGCAATTTAATGGCCAGGAATGATGAATCACCTAAAACTTGCACTGCAAAAATTTCGGAAACGGAACGTGCGATTGATGTGCGGTTTTCACAGAATGGATTCAAAGTTTTGGGGGTAGAGGCTATGACAGCGTAGCTGAATGGCTGGTGGTCATGATACAGTGGGCCGTGCCCCAGGGGCTAGCCACTGGGCCAGTTAGCTACGCTACCGCAGCCTCCGCCCTCGAAACTCTCAACGGTTGTAGCTGCCAAACTAAACGTGATAAAAAGTCATTCAAAATTCTTTGTACATAGCTGGTGTCTAACTTTCCAGTGCATGATAGAAACAACCATTGTTCCATTAAAAACTGTATGTTTGCATAAAAAGTACTCTTTCTAACTAATATTACATTCTGTTTGGTGGCTAAAATTACAAGCCCCTGACTACCAATCCATTCTGTGAAAACCGCACATCAATCGTACTTTCCGTTTCCGAAATATTTGCGGTGCTAGTGTTAGGTGATTCACCTTCTATATATATATGAAATAATTTTTATTACAGTTATTGTCACATATAACAGCTATAGGAAACACACAAAATATGTTCTAAAGCCACAGTAGCTTCTTAGAGAAAAACTTTTTAACTTACTTCCATCTAACTACCAATGCACTATCAGTTTCTGCTCACTATGGCGACATTTTCAAATGGCTATGATCACAGAAATATTACAATGATTCAATCATATTAAACAGTGTAAATTTTCTAAAATTACCACAAAATAAAAATAAAAAAAGAACCAGAGAATTTAGAGCGTGAATACCCTTTGTTCAGCTGTGGGCACACTTGTTTCATCCTTCAACACTTGCAACAGTTGAACACTGAGCATTCAGGCTCTGAATTTAATTCAGTATGTAACTGATTCTGAGCTTCGCCATGAGGGTGTATGCAAATCCCTATGCAGAGGATGTCATGAGAAATTGGCATAGGTTTCTCTACAGATTTACAACTTGAAATAATGGGACTATAAGACTGAAGAAGACTGACCACTTGAAAATTCAAACAATTGTACAATATGGTCGAAAAATGTTTTGCTCATCTTAAATGAGTCAAGTGACTAAATGGTGACTGTACAAAAACGTGGGACAAATTGTTTCAAAAACAGAATGTTTGTAATCCGAAGGGATCAAACTACTAAGGGTCATCAGTCCCTAGTCTTACAATCGAACTTATTCTAAGAACAACACACACACCCATGCCCGAGGGAAGAATCTCTGTTGGCACGTTGCGCCCCAGATCACACGGCCATTCCGCTGCGGCGCATATGGTTTGATAAATTAATATACTTTCACTGTTTGAACTGGTTGAACCATTGTAATATTTTCATTTAATCATAGGCACTTGAGAATGACGCCATAGTGCGTCGAAACTAGCAGTTCATTGGTAATTAGATGGAAGTGCATTAATTTGACAAGTGAAGCCGATTTTACTTCGTGATGCCAGCAGTACAAAACATCTGCACTACTTGAAGGACATCCATTTATTTTCGATTGTTGCCAACGTTACGCTACCTCTAGACGCGAAATATTACTGCGCACACTGTTACGCGTAAAGTTTCCAACACTGCGACGCTGCCTTGCTGATGCTCTAACGGCAGCCATAGTACACGTCTCCTGCCGCTGCCAATAGCCAGCGCACGAATCTTCAACTTACTGTGGATGAACAGTACAGTAACCGGAGTAGCTGTGTCATTACCAAGCAATGCAGAAATTGGGAAAAAAAACAGTACATCCTAAAAGGTCGCCTACTTACGGGTCAGAAACAATAGGCCATTATGTTCCGCTAAAATTGATATTCCCTTAAAATCTAAAATCAGATATCCTGTGTTTGCGTTGTACTCAATCACTTTCTTCTTCATTCTTTGTAAAGTTACTATGCAAAACCAGATATGTTTTCAAGAAAGCTTTCGCGATCAACAGAATTAAACTTGAAACTTCCTAGCAGATTAATACTGTGGGACAGAAATGGGGTTCGAATGTGGGACCTTTGCCTTTCGCTGGCAAGAGCTCTACAATCTGAGCTATCCTGGCACACTTCACTGTCCGTCCACAAAACTTACTTCGCTCAGTACCTCGCCATCTACTTTCCCAATTTCACAGTAGTTCTCCTGTGAACCTTTCAGGATTAGCACTCCTCATTCTGGAAACTTCCCTTACGCAGTGGCTAAGCCATGTCTCCACCATATCTTTTCTTCCAGGACTGCTAGTCCTGCAAGTTTCGCAGAAGTTTGGAAAGTAGGAGGTGATGAACAGGCAGAAGTAAAGTTCTGACGACGGACCGTGAAGCGTGTCGGGATAGTTCAGACGTTAGACCGCTTGCCCATGAAAGTCAAAGGTCGAAGGTTCGAATCCCGGGGTACAGCACACAATTTTAAACTGTCAAGAAGTTACATATAAGTGCACACTCAGCTCCAGAGTGAAAATTTGATTATGAACATTATACTTCACTGTGTTTGAATTCTATTACCATGAATATCGTTAGTATCTGATGTGTGGAAAAATGCCGTCGAAATTTCTAATTTGCTCCAATAACTGAAAAATTGAAACGTGTATAATAGGTGTTTATAATGGTTATAATGGGTGGGAGTACCATTTATTAGTGTCTAGGAAAAGAATCAGATAAAGCGTTTACCGAAACATCTGAATAAGCAATCCTGAACGCAGCCCTAGAAATTCACAGTTTTATTACCTAGTTAAATCCTGTAGCTTTGTTTACGTATGAGTAAAACATACACAATAGCTCATTTATCCCCCAATCATACACGAAACAATAAACACCTTTTATTTATTTTAATCGCAAATTACTGACAAAACAGAGCAAGAAGCAATTAAATGGAAGCATAACACAAAATGCTAAATTACACTATGTTAATTAAAGGGATTTTGCATTTTTAAACTCACAATTACATGCTGCCCGTAATAAAAGTTAATTATTCTAATGATAAGATTCTTTCCCTCCCTCCGTTCTTCACCATCTCTCTCTCTCTCTCTCTCTCTCTCTATCCCTCTTCTCTTCCTATTCACTCTCTCTCTCTCTGTCTCTCTCCCTCCCTTTTGTCTTCCCCATCTCTCTCTCTCTCTATCATTTTTCGTCGGGCGTTTGGGGGTTCACGTGCCCCCCCCCCCCCCCCTCATCACTGAATCCGACCTTGGATTCGGTGAGCAACTATTCCGTTGATTACTTTCAAGCAAATTACCACGTAAAATATGCGGAATGCAGTTATATATCCTCAGTAATCTTAATATAAATAGGATACACAATTGTAGAGGTTTGGAAAAATTAAAACCGTGACTGTCTCTTACTGTTGGGCTGGCACAACCCTACATGTGGCTCGTGATAATGTTTTTTGCTTTGCGACCTTCGAAAATAAGTTGTAAACCATTTAATACTTTTATAACAATATTAACTAGCCCGGCAATAATTTTTATATGCTAAATATGTATACGAATGCGATATATGTCGTACACTCTTTGTCTTAATCTATCTGTCCATCACTTCGCCCATCTTCATATCTATTTGTGACGTTCTTAGACTTGTTTCTGTATGAGCTAGCTGAAAACCTGTATATTGCAATATTCAGTCAGTCTCACTGTTCATATCTTACTGCCTCCTCTCACAGTTTATATCCTCCTCCATCGTCTCTCTATCTACTAATCTCTGCGTCCTCTTCCTCCTCCTCTCCTTCCAACCAGTCATCCATATGGATTAGGACACTTGTGAGGAGGTTCATTTGAGAGGGGTCACGCTTGTGAGAAGACCCGGGCGAGCAGATAGCAGGCAGCCTACAGAACACCAAGAACCTGTTAACCCGCCCAGCAATAGTTCTTGGTTGTTAGACCTGCGATGCTTTTCTCCACAGCCGCGACGGAGCGGCCGAGCGCATTGAGGCGCTATGCTAACATGCGCGAGGCCGTTCCCCCTTCGGGCATGGATGTTTGTACCGTCTTTAGTACAAACTAGTTCATAAGTTGTTTGTAAGATTAGGGAATGACCCCGCAGTTAAGTCCCATAAGCTTTACAAACATTTGAACATTTTTGTTCTCCAGATGTTGTGAAGATACAATTGTTTTCCATTTACTACTCTGCGATTCTGCAGTTCCAGAATATAAATATAGCAGTCTTCAGCTTGTAACAATTTAATATAATTTATGTATATTACAGTTTATTCTACCGATACTCAGCTTTTTAAGATTACGATGTATGGGGGTTCTGCTCGCTGCAACATTATTCTCCTGGTAGAAATAAATAGTCGATATGTACAATTATCACTTCTTCTTTAATCTGACTCAAACTTCTCCACCAAAACAATACAGATTAAATACATCAGAACTTAGCTGGCAGTACTTCCATTGTCAAAACACAGAGTGACATGGATTCCAGAGCTCTTGACAATCGACTGAAACCCCCTCACGCAAGGCGGTGAGGCAAATATATAACATCGGCAATAATGATGTTACATTAAGCATTGTTCATAACAACAGAATATACTGATTTACAATTAACAAACATAACAGAAAAACAATTCATGTTCACAAAAATAATCATAATATAAAATGAAAACTATGCATACAATAATTTTAGATGGCACATGTACTTTTAAGACGAAATTTCCGATCTTTCTGTTAACAACAAAGTGCAAAGTTAAATATCAATTACTTTGTTAATGAATACATCATACACGTTCCTAAGATATACTGAACTATCAAATATTCTGGCCATTCACAAAATATACTCAAAATCTCTTTTCAGTCAATATATACAAAGAATCATAATATACAAATTTCGACTTTACAGTAATTAATTACACAATTAGCTGGTCTACACAACTTTTTTATTAGCCTAACATATATACAATGCTATTTACTTAATTTCTTTATGTTTTACAAAAGTTTTTACCCTTCGTCTGTCTGTTTATTGAAATAATGTACAATGACAAAAGTATTGTTTACAGGTCTGGAAAGAAACTATATGAATCTCTTAATTAATGAAATCTATCACTTGTTTTAATCACAGTATCACTGAGACACTGTCCTACACTGATTCCTAGGCTGGCTATTACGTTTTTAACTTCACACGCAACATATATCACAACTGAACCACACGATTCCGGGTCCGACACAGATGGTATCGTACGGTAACATTGAAATGAGGGGGTCAGCAGTATTGTTACAAGCTGAAATTGTGTTTTAAGTTGGGTTTGCAACACTTGTACAGTGTCTTATGTTTCAACAAAAATTAAAAATTGTGACTGTCTCTTACTGTTGGGCTGGCACAACCAGACGGGTGGCTCGTGATGTTTTCTGCTTTGCAAGCTTGGAAATTAAGTTATAATTTAATACTTTTATAAATATACTAGCTAGCCTGACAATGTTTTGCTTATGCTAAATATGTATATGAACGGGATAATGTCGTACTCTCCTTGTCTTAATCTATCTGCATATCACTTCCGCCGATCTTCATACCTATTTGTGACGTTATGACTTCTTAGGATTGTTTCTGAATTTGCTAACTGAAAACCTAGAGTTATTCGGATATTAGTATATTGCAATATTGAGTTAGTCTCTCTGTTCATATTCTACTGCCTCCTCTAACGGTTTATATCCTCCTCTATCCTCTCTCTAGCCTCTTCCTGCTCCTCCTCCTCCTCCTCCTCCTCCTCCTCTCCTCCCCACAACCAGTCATCCATCGGGATTAGATACTTGTGAGAGAGTGCATCTGTGAGGACTCACGCTTGTGAGACGACGCGGGCGGGCAGGTAGCAAGCAGTCTACCGAACACCAAGAACCTGTTACTCGCGTAGCAGTTGTTCTTGGTTGTTATACCTACGACGCCTTTCTCCAGGGCCTCGGCGGAGCGCATTGAAGCGCTATGCTACGATGCGCAAGGCCATTCCCAGTCGTGGGTTAGAATCCCCCCCCCCCCCGTCGGGCATGGATATTTGTGCCGATTTTAGTATAAGCTAGTTCATAAGTTGTTTCTAAATTTAGGGACTGAGGACCCCGCAGTTAAGTCCCATAAGCTTTACAAACATTTGAACATATTTGATCTTTCTCCAGATGTTGTGAAGACCCAATTGTTTTCCATTTACTGCTATGCGATTCTGCAGTTATTTTGTACGTCCGTTCCAGAATATAAATATAGCAATCTTCAGCTGAAATTGTGTTTCAAGTTGGGGTTGCAACACTTGTACAGAGTGTCTTATGTTTCGACAAGTTTAGCCAACTTTGTGTTATCTTCACCTCCATTAAGTTTATTTACAAGATTGCCAGTCCATTATGCAATATTTTTGATTATTTGAAGACATGTAAACACTTTTGACCATTTCTATCAATATAATTGTTCTCGGTCAAAAAAAAAATTATATATATATATATATATATATATATATATATATATATATATATATAATTCTTTTTGTTCGGTAGCGTTGTGCGTCTCACACTTTTTTTCCTTTTCTCATCGATATTAAGGATTTAATTGGTTTTACTATTCTGCGTTTTCTCCAGAACTTTTCCCTTGATCAGAAAAAAATGAATAAGTTCTGGTCTTACCCTTCAGAAACGTTGTAATAATTCCATTATCCACTCGCATATATTTCTTACTGAATCATTACAAAACAGACGTGAAGTCATTACGGAAATAGTTTTCATGCGAACTCCACAGAACACAGGCCAACAGTCATAAAATACTTCCAAGGAAAAATTTGTTAGACATGAATAGCTTTAACGAATTGGTTCTTTTCCTTCCAGGAAAAAACAAATCAGAGACACAATCTTGAACTACTTTCCACAAAGACTGATTAACGTAACTACTGAAACTTATTACAACGGTTTCAAAAAAGCAAATATGTAACTGCCTGGAGCAGAGCAAATTAAAGGTCCCTGCATCTTTCCACCACTGCATGTAAGTTTTAATAGATTTTAAAAAGTTTATGTTTCGTGCTTCCAGTTCGCCAGAATGGCGTCAACAGCAGTAATGTGTTTCTTGCCTTCCAAGAACATGTGATGGCAGGGATGAAAAAGGTACATTCAAAAATGCTATATCTAAATTTCGAGCTCGTGATTCATGATATACGGTCAGGCAGAGCTGAATAATGCACTTAACTGGCAATATACGGAACATCTGTTACAGAAATGTGGTGCCATAGTTATATATTCTAATTACTTTTTAATTTTGTTATATACTGTAAATCTTCCATAGTGGAAACGAAATAACATGAAAGTGCGTATCTTTTCACAGTCACTGCTGTATCATGAAAACCGTAACAAACACCAAACTTCGTACAATGTCCTGTTCATGTCTGACTGAACATTCAATAGTAGACAAGATCTCCGTGACTTGAGTATATACAATAAAACTTAAAACAATCTGCAGCGGCCCACATACTAATACAGCCAACCTTTCCTGTAGTCCACTCTTCCAGGGCACGTCTACCCCACAACTCACTTTTCACTTCACATAGCTTGCTTATCTAACGTCGGCTGGCGGTGGCGCTGCGAACTTCAGGAGGGCGTGGCGGCCACCTTGAGATCTCATTGGGGGCCGCTGGCAGCGACCGTCTCTTACTTCTTCTTCCGTTGTGTGGTGCCAACTTTGCCTTGGTGGTTAGGACACCACAATAAGTAACATTCTTAACCATGTATGTAATAGCTCATTAAATCTGGGTATTTTCCCTCACAGGCTTTACATGCTAGAAAATAAAGATCTAAGCAAACGTCATTTCGTTTTCAAAAAAAGCTTTTCAACAGAAAGTGCTATATTTATCTTTACTGATGAAATATTAAATGCTTTGAACAACCGGACATCACCCATTGGGATTTTTTGTGATCTCTCAACGGCTTTTCATTGTGTAAATCATGGGATTCTTCTAGATAAGCTTAAGCATTTTGCTATGAGTGGGGCAGTGCACAAATGTTTTATATCATACTTAACTGGGACAGAACAGAAAGTAGAAATAAGCAGTTTACATGAATCAATTAATTTCTCTAACTGGGGAGTTATCAAAAATGGGGTCGCAAAAGATTCGGTGTTTGGTCCTTTGCTGTTCTTAGTATGTATTAATGGCCTGTCATTCCATATTCTCGAAGATGCTAAGCTAGTTGTTTCTGCTGACGAAACAAGTTTATCTATCACGCCTGACAAACAGGAATTAACTGATGAAATTGTAAATGATGTTGAAAAAGTCGTTCTCTACAAATAGACTCTCATTAAACTTCGATAAAACCAAGTATATATTGTCGCATTGAAATAGGAGCAGGCTTGACTTCTAGGCAACTGAACACAGCACTTATACTCAAAGCACGTTTATTACGAACTCAACATACACGCAGCACTGACTGCCTCTCGGGCAGAGTGCTCTGCTATTTAGACACAGACTGAATTTACCAGAAATTATAAGAACAGTTAACATAAGAAACAAGTATAATTTACAATTGAACATAAGAAAGATGTAGAACATTCTGGAATTGTTAACAAAAAAGAAATAAATTTTTGCCGGTGGGCGGGATTGAACCGGCGACGTTCAGCATCGCAGTCCGTGACGCTATCAACTTTTTTTTTTTTTTTTTTTTTTTTTTGTATTAGATACGGGCCTCCTATCCACCCCTTCAGCCCGGCCTTGCGCTCACCAGTGTTCGCCTTCTTCGGCGTCGGCTTCAAATGCCATAAAAAAAACAAATTGCAAAATAAATCAATTGCGTCTTCCCTTCAAATCTTAATACGAAACTAAAATGATGCTCTATGGAATGAGTAAGAACTGTCCACTCTTCGTGTAGCAAGAAGAAAAAAATAAGCTTGTAATTCAAACAAATGAAATGATATTCAATATGTAAGTGAAACCTTTAAAAAGTTTTGGAACAAAGTCCTGTATTTGGAACGCTTTTGTAGAACGTAATGCTGGTCGTTAATATAGAGTATGAAATCTTGTAAGGTAGGATCTTTCCGATTAATCGCATAATAAATAAACTGTCCAAGAAGCCATGTGTAACTATTATGCTTGGCGTCAGGGTAATATTTCCAATCAGGGCGCAGTATGTCATGTACAGTAATGTTCGGTGCGGGGGTGCGAGTCATAAGAGCTAGTCTTCTTCTAGTCCACGTCCAGCTTTCATTCGGATCTCGACAGACAAATGCGTGCGCTAATGTGTCCAGCAGCTGGCACCGAGTGCAGTACGGCGTAGCTTTTAATTTGATATTGTACATCTTTTCGCCAGTAGGGATGACATCATTTACAACGTCATACCAGGTGGATCTAACTTTCGTACTAAGTACTGAATTATTGATGTTTTTCCATATAGCAGTTCAGTTATAAAGTGGACATTTCAGCTCGATTGTATTCTGTGGCACTATGTCAGTGAATGTGCGATAGAGTGATGCAGTATCGTAAGTCCGTTGATGTGCTCGTATATAGCCTACTTCTAGGTAAAATTTTCTGACGGCTTCCAGTTCCGGGTTGATACGGGCGAGGTTTACTGGCACAGCATTGTCCGCAGGTTCTAAGCGGATAAACAAATTTTTGGTGATCGTATTGTAATCGGCCTGCAAAATTTTGATGGTTGTGCTAACAAATAGTGCCGTACACTGCGCTTCCAAATTTTTGAGCCCGAGGCCTCCCTTACTGCAGCTAAGTGACCCAGTACGAAAAGCAACTTTTTTGTAACCCTTGCAAGTTGATGTATACTGTACGGAGGAGTGGTTCCACAGCTATCGCATACAGAGTCGTAGACAGTGGACATCCTTGTCGGATACCCCGCTGTTGTGTAATAGATGGAGTGAGTTGACCATTAATTTTGCATCTGAATGTCGTATGGCAGATGTAATGTCTGATGATTGAAATAAATCGATCGCTGAAGCCCATAGTTCTCATAACTTGAAATAAGAAATTGTGGTCGACTCTGTCAAATGCTTTATCGAAGTCGAGGAATGCCAGTGCCATTTTGCTTCTACATATCCAGGTGAGGTAAATTAAGTCTCTGTATTCGGCGAGCATGGTCAACATTGAACGCCCAGTAACCGCGATTTTCTGATAATGACCAATAATCTTTCGAAGTAACGGTTTCATTCTCTTGTTCAAAAGACGAGTCAATATCTTAAAATCCGTATTCAGAAGCGTGATTGGTCTAAAATTCTGCAGTCCGCCAGCATGCGGCGTTTTCGGGATGAGAACGAAGATGCCTTCAGTGAAGTTCGAAGGAAAGTCATTGCCGGACATTAACTCGTTATACATTTCGGTGAGTTGAGGGCCGAGTAAATACCAAAACCGGTCGTAGAATTCTATAGGCAGACCGTCTAAACCGGCAGCTTTGTTTCGCGCCGCTTCTGCGATAACATCTGCAATTTCTGCAAAAGTTATATTTTCCAGCAACTCTGCGTTATCCTCGTCTGCTATTCCTTGCGTGGTGTTTGATAAAAACGTCCGCATTACGTTCAAGTCCGTCGTCGATGGAGCGAAGAGGTTCGTAAAATATCTTGCAACGTATGCCTTGATTTCACCTTGTTGTGTATACTCCTGTCCCTGCTCATCCGTGAGCTTGTGTAACATTTGTCGCCTGGCTCTTTTCGTTTCCTTTATTACGTGGAAGATGGAAACATTTTCGTGTTCTATGTCGTTGACATTTCTGGCTCGTATTCTGATGCCCTCCAAGGATTGTCTCGTAAGCGCCACTATTTTTGCTTTAGTCTTTTTGATTTTGATGACGTCCGTAGCCGTGGATGTCGGTTTGTTATACAAATCACGAAGAAGCGCAAAGAAGTATTCCAGTGATCGTTTCTTCCAATGCTGCTCTCTATCCTTAGCGAACTGAATAATACATTTTCTTAGTTGTGGTTTGGCGCACTCCAGCCACCATTCAATACGTCTGGCGTAACGCGGTATTTGCTGAAGACATCGTTGCCAGGTGTTCTCGATCACTTGTTGGAGAGAGTCGTCATTAATGAGGGAGACATTAAGTTGCCACAGTCCGCGTCCCAAAAAGGTCTTCTGTGGTGTGTGTCTCAGGACTACTTGAAAGGCACTGTGATCACTAAAACTTAGCGGCCACATCTCGCAGGCCATAACACTGGTTTTAAAATCATCGCTGACATAAATTCAGTCGATCCGACTTTGAGACACACTGCTGATGTATGTGTACGTAACGGCGTGTGGCCGGAGATGTATCCAAGTGTCTATGACTTGAAGGCCACTAACAAGCTGTTGCAGCTCCTCGCAAAAGTTAAATTTGGAGCTTGATCTTACTTACGTAAAACACAATTGAAATCTCCAGCTAAAATTAGTTTGCATCTTTGTCTCGTGAAGAGTGTGACTATTTCGTCTCGAAAAAAATCACATCTCTGTCGCCTATTGTTGCTTCCTGATGGCGCGTAAATATTGACAAGTAGCAAATCGAAACTTCCTGGCAGATTAAAATTGTGTGCCGGAACCGGGACTCTAACCTGGGACCTTGGCCTTTCGCGGGCAAGCGCTCTACCACTGAGCTACCCCGACACGACTCACGATGCCGCCTCACAACTTTACTTCCGCCAGTACCTCGCCTCCTACTTTCCAAACTTCACAGAAGTTCTCCTGCGAAACTTGCAAGACTAGCACTCCTGGAAGAAAGGATATGGTGGAAACATGGCTTAGCCACAGCCTAGGGGATGTTTCCAGAATGAAACTTTCACTCTGCAGCGGAGTGTGCGCTGATATGAAACTTCCTGGCAGATTAAAATTGTGTGCCGGAACCGGGACTCGAACCTGGGACCTTTGCCTTTCGCGGGCAAGCGCTCTACCACTGAGCTACCCCGACACGACTCACGATGCCGCCTCACAACTTTACTTCCGCCAGTATCTCGCCTCCTACTTTCCAAACTTCACAGAAGTTCTCCTGCGAAACTTGCAAGACTAGCACTCCTGGAAGAAAGGATATGGTGGAGACATGGCTTAGCCACAGCCTAGGGGATGTTTCCAGAATGAAACTTTCACTCTGCAGCGGAGTGTGCGCTGATATGAAACTTCCTGGCAGATTAAAATTGTGTGCCGGAACCGGGACTCGGACCTCGAGGCGAGGTACAGGCGGAAGTAAAGTTGTGAGGCGGCATCGTGAGTCGTGTCGGGGTAGCTCAGTGGTAGAGCGCTTGCCCGCGAAAGGCAAAGGTCCCAGGTTCGAGTCCCGGTTCCGGCACACAATTTTAATCTGCCAGGAAGTTTCATATCAGCACACACTCCGCTGCAGAGTGAAAGTTTCATTCTGGGAACATCCCCTAGGCTGTGGCTAAGCCATGTCTCCACCATATCCTTTCTTCCAGGAGTGCTAGTCTTGCAAGTTTCGCAGGAGAACTTCTGTGAAGTTTGGAAAGTAGGAGGCGAGGTACTGGCGGAAGTAAAGTTGTGAGGCGTCATCGTGAGTCGTGTCGGGGTAGCTCAGTTGTAGAGCGCTTGCCCGCGAAAGGCAAAGGTCCCAGGTTCGAGTCCCGGTTCCGGCACACAATTTTAATCTGCCAGGAAGTTTCATATCAGCGCACACTCCGCTGCAGAGTGAAAGTTTCATTCAAGTAACAAATCATGTATACTGATGGAGATTCCACTATCCGAGCTTAAGAGGGCTTCTGTAGTAAACTTGATGCCTTCCTTACATAAAATCGCGGTACCACCTTCGGGTACAATATTAATTATGGAGGTGTAACCAAATATCTGTCCTATTTTGCTGGAGACCACTTCCTGTACTAACGCGATATCTATTTCTGCAGCTTGCAGGTAGTCCTTAAAGCATTGGAATTTGACGTTGGACTCTAATCGATTGATGTTTAAAGTGGCTAACTTAAAGTCTTGCATGATTGTAGATGTTGCAATTAATCACCGACTTCGTCCGCCCAATTGATCTTTGGGAGGGACGGTGCAGTGTCCATAAGCGCGGAATCTTTCACATCGACGATCATCTGAGTTTCCTCCGGCACGACTTCCTGTTCGTAAGTTTGCTTCTGGTGTTCGTCGCCGTGTTCGGAAAGATCAGCACTGTCCGCGTCTGAAGCCAGAGTAACTCGTGCATACGTTCTAGTGCCCGTAGGCGGCGCTCGGTCAGTGGTAACTACCTCGCGAGGCAATTGTCGCGGTCTTGCATGTGGACATGCTGCTTTCATGTGTTCTGACGATCCACAATGAACGCATGTACGAGGTTTTCCGTCGTATGTGACAAAACCTTTGAACCCCTGTACTATGATATAGGACGGTATATGTTTATTCAAATCAATCTTACGCCGTTGTTAACGTTAAAGTGCCTGAGACCTGTCCACTTTTCCCTTTGGATTTGAAGCACCGACCCGTAAGGGGAGAGGGCCTCTCGTATACGATCTAAGTTGACTTCAAACGGTAGGTTGTAAATACGAACCAACTTGAGGCCAAGTCCGGAACAAGTTATTGTAACCTCACTAATTGCGCCATTTGAGTGAGCGAACGTTGCCTTTCCTGCGAGTCATAGTTCGCAGGCAGACATCGTCATTACGAACTTGTACATATGCAGCATTGGCTACGAATTCATAAGCAAAGCCTACAACGTCGTCGTCTTCTAGGTGAATCGTGTCATGTAACCAATCGTCGAGTTCCAAAATTGTCGTTCGCACGTATCCGTATTTAAATGCGAACTTCAGGGTACGTGTTCGAACTACAGTTTCCATACTGCAGTCGGAGAGCAATACTCACGATAACCGTCAACAGGCTGCGGCTCCGCCGGCGCGCACGCTGGTGTAAACAACCCAGCGGTGTGCACTCGACCGCGTCCGCGGCGACACTGTATCCCCTGCGCCACGCCGGCAGTTGGCGTTCAGGGTCTCTCTCGGCAATATAGTTTTACAGAGTAAATTGGTATGACACCATTAATAAAAAAACACTTTGAACAGAAATCTGTAGCTAAGGTAGAATATTCAAAAGTCTTAGGTGTTTGCATTGACGAAGGATTGAATTTGAAAAGAAGGGAAGAAATGGAAGATCTCAAACGTCTGGATTCAGCTACTTATTCTATCATTGCAAAATTTGGTGTTATAGATCATTCACTTCTTTCATATGGGATCTTGTTCTGGGGCAATTCAACATCGAGTAAAAAATGGATTCATTACACAAAACCGTGTAATCAGAATAATTGACGGAGCCCATCCGGGATCTTCCTGCAGACATTTATTTAAAGATCAAGAACCTTCACTGTATCTTCACAATATACATATATTCACTCATAAAATTTGTTATTAACAATCCAACCCAATTCAAAAGTAATAACAGTGTGCATAGCTACAACACTAAGAAATGACCATATTCATTATTCAAGGTTAATACTAACTTTGGCACAGAAAGGGGTAAATTGTGCTGCCACAAAAGTTTTCCTTCATTTACCAAGTAGCATCAAAATTCTAAAAGATAGCAAACTGGTATTTATAAAGAAGATAAAAGAATTTCTGAATGGCAACTCGTTCTACACTTTAGATGAATTGCTAGAGAAAACTTAGTAATTTCGAAAAAGAAACCTTATAATATTTAGTGTCATCTATAGACACCACTTATTAAACTGACACCTTCCACATAATAGAGAAATGTCGTATTTATGATCCATGGAACAATAATTTTCCTATTGCATAGAACCTTTTGTGTTTTTCAAACAGCCTTCGTTATGCCTAACATACTTCTTTGGTATTCCAGGTTCCAGAAGAACTCTGTACAATATTGTTCGGAATACAGAATCATATGCTTATGTAAAATCAATGAAAAGATTATGAACCGGTTTATTATATTCCCATTTCTTCTCAAAAATTTGACGCAATGTGAATATTTGGTCTACAGTGTATCTCTTCCTGTGAAAGCCAGCTTCGTAATCCCCCACAATTTTATCTGGATATAGTGTAAGTCTGATTAGCACAATATTCGAGAAAATTCTGAAACATTCTGTTAATTCCTGCACACACACGATTAGCTGCAAATACAGTGTAAAATCTCGTTTGTGGAGTGATAGTGATTCTGTAGCTTATGCTTGCGTCTCTGATAATTGATGTTTGCTGTGTGATTGGTAATGTACTGCGGTACAATCACTGTGGCTGAGAAAGTGTCTGAAAATGCAATAAATTCTGTAAATGTCATGTAATTTCAAATTTCTGAAATATATACGTACTAAAAAAATTAGATACTTATTGTTGAACCATGATCATTGACATTATTGTCATAATTTATTACGTTACCATCTTCGTTGTGACATAAATGAAGCAACATTAATCACTGTCTGTTTGTCTTTTTTAAATTGTTCATTATACCACTCTTTTGCAAAAGAGCTGTCATTGTCACTGTATGAAAAACCTTTAGTGTCCATTTACACAATTACCGCTAGTTAAATATTTGATTCAAAATCTGTTAATCACCTCAAATGTCTTTAACACTATCTGAGGGTTTTTGCTAGCTCTGTGCAAATTTAATTTGTTGTTCGTAATAATTACCGTTGATTGACACAATTTCTGTTAAAAAAAGTTGCACTATTCTTTCAATAATGTCACTAATCAGTAAAGGTAGTAAAATTTTTTAACTGTTACATATCTATTAACCATAAAAATTGTCTTTAATCCATGGAAAATTTCTTTTGAAATCGTCAGTCAGGTTAATTTACTCCTTTAAAGTCAACTGATTTCTAATGGCTTTCATTAATAATTCAAGTGTAATTTCAATGGACTTTGTTATCTGGAAATATTCACAGAGGATTAGTTTCATTCTGTATTTTGAAAGCGAGAAGGTTAGTCACAACTATACAATTACCACTATTACAATCATAATTTTCTACTCATCTTTATGATGAAACAGTTCCTCGGCGGTTTCAACAAGCAGAACTTTCCAGAATGAGGGAGAATATTGTAGTCTAACCATACATTTCCAGTAGATGATTTCTTCATCAAATGTACTAACAAAACATTTCAGACATTAATTTCGCTTTAAATTGACACCTCTTTGAACTGACACAGTCTTTCAACTTTAATTTTATGTCACTGGATTGTTTCAAGACGCGTAACGAATCCGTTTGTTTCCGCACGACACGACTGTTGACAGCCGATGAAAAGATCCGAATTTGCACTTGCAGACGCTACAGCGAAACGGCACTTCTGTACTTACACAAGAAAAATTCAACTTTGCGCTGTAATCATATTTTTTCTTAGCACTGATATGAAATGATAGTGTGAAGTCACTAGCAGTGAAGTCACAACGTCTTGTAGTAAAGTTCATGTATCTACTTCCTGAAACTTATCTGAGTGTTACATTTTGTTTCGTTTTGGTTTCGCAATTTTTGTAGTGATTCATTTGACTTACAAATAACATGCATATTGGTAATGTTTTCAGATGTTGTATGAATTGAGAAACGGCCCACATACATTCACAGTAGATACAGGCAGAAGAAAACTGGAAAAGGCTTACGTATGGTTCACGTCCGTCATATTAATTCTTAAACAAATCCTGAAATTCTAAACAAATAGCAAAGAATTTCCGTTAGAAGTATAGAAATCAATTTGCATACAGTGAATGAGTCTGTTGCCGTTGAATTGCTGGGTAGCCAAAGAGACGGTTTCTTAGGTAGTACAAGCTTGTGAATAAGTTATGAAAATACTCGATCCTACGTAGGCTACTTCTCTCTCTCTCTCTCTCTCTCTCTCTCTCTCTCTCTCCTTTATTACACTGATCAGCCACAACACTACAGCCAGTATGCCGACCTTTGGCACAGAACAGCGGCATCGCCTCTTGGAGTAATGAGTGTTTGGTGGTGCCTGGAGCGAGTAGGTACCACATCTTCATACACAAGTTACGGAATTTTCGTAAATTCCGGGGCCGCAGGGGACGAGGATGTCGAACGTTACGTTCAGTCACGTCTCCGATGCGTTCCAATGGATTCAGATGTAGCGAGTAAGGAGGGTCATAACATCAGTTTCAATTCTGTACTCTGTTCTTTGCCGCGTTGGAATGGCCGTGAGGTCTGGGGCCGCATATTACGGATTACACGGCTGCTTCCGTCGGAGTTTCGCTTCCTACTTCGGGAATCGGTATGTATGTTGTACTTAGGATAAGTACGAATATATGTCCCCCCAGGGGGCGCAAGGTGCTTTCGTGATTACGCCCGTTGGAAGCACGAGACCCCGAGCTGATGCAGTTTTTCTTCCTTCTTTCCTCCCTGGACTGCATTTCCTTTCCTTTCCCCTCCTTTCCCATCCTCACTCCTTCCCCTCCACACCCGGGGACCGATAACTTCAGCAGTTTGGTTCCCCCTATCCCAAAGAAGCGAACAAAGAATATCTGTAGTTAGGTTTAGATGTTGAATAGTGTGCATTCCTTAGTTTGTGACTAATTTACTTTTTGTTTAAACGTTACAATTAACCCAAAGTGCTCCAGTACAGAATAAAATCTGTCTACATCATTTGATATGTAGCACGTTTTTATTGAAGAATTGTTCCACATGCCTCCGTAGAACGCGTTATCTTATTAGAACTTTGCCGGTTCACCTTCAGATTTTTCCGCGCACTCCGCATCTGCATGCATGAAGGCGCTATATTAAATTCCATTCCTTGGGCCTCCAATACTTCTGGAGGCTCATCATGTGGTCTCGCTCTTTTCTCCTCCTTCACAATTTCAACATTCTTGTATATAAATCCACTATTATTAAAATCTGCATATTTTTAATTTCCCACTGCGTCTCTAGGTTTTTATAATGGAAAAGTCGTTTTACCCTTACGATGATAGCTGTTTACTTTTCCTTTACATTTCAAATAAGCATCTAAATTTGTATCTATGATATAATTTTTTATGTATGGAACTCATTGTTCTCAGGGGCGATCAAAAAACTTAATTTTAATTTACTGAGTTGAGTAACCTTTGTGTTTATATGATCGTCAAATTTGGAATGAGCTTGTCAGTATAGTCGCACTACTCTGGTTGTTGGGATACCACAAAATTCTCCCTCTCCATCATCTCCAGCCTCCTCCCCCCCCCCATCCCCTCTCCCACCGCTTGGCTGCACACAGTAATACGGTTTTCATCAAATCGTAGTATCTTTTACCGATACAAGGTGGTCCACAACCGTTGCTACTGGAAACATATTTCGTCGTCAGTGGGATGGACTTGATCTCTGAACTGAACAAACAGATCTTAAATCGAGAAAAATCTGGCATTTTTGTGAGCACTGGATTACGTCAAACAGGTGCAGTGGCATGCTACCATGTGTGTAACAGCTATTTCCTTTTGTGAACTGGCATCACGGTATTATTGTAGGAGAATGGAGAACGAGAGCTACCGTTGTTCCGTGATACTATGCGTAATTTAGACTTGATACCCCTAGTGTATTAAAGCAACGTAAATCACTTAACAAAAATCAGTCCCCTCTCACAGATTGTATACCAATCAGGTTCCTTTCAGAGTATGCTGACGCAATAGCCCCATACATGGTTATCATATACAACCGCTCGCTCAGCGAACGTCCGTACCGAAACACTGGAAGTTGCACAGTTTACACCAATATGCAAGAAATGCAATAGGAGTGATCCCAAAATTAAAGGTCTATATCATTGACGTCGGCTTGCAACATGATTATGGGACATATACCTTCCTCAGATAATATGAACGACCTCCAACAGAACGACCTATTGACGCATAGTCAACACGGAATCAGAAAGAATCGTTCTTGTGAAACATAGATAGCTCCTTACTCACACGATGTGATGAGTGCTATTGACAAGGCATGCTAAATAGAGTCCCTATTTCTAGATTTCCGGTAGGCTTTTGACGCTGTACTTCACAGGCGCCTTCTAATCAAATTGCGTACTTATGGAATACCGTCACAATTGTGCTATTGGATACATGATTTCCTGTCAGACGGAACACAGTACGTTGTAATTGACGGAAAGTCATAGAGTAGAACTGAAGTAACGTCTGGCGTTCCCCAGGGAAGCGTTACAGAACCCCTACTGTTCCTTATTTTTATAAACGATTTAGGAGACAATCTAAGTACCTCTCTTAGATTCTTCGCGGATGATGGTGTCACATATCGTTTAGCAAAGTCACCAGAAGATCAAAAGCAACTACAAAATGATTGAGATAAGATATCTGCATGGTGCAAGAAATGTTAATTTACTCTTGATAATGAGAAGTGTGAAGTCATCCATATGACCACTGAAAGAAGTGCGTTTAACTTCATTTACACGATATATCAGTCGAAACTATAAGCCGTAAATTCAACTAAATACCTAGGACTAACAAACAACTTAAATAGAAAATATTGCAGGAAAGCGAACAAGAGACTAACTAAGCTACACTTGTGCGCCCTATTTTGGAGTATTGCTGCGCAATGTGAGATCCCCAGCAAGTGGGACTGAGACGATTCAGAGAAGGCTCAGAGAAGGGCAGCTCGTTTGTACTATTGCTATATAGGGGGGAGAGTGTCACAGAAATGATGCACGAGTTGGGGTTAAATCATTAAAAGAAAGGTGTTATTTGTTGCGACGAGATATATTTGCCAAATATCTTTCACCCGCTTTCTCTTCCGAATGCTAATATATTTTGTTAGCACCCACCTTCATAGGAGAATATGATCACCAAAATAAAATAAAAGAAAGCATATCGAAAAAGAAAGATAAGGGTGCTCCTTTTTCCCGAAAGCTATTAGAGAATGGGACCGTAGAGAAACATAATGAAAGCGGCTCGATAAACCCTCTGCCATGCACTTTAATGTGGCTTGCAGAATATTTATGTGGATATAGATGTAAATGTAGAGTTCATTCGTACCACCCGTGACCTCAAGCCATAGCAGACTACCGTCCTCGCCGTAACGCCATGATTATCACCTGTATGCGTAAGAATAGTGTATCCCAACCTTTTTGAACACGTCATCCTCTTCTAATGCAAAATATCTCGGAAACCCCCACCTTCTCCCCGAACCATTACACAACTATGTGTGTAATTTCAAATGTAACGAATTCCATTTTCTTCTGTTGATACAAGTTTCTTGTAAACAAAAACAATAAAATATGCAGTACTTTATAGTATGGCATACATTTTCGTCCAATTTTATGAATGGAACACATCCTATTATTACATGAATTGAGGCCTTTCCTGTGTACATTGTTAACACGGTGTTTTTATTATAAAACAATCTTCGTCTGTTCAAATGAGAATTGATAATCAACAAGGAATCGCGTATTTTAATGGAATATATAAATCAGTTAGGCAAGGATTGGCTAAAACGGTGAAAGTAATACTGTAGAAGAGGAATGGATAGCTCTGAGAGAGAGACAGCAGTGAAAGCAGCAGAGGATCATATAGGCAGAAGGACAAGGCCTAATAGAAATCCCTGGATAACACAGGATATACTGAACTTAATTGATGTGAGGAGAAAATATAAAAATTGCATCAAGTGAAGTAGGCAAAAAGGACAACAAACGTCTGAAAAATGAGATTTACAGGAAGTGCAGACTGGCTAAGCAGGAGTGGCTAGAGGACAAATGCAGAACCATAGAATAATGTATAACCAGGTACAAGACATCGCCTACTGGAAAATAAAAGAGATTTGGAGACAAGAAAAGCAGCTGTATAAATATCAAGAACTAAGACGGAAAAATAATACTAAGCAAAGCGGGGAAAGCTTAACTGTGGAATATATAGTGGGCCTACACTAAGAAAATAAACTTGAAGGTAGTATTCTACAAATGGAGGGCGAAGTGGGGGAAGATGAGGTAAGAGATATGATACTGCGAGAAGAATCTGAAAGTGCGCTGAAGATTTTGAGTCGAAACTAGGCCCCTGGAATAGATGATATTCCCTATGAACTGCTGATATCGTTAGGAGAGCAAGTCATGAACAAATTGTTCCACATGGTATGCAAGATGAATGACAAAGGGGAAATACACTCCCACTTCAAGAAGTATATAGGAATTCCAATTCTAAAGAAAGCACGTACAGACAAATGTGAAAATTACAGAACTATCTGTTTAATAAGTCATGGTTGCAAAATACTAACACGAGTTATTTACAGACGATTGAAAAAAACTTGTGGAATCCGACCTCGGAGAAGTTCAGTTTGGATTTAGGAGAAATGTAGGAACACGGGAGGCAATTCTCACATTACGACTTATCTTAGGAGATACGCTGAGGAAAGGCAAACTTACGTTTTTAGCATTTGTAGATTTGGAGAAAGCTTTTGACAATGTCGACTGGAATAAACTCTTTCAAATTCTGAAGGTATCAGGGGTAAAATACAGGGAGCGAAGAGGTACATTCAACTTATACAAAAACCAGACAGCGGTTATTAGACTCGAAGGGCATGAAAGGGACGCAGAGGTTGGGAATGGAGTAAGACAGGGTTCTAGCCTTTCCCCAATGTTGTTCAATCTGTATATTGAGCAAGCAGTGAAGAAATGCAATGAAAATTTGGAGAAGAAATGAAAACTTCGCGTTTTGCCGATGACATAGTAAATCTGTCAATGACCGCAAATGATCTGGAAGAGCAATTGAATGGAATGGACAACGTCTTGAAAAGAGGCTATACGATAAACATCAACAAGAGTAAAACAAGGATAATGGAATGTAGCGTCGCGGCGGCGGAGTGGCCGAGCGCATTGGGGCGCAATGCTAAGATGCGCGAGGCGGTTTTCCGTCGGGGGTTCGAATACCCCCTCGGGTATAGATGTTTGTGCCGTCATTAGTATAAGATAGTTTATAAATAGTTTTTAAGTCTACGGTCAGATGGCCCCGCAATTAAGTCCCTCAAGCTTGACAAACATTTTTGAATGTGTCGTCAGAATGTCAAGCGATGCTGAGGGAATTAGATTCGGTAATGAAACAATAAAAGTAGTAGATGAATTTTGTTATTTGGTTAGCAAGATAGCTTCTGGTGGCCGAAGTAAAGAAGATATAATATGAAGAATGGCTATGGGAAGAAAAGCGTTTATAAAGAAGCGAAATTTTATGACATCCAACATTCATTTAAATGTTAGAAAGTCGTTTTTGAAAACATTTGTCTGGAGTGTAGCATTGTATGGGAATGGAACGTGGCCGATAAGGAGTTCAGACAAAAAGATGATGGAAGCTTATGAAGTGTGGTGCTATCGACGAATGATGAAAATCAGATGGGTAGATCATGTAACTAATAAGGAGATGTTTAGCCGAATTAGGGAGAAAAGGAGTTTCTGGCATACCCTGACTAAGAGACAGGATAGATTGGTGGGACACATATCCTGAGACATCAAGAAATCGTCCACTTAACATTAGAGGGAAATGTGTGGGGTTAGAATCGTAGAGGGAGACCGACGAATGAATACAGTAAGCAAATTCAATAGGATGTAGGTTGCCGACCTTATTCTCAGATGAAGAGACTTGCACAGGACAGGGTAGCGTGGAGAGCTGAATCAAACCAGTGTTGCGGTCAGACGACCAGAACAACAACATATAAAGCAGTGTGTCCGTATGTTTGTGTGTACATGTTTCATACAAATCTACATCTTTGTTCCAATCTTTATGAAGTTTTGTACACGTAAGCTTCAATCCATGAGGACGGTCGCCGTAAGTGTAACAATCACGTACAACACATTGTTCTGGTAATATGACATCATATACAATGGAATGCGCGGAAAACCGCTGCATTAAGGGACAATACTGCTCATTTTCTCCTAAACCACTAGACCGATTTCAACCAAATTTGGTACACATATTCCTTACGTGAGATAACAATTTATGTAGGAGTAAGAACCACGTACGAGATGTGCTTCAGGAGATATAACGACATAAACAATATAGTTTCAAGAAACTGCCACATTATGCGACGAGATTTTATAAATGCACTACATGAGAATGACAGTACTTAGCGACTTGCAACCAACCTTAAACATAATTTCAAATCTTTATTGAACTTTTTCTCGCTGAGAACCACAGCAAAATTATTCTTTGAACCCAGTTCAACAATCGTTGTTGAGAGTGTGGTTTTAATGGTTACCGAATCCAATTGTGCTTTCAATAATAATCGCACAACGGGATCCTGAAGACGGTGTAATGTAATACCGAAACCGGTCGCATAGAATTTAATAAAGATTTTGAATACAGCTGCTGGTATTTTAATCCATCTACATAAACAGTAATGTTCATGGAAAACCGCCCCATCATGCATCAGATTTTAATGTATTACATCTTTATAATTAACTCTGATTGCATCGTATTTTACAGACGTACAGCACTTATACAAATGATTATATAACTGCAAAATTGTACAACATATAATAATATTGGATCGTATACACTGATCAAATGTTCAAATTTTTGTTAAGCTTATGGATCTGCGGGTTCATCTGTCCCTAAACTTATAAACTGCTGATGAACTAAGTTATATTAAAGACAACATAAACATTCATGCCAGAGGGAGGATTCGATCCTCCGAGGCCGGCGACACGCAACGTGCCGCTCCAGACCGCTCGGCTACCCCCGCGCGGCGTATATACTGCCATGGGCAAAAACCTGTCACATCATGCAACACGTATTCCACTTCAGATTAAGGACATTCCTGGAAAGGTGACTGTAGCAGAGGGGAGCGGGTAAAGAAGCAAACTAAGTCATTGAAATTTCTGAGGGTGGGGGTGAAAGTTTAGTACTGTTTGTCAGCTTGGGAGGGGGGGGGGGGACTTACTATCTGTCTTTGTTTGGATACTGTATTTAAATTTTGTATATTACGCAAGCCAGACTTATTTCTTATATATTCTCCGATAAATATAACATGATATTAGAAAGAAGGAGATGGACAAAGAGAGAAGGAAAAGGAGTACTAACTCATGACGTGAATAAATAAATAAATAAATACCCGGCCAACGCTGGGTTTTCAGCTAGTCTTTATATATAAAGCAGAGTGTCCGTATGGTTGCGTGTTTGTATGTGTTGCATGCAAATGTACATTGCTGATACCATACCAAAATGATGAAAGAAAAAAGTTACTCGCTTACTACTTTTCCGCTGTTTATGGGGTAAAACTACAGCATTCGGTCTGACGTTACAATTTATAATTTGCACAATACAAATTGTATCCGCAGGAAATTTTACAGACTATATACACACATATGGCGGAATGTACTTCCTAAACTCTATCACAGTAGGAGCATATGAACAGTAAAGTTAATGGAAAACCGCCTCATCACGCACTAAGTTTTAATCTATTATTTCTTTACTACTAACTGTATCCACAAGAGATTTTACAGACATACAGCCCTTATGCAAATGAATAGATACCAAAAAATGGGAGGAATAAATATGTAAATACCCTCGCAATGCCGGGTTTGGGACTGATGACCCCGTAGTTAAGCCGCATAAAAAAATAAAAAAAATAAAAAATAAAAAACGCCGGATTTTCAGCTAGTCTTCTAATATATAAAGCGGAGTGGCCGTATGCTTGTGTGTGTGTTGCATTTTTTTCCCAACCTTTATGAAATTTTGTACACGTAAGCTTCAATTCACAAATGAATATATACCTGAAAAATAACAGGAATAATTGCCGGCCGCGGTGGCCGAGGTGACTGAGGCGCTCCAGTCACGGTCAGCACGGCCACTACGGTCGGGGGTTCGAATCCCCCCTCCGGCATGGATATTTGTGCCGTCCTAGTTCGTAAGTAGTTCATAAGTAGTTTGTAAGTTTAGGGACTGATGACCCCGTAGTTAAGTCCCATAAGATTTACAAACATTAGAACATTTAACAGGAATAATCAAACATATTCCTGGGCAACGCCGGGTTTTCAGCTAGTACAACATATATTTCACTTTTCTTTGGCGTATACTTTCACATTACAGAACACCTAGTATTCAGGCATGATACTGGCTGTTTTTGTAGTGCAGGTACTTCCGTCTGGGACGGCGACAACCCTCTCCCGCTCCGAGAAAGACTTTGCGACCCTCCATGTGACTTTAGAAGAATGAGACCCCTCCCCAGATCCCACACTACCCGCAATAGACGGTTAATCAATGTAGTACACAATTGTGATTAATCGCGGAACACAAAACTATGCCATTCAACGGCGGAACATTCAAATATTTGCAAACGTACAGGTCAAACAGCCGAGGTCATAAGTCACTACACTTACAAACTACTTAAACTAATACCAAGGACAACATACTCACTCATGCCCGCGAACTCGAACATTAGAAGGCCATGCAATCTCTGAGAAGGCGCCTTAGTCCTCAGGGCCATTTTCGCGAGTGCTAATGACATTCCAAGCTGCACTTCACATCGTTACATCGACGTTTCCTGAAGTCTCAACAGGGCGGAACAGTCGACCCCTTCTTTTGCGATGAGAGCACTGAACTGCTCCGCAGTAAGGCTATGTAAGACGAAGTCAACAAATCTTTATATTAAACGCGGTACGGACTACGCTGCAGTGGTGCTGCGCAGCGCATTTCTGCAAGGTGAAGTTGATCGCCGCGCTGTAGTCCCCATGCGCCCAAGGACGCCTTGCTGCGGAGTGAATAGCCGATACCCATCGGAGGTTCGAGTCCTTCCTCGGGCATATGTGTGTATGTGTGTGGTTCTTAGATTAAGTTAAAGTAGATTTTAAACCTAGGGACGTATTCTAACGTTGTCACCCCTTTTGGGAATGACTGAAAAATGTTCAAATGTTTGTTAAGCTTATGGGATTTAACTACGTGGTCATTAGTCCCTAAACTTACAAACTACTTATCAACTACTTACGAACTAGGACGGCACAAATATGCATGCCCGAGGGGGGATTAGAAACCCCGACCGTAGTGGCCGTGCAGACCGTGACTGGAGCGCCTCAGTCCCCTCGGCCACCGCGGCCGGCAGGGAATGACTCAAACTGATCACTATTTTTTTCCTAAATCACGTAAAGGTTTATTAGTTCACAGCCTCTATACCACAGTCATTTTAGATAAAGATGATAAAAAAAGAACTTATATGCTGGCTGAAGTCCACTGCGTTGTGAGCTGTCTTCGTTATTCATTAAAAGATTGATGTTTCAGGATAGTTTCGTAAATCATAAACATGATGTCAGTTGATATGGAAACTATGAATATTAAACCACACACATAGTTTCACAATGTCCAATAAATAAATAAATGCAAGCAGCAAGATAACAGAGCTGCTTACAGGTTTGTGACAACGAACAGAATGACAAAACATGGCTTCTCTACAACTGAACTAAATAATAGGTTGAATAACAGTGTTCTACAGTTATTAAATAACTAATACAGGAGTATTTGAAATACGTCAAAATATTTAACATATAATAATGCATTTACGTTACTACTATTTAGTTTAGTTTGTGAACTTGTTTTATGAAATTTGTATTTAATGTTGTACGCAAATTAAAAGTCATGTTTTTATTTGTTTGAAACTTAATCAAGTTATTTCCATTATTTGTGTTTTCGAAGTGTGTGTGTTTTGACAATATTGTGTAGGTGTGCTATTATTTAGACACATAATTTTAATGTATTTCAATTTGTGGTCTAATTTTTTATAAATACGGATTTCTATAAAGTCGTCGTAGTTTTGTCTATTTCGAAGCTAGTTCCTTAGTACCAAACGGATTATTAATTTTATTATGTGAAAAATGATCAGTATTTAATTTAGAATCCAGTGATATATAAAACATGGTCTGCCCTAATTTATTTAAACAAAAGGTACATATGTAATCATGTTGTGCAATAGTTATAAGATGTAATATTGTTGTTTTTATAGAAATTAGTATCCTTATATGCTCAGCAAATTCTGTAACTAAGTGTAATGTATTTTTAGTGTTTGCAAATATTATTTACAAAAGTATCAAAAATTTAAAATTACGTAGAAGGACAGCCAAAGTTATGTTTAAATAAACATACTATTTCTTAAAAGTGTTCTACTAATAGTGTTAATAGTATGCTAAACTGAACGCGAAAATGTGATACTTTACATGTCCGGTAGTCAAGTTTCATTTGAGGTTTCTCAGGTTTTTGTCTGTAAATTTGGCAATGAATCTGTAGGTAGCGCGTAACAAAGCAGAAACGTTACAGTATGAGCACTTCAGTTTGTTCCCACAGCTTTGCAAACATCTGAACAAAGCAGATCGACTGTTCAACACTGTCGTGCCGTACGAAGCCTTGAAGTTCTAGTATAACTGCTCTAAAACCCTGCGTGTCATTGAAATCGTAACCTCTTTGACGTTAGTGCAAGACATTTGTATTCGTCAAACATAACGTAGTAATGCAAATTTCATTTATGGCCAATGTGTAAAACGGACGATTGGGTACTTATTTTCCATGTCTAGGTAATTAACAAATTTTGTTACTAGTAATTTTCGAGACATCGCCAATGATAATTCCGTTTTGTTAGATGAAAGTACATAGGTGGGTGAGAGGGAAGGGAGGGTATTAACTAAATGGTCTCGTATATTTGGAAGTTCTCATAACTGTATTTCATCAATATCTTCAGTGTCAAACAACATTGTATCGCGTATGAGAAAATTGAGCAACACTAAAGTGGCAAAAATAATAGTGCCTACACTTGGGGGAAATATTTCAGTTGAAAGGTTTTAAGTTTTATTCACAGTATTCCAAAAATATTTTCTTGCATCATTCGGTCTCTGTTCCGTCTGTAACATTTTTATTTTTATTCAACTGGTTATGTAATTGTGTACCAGGATAAGGTTTTCAATGAACTAGTATTGCCTGTGGTCGAAAATCGACCAATTGTGTTTACAATGGTCACTGTTGGTAAAATTTTACGTATCATGTAGGCGACCTCCCGTGATTATGTTGGCAACATCAACAACACGATAGAAAATCTTTGCCCATTTGTTCGAACTACATAGAATGATTTGATTAGTGTATCGTACAGACCATGAAGTAAACAAATGATGCTGTTCCTGCTGTATGGTTGACAGGTTCTTGTATGTACCCTCGTCCGCTCAGTAAAAATAATTGCCCTCGTAAAGCGAAGATTCCATGAGAAAACATCAGCGCTGTCAAGCGATTGGCTAAAATGAAGACTCACAGGATTCACATTATTCAGCATCTGTTGCCAACATGATCATAAGAGGCCACTGGGATATTTGGTAAAATTTAACCGGCACTGGGAGGTATGAAACGGTATCTTTTACGTGTTAAGGAAAATGCCTGGCCCCGGTGGAGTAGCTGAGCGGTCTAAAGCGTCTGGCTGGGGAGCGCGCGGTTGCTCGCCGTGGAGGTCCGAGTCCTCCCTTGGGTATGGGTGTGTGTGTTTGTCCTTAGGTTAGTTTACCTAGGTGTAAGTGGTTTGTAAGCTACGGACTGATGACCACGCAGTTTGGTCCGATACAATTACAAACATTTGCACATTGAAAATGCCTGACAACAAATAAAAACGGAGGTATATACTTCTCATGCCATTTTCGAATTATATAACTTTCATTAGCCTAATATTTGAAATGAAACTACAATTTTGGTGTTGGTATATTTATAAAACGCCAAGAAATAATGTTCTTTTGATACTGCGATATTCAGAATTCCAGAGCTGATAACATGTCGACTTCGTAGTACCATCCGTGCACCGCTACATGCCTCTCCCGGCGCATCATCCTTTATATCGGCATTTATATGAAAACATCCATTTCCTTTAACCACTCTTAATCACAGCGAAAATGAAGCATTTGAACGGCACAAGAAAGTGAGTTGGGAGCACTCCATGTTTCGATATTCACTTATTCTAATACGTTATTTTAATACTGCAGATGCGCTGCATTACAGCGTCTTTGGTCGAGGCGAATAGCCCATCAGTGAGCTGATTGTTGGAGATTGTAGAACTTGATCCAAGCTGTAGATAGGAAAATTTCTGCTTCCTTTTACCACTTTTAATGGCTAAATGCAAACATAATATTTATATTCGTTAAATCTACGACAAACAATCTTTCGAATTATGTAACTTTCAATGGCATTCTTGTACGAATAAATTAGTAATCTGTACCACAATTTTCATGTTAGCGTATTTATATAATCATTAGCACCATAAATGAAGTAATGCAGTCGAACAGTTGTATCTGGTAATTTTTTGGGGTTGGTATTTGTTTCCATTCTATTGCTAAATCCGATGCATAGGATCCACCCCACATCTCTAAATGTTTAACCTGCATCAAGTACAGCAAGAAATTAGTATCAATTTCACTCTTGTCCATTTTGGTCGGAGGCTGATATAGGTCAAAGGGTCATAATTTGCTGCGTCACGCCGCGCCGCTGCAATTCAGATGCGGTCTACTAAATAGGGCCACTGTCATGCCGCTACCCTCGGCCGCAACTCTGTCCCGCTCAATGCGGTGCTGTCCTCAGTCAAGTTATAATTCCTGTACTACTGTTTCCCCCAACCCTTTTCAGTGCTTCGTCACTAATTACATGTTCTGTCCATTTTATTTCCTACATTCTTCTGCAGCACTATATTTCAAACGCTTTTGTTCTGCTCTTGCTCCAAGCAGTTATCGTCCATTCTACATTACACCACAACGCATACTATAGAAAAATGGTTTCACCAAACACTTTCAAGATTAAATTATAATAGGTGTTAACTTATTTCTATTCTCCAGAAAATCTTTTCATCCCGTACCTTCTGCATTCTAGCCAGCATGCTGTTGTTGTGGTCTTCAGTCCGCAGACTGGTTTGATGCAGTTCTCCGCGCTACCCTATACTGTGCAAGCCTCATCATCTGAGAATAAGTCCGGCAACCTACATCCTTTTTAATCTGCTTACTGTATTCGTCCCTCGGTCTCCTTCTACGATTTTTACCCCACACACCTTCCTATAATGCTAAGTTGACGATTCCTTGATGTCTCAGAATGTTTCCCACCAATTTATACCTTCTCTTAGCTAGGATATGCCAGAAACTCCTTTTCTCCCCAATTCGGCTAAGCACCTCATTAGTTACGTGATCTACCCATCTAATTTTCATCATTCGTCTGTAGCACCACATTTCAAACGCTTTTATCATCTTTTCGTCTGAACTCCTTATCGTCCACGTTTCAGGCCCTTAAAATGCTACACTCCAGACAAATGCTGTCAGAAAGGACATCCTAACATTTAATCCAATACTCGATGTCAAAAAATTTCGCTTCTTCTTCCCATGGTCATTCTGCATTTTAGATCTTCTTTACTTCTGCCATCAGAAATTATCCTGCTACACAAATAACAAAATTCATCTACTACTTTTATTGTCTCATTATCTAACCTAATTCCTTCAGCATCGCCTTTCTGATACTAATTTCCATTATCCTTTTTTACTCTTGTTTATGTTCATCTTACATCCCTTTTTCAACACACTGTCCATTCTATTCAATTGCTCTTCCAGATCCTTTGCGGTCTCTGACAGAATTATTATGTCATCAGCAAACCACAAAGTCTTTATTTCTTCTCCCTCTCCAAATTTCTCCATGCATTTCTTCACTGCTTGCTCAATGTACAGATTGAACAACATTGAACAGAGGCTACAGTCCTGTCTTACTCCCTTCCCAACCTCTGAGTCCCATTCACGCCCTTCGACTCTGGAAAACGCTCCCAATATTTTATGTCTGCTACCTTCCCAGTTTATAGTATGCTATTTTACCGCACAAAAACCAAACTCATACAAAACTTGTATTGTCTCATTTCGGAATCTAATACCATCAAAAGGATGAACTGCACAAAAATGCAAGGCTCCAAAAGCATCCTATCTACCACAAAAACGTGCGAGATATGAATGAAAACCAAGTCGGTTATTTCACTTAGCATCTTTGGAAGCACCATTCGACAACTTTGCCGGCAATCCTTGTCTAATTAGTTACCTAGTGACAAGTGATTCCACTGGCACATAGAATGCACAGAGAGGTAAGTAGCTGATTTTAATGCAGTTGAGCCATGAAGAACCGCAAAGAGCCCTGAGCGTGGGAAGCTCCTGCGAACTCAGCCGGTTTTTCGCTCCCGCCGCTAAGAGGCTGCAGAGAGACTCGTTAGGTCGGCCCCGTAATTGGATCTGAGAGCAACCGCGCTTCTGCTCCGCTCCTGCTGACCAGACATTGTTACCCTAAAGTGCGGTGCTTAGCCGGAAAAGGTCACTGAAGTTCTCCGCAGCGGATGGCCTCAGCTCAAAGCTCCGCCGCAGAATATGTTCTCTATTGTTAGTGAATGAATTCGAGAAATCTTTATCCTACGTTTACTACCATTACTACGTTTATTTAGAACATCACTTACATACTTCTGACAGCTAAATTAGACAGATTTTTTTTAAATGAACAGCAAAATATAACTAATGTTTGACAATCGAAAGGAATAAAACTAACAGAAATTGATTGGATAAGAAAATAGAACTTGTGCAGTTATTACCTGATAAACTGATCAGGTGAACTTAAGCGTTCAAATGTTCAAATTTTTGTAAAGCTTATGGGATTAAATGAAGGGACATCAGTCCCTAAACATACAGACTACATGTGAACTTATATTAAAGACTACACAAACATCCATGCCCGAGGCAGGATTCGAACCTCCGACGCGGGAGGCTACGCAATCTGCAACGTGGCGCTCCAGACCGCTCGGCTACTCCCACGCGGAAAACTTAAGGGACAGACGATTTAATAAACATGTGTGCAAAGTGCAAAGTCACTAATCTAAAAAATGTGACAGTATGCAAACAGTATTTCCAAAAATGGAAGATATAGGACATTGTAGTTACATCATAATATTCTCCAACAAATGCGTTAAATACTTAAGATGATTTCGAATCCGAAAAATTTCCGGGAAGAAAAGCGATAATTACTCTTTAATGTAAGTTCATTGATCAGAGAATATTTGTTCCGCATGGAGATTGTCTTCATACACTTACCCTCTGTCAACTTACGTGGCTACCGCAACGTCAAAGGCTCGTGAATGCCACCCTCAGGATACGGAATGGTGGCGATTAAGGGAACTAGGAATTAAACGTTAGAAGGTGAATTCGGCTGAAACAACAAAAGTTAAATTTCAAGAAATGGACTAAAACGATTTGCTCAGACGGAAGAAGAAAATAAGTTAGCGTTAACGAGTAGTAAAACTGGCAAAAGTATACGTTGTTATTTGAAAGTAGAATACCAAATCAGTAATAGTGTCTAACAGTAATAGTAATAATCTACATTAATGAAAGTGTAATTGTTCGTTTATGTAAAACCGTTAATCTTCGAATGTACTTGAACGATTGCTTTTAAATTTTGAGAGACCGTTGCATTCTATTGTAGGAAGGTGTTATATAGCTATACGCAACATTTGCGATTTTCTGTAATACTATTTCCTAAAAACATTATATGATTATTTATGTGACATACATAAAAAAATTAAGTACACTGAAATCGGAACTGAACTACCTACAGATTTCTTAAATAGAAAATAGTAATAATTCCAGAAAGGAAGTGTGCTGGACTTTGGTAATACAGAAGTTTCTCCTTATTATCTCTCACTTACAAAATCATGTTAAACATAGTAAACAACCGAAAAAAGTGAAGAAAACCTAGGAGAAGCCCAATTTGGATTCAGAGCTACAACTGGAACTAGAGGTGCAATATTAGCTCTCAGGATGGTATTAAAATGACGACTTGGAGTTAACAGGAAAATATACTTAACATTTATTGATTTACTAAAAACTTTTAAAATGTTTGATTGAAAACTGTTATTCTAAACAATGAAGGAAAGAAATCTTGATTGGAGATATAGAAGAATGATTCGGAAACTTTATAAAAGGAAAGAAAAGAGATAGAAACGAATGAAGAAAACAAACCTAAGGACGGTTCTAAGGAAAGTATGTCTATTATCCCCGTATTTATTTAACTTACTTATTGAAAAATCCATTGCAAAAGTGAAAATAATAACAAAAGGTATTTTAACTAACGAGGTACACATGTTCCGTTTTGCAGATGATATAGTAGTATTTGATGGCTCAGTAAACTAAGTTTTTTTTTCTTTTTTTTTTTTAATTTGTTTTTTCTGTTCCATGGGACCCAATTGAGGAGTGAGACTCCATGGTCATGGAACAATACATTAATTGTTATACAAGAATGGTAATAGAAAAATTTTAAGTAGTCCTTTGCACACGACAATCTTAAGACAAAGTGAAAAGAATCAAAAAAGAAAAAATAAATTAGCTTAATTGCTTAACGTTTCTAGGAGTTCCTCGACAGAATAAAAGGAGTGAGCCATGAGGTAACTCTTCAATTTAGATTTGAAAGCGTGTGGATTAGTGCTAAGATTCTTTAGTTCTTGTGGCAGCTTATTGAAAATGGATGCCGCAGAATACTGTACCCCTCTCTGCACAAGTGTTAAGGTGGTGTGATGCAAATGTAGATTAGACTTTTGTCTAGTATTCACCGAGTGAAAGCTACTAACTCGTAGGAATAAGCTGATATTATTAACAACAAACGACATTAAAGAAAAAACGTATTGTGACGCCACAGTCAAAATTCCCAGATTACTGAAAAGGGGTCGACATGATGTTCGCGGACTTACACCAGATATTGTTGGAACCGCCCGTTTATGTGCCAGAAATATCCTTTTTACATCAGGCGAGTTACCCCAAAAAACAATGCCGTACATCATAAGTGAGTGAAAGTAAGCGTAATAGACTACTTTTCGTGTTGAAAAATCACTTATCTCAGATATTGTTCTAATGGTAAATATAGCAGAATTTAGTTTTGGAACAAGATCTTGAACATGGGCTTTCCATGACAGCTTACTGTCTATATGAACACCTAGAAATTTTAATTGTTCAGTCTCACTTATCACATGCCCATTATGTGTAATCAGAATGTCAGGCTTTGTCAAATTATGTGTTAGAAATTGTAAAAACTGAGTTTTACTGTGATTTAACATCAACTTGTTTTCTACCTGCCATGAACTTATCTCTTGAACTGCATTATTTGATACTGTGTCAATATTACGAGCAACATCCTTCACTACTAAACTGGTATCATCTGCAAACAAAAATATTTTACAGTCACCTGTTATACTCGAAGTCATATCATTTATATAAATAAGAAACAGCAATGGTCCCAAAACATCCCCAATGGGGATCAAGTTGCTAACATTTTCCAAAATATGAGTAGAATTTAATCTAATAAGAATAAAACAAAAACTAGGGAGCAGGGAACAGAAAATTTTGCCACGAGCCCCCAAGTTAACCGACTGCCGGCGTGGCGCAATGGATAGCATCACCGATTATGCTGCTAAAGGTCGACAGTTCCATACCATCCACCGGCAAAAATTTATTTCTTTGTAATTTTCATTTCCAGAATGTTCTACATGCTTCTTATGTTCACTTGTAATTTTTACATGTTTCTTATGTTAACTGTATTTTTAATTACTAGTAAATTCTGTCTGTGCATAAATATTCATGAGATTTATACGCTGGCCATAAAAGGGGCCAACTGGGAACTAGTGATACATTGAAGTGTCAATGAACTGCAATTCTACGTGTCTACTACATTTGTAGTAGACCAGTGTTGCCACTTCAGTCAGTCGTTACCGAGAGCGCCGAACCACGAGAATCTACACGAGTGGCTACGAACTACGACCAGGTACGTCATAGGTTCCTTCAGTATCATTGACGAAAACTATCCGCTCCTGTGATTCGTGTCTAATGATCACAATGTCGACCGCAAATTAGACCGTGAACTTCTTTTGTTTGACTAATGCTTTCCTTAACACATTTCTAATGAGCTTCTTTCCATTAAAACGCTCAAATCATTGTACTATAACAGACGGACTGGGTGGCTGACTAAATGAAGATTAACGCGCAGAACGAAGCGGAAATAATATCAAAATTTTATAAGCAGTCAGATTCAAATTTCAGTAGCAAATTACAAACTGTATTGCAAGGCTCTAAAAATGTAATTAAAAGTCAAGAAGTATCTCGTATGCAAAAGGAATAGCTGATTTTTAGCATAATATTAGAATAATATGGTTCATAGTGAATGTAGTATCTGGTCAGCTGCTGAAAGGTGAGGATATAGAGTCAGATAGGTGCAGAGTATTTTGAACATAGAATGTGATTTACACAGAACATTAGCTGCTATAGAAAACAGCATTCTAAGACTGCTGCCTGATAAAATCCTTCGTGATACTGACAATGGTGATACTAAGATATTAATTAAAATACTACAGACTAATTATTCTTATGGGGGTGTTAAGTACTTTTCTGCTTCTGTTAGGACAATATTTAGCCATATTTCTAATTTATCCTTTCGCAACGATTAATTTTCCTACAGGCTGAAGTACGTAGTAGTGGAATCACTTCTTTTTTGCACCATCACATATGGCTGAAGTTATCTGAAAGGGTTTATATTCAAGATTAATTGATAATTTCACCTCCTATAATATGCCGTAAGAAGTTCAGTTTGGTTTCAGAAGTGGTTTTCACAACCGACAGTACTATATTTTATTTTCTCGGTCAGGAACTGTAGGTATGGAGTAAAAAACTGCAAGTGATAGTCACATTGTTTTAAGTTAACAAAACTGCTGACTATGTTGCTCACAAGATATTGTGGCAGAATTTGGAACATTTTCGCGAAAGGAAAGTAGTTCACAATTGGTTCACCTCTTACTGTAATAAAAGACAGCAGAAGATAACTCCCTGATATACACTCTCAAAAGGATACACTTAAGTGGGTGTTCCCTGAGGGTCAATTCAGGAGTCACTGTTGTTTCTCATTCATTTAAAAGACATGCCTTCTACGTATACGTGCAGACTGCCACAAAAGTACGTTGCGGGGAGAGTAAGTAGTAAAGGCTAATATATCGGAAAGTGATGATGAACTTTACTATTTATAATTAAATATACACATGCGACGAACAATGATATAACTTCGGAGAGGCATTCTGTGATTTCTGTTTATACTGTATGTGAAATGTCTTACATTTAGTAGTGTAAAGACAAGAAATTGTAACGTAAAGGCAAATTCTGTAGTTCTACTACAAAATCAGCGGAAAAGTAGTCACCGATAAATCTGTTTCCTTTAATCATTGTGCTGTATTTTTCAGTGAGAAATATTTTCGTAAATTTTAAAAGTTACAAGTAAAGTTTTATTCAAGTCACTGTTTTCATTCACAAATAGTTGATCAATAAATTTACGTCAAATAAAGTGGCAGTTTTTCAAGAATTTCATTATTTATGACGTCATATCTACTGGGTAGTAAACAATATGTGTACCAAGTTTAGCTGAAATCGGTATAGTAGTTTACGAGGAGATGTGGTACAAACATAATTTTATACACATACATGTATTTTTATAATATGTGTAGATTCGTTGCAAAAAAAGATCAAAAGAAAATTTTTACTTGATTTTGTCTGTAATTTTCGCAGATAAGCTTTGAGTACACCGAAAAGTGAGTTTCTATTTTAGTTATCCATTGCTATAACTGACATACCAATCCCTGTGCTTTGTTCATTTATTCTGACAATTTTATGCAATACTACAATAGAGAAATATGCATGAAACAGTGGATTCATTATGAGCTATGCGGCCTCTAAGGTGTGTTCACAATTTAAGTCGCACGCACAACTGAGAAGGTTTTGTATCGCTTAAATATAGTGGTCGGTGAACTGTATACAGTTGCAGTACGCATTAATGTTGAAGATAACTCGATTTAAAGCTATTTATTTCTTTTAATCAATCCCCTTCAGAGAAATATTTGTTTTGTGGTCTACAGCTATCAGCAAAACAATATACATTAGTTGAATAAAACATTTTTCGATGAAATAGGAAACAAACCAGCAGACAGTATTTACTTTTCCGTGAAACCAGAGGGTGTCATTGATGTTTTGTCGTTAAGTAACTCTAGCGTCGCCCGAAATGAGGTTATCGGGTTGGTTTCGCTATATAGCTTGAAGAATTAGTGGCTATCAAATGGTAAGGGCCAATAAAGTCGGACAATAAAACACTTTCGACCTGCCCAGGGGAAGGTCAGGAGGAATCGGAATACTGACGGAACTGTTGCCGAGTTCGGGGATTTACGGACTTTACTGGCTGTTCTTTATTGGGAAACTTTTTCCGATATAATCCTCACATCTTATAATGACTTTTCGCAGAAGATAACGAAATTAACGCTACAAGGCAATTTAATCCGGAGGAAGATAACTAGACCTCCCTACTTACACGGGTAGTAAGATTTCACAGTATATTCCTTGGCTCTGATTTCCAATGGTTTAAATCGAAAAATGGCATTATATCCTTCTTTCCGACCTAAGATTAACAGGTTTAAACTTCATGAAGCGTGACGTGAATTGTTAAACGTATGTTTCTGTGGAAAATGATAGTACTCCATCTATGGCGTCTGGCAATCTACAGATGTACATCTTACCTGAAAGGCTGCTTGTTACATTTATCAACATTTATATGGTGCTCTGAGATTTTAAATGTATTCCTGACATGCTGAAGTGACTGTAAATAATGTTGCCTAGAAAGTGACACCTACACTTCGATTTTCGTAACTTGCACTAATAAAGACATTATCACCTATTTAATAATGATATTTAAATAATTTTGGGCTGTTGGGAGCTAGTCAAAGGTCTTCACTTACACATTGTTTCAGTTGAAGATAATATTTATGGTCCATTATAGTACACAGTGCCACGGTGGAGTGCGTGATCGTTTTAAGGCGCCTAGCTGCGAAGCGCGCCGCTGGTCGCCTTCGGAGGTTTGAGTCCTCCCCCGAACAAGGATGTATTTGTTGTCCTTATCACAAGTTGGTATAAGCAGTTTGCCGCGGTGGAGTAGCCGAGCGGTCTAAAGCGTCTCGCTGCGGAGTGCGCGGTTGCTCGCCGTGGAGGTTCGAGTCCTCCCTAGGGCATGGGTGTGTGTGTTTGTCCTTAGGTTAGTTTACCTAGGATTAAGTAGTTTGTAAGCTACGGACTGATGACCACGCGCCGGCCGCGGTGGCAGAGGTGACTGAGGCGCTCCAGTCACGGTCAACACGGTCACTACGGTCGGGGGTTCGAATCCCCCCTCAGGCATGGATATTTGTGCCGTCCTAGTTCGTAAGTAGTTGATAAGTAGTTTGTAAGTTTAGGGACTGATGACCCCGTAGTTAAGTCCCATAAGCTTAATAAACATTTGAACATTTTTTTTTTTTTTTATGACCACGCAGTTTGGTCCGATAGATTTACAGACATTTGAACATTTGATTTATAAGCAGTTTATCGATTTGAAGGCCAGCGTATTTAAGCCCCATAGATTTCCAAACATTTTAGTACATAGTGAGTGAAGGCTGGTGATTTACTGTCAATTTGAAAGAAATCAGCTCACCCTACCAATGAAGCAGCTGAAGTGTTTGCTAACCATAAAATAAAATCGAAAAATTCCACAGCTAAAATTCATTGCTCAAATTATTCCAAGTCTACGTTGTCATATTCTATGGAACAAGCACTAATCTCATTAATCTCGTATAGAGTCATGCGCGTGCATAAAGAAATTGGACAACATTGGACCACTCCATTCGGGGGATCACTTTTTTCAAGTAGTGTATGTTCCTATTAACTGAATACGCCGCAATATTATAGATATTAAAAATAAAGCAGCAACCGGATGCACTTCTTTCTCTTAAAATGCCCATCGTCAGATATATGTTGCTACCCTGCTGTGGGGGGCAGGGGTGGGGGCAAAAAAAGAAAGGCTTCAGTGGTAAAGAAAGATGAATGGACCCCAGAGCTCTGGATGCACCAGACGGGCGAACCTTAACAATAAAAACATTGTCTATGTGTATACGGACGTGTTAAAACAGTGGCTATGTGAGAGAAAACGTATATGACAAAGGAGAGATCGGAGAGACAATTAAAACTTTAGAAAGGACACAGTGGTAAGATCGAAAGAAGCGATGAAAGCAGTAACAGTGGGAGAGGATCAGAGGAGAAACTTCCATTGGGATAAAAAGGAGGCAGAAGAAGAGAGAGACATATGTATACAGTTGCAGTGATACGTGGGAGTTAGGAGTGGAAACTACACTAGGAAGAATGATTGGATAAAACGATTTTGCATGTTCAGTGTCAAAATAGAGCGTGAATATGTTCACATGACTGAATATTTTGTGAAGAAGCCGAATAATGACAAGCAGCCATTTTCCCATTTTTATGTCAGAGTTTTTTTATCAACGATTTCCATTCTTGAGCACCGAAAGGAGCATTTTATACTGTTTTCACGTGATTTATTCTCATAATTGACGGTAGGTCATCAAACAGAAAATGATATTTAGCATTCCATAGGGAAGTCTTATAGGGCCCCTACTGCTGCTTATTTTTATAAACGACTTAGGAGACAAGCTGAGTAGCTCTCTTAGATCGTGGATGATGCTGTCATTTATTGGTTAGTAAAGTCACCAGAAGATCTAAAATAACTACAAAATAATTTAGATAGGATTTTTGCATGGCACAAAAATTGGCAATTGGCTCTTAACAATGAAATCTGTGTAGTTATCCTTATTACCAATAAAAGAAATCCGTTAAAATTCAGTTCCACGATAAATTAGTCAAATCTACAGGCCGACAATTCAACTAAGTATCCAGGATTAAAATATTGTAGGGAAGGCCAATGAAAGATACGTTTCATTGGCGGAACACTAAGAAGGTGCAACATTTCTACTAAAAATCTGCCTACACAACGTGCGTCATATTTTTGATTATTGCTGCACGATGTGAGATCCACACCAGGTGCGACTGACAGACGATATGTAGAAAATGCAGAGAATGACAGCTTGTTTTGTACTATCGCGATACAGGGGAGAGAGAGTGTCACGTAAATAATGAAAGAGTTCGGGTGGAAATCATTAAAAACAGGCGTTACTCGTTGCTGAAAGATCTACTTGCGAAATTTCTTCCACTTACTTTCTCTACCGAATGACCATATATTGTTAGCGCCCACCTGAATAGGAAGACTTTAGATCAACAGAATGATTTCGTTGTTCATTTTTCCAGCGAGCTATTAGGGAATGAAACTATAGAGAAAAGCGGGTTTAGACGAACCATCTGCCATACACTTCTATGTGACTTGCAGAGTAAGTATATAGATGTAGATACCGCCAATAGTTCACGCGTACCATGGCCAAACCCTCTACCACCAAACATAAAATTTCTCTCTTGCTACAATTTTCACAATTTATAGCACTTTTCAATAACAGTTTGATATAGCGCAACTACATATGGAAAAATCTCATTTGCGGGCATCTCAAACAACATAACAAGCTCAGTTATATATTTATGTTCGCAGGAAGTTAACCTGGATTTGTTGTCACTAATGATTACATATCTACACCAAGTGTCAGCAACACTCTCACCTCAAGTAATCCATTATAACTTTAGTGAAACTAGTAAGAAGACACTTGCTACATTAACGTTGTTCGTTTTAATGCTCGTAGTTCAGTTATTTTCCTCGTATATTCGTAAATGCTTCGGGCTATGCGGCAAGGGTACAAGACTATTGTTACAAAGGACGCCAGTCGACCCGATGGCTAATTAATCCAGCAACACGATATTATCGTGACGCGCAATGAACACCTATGAGCACTCCCCTGGGTACAGTTGACAAAACTGTTCAAATGGCTTAATATGTTCAGGTCATGTCCTTCTTACACTTATGCAACACACATCTGCAACGGTGGCTACGACTCGAGTATTACGCATTCGAGTATTACGCATTTAGCTATGTATTTTGTTTTTCTGCTTGTATCGCTTCTACATACCGACTTTCCAGATGTTTTGTGGTAACATAATTTTTTCTAATATTGTTTTATGTACCTGGTGGATGAGGTAAGACTTGCCCTTCAAGGATTACTCAAATGAGAAGTGGTATTTAATTGATATGGGATTTACATAGAATAGTATTCAAGGCCTTATATTGTTAGTCAGTAAATACATTTTAATAGTACATAAACGTGTATTTTTATGCTAACGTATATCCGTAAAAGAATATCTATTGAATGCGTCTTGCGCCATTTTTAGGAAAAGATATTTATCTCATTCTCTCTTTTGACAACGGCTGAGGCACAGCAATACTGAAATGCAGGTGATACATTGCCATGTATTCTAGGCCTGCAATATCTCTTGCTACGTGCCTTTTTACATTTTCGGATACACGTTAATGAGCTATAAACCACAGATTATAAGCTAATATCCGTGTTGCTATTAGAGGATATTCGGAAGTATGTAATAACATAGATGTTTGAATATTTGTACTTCGCCCCTGCTTTCAGCGCACGTTCCCATCAATAAGTGTAGACTTTTAAATTCAAGTATTTCTTCTTTAAGCATCGATTACAATTGAAAGTATTATTAAGCCTCAGATTGATATTACTTACATTAAAAAATTAGGTATGTTAATAAACCACTAGCGCTGCAAATAATTATAACAATGTCTAAAATCCATACTACTAATACTAATATAGATGTGGAAGAAGCGCTTTTGCGCTTTCACGACTAAACCGCTTAACCGATTTTGCGGAAATTGAATATGGAGATTGCTTGCACGCTAATGAAAGACATGGGATACTACACAATGTGATTCAAAATATTTGTTGAGTTTATGTATATTACACAAAACAGCTGAGCATAAAATTTGCTCTTACAGCTTCTGATACGCTTGAAGACACCTTCGAAAACTTTTTATTCTTTAATATTTGAAATTAATGACGTTTATTAAAATTATTTTAATAGTTAATATGTAGTAGGTAATATGATTCAACATATTGAATACCATGCGTAACCAAGAATCAAGATCTTGAAATCGCCGAACCGATTTGTATGACATTTGAATCCTGCATGCTTTACATTTTTATATAACGTATAGCCTTTTCAGTTAGCAGTTTTGTCAGACTGTAACTAACAGTTTTTCTATATTTAATTATATCTTTATTTTCACCTCGATAAATAAGGACAGTATTTACCGTCATTCGACGCACTATTCATATTTGAACTGGAAAAGTGAAAACTTTTATCGTGATATTCTGACCAAAACGGTTATAATTTCGATGGTCTTTGACACATATGCAAGGACATATACGTAACCGAAGTCGCGTTGCAGAACTAGTAAAAAAATACATACATTTTCCACAGACTGATGTAGTCTTGACATACAGATAACGATTTCAAGATGAATCCTGGAAATGAAATTTTAATTCACTGTCTCGCCTTGTAAACGTTACCTATGATGGTATTAATATCACTACGCCTGTGGTTCAGACAGGAGTTTCACCATCACAATCAATGCTCCGGTGTTATTCTGCTATTAGAGAGCTTCAGAAAATCAATACGATATCTCAGTGAAGTTTATGTTTCCGTGCATACGCGTTTTATTGCATCGCCTAGTGATGTCTGCCAAAACAGTTGGAGTTCCAGTTTTCACTAACGTTGTACGCTATAAAGGTACCTCTCACACTTAGGGGGAAGTGTCTGTGCTTTTAATGATTGTAAGGTAGTTACCAAGTCTTTCACGAAGAGTCCTTTCATACATAGTTATCGGTTGCCTGTCCGCATAAAAATAGGTTAAAATCAGAAGCTTTCCGGGGTAGTGTTCTTCGTCGACGGCAGGAGTAATTTGACAACGAGAATGGAGATTATGATCAGAACCTCGGGATTGTATGTTAATTTGTTACAGTAAGGAAAATCAAAAAATATACCATTCATTACTATTAAGAAAATTAAAATGCACAATTTTGTGTTTTTTCTAAACGTTTGTTTATTTTTTGAATCGATTTTAGGCTTATCAAACCTTCCTCAGAAATATATTGTGAACGATATAATTGAATGTGTTTATTTTCACCGTTTTTCAGTTCGAGTGCGTATCTCCGATTTGTTAAGTTTCTCACTTCTCCAATGCACGCCACCTATATCCTCCTGTCCCACCCCTATGTCTATTTGTTTAGTTATAATAGTGTGCCAGGTTTCTAATATTTCTAATATTTATGTCACCTTGAGTTTTCAACCACCCTTAAAACATTAGATTCTTATTTAATTTTATTTTTATTCACTGTAATCATGTTGTAAGAATTTATGTTTGCACTGTTTCTCTATGTATGGTATTTATGTTACCATTTCCCGTTACTGTCAATTTACAGATTTCATTCAAATACTTATTTACACTCTAACCGCTCCATCCAAGAAATTAATTTATTTTTCTGTATGTAACATCTCTTCTGGTTTACTGACAACACTAGTTCTTTGACTGAACTTCAGGGAATGTCTTATGATGGTCTAATAAGCCGGAAATCGATTTCCAAGAAAAACAAACCTATTGAACAAACAAAATTGTCTATTTTAAGGTTCATAATGAATTTGTTCAACTAAGAAGAGACGGAAGAATCAGCTAACATCATAACTATTAAGATGGCGGTAGTCCAATAGCGTCTAAAATAATCACTATTACAATCCATTCTCGTTTTGAGCTAACATTTGGCTTCACATAGCTACTGGACGGTCAAGCAGAAGTCAGTATGCACTTGTCCTTGCTACTAACAAATGATCTGTGGATGAATTTTAAACATCTGTTTTATATATGGCTTATGTCTCTGACACAATTTGTTTTAAGGGAATTTTTAACACCGCTTTGGGAAGTTTAAGGTTATTTGTTATGTTTCAGCAAAATGTACAATGGAATATTAATACAAATGTCTTTTTCTAGCCTTCTCGACCAGCTGTACTGGGTATGTTTAATTGATTGCCGGAAGTGTGTGGCGTAACTGATGAAACAAGTAATAATTGTAGCTAACGCTTCAGGATACCAGTGATAGTGTTGGAGCACCTATGTGCAGTTTCTGCATGACAGATTTGGATGTAGATCTGACGAAATTAATCGACAATCGAATGAATGTAATTTTCGGATTTGTCGGTGAGCCGGAAAAATTATGAATGTAACAGAACGTATAAAAGAAAAAAGAAACGAGAGTACACTGCGAATAATTTCGATAATTTATTTCCAACCATGTCACCGCAGTAAATAAACTCTACAGCTTCCAGGTCATAAGCGAAACTAAAATGTCAGTCAGATTTATCATTAATGTACATCTAGCAATTAGTACATGATAGATTAGCGTCGCTTAATTCGCAGTAAAACCGATGGATCCGTCAATTACGAACGGAGTTGCACATATCAAATAACTCCGTGTTCAGTAGAAAAAAAGGAAGCAACAAATTTTCAACCGCTTGTATCCACCATTAGAGCCACGAGAGTTCGCATACGAGCATAATTTCAGATAAAAATTATGTAAGTTTTTATGTTGATATAACAAAAATGTAAGACGATGTATTTTATGTTAGATGTAGAAGACAGAAGTTATAATAGCCCATTTCAGTATAGCTTTCACACGTATATAGCCTTTTGTAAAATACGCTCATTGGCTCAATGTATACTGTACTATCCTTTAAAAATATTTTTTTTTTCATATTTCAGCAATTCTGTTTTAGACCAGTGCGAATTACCTGATGGCCAGCAGGATGCGGCGGTTCTTAGTGGGCTGCAGTCTGCGACTCAGGACCCAGGAGATGCCCAGGTAGGCTGTACTGTTGCAGAACACCTCAAGTCGGCAGCGTGCTGGTAGTAGACGCTCGGCATGGTGGTTTCATGTAACGAGCATACTATGTGACTAAGGAAGTTTGTACGCGTCACAGACAGTTCCATACCATTTCAGTCAATTTCATGTGAATGTAGTTCCTTTGTTCTACCGAAATGTGTCAAGAGTCGCACTGGAAAATATGTGAAATTCCGTAAAATTTGCTCTTTTCTAAGATACTGGACGCCACGAAATTATATAACTACCCTTATTGTAATGTAATTATCGTATCTGAACCGTTAGACATGCATCGAAAGATACTCTCTTAATCCCTCTTGCCCCACAAATAATTCCAAGTTTCCTCCTCCTAATCCACCACACATAACTCAACTGTTACCAGTCATCTGGGGGAACCACCAATGAGTGATTGTGTGCTGTGTAGAGCTTAGTAGTTGGTCTTACTTCACGGGTCCGTATCCATAGTCCTCCGACTTTCACCTTCCCACTACCCCCTCTTTTTCTCTCACCTGGATTCCTGTCAAGACAGAGTGATTTTCGGATTTCTTAGCAGTGATATTACTTAATACTATCTGGGCTGAAAAATGTATAACTACATGTAACTGAAAACTGTTTTGTACAGCTCTCAGTTAATTAAAATTTTATCAAGTATTATAAAGTTACTTTATATTATTCACCAAACAGAAAGAAGAGAGAGAGAGAGAGAGAGGGGGGGGGGGAGGGAGAGAGTGAGAGAACGACAGCGACGCCGTCTAGCGGAGGCTTCACATAGCTACTGGGCGGTCAGGCAGAAGTCAGTATGCACTTGTCCTTGCTACTAAGAGATGGTCTGTGGATAAATTTGAACATCTGTTTTATATATGACGTATGTCTGTGACAAAAATTGTTTTAATGGAATTTTTAACACCTCTTTGGGAAGTTTAATGTTATTTGTTATGTTTCAGCAAAATGTACGATGGAATATAAATACCAATGTCTTTTTATAGCCTTCTTGACCAACTCTCCTGGGTATGTAATAACTTCACGTTATACCTGCGGTATTGTTCAGATACTTTTTGCAATCTACACATCTAATGAAAGCGTTCAATAAAAGAGGGCAGTGTTTGAGTGTCCCCTACTCTAGCCTCACATTTAACTATCTCTGTCATCACATGTGTCCTCACTTAGGCTCTCACAGAAACGTTTAAAATTTATATCTCTTACCTTTGTTTGATGTAAAATCAATTTGCGAATATAAGTAATTGAGAGAGAGAGAGAGATCTATAATTTCAAAAGAACCGGCGTAATCGTTGATTGCTGGATCGCCGCTAATGCCTTGACGTTTTAAGTTGGTAGTGTATTATTGTATCACTTTTTTTGGTTAGAAATATACTTCATAAAATTTCAGGGATATTCTAGGCAGCATTGAAATTCGTATAATCAAAACTGAATAGGAACTGAGTAGAGGAGTTTTATGGATAAATTATTACCAACAGGGAGTAAGGCCAAAGAGTCATACGAAGAGTAACACTACTTTTTCACGTCTATGAGTACAAGGACAGCAAATAGACCAAAAGATTGTAAGAAAATATATCATATTTTGAACAGAAAAAAATCAAAACTTAACTAACAGGAGGATTCACGTATAAGGTAGTTATTGATAGGTTAATACAGAGTGTACCATTAGTCCTCCTTTTTGACAAAATTACTAGTTCGATTTTCTAGGAAATTTCTAGGGTTCTGTTGTTCTGTATAAAGGAGATCACGTATATAATATCAGATTTGCACTTTGATCAGTGCTTCTCAAGTGCTTGATATTGAAGGAAGAGATGACAATTAACAGTTGGACTTGTAAATTTATTACCGAAAGTTATGTACAACTCGCAGATATTACGAGAATAGCAGGACGGAAGACGTTCTTTAATAGTAACGAATTTGTAATCGACGAAATTAAACTCTATTCTACAGTCCTCGAAAGGCCCAACAAGAAACGAGCGGCCGCCGTGACATCCTCAAGCCGAATGTGCAACTGATTAGATATGGAGAGTGAAGTGGTCGACAACCCGCCCTCTCGGCCGTTGTGTCGTTTGTTCTTGAACGGAACAAATGCACACAAATGCTAGCCACGCCTGACTTCTGTGAACTAACAGGAACTGGTGTTTCGACTTCTTCTCCTCTGCTGGCTTTCAACCCGAGTAAATAATTATTCTACTGCTGCCAATCAACATTTTGGTTAAGTGTCATAAAGATAAGAGAAATTGCCACAGCTGGAGAGAATCTATAATACTTGAATATGTAATCCATACAAATATAATAATTGCGAAAGAATTTGTCAGTCACGACTAAATCTCTTAACCGACTTCATGAAATTGGGTATGGAGATGCAGTATGTGATCAAAAGAGTCCGAATACCTGGCTAAAATGAAAAGTTCGTGGCGCTCTCGATCGGTAATTTGGATTTCAGTATTGTGTTGGCTCATCATTAGCATTGCTGATAGCTTCCACTCTCGGCGGCATACGTTCACTCAGGTGCTGGAAGGTTTCTTCGGAAACTACAGCCTATTCTATATGAAAAACAGTGTTGAGCAGGGGTATCGAGGTAGCTCGGCGAGGCTTGGCGCAAAGTCGGCGTTCCAAAACATCCCAAAGGTATTCTTTATATTCAAGTCAACATTCTGTGCAAGCCAGTCCATTACAGAAATGTTACTGTCGTGTAGACCACTCCACCAAACGCCATGAATTATGAACAGGTGCTCGATTGTGTTGAAAGATGCAGTCGCCATCCCCCAATTGCTCCTTAACAGTGGGGAGTAAGAAGGTGCTTAAAACATCAATGTAGGTCTGTGCTGCGATAGTTCCATGCAAATAACAGGGGGTGCAAGCCCCTTCCATGGAAAACACGACCACAACATAATGCGACCGCCTCCGAATTTTGCTGCTGGCACTACACGCGTTGGCAGATGTACACCGGGCATTCGCCATGCTCACTCCCGGATAGCGGATCGACACATTGTGAACCTAGATTCGTCACTACACAAAGTAGTTTTTTGTCTGTTCAATCGTACAATCTTTCAGCTCCTTACACCAAGCTAGGCGACGTTTGGCATTGACCTACGTGTTGTGTGACTTATGAGCAGAGGGTCTTGCACCTCCAGTCACTCTTAATACATATAGTGGATCCTGATGCAGTTTGGAGTTCAAATGCTACGACGCTTACAGTTAATAGACGATCGTTCGTGATTAACTTCCTCACTTTCTCGATGTTCTGCCACTGACGGCCGTCGCCGGCTAGGGGGATTGTCAGAAACGCTTTCTCAGCCTCCTTGGAAAAACCCACCACTCGTACACAAAAAATGTTCATATGTTTGTAAATCTAAGGGACTTAACTACGTTGGTCATCAGGCCCTAGTCTTACAAACTACTTAAAGTACATTAAGACCAACACAAATACCCATGAGCGAGTGAGGACTCGAACTTCCGTCGGCGAGCAGTTGTGCTCTTTGCAGTAAGGCACCTCAGAACACTTGGCCACTCCACCGCGGCATTCATGCACACCCTTCATACACAGTGTTCCATCCCAATAAACATGTACCAGCATAGTTTGCGTCTCTTTTGGTGTCTTCCCAAGCTTTAATAATAATAATAATAAACTGACCCTTTGCTCGTTAATATCTCTGTTCTCAGTTCAATACCAACACACTAAACAGGTACTTCCTCTAGCAGGTCTAACGTGGAACATACGCGATGCTCAACTGAACAACGATGGGGGCAGATTTTCAACACCTGCTGCTACTCAGGTGCGTTGAAATGCGCCTGTATTGTCCGATCCACCTTTCTGCCGTCGTTCAGCGATCTTTAATATCAGAAGTTGTATGTAATTGTAAACGAAGATGAAGTAATGTATCTGGTTTATTTTCTTTCCCATTCGGAGGAATATCAGATTGGTGTCTTTCTCCATTACGTCGTCGATATAGTCTGACTGTTAAACCACGATGTTGCTCTATTTAAAATGTGCGAGGCCCAGAAAGAACTTGAGTAAGTTTTCGTTTCAGCTCAGCCTCCGGGGGGGGGGGGGGGGGGGTTGTGTCTCTTACCTCGGACTAATAAAGTTACTTTTCTCCATCATCTTTAAAAGTTTGTTGCATCATCACGGAATCCCCCTTGTATGCACTGCCTAAATCCAAAATAACACACCACGTACTGACGGAACCAGAGGCGTATATAAAGGGAGAGGGGTGAGGGAAGAAGGGGATTAAACGTAAGTTATCCTGTAAATATGAACAGCAAAACTGATACAAAATATCATGGTGTGTGTACTTAGAATTAGATGTCTTTATATTAATCTTGCCCCTTCCCGTGCTATAAGCCATATTCGCCACTGGCCGCAGATACCACCACAACATTTATTTCTGAAATACCACTTTGTTCAGGACTGAAAATAATCCCACGTGGCAGGAGAAAAATGAAAAATAAATACTGCCTGTTGGAACCATTACTAGTTAAAACCACTTCTGCACACGTCAGCATGTTATCAAAGAGGCTGTGTATGTATTGATGGAGTATAGTAGTCCATGCTCCTCCCATAGATTGCCGAAGTTGAGCTAGTTGTCAAGAGTCCAGCCGTAAAAAACATATTTTTACAGACAGACGGCCAAATCTCGAGCCAAGCGCAGAGGGAACACACTAATGAAATTATAAATAATGCAGGAAAAAGCTTTCGTTTCATTAAATTTTTATTGTTTTGAACTATTGCATTTCGATTTCGGTCACTGAGTGGCCATTATAATGTTTATGGCCCACCCAGATTTTATTTCAATAATTTATTTATTTTTCCGTAATTAATCTCTTGTATTTATTACCATTATTCTGTATTTTATTTCATGTAAATTGTAAATTACCGAAGAACCGTCAAAGAAATAATTTATGTAACTAAAGTATAACTCTGACTAGCACATTTTTATATATTGAACCAAACCAATAATTCCGTATATCATATGTTCTTGCTCAATAAGATGGACAGGAGTCTCTGTTATTTTTTCTTCGGGCTCTATCATTCATAGATTTCGGACGCAATAGCGTGTTGCGCTGAGGTTAACTTATGTTAATTGTAATTTTCCCAGCCCATAATGGATGTTGTAAGTTCTTGTAAGTGTGTTTGCATAACATCAATTGCTTTCTGAATATGTCAGTTAATTTTTAAAAAAATGTAATGATTGCTTTCAAAAGCCATTTCATTATTCCTAACTGTACAATATACTACTTGTGGTGTCGACAAGTCTGAAGTGCGCGCTACGTACTTTCGCCGCGCGCCGCCATGCACGCACGGCGCGGCGTTCTTACGACGTCAGCCACGAGGGCCTCTGCTGCAACTCCGATCGTGGCCAGCACTGAACTGCATCGTTCACTTGGGATTAAGACAGGCACTAGGAATGTCTCTCATCAGTAGGCGGGCCTCTACCTAGTTAAACTATGTATCTGCATTCCACTAGTCTTCAGTTAACGAAGATAAGTATTGTAATATTACTTCGAAATATATATATTGAACTAATCCAGCTTAGTGTTTCTAGTTTCTGCTGTCCCACTGACTACTCACCTAAGACTCTGTACCCGCACACGCGTGCATCCTATTTTCCTGTGTCGGTCTCTCTTTACTCGGCCACCGACACCTAGGACACAAAAGAGACACAAAAGAAACGACGAGGATGGGATACAAAACTACTAGTGCGATAATCTTTCTTACAGCTTGCAATCAGCCGTCATTTTCTTCGCAGCGTACGAAAATAAATGTTGAAAGTATGTACAATTCTCCATAATTATTTCAGACCCATACGTTCTGCACTAAAGCCGCGGTGGAGTAGCCGAGTGGTCTAAAGCGTCTCGCTGCGGAGCGCGCGGTTGCTCGCCGTGGAGGTTCGAGTCCTCCCTGAGGCATGGGTGTGTGTGTTTGTCCTTAGGTTAAATTACGTTAGTTTAAGTAGTTTGTAAGCTACGGACTGATGACCACGCAGTTTGGTCCGATAGATTTACAAACATTTGAACACTGATTTGAACTTTCTGCACTAAACGTCCCTGATACGCCTGTTTATCCAAATTTATTTTAAATTTTTGCTAGCCGTGGGCTTATGATAAATCGGTGTTTTATGAGTGCATTCGAACTGTTAGCTTCTGTACACTGTATTTGTGGAGAGCTCCTCTTCTACCAAATTAGATAGTTTTTTAGGCATGTTGTTAGAATTAAATATTTTGTACTGTTTTCCAGATTTATTCAGTTGCAGGCATAATTTTGAATAATAGTGTTTTGAAGCGTGGCCACTAACTTGAGTTATTTCTCCCACCGTAATTTCAGCGTTATTCTCTTCATTTCAAAATTACGATTGATTACAAAATTTAGTTTCTGTCGGTGTTAACTTTTATTTCGTGGAACATTATTTTGTCCAACGCTACTTTTCTAAATTTGCATCATTTTCACAAACAATTACCTTCATCTCTTTTTAATAAATAATTATTGTATTTTACATCAGGGAGAAATATTTCACCATCTTCAGTACTGTAATGCAAATAACTCAAAAATCAAATTAAGATATGTAAAAGTAAATCTCCTTACAGTTAGAGAACAGAAACTGAAAATCTTATTACCATACCTACAACCCACTCCTGTGACGTAACTGGCGAGCATGATGCGTCAGACCTGGACTCGCCCCAGCAGGTATAATGAGCCGAGCTGTCCGCCAGGAAGTTACAGGATAGTTTCAAACCCCTGACACTGTCATGAGGCCGGCGGCTTATTTCGGCGGGTTACGGTTCAACGGGACGTTGTACGACCAAAAGTAGTTGATTGTTAGATATATCATGGTATAGCTTACGCTGCCTACATGAAAAATTTATTAAAAAAATGGAATGTAACCCTCACTACCGCATCGAGATTTACTTAATGAAAACCACATGGAAGGGTGGCCCATCAATAGACGTCATTAGCTGGACGGTTTAAAGAAGTTAAGTATTTATTAACAAACAACATAAAGTTTACAAATGATTAACATTCTTACAACCCTATACCATAGATTCACGGCTTGTGCCAGCATAATATTAGGCCATATAAGACTTTAATTTCAACATTGGAGATTAATAATTATTTAAGGAAAGTAACAGGTTGAATCACACGCGTCATGCGGGAGAAAAGATTTTAAAGAAAAGATCACCAGACTCGTTTGAACATAAAAATTATGAAACATTTACTCTACGGTACAAGTTAACAATGTCAATCACAATGGGTTATACGGAGAATTTTTCCAATTGCAAGGTACACCCGGCTAAAATGAACTATACACCTAAAGAAGACAAACTTGAGGTTTGATGCAGGTAAAAGGGAGAGGGACTTTTCACTTCACGGCATTTTGTCATGCAGAACTACGTCAAGAATTACTCAAATAAGATCTTAAGAGCGATCACGCTTTGAGTGCCCTGTTGAGAACGACCTAGGCCTCGAGCGCTATCAAGAATGCCGTCGAAATCGCCAGGCAACGTACGTAACTCCAGTCCACGGACCTTCGCACTCCTCTCACCAGAAGTTACCCGCGAACACACAAGACAAAATACAATGCATTCAGTACTAAAAAAAAAAAAAAAAAAAAATAATAATAATAATAAAAAAAAAGCCGGCCGCGGTGGCCGAGGGGACTGAGGCGCTCCAGTCACAGTCTCTGCACGGCCACTACGCTCGGGGCTTCGAATCCCCCCTCGGGCATGGATATTTGTGCCGTCCTTAGTCTTTGTTAGTTAGTCTCGTCAACCTGCATAAGAAGGTAGAAACACATAAATAGTGGATCTAACTATTCTTCAGATACCCAAACAGAGCTGATGGCTCCTTTAAGCAACTAGCTGCTGGTTTAATGAAATTACCTTGAAACCGTATCGCAGTCACTGCAAGCCTATGGCCACTGTCTGTAATTCAGAACATACATGATTGGCACACCAACAAATTGCTTAACAGTCTAGTCGTGTTTCCACTTCCGCACAATTCCGTCTTCCTGCTCACGTGTTCCTTGAAATGAGGCGTTGACACATGCGACAATACGTGCACTTAATAAGAGGTAAGCAGTAACAACCAGATTAGTAGGCACTACCTTAGCCACTGGCAATCAGAGGAAAAAAATTCACTTGCGCCAAGCTTCGGCATATACACATGAGAGCTGCTAAACATATCAATATACAGGCAATTAATAACTCGAACAGGGAAAGACACTCAACTTTCAGATCTGTCGGCGAACGAAAGAAGGAAACCATGATGATCCAGGGCTCCTAGTAACTACTTTTCCAACCTGGGTGCTCAATGATGGCCATTCCATCGCCGTAACGGTCATTTGGCCGGAAACCAGAATCACACGACCAGTACAATGCCAACGACAACGAAACTGTCAACTGCCCGTCGCTGCGCATAGCTCGATCTCTCCACCACGTGTTCGCTAAGGAACTTCCTCCACTTCGTCCACGCGGCACAGAGCCTACACATACACCAAAGATAACACCAAAACCACTATCGATAGCTAAGAGAAAACTGTTACCAGTGGCCCCGAACACGCCAACCAGAACCCCCACGGTTCAGGGGACATAAGTAGTTTTAAAAAATTGGGATTTGTGGAACAATGGAACAACACGACGCACCACCTTTGAGCACAATGTGTATGAGCGAGCATCTCATTCTCGTCGGCGCGGTTTATAAAATATGGGATCATTCATCGACGTTTTTCACATTCACCTTTTATTTCATTCTGTATTCATTATCCACCCAATAGATTTTTTAATTTTGTTATGTTTATTTATGTATTTTGCGTTCGATATGCCAGATGCCATACAGTACTATACACATTCAAAACGGGAAACTAAATTAACATACAAATGTAACAAAACATTATTCATTATAAATTTAGTTATACATATTACATTACTTGTAAATCTACAGTGCATGCATGTAATAATCTGTAAAAGTAACCATTTAAAAAATGGTTACTTTTACAGATTATTACATGCATGCACTGTAGATTTACAAGTAATGTAATGTAACATTTGAACATTTAAAAAAAATGTTCAAATGTTTGTAAATCTGTCGGACCAAACTGCGTGGTCATCAATCTGTAGCTTACAAACAAATTAAACTAAGGTAAACTAACCCAAGGACAACACACACACAAACACACACACGCACACACACACACACACACGCCCCAGGGAGGACTCGATTCTCCGACTGCGAGCAACAGCGCGCTCCGCACCTAGGCGCCTTAGACCGCTCGGCTACTCCACCGTGGCAACAATTTAACGGAAACAAATTACAAAGCTAAGAAATCACAGTATCTGTGATTCTGTGCAGATCATCTAGTGAACCGTCCGGAAAACTATGAATTTCATACTCAATTATGTGCTGCATCGTCTGTTCAAATGTTTGTTAAGTTTATGGGACTTAACTACGGGGTCATCAGTCCCTAAACTTACAAACTACTTATGAACTACTTACGAACTAGGACAGCACAAATATCCATGCCCGAGGGGGGATTCGAACCCCCGACCGTAGTGGCCGTGCTGACCGTGACTGGAGCGCCTCAGTCACCTCGGCCACCGCGGCCGGCGCATCGTCTGTATTTCGCCGCAGTCACAGTGAGGATCGTCCACGTAGCCTCACTTGGCTATCAGCCTGTCACACCGTCCAACACCAGTTGTCATTCCGTTTATTGCCACCCAGGGACGTTGAAGTCAGGAACACGGTCAGTCGAGTTCTTAACGTGGTCTCCCATGCTTGTTGTCACAGGTGTTTGCATTCTGCTGCGGTATTCTGATTCTTCGAGGAGTGGTTCCAGAAGGGATTTCTTGACTTCAATCGTGTTGGGCCACGCAGGTCACGTATACTGGAATTTTGTTTCAGAAGCAGTTTTTTTATTTTTTCTATTTTTTTTTTCATTTCTTTGCAGATCTACTCTCTTCTGCAAGAAGTAAGTAAGTACCAAGACTAAGCAGTGCACCGATCCATCTTTAGACTAACATTGTTGTATGGGAGTGAAATTTGGGTGGATACAGTTAACCTTATTAATAAGGTAGACGTTACAGATATGAAAGTAGCAAGGATATGATTGCAGGTACTAATAGATGTGAACAATGGCAGGAGTGTGCCCATAATGAGGAAATGAAAGTTAAATTGGAAATTAACACCACAGATGAAGCAGAGTGGACAGGCTGAGATGGTGGGGTTATGTTACATGCATGGGAGAAGCAAGGTTACCTAGAAGAATCATGATCTCGGAAGCGGAGTGTAAGAGAAGTCGATGCAGACCAAGGAGAAAGAGATTCGGTGAAGAATGATTTTGAAGTAAAAGGCTTAACATCAGACGAAGCAATGATAGCATTGAATAGGGCATCGTCAAGTAACTTTATCAGAGGTACTATGCTCGAGACTGAACGCTGATAGGCAAAATCAGTCTCTAATGATGATGATGATCTTCGGTGATGGAGGTTCAATATTTTCCAGCACAGAGAGCCACTGTGTTTAGGTAGGTTCACTGTTCCAGTTATTGTTCGCAAGGTGTCATTTAGACGAAACATTTCTTTGTTGACGTGCGAACTGTTGGCACATACAATGCAACACAGTAGACTGTAGACTTGAGACATGGAGGAAGTTGCGAAGTGTCGTAGCATTGCTTCCTCAGATAGAGCCTGTGAGTTTATGGATGATATTGATACTGCCTCCGAGTTTTTTGGCTGACATCATGCAGGTGTTCTTTGAATGTTAGGCTGCGGTCCAGTTTAACAACCAGGTCTTCCATGTCTTATATTTGAGCACAGTTCCCTTGATGCTTGTTTGTTGTTCAGGTGCATTTGTTAAGTGATAACTGCCTAACAAACAGTGTACCAAAATGCACGGCCGCCAACATACGCGACCGTGTGTGTGTCGTAGCGCCTCACGGTGGGGACCGCGTGATTATTGGTGGCGCCCGACCGCGGCCTCAGCGGTGTACCGCGGGTTAGCCGCGGGTAATTGCACGCCGATCCGTCGCCGCTGATCGGATTTGGCGCTGTCCACGCCTCATTACTCGTCCGACCGCCTGGCGCGCCTGATTGGCAATCCTGTCATTGTCTCTCCGAGAGACACTCCCTCGGAAGTTCACTGTTACTGCGTAAGCGAGTGAGAGATTTGATGTTCGCTGCACGAAACCGCACATTATTGTGTACAGTTTCGGGTTGTATCTTTATTGTCATAAGGTAACGCTGTGGACTGGATGTGCCACAAAACGAGCATAGTCGCAAATGCGAGTACGAATCAGCGTCAACTGTACGATTTGTTGGTATTCTACAAGGCGCGCCAAAAGTCCGCTGAATGGTCACATATTTTACAAGCCACAGTGGCAAGGATGATGTCCCCGCGCATACACATTGAGAGACATGTTTAAAGTGTTGCTTGTGAATGTAAGGGTATTTACGTGAGGCATCTGCTGTTTTTGCCTATTGTTTATCATTTGTCATTTTGTCACGATAGCGATGCATCTCCCAACCTGGGAGAAGTGCGACAGTAAAACAGCGGTTTAATCGACAATAACATTAATTGAAATATTCTTACAACCAGAACGCCAGTGTAGAGTGCACGCGTATTGTCACGCACCGCGCAGGCGGCTTGCTGACGAAGCCGCTGACTCCGCTCTGCCCCTCTGGAGGCGAGTGCTGACTCCTCAGCTCGCCGCAGCTTACGTAAGCCCAGCGGAGTCTGCAATAAGTGACGTAGCCACTGCAGTGTGCCGCGCCACGCCGTGCCTGGCCTCGCCGATCTCGTAGCCGGCCGACGATTGTAGAATGGGGGTGTGTCCCGGGCGTTGAACCCCAGTCGCCTTTTGCCTCCAGCTGTTGCTCCACCCCTGGACAGGTCACGTACTTGTGTACATACTGCGCTCTCAGGTCAATGCATTGCTGCTTGCTTGCCACCTTGCTGCGCACGGTGCTGGTTTGATGCCCGGCAGCACCCCGTTGAAATCGAGATCCCGCTGCTCGCCGTCCTCGTAGACTCTACTTTCCACCAGGGAAGCCGTGTAGACCCCAGAGACCCAGCTGCTGCATTGCAGAACTCGCAACCTGCGCCCAACTAAAGATTAACATCAGCAGTGAAGAGTGGCACAGTCCGGGTGGCAGATATCTGCCCAGCCATGACTGACACTCTCTCTCTAGCCGTGGCTGACTCCCTGACTCTGACTCTCTGCCTAGCCTGTTTTTTCCTCCAATATTTATATGCCGGAGTTGACCCCATTGGTTGGCGTTTCATCGATGTAGGCTAGCTGACTTGCTACATGTGATCAAGTCCTATTTTTTGGTCACGCAGATCGTGGCTGCTTCTCCCCTTAACGAATACCGCTGTTCGGAGTTGTTGCATAGCACGTGCGGCAGCCGACACACTTGTGACACCTGAAGTTTCCTTTGCGCTATTTAATTTTGCTGAGCGCCTGACCCAGTCTGCTTGGCGACATTGCTGGCTTATGCCATTGTAACACTTCCCTCTGCGACGGCCGAAGTCCACTCACCACTTGTTCGATGTATTACATTACATTAAATGTCTAAACTTTTCTTTGTCCCGTACACTCCTCCACAATGTCATCAAACGCCATCATGCAATGCTCTTCAGGGGTACATGTTGCGATCCAGCTAACAAGGTCAGTGTGATAACTCGTGTCACTACAACATAGAGCTTGATGCATCATGAGCTTCTACCCGAATGTCATACTTTCAATGCATGAATTTGATAGGGAGCTATGAGGCGTATGCTGTAACGCATCAAGTGGGTTTGGTCAGAAGTGTGCGGGAGTGGACTGTGGAATTTCCTGCACTACAATGCCCGTCCACACACCACGATCTGCATGTTCAGGTGTCTCAATACAGGCAAAGTCACTGTGCTTCCACACCATCATTATTCTTCAGAGTTGGCCCCGGCGTACTTCTTTCTGTTTCCCTGTCTTAGCCCTGGAAGGCTTACACTTAGCAGCAGTAGCTTTAGCGTCCTGCAATCTCAAGGAAAGACAACAACTAATGAAAATTATATATGAAGAGAGAGTATAAGATGAATATCAACAAGAGTAAAATAAGGATAATGGAATGTAGTGTCAGAAAGTCAGGTGATGCTGAAAGAATTAGATTAGGTAATGAGACAAGAAAAGTAGTATGTGAGTTTCGTTATTTGGGTAGCAAGATAACTTCTTATGCCTGAAGTAAAGAAGATATAAAATGCAGAATGGCTATGGGAAGAAAAGCGTTTCTGGAGAAGCGAAATTTGTTGACATCCAATATTAATTTAAATGTTAGGAAGTCCTTTCTGAAAGCATTTGTCTGGAGTGTAGCATTGTATGGAAGTGGACAATAAGGAGTTCAGACAAAACCTTTTAAAAAATATGGTGCTACAGACGACACTTTTTTTTACTGTAAATTACTTGGTGTCCAAGGGTCTGGGGATACAGTTCACAATACTGAAATAATTGCTATGTCCACCGCCACCACTGCCATATTGTTGTTTGTATCTGGCATATTGCTTATGCCCACCATATTGTTGTGTCCACCATCTTGTTTATGTTCACCATATGGTTGTATGGCCCCTGCGAGTAGTGATGGGAACAATCGAATGAAAACAATCGATTCATTCGGTTGTTGGAAAAAAATCGATCATTCGGTTGTAGTTTCTCGTATCGGTTGAATTATTCATTCGTTCTTCTGAGTGAAACCAGTCGGTGGGACCAACCGAATGAAACAACCGATTCAGTCGGTTGGACTATTCATTCGTTCTTCTGAGTGAAACCAGTCGGTGGGACCAACCGAATGAAACAACCGATTCAGTCGGTTGGACTATTCATTCGTTCTTTTGAGTTAAACCAGTCGGTGGTATCAACCGAATGAAAAAATCGACGCAGTCGGTTGAACCACTCATTCCTTTTCTTTTGAGTTAAACCAGTCGGTGGTATCAACCGAATGAAAAAATCGACGCAGTCGGTTGGACCACTCATTCCTTTTCTTTTGAGTTAAATCAGTCGATGGGGCCAACCGAATGAAAGAGTCAGTCGGTCGTAGTTTTACTTTTATTTTTTTTCGAATGAAAGTAGTCTGTGGGAACAACCGAATGAAAACATGCGACACTTTTGCAGTTTTGTACATTGACTGAATTATCATTCTTTCTTTTAAAGTGAAAAGAGGCAGTACGTTTTTCGCGGGGAGCGGGGACTCGAGAGGGGGTGATGCCTCGCTTGCGTTTTCACTGCTGACAGCGCCAGCAGGCGCGCGCCAAACTCCACACAACAGTGCCTGGCGGCGTCGCAGGGCGTGCCATCGCCGATTGTTGTCGGTTACTTACTGTCTCAATAAAGAAGCGTCGAAACTACAGGGTGTTCCAAAATGATCGCTACAAGTTTAATCTCGCATACTGTATCTCCGAAGTGGGAACAGGTAGAAACGTGCGGTTTGCGGCTTATTGTTCATACATATCTAAGATACTAGTAGGACAGAGTTAAGTATTTTAACTTTGAGCATATTTGCTAGATCCAAATTCGAAGATCACTAAAACATTAGATATTGTAAAAAAAAAAAAAAAAAAAAAAAAAAAAAAAAAAAAAAAAAAAAGTTTATCAAAGTATTTGGTATAAAAAAATTTTCTTATAAAAATATTTTTGTTAATTCCATCTAATTTGAAGGAGTACGAGAAGACATACAACATTTATCAGTGCTGTAAATTTCCTTCAGCACGCCTGTATTCGTCAACGGTGTATGAAAACATTCATCTCAAGTTTCATAATTATTCACTCTTGTCACAGATATTTCTGTGGTTATCGGTGAAACGGTGTGGAGGTTTATTCCATCCCTGCGCCATGTACCATACAAAATCTTAGATGCCACTTGTTTTGAAAGTCAAGTGTGCTAAATTTCATCAGGATCGGAATAAACTCTGTACTGGCGTCGAATTCTGGAATACCTTCTCTCATGCATCGAACTAAAGTAGATGTAGACGGTGACCATTCTCTTTCTTTGAAGGTGAAAAGTGAAATATATCATTAAAATTCGAATACATACGGAATTTGTTGAAGTTAGTAGGTAAAGTACCCTCCGCCATGCACCTACGAAATTTATTGTACACAGTTACCTTCGCCTTGTTTTAAAGGTCTAGTGTGCAAAATTTCATCAAGATCGCAGCCAAATTGTGGTTTTTGTCGAAGTTAGTATGTAAAGTACCCTCCGCCATGCACCGAAATAAATTTGATGCAGGGAGTGACGTTTCTCTTGCTTTGAAGGTCAAGTGTGCAAAATTTCATCAAGATTGGAACAAAACTGCAGATTTGCATGCAATAGAAACAGACACACGGACACACTGCTATATTCTTAAAATTCTTTAAGAATGTTTCATGCTGAATCACGGTTCATTTTATACCCGAAAAGGCTGAAGGAGTATGCAAATAAAGTCACACAAAGTCGATGAATTAATAAAAACATCCATATAACTGCAGAAACCGACAAAGACTTTTTCCAGTAGGTTGTATCGCATCAAGTGAAACCACTCAATGCCGAGAACATTCATATAAATGACAGAGACTTGTTTCATTCGGTGCTCCCGCATCGACTGAAACCACTCAAACCCACTGAATGAGTGAAAACATTCATATAGCGGCTGCAACCGACAGAGACTGGTTTCATTCGATTGTTTCGCATCGACTGAAACCACTCAAACCCCACCAGTGAGTGAAAACATTCATACCGCCACAGAGACTATTTTCATTCGGTTGTTTCATTCGACTGAAAAAACCGACTGAACGAAAAAACAACCGATTGACCAATCGGTTGTTAAAAACAGTCGGTTGTCCCATCACTACCTGCGAGGTAGGCAACCAGACGGTCAAAGGTCAAATTCTGTCGAAAAGCCCCAAATTTTGGCTCAGAAGCCCCATTGCGTACCTACTTACTTCAGTATTTAAAAGAATAAATCTTAAGTAGCTATTCTTTCGGTTTAGCCCAGTGTATAGAACATTTAAATCGATGAATTGGAAGTCCGTCTGTTAACATTTTTCCACTTTGATGTTTCTGAATAAAGATGAGTAACAGGTAAAGTAATACAAGGTACCTGCATTACCTATCGTATAGGGTATCCAATGTTTGGAGGAAATTGTCGATGAATGTTGGCATTACTAACCTCAACGTTTAATTTACGCATCCAACCATTTATCCACTTCCTAATTAGTCTCATTCCCGCTTCCTTGTTCGAGTTTTCCCATCGCTTGATGTTAACATTGGTCCAGTTTGCTTTACATCTGAGTTTATTCGTAGATCCAACGTTGTTTGGAAAACAGACTTGTAACCTAATTGTGAGCACTCTACTGGCCTTCGACAGAGCTGTTTCATCACTGGAGCACAGATGGACACTTACTACGTTCCCTTTGAAATATTTTCTTATTTGCAATGCAAATTTCCTGAAAGCAAAGAACGCGTCATCGAGTTGTTTGCATTATATTAACGTTTCTTCTAACAAGCTCTTGCACCGAATAAGGGTGCTTATGCTGTATTAGGTTTTGAGCTACAGCGGGATACCTTTGGTAATTCTTTAAAACTACAGCATTATCGATGAAGGTTTGACCTGTTTGAATCTACAGCTATCATTCTTTGACTAAATCTGTATGAATAATAATATTGTGGTTCATATAGGTACGATATTCAACCAATCGGTTTTTATACTACTGTACTATATTCTAGTTATGTACGCATACATGACAAATTACATTAACTTCATGACAGAGGGTTTATCAAACCGCTTTTAAGATATTTCTCCAGCGTTCCATTCTCCATAAGCAAGCTAATAAGGTGCATCTAATTTGACATACTGCACTCTTTTTAACCTCTAGGTGTTGCTCTGATAGTTAAAATTTGGACCGCTATTGAAATTTAACATGCATTGTAACGTTACGGGAATGTAATTTTGAAGAATAAGCACCTTTAGGTAAAACTGTAGATGACCTACGCAAAATTGAAGATGATTCCGCTTTCAAAGTTTATCGGAATTAAAATTTTTTAATATGGACAACAGCTGCGCACAGTATTACCTAAGAAACCAGCGGAATCCGTACTTTACCTGACATGTTAGATTTTCCGCACTTAGTTGGTCGCCTACTGGGTGAACCTGCTTTGAAAGACTTACTGCATTTTGTAAGATGATGCTTCGTTTTTTGAGTGGTGGATGGCATTAACCAAATGACCGTGAAAAAGTACTGAGTTGATTTTGTTTGTAGCAAAATTTGTTGAAACTGATCGAACTTCGTTTAACGCTGAAGATTCTTTGCTGGCTTTGGAGTAAAAACTTAGTCACAAAGGTTACTTCAAATAGCATCCATAAACTTCCATTGAATTATTATTGTAAGTCCAACAATGAGTCCAAACATCATTTTAATGATATTGCTGAAAAAATAGAAATATGATATTAATATGGTAGTGATAAGTCATGGTAAAATAAGAAAAGATATTCCACGAAACTTAACTATTATTCTAATTTTTATTATAATCGACATGATCGATTGGAGAGTGTCCGCAACTGCACTATGTTATTTTAAATGTATTAATTTCCGTCAACAGTTGCAATATAATTGTTTAATAACATGTTTCGATCACTTGGATCATCTTCAGATCTTATATTTGCGTCCGCAACTCGTCTGGCTGAGTAGTAATTGGTACAATTAGTACTCAGCCAGACGAGTTGCGGACGCAACTATAAGATCTGAAGATGATGTAAGTGATCGAAGCATGTTATTAAACAATTATATTGCAACTGTTGACGGAAATAAAAACCTTTAAAATATTATTCTGATATTTTTTACACCCTAAGCTCACACACTTACATGTGTTCGTAAAGAGACCCCAGAGATGCGTCTGTATAGTGCGATAGGTAGAACAAGAAAAGACGAAGTGCAATTCCGCTTTCTTCCCAGCTCGAGAGAAAAAATTGACAATCAAAAATACCACTCTCACTACTCGCTGCCAAAAAAGCTGTTGCCAGCGGCAAGCGTCGCAGATATATTTTTAATGAAAAATCCCAATGTAATACTACAAATTCTTTCCGTTTTCGATCTGTTGTTACTCGTTTTATTACGATGATCATATCTCCCTAATACTTAATCTTTAAGCAGTGGCGACGCTAGACGAAAACTGGGCATCGGCGAACACGTCTTTGCGGGGCCCCTTTCATTTTTTCAGTAAGGAAGAAAATGTTACATAAAATGAGCTGAATTGTACATCAATAATCATTATACTAAACTTTTGTTAGTATAATATACAAGTATCATTGCAGTGACAAAAATTACAATAAACAAACACAAATTAACATAGAGAAACTTTTCGGCTTTTCGCCTCACTGTTTTTTTAACAATCATAGCATAATTAATACTAGTCGCTGTTTCGGCTTTAATTAATAGTACTGACAACGCAGATAGTTTTTTTGGGGGGGGGGAGGTCATTGTGATTTTCAAGTATGTCTTAATCAATTTTAACTTTGAGAAACTTTTCTCGGCCGAAGCTAAACTGTGAGCTTGATTCTGATTGTTATATAAGCATTTGGATATACTTTACTACTTACAAATTTTTGTCAAATGTTTGTACAACTTATGGGACTTAACTACGGGGTCCTATACAAATTGTTTTCTAAAATGTACTGAAGAAGTTGTTTTTCAAGTATTTAACTAAAAATTTTATCATTGCTGCACACATTCGGAAATAAATAGGGAAACTAAATAGCTGCCGGCGGGGAATAGCCGAGCACAGTAAGGCGTCATACCACGGTGAGCGAGGTCGCTGTTGTTGAGGTCGAATCCCACTCTTGGGTGCGGCTGTTGTGTTTGTCCTTTGGTTAAGCTAGTGTACGTTAGATGTAGGTCGCCGCTAAATAACCAAGAAGTTGAAAAGCGCCGTTAAACTTGAAATTATATATAACGACTAGCGCCGCCACTGTCTTTAAGTCCAGCGATGTGCTTCACTGTAACTCGACAATAGATCCTTTGCAATGTGCTGATTTCAAGATTTTCATAAATATAGAAATTATTTATTTATTTAATTGTTTATTTTATTTTTTATTACTTCTATATTTATTTATTATAAATTCTTTTAGATATCTAGATTCCTTGGATTTAAATTTTCCGTGCGTTGTAGCCTCTTCTACCATGTGCTCTGAAACTTGACTTCCTGTGTACCATTTCGGAGGAAATGAAAAGGATTTCTACCTACATTATTCTATCCAAAGTGAATTTAAGTGCTCTGAATTTCCTGCTTATATGGAACTGAACTTTACTATTACCGTAACACTTGTCACTGAGTGCACTTTCCCATGCAGTGGCAGACACTTTGTTAAAATTTTTCTACCGTCAACACCCAATTCATCACCAACGGCGTCGAACAACACGCACCGTTTCCCTGTTCGTGTTTCTGGGAGTAACTTGTAATTTGTGCTGTAGTTGCAGTTCTTTATTTCATCTATGTATACTTGTGAATAATGCTGAGCATCTGAGTATTCCATACCTTTTGCACCGTTCTTTCTATGCTTTTCATTTAAATTCAGAAGCTTGCTGCTGAGTAACAGGTTCTTGGAAATGAATTAAATTTTTGTTACGGACCTTTTCAGTGGTTTTTGCGAAGTATGTCCCTCCTGTTGTAAGTTATGTGTCACTTTGGGATTCAATGGGCCGAAACTTATTTTTATGTGAAGACGTGTAAGCTCAGAGCATATTTGTAACTTTCTACACTTTTGTAAGTAGTCCGATTTCAAAATTCGGAGTGAAAAGAACTCAGTACGAAACTATTAATGCTATTAATTATTAAGTTAATGTGGAGAAGTAAATTTCGTATTGACTTAAAACGCTTACTATTATAGATTTAGCCTACATTTTTAACAGATATCTGTAAGATAGTATATTCCCTTCAAGTGTCTCCTTGATGAAAACGAAATATTTTTATAAGATAGAGTATCTGTCGTTTCCTTTGTTTTATACTGTAAAGGTGCATTAATAGTGATTTCGTGTTACTATTTTTGCAGGCCTTAGACTAAAAGTTTCCTTACATAAATTATAAATTGCATCCATACGCACAAGTTACATATGTCTCAATACTCCCTTATACTTTGCCGCATTTCTGACATTAATTAATCAAATAGCATTAGGAACTTTCTATTACACCAAGAGTATAAGTAATTGCTATTATAACCGGAAAATCCATTTTCTTCTGACGTTATCGTCAATGTGGTAATTACCACATTTGAGGTCTAGTCAGCTTCTGCGTGGCAAATTATAGTCTAAGATATATAGTTGTTTTCTTCGAAGATGGTGAGTATGATGAATAAACTCTGTACCTTAGATTACGAGGATAAATGGAAATCCGATGTAAATTCTTTGTGGAAACAAATATTCGCAGATGAAGATCTATTCTGCGGCATTTATTAAGAAAAAGATCAGATTTCCAAAACGATAACTTTGTCTTTATCATCTTAGTAAAATGAATATGACCTTCGCTGCTACAAATTTTGAAAAGTAATGAATAGTAGACACACAGGTATAAAACTGAAAACCGTAGCATGAACTCATACAATTCGCAATGTGCCCACTAAAATGTTAATGAACATACGGAACATCTAACATTTTTCAATCTACTAGCCTGTAACCATCAGTCTCAACCAGTGGAATCTAAAATACGACGCAATGAGTCTTCACAAACTCATGTGTCGAATGTGTAAAATCAGGTGGAAGAACGTAACTAAAATGCAATAAAATAAGTGTTTGTCATGGAGACTTAAGCTTTATTCCTTCGACATAGGTGATATCTGCGATCGAAGGGCAGGGAAAGGAAACATCCAACCGGAAACAGGAAATGGTGGGACGGTGGCGGCGTCTCGAACAACGACGTGCTTCTTTTGTGTGGTCTGGCGCCGGCTCAGATACCAGCGAGACCGGATGCCATTACATTTGGAGACTCCTCTCCAGCGGAACACAAGTGACGTAGAAGATCTTCTTTGTTGGTCTTCTTCGTTCTCCCGTTAATAGCAGATGGAATTCGAAAGCTATATAGCCAGTTGGAGTCGTTAATCTGTAGTACTCTATCTCTTTCAAGGACCGTGTAAAATGGCATCTTGCATACTTCTTTTTCTATGGAGTCGTCATTCACTGCTTGTAAATGAAACTATTTATCTATCGGATAGTAATGGTTCTTAGTGTAATCAATCAGTTTCTTCATGTTCTTAAAAGCACGATATTCTAAAACTTCAACAATATGCCGAAATATTTTGAAATTTCTACTATATATTATCTTTCGTGGCGCCAAGGTCTTATCTCATTTCTGTGAAATCTACAAAATAAGATTTCAGAACTGCGTTGTTAATTTACTGTAGAGTGCTAAACGTCAGCAGCATTTGAAATCCGAGTGAATGTAATCACTCTTTTTCTAACTTGAACGCTTTATCCTCTTCTTTTTATTCTTGAAATTGTTCCACACACAGGCAACTGCAAATGCAAGATGTGAGCTGCACTCCACTTTTTTAAAACTGCTTATTTAACATCTAGTTGTAGTGTTAATGATGAGCGAAAGGTATGAAAGTTGGTTATGTTTATTCTTTCCCACATTGAGGAGGCTCAATGCAAATGTTAGTCTTTCAACAACCTATCTATATCGAGTTTTAATAGGTATATCTACTTTCTGGTCAACAGCCTAATGTAGAAGAGTTGAAAGAGAAGAAACCAGTCATTGTAAGAGAACTGGTCATGAGATCTGACAGCAATTTATTTGAACTGGGGTGGATCAGAGTAAGTTGTTAGCAGTAACCTTGTTAACAAATATTGAGCAATTATTTTTATATCTCGTTAATAGTAAAACAAATCAATTTCAGTTAAGATATGTGACTAAATAGTTTTTTGTAGTAACGCAGTAATTAATTTCACAGGGAATCAGACAGTTTTCAGTAGCACAATAAAACTGACACTGCTAAAAGCTAAAATTAAATACAGTTTGAACAAACTTCCTTAAACTGACTTTGGCGAACACTTCTACATTTTTTTTAAATTTAAAGCCTCTATGTCTATTTTATTTATCTCTCGAAGAGAACTGGTAGTAAGAGATACTTAAGTCTTTAGCAGTCATCTATGCTAAATAAGAGCTCTGCTTTTATATTTATAACTCAATTTCCATAAATGATAAAAAAATTCTATTAAGATATACGACTAGATTGCTAACTTTTAATGCAGTAATTAATTTCTCACAGTATCTGACGCTTCAATCTAGCACATTGATAGAGACAGAGGGCGATAATTTAAATTTAATGTATTTTAAACTCTGTGAGTCAATTTACGAAAAAGGGATTTGTGTAACAGAATTGAAGCAAAATAAGTTCAGTAAGATCAGAATTTTATTTTTATGAAACAAAACCCAATTCACAAAAAACAATTTCAGTAAATTAATGAACTGCAATCCGAAATCATTGAAGACTTGGAACATACGTAATTACCTTGAACAGGTATCATTTAAATCTTTGTATAGCACCAACCATATGATCACCACCGATAACAGACTCAAATATTGCTTTCAGATATTTTCTGTTCTCAAAATATCAATACTGATGTTGTTATGATAATAAGCAACAGCAGAGCTACTAAACTGAACTTTGTATTTTTTAAATGAAAATAGCTGACAAAGGAACTGTCGAAGCGATCGTCACATCCTTTTGAGATTAAAGGAAATAATATCCTAATTTTCTGCTTTCCATGAGGATTTCAAGAAATTATCTTTCATACAAACATTTTCCTAGCCATAACGATCACAGAAAAAAACTAAACCAAATTTGTCGAGTGGTGATCTTTCATAAATGCAGCAATTTATTTTTATAACCGTTTGTTAGACGATGTCGTCTAGCCTCATCTCTTTGTTCATCTTCTCCTCCCCTCTCCTTCCGCTTCCGCCTTCCTTTCTTCCGCTTCCTCCTATATAACTCTTATTTCTGTGCAATTCATTTTTCCCAACTTCGGATACAAACGTGGTACGCTTAATTCACAGCAACAATTCGAACATTATGTCTGCATTGGAATCTTCCATTAGTCCATTTTCTCCATCCTCCTCTCCCTATAATCACTTGCTTCCTAATACTGATTTCAGGTAAAATACTAAACAATTTGGTATATACCATTGTATATGAAGACTCTTGGAGAGACAGCAATGACAAAAGTATTTCACCTGATGCGAAAGGTGTATGAGACAGAGGTAACAGCCTCATAAGAAAAATGTGAGAACCCCTTTTCCGAAGATATCAGGTGCAGAGAGGTGTGAAAATTACAGACCCATTAGTTTAGTAAGTCATGGTTGCAAAATTTTAACACAAATTATTTACAGAAGAGTGGAAAACCTGGTAGACGTCGACCTTGGGAAAGACCAGTTCGGATTCAAGAGAAATGGGAGAACACGGGAGGCAATACTCACCTTACGGCTTATCTTAGAAGATAGATTAAGGAAAGGCAAACGTACATTTCTAGCTTTTGCAGATATGGAGAAAGCCTATGACAAGGTTGATTGGAATAAACTGTTTCAAATTCTGAAATCAGCAGGAGTAAAATATAGGGAACGGAAGGTTATTTACAATTTGTACAAAAACCAGACAGCAGTTATCAGAGTTGAAAGGCATGAAAGGGATGTAGAGGTTGGGAAGGGTGTAAGACAGGGTTGAAGCCTTTCTCCAAATGTTGTTCAATTTGTACATTGAGCTATAAAGGAAAGCTAGGAGAAATTTGGAGAAGGAATTAAAGTTCAGGATGAAGAAATAAAAACTTTGAGTTTTGCTGATGATTCTGTCAGAGGCAGCAAAGGACCTAGGGGAGCAATCGAACGGAATGGACAGTGTGTTGACAGGAGCATGTAAGATTAACATTAACAAGAGCAAAACAGTAATGAAGGGCAGTCATAGAAAATCAGGCGAGGCTGAAGGAATTATATTAGCTAATAAAAAATTAAAGGTGGTGGATGAGTTTTGTTACTTAGGCAATAAAAAATATATGATATTCGCCATAAAGAGGATACAAAATGCAGAATGGCAATGGGAAGAAAAGCGGTTTTGAAGGGGAGAAATTTGTTTACATCGAATATTAATTTAAGCGTAATGTACTCTGTTCTGAAGGCAATTGTGAGGAGTTTTGCCTTGTATGGGACTGGAACATGACGATAAACAGTATGAAAAGATTGAGGATAGAGGCTTTGAAATATGGTGCTACAGAAGAATGGTGGAGTTAAGGTGGATGGATCTCTTAACTAATGAGAAGGTACTGATCAGCGTTGGGGAGAAAAGGAATTTATGGCATACTTTGACTAAAAGAAGGGATCGATTTGTAGGATACATTCTTACAGATCAAGGAATTCTGAATTTAGTGTTGGAGGGAAGTTTGTGGGGAAAAAACTACAGTGGGGGACCACGAGATGAATATAGTAAGCAGATTCAAATGCTTGTAGGTTGTCGTTCTTATGAGGAGATGAATAGGCTTGCTCAGGAAAGAGTAGGATGGAGAGTTGCATCAAATCAGTCTCCGGTCTGAAGACCACAACAACAACTACCATTTACAACTTCATTTTTTCAGAGAAAATATGAAAACTGGAACTGAAATTAAATTTAAGCTCAAAATACCGCTTGAATACCATCTCAAATTATGTGGTATTATCTTCATTCGGAATTGTATTTGATCATTTTACTTCGAATTGCTATGGCGCTTAAAAACTTAAGCACGTGTTTATAACAGTTTGCGAAATCTACTGACTTAATTAATATGAATATATAGAGAGAGATGAACGGTGATCGGTTATCTCTGTGAGTATTTAGCTTGAAGGGCGATAACGTCTCAGTTAAAGGCGTATTTATTAAACCTTATGTACGAGCACCGACTTAGGTAAAACAGGTATCTCTGTTTCACTGGATTCGTTTATCATAAAGAAGGATTTGACAATTGCCTAGCATTCTAGCTGTAAACTACACGTGTATATCAGACGGCTGACAACTAGACCACAAAGAAAGGTTCAAATGTTTGTATAGCTTATGGGACTTAACTACGGGGTCATCAGTCCCTAAACTTACAAACTACTTACGAACTAGCTAATACTAAGAACACCACAAATATCCATGCCCGAGGGGGGATTCGAACCCCCGACCGTAGTAGCCGTGCAGTCCGTGACTAGAGCGCCTCACTCCCCTCGGCCACCGCGGCCGGCTCTAGACCACAGAAAAAAAAATTACTGCTGTCCGAATAGAAATAGAACGGCCCATTGAGAACAATGATAAAAGATGTAATAAAAACTTATAATATGCTTTTCTGTGTGTGTGCAATTAGTAACTTCTATTGTATTTTTATGATCAGCACAACGCGTTTCAAAAAATTATTCCCATCCTGACATGCATTTGCCTACATAAATGTTTCTTGTGAGATCACCATGTGTATAGATCGGTCCCTCTTGCAATGCAGTAGTCGTTTTGAGGTGCTATTATGCCTGCTTCATAGTACAGAATTCCACAGATGAAGATATCATCACTTAACACTGTTCTTGTAAACGTAACACATTACTAAATGGAGTGTAAGATGATTTCATTGTGTGCGGCTATGCATTGCAAGAGGGGCCACACACTCCGAAACATCAGAATAAACGTTTGCGTAGCCAAACGCCTCTGAAGATGATAGTAAATACTCGCAACGAGTTATACCGAGCATAAAAGACAAGGAACTGGTGCTGTTTTCGTTATTTGAACTGCGGATGACACAGTTACTCATAAAACATCGATTATGGGGAACGATAGTAAGTGACAAGTATAATGTGTTATTATATTCCTTTTTTTACGCACAAAATGCCCCTGAGCATACAGAGGAAAAGACATTAAGTAAAAAAAGGCTTTCATTAAAGTGATTGCCAATAAATTTAATACCAGAGGTCAGCGGACATATTACCGGGGAGAACAGCATTCTTTCACATAAAATGAGGCAGTATTTCACGTTAATGAAAGTGCATCGACATAGCGGAGTGAATTAAACTGTTAAATGATGCCAAGTGAGAAGGTTCCAGCACCCATCTGTTACGGAAAGAAAGTCGAATAGAGCTTGTAACGTAAATTACGGGTGAATGGACAATGGATGCACTTAATTGCCTACAGACTGTGTTGAACGAATTCAATGAATAAGAGCAAGGAATAATAGAAAGTGCCTTGCATAAATCACCGAAAACGGTCTAGTTCCTTGGAAATGATTTTTTCTTAACAGTTCAATATATACAGCTTGTGCACTACTGGCCATTAAAATTGTTACACCATAAAGAAATGCAGATGATAAACGGGTATTCATTGGACAGGTATATTATACAAGAAGTGACATGTGATTACGTTTTCGCGTAATTTGGGTGCAGAACAACCACGTCTGGCCATAATAACGGCCTTGATATGCCTGGGAATTAAGTCAAACAGAGCGTGAATGGGGTGCTCAAGTACATATGCCCATGCAGCTTCCAATGCGCAATGGCGCCCCATACCATCACGACGGGTGATACGTCAGTAAAGCGATAACGAATACACACTTCCAATGTACGTTCACCGCGATGTCGCCAAATACGTATGCGACCCTCATGATGCTGTAAACAGATCCTTGATTATTCCGAAAAAATGACGTTTTGGCATTCGTGGACTCTGGTTCGCCGTTGCGTACACCATCGCAGGCTCTTCTGTCTGTGATGCAGCGTCAAGGGTAACCGCAGCCATGGTCTCCGAGCTGATAGTCCATGTTGCTGCAAACGTCGTCGAACTTTTCGTGCAGATGGTTGCTATCTTGCAAACGTCCCCATCTGTTGACTCAGGGATCGAGACGTGGCTGCATGATCCGTTACAGCCATGCGGATAAGATGCCTGTCATCTCGACTGATAGTGATACGAGGCCTTTGGCATCTAGCATGGCTTTCCGTATTGCCCTCCTGAACCCATTTTTTATATAAGGAACTCTTTGTTCGATGGAGCGATCTATAATTATTTAATAATGATTTTGCAGCAAAGATCGCATTTTTCATTTATTATGTTACCGGTTTCGGCGTGCTCGACGCCATCTTCAGACCTGTCGTAATTCACATAACTTCACGAAATTTTTACTCTTTTAGTATATAAAAAATTTCGTGAAGTTATGTAAATTACGACAGGTCTGAAGATGGCATCGAGCACGCCGAAACCGGTAACATAATAAATGAAAAATGCGCTCTTGGCTGCAAAACCAATTTTTATTTCTTTACTGTTATTTTAAGACCGATGGAGTCGGCAGGCTGCATCAGGCGTTGCTCTTCAGCCGAGCGTACACGCAAATTACAAATGAACCCACCGATTCCATATTATTCTAATAGTCATTGGATCGCTACTAACGCGAGCAGCAGTGTCGCGATACGATAAACCGCAACCGCGACAGGCTAAAACCCGTCCTTTATCAAAGTCGAAAACGGGGTGGTACGCATGTCTCCTCTTTACATGAGGCATCACAAAACGTTTTACCAAACAACGCCGATTAACTGCTGTTCGTGTATGAGAAATCGTTTGGAAACTTTCCTCGTGTCAGCACGTTGTAGGTGTCACCACCGGCGGCAACGTTGTGTGAATGCTCTAAAAAGCTAATCATTTGCATATCACAGCATCGTCTTCCTATCGGTTAAATTTCGCGTCTGTAGCACGTCATCTTCGTGGTGTAACAATTTTAATTGGCAGCAGTGTATGCGTTGTTCCTTCCAATTTAGCTTGCTCGTAATTGTTAGTCCTAGGTATGCAGCTGAACTGACAGCCTGTAGACTTTACTGATTTATCGATTAACTGAAGTTTAACGGATATCTTTTAGTAGTAATAAAGATTAACTTAACACTTTACATTATTTACCGTCAAATACCAATTTTACACCATGCAGATATATACATCATTTTGTAGTTGATTTTGATCTTGTGGTGACTTTACAAACATATAAATGACAATATAAGAGATCACCTCACATTGTCTTCTATATTGTTTATAAAGATGAAGAGCAGTAGGGGAACTATTACACTTGCATGGAAAACGCCAGATGTCACTTCTGGTTTACTCGAAGACTTCTCGTCAATTACAACGTACTGTCTCCTTTCTGACAGGAAATCTCGAATCCAAACGCACAACTGTGGCGATATTCCATAAGCACGCAATTTTATTAGAAGTGTGAAGTATAGTCTCAAAAGTCTTTGGGAAGTCTATAAATATTGAATGGATTTGGGGCTCCTTGTTGATGATACTATTCACTTCATGTGAGTAAAGAACTATACTTCCTGAATCCGTGCTGACAGTGGTTCCCTATGTCGTTCTCTTCATAATGTTTGAGGAATCTGTATGTTCGAAACTCCTATTGCAAACCGACGTCAGTGATATAGGGATGTAATTTTGCAGATTATTCCCATCGCCTTTTTTGAGTATTCCAACTTTCCAGTCTATAGGTACAGACTATCACTGTGCCAGCGGTTTGTATATGCTGACTATTTATGGGGCTATGGTGTCACCTTACTCTGAAGGGAAACTACTTTAATACAATCGGGACCGGAAGTTGAGTCATGTAAGTTGTTATAGTAATCCAGGAATATCTACTTCCAAATTACGCATGATCGCAACTTTTCTTCTTTCGAATTCTAGAGTATTTCCTTCGTCCTGTTTTTCGAGAAAACATTTCGGAAAGCTGTGATTAGCAATTCTACTTTAGCACAAATGCCATCAGTAGCATTGCCGTAGCTATCGCGTAGTTAAGATGTTGATTGTGTTTTGCCGCTAATATACTTTACATACGACCAGAATTTCTTATGATTTTGTACCAAAGTATCTAAAAGACTTTCATTGTGGAAACTACTATCATCTTTACGGTCCCCATGCAGTATTAACTGGCAGCAGTAATGTTGCAGTAAGCTACAAATTCAGGCCCTCCAAATTTCCACAATACTGTTTTCCGGAAAGTAGATCGCCTTCCCACCAGCTATGCTCATTCGATTACCTGTAGGATGTCTGTAACACATGTGTGTTTAGCAAACTTACCAATAACAATCCTAGCAGCCCGCCTCAAAAGGGGTCTGTGTGTTTCTTTAAGTGAATCTGTTGGGAATCGCAAGCACTTCATCTACATCTACATCTACATAGATACTCTGCAAATCACATTTAAGTGCCTGGCAGAGGGTTCATTAACCACCTTCATAACTTTTCTCTACCGTTCCATTCTCTAATAGCGCGCGGGAAGAAAGAACACCTAAATCGTTCCGTTTTCGATCTGATTTCTGTTATTTTATTGGGATGGTCATGTCTCCCTAAGTAGGTGGGTGCTAGCAAAATATTTTCACATTCAGAACTAAAAGTCGGTGATTGAAACTTCGCAAACAGATCACGCCGCAATGAATAACGTCTTTCTTTTAATGATTTCCACCCCAATTCGTGCAACATTTCCGTGACGCTTTCCCCCCCGTAACGTGATTAAAAAAACAAAACGAGCTGCCCTTCGCTGAACCTTCTCAATGTCTTCCGTCAATCCCACCTGGTGAGGGTCCCACAAGGGGCAACAGTACTCCAAGAGAGGACGCACAAGTGTGATGTAGGCAGTCTCTTTGGTGGAGCTGGTGCATCGTCTAAGCGTTCTGCCAATTAAACGTAACCTTTGGTTCGCCTTCCCCACAATATTTTCTATGTGTTCTCTCCAGTCAAAGTTGTTCGTAATTGTAACTCCTAGGTATTTGGTAGAATTTACGACCTTAAGGTTTGACTGATTTATCGCGTAATTGAAGTTCAGCGGATTTCTTTTAGTGGTCATGTGTATTACTTCACACTTTTCTTTATTTAGTGTCAATTGCCAATTTTCGCACCAAGTAGAAATTTTGTCTAAATCGCTTTGCAGTTGCTTTTGATCCTCTGTTGACTTCACTAACCGATAAACGACAGCATCATCCGCGAACAGTCTAAGGGAGCTATTCAGATTATCTCCTAAATCGTTTATAAACACGAGGAAGAGTAGGGGACCAATAACGCTTCCCTGTGGAACGCCAGATATCACTTCTGTTTTACTCGATGACTTACCGTCAATTACAACGAACTGTGTCCTTTCTGATAGGAAATCGTGAATCCAATCGCACAATTGGGGAGATATTCCATAAGCACGCAATTTCATTAGAAGCCGCTTGTGGGGTACAGTATCAAAAGCCTTCCGGAAATCCAGAAATATGGAATCGATTTGAGATCCCTTGTCGATGGCACTTAACACTTCATGTGAATAAAGGGCAAGCTGTGTTTCGCAAGAGCGATACTTTCTGAATCCGTGTTGACTACTGGTTAATAGGTCGTTCTCTTATAGGTAGTTCATAATATTCGAACAAAGTATATGTTCCAAAATCCTACTGCAAATCGACGTCAATGAGATAGGTCTGTAATTTTGGGGATCACTCCTATTGCCTTTCTTGAATATTGGAGTAATTTGGGCAACTTTCCAGTCTTTGGGTACGGATCTTTCGCTGAGTGATCGGTTGTAAATTATAGCTAAGTACGGAGCTATTGCATCAGCATACTCTGAGAGGAATCTAGTTGGTATACAATCTGCAATCTGGCCCGGAAGATTTATTTTTGTTTAGTGACTTAAGTTGTTTTACTACTCCAGGAACATCTACTTCTAAGTTTCGCATGCTGGCAGCTGTTCTTGGATTGAATACTGGAATGTTCACTTCGTCTTCTTTGGTGAAAGAATTTCGGAAAGCTGTGTTTAGTAATTCTGTCTTAGCAGTACTGTCGTCGGTAGTATTACCATTGCTATCGCGTAGTGAAGGTATTGTTTGTGTTTTGCCGCTAGTGTACTTCACATATGACCAGAATTTCTTTGGATTTTCTGCAAGATTACGAGACAGGTACTTCAGTAGTACTCAGGGAGGTGACAATAGCGATCTATAATCTGTGTCTTTTATAGATGAATGACTGGAACACAGGCAGTTGCGCACACAAAGAGTTATTGAAAATCCATATCCTGTAGAAATTAAAAGAGAAATGTATTTATTTATTCAATGAAGCAAATGAAAATTAGTTGAACACTCTCTTGAGTGAGAGTCTGTAGTCCTTGGAAACTAACAAGTTGAATCTAGGACACATGTAGCTTACGTCCAAAGAGATTTTTATCAAACAAATTGTCAAAAGAAGGGTACACAAAGTAGATAAGATCGCAAAGAAAAAAGCATGACAAATTAAAAAAAATCAAGATCTCTTAGACGTGTAGTCTTTTACGGAAACTCGAAATTGAGTGCGGACTTCAATGCGAGATGCTTACAACAGTTACCAGTCGGAAATAGTTGAGTAAAGAGACTTTGCTCCGGTATAAACTTCCATTTCTAGTGGTTTTTCATTAATCTTCACAATAATCAAAATTTTAAAAGCGTTTGTCTAACTAGGTTGCACCTGGTTTATATCCGTTTTCGTTTCATTGGATGTGTGTGAACCTAATGGTGATGGCTATTTCAGTTTTTCCTCTTGAAGGAGCTAAAAGTCTATGTAAAAACACAGAGAACGTACGGCCCACCTGCCAGGCAGTCCACTCTTTCGTGGTCCCTGTAACATGTCGGGCAAAATGGAAGACGTAGCGGCGTGAGTCGTGGTCGGCGCGTCCTTCCTGATTTTGGAGGTTGGTTCTCGCGGGCCGTCGCTGCTCGAGTTGCGAGACGGTAGTGTTTTGCGCTGACAGCTGCGACGTCCACTTCTACGTCACATGCAGTCAGTCCGTCCTGGAGGTCACGGGTTTTGAGCGTTGTGGCGTCAGCCCAAGATTCGAGGCGGCGGCTTGCAGCTGTGGATATTTGAAAATCGTGAGGTCTCTCTCTAGTACTTTGTCTAATGATGGATTACGCGTTCGTAATGCGTCCTGACTGAAAGCGGCGTCAGAAACTGCTCGTATTTGATGCTCCCTGACCATTTCGTCAATATAAGAACCTATCGGAAGTTAAGTGGCAATCGTACACTTTCGCCTGAGACCTTGCAAATCAGCTGCTTACTGTGCGTACGTTCGGCCTGGTGTTTTGCGACTCTGGTTGACTCTTGCTACTAGCACATGGTAACGGCGAGTATAATAAGTCGGCAAAATGTTACTTATCTGTGTGATTTTCAATTTGTTTAGATCTTCAGGGTGCAATTTAATCAAAAGCTCTTATATACTTGAAGGGTTCCAAAGGAAAAAACCGCGCCCTTCATCTATTTCTTCGTTCATCTTGTGAATTGAGAAGCGTGGTGAAAGATCACGTCATAGTGATTTTTCCAACAGCTGCTGTTGACTGGCGTGGAATTTGTGGCATAAATCTATTGTTCCGCGAATAGTTGGCTTCTTCGTTCCAAGAACATGCGTAATGGTGCGCTATGTTCCGTATTTTCCAATGTCTCCACGAATGACATTCTTTCCATTATGCGATTGCGCCACTTCTATTGTTATTAATAACACAGAACGCTGTTCTACAACAAAGTTTATTAACACAAGGTACTGATACACAGTATCTTCGAACACTAGTACAAAGTACAAGGATAGTTGCCTGAAAAATCTGGCTCACTCTTTAGCAGGGAATTCGTTTGACATCATGAAAATGCTTGTTCCAAACCAAAACATAAGTCTTTGGGCAGGCAGAAATTACAAGTCCCAACAGCGTCAACACTATCTACTGGAGTCGGCCAGGAGTAGACCAGTGCACTGTCAGCTGCAATAAACACTCCATCGCCAGGCCGTAGCATTCGACAACTCTAGACGCAAAAGACTGGCGTCTGCATTGTTGCAAATTTCTTGTATAGCTGACTGCGTCCAGTCAGCAGTCGGCGTAATGATCCAGGTTGTGTGGCCGGTAGACAGCGACATATGTAAAGTATAGTATCTTAGTATTCTCTCAAACAATGAGGTCGACTATCCCATTTCGGTCAATGTTTACTAGAAGTAGCAGATCTCTGGCCAAATATTTGCTTGGTTGTCAGTCAACGAGCGTAATATATTTCGAAAAATTCATAGTCAACGATCAGCGTTTATTGTATTTGAAACTCTACAGGTTCCTGTTACTATCTATCATCAGGAGAGTCAGTTAAAATTTTTTACATTCATGGATTATGCACATGTTACAATGCAGTATGACATAACATAGTATTGACATCCAGAAGATACTTACAAAATTAAACAGGCTGATTGATAACTAAATAGTTGATCTGATAAACTTAGCACAGATCGAAGTATTCATGGTGTGAAAATAGTATTTCATAGACCGCCATCATAGGATATATCTTTGATGAGGTGTCATAGCAAGTGATACAGAGAGTGTTATGTAAACATTACGTAAAATGACAGTTTGGACCATAAAAACAATAAATAAATAAACAAACCATTGTTTGTCAAAGCATAAAGTAAAGAAAATGAAATATGCATGAAAACGTAATTTTAGGGAATATTGCAGAATGGTATCCTGTGACAGACTAGCACATAATGAACATATGCAAAGGTACACTAATGAATGTTATTGGACATACTATTATAACACAGCATGCTCAAAATATGTATCGATAAATTTGTAAATGACCTACAATTAACAAGTCTAAAAGAGCAGTTGCATATTCAAATAAACGGAATATAATATGTTCAAGTCTAAAAGATCTTACGCTACAATCATAACAGATAAGGCATAGAGAACAAACTTAATTTCAGTTATGTAGTACAGGATATCCAGATACAGCTCACTAGATTACGTCCATGACAGAATTGTATCATAGTACTCCCTGTAAGTGAATGCTGTATCTACATTTAATATAAGTTCATATAACCTGTAGTACATAACTGCACACACATTGCCATCCTTATGCTTAAATGCTTGTATTACATGGCCCAGTATCTACTTGTCTATTTGTTGCACTCCTCTTTTAGACTTGATTATAATATGTCAATTGAATGCCGTTTACAAACTTATCGATACATATTATTAAGCATGCTATGTTATAATTCTATGCTCAATATCATCCATTAGTGTACCTCTGCATATGTTCGTTATGTACTAGTCTATCACAGAATAACATTCTGCAATATTCCCTAAAATTACGTTTTTATGCATCATTTATGCATTATCATTTGTTTTACTTTATGCTTTGACAAAAAATGGTTGTTATGAGAGATATTCAATTATTGTTTTCATGGTCCAAAGTGTCATATTACGTAATGTTTACATAACACTCTCGGTATCAGTCGCCATGACATCTCATCAAAGATATATCCCGTGATGGTAGTCAAATATTCACTGTTTTTCACATTATGAATACTTAGATCTCTGCTACGTTTATCAGATCAACTATGTAGTTATCAATCAGCCTATTTAAATTTATAAGTATCTTCTGGATGACACTACTATGTTATGTCATATTTCATGGTAACTTATGTATAATTCATGAATGTAAAAAATTTTAACTGAATCTTCTGATGATGGATAATAACCGAATCCTGTAAACTTTTAAATACAATAAGCAGCTGATCGTTGACTACGCATTTTTTAAAGATCTCTTTGGCATTTCGGTTAATTTGGCTTAGCACCTGCTTTGCTGCAACCTGGACAGCACGAAAGTCTTCTGGGAAGTCTGCTCGTTAGGCGTTCTCTCTCCTGACATGAAAAGGGGGTTAATAACTTACTTAAGTTTGCGGCATAATTAGCATAAAAACTGTCAACTGAGACGTAAGTCAAAGCCAATAATGCACTGATAATAACTGTGTTAATATATGGGACGGAAACTCAAGCACCATAAAAAAATAAAATTTTAAGTTTTAATGTGGATGAGATCCAGTTGATCTTTAACGGAGAATCATGACAAGGATCTTTGGACGAATGCATAAAGACGGCATCTGGAGACTCTGAATGATCCATTAACTGCATTACCTGATGAAAAAACCAAATATGGTGCATAAAGTTAATGCACAGAAAATTAACCTGCCTTGGCACATTAACATGACTGCAGACACTTGCCGGTCGAGAGCTATGCTAATCGGAAAACCAGATGGATCCTGTTCGAGTGGAAGATTATGAACTCCAGAACGGAAGAACGACTTCAGCATCTTGGTTTCCCGCAGTGTCCATAATGTATGAGATCGTTGTCTGATTAGATTACATTTGATTAGAGATTAACTTAATACTTGTTCCATAGATAATAAATACGACATATCGCAATGTTGTGGAACGTGTCAGTTTAATAAATGGTGTCCATATATAACACTAAACATTTTAAGGATTTTTTATTATTATTTAATTATTTATTTTTTTGCATAATTACTAAGTTTTATCTAAAAATTAATCTATAATGTAGAAGGAATTGCCATTCGAAATTTCTTTGAAATCCATTTCAAATACTAATTGTTTATCTGTCAGACTTTCGATGCTACTTGGTAAGTGAGCAAAGGCTTGTGGCATCACCCCTTTCTACGCCAGTTACATTTAATCTTGAATAGTGAATATCACTCTTTCTCGTAGTATTGTAGCTATCCACACTGCTATTACTTTTGAATTGGGTCAGATTGTTAATAACAAATCTCATAAATGAATACGTATATTGTGAATCTACTCTGATGATCCCTACATTCTGCACGATGATCTTGGATGGGCTCCAGCAATTACTTTGATTACGTGCTTTTGTGTCTGTAAATCTATCGGACCAAACTGCGTGGTCAGCACTCCGCAGCTTACAAACTACTTAAACCTACGTAAACTAACCTACGGACAATCGCACACACCCATGCCCCAGGGGGACTCGAACCTCCACGGCGAGCAACCGCGCGCTCCGCAGCGAGGTGCTTTACACCGCTCGGTTACTCCACCGCGGCTGCTTTTGTGTAATGAATAATTTTTACTCAATGTTGAGTAAACGCGGGATATGGTCCAATACGAAAGCAGTGAATGAAAATAGGCATAGTAAGCTGAATACCAAACTTTGCAATCAACCTGATAGCATAAGTAGATGGACGTTTCAGCAGATATTTAATTGGTTTCTTCCAATTCAATCCCTCATCAATTCAAACACCTAAAATTTTTGATTATTCTACCTTCGGTACATATTTTTGTTTAAAGTCTGTATTTATTAATAGTGTCTAGCCGTTTAGAAACTGTATGTACTCGGTTGTATCAAAGTTTAATGAGAGTCCATTTATAGGGAACTACTCAATAATTTATAACTTCATCAGTTACTTCCAATTTGTCAGGCGTGAGAGCAATACTTTTAGCATCTTCGTTGATATAGAGTGGCAAGTCATTAATATGTATTAAGAACATTGTAAAGGAACATTGTGAGGTAGACATTTGATTTTCAGCGTTTGTCATAGTTCCTGTAGACGAAGATGGTGCTACGACAAGTACGAAATCATTGTTAACGCAATTTACATTTTTTCTCCTTAGTTATCGTGAAAGCCTTCATCGTAACTGGGAGTCGTATTTATGATAATAACACGGATATGTAACAGACTGAAGTCTCACGTTATACGGACAATATTTTCTAAGTGCTAGGTAGATGGGAACTCATTTATGGGAAGTATGAAGGGTAACTGCTTCTTGTACTATCTAGTCATGTACTTGTAGTACTATAATGGAAGACAGAACAACTGTGTCTTGTCCGGATGTTAGGAATTTCTGAAACACCCTCGCAGGCTGTGAATCCAGTTGAGATGCCATGCGTGTGATTCGTTATGCGCATACAAGGTGAAAATGTTAATGGAAAACACTGAAGCTGTGTTGATATACATTTGGTGTGTGGCAAACAGACTCGCTCTTTAGAAAACCCCGCGTTGCCTTCAGTTAAGGAGAGAAAAAATGAGGCTGCCAGTTAGATTACGGTAACTTAATGATCAAATATGCAACTAACGTTACCAACAGTCTCGTAATGACTTACCACAATGTTATAACACTATCATGATTCAGTAGGTCTGATTGTCACATATTACTTCAGAAACAACATCTGGAAATAATTGACGGCAGTTCGGAGAGCAGGCACGACATGCTGTTGACAGAAAAGTCGTACCAAAGAGAGAGGCAAACATTTAATTGTACTATTTCGTCTCTATCTGGTGCAGAGGTTGATTTTCAATTATTCAAGCAATATTGGAATAATATATGCAAACGAAGATAAAGACAAAAAATACACAATCAGAAGAAAGAGGATAGAATTGCCATTTTTCAAGACAGTAATGAACTTTAATTTCTTTATATTTGTATACGTTTTACCATTGCCTACAACAGTATTATCAAACTACCATTTCTTTCATGTAAAAATGGGTGTCTCGTTTCATTACAGCACTCCAAACATTAGTTCCGTTGATTTAGTGAGATGCCGAAGATTTATTACGATTATAATGTTTCATATTTTCATCAGTAGTGACAACACTTTCAAGCACCTCAAAGTCGATTGCTGTCTTTAGTGGTCAACCCTGAGGTTTGTTTGAAGCACAGCTTTATTTCTCTCTTCTGTGTACCTTACTATTCATTTACCGTTTATATTATGGGCCAACACCGCTCACGATCAGTTGCATATATGACGTCCTGGGTCGTCTCCGGTGATTTCTTTCCTCAATAGCTCCTTCTGCTTTTGTTACAATGATGTGACCTACTACTTGTCTAGCTGCCCCTCAATAGACATCTGGTTTCCTGTAGTCTTCTAAGAACCTCTTCGTTTATTGTTCTTCTTTCTCCTTTTGTAGCTCCACACCTCAAGGGCTTCTAGCCGTCTGCTGGCTTTTTTTCTCCACTGTCCAGGTATCACATGCGTATGGGGCCACAAAATATCTTACATAATAGTTTCCTTATTTTCAGACATATTATTGCTGCTAATTTCTGTCTTAAAGTAAATTCAATTCATGCCTGCTGTATGCTGCTCACAATTTCTTTCCGGCTGCTACCATACCTTGTGATTCTGTTTCCTAAAATGTAAATTCCTGTATCATCTCTAGCTCCTCTTTTCCAACTCTTATTCTTACTGGTTGATATTCTCATTCAGCACTTTATACCATCACATTTGTGTTTTTCTTGTTCATCGTAATTCCATACTGATCACGTAATCTCTATTGTTCTGTGGACTTTCCCTGGATCGTATTTGGTCTTCGTGACTACAACAATATCATATGAGTAAGATATCTTCTGACCATTAATTTTGATACCCACGTCTATCGGTAGATACATCTTACATAGTTTTACTTCTGTTCTTATATGTACATCATAACTCTAACTACTCTTAGACCATTTTTGATACGGCTTAGGTACCTTTCCCAAACATAATACGCCCTTTAGAAAATTACGATACTGAATTGGTAAAAATACGTATAACCGAAAACTATTAAAGACTCCATTTTAGGCGTGAAACTGACGGACACAAATGCACTTGAAACATAAAGGAACCTAGAGGAAAAGCAAACGTGGCTGTTGGTGCTTTGACCTGTGGCATTTGTCGGCGCTACAGCGCGCTCACTTGTTTGTACAGTCCACACTACCCACTGGGCGACCCCGGTGACAAGAGAGACAATGAACCGTTTCGGGAAACCGGGAATTGCTGCAGACAAAGCCTTCTGGGCAGCCCTGGATAGAGTGTGTGTGTCTGTGTGTGTGTGTGTGTGTGTATGAGAGAGAGAGAGAGAGAGAGAGAGAGAGAGAGAGAGAGCGTTGGGATGAGAGAGAGAGAGAGAGAGAGAGAGAGAGAGAGAGAGAGATCCTATTACGTTGGCCTTCAGGTCGTGGACCCTCATGCATGGCACAGCTTGGCAACAGTTGCCACAGCGGCAGTCTTTGTTCTGTAAGAGAGCCAACGTTTTCCTTAAGATTACCTAGTAACAACAGGTTAAAAGGCAAACTGTGTTTACAATGTTCTCCTGACAGTAACGGATCTAAGAAGGTGATAGAAGGGGCATACTGCACCGATCGCAAAGTAAAAGTGGGCCTAAAAACAACAAGAAGCTTTATAATAAAATTTGGGGAGACAAACAAAGAACTGAACCACATGTAGAGGAGTATGTAGCATCACTTTTATTGGTATTAATCAATAATAAATTCTCTCATTTGCATTCTGGTTAGATCTTAATGCCTTGGCTGCGTCTGTGATACTTGGACAACGAGTAATACCACGTTTTTATGATTACGCACAACACTTGGTACCAACAGAATGCTTATAGCCTACCTTTGATGTTTGTCTGTCCATTTGTTTGTCTGTCCACCATTTTAAGGCTCAAATTTCTCTGGAACAGAAACACGAAATTAGAAAGTATGTAACATACTAAGTTATAATTACCTGACATCTTATACAGGTTGTTTCATATTAGGCGATCTTTAATGTAATGGTTATGAATTCGTTTATGAGATCTTTATTTGTCATAGATCGCTTACTGATTTTACATGATAATTAGTTTCGAGTCGTTAGAGAAAATCTTAATAGTCCAGGCATGGTAAGAAATATTCTTCAGATGAACTAACCTCATAGTGGCAAGTTATAAATGGTATGCACATCATCAATCGAATATGCCTTTGGGTCATGTTGTTCAAGACACTGTGCTATACTGTCCCACATATCCATGTAGTTAGTCTCTGATGACATTACCGGGACATGTGGGACAGTATAGCACCGGGTCTTGAACAACATGACCCAAAGGCATATTCGATTGATGATGTGCATACCATTTATAACTTGCCACTATGACGTTTGTTATCTGAACTATACTTCTTACCATGCCTGGACAATTAAGATATCATAATGACTCTTTAACAAGTCGAAACTAGTCATCATGTTAAATCAATAAACGATCCATGGAAAATAAAGATTTCATTAGGGATTCATAATCCTAACATACTACGGTTTGTAAAACCTTCATGGTGGGAGAAAGTCAACAGTGTAAGTCAACAGAACAAAAAAATGTAGTTCTTTATGTTACATCCCGTTACTTATATGCTTTCCAACTCATTCATTGAAATCTACAGTTCACTTACCGCACACTTAGAATCATGAAATTTGACATTAGACAGTATTGTCTAAGTAAAGGAAAAAAATAATAAATTTGATGATTTATGATAATTATATTTTATAAAAGTTAATAGCTTAATTCCCACTACTTTGCACGCGTAGACTGGATGCTCTGCATTGGATGTTTCTACTTCTATACAAAATTTTCCATAGATTTAACTTTAAAAATGCTTTCCTAATCAGGTATTTTGATACAACTTGCCACCCCCTATTGCACCACTGATAGCAAAATTCCCGAAACATTTTTTTATCTACTAACCATGGTTCCAAATTACAATTTTCGCATTTCTTGCATCAAAATAGTCTTAGTAGCACTCTTAAAAGATTTTCCTTTATTTCACCCACTTAATTCTCAAACATATCGAAACACGTGTTTTTAAAATTCCAATCAAAGTCTAAATCCGAAGTTTTGTATTTCTTGCTTCAAAATTGCCTGAGTAGCAACGTATTTTCAAACAACCATTCATTCCCTATTTCACCCCCTTAGGGATTGGAATATCGAAAAATCACTGATTCATACTGTGTAAGATAAAGAACATCTACAAATATCAAACTTATGTCGTCTGTAGATTCACTTTTCAGCGCCGTATTCTGTCTTTAAGAAACGGATACAGAACGAGAAATATCTTTCTTACGCTTTGGCATCTTTCTTGGTAGTTTTACTTTCAAATTGCAATATGGAATTATTTTTATTTATTCGTATCCTTGTTGCAGAAAAACAACTGAAGAATGTGCATCACGTTTCGCTATATAAAACCCCTATGCTATTATTGTGTCAAAAGTCATCGCCGGTCTTCAGTCCGGATTTTATAAAAGCAGATGATTTTCAACCGCTATATCTTCCACCCTCTTATAGCTATCGACACGCAACTGCTAATGTATTCAACGGGAGACTTAGTACTACAACAACAGCGATTGTTCGCCTCCGTTGTGTAGTTTATGCTGAAGAGCAAAATATTGACACTCACGCGTAAAATTTTATATAAGTTGGTAACTAAACTCCCATATCTTCCACCCCCTTATTGTTATCAACCCTCTACCACCCTAGTGCACAATGGGACTCAGATACCTATTACCATATAAATACACTATTCCTTTGTGATGTATAGATTTGCTACAGAGTGACGTATAGGCACAAACATCTGAATTTTTAGAATGAAACTTTCACTCTGCAGCCAAGTGTGCGCTGATATGAAACTTCCTGGCAGATTAAAATTGTGTGCCAGAACTGGGACTCGAACCTGGGACTTTTGCCTTTCACGGGCAAGCACTCTACCGACTGAGCTACCACGACACGAGGTACGGGCGGAAGTAAAGTTATGAGGCGGCATCGTGAGTCGTGTCGGGGTAGATCAGTAGAGATGGGTAGGTCCGGATGGAAACGGTTCCTTGGACCCGCATCCGCTGCGCTAGTGATGGATGTAAATCCGAGTGCAGGTCGGACACGCATCCTCGGACACGCATCGGTTGTGGGTCCAGGCACAGAGTAATATATTTGTCTGTGGTCCAGGCCAGCAAACAGGTCAGGCGCGGCCGGAGTTGGAAACGCAACGGCGGAGTGGCGGGGAGACAGTTGTAAAGCCCACGCCGGATGCGGATCCCGCCATAAACACAGCAGGGTGGTCAGGCTGAGGCGACCTGCAGGGGCGGCTGGGCGGCTACCTGCTCGCCGAATTCCGCCAGCTGTGTGTGACGCTGGCCTGGCAGTGCTCAGCACAACACGCGAGGCTGGCACACAGGCGTAGTTTTTTCTGTCCGAAACTGTACTGGCCTTGGGCTGCATCCTCTAACAGGTGTCGCACTACTAACAAATGTTTGGCTGAAACAGTTCAACAAACATAATGATTTTGTTCGATTTCCTGAATTTGTTTTGCCATTCACTGCATAACTGTTCAACGGAAGATTATTATTGTAAGGTTATTCATCTACATCTACATACATACTCCGCAATTCACCGTAAGGTGCGTGGCGGAGGGTACACTGTACCACTACTAGGCATTTCCTTTCCTATTCCACTCCCAAATTGAACGAGGAAAAAAAGAATGCCAAAATGTCTTTGTGATCTTTACGCGAAATATAAGTAGGCGGCAGCAAGATCGTACTACACTCAGCTTCAAATTCCGGCCCTCTAAATTTACTTAACAGAAATTCACGAAAAGAACGTCGTCTTTCTTCCAGCGATCCCCAATTGAGTTGCCGGAGCATTTCCGTGACACTCGCGCATTGGTCGAACCTACCCGTAACAAATCTAGTTGCTCGCCTCTGAACCGCCTCTATGTCTTCCTTCAAACCGATCTGCTGCGGGTCCCAAATACTTGAGCAATACTCAAGACGTGGTCGTACAAGCGTTTTATACGCGGTCTCCTTTACAGGTGAAGTACATCTTCCCAAAATTCTCCCAATAAACCGAAGTCGGCTGTCTGCCTTACAACTGTCCTTACATGCTCGTTCCATTTCATATCGCTCTGAAGTGTTACGCCTAGATATTTGAACGACGCGACCGCATCAAGAAGCTCACTACTGATGCTGTATTCGAACATTATAGGATTGTTTTTTCTACTCATGCGCATCACCTTACATTTTTCTACATTGAGAGCTAGCTGCCATTCTTCACACCAACTAGAAATTTTGTCTAAGTCAACCTGTATGCTATTAATTTATTTATCAACTGTCTTACACTCAAAGCAACAGGACTTCACCATATTGCAAGTGTCTAGTCTCTTATAACAGTTGCAAATAATAAATCAGTACACTGATATTTTCCAACATGTTCATGATGATTTTATATTCCTGTTGAGACTCAGTCAAATTTTCTGAAAGGTTTGGCCGCCATTTGACTGATTTGTTTCATTTTTAAGAATCTGAATAAAATCGTCATGACCAAGTCTGACGATTTATTCGTATCAATTGAAAATGGCCAAAATTTATATCGTGAAAAATAAAACAAAAGAAATCAGTTAAATGGCAGCCACATCTTTTCGAAAAATATATGCTTCCCAATAACAGTAACTCTTGATTGTGCCCCCCCCCCCCACCCCGCCAAAAAAAAAAAAAGTTGGTAGTAAGATTTGAGTTCACGGTTATTGTGTATTTTATGGTATGGTTTTAAAGCGCGCCAACAAGGAATGAACGATGCACTCATGTCTGTCAAGCAAACACTGCAAGTCGATTTTGACCATTGCATACGATGTTATGGACACTAATCTTGGTCCAGTGATTTATTTACCGAACGAATTAAGCTTTTTAGTGATACACACATGTATGTGAGTTTGTGACACTTGCGGGGAGTGACACTTGCGCAGAAAGGGAATGTGTAGACACTTGCGCGGGGACCCGGACGCTGCAGGTAGTGAACAGGGTGTTCCACAAGTAGGGATACACCACCCCTACTCCTCGCCCTCCAGCCGCTACCTGTGCCGTATTCAGGGAAAGGCCCACCGAGCGAGGTGGATCTGTAGTAACGGCCCGGAGATATCACAGCCTCATTCAACAGGGAGATAACACGTCATACAAATATCACTCGATTTACAATACAGCACCATGTGAAGAGGAATATGATGAAATCGGAATTGAGCGCAACCGTTGCTAACTACAATTTCGGATTTACTGCATTTTGAGTCAGAATTCGCATCTATATTCGCATTTATCGCAAATGCGAATTTTTCCTGTCCCCAGTAATACCTCTAAGAATAAACAGATGATCAAGGCACTAAAAGCAAGGGCAGATCTTTGGGTGTATTACTACACGCCGCGGTGGAGTAGCCGAGCGGTCTCAAGCGTCTCGCTGCGGAGCGCGCGGTTGCTCGCCGTGGAGGTTCGAGTCCTCCCTGGGGCATGGGTGTGTGTGTTGTCCTTAGGTTAGTTTACCTAGGTTTAGGTAGTTTGTAAGCTACGGACTGATGACCACGCAGTTTGGTTCGATAGATTTACAAACATTTGAATTTATTACTACAAATAACTAAAACACAATTTGATCGTGGAATTATATACAATCTCATTATAAAGGTTTTTTGTAGGTGGTTTTGAGCAGCTTTTAAATATGTTAGGAATAGCATTATATAGACAGCTACACCTTATGTTTATTATGAGATATCGATTTCGGCTAATTTCAGGTCATCTTCAAGTCTCAAACAACAGGTGTTACTTATGCATTTTCCCAGTGGCACTCATAACCTTTAAGTGTTTACACACGCCGGCCGCGGTGGCCGAGGAGACTAAGTCGCTCCAGTCACGGTCTGCACGGCCACTACGGTCAGGGGTTCGAATCCCCCCTCGGGCATGGATATTTGTGCCGTCCTAGTTCATAAGTAGTTCATAAGTAGTTTGTAAGTTTAGGGACTGATGACCCCGTAGTTAAGTCCCAGAGACTATACAAACATTTGAACATTTTGTTTACACACGAGGTCTAACGTTGTTAATCGCGTTAGCGATGAAAACAGAACCCAGAATCTTTGCGTCTAAATGATACATATATTGGTGTGATGTCTTATTTCTAAAGAACAGACATCACACCAATACATATATAGCTCTCGGTAAAGTGGAACGGTACGATGTCGTTACGTAGCACAGCACAGCCGACTGGAAACGCAGGAGAAGTGCAAACAACGTTCTCTCCTCAGAGGTATGATTAGGTTCGACGTAGACTTCTACAACATACAGTCTACACGGAGAAGATTACACCAAAAAATTTAACGTTTCGTCTACTTTGGCGATAGCAACCAAATTTTAAAATCGTGTCTACTATGTAAAGATGTAGCAACACAAAACGCTTCAAGTCCAAAACTTCACTGATTTTCGAGTTCTGAATTTTTAATATGTTTTTAATGTTATTACAGAAAAAAACATATTTGGGACTCATACTACAATTTTCATATGGCAGAATTTGTAGGTACATTCATAAGACATAAGTCAACGGTTGTGTGAATTCATCTTATGAGAAATATCAATCATTTGTGTTCAGTGTTTACTTCAAAATTCTCTTTTAAGTTTCCTTAATTATTAGTACTTAAATGTGGTTATGAAATAAATAAATTACGTGTATATGTGTAGTCTTATGCGGCCAAACTACTTAGATCATTGGTCGCTAGACTTACACACTACTTAATCGTACTTAAAATAACTTAGGCAAAGTACAAACAAACATACCTATGTCCAAGGAAGGACTCGAACCTCCGACCGGACCGGCCGCGCAATTTGTGACACAAATTACATGTTTAATCATATTAATGCAAAGAAGTATGAAATCACGTCAAGACTACTTCCTGCAAAAATTTCGAGAAAAAAAGTTGGCACTGAGTTTAGAAAAAAAAAATCTGGTATATTGGTTTAACATTTTATCAAAAATTAAATGTTACTACAAGAGATACAGCCATTAAAATTGACGGGCACCATAACGTTTTCCCTTCCTGAGTAAATGAGCTGCTTCTTATAGTTTCAACACCTTTTTCTTGAATGTTCTGAATATAAATCTTCCCACAGACTTCTTGAGGAGGAGAGTGATACGGGTATCTGATGGTAAACCACTGCCTATTACCTTAGACCTTTTTGACTGTACTGAACAGTAGTTCCGCGTATTCCGTAATTTATATTTATACAGTTAACAGGGAATTAATTTATAACCAACTATTGGCTGCCAATTTCGCTTCATTTTTCCTGGAAGTCTTGCAACTTGTTTCTCCCTGTTGGTTTAAGCCAAGTTCGGAGTAAAAATGGTTCTATATGACGGTGATGGAAAATAGAATTTATCTTTAGCATTTTTCGGTGTGTGACATTCCCTTACACATTCCGTATTTCATATAATTCTTAGATGTATTTGTAATTCGAATACAGCCAAATCGTTTTAGGGTCTATGGATAAACGCTTGAAGTATGTAAAATACTCATTGACTTATTATTAACGTTTTTTAATTGAAGGTTTAAGGTTGCATCTCCTACTAAAAAGCATAGTAGCTATTTTTAAAGAGATGGAAGTTGCGTGATATTGGGATGAACTACATAGCGGTCAATTACATCAACGTATCTGTGCAGGATGCCTAATATGTTTATTGCTTGCGCAGGTGTCTTGATATGCTTAGTGTTCTGAATAATATGCTTTTAGGAGGTATGACTGTGGAAAGTCATAGTCTTGTAGTAGCAGAGACTAACTCTCCAAACATTATCACTATTAAAATACCTTTTTGTTTACAGGAGGAACACTCAACGGATTAATATGTAGTTAGAACAAGTTACTATATTGCTCTTCAGCTTGCAAAGGGTTGTGCAATTTCACTGAGTTTCGTGTTATGTTGACAGTGTGGAAACTTGACAACAGCAGTGCTAGACTTGTTGGTGTGCCTGTACCCAGGAAAAGCCATTAGCCGCCCCAAGGGCCCCGGGTTCCGCGCAAGTGTCACTCCGCGCAAGTGTCACCCCGCGCAAGTGTTCCAACCACCGTGTATGTGTGCCCGTGCTGGCCAGGTGTCATAGAACAGTTTTTTCTTGTTCTCGTAGATTTCATTATCCCACCACCGAAGAACAGTGAAGTTTGGTATCAATTTACAGTCGAAGATAATAAAGCTAAATGCCGATATTGCTGTCTGGATCTTTCGTGCAATCCAAGAACTCGAACAGGGAATCTCGACAGACATATGAAGAGGAAAAACACTTGAACACGTGAAACTCTTGAAATAAATTTACCTAGCAATGAATTATTCACAAACAGCAGTAGCAATTCTAATAAAATTGATCATATTTTTTTACCTGAATCTGTGCCATCCAGTTCAGAACAAATATTACCGTCCACTTCAGTATTCAAGCCCTTTATCAGATCAAATTTCATTACGATTCATCGTTCCAAGCAAATTGATAATAGTGACAAAAATGATTGTAAAAGAATACCATCCATTTAAAATTGTAGAAGATCCAGAGTTCCGAAAACTAATGAATTTACTTTGCCCATCATATAAGATACCAACTAGAAAATCAGTATCTTGCAGTTTGTTGCCTGCCATCCACAACGAATTAAAAGAGGAAACTCGAAATTTATTGACGGGAGGAACAGATGTGTCTTTTAACTGCTGATGGATGGGCGTCACAAAATAATCAGAATAATTTCTATTAAAAGACATCTCACTTCATTGATGAAAACAAGGTCTTCCAAATGTTTTACAGTAAGAGCTTAGTTCACAAAAATTTTAGTTTTCTACAAATAATTAGAAAAATACTAATGTGATCTGAGTGTCATGTGTAGCAAAGATTTTAGTTTTCTACAAATAATTAGAAAAATACTAATGTGATCTGAGTGTCATGTGTAGCAAATGATGACTGTGATTTTATAATGCGACAGTGTTCTTGACTTTCTGGCAATAAAACATTCTAATGACAGTTAACTTGGTCTATCTCTTAAATCATTAATATATATATTAATAAATTTCTACATATTCCTGTGTAACGCAACGGCAGTCCCTCTCGGTTAGACAAGATTCGCTCGGTAGATACGCTTCAGCCGCCGGCTGTGCGGCTGTACCAGTGCAGGTCCAGTGGCGACGGATCCACCCGACAGACACGGTCCGTCCTGCTGGCCGGCTGCAGAGCCGGAGCCATATGGGTGCAGCGGACACGGAACCTGGATGCAGGTCCGCAGAGCTGGATGCAGATCCGGACCCGACTCCTTTAAAATCTCGGACCTACCCATCTCTATAGCCCAGTCGGTAGAGCGCTTGCCCGCGAAAGGCAAAGGTCCCAGGCTCGAGTCCCGGTTCCGGCACGTAGTTTCAATCTGCCAGGAAGTTTCGTCTATATTAGGATAATAATTTATGGAATTCCCTTGATACGGAACCTGGATGCAGGTCCGCAGAGCTGGATGCAGATCCGGACCCGACTCCTTTAAAATCTCGGACCTACCCATCTCTATAGCCCAGTCGGTAGAGCGCTTGCCCGCGAAAGGCAAAGGTCCCAGGCTCGAGTCCCGGTTCCGGCACATAGTTTCAATCTGCCAGGAAGTTTCGTCTATATTAGGATAATAATTTATGGAATTCCCTTGATACGGAACCTGGATGCAGGTCCGCAGAGCTGGATGCAGATCCGGACCCGACTCCTTTAAAATCTCGGACCTACCCATCTCTATAGCTCAGTCGGTAGAGCGCTTGCCCGCGAAAGGCAAAGGTCCCAGGCTCGAGTCCCGGTTCCGGCACATAGTTTCAATCTGCCAGAAAGTTTCGTCTATATTAGGATAAGAATTTATGGAATTCCCTTGATACACCTTTTTGTCATCAGTTGGTAGACGAATCAATCTGACATTTACGACACTTCAGTGATGTACATATTTTCTTCTTCTCAGATTGAGGAGGGAGGGGGGAAGATGGAACCAAACCTGTTGAAGATATTGATTCAGATCAGCATCTCAAGATGAACTGTGGAAGTATCTAAACCATTAATAACCGTTAAAACCGTGGTAAACTATGGACAGTAGAAGGACTGTGGAACTGTGATAATTCAGCTATCATAGTGTGATGACAAACTGTGTTTTACATCAAATACTGTAATCGTGGATTAATTTGGAACTGCAAAGTTCGACGGAATTCACTAATTTACGAGTTAAAATTTGGAACTTTTACTCTCGAGTGCGTGTGATACTTATTGTGCCTGTCATGACCAACAGTATGAGAAATATTCAGTTATTTACCGATGTATAAAGTAGGACCACCTCCGCAGCTCATGTCCAAAATTAGTAATAAACGCCACATATAAGAATTACTTTGTGATTAAATCACTTCTTTATCTTAGAATCCATTTTGTTGATTATTCAGAGGTTTAATTTTTGTTTGTTTAAATATCTTTTCTCGTCATCATATGCAGATTGATAGACTGGCTAAACTAAAGATTAATTATTGATCTTATTTAAACAGATTGGGTAGGTGTTTAGGGCATAGAAGCTGACATTCATAACTCACCCCTATGTACAGAGACAATGAGCCATAAACCTTTTACTACCCCGAGTTATGTATTGCCCAGTTCTTATTGGTGAGTACGGATAGGAAGGTCGGAAGCATAATAATTTTCGACCTGATTATGGGATTTTAAACCCTTTATACGCGTTGTTGGAACAACAGGAATACCTTGTGTTTAATCAGTTATAATTAATGTAGGTACCTGAATTATATTTACTTTTTTGCACTTTCTCTTGATGAAATTTACTATTGTGTTCCTATCTCCGATTTTCTGCAAGTAATTCATGCTTTGACTGCTTTTTCTTGACACTCATTAATATTTCGTTTATTAAATTTCCCCAATTCATTAAGGCGCTTATTTATTTCCCTTTGGATCATATTGGCCTGAAGTATTTATGGAATTTTCCGTCAGTACTTCGAAGAACATAGACATATTAAAATCATGAATCTTGCTATTTATGTTCCACAAAATTGTTATTTGTTCGTTTTGAACTGGCTTCCTGCTTTTTAGGCCATCATAAAGTAACGTAACACTAAACAGATAGTCCAAACAGTGACAATACATATTTATGGAAATATGGTCTTGCAAAGATACACGATTATTGTTACTATCGATACAAGGAAACGCAAATGGAATCTAAATAATTATCGTATATTATACTGAATTTAAAAATTTTAGTTTTTGGAACATGTGAAATGAATATTGTCCAGGTCAGTTATGATGCATTTATAATATAAATCTCAGAGGAGCATTTGAATAAATTACATTACATTAATTTCGTTTACTAATTAAAGGACCAGAAATTTATTAGAATTCATTGTATAGATGGGCAGTGTGTTGTATAGATGGAATAGAGAATGTATTGACGAATCCAAAAGGAGTGGGAGAAGGGACAGGGTAGCGGAAAAGTAACTGGGTGGATATAGGAGACTTTGGCACGTGGATATGGAACCTCTTTGCCACAGCGGTAAATACTCTGAAGATAATAAGCCTAATAAGCCGAAAACCGGTTAAGTAAGCAAAAATAAACTTGTAGAACACACACAAAATTGTGTTTTTAATTTATTTGGTTTTAACAAAATTACATTACGTACCTACGGAGAGAAAAAAATACTAAGCAGCTGCCCTTACTTTACTAGAAGTGAATAATGAAACTGGCTTTGTTCACCAAGTATTAAGTCAGGATTCACGGATACATGTTTGTTAATAGCATTATTGTGGAACATAAATAAGAGTATTAATGGTTTTAATATATCTATGTTCCTTGAAGTACCGACGCAATATTCCATAAATATATCATAATTATCCGCGTGAAATATACATTCAGATTGTTCCATGCATGTTCTGTGTTTTTCCTTGTAGTGCTTTAACTGTGTCTTCGCCTTAACCTAAATTTACAGCTTACTCAATGTCTGAGCGTTGCCGTTAACTGAGCTGTAGTCTCAATTAATAACTCATGAATAACGGCCAGAGTTTAATAAACTTCATCCAATAGGTTTGTAGACTCAAAATTTGTTTCGCTGTCTTGCCCTTAGTCTCCAATTATTGTGACTAAACTTAGCTTAGAACCGAGTTCCTTACATCTAGCCAACGTCTTCGTAGGACTCTCCGTTTTTTTTTTTCTTTCCCCACCATTTAATCTCATATCATTCAAATTTTGATCTCGTTGAATTTATTCAATACATTTCAATTTTTTATCACATATTTTTCCCACAACAGTACACTGCACTGCTCGGTAGTCCTTTTGTTTCTAGCTAGGCGGCGTACATCCCTTCACCATGCTGTTGACACAAATGTCATCCACATTTTAATTCCTTCGTTAATTATTGCATTGATTTGTAAATGGTGACAAGAAATTTTATCCTTCTTGAAAGTAATCTTTGGTTATTGTTGTTGTTGTCATCAGTTCGGAGGATGATTTTTTGCATCTCTCCACTCTATCCTGAGTAAGCCTCTTCAACTCATCATAGGAACGGCAAACGGCTTACTGTATTCGCCTCTTGGTCTTCCACTACATTTTTTACCGCATACACGTGTCTCCAACGCTAAACTGAAGTAATTTTGGAAAGCATAATTGAGAACAGCGATCTTAAAAAATGGTTAAAATTAGAATGAAAAACAGCCCACTAAAACGTCTGTCATTATCAGAGCTGGAGACGCGGTTTTATTACAAATTATTATTAAAAAGTCTATTCAGAAGAAGAACTTAAAATCGTACTAAGTGATGGCTAAACCGACTTTACAGTAACTATAATATCACAGACTATTTACGTATAAGTAATAAGATGTATGTTACACAATTTTAAAGTTTTAAACCAATCAGTCCATAAGGATTTTGTAGGCACGATTTTGGAATTTACTATGCCAGAGTAATGTTGCTCGGTAAGTGGAGTAATTGTCCGGCATTCACATTACTTATTTCGCCGATGCATATTCGACATTACTGGGGAACGACAAGCTCGTATAGTTTTCATTACTTCTACATTTCAACGTAGTCAATGACTTTATTTATTTTCAAAACACTCATATGGTAATGGCGATGCTAAAGTCGTCATCTATGTCACCGTTAGCCGTGGTGTAAGTTAAAGTATAGGCAAAGACCAGAATTTATTTTTCTGTCATATTCAGTATCTTTCTTCGTAGTTACTTTACATCAACTCGGCCTTCACGACTGTAAAAATGCTAGGGTATATATATCCAGCTTACGTCCCTATTCAGTTGTGAATTAGCTGAATGCACACCTCCATCAATACGAAATTTTTCATTAAAATGTATTTATACTTTTCTCCCTCGTTAGAGTGGTCTCGTGTAGCCACAACCTGTATGAGAGAAAAACGAATAGCGCAATAACATTGTCGTAGTTACAGCTGCATTCCTCTCGGTGATGGAAGTCGGTCTTCCGCCTCCTCCCCCTTTTCCCAATAATACATGCTTTCGCTATATTTAGTTTTCGACGAAACTCCGTGTAGACATGAACTTCGGGTACCGCCCGGCGGCGAGGCCTCATATAAATTGTACGTTGCTCCGAATGGTAACTGCTTTCGCTCCGCATGCGTTCTCCTGCGGCTCGCCTCGTGTCCACAACTCACTTTTACGATGCCAGGCGCGCGTGCTACAGGCTACCAACGGCGAGCAATGCGCTTCTTTAAAACACAATAGAGCTGTAGCTCTTTTTCCACTAGCAACACGCTTCTCTTGCTTGTTGCTTGTGTTTCCTAGTCCACCGTCTGGAAAAAGTAAGATGAACATTTACAAAATAAGACGGAAAAATCATGTCGAATTCCATGGACTATGTAGTACTAATAAAATGTAGCTATGGTATCTGTTCCTTCGGACACGATGAAAAGACCAGACACTATTGGTTGTCATCAAGAAATTCGAAAAATTCAAATTCTCCACTGTTATAGGCACCGAAATAAATTGAGTGGCGAAGACAAAAATTTGTTCTGGCTCGGGATTCGAACCCGGATTGGTTATGTCTGTGACAGGGATTGCGGCCACTAAAAAGCAAGACTGCAGAACACAACAACTAACATTGACACTGTAAATCGGCGGAGGGTAAAATGATGGTCTCAGATACCCTGCAGGGGATAGGGATAGGAAAAAGGCGCGGAGGGCGGGAAAGGGGGTAGGAGGTGAAGGACTCAAGAACTCCTGGGAAAGAGGGGAGAGACTAAGCTTGGGAGGCATAAAGGGGGGGGGGGGCACAGGAAGACAAGACGTTAAACCTTCTAGGCGCATCTGCTCCAAACGGAAGCGTCGTCATCGGTTACTGATGACGTCAGCAGCGTAGGCGCGCCTGAAATAAAATGTACGGGAAACCGAACTGCTACAGCTTAAGTGCCGTATTTAATAAATACCATATATATGCACATACTCTAGTGATTCTTTTGTTTTTTACGGTGGATGTGTGAAATTAAGCATATCAGCTTTTCAAGTATCGGTACTTTCCTAAATTCTGAAAAACAATAGCCTGTTAAATTTGCCGTGTGATGTGTCATTAACTGAGTTACACTAACAGTACTAGGGTACGGCAGCGGGAAAAAATAGTGTAAAAACAACAAAATATTTAAAATGAGAATTCGCTTGTAGTAGTGCAGTGTTACACACTGAGCATAAAGCGAGTGAAATTAGCCATGTTATTGCAACATAATGTCAGGGAAAGATGTCAGCTGAATAAAATGTAGAAGAATATTTCGCTGTTTGTGTCTGAGCTTCCTGAGTCAAAATCTGGAAGTGTAATTTGTGTATCCAACGATCGAGATAATTAAGCAAAATCGTGTTTTGGTGCGTCTGATAATCTTCGGGAAGGCGAAATTCAACAACACGAAATTAACATAAGAATATGGAAACGGTAGTAACTGATTAACTAATAAATTACAAAGACGCGAAAGGTATGTACAATGCACGGAACATAATGAGATCGGGCAACAAACCCGGTTGTAAACATTTGTTTCGGCCCGTCTGAAATATAAACAACGCGCAACCAAGACCGAGGCAATAAACTGATAACGAAAGACACTCATTAAGAACTACAATCACACCTACACAATTAACCTGAAAAGCAGGTAAATAGCCCCTGTATTGCAAATGAAAAATGTGTTTCATCAGACAATCACGGCAAAAGTTGTGCAGCCAACATAAAGCACTTAAGCGCAAACAACAAGGGAAAGGTACCATAAGGACTAAAATCTTACTTCCAGCTTCAGCAACAACGTTGTGTGCTGATGTTGGCAATGAACTCTGATTTCTCTTCGAAAATCTGTCACACGGAATTAGAGGGAATAATTTATAGTGTCGAACATGAGATAAGTAATTAATGCTGTTGCTGCTGTATTGTTGACAGACTCTTGTCTCTGTGCTTGCCGTCATAAGGTGAAAATTTTTTTGCCAACATTAGAACACTACGCCGCCGATGCTAACTTAATTAAAATTTAACGCTAGACATATGACTCTGTAACGATGAACATAAACTAATAAAAGATTCTGCTCTTATTTAAGATGGCTCGAATAATGTTGCAAAAAGTTAAGTGAAAATTGTTCTCCAACACATTTTAAAGTGTCTGAAAAAAGGACAAAGGAATATAAGGCAGTAGCAAACCAGACACAAAGTAGTCCACTAAGGAGAAACATACCCAGGGAGCTGCAACAGAAAGAAAAGAACCTCAGCAACAAAGAAGAATAGCAGCCACACCTCACATACCTGAACCCAGCAACAGCTGACCAACTAGAAGAGCAACCACCTGTGAGAAATCACAATTCTGGTGTGCGAAAAATGGCAACAGAACAACCTGACAGCCATACAGGGAATGTAAACATTGTCCCAAAACTAAATGACTTCCACAAAAACAGTAAGAAAGGCAAGGTCCTCACAACATAATATGTGTTGTATTAGAAGTAAGGTACTCCGTACTCTGACACTTCTGTGGTGACGTGAATGTTGATGTTGTGCAAAAGTTAATTGAAAATCAGATAAATGTTTCCGTTTCTAATATATTTGTTTTGTACACATAACATCTGCTGCAACAGAGATGAAATGGTATACTGGTATCTTTATTAGAGATATCAAATAGCCTAAAACTGATGTAACTACATACTATAAAGAGTTATATGCAGAATTAAGTCACATAAAAATCATCACCGAAAACATAATAGTTTTAAGCTTATATAGATCTCCTGATGGTGACTGCTACATTTTGAAAAATCTGAGTTAGTGTTTAGAAAAGTATGAAATATAAAACAATAATTTCCATACCTGAGGATTTTAACGTAGAAATGTTCAACACTGTGGCTGAACTTTCAATAATCAAAGATCACTTAACGTATACTGTTCTGAACTTTATCCAACATGCAGAGCTACACAGGAGATGCATTTAATGGATGCAAGGCAGTACAGCAAATTATAGCTCAAGAGTCTGCACAAACAATACACGGCTTTGTACCAGTGAATTGAATAACTTGTATATTAGTTAAGGAAACAAACTAAAATAGAAGCAACTGACACATTTGCTATGGAATTGCTTAATGCCTTTCTTAATTGGTATATCATACACACTAAAATTAAAAGAACACTCCCAAAATGATCAAACTCGAGTATGCACTGCTACTGACTCTCCAATTACAATGTATAAAACCACAAGATTTTACCTACAAACTACTGACATTCATACTTAACAAATGTTTACTATCTGGAGGACAAACAGCTATCACCCAATTTCAATTGTACATTATGGCAGTTGTCAAATGTTGATTCTGTCAGGGTAAAAATACCACTACAGCTGTTTAGAAATTATTGACCAGACATTAACCATGTTTAAAAAGCAGAATGAGGTACCACTTGTCTTACATGATATATAAGTGAGGCATTTAATTTCATTCTCTATGATGTCCTGTTAGCAAAACTAGAATGTAATGGTTTATGTAATCCAAGATTATCAGTAGAAGTTTCATATCTTCACAACAGAAGGCAGTTTGTTACAGTTAAAAATAAACACTCCCCAGTAACAATAATTAATACTGGGGTACTAAAATGCTCGATTCTTGAGACCTCCTCCATCATCACAATAATTGATGTGCCTTGTTACATAAACAGTACAGTTATATGCTATGCTGAAGACACGACTCTTCTCCACTCACACAAGAATGTCGCAGCCTTAAGTAAAAGCACACCGGAATCATTCAATTTCATCCTCCACTGGTTATCATGAAGTAAGTTACTGTATAATCCCAAAAAAATAAAACAGCTTCTCTTAGGGTTGTCGAGTGCCATCAAAAATACACATTGAAACTTTAGGACTCTATATTAATTCACAACTCAACTAGGAAGAACATATAGACCAGGTGTGTGAAAAGATGTTGAAATTCCTTTGGAAACTTTTTTAGACTAATGTACTTTTCAGACACATGTAAGTTTTGGCCTTCCTGTTTGTAGACATACTCCTTACATTTTGAGAATTCTGAAAATTCAGAACATTACACACAAGGTGTAAAGGAGACACCAAGCAGAACTGCTGTCCACTGTTTTCCAGGTACAGGCTATTGACTGCTGTGATAATATATATAAAATATGGGAAAAAAACCAGTGGCATGAAAGGTCTTGTCAGTGTCCTTTTTAATGCTTAAATCATCAGAAAGAGGGTACATTTTCACATACCAAAACAGAGAAGCAAAAACTGGTAATTCACACAAAGTAAATGCTCCAAAGATTTCAACAAACTGTCACTAACAGTTCAGGCCATACCAACTGAAATTCTTAAGGAAAGATAGCACAGCTGCCTATCTGACAACCAATTCTACTGTTAAGACTTATATTGCCTCAGTAATGTTGAAACCAGAGGTGCCTCCTCCTCTCCTGCCCCCCCCCCCCCCCAGCACCTGAGATATTAGGTCCTGAATTCCTAGTTTATTATATAATAGATATGGTTTTACCATTTAATATTGAAATTAAATTACTTATATTTCACATTCTGTAAATTCTTTTATAAAGAACCCCCCCCCCTCAAGGCTTGTCAAAAGTACTCATTTTTCACCCCCCCCCTCCACCCCCCCCCCCCCCAGAAATTTCAATGACGCAGTTTGCATTATGACACCCCCACTGCCCTTGGGCACTTCTGGTTGAAATTTTTCAGCAACTGTACTAGCTGTGCCTTTTTCTTTTTGCACTTACATGGATCTACCATTTAACAAATGTATAATTTTGTAAGTATAAGGAACAGCAGCTGAATCCACTAATGGCTCAAGTTTCCTTCTCGTGTTTGGCATAGTGTCGCGATTTAGGGAATGGTTGCTGCATGTGACGCTAGCCAGTCAGGTGATAGTACATGACATGGTTACGATTACAGGTCAATAATTGAGTGGACGAAGGAACACACAACAACCTGTCAACCTAGAGCAGGCAGAGCTTTAGTTATTTACTTCATGATCAGTGAAAAAAGTTAACCCCTCTTTCACATGCATCTTCATGGTAACGAAGTAAGATTGTAGACATGTATGTACCTCAGGAGACTGTTTTTAGCTGTATGAAAATAATAATGTTTATTGTGAAGACAAAACATCTGTTATCGGCTAATATTTGATTGGTTGCCCCATCTGCACTACAATTGGTCAGCTCTGGGCATTGCTATTTAACTCGGCAAGTAAACTTTTATCCCTCTAACTAATGAATGTTGGTATGCATGATTCATATAGATTTATAAATTCTATTTATTAGCTGTACTTGCTTTTTCAGTATACTTTGTACATACATAATAGTATTAAAAATTAACTATCTTTTAGACAATGTGGCTTCTTCTTATAATTTTATCATACATACAAATTGCTTCCATAAGAACTATTCATTGCAAATTGTGTGAGAAAGTTTTATTCTGATGTGTACTATATTAATGAAAAAGCCTATTTCATCTTGCCTGATCAATGGTCAATAAGATTACTTGAAACTGCTGCTTGACAATATGCATTTCATTGATGACTACGGCCTCTGCTGATTACCATTAAATTGTGAGATAGAGTTTCCATCTTATGTTGACTGTTGTTTATCTGTGAAACCGATTTTTTAATGTTCCAATGTTTGAAATATGAGTAAAAATAGAACTACAACAAAAATTACCACAAACATGTACGGTACTACAGTATCTGTATCCTACCCAGAAAAATCTGTTGGCAACTTTGATGCAGGCAACCTGCAGAATACAAGTGGTACAGCTCTGGCATACATTACACAACTGCTTATGATATAAAACAACATAACAATTTGAAACTAATGGCCACCAATCACCTCAACACCAATTCTGTGACTATAGAGAAGAGCCCATACAGATGCTTGAATATGTAGTTTGGATTTCATAAAAGGTCCATTCTGAGAAACAAACATGGTTTATATATGCAAGTTGCTTTCACTGTTTTAACTTAATGCAATTGATCTGGATTGATGTCACATGATTGGCTAAGTGTGGGCAGTTACAGTGGGTGTAATTTGACAGTTGTTACAAGTGGATAAGTAATAGGCTTCAGATGAGACTACAATATGAACAAAAAATTTTTGTAATGATTGACATGGAAATGTGTATGCACAATTGAACTGGATTACAAATACAATAATGAAGGAGATAAATAGTGTATGCGAAGAAGAGGAGAGTCTATATGATGTCCGATAGGAGGGCAATGAATGGGTAATATTGTGTACAACTTTGTTTTGGCCTATGAAATTGTAAGTGTTGTACCTCACATCCTTCAAGTGTTGAGAAAATGCTCATTATTTCACTGAATACCGATAAGGAAAATTAAAAAGCATTAATATTATCAAATGTTAATTTAGGTTCTGGATTCAGTTATGCAAAATTTTTAGAGAAGTGGAGTGGTGGAGTATATTGCGATTCTGTCAGTTTATTTTCTATTTATTTATTTATTTGTTTAGGAGCCCTCAATGCACACAAGCAGTGGACCACCACATAGGTTCTACTGTCACTTTTACATACATTAGTAGTCAGTCAGGTAGTTCACAAGATGTGGATCTGATGTTATTTGGAGTACATGTGAGTAAGTTTTCACATTCATATAGACCCACTTCAGTATATTGGATGAAAGGTGATTGAAGGATACAGACTTTAAGAGCAGAAGGAAAAAGTTCAAGAGAAAAGAACATCTTCAAAAGTGGATATGTAGTAAGGGCAGTAGCGATTTTCCTGTTGAGACAGAACTTACAATGATAAAGTATTGTTAGTTTCAGGTATTGTGTGACACAGAAACACAATGGCAGGATCTTAATTCTTCGATCACTGCTTGTGCAACTGATATCCTTGGGTGCATCATTAACTGATGATTAATAGTAATATTCTGAGTGTAACTTGTATAATTTTAGCTTATTATGTTAGCTGTTTTTTGTGCTAAGTTTGGAAATAATTTGCTAGAGTACACTGCAAAATGATCAAATAATAGATGGAGTTTGAAATTTTATGCCCAGTCTGACTTTTGGTACTTGCAAGAGTTCAACATGCTATCCAAGAGGTTTCTGACCTGCACCGAAATACAGAGCATAAGAACCACAGAACAAGCCCAAATTATGAAAATACAGCACCATTGGTTTCTGTATTTACATAATGCCAGGAATTTGCTATGCCATATTTTCACAATCATGCTAGCATTACAAAGGTAAGTTACTTTAGTGAAACCTAAGAACCAAAACTTGAATGGGTGGACTGATGTTTGAGTCTTGGTACGCCTAGTTATAAGCCTCGACCCTCTGTTACGTCTACACTTGATGTAAGTACACAATATTTGTAATAACTGCAACTCTGTGCTAAGAACAAAATGCAACAGAACGATTAAATAATAGCAAAGATTGTGGCAAATACACTATAGTTATGGGACAGGGCAGCCCTAGTCTTTATATATACGGTATATAAAACGTTGCTTTCGCTGAAAGAAAAAAGAAATTTTTTCTATATTTGTTTGTGGAGTCATCTGCAGCACCCGTTACAATTAATTACAATCAGTTCTTCTGTTTTAAGCCAACAGCAACTAAGAACAATTTTTTACATCATAGGCGTTTCAATTGTTATTTATAGGCATTAACACCAGCTACAGATGATGCTTTGTGTATAACATATGAAATGCAGATGGTGTAAAGCTGCCCTTAATTTCAGTCTGCTTAAGACAGTAAATACGATTATAATTCAGATATTATTTGCCTGTGTACAAAACTTATAAAATCGGACTTTGACTCAAAATCACGGCCACTCAGATATATGGATTTTTTGGAGATTGTCGTTAGTCATAAGCTTACTCACGAAAACGTCGTATACCGGTAATGTTACACATCACTACTCACTACCTAGGTTTATATTGTGTACTGCTGACGTTAAAATTTAATAACGTGCTGCAACTGCTTCACGTATTATCACTTTATTTGCTAATCATTACGGGTATTTTTCCTTTTATTTAATACTTTTGCTGCAAACAAAACAGAAAGCACATTAGGCCTACTGCATTTTGAAGAATCCTCTACATCCCCATAAGCAAAAGACATGTCACCAGAAATATCCACGTTACGACTAATCATTAATAACATTCCACAAGACTTTGTGTTCATCCGAAAGTAGCTGCAAATTCATTCTTTCGAACTTTTTTCCCCTAACTTTTGACAAACACGGTTTGGATGACAGCACATGCTGATATCAACAAATCGTTGCAATCCTATTGGCTCTCGCTGAAACCAATGAAGTCGTACTCCTGACGTCACTTCCGTTTGGAGCAGATGCGCCTAGGAGGTTTAACGTCTTGTCACAGGAAGGCATACGAACAGAACGGAGGGCTTCATACTGGAGAGGGAGGTGGCAAAAGTTACGCTCAAAAAGGACGTGGCCTATGTGACGATGTAGGGAGTGAGAGACGCATTGGTACACGGGTGACAGAGGTCCGGGATTCAGGAGGAGAGGGGACACGACGGTATGGCGGGGTTCTGTCTTGAGGAAAACGTATCGGGTGCGGAATTGCTTCAGGAAGTTGAGAAGTTGCGGGAAGGGATGGGATCGTCAATTATCTGCGTCGGGAAAGGAGGGATGTAGATGTGGCAAGCGAGACGGAGGGTGAGGCGCTTCAGGATTGGAGGTAATTTGAATAGGCGGGGTACGTAGACATCCAGGTGGGGTGGAAGCTGCAGAGTAGGCGACGCAGTATGAAACTGTATGAGAGAGGCGTCAGAGACATGTTTGAAGAGGTTAAGACAAGAGAGAGATTTAGGGTGGACAGTCATAAGGAGGGGGGGGGGGGGAGACTCCAGGAGAGGGAAAAGTCGAGGCCAAAGTATTTGAGGGTGGGAGATTGCGGGATGGGCCAGCCATGAGAAGTGAGGTAGAGGTCGTGGGGGTAGATGGAGCGGATGGTACGACCAATTATGAATGCCTGGGATTTGTCGAGGTTGACAGAAAGCCACTGTTAGCACCGAGTCACGAACTGGGATAGGTGAGATTGGAGAAGGTACAGGTAGCGGGCGAGGGAAGGAGCAGGGGCAAGGAAGGCGGTGTCACAGGATACTGAAGGAGGAACACATACTTTGTTCCAAAATTATGAACTACCTCGAACGACCTATTGATCAATAGTCAACACGGATTCAGAAAGTATAGCTCTCGCGAAACACACCGTTTCCTTTATTCGCATGATGTGATAAGTGCCATCGATAAGTGATCTCAAATCGATTTCATATTTCAAGATTTCCGGAAGGCGTTTGACACTGTACCTCATAAGCGGCTTATAATGAAATTACGTGCTTATGGAATATCGTCCCAATTGTGCTATTTATTGGATTCAAGATTTTCTATCAGAAAGGATACACTTTGACGGTAAGTCATTGTGTTTATAAACGATTTAGGAGAAAATCTGAATAGCTGTCTCAGACTGTTCGCGTTTATGGGTTAGTGAGGTCAATAATCAAAAGTACTGCAAAGCGATTTACACAAAATTTCTACATCGTGCGAAAATTCGCAAATAACGCAAAATGATGAAAAGCCTTAAGTAATACACTTGGCCACTAAATGAAATCCGCTGAACTTCAAAAACACGACAAAGCAGTCAAATCTTAAGGTCGTAAATTCTACCAAATACCCAGGAGTTACAATTACGAACAACTTAAACTGGAGAGAACACAAAGAAAATATCGTGGAGAAAGCTAACCAAAGGTTACGTTTCATTGGCAGAGATACAAGACCATTCCCATAAAATAAGAGAAATCAGATCGAAAACGGGAGGATTTAGGTGTTCTTTCTTCCCGCGCGCTAGTAGAAAATGGAAAGGTAGAGAAAGGTTATGGAAGTGGTTAATGAACACTCTGCCAGGCACTTAAATGTGATTTGCAGAGTATCCATGTACATGTATACCTGTAGGTTACTGTACCCCGTCGAGGGTTCGAACCTCCCTCCCCTCCCCGGGCATCTATGTAGATGAAGATGTAGAGATGGACAGAAGGATGGGGTTACGGCATGTCAGATGAGTAAATAAGGTAAAGAAGGGGCGATAGGACGGAGCCCTGGAGCATCCAGTTGTAGGGATAAAAAAACTGGATTAGTTGACAGGAGGTAGGTCAGAAGGAGCAGTTGGCCATAGGCAGAGATGGAAGGTGAGAAGCTGTATTGAGAGAGGGAAGGAAGTAGTGTTGACAAAGGTGGTGGTCTATGCTGAACACTGAGGTTAGGCTGATGGTTCAGTAGGAGGAGGCTTCGGAGGGATGCTTGCCGAATCTTGGCAACAGGAGAATGCAGGAAGTCTTCCACAGATCAGGGAAAAAACCAGAGTGAAGGATAATGTTATACAAGGATGCCTGAGAAGGATGGAAGGAATATGATTAGGAATGTAGGTGCTGATAAGTCAGGCAATTGTGGTTGTGGCAGTGATGTGTCGTGGTGCGTCTTATGCGTTGGATGTCAAACCCATGACCAGCATGGTAAAATCTAAGGAAGGAATGTAGTCTAAGGTAGTGGGAGCAGGGAACGCGAGAGAGAGAGAGAGAGAGAGAGAGAGAGAGAGAGAGCGGAGGTGTCGGTTAATTCATAAACATCAGGAAAGCGCGAATAGTTAAATCAAATTATCTCCATAATTAATGGATTGGAACACAGCTGATTAGATTTTCTAGGTAGATGGAAGTACCAGCAGCTCTATAGAAATTCTGTATTTAATTTTGCGCGACCTGTGTCGGTGCTTCAATACACCATCTTCAGGCTGCCGTTATGTAACTGTTATTAAAAGCACATTTGAACACGGTAGCCGTTAAAACCAGTAGCCATAAATATACCCGTTGTGTGACTGTTATTAAACGTATATTTGAACGGGGTAGCCATTAAAACTGGTAGCCATAAATTTCTAGAAATTTACGGCTACCGATTTGAACGGCTACCCTATTCAAATGTGCCTTTAATAACAGTTACACATTAGGTGCCTGTTGTTGTTGTTGTGGTCGTCAGTCCGCAGACTGGTTTGATGCAGCTCTCCACGCTACCCTGTCCTGTGCAAGTCTCTTCATCTGAGAATATGTTCGGCAACCTACATCCTTTTGAATCTGCTTACTATAATCGTTCCTCGGTCTCCCTCTACGATTTTTACCCCACACGCTTCCTTCTAATGCTAAGTTGACAATTCCTTGATGTCTCAGAATGTGTCCAACCAATCTATCCCTTCTCTTAGTCAGGATATGCCAGAAACTTCTTTTCTCTCCGATTCGGTTGAGCACCTCCTGATTAGCCACGTGATCTACCCATCTAATCTTCATCATTCGTCTGTAGCACCACATTCAAAAGCTTCTATCATATTTTTACCTGAAGTCCTTATCGTCCGCGTTTCACTGCCATACAATGCTACACTCCAGACAAATACTTTCAGATTTGATAGATTCCTAAAATTTAAATCAATATTGGATGTTAACAAGTTTCGCTTCTTTAGAAATGCTTTTCTCCCCCTAGCCATTCTACATTTTATATCTTCTTTACGTCGGCCATAAGAAGTTATCCTGCTACGCAAATAATAAAATTCATCTACTACTTTTACTATCTCATTACCTAATCTAATTCCATCAGCATCGCCTGATTTTCTGACATTGCATTCCATTACCTTCGTTTTACTCTTGTTAATCTTATATCTTCCTTTCAAGATACTGTCCATCCCATTTAGTTGTTCTTCCAGATCTTTTGCGGTCTCTGACAGAATTACTATGTCATCAGCAAAACGCAATGTTTTTATTTCTTCTCCCTGCACTTTAATGCTCTCTCCAAATTTGTCCTTCCATTCCCTTTCTTGCCCTTCCACTCTAATAATCGCTGTATGGTATTTGTATTCGTTCCCTATTTTTTACCCCTGATACCTTCAGAATTTGGAAGAGTGTATTCCAGTCAACATTGTCGAAATTCTCCAAATCGACAAACGCTAAAAACATAGGTTTGCCTTTCCTTAGCCTAAGATACTTCGTAATGTGAGTATTGCCTCCCGTGTTCCTACATTTCACTTAAATCCAAACTGATCTTCTCCGAGGTCGGATTCCACAAGTTTTTTCATTCTTCTGTAAATAATTCGTGTTAGTATTTTCCACCCATGACTTATTAAACTGATAGTTCTGTAATTTTCACACCTGTCTGCATTTGCTTTCTTTGGAATTGGAATTACAGTATTCTTTTTGACGTCGGAGGGTATTTTCCCTGTCTCCTACATCTTGCATACCAGGTGATACAATGTTTTCTTGACTGGCTCTCCTAACGATATCAGCAGTTCAGACGGAATATCATCTAATCCAGGGGCCTTGTTTCGACTCAAGTCCTTCAGAGCTCTGTCAAATTCTTCTCGCAGTATCATATCTCCTATCTCATCTTCCTCCACTTAGTCTTCCATTTCTAGAATACTGCCTTCTAGTTTATTTCCTTTGTATAGGCCCTCTACATATTCCTTCCACAGTTCAGCTTTCCCCTCTTTGCTTAGTACTGCTTTTCCGTCCGAGTTCTTGATACAGCTGCTTTTCTTGTCTCCAAATATCTCTTTCATTTTCCTGTAGGCAGTATCTATCTGTCCCCTAGTTATGCATTCTTCTACGGTTCTGCATATGTCCTGTAGCCACTCCTGCTTAGCCAGTCTGTACTTCCTGTCTATCTCATTTTTCAGACGTTTCTACTCCCTTTTTCCTGTTTCACTTGCTGAATTTTTATATTTTCTCCTCTCATCACTTAAGTTCAGTATACTCTGTGTTATCCAGGGATTTCTATTAGGCCTTGTCCTTCTGCCTATATGGTCCTCTGCAGCCTTCACTACTCTACCTCTCAGAGCTAGCCATTCTTCTTCTACTGTATTACTTTCCTCCGTTTCAGCCAATCCTTGACTGCAACTGTTATTAAAGGCACATTTGAATTGGTCGCGCAAAATTACATAAAGATTTTCTATACAGCTGCTTGTACCCTCGTAGTCAAATCTAGGATTATTGGGGATAAAAAGGTAGGTGGGAAGGGTTAAGCCTTACTAACATTGTCGGGAAAGGAAGGAGCAGGTAGATAGAGGTACGAAGAATATGAGAAAGATATTGGAAGGTTTCCCACGTACTAAGAGAATTTTAGGGGGAACGATACGTTAAGTCGTGTGCATGTCTGACGCCAAGCCTTGTGACATTTCATGGTCAAGAGGTTTCCAACATGTCAGTGGAGTTGCCAACGGCGGTGAAGTATGTGCCAGTCAAGAGTTTTCAGGAAGGAATCAGAACGTGACAGGATTTGCGGAGAAGGAGGACGGCCTATGGAGGGTGTACGGAGGTGTACGGCGTTGGTAGGGATGCGGGTTTGGATAGCATCAGTAATCGTGTGGTGTTGGAAGGATGAGGCATGTTCGATGTCGGTGGAGGTGTGGAGAGGCATTGAGTGGCTGGCGCCAACAATGTAATGATGGTAGGCAGCCCAATCAGAGCAGGAAAAATTATGGACAAGCATGGGAGAGGACATAATGGGGAATATGGGATGGGTGACCACAGGGGTTTATAGTTATGGGGCCGGGTCACTGTCAATAGGGTCAAGGAGATCCACCCAGGGAGGCAGGGGAATACGAGAACAGCATTGGGGATGGGTTCGAGGGTTGCAGGTGGGGAACCATGTCGCCCTATAGCAAGGCGACTGACTTCACCACCGGAATTCACCAATGGACCGGGAGACATGATTGAGGTTTTGGTAACTATATGGACCATGAAGGTATGGGTTAACATTGGAGAGGAAATCATGAAGAGGGGGACGTGACATCAGATGTGGCCAGGGTGTTGGAGGGGAGGAAGAGGCAAAGGTGGTCGACAGGATCATTAAGGAGGGGCTCTAGCCAGCCATGGTGAAGGCCATGGCGATGGCCATTACACCTTGATCAAAGGGAGGGGCGTCATCATTGCAATGCCTTGATGACGGATTTAGGGGATTCTAGGAAGCTTTCGTTTAGGAATACGGGATCGTGCATTGATGAACAGGTATTTGTTGTCAGGTAGGGAATGTTGTGTTGTTGGAGTGTGTTGGATGGGCATGCTGTGTTAAGCTGTGGGGGGGGGGGGGCGATTGAAAAACAGCTTGCTGGTGTACTTTATGCTAGGGTAACATGCTGGAAGGAAGTAGTTACAGGAGAAGCTCTTAGTGATTTCGAGTTGGTTCTTTAGAATGGTGGAGTGGATACGGGGATCAACGAGGTGAACAGGAACGGTCAGCTCGGGAGTGAATGATGCAGAACTAGCTTGACACTTGTAGCAGTAGGCTGGGTAGGGTCCACCATAGGTTGCATGTGAGGAGCGGGTCGACGGAACAGTTCTTCAGGAAGTGGGCCGACTTGCAGTGAGGACAGGTGGGGACAGGAGGGTGCTGCAATTTTGGCTAATTGTTGTAGACAGGACAAAGATCACAACGATAGGACTGAGGAGGGGAGAAGGGAGCCACCTTGCAGCGGTGATCGTAAATGAGGGCCTCTTCAGTGTGAAGTGAGGCGGATGGATCGCGAATATTCCATGAAAAACCGCATCAGGTACGTTATGCAAGAGGCATTTTGGATCTGCTTCAAAATGAGAATAACAGTCACGTTCGCAAAATGATTTCACATTTGATAGGGTGACCGGTTTCGATGTACTCTGGGGCCATCATCAGACCCATTCGTCTCACCGTCAATGCCAAGACAATCAGCGCGCGGCGGCGGCTCTTGGTAGCATTTAGGCAAAGAACGTTCAGAAATCAGAATCCTTGGTTAGCGAATACAACTTTTAGGTGCCTTCTAGCAGGCTGGATGAAGAATGACAACCCCTTTTTTTCTTCTTTATCGATATTTTAAAGCCACAGGAGGTGGAACGCTGGCAGCAGCTTCATTCCTGCTCTTCACCAGAGCGTATTTACACTGTTAACAAGGTGATAAAAACAGAGAAAGGGGATAAAATTTGATTTATTTTAAAAAGCTATAATGGAGATTAAAATTAAGAAAACAGGCATAGAGTAAAGAAAATGAAGTAAAACATATGTGGAATTAAAACTGCCACGATGGTTAAAATCACACAGAGATAGAAGTTAAAAAATCCGGGGTAGTTAAAAGCACATTGGTGGAGTACACTACGCGAAGACGAAGGCACTGTTTAAAACAAACGGCAACTCTAATATTCTGCCTGATTGGCGGCTGCTTAAGTATTAAAATGCAACTTGGGCACGAAGCACAAACACTAGCATAACACTAAACGGCGCAGTTAAAATATCTCGAACCGGGGGCCCCGCTGTGGGAAAAGGGGAGGAAGGGGAAGCGCCATGTGAGAAGGACAGGAGGGGAGGGAGAGAGGTGGGAGAAGGGAAAGCGCAAGGACATTGTAGGAAGGAGCTGGGAGAGAAGAGCCAAGCGAGGGGTGGACAGGGATGGGAGGGGGGAGGGATGGACTAAGGTTGAAAGGAGGGGTAGATGTCGGGACGGAGAGCGTCATCTGGGAGAGGGAGTTGACGCACGTTACCCTCGGAGAGGACGTGGAGGGTGTGGAGGTGAAGGGGACGAGGGATGGGATAATAAGGTATCGAACATTTTTTTTTCCTTTATTGTGTTTTCACACCAGCTATTACACCAGTAGGCTGGCAGCAGCTCCAGAGGCTGCTCCTCAGCCGAGAGAATAAAAGACATGGATGAGATGAAAAGTAAAATACAAGACAGGCGAAAAAACAAACGGAGGAACAATGACATAGACAAGATGACAATTCGAAACAGTTGGCAGATGATTAAAATCACTTTTAGTCAGTTAAAAATGATGAGCCACGGTGACCTAAAAAAAATAACCATGTAGGATGACAATAACACAGGACGGCGAGTACACGGAGACACTAATTAAAACACACGGTGCGACGCTTGTTCTAATGGCGGTGGACGCAGTTAAAAAACGTACACTTCACTAGAGCACAGCACACAACACTTGTTGACGTAGCACTGATAAAACTGTCAGTCCAGGACCCCGAGAAGGGGGTGGGGGGATGCAGGGAAGCGCGGGGGAGAGGAAAAACGGCAGGGAAGGGGGCGGTAGGGAGGAGCCGTAGGGACTCCAGGGCGGGGAGGGGTAGCCAAGTGGGGGAAGGGGGAGGGGGAGAGGGGGCCCTACATCTACGGGGGGGGGGGGATCATGGCTGGTAGGACGGGTATATGTCAGGACGGAGGATGTCGTCAGGGTGGGGGAGGTGGCGGAAGTTACCCTGGGAGAGGACATGGTGTGGAGATGAAGGGAAGGGGGTATAACGCGGTAGAGGCGTGGCAGAGGCCCAGGGTTGGTAAGGATGGGGTGGACCAGGGGGTTGCGGGAGTCTATTTTACGGGTGGTATAGAGGATACGGATATGTTGGAGGTATCCAGGTCATACAGGATCCGTGTGGGGGGAAGGGAGCCGGATGCGGAAGGCGTGGCGCTCAAGAACTTGGAGGGTTTTGTAATTGGATGTGGGAACGGAAATCCAGGCGGGATAGAAGCTGCAAAGGACAGGACGCCTGAGGGAGCGGTACGTGTAGAGGATGGTGGAGGGATCCCACGTCCGGCCGGTGCGGAGTTTTAGGACGTTACGGCGGGAGAGGGCTTTCTGTCGGACAGTGCGGAGGTGGAGGGTAATGACAACATGTCACATTCGTGTTTTAGCTACACGTAACAGGGTACTTTCGGCGAGTACATTGTGTCCCGGTAGTGTTGCCACCTGCTCCTCTCGCACTGCCGACACAAGGAGAACATTTGAAGGCGTGTGTCGAAATCCCATGTGCCACGTCCTTCAATACTGCTTCAATTAAAATTTGTCCCTCACTCCATTACTACAGCGATTTGTGGTGAAGATTTTTTTACAAAGCGTAAATTGGTAAGCCATTTGTAATTGGTTGACTGATTGGTTCCCGTCATTCATAAAGCCTCTATCAACAGAACCACGTCGAGCAAATCCCTATACGTGTAAACTAAAATGTAGTCATAAAATCTATTCTGTTAGCCATACAATTAAAGTTCAAAATTATCACGTTCGAAACAAATCCTAAACGTACATTTTGTGTGATTTTTGCATCAACAGCAGAACAAGTCCGTGCTTATTCCAATGGAGGAAGCACATATATTTGTTTCTTCGAACGTTTGCCGCTTCTACGACCAGAGGCGTTGCAAACGACCTGCCGTTTCATAGTCTTTCTTCTCTTTATTGTGATATCATCCTCTACTCTCAATCAATTATTACATTCTGCTCCAGATAGTTACATGTTCTTAACAGTGTTGCCTGGATATGGTACGAATTTTATAGAATATCTTGAATAACTAGTTGATCATGGTATTTTTTTATTTATTATTTGACATGCCCCATTACATAGTAATATCACATGTTTGACAGTTAAATTCAGGCGGTTACATCAGGTATTTTTACAAACACAAATACAGTACATAAGGTGACAGGATTTACAAAAGAAAGCGTTTTGACTACACATAATTTGTCGCTTTACATAAAGAAACCATACGATTTTATACATCAGGAAATCTTATTGAATTACAGAAATTGTAAAAGACTACAATGAATGTATGCACCAAATTAAATTTACTGACAGACCATCGTCCTCCTTTGTCAGATATTTGTTTCCTGAGATGGTCCCTCTATTTCAGTAAGTTGCAGCAGTCGAAAAGCTCAAATGTTCAAATGTTTGTAGAGCTTATGGAACTTAACTACGGGGTCATCAGTCCCTAAACTTACAAACTACTTATGAACTAGCTACTACTAAGGACGGCACAAATATCCATGTCCGAATGGGGATTCGAACCCCCGACCGTAGTGGCCGTGCAGACCGTGACTGGAGCGTCTCAGTCCCCTCGGCCACCTCGGCCGGCTAGTCGAAAAGCATGTGGTTTGCACAGTATTGTTACTTGTGAACGTTCCGTCTTCAATCATTCTGAACCGCTGATAATAGGCTTTCAGTTTCCCATGACCTGTTAACATTGCTGTAAAATTCGGAGATATTGGCAGTTTAATCATTAAACGTTGTCGGATCGTAGGAAAATACGGTTTAGTGCTTCCCCCGTTTTTTGTTCTTTGCCACTCTATGTCCCATTTGTTCCTAAACTCGAAGTTTCTTCTTTAAGGCACTTTTGGGTATTTTGTTGTAGCGAATTGATTGTCGTGATAGTGCTGCTTTTAGCAGGATTGTCAGCTAGTTCATTTCCCCATATTACTTGATGTGCTTTAACCCTTTATAAAAACCTTACGTTTGACTCATGAAAACGTCAAGTTATATACCACAAAGAATTCATAACGTAATATTATATGCGGAAGGGGTCTAATACGACACTTTCTCCCAAATGCACTGTTTTAATAATTTAGTGCAAAATAAATTTTCGAAAAATCTTGGGTATTTCTACTTCAAACTAGGATCTATTTGAATAGCAAGGAATTGGCAATCGTGGCTGCCGGTCCCCCTCGTGTGCCACGTCAGCAACAGGGGTGTACAGCCGGCCGCGGTGGCCGAGGGGACTGGGGCGCTCCAGTCACGGTCTGCACGGTCAATACGGTTGGGGGTTCGAATCCCCCCCCCCCCGGGCATGGATATATGTGCCGTCCTTAGGATTAGCTAGTTCATAAGTAGTTTGTAAGTTTAGGGACTGATGACCCCGTAGTTAAGTCCCATAAGCTTAACAAATATTTGAACATTTTTGAAGGGGTGTACGGCAGGCTCTGGGCGCTGCCTTGTCGGATAGTCTGCCGTGAGCCCTGCGGCAGGTTGGGGATGCGTGTCCACGGCCTGAGCGCGCTGTACTGCCCTGCCGTGCCGTGCCTATCCCGTCTGCTGCCGCTGCTTTATTTTACTGGCCCCGTTTTATGTCGGAGCGCCCCGCCCAGAAGGCGTGGTCGATTTCCTAAGCCCAGACCTGTAGCGTATGTAAGGCCAAAGGAATTACAGTGCCTCAGAACCTGAGGTAGGATCAAAGGGGAAAAACAAACGTGAAATTCTTGAAATAAACACAATTATCGACGAGTGGAAAGCCTCCTTTAGGCGAAATAAAAACGCGTTACTCTGAATTAATAGTGTACAAGTAAACCAACATTGCGAACTTGACACAGCACACGAAACCGCTGTTACTTACAACATCAACGTAAGGCAGCAAAAGGTATAATAAATGGCAAATCATGCAAGTGTTTATAAATAGTGTGCTTCCAGCAACGGTATACCCCAAACTGGGAAATCATACGTAAGACTTTTTTCAAAGCACTTACTGCCATTTATCTGTTTTGTTCTTTTTATCGCAGCACAATCATAATTTTTCCGTACAATTAATTTATAATGTCACAATCAATTTTAAAATTGTCTGATATTTTCATAATGCATTGGCTACACTTTTTCGGCACCGCAGAGAGACAAACAATTGAGGATGTAAGTGACGATGTGTTTGGGATTAGGAAAGAGGACATCAATGAGACAGTCAAATGTTTATATAGCTTATGGGACTAAACTACGAGGTCATCAGTCCCCAAACTTACATTGCGTGAAAATGTAATCACATGTCAGTTCTGGTATAATATATTTGTCCAATAAATACCCGTTTATCGTCTGTATTTCTTCCTGGTGTAACAATTTTAATGGCTAGTAGTGTACATATACATGTATACATATACCGAATGTATGCACCAACAGAATTAGATACGAGACATTACATTCAGCATTAGAATTAAACATTTACGACAACTGATCACAAATAATTCAAATAAACAATAATAAAACAGATTTTCCTGTAATAGTTCAGACATGCAATAACGATGAAAGAAAACGTGATTAATGTTTAAGTACAGTAATAAATCGCAGTACCCGTGGGCAACGATACTCGTCACACAGCGCACTCTAACTCTAGCCTGGTGCTTAAAAGTTGTCGGAATCAATGTATTTAATTATAGACACAAGTGATATTACAACTGCACAGTGGAACGTAACTCACTTTTAGTGGCTTCATCGCCAAAGTGTAATCAAGATTATTTTATTGCACTTATGTTTGGGTTTCTGTTCGTATTTCCCCTCTACATTGACCTTAACCGCACCTTGTGAAGGAATTAGATTAATTGAGACAATAAAAGTAGTAGATGAGTTTTGTTATTTGGGTAGCAATATAACTTCTGATGGCCGAAGTAAAGAAGATAAAAAATGCAGAATAGCTATGGGAAGAAAAGCGTTTCTGAAGAAGCGAAATTTGATGACATCAAATATTAATTTAAATCATAGGAAGTCTTTTCTGAAAGCTTTTGTCTGGAGTGTAGCATTGTGTGGGAGTGAAACGTGGACCGTAAGGAGTTCAGACAAAAAGGTAATAATAACTGTCGATATGTTATGCCACAGACGAATGATGTAGATTAGATGGGTAGATCACGCAACTAATGAGGTGCTAAACAGAATTGAAGAGTAAAGGTTTCTAGCATATCGTGATTAAGAGAAGGGATAGGCTGGTGGGCCACATTCTGAGACATGAAGGAATCGTCAACTTATAACGAAATGTCTGGGGTGAAAGTCGTAGAGGGAGACCGAGGGACGAATAAAGTAAGCGCATTAAAAATGATGTTGGTTTTCTCAGATGAAGAGGCCTGCACAGGACAGGGTAGCGTGGAGAGATGCATCAAACCAGTCTGTGGACTGAAGACTTCCACAACAACAGTTCCAGATGTTTGTCAACATACAGAACAAAACTGCTCAGATTCATCGGTCCCTAGACTTACAAAACTTCTTAAACTAAGTTATGCTAGTGGCAACACATATATCCGTGACGAAGGGAGAACTTGAACCTCCGTCGAGAAGCGGCCGTGCAATTCGTGGCTTGGTACCGTAGAGCACGTGGCTTGATGGTTCGATACTTGATACTTTGTTCAAAAGCGTTGGCACCTGAGTTTCAGTACGCCGATCTATACCGATCAGTAGTTTGACGACGTTCAACTGCCTTCAAGGACTACGTTCCTTACACATCAAAGAAAGAACTACAGGCTTACGTTCTTTCCCTCGTCATTCAAGATCAAGTCCGGGTTCACTGTCCTATAAACATATGAAGTCTTATTTTTGCCACTTTGCAAAAGCATCGACTGCACCTACTGGCGCCTCCAATACGATGCATGCTGGAGGCTACCTCATACCACTAAAAGTTATTTGTTTCACTTCTCGAATCTGAAATACGGCGAGGAAGAAATAACGTTTTACATTCCTCCATAACGGTCCTAATTTCTCTTGCCTTCCTTGCACTTGTGCGAAATGTGTGTATGCCGGTTCTCTACATTTCTCTGTAGTATTCTGCGAAACGTCTGTCGTCCTTGCTCCAGGCAACAAAATTTGAACTGAATTTCATCAATCCATCTTAAGATGAGAAAACCGACGTTTACAATAGAACAGACTACATTCAAACGTAGTATATCTTCAAGTGATTTTTTCGTCGTTTTCAGCTGAAGAGAAAAATATGGTATTTACACTACAATATTGTAAATGCATACTTTGTTGATAAGTTGAATGTTAATGTATTTCTACTTATTTCACTAAATAATTTTTTTTATATTTCGAAGAGAGGTAAAGCATTCATTTTTCAAGTAGTAACATATTCTTACTGATTTCTTTGAGAGCATTAAATTAACCATTGTAAACCAACTTACCACATATCCATTTTTTGAACCACGTAGGGGTCCCACGGTTCTTTTGAGAGTGCGGGTATTGCGAGCACGGCGCCCCGTGCAAATGCAATCTTTCTCCCTTATTTCCGTCTTGGACTACATTTCCTTTACCATCCTCTCCTTTCCTATCCTCACTCCTCCCGCTCTCCACCGGCAGATTGATGAAGTTGGAAGTTAGGTTCTCCTGTCGCAAACAACACATCCATTATTCCGTGCAACCATCGTTTTCGAAATAACGGTATATTATTAATAGTCTTAAACTTAATAGTACATAATTTACTTATCAATTCTGTGGAAATTTTAGCAGGGAGAATCTCTCACTCGTTAGAAAGTTAATGAAAATCATACCGCAAATACTGTGGAAAAATAATATTTTCACATTTTCGAAACTTGTAACGTTGATTTCAGTACTTGTAATTGTATGTGAATTATGAACAGTTAATGGCATTTAAATCTTGAATATGACGCCATTTATTTCAGCAATCATTATCTATAACCTACAGTATGTAGTGTTATTATAATTGTTCTCAAAATTCTTAACTGCTAACAATCTATATAAACTCCACCAGGAACGCTGGGAGGAAGTTAGTCTATGAGGTTAATTAGTCTGTGGAGCTAGTCTGTGACGTTAGTGATAAAGTTAGTTATTCTATGAAGTTAAGTTATTCTGTGAAGTTAATGATGAAGTTCGTCTGTCATGTTGTCAGTTGAGTTGCTGTCTGGAAGATTTCTTAATGTCTACCGTGTGCATTGTATAACAAATATGGAAGAGATATGAAACGACATGTATTACTTATTAAAAACCCGACATCCACAGAAGCAGATGTAACATCGCAAGTACTAGTGCCTACCAACTACAAATTAATCTTGTATATACAACAGATTTGTAAAACAGTATTATTGTCGGCGATATTCTTCAGGAGACAGACCTATGACGTAATGAAAACTGAACACGTTTGCAACGAATGTTTTCCGATGTCCTTGGATTGGGTAATAACTATTAGCAGACATTCTGTTCAGATGCAGGTGAAATGGAAAGGCAGTGTGAAGACAGAGAGGAGAGGAAGGAGATGAACTAAAATAAAATTGGTATAAAGACATACCCGGGTAACAATGGGTACTAAGGACAGCGAAAAATACGAGACCAAATCAAATTCGCAAGAGTAAGAGTCAAGTCTTTCCAAATTAAATCAAATTTGGCAAAATGCAACCTACCAACTTGGATTTTCGTGATATTTGACACACGATATATTTACATGTTTATGACTTGTTTATTAACTCCATTACACGCACCGCGTGTCTTATGTTAATAAGACTCGAATATATTATATTTCCAAATAGTAATGTCAGAATTGTACAAGAAAATCGTATAAAACGCAATGCAGGCTCTCAGTCTGACGCATGTACCGGAGGTAAATAAAATCGAGCGTTAGAATTAATCGAGGGTTAAAATTACAAACCGCTGTAATAAGGTGTTCCGTAACAGGAACAGCCTGATTTTCAGACTAAAATATTATATTTTTCATCGTGTGCTGCCGCAAATTCAATACGTAGTTACAATAAATCTACTTTCTCGTAAAATTGAGGTACAAAAATTTGTTATTTTCCATGCTACTGTAAAATTTTCTGAGTGATTAAAATACTGTATCACATTTGACATACAATTGTGAAGGGTCATTTGGAACTTGGAAATAGACATCACTTTCAATTAAAAGTCAACAAGATAAATTAAAAATTCCTGCGTACAGTGACCCAGTATTCTGGCTGGAAATATTGGAAGAGGTGAAAATTTTCATGACAAAGGACTTTAAATATCTTTGGGGAAATAGATACAATAGCAGTAAAAATTTTATGGCCTGTCTACAATTTAAATCCGTTTTCTACATCTACATGTGTGTCTAAGGGTACTATGCATACCAGTGTCGGTTCATCCTATTCCAGTCGCGTGTGGTTAGCAATAAAAATGATTGCCTGTTTTCCTCCGTGGGGCCACTAATCTCTCTGATCTTATCCTTGCGTTCGCTTCACGAGATTTATGTAGGAGGAAGCAATAATTTGGTTTACCCATTACGGAAGAGTGCTCTCGGAACTTTGACAGAAGCCCGTACCTCGACACAGAACGTTTCTCTTCCAGCGTCCTCCACTAGAGTTTCCTAAGCATTTCTGCGACGCTTTAGCGCTTAGTACATGAGCACGTAACGAAGAACGCTGCTCTAAGTTGCTTCTTCTTTCTGTGTTCTATAACCCTACTTGGTACGGATCCAACACTGATGAGCAATACTCCATTGCTGACGGACTACACTTCCTGAGGGTTATTCCAATGAATCTCAGTCGGGTGTTTGTCTTAACAACAACTGAATTTTATGGACGTTCCATTTCGTATCGTCCCTTGTGTCTACTCCTAGATACTTTATGAGAGTAAATGCACTCAGTTTTCATGTTGATATTGTGTTGTATAATATATAGTACTGGACATTAAAATTGCTGCACCAAGAAGAAATGCAGATGATAAACGGGTATTCATAAGACAAAATATCTTATACTAGAACTGACATATGATTACATTTTCACGTAATTTGGGTGCATAAATGCTGAGAAATCAGTACCCAGAACAACTACCTCTGGCCGTAATAACGGCCGTGATATGCCTGGTCATTGAATCAAACAAATCTGGGATGGCGTGTACAGGTACAGCTTCAAAACGATACCACACTTCATCAAGAGTAGTGACTGGCATATTGTGACGAGCCAGTTGCTCGGCCACCATTGACCAGACATTTTCAATTGGTGAGAGATCTGGAGAATGTGCTGGCCAGGGCAGAAGTCAAACATTTCCGGTATCCAGAAAGTCCCGTACAGGACCTGCAACATGCGGTCGTGCATTATCCTGCTGAAATGTAGGGTTTTGCAGGGATCGAATGAAGGGTAGAGCCACGTGTCGTAACACATCTGAAATGTAACGGCCACTGTTCAAAGTGCCGTCGATGCAGAGACCGAGACGTGTAACCAATGGCGTCCCATACCATCACGCCGGGTGAGACGGCAGTACGGCGATGACAAATACACGCTTCCAATGTGCGTTCACCGCGATGTCACCAAACACGGATGCGATCATCAGGATGCTGTAAACAGAACCTACATTCCTCCTAAAACTTGTTTTTGCCATTCGTGCACCCAGGTTCGTCGTTGCGTACACCATCGCAGGCGCGCCTGTCTGTGATGCAGAGTCAGGGGTAACCACAGCCATGGTCTCTGGGCTGATAGTCCACGCTGCTGCAAACGTCGTCGACCTGTTCGTGCAGAAGGTTATCATCTTACAAACGTCTCCATCTGTTGACTCAGGGATCGAGACGTGGATGCACGATCCGTTACAGCCATGCGGATAAGATGCCTCTCGTCTCGACTGCTAGTGATAGGGATCCAGCACGGCGTTCCGTATTGCCCTCCTGAACCCACCGATTCCATACTCTGCTAAAAGTTATTGGATCGCGACCAACGCGAGCAGCAGTGTCGCGATACGGTAAACCGCAATCGCGATAGGCTACAATCCAACTTTTATCATAGTCGGAAATGTGATGGTACGCATTTCTGCTCATTACACAAGGCATCATAACAACGTTTCACCAGGCAACTTCGGTTAACTGCTGTTTGTGTATGAGAAATCGGTTACTCATGTCAGCACGTTGTAGGTGTCGCCACCGGCGCCAACCTTGTGTTACTGCTCTGAAAAGCTGATCATATGACAGAATCTTCTTCCTATCGGTTAAATTTAGCGTCTGTAGTACGTTTTCTTCATTGTGAAGCAATTTTAATTGCCGGGAGTATAAGATCTTTCTATCTGTGTAAAAGGATCACTTTTAACTTTTTATGTTAACGCTCAGTTGCCCTTCCTTGAACCATGCGTCAATACTTTACAGATCCTCATGCATTTCATTCCCCTAATGCAGTGTTGCAACCTCTAGATAAACTACAGCATCTTCCGCAAAAAGCCTCATTGAATTTCCGATGTTATGTACAAAGTCATTCATATTGTGAAAAACAACGGTCCTATAACACTCCCTTTGGGCTCTCCTGTTATCACTTCAATGTCTGAAGAATTCTCTTCGTTGAGAATGACGTGCTGCTTTCTATTAGTGACGCCTCAGTACAGTGGCACAGTTGGTCTGATATTGCACATGATCGCAGTTTGTTCATCAGGCTACAGTGCAGAACGGTATCGGACGCCTCGCAGACGACAACGAAGACATCATCTAAGTGCGATCCTGTATCTATTGTTCTCTGGATCACATGATCGCTGCATTGGGAAGCCACGCTGAATTGTACAAAAGACATTCCCGGTCTCCAAAAATAACTTAGAACAGGAACATAAAATGTGCCCCAAAATTCTGCTGCCGATGTATGTCAGAGATATAGGTCTATAGATTCACGCTTCTGATCTACGACCGTTCTTGTTTTCGGAATTAGCCTGCATCTTTTTCCAATCATCGGGAAATCTTCGGTCCTCGTTCAGTACACTGGTGTTGGAAGGGGAGCAAGTTCATTAGCATACTCTGTGTGAAATCGACTTGGTATTCCATTGGGTCCAGTGGAATTTACATATGGAACTAAAAGTTAAAACAATATCCACATTTACAAAGGAACAGAAAATATTTCAGGTAATTATCACAAATGTCATTGGGTTTCCAAAGTATTCCAAAAATTATTTACAAGTGAATACATTCATCATTTACCAACTTTTTGCACTTTACTAAATTTTATGTTGCCTGCCTATCAATTAGCTATTCTTCAGTAAATACTATATTTTTAAATGGAATCCAAACAAATATAAACCCTGTTTCATCATTTAACCGATACTTGAGGACCTGCTGAATGCGTATATGTAATTATGGCATATCCCTGACTAAAATGACAATGTATACCATTCAGAATGTATGCTTGGCGCCCCATTAAAATTTCACCTCCAAATATCTCTGATAGGTATTGAAATAGTACTTTCATAGGTAATGAACGTCCGGCAGAGGCTTGCGAAAGTGATTACTATGATACAGTGTAAAACGTAAACAGATATTTTAAAATCGTGTTTTTAATGGATACCCTCATATTATTTCCTAGGAAATCAGTAGCATAGAAAATCAGAAAAATAATGGCATCGGTTGCATCGCAAAATAAGTCAATTACATCTGTGGAAATACAAAGTGAATTTGACGTTTGAAGTAAATGAATCGCGCAGCTGGTGCGTCTTGACAATCAATCGTGAGCCCTGCTTGAGTCTCAGGACGCAGTAGCTGTGCGCTTCATTTATTTGAAACGTCAACTTGACTTTTCATTTTCTGTGGATGTAACTGGCTTATTGCGATTCAAGCAAAGCACTTCTTGTGATTATTTTATGCTATTGAATGCAAAAGAAAAACTGTAGGGTATCAATTTAAAAAATGCACAAGTTTTGAAAATAATATTTTTTTACGTTTTAGACTGTTCCATAGTACTTAATTTCATAAACCCCAACCGTACTTCGATGTCTGTGAAATTAGTTTTTCAATATTTGAGGAGCTACTTTTCAAAACGCATTACGTCCCAAAAAGTAAATTTTTCAGGAGAAGCGAAAAACGTATACCGCAAAAAATATTCGATTAATTATTCCGAATTTTACACCATATACTCAGGTAGGGCTTTTGATCCAAATGTGTTTAATACTAGGAAATTGCTTTTTATACTTTCAAGCTATGAGCACTTTAGTGATGGACAAAGTGCGTTTTGTTGGGTTCTGTTGCACAATCTCCCCTTTTGGTTTCTCTTCATTCGTTTTCTCGTTCCACGTTTTATTTCCTCTCCAACAGTCACACATTCATTCGCTATAATACTCTCCTTTTAGCACAACAATGATTTTACGCCTGACTTACTAACAGACTGAATGCTAAACGTTTATACGCAACAATGCTGTAATACTGAAAACGAATATTAACTGATCATTGTTCGTCAGTTAAATGGTTTCGCTTTAATCCACGAGTCTTACATTGCAGTCAACATAGCTTAATAAAATAAAATAAAGGCAACTGTTGGACTTAATGCAGTTTGATTCCATCATACTAGAGGACGAAATGCTATTTGTTTGATCTGCTATTTTTCAGCGCTCTTTTTGAAGGTGTTAACATGCGTTTTGACACAATCTGATTGCAGGAGTGTATGGAGCGGGTAATAAAGTACCGGATTCCATATCAAACTCAATTTGGTTCACCAGTGGAAATAATGCGTTTTGAAAAGTTGCTCCTCATTTATTGCTTTTCCAGACATATTTGGGATGAAAAGCTTAAGTAGGGCATCACGCAAACAGCAAACAAATGCATTTATTTTCAGTGAAGTTGGACTATCCGTTTCTGTACATAATGAAAGTCAAATGAAATTGTATAATTACTGTCACTGTGAACTCTTTTTGCAGTCAATGTGTTGGGCTATAAACGTATGAGTCTTCAGAAAATTCTGCTAAGAGTCAAAGAGTTTGCTGTGGTTAGTTGTCGTTTAACACCATGTCTTGTAGAACTTTGTGCTGTTTCCTGTAAATAAAAAAAAATCGGATTTTAGGTAATATTTCTCCACAAAATTTTCTAATTACTGATGCAAGCCACGGAATATCACCTTTTGATACTGCAGAGGCAGTGAAAAACGAACGGTAATACAGGCCATTTTACAGTAAAGAGCTATTGACGCATGGTGTGTTTCAGGTGGCATGGAGTGACCCAGTACTAATTTATAAAAGAATTATATATATACAGTGTGGCTGATGAAGATAGGCAAATATATCAGCATATCATTCTACGTGTAAAACTAAAGAAAAAAATATCATAAAATATGTTTAGGTAGCTAGATACGGCTAAGAGAAGTCCTCGTCTGAAATTTGGCAAACTCGCTAATATGAAGCCATCGCAAAACCGTTCGAGGTTCGAGTAAAGCACAATTTCCATTTATTTTATTGTTATGATGAATCCAATAAAACGTCTTGCGGGCGTCATCTGCAGTGGTTTTCGAGATATACCAGAGCAGCAAAGAAACAATTTGGGAAAATTTGTAATTTATTAACTACTTTGCCCAATTTTTATTGAAATTCCAGACAATTGCACAAAGTTTTTGACAGAAGTTGCTGATAATTTAATTTCAGAAAGTGATGGTAATAAGGTTAACTACAACTTAGTGAATGTGTCAATCTGATTCTATTAATGTTATAGCACACTTGAAGTCTTATTAAACCAAAGTTTAGGATGTTTTACAGTGTACATACAATATCCAAAATTAAATTCTCTACCGCTTGTCATTGAACCATTGCGCAATTGTCTGGAATTAAGATAAATTTGGCTAAGTAGTTAATAAATAATGAATTTTTCCAAGGTTGCTAAATATCAGGGAAAATATAATAATTAAGCAAAATGCGGATGGTTAATATTATTTATTTGAACAATTTGGTCCCATTAAACTCTGGAAACATACACGTAATTTATGAAAATTAACGTGTATATGTATATTAAATTACAGAAAAACATTCGGAATTAATTCATACGTCAAGAAGAAAACAACAAAAACGCGTCCATGTTCTTATCACCTATAAATTCGTAGCAAACAAAATACATCCAAAGATTACACAAATTTTTATAAATGTTACGTTTAAATGCTTTGTAAACATACGACATCGTGGCTGTAGCTGTCAAAACACCAAATCAAAAATAAAATTACCAACCATTCAATGTTAGGCCAACTAGACATAAGCGTAAGTGAATGTTAAGCTCTATATCGTACTACTGTACTAAAACGTAATAATTTTGTATACCTAAATATCACCAAATTCTACCGCAGGTTACTTGAAAATGGCAGTTTAAGCCGAAATGGGACCGTTGTGTTGCGATAAATAATATTGCATAGCAGCTAGTTTTGCTACTTGTTGACATTTACCGCGCTGCGGCCGCTATGGAATATAAAATTCAGGCAAAATATTTCATTCGAAGTAACCTACAAAATGTTCAAATATTTGTGTAGCTTAAGGGACGTAACTGCGGGATCATCAATCCCTAAACTTACAAACTACTTATGATCTACCTTACACTAAAGACGACGTAAAGAATCATGCCCGAGGGGTGTGAGGGAATTCGAGCCCCCCGACGGGGAACCCTAACGTACAGGTATACATCTACATCCATATAGATACTCTGCAAATCACATTTAAGTGCCTGGCAGAGGGTTCATTAACCACTTTCATAACCTATCTCTACCGTTATATTCCCTAATAGCGGGCGGGAAGAAAGAACATCGAAATCGTCCCGTTTTCGATCTGATTTATTTTATTGGGATAGTCATGTCTCACTACGTAGGTGAGTGCTAACAAAATATTTACACATTCAGAAGTAAAAGTCGGTGATTGAAATTTCGCAAATAGATCATGCCGCAATGAATATCGCCATTCATTTAATGTTTACACATGAAATCGTGCCACATTTCCGAGATGCTTTTCCCCCTATAACGCGATAAAACAAAACGAGCTGCCCTCCTCTGAACCTTCTCAATGTCTTTAGTCAGTCCCACATGTTGAGGGTCCCACAAGGGGCAACAGTACTCCAGGAGAGGACGCACAAGTGTGATGTAGGCAGTCTGTTTGGTAGAGCTGGTGCATCTTCGAAGCGTTCTGCCAATGTAACGTAACCTTTCGTTCGCCTTCCCTACAATATTTTCAATGTGTTCTCTCCAGTCGAAGTTGTTTGTAATTGTAACTGCTAGGTATTTGGTAGAATTTACGACCTTAAAGTTTGACTGATTTATGGAATTATTGAAGTTCAGCGGATTTCTTTTAGTGGTCATGTCTATTACTTCACACTTTTCATTATTTAGTGTTAATTACCAATTTTTGCACCATGTAGAAATTTTGTCGGTTTGCAGTTTCTTTTGATTCTCTGTTGACTCCACTAACCGATAAACGACAACATCATCCGCGAACTGTCTAAGGCAGCTGTTCAGATTGTCTCCTAAATCGTTTATAAACACAAGGAAGAGTTGGGGAACTATAACACTTCCCTGGGGAAACGACAAATATCACTTCTGTTTTACTCGATGACTTATCGTCAATTACTACGAACTGTGTCCTTCCTGACAGGATTTTGTGAACCCAATCGCAGAATTGGGCCGATATTCCATAAGCACGCAATTTCTTTAGAAGCCGCTTGTGATGTATAGTGTCAAAAGCCTTCCGGAAATCCTGAAATATAGAATCGATTTGAGATCCCTTGTCGATTGCACTTATCACTTAATGTGAATAAAGGGCAAGATGTGTTTCGCAAAGAGCGATACCTTCTGAATCCGTGTTGACTATTGGATAATAGGTCGTTCTCTTCGAGGTAGTTCATAATGTTCGAACAATGTGTATGTTCCAAAATCCTGTTGCAAATCGACGTCAATGAGATGGGCCTGTAATTTTTAAGATCACTCATATTGCCTTTCTTGAATATTGGAGTCACGCCAGATATAACTTCTGTTTTACTCGATAACTTACCTTCAATTACTACGCAATTTCATTAGACGCCGCTTGTGAGGTACAGTGTCAAAAGCCTCCCGGAAATCTAGAAATATGGAATCGATTTGAGATCCCTTGCCGATGGAACTTATCACTTCATGTGCATAAATGGCAAGCTGTGTTTCGCAAGAGCGATACTTTCTGAATCCGTACATTTGCGAACTTATATTTATAGGAACCGGGGAGGCAATACTCACTTTACGTCTTATCTTAGAAGATAGATTAAGGAAAGGCAAACCTACATTTTTAGCTTTTTTAGATTTGGAGAAAGCAATTGGTAATGTTGCCTGGAATACTCTTTTAAATTCTGAAGTCAGCGGGGGTAAAATGTAGGGAAAGGAGAGTTATTTACAACTTGTACAAAAGACAGACCGCAGTTATTAGACTCGAAGGGCATGAAAGGAAAGCATCAGTTGGGAAGGGAGTAAGACAGGGTTTTAGCCTTTCTCCGATGTTATTCAATTTGTACATCGAGCAGGCGGTGAAAGAAGGCAAGGAAAATTTTGGAATCGGGGTTAAGGTTCAGGAGGAAGAAATAAAAACATTGCGTTTTGCTGAGGACATTGTAATTCTGTCAGAGACAGCAAAGGACCTGGTAGAACAGTTGAATGGAATGGACAATGTTGAAGAGAGCGTATAAAATGAACATTAACAAGAGCAAAACAAAAATAATGAAATGCGGTCTTAGAAAATCAGACGTTGCTGACGGAATTAGATTAGGTAACGAAACAATGAAGGTGGTAGATGAGTTTTGTTACTTGGGTAGTAAAATAACATGTGATGGTCGCAATACAGAGGATATAAAATGGAGAATGGCAATGGGAAGAAAAGCATTTTTGAAAAAGAGAAATTTGCTAACATCGAATATTAATTTAAGTGTAAGTAAATCTTTTCTGAAGGCATTTGTGTGGAGTGTTGCCGTGTACGGGAGTGAAACATGGACGATAAGCAGTGCGGACCGGAAGAGAATAGAGGCTTTTGAAATGTGGTGCTACAGAAGAATGCTGAAGATAAGGTGGTTAGATCGCATAACTAATAAAGAGGTACTGAACAGAATTGGCGAGAAAAGGAATTTTTGGCATACCCTGACTAAAAGAAGGGATCGCTTGGTAGGACACATTCTCAGACATCGGGGAATCGTAAATTTAGCATTGGAGGGAAGTGTGTGGGGTAAAGATCGCAGAGGGAGACCAAGAGACGCGTATAGTAAGCAGATTCAAATGGATGTGCGTTGCCGTTCTTATGAGGAGATGAAAAGGCTTGATCAGGATAGAGTAGAGTGGAGAGCTACATCAAACCAGTTCAAATGTTCAAATGTTTGTAGATCTATCAGACCAAACTGCGTGGTCATCAGTCCGTAGCTTACAAACTACTTAAACTAAACTAATCTAAGGACAACACAAACACTCATGCTCCAGGAAGGACTCGAACCTCCACGGCGAGCAACCGCGCGCTCCGCAGCGAGACGCTTTAGACCGCTCTGCTACTCCACAGCGGCAAATTAGTGTTAATTACGAATTTTCACACGATTAGAAATTTTGTCTAAATCGCTTTGCAGTTGCTCTTGATATTCTGTTGACTTCGTTGATAAACAACAGCATCATTCGTGAACAGTCTAAGGGAGCTATTCAGATTGTCTCCTAAATCGTTTATAAACACAAGGAAGAGTAGGGGACCTAAAACGCTTTCTTGGGGAACCCCAGATATCACTTCTGTTTTACTCGATAGCTTACCTTCAGTTACTACGCAATTTCATTGGAAGCCGCTTGTGAGGTTCAGTTTCAAAAGCCTCCCGGAAATCCAGAAATATGGAATCGATTTGAGATCCCTTGTCGATGGCACTTATCACTTCGTGTGCGTAAGTGGCAAGCTGTGTTTCGCAAATAGCGGTATTTGCTGTTCAAAAAGTGTTCACATGTTTGTAAATCTATTGGACCAAACTGCGTGGTCATCAGTCCGTAGCTTACAAACTACTTAAAGTATGGTAAACTAACCTAAGGACAACACACACACCCATGCCCCAGGGAGTACTCGAACGTCCACGGCGAGGAATCGCGCGCTCCGCAGCGAGATGATTTAGACCGCTCGGCTACTCCACCGCGGCGGTACTTTCTGAATCCGTACATTTGCGAACCTATATTTACATCAACTTTATTCTTTAGTATTGCTTTTAGAATTACATATTAAAATATTCTCATATCTTAGTGAATGACCCTATGTATGTAGTTTAGTAGTGTGCAGCTTGACGGCGGCTTCCCAGCCAGCAGCGGCCAGCGCTTGGCGTCGCTCACCGCAGTGAGCAGTGCGGCTCGGCGTCCTCCTCGGTGTCGGGTATCAGCGCCGCCGCGCGTCGAAGGCTCCCGAGGGAGGCGGTCGAGACTGCTGGCAGATTGCCCACCGTGTCAGGCACAGCACGGGGTAGGAGGGACCGGCCGAGGCCCAGGCCGGCGCAGGCGGAGCAGGCGGCAGACGGCGCGGCACTGCGGGGTCCTGACAGCCGCACTCGCGGGGCCCTGATGGGGCTAATGAAGCGCCGGGGGGGGGGGGGAGGGGGAGGTGCCAGACAGGCGGCAGACGGCGGCCGCCAGCGGACCCTGCAGCAGGCAGCGGGCTGAGCCACCGAGCGCCGGCTGACACGCCCCGTCCAAGGCAGAGTCAGCCACGGTGGTCCCACTAAGTTCTCCAGTACAGCGCGACGACACTTGAGAGTTAACGAGATGACCAGCGATACTACGTGCACGAACTACTCAAATGTTCAAATGTTTGTTAAGGATATGGGACTTAACTACGGGGTCATTAGTCCCTAAACTTACAAACTACTTATCTACTGCCGGCCGCGGTGGCCGAGAGGGCTGAGGCGCTTCAGTCACGGTCTACACGGCCACTACGGCACTACGGTCGAGGGTTCGAATCCCCCCACGGGCATGGATATTTGTGCCGTCCTTAGGATAAGCTAGTTGATAAGTAGTTTGTAAGTTTAGGGACTGATAACCCCGTAGTTAAGTCCCATAAGCTTAACAAACATTTGAACATTTGAACTTATCTGCTACCTTATACTAAGGACGGCACAAATATCCATGCCCGAGGGGGGATTCGAATCCCCGACCGTAGTGGCCGTGCAGACCGTGACTGGAGCGACGCCCCTTCCAAGGCAACGTCAGCCACGGTGGTCCCACTAAGTTCTCCTGTATAGCGCGGCGACCCAAATAGTTAACGAGATGTCCAGCGATACTACGTGCACGAACTACTCAAATGTTCAAATGTTTGTAGACCTTATGGGACTTAACTACGGGGTCATCAGTCCCTAAACTTACAAACTACTTATCTACTACCTTATACTAAGGACGGCACAAATATCCATGCCCGAGGGGGGGGGATTCGAACTCCCGACCGTAGTGGCCGTGCAGACCGTGACTGGAGCGCCTCAGTCCCCTCGGCCACCGCGGCCGGCCACGAACTACTTGAAACTATTTAGGGAAGCCGTGAAGGAATTACATTAGTGTGCACTTAATCATAACATTTCTTTACCGTGGGTACGCGTCTTCATCTACACATTCATTTTTCAGCTTACTGTTAAATTTTAAACGATTTTAGACATCGTACACGTGTTTGTTAAATTATCGAGGTACATTATGCACCGATTAATAGATATATCAAAATTACGTCAGTGCGACATGTTTCGGTACTACATTATCCCATTCTTATGTGTACTTTGTTGATGACTTTGCCTAATGGCAGTGCGTATTTTAAATCAGTAATAAGCCAAAAAGTCACAATGGCGTGTTTTAAGTCCCAATTTATGTTTTTCTGTAATTTTATGATTTCTGCAAATATTTCGGACAAAACGTAATAAGAATATAAATATTACACAAATAAATACACAGGTCCTGAATCAAACTTTCACTCTGTAGTTGAGTGTGCGCTGTAATGAAACTTCCGGGCAGATTAAAATTATATGCCGGAACCGCGACTGGAAACTGGGACCTTTGCCTTTAGCGGGCAAGCGCTCTACCACTGAGCTATCCCGAAACGACTCACGGTCCGCCCTCATAACTTTACTTCTGCCAGTATCTCGTCTCCTCCTTTACAAACTTCACAGAAGTTTTCCTGCGAACCCTGCAAGACTAGCAGACCCGGAAGAAAGGATATGGTGGAGACGTGGCTTAGCCACAGCCTAAGGGATGTTTCCAGAAAGCGCGGGAGTAGGCGTTGGGTTGTTGGTTTGGGATAGGAGGACTAAACTACTGAGGTTATCAGTCCCCCGGCGGGGAGGGGAAGGAGCGAAGATAGAAAAGGAAGGGAGGGGGAAAGGAAATGCAGTCCGGGAAGTAAAGAAGGAAGGAAGACTGCATTAGCTCGAGGCCCCGTGCTCGCCACGCACGTACTCACGAAAGAACCGTGAGCCCCTGGGGAGCGCGGGAGTAGCTGAGCGGTCTGGAGCGCCAAGTTGCGGATCGCGCGGCCTCCCGTAAAATAATTTTCAAATGTTTGTAGAGCTTACGGAACTTAACTACGGGGTCATCGGTCCCTAAACTTACAAACTACTTACGAAATAGCTACACTAGCTACCGTAGTGGCCGTGCAGAACGTGACTGACACGCCGCAGAGCACTCGGCCACCGCGGACGGCGGCCTCCCGCGTCGGAGGTTCGAATCTTCCCTTGAGCATCGATGTGTGTGTTTGTCTTTAGGTTTGTTTAACTTTGTTTGTAAGCTACAGACTGATGACAAACATCTACAAATTTTGAACATAGCACGGAAATCGCCTTCACTGATTGTCTCTAGCATTTACTTTAAGTATGAATTACCCAGTAGTATGGAAGATATTGGCAACAGTAATTCTATTCATAGGAATTATAACGCTGACATTCTGGGACTGGTTTCTCCCAAATGTTGGGAGCGAATAAAGTAAGTGGTAATAAATTAAGAGATAATGACGATGATATACTAAGGTACATTATCGTCATTGCCATTTTCTTGCAAAAACGTTCTTAGTTACATCCCAAGTTGTGTAAACATAGTGTTTCTCTTAAAAAGCATGTATTTTTATAAATGAACAGTGTATTCCTTCTAATTTATGAAGATTTTTCCACTTTGAAATGTGGTAATGTAATCATTCTGACAGGAAATTCACTTACCTTTTTACTGTTTGTACATCAAGAGTAAATAGACACCCGTCTCTGGTCCTATTTGTGTCTTCAAATAGCGGCGGATTGACTTCCAGTCCAGAATAGGTTTTACTAGCACGGTGGCCCGCGCAACACAGCTGCGTCTCCACAGTACGAATTTTACGCAACATACAGGAGGCCAGTCAGTCTGCATGCTTCCGTCTTGGTGAAGTCGGAGTCAAGTTTACATCTTCTTGAAACACAGTGAACTGCTTGACACAGAGTACTTTCCTTTGAACAATAATTGACATTCCTCTCCAACCTGTTAAAGCATGGAGAATGGGAATAATGACACTTAAAATGCTTTAATGCCTGTTGTAATTAACCTATTGCAGGTCTCACAATCCTAAGTTAGTAATTTGTGGCGGCTTGTAATAGTGTGATAGCTTCTTGAAATGTATAATACTTTGGAAGGGGCAGTCAGTCAACAGCTATTATACTAATAAAAAGACCGACAGCAGTAGTACAGGTTTATATGCCAACTAGCTCTGCCGATGATGAGGAAATCGAAGAAATATATGAGGAGCTAAAGGAAATTATTCAGACAATTAAGGGAGAGGAAAATTTAATTGTTATGGGAGTCTGGAATTCGGTAGTAGGACAAGGAAGGGAAGGGAAGATAGTAGGTGAATATGGTCTGGGCAAAAGGAATGAAAGAGGAAGTCGCCTGGTAGAATTTTGCACAGAACATAATTTAGTTATAACAAACACCTGGTTCAAGAATCACAAAAGAAGGTTGTATACGTGGAAGAGACCAGGAGACACCGGGAGATACCAGATAGATTTTATAATGGTAAGACATAGATTTCGGAACCAGGTTTTACAGTGTAAGACATACCCAGGGGCAGATATAGACTCTGACCATAACTTGTTGGTTATGAACTGTAGGCTGAAACTAAAGAAACTACAAAAAGGTAGGAAAATAAGGAGATGGGACCTGGATAAATTGAAGGAACCTGAGGTTCTTAAAAATTTCAGAGGGAGCTTTAGGCAACCATTGACAGAAACGGGGGGAAATAAAACAGTAGAGGAGGAATGGGTAAAATTGAGAGATGAAATAGTGAAGGTAGCAGAGGACAAAATAGGTAGGAAGGAAAGACCTACAAAAAATCCTTGGATATCACAGGAAATACTAAATTTAATCGATGAAAGGAGAAAATATAAAAATGCAGTAAATGAAACAGGCAAAATGGAGTACAGACGACTAAGAAATGAGATTGTCAGGAAGTGCAAAATGGCTAAGCAGGAGTGGCTAGAAGGCAAATCCAAGAATGTAGAAGAATGTATAAATAGGGGAAAAATAGATACAGCCTACAGGAAAATAAAAGAAACATTTCGAGATAAGAAAAACAGCTCTATGAATATCAAGGACACTGGTGGAAAACCAGTTCTCAGCAAAGAAGGAAAAGCTGAAAGGTGGAAAGAATATATAGAGGGGCTCTACAAAGGAAATGAACTTCGAGACAATATTGTAGGAAGGGAAGAGGATGTAGATGAAGATGAAATAGGAGATACTGTACTGAGAGAAGAATTTGACAGAGCCGTGAAAGACCTAAGTCGAAACAAGGCCCCTGGAGTAGATGATATTCCCTCAGAGCTACTGAAGTCTCTGGGAGAACCAGCCATGACAAAATTGTTTCACCTGGTGTGTAAGATGTATGAGACAGGTGAAGTACCCTCAGACTTTAAGAAAAATGTTATAATCCCCATCCCTAAGAAAGCAGGTGCAGACAGGTGTGAAAACTACAGAACCATCAGTTTAATAAGTCATGGCTGCAAAATATTAACGCGAATTATATACAGAAGGATGGAAAAGCTGGTAGAAGCCGACCTCTGGGAAGATCAGTTTGGGTTCAGGAGAAATGTAGGAACACGGGAGGCAATACTCACTTTACGGCTTATCCTAGAAGATAGATTAAGGAAAGGCAAACCTACATTTCTAGCTTTTGTAGATTTGGAGAAGGCTTTTGACAATGTTGATTGGAACAAACTCTATCAAGTTCTGAAGCAAGCAGGTGTAAAATATAGGGAACGTAAGGTTATTTACAACTTGTACAAAAACCAGACAGCGGTTGTCAGGGTTGAAGGGCATGAAAGGGATGCAGTGGTTGGAAAGGGAGTAAGACAGGGTTGTAGTCTTTCTCCATTGTTGTTCAATTTGTACATTGAGCAAGCTATAAAGGAAAGCAAGGAGAAATTTGGAGAAGGAATTAAATTTCAGGGCGAAGAATTAAAAACATTGCGTTTTGCCGACGACATAGTAATTCTGTCAGATACAGCAAAGGACCTGGAAGAGCATTTAAACGGAATGGACAGTGTGCTGACAGGTGCATATAAGATGAACATTAACAAGAGTAAAACTAGGGTAATGGAGTGCAGTGTAAAAAAATCAGGTGATGCTGAAGGAATTAGATTGGGAAACAAAGCAATAAAGGAGGTAGATGAGTTCTGTTACTTGGGCAGTAAAATAACAAATGATGGTCGCAGTACAGAGGATATAAAAGGCAGAATGGCAATGGGTAGAAAAGCGTTCTTGAAAAAGAGAAATTTGTTAACATCGAATATTGATTTAAACCTAAGGAAGTCCTTTCTGAAGGCATTTGTATGGAGTGTTGCCTTGTATGGGAGTGAGACATGGACGATAAACAGTGCGGACAGGAAGAGGATTGAGGCTTTTGAAATATGGTGCTACAGAAGAATGCTGAAGATTAGGTGGGTGGATCGCGTAACTAATGAGGAGGTACTGAACAGAATTGGGGAGAAAAGGAATTTCTGGCATACCTTGACTAAAAGAAGGGATAGATTGGTAGGACACATTCTTAGACATCAAGGAATTGTGAATTTAGCGTTGGAGGGAAGTGTGTGGGGAAAAAATCGCAAGGGAAGACCAAGAGATGGATACAGTAAGCAGATTCAGACAGATGTAGGTTGTCGTTCTTATGTGGAGATGAAGAGGCTTGCCCAGGATAGGGTATTGTGGAGAGCTGCATCAAACCAGTCTCCGGACTGAAGACCACAACAACAACAACAACATGTACTAACTAGGAAGACCTTTTAGTTATTTTATGGACTTGACTGTTAAATGATTTAAACGGAGTACTTGAGTTATCATAAGTTGTCTTCTGATGATGTTCCATTATGGTAACGAAACCGATATGTAGTTTTTAAAATAAATTCTTCATATATGAGTACATGTTTTGCGACGACATCCATTAATGAAATTTTCTCGGGTTACAAGCCGCGTCATGTGGTTTACTGCCCACGACCTTTCGCCAGAGAACTCCTCTGCCATTGTCAATTGGATGACTGTCAATTCGCGACTGCTGCCGTGCTGATATAACCGCGCCGCCGTCAGTGACGTCACTGGTGCCCTGTTCCTTGACCATATAAGGCAATGTTTTGGTCGCGCGTACGCCGCGCCAGCTTCAATTTCGCAATTACGGGATCCCAAGCCGTACTCAACTGCAAGCCGCCGTCTTTATTGAGGGCGTTTTCAGATATTTTGATCTCTACTGCCCCCTTTATTATGCTGTCCCAGAAGCTGTTGGTCCGATTAATAATACATATCTCGTCGAAACCAATTCATTGTCAATTTTCCAAAGCGTGTTCCACCAAAGCTGATTTTTCGGGATAGCGTAATCGAAAGCACCGCTCGTGTACTATGCGTCGCTGTTCAATAGTGCGAACAGTCTGGCCGATATAAAACTGCCCACACTCACACGGAATTTTATAAATGCCTGGTGTTCTGAGACCTACATCATATTTCACAGGCTTCATTAGTTGTCGGATCTTTGATGGAGACCGGAAGATTGTGTCAATTTTATGTCTCTTCAGGAGTCGGCTAATTTTCCCTGTTGTGGAGTCCCAAAACTGCGGTCTTCTTTACTTTTTCAGATGCAGCCGTTATCCTTGAAAACCTTGCGTATGTGGCTAAGTTCGTTTGACAGGTTTTCAGCATCTGATACGGTTACGGCTCTATGTACTAAGGTCTTCAGAACAGTTTGTTGCAGTGCTGGATGATGGTAGCTGCCTTATATGGTCAAGGAACAGGGCGACGCGACTATATATGCACGGCAGCGGCAGCGAAATGACAGTCATCCACTTGACAATGGCAGAGGAGTTCTCTGTCGAAAGCTCGTGGGCAGTAAACCACATGATGCGCCTTGTAACCCGAGAAGATATCATTAATAAATACATCATATCGCCCACAAAGCTGGAAATTTCTAGATTTTTATAATCTACAGCTGTTTGTATATAATGTAAGCTTTATATCTACCTGCGTACCTTTATATCTACCTTTTTTCGCCAGGGAATATTGCCATAGACGTCAGCATCAACGAAAAAATATATAATTTCGTATAAAAAAGAGTCCATCCTACATATCAGTAGGTACATAATATTAAGCTCAATGGAACATTACAACATGTAGAAGCCAGGAACAAAATAGCGAAGACTGATCTGTAGCGTCAAATAAAAGTAAGTGCATTTATACTGCGTGCCGATTCTTGATGCGCCGAGAAGGATTTGCCGAATACAATTCCATTTCTGTATACGTGCATACTATTGATATGTGATTAAATAAGATATACCCGGAAAAAATAAATTTAATTCGCCTTCAGTCACATATCGTGTTTTTTCCACACAATTATTTTCGAGCTTATAGCTAACAAAATGTTCGAGTACTTCTTATTCCACAATGTTGTCTTACGGTGAGAAGTGTTTGTGTTAGTAATTATTTATACATACCAATGTAATCCAACTACCGTACTGCAACAGACTTATTTGAACTCCAATTTTTAATAAGCCAAGGCATTTAAACATTCATAATAAATCATAGAGGTACCTGATGATGAGCCCTCAGGGCTCGAAATGCATTGCGTGAAATAACAATTTGTGACTGAAGGCGACATGCTACAGACGCGAAATTTAACCGACAGGAAGACGATGCTGTGATATGCAAATGATTAGCTTTTCAGAGCATTCACACAAGGTTGGTGCCGGTGGTGGCACCTACAACGTGCTGACATGAAGTACGTTTCCAACCGATTTCTCATACAAAAACAGCAGTTGACCGGCATGGCGTGGTGAAACGTTGTTGTAATGCCTCCTGTAAGGAGGAGAAAAGCGAACCATCACGTTTCCGACTTTGGTAAATGTCGGATTGTAGCCTATCGTGATTGTGGTTTATCGTAACGTGACACTGCAGCTCGCGTTGGTCGCGATCAAATGACTGTTAGCAGAATATGAAATCAGTGGGTTAAGGAGGGCAATACGGAACGCCCTGCTGGATCCCAATGGCCTCGTATCACTAGCAGACGAGATCTTATCCGCATGGATGTAACGTATCATGTAGCCACGTTTCGGTTCCTGAGTCATGTACTCGAACAGTTCGACGACGTTTGCAGCAGCATGGACTATCAGCTCTGAGACCATGGCTGCGGTTACCCTTGACGCTGCATCACAGACAGGAGCGCTTGCGATGATCTACGGAACGACGAACCTGGGTGTACGAACGGCAAAACGTCATATTTTCGTATGAATCCAGGTTCTGTTTACAGCATCATGATGGTCGCATCCGTTTTTGGCGACATCGCGGTGAACGCACAATGGAAGCGTGTATTCGTCATCGCCATATTGGCGTATCACCCGGCATGATGGTATGCCATTGGTTATACGTATCGGTCACCTCTTTTTCGCATCGACGGCACTTTGAACGTGGCCGTTACATTTCAGATGTATTACGACCCGTGGTTCTACTCCTCATTCGATCCTTGTGAAACTCTACATTTCAGCAGGATAATGCACGACCGCGTGTTGCAGGTCCTTTGCGGGCTTTTCTGGATACGAGAAATATTCAGCTGCTGCCCTGACCAGCACATTTTCCAGATATCTCACCGATTGAAAACGTCTGGTCAATGGTGGCCGAGCAAGTGGCTCGTCACAATACGCGTCAGTACTCTTTATGAACTGTGGTATCTTGTTGAAGGTGCATGCCATCCAAGCTCTGTTTGACTCAATGCCCAGGCGTATCAAGGCCAGAGGTGGTTGTTCTGGGTACTGATATCTCAGCATCTATGCACCCAAATTGCGTGAAAATGTAATCACATGTCAGTTCTAGTATATTTGCCCAATGATCTTCACTTCGTATTGGTGTATCAATTGTAATGGCCAGCAGTGTATTTTACTTAAATACAACAGTCACGGAACTTCACTGACATTAATGGACAAAATTTAGATTTACACGGCTTTGTATTGCTAGAATCTCCACCTAACTGCATTCACGATGTGACCGCCCGCTTGTGGTGAAGTTGGTAGAAGTCATTTGCAGTAAACCACTCAGTTTTCGATTTGTATCTTCACTGGATGGTATGGATAGAGGACGAATGGCTCCTTATCATTTTTAGTGATGAGTTCCCTATGCTCCATAACTTTAGATAGTCATCTTCTTCTTGTTTAGCAGTACCAAAGTCAGAGGCCACATCCTGCCAGAATTGTGGAGCGACGCGCAGTGGTAACCACTGGAAACATCGTCTGGTGAGCCATAACATGTGCGTCAGATGAGCTCTAGTCGTGCGTTGGCAGGTATAGACGTCATAGCGATACGTTCCAAATATTTCGCTTGATGCCCTTTTGTTAAATTAAACTTTAAATCAAGAATACGGACAGGAAAAATCTTTTATTTCCAAATAGTTTTATATTTTAACATTTTCGTTGTTATATCTTACTGAATTCGGTGTTGCTTTTAGTCAGTGCCAGCGCTTTTTCTACAAATTTTACTGTAATATTTTGCGAGTTCCGATTTTTTTTTTCCTTTCCAAATTCAGTGTTTCTAATTACGGTATCATTATGTAAGATATATCTGAGGCTGATCAAGTAATGTATGTCAGTACTTATTGTTGTGGTTTTCATGTACTTCAGGAAAAGACAAAGTGACGTTGTGGGAGATTCCTAGTACAAAATGTTCATACTTTTCTGAAGACAAGGGACAAAACTGTAGTAGATAGCAGTCTCCACTCTTACAAATTACTTGAACTAAATAATGCTAAGGACAACACACACACACACACAGAGGCACACACACACACACACAGAGGCACACACACACACACACACACACACACACACACACACACACACACACACACACACGTCTGAGGGAAGAATCGAACCTCCAGCGGAGAGCAGCACGGCTTATCCCGCGTGGACTTCACCTACAACTTTTTAATACCAAACAAAGGAAAAAATTACCAATGTGCTTGGTTAGAAATAAATTGAGAAATTAATCGTCTTCAGCCACTTTCTTAAATCTCAATTTGACTTCTGTATGGTACTGCGACAGAAAAAAAAAAAATCGTGGGATTGGCACAAAATATTGTGGGGCTTTCTCTGGTCACGCGGATTGCTGTGACTCGACATAGAAGTTCCTGCTATTCCTCTGCACGCAGCTGACACCTAGTCGCCTATTAGTGGGCGCAGTATCCATGGAAAACAGCCAGCGTTCGATATCCCAGATTACAAATTTGGGTACCGATAAGGCCAATGCAATTTTTGAAACATCCCTACATGTTACCTTGGCAGCAACGGAGCGATGTGGAGAAGCGTTAGAATCTTGGAACAACTTAGACCCTCCAGGGTATTGGAAGCAAAAAATCCGTGGCGGAAGAGCCACAGGAGCTCCAGAGAAATCTAGACGTCGGCCAACGTCACGACTAATGGCAGCAGCGAGCGCCGAAGTTCCACGCACCCTCACAGCGTCGTAGTGCGGCAGGAGGCGTACATCGCAGGCGAACACGGAAATCTGAAGGCGAGGATGGAGGCAAGGCTTTGACAGCAAACTGCAGACTGCAGTGGTCGCCAACAGCAGAAGGAGCGTCTCTACAGTGATAACAATGCGCCTTGCGCGTGAGAATTGACTATGGTATGCCGTGGAACGATCTCCAGTGCAAAAACAAACCAAATGGTCATGGAACCTCGTCTGTACACCTAATGCTCACATGTATCGTGTTATGCGGCCTAATATCAGATATTCGTAGAGAACGGTGAAGTACTTTTGACAAGCTGCAGTGTAGAATTCTGATTAACGAAAGTAATATACTATTTCTTAGGAATATGTCAAGATTTTAAAGGAAGTGGTTACGCAGTAACGTAAGTGTACAATGAAAATTGATGCGATTTCACAAGCAGCAATTACATCTACAGTCTAGCTTGTAAAGAGTACTTTGCTGTTTACTACGAATATCTGATATTAGGCCGTAAATACACGATGCACCTGAGATGATAGCCGCTCTACCATTCGAAAACAATTATGCGAATGTACTCGTAGTGAACACGCCAGAATAATAGTAATGATATATTCCGGTGGAAGAAGTAGTATGCCGTTTGGTTGCAAGTTAGTAATTACAGAAAACTATTTATTGTACAATACCCACAACAACAACAACAACAAGCAAAAGACCACCAATAAGTTTTATTTTAATGTATATTTAAATACACGGGCAAGGGTGCACCCAAAAATGTGTTAAATGTAATGCGATTTTTTAAATATAAGAATGCTCCACAATGTTTTTGTTTTATTGCAAAAAATTTTGGAGAGGCGAATAACAGGTTTATTATTATCAATAACAATTGCAATATTGCAATATTTAGTTACAAGTTCAAATGTTTGTAAAGTTTAAGGGACTTCACTGCGGGGTAATCAGTCCCTGAACTTAAAAACTAGTTATGAAGTACCTTATACTAACGACGGCACAAATATGCATACCCGACGGGGGGATTCGGACCCCCGACGGCGGACGGCGGCACGCACCGCAACACGGGGCTCTAGTACGTGCGGCTAATCCGCCGCGGCTTTAGTAAACAGGCCCTTTAAAATAACAGTTGGAATGGCAATAACCTTACAATCATTAGTTAACAAGTGCTTATATGGGAACCCTTTGCAACCAGATATTATTGATCATATAAAGTGGGAAATAATTCAAAAATAACAACGCTAGTAAACTAATAGTTCCTAACAGTTTAAATGAAAAGCACTTAACGTTTATTCAAACCATCCCTTAAACTTGAATGACGTTAAGTAGCTGGATTCCATGATGGAATTTAGGATCCACGACTGTACTTGTGGAAATTTTTTCATTAATCAGTCGTAAAAATATTTATTTATTTGCACATCTAGATTTCGACCACCGTGTGGTCATTATCACAGCTTAAAAACAATTAAAATACTTCAAACACCTCGACCTCCATGTTGGAGGTTGCGTGCGATGTTTTAAGTATTTTAATTGTTTTTAAGCACTGATAATGACCACACGGTGGTCGAAATCTAGATCTGCAAATAAATAAATATTTTTACGAGTGATTGCTGACAACATTTCCACAATTCCACAAAACGTTAAGTAATTTGAACCACAACATGAAGCAAATAATCACGCGGCAGCATGAGAATGGAGAGAAAGTGTTAGCAGTAGAAACGGAACCAGCGAAAGTACCTATAAACTTGGCAGTTCACGCGACACTGAGTCGTATCCACTACACATGGACGGCTCGAGTCAGGATCTAACAGTTTACGCCAGTACTCCAATCTTCGGCACAAGTTCAGTCCTTAAACAACCACCGTAGGCAGTGTTTTCTCCAACAGATTAGCGGCTCCTGCTGCTAGCCAGACTCATTCTCCACAAAACCAATCTGTCTGGGGCTCGCGCTCTCGCACGATCTCTAGCGGAGAAGCAGCCAAGATTCAGGAAGGCGAAATCAGTAATCTGAGCCACACAGCTCACGAGTAATGGAAAGTAAAGTAGTATCTCCAGAATCGACCACAGCGGGCAGGATAGAATGCACGAGACACAGAGCAGGCTTGTCTATCAGTATCAGGAGGAACATGATGAAGCCGAGTTTCTACGTGAAAATATCGCGTTGGGATGACGTCGTCAACCGACAATACACCTGAATCTATGCGACGGCAAGAAGTCAACGGAAAAGTTTACGAAATTGCAGTACAAAAATTCTTATAATACAGCACAGGTTTTGCCAAAGGTTGTACAGGTACTGGTACATAATAACATCTAAGTAGTCACAAGAAACAATGAATTTGGCAAGGGACAGAAGTAGCGCTGTTATCGTATAAAAGCAACATCAAAATTAATAAAGTATAACACCGAAATAGACAAAAATAAATAAATAAAAATAGATTTAACCCGTCTGATCCCAAGAAGGTTTGCCAATCAAACCTTTTACAAATTCCTACTTAAATTTTATGTTTGGAGTATAGATAAACCATAAATACCACTTTTTTTGAAAGAAACAATATAATGAGTACAAAAATGGAACAGTTAGGAGGGCACAGATAGCGTGCATGTAATACTGTGAGAAACTAACGTAAATTTTTATATTTACGTTTATTTTTCTCACTACATATTTTATACAGCTCTTTTACACATTATACAAAATGTGAATATAAAGGCTGAATCTAAATTCAGGCTTCGCAGCGCGATTCCTTACCTTCCAACAATGAAAAATGTCTCCCACAAAATTTCATCCTGCGCATATTTCCCCCAATAAATGGACGTCAAAGACTGAGATGGTTGTGTATACCATACGTCAGTTTGTTTCGCTGTTACATCAACAAACTAGTAAGGGATGTATCAGGCGTCTTGAGGAACAAAATGAGCATGGAAACCCATGCCCGGAAACGCCATTCAACGATGCTACGGAAAGTCAAAGCTACAGGCACCAGCTCCTGCCCCTAGACATCCCCTCCAGCAACTTCGACGCTCTGTAGCGTCATTGGATGACGTTTCCGGGCATGGGTTTCTCTGCTCACTTTGTTCCTCAAACACCTCCCACATCCCCTTCAAGTTTGTTGGTGTAGTAGTGTAATTCTGAAACACACTGACGTACGGGACACACACCCATCTCAATCTTCGACGTCCATTTACTGGCGGTAATATGCGCAGGACGAAATTTTGTGACAGACATTTTTTTACTGCTAGTATCTGAGGAATCGCGCTGCGAAGTCCGAGTGCACGAATTTAGATTTACTCAGTAGAAACAAATAAGTAATAAACAAGGTTACACTGTGTTTCAGGCAGTTTAGTTGCAACTTCAGTTGGTATGAATCTGCGCATAACAATTTGCATGCAAAAAATTTACATTTATTATATCATTTTGTTGATATTTTCTTCCACTGACTAAATCTTAGTTGACTCAAAATCTGACATCTTTTCATAAGACGCTGTTATCACAGGCATGTATATATCTCACTTTTTTTTTCAAATCTTCCCCTTGACATCGCATTTGACACAGCTACAATATGGCAATCCTCGTTCATTTCCCAGTACGTTCTATATCTTGGTGTAGGGTTGTAAACTACCGAAAGAAATATGACCAAGAATACTGTAATTTACTTGACACATTGAATGTTGTATCTCCCTGCTGATAATTGTGTAATTGGCCAGCAAGTTCGCAATAATGTCATCATAAAACAGTTCATACAGCTGTACTGTTAACATTTTTTCCGTCAAAAATTCTTGAAGTTTTTATGTCCTCATATGCACTTCATTTATATCATTCTGAGTTCATCTCCAATCACCCTATGTCTTCTGCCGGTAACGGGAATAGTATTTGATGTTTAAATGACTTATATCACTTACACACTCGTCACCTGAAGATTCATCTGACCACCAAGGGTCATCAGCGCAACAAACGAGCATCAGATACATCAATATCCTCTTCCAATAATGCTATAATTTCATCGGCAGTCAACCTAAAATGTAAGTACACCCACTGAATCCCACTGTTCCAAAAATAGAACACTCTGCTATAATGCATTGTTGAGAACACATACGAACAAGTACGTACACACACTATCATTACTGTTGATATACCTAATATTTAGGAACTGTAATATCGAGATCCATTGTCAAATATATTACAACTTAGTTACCATTTCCTTGTAGTCACTTTTCTACAAACAGCAATTACTATAGCAGCAACAATGTTGCTATGCAGATGCTCGCAGTACATCTGGTATTTTGTGTGAAAGCAAGGAGCATGTACAAGGCCGGCAGTGTGACAAACTTACCAGATACTAAAATGCCTATGCACAAAAAATTACAAACGTTTGTTCCAAAAGTGGAACAGCTGGATGAAATGGATTAAAGTTCAATTTAACAAAAGGGTATCATAGACCGACTTAATTGCGTAACTGATTGCTCTGTAATGAACAGTAAACGAAATTAGGAAACGGAAAATATACTGTACATAGCCTGAGAAAGAAGAGCCAGAAGACAAGATGTGATCTCAGTGAACTTTCGCACTTTTATACGGGCTTGTTATAGATCAGAGTGTCAAGTAGAGCCCTTATCAGAGTACAGTAGTATTTTCGCCTATAATGTCGTCATCAAATCTTGTACGGGGAAGACATCATACCCAACAGGTCGGAAATGCGCTTGCAGAGCCCCCCTGCCTTTACAATCTGCCCTGTGTCAGATTCAGGTAGATCACGCGCGTTTTATGGTGTACAATGGGACAGGACGCTCACTGATACTTCATGCACCGTGAATGTGTCTGGATAGCAGTCGCTCTTCGTCAAGTGAATCTTCTGACGCCTAAACGGGTTGTATCGATAGTACGTAGGTGGTCATAATGTTCATGGTGATAAGTATATGAATGAAAGCTACAATGTGTCAATAACTAATACTTATTCAAGAGAAAGAGCTTCATAAATTGAGCAAGTTAATAACCAGCCTTTATACAAGAAACTATTCGGTTTGACATTAATAGAGTTATTAGATCTTCTTCCTCTGTAGCCCTTTTACCGCACATGCAGGGTCGGCTTTGGTTATTTGGATTTGGCATGTTAATATTGATGGGGTGGCCGGATGCTGTAGCAATACATTAATATTTTTATTGATAATTATATCTGCGACGCTTGTCGCTAGCATCCGTTCTCTCTGCCAATAAATCTCTGATTATCCTTGTTTCAAGTTATACCTTCAACTATTTCAAACGGTCTGGAGAGAAAACGGAATCGCTTGTCGTCTTTCGTTTTTCTACCTTTATACTGAGCGGACGTATTTTATTCGACCTCCATAATCGTGTAAGTGTGAGCTCTGGTTAGCACCCTTTACGTAATAAACTTTAACTTTCATTTGGAATTCCTATTTTATTTAAATAATGACTATTTCTCCCCATCTTTTATTTAATTGATGACTTATTTTCAGCATTATTAGTAAATTGATGCTTGGTCATTGTTGCCTATTGTCTCATGATGACAAAAGAACATTCTCGATGCAAAATTTATTTACTCTCATTTTATATTAAACACTAAATTCAATGCCTGCAGGAAATCTTCATTCTGTTAAAAGCGAAGTCCGATAATTTCTATAACTTTTGATAACCATAGTGATCAAAATTGCACACGGTCTTAAAACTTTAATAATTAATAGTCATGAAACCAAGCATCAGTTTACGAGAACGAAGATATTAATCAATTCATACAGATTCAACTCCTGTGTCACGGCTTCCACCAATGAATGCATACCAGGTAACTGATTCCGCTATTTTCTTATGTAATGGTGCTTTCTGGTGTTGTCGTAATTTTTAACTTACATTGCTACTGAGAACTGATAACCATTTCAAAAATTAATATTCATTGCTGATCTTACGGTTAGTTAAATTTCAATTCCGGTTTTCAACTTTGATCTTGTGACAACACCAGCGATACAAAAAAAGTAACATTACAATGCCCTTCCTGCAGCCACACCATGCCCCCCGGGAAGGATATGAGTACCCCAAATGTCTGCCTATAGTATGAAAGTGTTAAAGTGTTATTAAATGTTTGCGAATTGGGTAACTGAGGCGGGACATAGGTACCAGCCCGGTATTCACCTAAGGGGATGTGGAAAACCGCCTAAAAACCACATCCAGACTGGCCGGCACTCCGACCCCCTTGGTTAATCCGCCGGGCGGATTCGAACCGGGGTCGGAACTCCTCCCGTCTCGGAAAGCGGTGCGTTAGACCACACGGCTAACCGAGCGGTTTCAATAGAGTTATTAGATATCGTTGTAATATAATTTTACTACTAAAAGGTATCTTTTAACTATAACTTTGAAGGTTATTACTTTCATTAACTTAAGGTCTTCGTAACATAAGGTCTGATATGCAGATTAATGCTGTTATTGAAATTGTTGATATAATAGGCATAGTAGTTGTTAATTTATTTATTTTATGTTTATTAATCATGAGTTTTCTATATGTGATATAATGATTGTTGAGAATCTAATCCGTATATAGTAGTGAATATCCTTCAATCCGTCTCTAATGACCATGATTTGTTTTCCCGGAAACCGCGTATAAAACAATTGTTCAACCCAGTCTTGAATCTTGCCCAAGTGTCTGGGATCCCCACGAGATAGTTTTAAAGGAATATATAGAAGCAATTCAGAAGCGGGCTCCTAGGTTTGTTACCGGTAGGTTCCATCAATGCGGGAATGTCACTGAAATGCTTGGGGAACTCAAATGCTGGAGGGAAGGCGTTGGTTGAGGAAGTGAAAAAAAAGAAAAAAAACAATACTGGAGGTAGCCGTAGTCACTTATTAGGGGTACGTATAAAGACAACTCTAGAGTTTACCGTTTTTCCATAAGAACTCAATGGAAATCACAAACGTCGTGGACCGAGCGAGATGGCACAGTGGTAACGCACTGTACTCGCATTCGGGAGGACGGCGGTTCAAATCCACCTCCGGCCATACAGATTTAGGTTTTCCGTGATTTACCTAAATCACTCCAGGCAAATGCCGGGATGATTCCTTAGAAAGGACACGGCCGATTTCCTGTCCCATCCTTACCCAAAACACCGAGCGTTAGCTCCGTCTCTAATGACCACACTGTCGACGGGACGTTAAACCCTAAGCGTCCTTCCCATAAACGTCGCGGGAATACTACTACGCTTTCGGTATGAGACTACTACATATCCCCTACGGAAAATATTGGTTAATAGTAAAAAATCATTTAAAAATTACTCTTTTATTATTACAAAAGTAACGAAACCTTAAAAGAGGGATTGGTGTTATCTTTCGCTATTCCTAACTACAGACTTTGGCCTGTGATCTCTGGCACTGTTTCGGATTTGTAGGACGCATGGCTGTGTTTTAGCATAATGACCCGCTTTAAATGCATGGCGGCGCGGGCATCTGGTTGCCAATGCTTTCCCCCAGGCACCATCGGTATCGACCCTTAGTAAATAACTAATGCTTATGACATCTCTGCTCTCTGACGCGTCCAGGAAAGACATGCAGCTAGAACGTTTCCGTGCCTCTTGGATAACTGGAGCAGAAACGGCATGTAGCGGACATTACTTGCCAAACTACTTACACTCCTTGGTTTTTGCAATTTGTGATAAGGAAATACAACAGTGGCCAAATTGCGCCAAATATCATGCCCTTGACAGTGTAATCGTACATGGTTTATGATTCTCCTTCTTTTCAAAGAAGCTGTTACAGCTAACGTTAAATGCTGCAAGTGAGATTTTGAATTCGTAGTTTATTCACCTCAGAGCAAGGAATTCGATATGTGAGGTGGCTTTTATCTAGCTGAAAACCCGGCGTGGCCCAGGTATTTATTTATTTATTCCTGCCATTTTTCAGGTATATATTCATTTCTATAAGGGCTGTATGTCTGTACAATCTCTTGGAAATACAATTCATAGTAAAGAAGAAATAGATTAAAACTTTGTGCGTGATGTGGCGGTTTTCCATGAACGCTGTTTATGTGCTTATATAGAATGGACTACGTGTCGTACAGTGATACAATTTAGAAGGTACACTCAACTATATGTGTGTATACTATCTGAAAAATTTCCTGAGGCTATAATTTGTAGTGTACAAATTATAAATTGTAACGTCAAACCAAGAGCCGTAGTTTTACTCCATAAACATCGGAAAAGTAGTAAGCGAGAAACTTTTTTCCTTTCATCATTTTACTATGGTTGTCAGCGAGGAAAAGTTTAATAAAGGTTTGAAATTACGTTTAAAGTTTCTGATACAGTGTATATCGTAAGTCTCGCAGCATTATATGGCATTTTTTGCTATTTCTGTTCGTTATGACTTAATATCTTTTGAATCATGTGCCGTATGTGAATCTTAACCATGCTGCAATTGTTACCTCACCGAAAGGAATGTGTGTACCAAATTTGGTTAAAATCGGTCCAACGGTTTAGGAGAAAATGAGCAGCATTGTCACAAACTGCAACAGTTTTTCGCTCATCTCATTGTTTATGACGTCATATATCTCGTGAACTACATATCGTATGTGATTCTTACACTTGCGACGCCTGTGCATATGTATTGAAGCTTACCTGTACAAAATTTCATAAAGATTGGAACAAAACTGTATATTTGTAAGCAACACGTACAAACATACGGACACTCTGCTTTATATATTAGACGGGCCTCTTTTTCTCAATACTTGGTGCGCAGAGTAGAAGAAAGGAAAGAGTAGAAGAAAATAAAACCTCTGTCAATATCTACCGAAAAGAAACATATAATGATCAAATTCTACCCGCCTCTTTTATGCACCCTCAATGTCACAAAAATGCTATCTTTCATTCTACCAACAACTTTTAGGTACTTCCATCCCACTCTAGAAAGAAAAATTCCTAAGATTCAATAAATGAGATAAAACATAGAACATCTTTTAAGAGAGAATGGCACTAGTCCAGAGAATTAGACTTTTGCTGACCATGTTCTCATTACAGGTCACGCACCTGAAGTCATTCATGGCCTGAACATTTTGCACACCAAAACGAAAGGCCACAGATTAGACGTGCATGAGTAATTGAAAATATTTAAAAAAAATTCTCGCAATGACGAGCTTATTCTAAATGAACAGTTAGAATTCCGTAATTGAATCTTTTTTAACGGTATTAAGCCGTTATTCGGTTTTTGAATGTGTACTTCGTGCAGTGTCCGAATTTTTCTTCCAACTTGCTCCAAAAAAGAAAAGAAAAATTAACTGTTTTACTTATTACAATTTTGTTTTTGTTTCTTAATAATCCTCTCAACTTATATTGTATTGCCAAAATGACGCGTCAGCCATCTCATGTTAAACATAGCTTCTTGTAGCAATTGTTTTGTCAATACTGTTTCTCTGTGTACAGCAGCCTAGTTGCAATTGCGGCTACTAGATGGCACTACTGAGGTAACGTCTACCTGTTCACAACTCCTCTTAGCACACGCTAGTCTGATACCTCCGTGCAGGCGTGCAGCCCATAGTGGCTAGATGTTTCTAAAAAGAAAAAAAAAATAACTGTGTGACGAAAGTTTTAAAACTGAGTTGTAACATTTATTATGTGACTTGTTTTAATTAATAATTTGTCGTGAAGACAATCGTAGTTATTGCCGAGACCAGGTTAAATAATTTTATTTTTGCGACCAAGGGCTGCATTTTTATCCTTTGACGTTGTGACGGTTGCTGACAATAGCAGCTATGTTTAAAAAATGCATAAAGAAGGTTTCTGGCGCCCAAGACTGTATATGATTTCCAAACGAGAGATTTGCAGCAATCAGTTCTTTTATCTGCCTTATTGTGCTGATCCTAATTTCACCACGTGACTTGCCTTTCTCAATGCTACACTTTTTCTACCGGTATTATAAGCATGTGCATTCTTTAACCCCCGTAAACGCTATACAGGGTGAATCTAAATTCGCGCACTCGGGCTTCGCAGCGTGATTCCTCACCTGCCAACAACGAAAAATGTCTCAAAATTTCAAATTCAAATGTTCCTAAGCTCACAAACTACTTATGAACTAGCTAAGACTAAGGACGGCACAAATATCCATGCCCGAGGGGGATTCTAACCCCCGACCGTAGTGGCCGTGCAGACCGTGACTGGAGCGCCTCAGTCCCCTCGGCCACCGCGGCCGGCTCAAAATTTCACCCTGGGCATATTTACGCCAGTAAATTGACGTTTGAGACTGAGATGTCTGTGTTCCATACATCAGTGTGTTTCATAATTACACCAACAAACTTGTAAGGGATGTATTAGGCGTCTTGAACAAAATGAGCATGGAAACCCGTGCCCGGAAACGCCATTCAACGACGCTACGGAGAGTCCAAGTTACAGGCACCAGCTCCTGCCGCTAGACATCCCCTCCAGCAACTTCGACGCTCTGAAGCGTCATTGGATGACGTTTACGGGCATGAGATTCTCTGCTCACTTTGTTCCTCAAGACACCCCCCACAGCCCCTAGAAGTTTGTTGGAACACATACTCATCTCAATCTTCGACATTGCGCAGGAAGAAATTTTGTGAGAGGCTTTTTTTTTTTTTTTTTTTTTTTTTTTTTTTTTTTTTTTTTTTTTTTTTTTTTTGGCAGCATATGACGAATCGCAGTCCTATGCAAATCAGACACATAATACAAGGAAAGTCATGAATAAGGTAAAAATATTTTCTTAATATTCTGGGTATTTTTTTCCTGGAATAACGTTTCCATTTCTTTGTGCTTTATATTATTTTGTCAAAAATTGTCAATCGCGGCACCCCGGTGATTCAACGATGTGTGTCCTACGATGGCAATAATAAAATAACGTTGTGATACAGAAATTTGGTAAAAGTACTAGAATGAAGTTTTATAGCATTTTAATTTTTCAATGGGCCCTCCTTCTTCAACGTATTTGTCGTTGATGACTTTGCTTTATTGTAATGACATTGAGGTATTGTTAATTGTTGGTAGCTTAGATCGAAAGAATGTAGTAAAGGCACTGATTGTACAGACGTTTTCTTGGTTAGTAAGTGGAATTAAATACATTTACGCTAACATTATGCATAACTTGAAGACCAAACGACACTTAGTGGACTCGGACAAGGGTGTGCGTGTTGTCCTTACTGTAATTTTCTTCAAGTAATTTGTAAGTCTAGGGAGTGATGACCATAGCATTTTCGTCCAATAGTTTTATATACATTTAAAATATATTTTTACCCTACAACACGCACACCCTTGCCCGAGGGAGCATTCGAACGTCTAGTGGGAACACCCACCCAGGCCGTAGCATGACGTCTCATTGTAGGATAGTTCGTACACTTTGTAACACCGATTCCTTGCACACTTCGGGGAGCGGTTGTTCAAGAGCCACATATTCTCTTTCAGCAAACTTTAAACAGTTAAGCCTGGTGCAAACATTCAACTGAAAATCTGCCATAGTCATGAGGCCTAAGTATACTAAAGAAGAAAAGAATATTCATATACTCGTAATTTTTATGGTGTACCTATAAATGTAATACTCATAAATGCAAAATATGATTCAATTAACGTTGTAAGTTAGGAAGTAATACATCAAAACATTAAGCATGATCCTAAATTTTCTTACTTTAAATAAACTGTTTCAATCCTTATAGCACGAACCTTTTCGTGATACATGATGTCGCCCCGATGGAGTAGCCGAGCGGTCTAAAGCGTCTCGCTGCGGAGCGCGCGGTTGCTCGCCGTGAAGGTTCGAGTCCTCCCTGGGGCATGAGTGTGTGTGTTTGTCCTCAGGTTAGTTTACCTAGGTTTAAGTAGTTTGTAAGCAACGGACTAATGACCACGCAGTTTGGTCCGATAGAATTACAGACATTTGAACAATTTGATACATGATGTCATTTCAAATCTAAATGAGACGGTACGTGTTTACCTTTTACAAGCTATCAAATTAGCATAAAATGATATATTAGTCTGTTATCATGACATAATGTAGAGTTCTTTTATTCCAATTTCAAGCAGCCTACATCCAACTGTACTTTTATGCTGTAGTTATACATGCGCACAACATTTTCAATAAATATGTGGTTTACCTTGTTCCACGTGTTTAGCGCATCGAATGAGCCAACAATTCAAATGTGAGTCACAAATCAAGAACCGCAAATAATGGAAAATCACCGAGATTCTCTGAAGCATACGAAAAATGCCCACTTTCATTGATCTACGTTTAATGTAGTTCAGGGAAGCTTATCAGTAAGCGTAATAGAAATTCAACAGAAATCAATTCTACTAAATTTGTTTCATTAGCAAGCATAAATGGAAAAAAGAGTTGCAAGTTTAAGATGAGAAATTCACCCTTTTACACCCACGATATCAGCCGTCTCGCATCCGTATATATTTCTTGGTCGTGCATATTTTTTTGTGCTTTAACGTTCACCTCCTAAGCAGCTATCACATAAAGAGCATACAGCTTGCGTAATTCATTATTTTGATATCTTGCGATACTTCTTTGCTACAACGATCTTTATGTTTCAGCTACTTTTTTGACATAGGAACAACCGAGAGAGAGAGAGAGAGAGAGAGAGAGAGAGAGAGAGAGAGAGAGAGAGAGAGAGAGAGAGGAGGGTATTGGAAAGGAGAGCCCGGGGGGGGGGGCGGATATCGGAAGACGTGGTCTCTGTAAATGGAAGACTAACTACGCAGAAAAATCTAGGGAATCTGGTGCATGGCAGCTGTGACAGCATTTGATAAATGGACGTCGCAGCAGCTCAGAAATAGGGTTCCGATCCCTCATCAGAGAGGTTAAAGTGTCTGGATGTCGATTTATAACGTTCTGATAATCCATATCGCGAGACACATCAAGCAAGTAATGAATCAGTACAACAATCGATTAGGTGCAATGTGCTCTTGAGTAGTGGAACTTATTACACTTAAACGCTACAATATGCTGATGACATAACATTTGCCTCACTCTGTAACATGCACCATGCTCTACCTCTGCAGGAAACAATATTGTGTTTGCAAACGCTGCACACGAAATCGTGATTTGAAATGGGGTTAGTGTTCGCTTCCTATTTGACCTAGGAACATGGGCCAAAGGCTCGTTCTGTCAGACAGACCAGCATTTCATTTTTATACCCATTAGAGGATGCTGTTGTAGTCGCGTTACAGTATATAGGCGAAATTTGAACGCCGAACTAGAGCTGGCGACAAGCCTTTATTTCTTATTAATTTTTTTTTTTTTTTTTTTTTTTTTTTTTTTGCGAATCTATTAATTCCTTCTGCAAACAGTGTCACTTGCCTTTAAATTAATGCTCACTCAATAATGCCTTTTTATTTATGGTGTTAGGATTTTATGTACGAAAAAGCTTTTCTCTCCAAGGATTTTGAAGAGCGTCACTCCTATAAAGTAAGCGTGAACGAATGTGTTTAAAATTTTGTGAAGTTGCTGGATTTATTTATTTATTCAGGGCGATAAAACAGCAATAGCCATTCCCCACAACCATCCACACCGAAACGTGAGTTTATTGTGCGGTATCAATACCTGTTCTAGCTAGTAAAGCAAACTAGTGCTCCTAGCAATAGCAATAGTCACTTTACCAGATCTTCATGAGGCACGATATCTTCAGAGATTCGTGACCCAAATATCCAGCGCATAGATGTGGAACATTAAACGTAGTTAACTTTCATCAGTTGCATCACAAAGTCTACAGGTATAGACAGCTAGTTACTATGATTCCAATTTGCCTCCTGTTTAGGCTCTATTTAGAGCATGGTATAAACATCATGCTTTTGTTCTCGATTCTTGTTTCAGTATTCAGCGTGCTGTCTTTCAATTCATCAAGTTAGATTTATAAATAAAATAAACTGAATTTTTAATCCCCATAATCTACTCGTTGTAGTTACATAATTCCTTTAAGGTGGGTAAATTAAGCACGTACTAACTAATATTTGAGTTCCAAACAATGGCGAATTAAAAAATTTGTAGTATTTTGTCAGTTGATTATCGTTTCTTTGCTTATATGACAGTTGTCGCTCGGGAGAAAGTACAGCAAATAATCCTAAAGACGGCATTTATTTAACTAATCGATTTTTTTAAGATTCAATTCGCAACCAGTGCCGACAACGACAGAAAATCAGTTCTAGCAGAAGAAAACTTGGGCACCAGATTGAAAAATAACTCCTGCCACTGCGTAACGAAAGGCGAATATGTCCTGGATGAAAAAGAGGAGAACTAATTTCTGGAGTTATCTGACAACTTCAAAAATATTTCAGTGTTCGTCTAATGTTTGATTCGAAGCCGAAAAAACCCAGTTAGTCCAAATTTGTTCAGCCGTTACCTCAAAATTAAAGAGGCTTTCAAAACATTTGTCGTAAAATTTCAAATCCTTACGAAACAATTTGTCGCTGACACTCAGAATTAAAGGTAACATATTCGTCACGTATCCAATTTTCCCTCTTCATGCGGTCAGATTCCAGCATCTGAAATGACGTTTTAATTTATTAGTTTCTTAATTACTAACTGTATTGAAAAATTATTTATCGACAGAATATTTAGGTATCACCGAAAGTATTTACAAATTCATATCATTGTACGGCAATACAACCTACGACTACAAAGTTCGGTGAATAGTCCCATAACATTAACTTAGATGAACTATAAACTACAGTTACCGTAATGTCCTTCGAAATACTCAAATGTTCAAATGTTTGTAAATCTATCGGACCAAACTGCGTGTTCATCAGGTAAACTAAATAAGGTAAACTAACCTAAGGACAAAACAAACACCCAAGCTCAGGGAGGACTCGAACCTCCGACGGCGAGCAACCGCGCGATCCGCAGCGAGCTGCTTTAGACCGCTCGGCTACTCCACCGCGGCTCGAAATAGTCGCCTCCTATGGCTATGCACCGCTGAGCTTTGCGATGGGATGGTTTGCATTACATTGGAATATCTCCATGTCTGTTTTCTTTCATAGTGAGTTTAATCGCCAGAACAGGAAGATGTCAACAGGATTGAGATACGGCCAGTATGGTAGATGTTCAATTTCTACCACGCCCTTCTTTGCCGGGAAAATTTTGAGGACGTGTATCGAAAAGCTCAGCGGTGACTATTTTAAAGGGCAATAAAGTAACTCAGTTCATAGCTCATCTACGTTAATGACACACGACTGTTCACCGAACTCTAATGTCAGAGATTTTTGGTACGGAAATTTGACGTTGTAGACACTTAGACGCATCAAAACCTAACTGTTGTTTACAATCGCGTGCAGGAATGATTTCATTTCGGAACTGTACATCGGTGACTACAGCTTTTATATGTTTGGAATAAATTAATTTTAAGCCTTAAGTTGTACGTTACGATTCTTTATTTGTTATACAGTGACACCTGTAGGAAACAACACGGGAATAAGTCAGACAACAGTAACCTGAAAATGTTATAATGACAAACATTCCGCCGCAGCACATATAAAGAATTACGTAGAGGTGTTTCACTTACTAAATCTGTAGAATACTTGAAAAGTTACTATGTAATTTTATACGTGTGACAGACCGTAATGTTTGGCCTAATATTGTTTCTATGTTATTATTTTGAGTCTTACTGGTGTTTAATTTTAATTCATAATGATGCTTGTAAAAGTTAAACTCATTTATAAATAATGAAGCAAACATACAGTTTACGGATTAAAAATGATTTATAGAAAATAAAAGAACAAAACAGAAAGAATACGTTTAAATCCATACTCGGATTGTTGTGCACAGCGACCGTTGTTATAAATACTGGGAATAGCAGCGTTCCGTCGCAATAAATCTGTTTATTGATCACAGATCGATTTCGGATAGGTAACCAGCCGTCATCAGTAGTTGTTGACTTCAGTGTAAGCGGCAGCTTGTGTAACATACCTACGATATGACGCTGATCATGGCCAGTTACCTAGCCGAAATCGATCTGTGATCAGTAAAAAGATTTATTGCGAGCAAACACTGCATTATTCCCAATATTAAAAAAAAATTAAAATCAGGCATGATGTTTAAGTTTATTACTTCTTTACAACGTTGCAGGAACCATATTTTGAATAAATGAGTAGTATATCTGCATGTATACCATACCGCGGTGGCCGAGGGGATTGAGGCGCTCCAGTCACGGACTGCACGGCCACTTCGGTCGGGGGTTCGAATCCCCCCTCGGGCATGGATATTTGTGCCGTCCTTAGTCTTAGTTAGTTCATAAGTAGTTTGTAAGTTTAGGGACTGATGACCCTGCAGTTAAGTCCCATAAGCTATACAAACATTTGAACACAAAAATTACGAGATTTTAGGCGATAAATAATGAGATGCCTCAAAGACGTGCATTTACTTCAGACTGAGCGCCAATTAATTTTTTTTTTTTTTTTTTTTTTTTTTTTTTTTTTTTTTTTTTTGTTTGTCTCGTTCAGGACTCAATACGGGGCAGGGGACGGGGTATCGTATAGGCCCCATGTGGATTGGCTGACTAGTGGGAGGCCTGCTTTGAGGCAGAATGTTTAACGGTTGTAGCTGTGACGATACTTCCGGCCCTCTCATCTCAATGTTATTGTACGATATTGTCAGCGTCGGATCTGGAATCGTGTGGTTCAATAGTGATACATTTTCCGTGCTAAGTTACAAACGAAATAGCCAGCCTAGGAATCAGTCTAGTACAGTGTCTCGGTGATACTGTGATTAAAACAAGTGATAGATTTCATTAATTAAGAGATTCGTTTAGATACTTTCCAGACAGTTCTATAAACAATAGTTTCGTCATTTTATGTTATTTAAAGACTTACACAGATGAATTGTAAAAACTTTTGTGAAAAACAAAAAGAAATGAAAAGAAATAGCATTGCATGTATGACAGGCTCACAAACAAGCTGTGTTGACCAGCTAATTGTGTTAATTAAAGTAATTGTCAAAATTTGAATATCGTAATTCTTTGTATATATTGACTGACGTGACATTTTGAACTTATTTTGAGAATTGACAAGATATTGTATCGTTCAATATGTGTTAGGAACATGTATGTGTACTCTTTAATAAATTAATTGACATTTAACATATTGGTTTGTTGTCAAACAAAGAGTAGCGTGATTAAAACTTAAAAAAAATGGTGGCATCTAAAATTATTGTATGTACAGTTTTCATTTTATATTGTGATTATTTTCGTGTACATGAAATGTTTTTCTGTTATGTTTGTTAATTGTGAATCAGTATATTCAATTGTTATGAACAATGGATAATGTAACGTCATTATTGCCGATGTTATATATTTGCCTCACCGCCTTGCGTGGGGGAGTTCGAGTTTGAGTCGTTTGTCAAGTGCTCTGGAAGCTATGTCAGTCTGTTGTTTTAAAATGGAAGTTCTGTCAGCTAAGTTCTGTAGCATTGTATACATTGTGATATTGTAATGTTTTGTTGGAGAAGAAGTTTGATTCAGATTAAAGAAGAGGAAGTGAAAATTGTACATATCGAGTATTTATTTCTACCACGACGCCCCAGGAGAATAATGTTGCAGCGAGCAGAACCCCCAAACATCGTACTGTTGAAAAGCTGAGTATCGGTAGAATAAACTGTAATTACTGATATAGCATGTAAATGTTGTACAGAATAATAATATATCTAACGGAGACACATACTTTATTTGAAAAACAGCAGCAGCGCTTGTAGAGGCTTTCTACAATATTTATGTCGCTTCGAAGCAGGTGTTTACACGACGGGGCCACCGGCGCTTATGAAACACACCGTCAGTAGGACAGGTGGGGGGTGCGCTGAACTGCTTCGATCAGGAATGATTGCTGCCGAAAGTAGAAACACATATGCTGCTGCGGCTAGACCGAGGGTGGAATACGAGCTGGAAAACGCAACGGCACTGCAACCAGAAGCAATATTTGGCACATCGCTTCTGGATCCATTGCCTCTCGGTGACAAATTGCAAAAGATGTCACACTGCTTGGCGTGAACCTTCAACCGTATTTGGTACAGCCATACCGAGACAGCCTTAGTATATGCGTAAAATACTCTCAGTGTTCTTGCCGCGTCAAGTATGGGTAGGAGCCCAAGCTTTCGACTATATCCTCCATAGTCGTTGTCAGGGGTAAATCTGACTGCCGTGATTTTTTTCCCTTTATTGTTATTTTTAAACCAACTGTGTGAACAGTTGGCAGGCTGGCAGCAGCTGCGGTGGCTGCTCTTCAGCCATGCGACATACATGTTATGATAGATGGTAAAAACAATATATAAAACAGAGGAATAAAGTTGTGGAATTTAAAAACAATTGACACACTGAGTTTTTGGAGGACTAAAACAAAAATGGACAATCAGACAAACATATATCGGAGAACGAGAACAGACGAGCAGTAATAAAACACACATAGTCAGTAAAAAACAGCGGGCCACGGCGACTCTACATTGCAGGAAACACAGGGAGAGACACGTAGACAGTGGACGGCACACAGAATAAAACTTGGGGACGGCGATCACAGAGGCACTGATTAAAAACACACGACACTGGAGACACTGGTACTGTACACGTTGTTAAAAAGTCGATACGCCCCCGCGAGGGGTTGGGAGGGGGATGGAGGGGGAGGGAGGTGGGACAGTGATGGGGGAAGCGCGGGGGGGAGGGAAGAGAGAGAAAGGACGGGAAAGATGATTGACGAGACTCTAGGCATGGGAGAGGGGTAGCCAAGCGGGTGGGAAGGAAAAGGGATGGGAGAGGGGGAGGGGTGCTGATGCTACGGGGTAGGGATCAGAGTTGGTAGGAGGGGTAGATATCGGGACGAAGTTCGGTATCCGGTAAGGGAAGGGTGCAGAAATTGCCCTGGGAGAGGATACGGAGCGTATGTAGGTGGAGGCCGGGAGGGATGGTTTGGCGAAGGCATGACAGAGGCCTAGGATTGGTGAGAATAGGGTATACCAGAGGGTTTTGGGACGAGGAGGTCATAGAGGATCCACGTGGGAGAAGGGTGTCTGAAACGGTATGCGAGGCGGAGGGCGTGGCGTTCCAGGATCTGGAGGGATTTGTAGAAAGGCATGGCAGAGGCCTAGGATTGGTGAGAATAGGGTATACCAGAGGGTTTTGGGACGAGGAGGTCATAGAGGATCCACGTGGGAGAAGGGAGTCTGAAATGGTATGCGAGGCGGAGGGCATGGCGTTCCAGGATCTGGAGGGATTTGTAGAAAGTAGGAGGGGTTGATATCCAGGTGGGGTGGAAGGAACAAAGGACGGGGCGCATAATGGATTTATAGGTGTGAAGCACAATGGAAGGGTTGAGGCCCCACTTCCGGCCGGTAAGGAGTTTAAGAAGGTTAAGGCGGGACAGAGCTTTCTCATGGAGGGATTTGAGGTATGGAGTCCAGGACGGCGGTCAAGGGTGAGGCAAAGGTATTTTAGGGTGGGGGGGGTGACGGATTGGGCGGTTGTGGACGGTAAGCTAGAAATCGTGGAGACGGAAGGAGTGGGTAGTACGACCTATGACGATTGCCTGGGATTTTTCTGGAATTACGGATAGGAGCCACTGATTGCACCATAAGGCCAACTCGGTGAGGTGGGACTGGAGCAAAACCTGGGAGCAGGCAAGGAAGGGGAGCGAGGGCCAGGAAGGCGGTGTCATCAGCATATTGGAGGAGATAGACGGGAGGCTTGGATTGAGGCATGTCGGCATAGTAAAAGAGATAGAGGAGGGTAGAGAGGACTGAGCCCTGGGGCACCCCGTATGAGGGTAGAACATACGGGAGTCGGAGTTGCAGACAGTAACATAGCAGGGGCGGTGGGTAAGGAAGGAAGCGATGAGGCGGACGTAATTAATGGGAAGGACGTAGAACTGGATCTTGAAGAGGAGACTGGAATGCCATACATGGTCGTAGGCTTTTTGGATGTCAAGGGAGACAAAAATTGCGGAGCGACTGGAATTGAGTTGGACAGAGAGGAGATGAGTCAGGCGAAGGAGCTGATCGTCGGCAGAGAAGGAGGGTCGGAAGCCACATTGGGAGAGGGGGAAAACTGGTGGCAGTCGAGGTGCTGGTGGATTCGACAGGAAAGGATGGTTTCCAGGACCTTGCTGAACACTGAGGTAAGACTGATGGAACAGTAGGATGAGGTCTGGGACAGGGGCTTGTCAGGTTTGAGGAACATGAGAATATGGGAGGTCTTACACAGGTCGGGGTAGAAGCCAGTGAAAAGGATGACGTTGTAGAGGTTGGCAAGAGGGGGGCATGCGCGGAGGTGGCGGTAGGTCAGCCGGTCGTGACCGGGGGCAGTGTTTCGTTTTGTGCGAAGAGTGTCGATTATGTCACGGGCAGTAATAGGAGTGTTCAATTCTGAGGGAGGAATGTGGTCCAAGTACTGGAAGCCAGGGGTGAGCGGAGGTATCGGTGCGCTCATGGACGTCTGGGGAGAGAGAGTAGTCAAAGAGGGGATCATCAGGAATGGAAAAGACATCGGAAAGGTAGGAGGCAAATGTTCTGCCTAACTGGCGTTGTCAGGAAAAGGACGATCATCATGGAGGAGTGGGTAGTGGGGGCAGGAGTGAGTGCCAGTAAGGCGGCGGAAGACACGCCAGTACTTGGAGGAGTAGACCGGGAGGAGAGAATTAAGGCGGGTGCATGTCTGACGCCAGTCCCGGCGTTTCTTCGTGGACAAGAGGTTTCTGATGTGTCTTTGGAGTTGCCGGTGGCGTTGGAGAGTATCCCGGTTACGGTTCTGGAGAAAGGAGCGGTACAGACGGCGGGGCTCGCGGAGGTGAAGGACGGCCTGTGGAGGAAGGGTAGAACGGTGAGGATAGTTAGCCCGGGTGGGGATGTTGGCATGGACCATGTCAGCAACGGTCTGCTGGAAGGAGGAGGAGGCATGGTCAATATCGGCGGGAGTATGGAGGGGGAGTGGGTGGCTTGCGACCGAGGTGTCTATGGAGCGACAGTAGGCGTCCCAGTCAGCACGGGAATAATCGTGGATAAGTTTGGGAGGGGGCATAGGACGAGAAGTGCGGACCGGGCGGGGGCGGTGGTCAAAGGTAAGTAGGACTATTAGGTCTAGGACGTCCGCCGTGATGCGCCCCAGGAGGTTGGGAGATGCCAGAACGGCATCGGGTGTGGTGTTGCTTTCGGGGCGGTTTGGGCAGGGAAGGGGAAGGAGAAGGATGTCGCCCCGGAGTGAGGTGGTGACGAACTGACGGACGGGGTGACGGGAATGAAGGTTGAGGTCAGCAGCAATGACATAGGTCGGGAAGGTGCGGTCAACATGGGAAAGGAAATCGTATGGGATAGGAGAGGTGGGGCGAATGTAAATGGTGACAAGGGTGACAGCGAGGGAGGAAAGAAAGAGGCTAAGGATCAGGTGTTCAGTGGGGTAATTGAGAAGAGGGTGGAGCCGCACAGGGTGGTGACGGAGATGGCCGATCGCTACTCCGCCTCGGGCCAGGGGTGAGGTCCATCAGTGCGGTGGAGAAGGTAAGGATTGGTGTTGACGGGACGGTGGGGTTGCAGGAAGGTCTTGTTGAGTAGGAAGGATTCCACGCGGTGTTGGGAAAGTGTGGAGGAATTGGTTCTTATTGGCTGGGAGTGAGTGGATGTTGTGGTAGAGGATGGGCCTGCAATGATGGGGTAGAAGAGGGAGGGTCGGGGAGGGGAGAGGAGGGGTGGGACTGGTGGTGACAAACTGGATAACATCTTCAGCGGTCAGGAGAGGGACCAAGGATTGATTGGGGTGCATGGGAGGATCTATGGGGCGGATGGGGACGGTGAGTTTGGGTTTGGAGGGAGCTAGGGGGAGGGATGAATTTGCACTTGTAGGAATAGGTAGGGGGCTGCCACAGGTGCCACAGGTGTTGCAGTTGGGGGGGGGGGAGATGAGGTTTGGACAGTGTTTATGGAGGTGGGAGTCTTTGCAGTGGGGACAGGTGGGAGGGTTTTTACAGTGCTGCGTCAGGTGATCGTTATAAACGAGGCACCTGGTGCAGCAGTAGGCTTGTGGGGGGAACGGGAGAGTTCTACCGTGTGGCGGCGATCATAGATCAGCACACCCTCTAGAAAGAGGTGGTCAAGGGAACATGTGGATTCGGTAAATATCCGCATCAATCGGGTGGGGCCGGAGTCGTTGATCCGCTTGGCAGAACGGACGGAGATGTTGGGGTGGGAGTTTAGTTGTTCCAACATCTCCTCCTCCGTGATCAAAGGATCACGGCGGTGAGGGTCGGAGGGCGGCGGGGAGGAGGTAGTTTGTGTTCAGAGGAGGCTGTATAGTAGGGGGTGAGGGTGGCATGATGGCCGAAATGGACCTTGGGGATGCGGGCGAGGATGTCGGTGTGGAGGGTGGGGTTTTCGGATTTCAGGAGGACAGAGTCTCGGCGGGGAATAATTTGGGAGATGAGGGCGGAGGGGAAGTATTTTCGGATTTGTAGGGAGAGGTTTTTGTGTTCAAGGAATCTGGGATCAGGATGGGATAGTAAATACGTGAAAAGGTCGGGTTGGTGGCGTGGGGGATGAGGGCGGTGTCCATAGGGTCGGCAAGAGGGGGAGGAGGAGGAGGTGGGGAGGGGGATCTTTCTTGGACTTGGTGGAGGCAGGGGAAGGGTCTGCACTTCCCCGTTTCTGGGTGTGCTTTGGGATGTCGCCAGTGGGGGCAGGTACAAAGGCGGAAGCAGAGGTGGTGACAGAGGCATAGGTAGGAGGGGCCGGGAGGGAAATGGGATCCAGCGGGATTTCGATTGGAGCTGTATGGTGGGGTAGAAGGTGAGACGGAGGCTGGGGCGACTGTGGCTTATCTGCCACCATGGCTCGGCGGTGCGTCACACGGGTGGGGTTGACTGGTGCGTTGTAGGGTGTGGTGGCGGGGAGGTAGACCGGAGGAGAAGGGGGGACCTCATGGGATGGTGAAGCGGATAGGATGACATGGAGCGGGAGGGTAGTTTGGGGAAGGCTGGAGCGGCTCCAGGTGATGGTTGTCGAGGCGAGGGAGGGGGTGGTAGTGAGGATGAAGGGTGCTGTATGAAGGGTGCAGGGGGCAGGGTTATTGTGGGAACTGTGGAGAGGGAGGAAGAAGTCAAAGGTGTGGACGATGAGGATGCCATGGGCAGCTCGTGCTGCAGCAGCATAGTCCAGGGCGAAGAACTGAGGCCGACAGCGACGACATGGCGTCGGCGTCGGCGGAGGGGTGGAGGCTGGTGCTGCTGCGATGGCGGCGGCACTGCAGGTGCTGTGCGGCGGCGGCAGGACGTCCGAATATGCTGCAAAGCCCTACAATCGAGAAAAGGAACGATTAGATATCGCCTTTTGTCGATCGCCTAGCAATCTTGCGATCCTAGGCCAGTGATGTTGAGGCTGTGAACTGGAGACTGCCACTTATGTAACCAGGAGACTGCTTCTCATTGGCTAGCTTACGTCACAGCGGTAATGGCGCGTACTTGGGTGGTGCCATCTAACCACCTAGAATTTTTTAGCGCACTCTATTCCGCGTTGTTAGCAGCGCCATCTCTCACAGCAGGCGGTAATCTGGGTGAAGTACTAAAGGTTCTGGGAGTCAACCTCTGTTCCATCTACTTCTCCATGCATTGCTGAGTGCATATCCGGAGTCTCTATTGATATTATTATCGCACAATCTGATTTCAATCGCCTCCCTGATGACAGTATCCCAGTAGTTGGAAGCGTGAGCCAGTACTTTCGTTTCTTCATACAAAATCCGGTGATTATTTAACCGGCTGTGCTCAACCACCGCAGATTTTTCTAAATGCCTGTATTTCAGGTGATGCTGATGTTCAACGCAGCGTTCAGAAAACAGTTCTTATTGATTGCGCCACGTAATTTTTGCCACACTCGCACGGGATGCTGTATATTCCCGGCACTCTCCGACCGAGGTTGTCTTTGACGGGTGGCATCATTTCCTTCATCTTCTTGGGAGGACGAAAGACAGTCGGATCCCATGCCTATTTAGGACTCTTCCGATTTTACTGCTTGTTGCACCGCAGAATGGAAGCCGAGTGACGTGCTGGTCCCCTTGATTTGTTGAAATAGCATCCTGTCTAGGTTTCCTCGACAATGTGGACCTAATATCACGGGAGGAATATCCATTCTTTCTGAAGACCTTCTTCAGGTGGTTGATCTCACAGTCGAGGTGGTTTTCGTCTGAAATAACCCTTGCTCTGTGTACCAAGGTGTTCGGCATAGCTTTCTTATGAGTGTGAAGATGAAAGCTACGGGCATTCAGATACAGTCTGTATGCGTCGGCTTTCTGTACACAGAGTGTCCAAGTCGTCCAACCAACACGTCTAAGAAGGGTAGCTTCCCGTGCTTCTCTACTTCCACTGTAAATCTTATGTCCATCTAACTATGGAGGATATAGTCGAAAGCTTGGGCTCCTACCCATATTTGACGCGGCAAGAACGCCGAGAGTATTTTACGCAAGAAGTATGTCGCGAAAGACTTCGTACTAGCCTTAGTATATGATTCGCTGGAATAAGGATAGCTGGGAAGCCACGCCTTGATACAGAACGACTCTCTTGCAGTGTTTCGAGAGACGACTGTTATCTGCTTCACAAGCCGATACATGGTCGCGAATCCAACGGTTTAAATTAATGTGATTTCGTGTACTTACATCAGTGATCACAAACTTTCAGGCCTTAGACAACCGGTTTCAGTCAGTGATGACCATCTTCGGATCTGCTGTTCACATTACATGTTCTAATCCAAAGGGACCACCTGCAGATTTTCACCAATGAGCTAAACTGGTAGACAGAAATGATATCTGGAGTTCCACAGGGAAGCGTTATAGGTCCCCTACTCTTCCTTCTGTTTATAAACGATTTGGGAGACAAAGTGAATAGCTCCCTTAGACTGTTCGCGGATGATGCTGTCGTTTATAGGTTAGTGAAGTCAACAGAGGATCAAAAGCAAATGCAAAGGGATTTAGACAAAATCGTTAATGGTGCGAAAATAATGATGAATGTGAAGTAATACACATGATCACTAAAAGAAATGCGCTGAACTTCAATTACACGATAAATCAATCAAACTTTAAGGTCGTAAATTCTATCAAATACCTAGGAGTTACAATTACGAACAACTTTGACTGGAGAGAACACACAGAAAATATTGTGGAAAAGGCGAAACAAAGAAATCAAAATTCAAATGTTTGTATAGCTTGTGGGACTTAACTACGGGGTCATCAGTCCCTAAACTTACAAACTACTTATGAACTAGCTAACACTAAGGACGGAACAAATATTCATGCCCGAGGGGGGATTCGAACTCCCGTTGGCCGTGCAGACCGTGACTGACGCGCCGCAGTCCCCTCGGCCTCCGCGGCCGGCGCGAACCAAAGTTACATTAGCAGAACGCGTAGAACCTGCAACAGCTCCACCAAAGAGACTGCCTTCATCAAATTTGTGCGTCCTTTCCTGGAGTACTATTGCCCAATGTGGGACGCTCACCAGGTGGTATTGACGGAAGACAAAAAAAAAAAAAAAAAAAAAAAAAAAAAAAAAAAAAAAAAAAGTTTGTAAATCTATGGGACTCAACTGCTTGGTTATTACTCCCTAGTTTACAAACTACTTAATCTAAGGTAAACTAAACTAGGGACAACACAAACACCCATGCCCGAGGGGGGAATCGAGCCCACGACAGCGGACGGCCGCGCGCACCGCAACACTGCGCTCCAGTACGCGCAGATAATCCGTCGCTGTACGGAAGACATTGAAAAGGTTCTGAGAAGGCCATTTCGTTTTGTTTTCGGGGGGAAAGTGTCACGGAAATGTTGTACGATTTGAGGTGTAAATCATTAAAAAGAACGACGTTATTCGTTGCGGCGATGTCTATTTGTGAAATTTCAATCACCGACTTTTACTTCTGAATGTGAAAATATTTTGATAGCACCCACCTACACAGGGAGACATGATCATCCCAATAGAATAAGAGAAATCAGATCGTAAACGGAACGATTCAGGTGGTTAATGAACACTCTGCCAGCCACTTAAATATGGATGCAGAGATGTAAATGTAGACGAAAAGTTAGTGATCAGTGCTGTAAATGCTGAATACAAAAAATACGTGAAACCCAAACCGACAAGAAATATTCAAGTAGTAGACAGACGAGTGGTTTGAAAGCTACTTTTTTGTTGTCCATGTTACCTAAGTGCCCGGTTTACCCGTGATTAATTCGTGTGGTGAAACATTTCAGTTCTGACGCTTACACTTAGAACGTTTATGGAAGTAATTCCTTCCAGCGATTACTTACTAGTCCTGGAATCGTATATAAGGCATCTTGCAGTGTATTTATCCACACGTAAAGGAAGAAGTGGTGCCGTATTTCCAAAATGTTATTGAAATACTATTTATCTGATGTTGTCTTTCAAAACAGGAGCCAAAGCACGATGGTTGTCTGGTAACTTCGTATTCTGCAGGTCCCCTGCTCAGTTCTCCAAATCTAGATATAGTTTAGCAGGGTATTCGTGAGTTAGATGTAGCCAGAATGCTTGTTTCGAAAAGTTTCCCTTTGTTATCTATCCACATTCTAAGCCTATAAATCGGCTGTAATTATGAAGTCATTAATGGCTCAATTTTCTTTTCGTTTTCAGTATCCCTAGGCCTAATTGGCCTATTTTCAATTGGATGTTTGCTGGAACAGAAGCTCGGCTCCTGCGTCTGAGGTTCGAATCCTTCCTCGGGCCTAGATGTTTGTGTTGTTTATCAGTTAGTTCATGAGCATTTTGTCAGTTTAGGGACTCATGATCCTGCAGTTAAGTCCCATAAGTTTTACAAACATTTGAAAATTAAGCTCGTATCACTGTTACATTGATAACTGTAAAGCCTAAAGAACTACTGAGCTGCCATTATAAGCCTAGAATTTTTTTGGAAAGCCACTCCTAATATGGATTGTGAATCACAACACTGTACAAGGATTTACGCAATACAGAGTATATAATGGAAATACCGTTATGCATCGTTTGGGTAGAATGTTTCGAGCTGCTAACTTTCTTCATCAACTGCGAATTGGCAAAGTTGAAAAAGTGTACCCAGCTTTTCTAGGCAGTTGCTCTGACCGCTACACCACTGGGGACACAGTCATCACCGCACCTGCAAGGACTACCTAAGCACGTTTCCCGTCAAATCCCCAGTTTTACCCTGCCCACAGTACTCGGAGTAAGGGCCCTAAACTTGCCCACCCCTCCCCAATAACGAAAGGACAATTGCCAGTCACTGGCATATTATATATAAACATGTGGCGTCTTTTCTGTAACCACTTGTTTGGGTACTGTGGGCAGGGTAAACCTGGGTATTTGTGTCTGACGGGAGGCGTGCTTAGGTAGTCCTTGCAGGTGTTGTGATTAATGGGACCCCAGTGGCGTAGTGGTCAGCGCAACTGCCTAAAAAGCAGGAAACCCGGGTTCGAATCCAGGCAGGGTACACATTTTCAGTTTTGCTCATTCTCAGTTGATGTCATATTCTCTGAATATGAATGAATAACAACTGCAGGATCAGAAGCGACATCTGTTCTTTCGGAACAGACGCCACATGTATATAAAACTTTGGTGGTCGTAGCATTCAAAGGCAACTGCACCCAGTAACTTTTTCAGTCGAGTACGCAACTGTTAATGATTAAGCTTTTGTGTCCAACAGAAGTTATCATTGTTTTAGTCGTAAATGTTCACTGTAAATTTTCACTGGTAGTGAGTATTCTAGCTTAACAGCTATGAACCGTGCACTGCCCTTTAATTCGCAAAGTGCTCCCCTTCGTTAAACACGAAACATAGAATAGCGGAAAGAATATCGCTGTGTCATACGAAGGCTCAATTTAGTTTACTTATTTCTAACAATTACTAGGTAGGGACGTTTTTAAGTAAATCGTGTCATATCTTTTCAATACTCCTTATATGTTCAGTTACTTTTAAAATAATTTTCAATTCGCAGTTTTATAATTAATTATTTATTATCATAAAATATCTTAAACAGTTTTCAACTAAGTTCAATCTCCAATAAATTACTTGCACAGCATAAGTAGTTCAGTTAAATGGGCGGACACTACTTCAGTTTAAAAACAGATAACACACTTTAACAGTTATTAAATCCACGATAAGCAATGAAAGTAAATTAGCTGGGATACTCTAATTGAAATACAGCTCTGCAAATGGAAAAAAAAGGTTTACATAAAATGGACGGACTGCCGTATTTGAGGTATCAGCAATTTACAATTTCATTAAAAACAACTGCAGTTTAGGAAAGGAGATCAATATCTCAGTATATCACTAATGAGTATTTACTACAGAACTGGCCGGCTAGTATAAATGCTTATTACAGAGCGAGATAGGACGGTAGCCAGCGTTACCAAGAGTACACACTAATTGACGCACTAAGTGAAGGTTAAAGCACAAACAGGGCGACTTAACTTGGCCTTAAAAACAGACCTAAACTTCAACGTGGCATAAAAAAGAATCCCACACTCAGTGGATACATCATTCAAACAGTAGTGTATTACAAACAGTAGACTCGCCACCTAAACGCACATGGTGCCACAAAGAACAAATCTCACAAAACGCATTGGCATATCGTAACAAGAAGGTCGGCATGGTATGTAGACCTCAGGTATAAATCCCGTAGAAAGGTGAATTTCAGAAAATACAGAAGTTATGACAATCATTCGATGACCAAAACAGTTAAAGCTGCTTTGGTGACGAAGTAATAGGGACACAAGAATCTAACGACGGAAAGATCGGTTTCACAACATATCGTCTCGTAGGTCAATAGTTGCAACACATTAAATACTCCCCTTTTAACAAGTTCCATGAATTAACATGCTGTTACAGAAGATAAATCAATATCTTTGCTTCCGCTAGAACAAACTGTAGTGGAGCAGGACAACCGGACTGCGTACAACGCGTACAAGAGCATTAACATGGCTCCATGGCTCATTGAACAAGTACCTCTCTTTTGACTAGTTGTCCAAAACACAAGGGAGCCTGGAGAAAATCAACTCGTAGGCTTAATCTAGCTGAGACGATACATAAAACGTCAGGCATTTGCTGGATATTCTATGAAACGATGGTGCACCGCCCCAGGAAACGCAGGGCCAACTATTGTGTCCTCGGAAATGCGCATGGCAACTTTCCTAACATAAACAAGACCGCCTACCTTTCACACGGAGCCTGCTCCGAACTTTCATTGAGAACCTCTGGGGTAATAGGGCGAGCTAAAGGAACTTTGAAACTTCCTGGCAGATTGAAATTGTGTGCCGGAACCGGGACTCGAACCTGGGACCTTTGCCTTTCGCGGGCAAGCGCACTACAGACATTGCTATCCCGACACGACTCACGATGCCGCCTCACAACTTTACTTCCGCCAGTACCTCGCCTCCTACATTCCAAACTTCACAGAAGTTCTCCTGCGAAACTTGCAAGACTAGCACTCCTGGCAGAAAGGATATGGTGGAGACATGGCTTAGCCACAGCCTAAGGGATGTTTCCAGAATGAAACTTTCACTCTGCAGCGGAGTGTGCGCTGATATGCAACTTCCTGGTAGGAGAACTTCTGAGAAGTTTGGAAAGTATGAGGCGAGGTACTGGCGCAAGTAAAGTTGTGAGGCGGCATCGTGAGTCGTGTCGGGATAGCACAGTCGATAGTGCGCTTGCCCGCGAAAGGCAAAGGTCCCAGGTTCGAGTCCCGGTTCCGGCACACAATTTTAATCTGCCAGGAAGTTTCATATCAGCGCACACTCCGCTGCAGAGTGAAAGTTTCATTCTGGAAACATCCATTAGGCTGTGGCTAAGCCATGTCTCCACCATATCCTTTCTTCCAGGAGTGCTAGTCTTGCAAGTTTCGCAGGAGAACTTCTGTGAAGTTTGGAAAGCAGGAGGCGAGGTACTGGCGGAAGTAAAGTTGTGAGGCGGCATCGTGAGTCGTGTCGGGATAGCACAGTCGGTAGTGCGCTTGCCCGCGAAAGGCAAAGGTCCCAGGTTCGAGTCCCGGTTCCGGCACACAATGTGTCTATGATATCCCGTCTTGCAATCAACCAACAAAACCTTGAAAAAGCATCTTCGACGACCAGGACATAAAGATTTTCCTCTTCATAGGGGAGAATTGCCTCACGGAGTCAACAAAAAGTTAATCAAGAGGATACTTCAGATTGCAATAAGCCCGTCGTATCATCACATCCTTAAAGAGTTTCGGAGAAGTGAAATGCTCCTTCACCTTGCGTAAGGTTTTATAGGGGCTTGAATGTCCACCCACTACGGAATCATGGAAATACCGGAAACAAGAGGAACCAATATTTATGGAAGACAAATTCTAATCTTACAGATGACACTATTCTGTAGTAAGAAACCAGCCAATATTTGCCTTCGTTAGGTCCCCCACGAGGGGTCTAGTTGCTAAAGAGCTGAACAGCGCACACTGTGGGAGTAGAAGATGCCTCCTCCTTGGACTTCCCTTCCTAGAACATCTGGTTGAGAGCATCAAGCATCAACGACCCCTCACACGCCGAAGCTTGAAATGGTAAGCCGAAATCCGGACTCCCCGTCCTGTTCAAACTCTCCGTGTTTGAGGTAAAATTGGAATTTCTCCAAGGCAAATAAGATGGCTAAGGCCTCATCCTTGTGCACCTAGTAATTTGCTCCTGACAGATACCTGTTAGAGGAAACGCTAATAGGCACCTGTCTGCTAGGTCGTCCTAAAGAAGCACTGCCACATATTACATTCAAATTGCACCTTGAATCGCACTTTAAAGTCAGAATCGGCTAAGATCGGTGGGTTAATAATATTCGTCTAATGGCATCGAAGACTACTTTTTCGCATTCGGTCCAGACATACTTTTCGTTGTTCCTACATAACTGGTACACGGGATCTGAGCGCTGCATGACGTTTCGGACAAATTGACGAAAATAATTAGCCATGCCCTCGAAACCAGCGATCCCCCACTTTTTTTGTCCTTGCGCAGCTGAGGGAACCTTTTGAATCACTTAGCGTTCCTGGTCCCCTTCCCAGGTTTCAGGAGACTCAGGAAGAACATTTGCCGCCTAGATAAGATGATATTGGATGGTTTCATAGTTAAAGCCATGTATTTAAGTCTTGAAAGAACCAACCAGTTATGCTCAAAGTGACCCTAGAAAGAACGACTATAAATTAAAACTCTAACCAAGAAATTTATTGTCTCCTAAGAAGCTGGGCAACACAGCCGCACGGGTAAACAAACCGAGAGGAACGTGGTTAAACTTGTGTAAGTTACAATCGATACAAAAAGCTGTCAGGTGATTGCATTCTTCGGTGAGAGATATCTGATGGCATGTCTGTATAAAATCTAGTATCATGAAGCAACAGACGCTTGAAGATCAACTAAAAGTGTTGAGGTTCGGCAGTGGTACGGATTACAAGACAACCTTTCTATGAAGGAGCCTGTAGTCAGTCACTGGCCAATAATCCTTGCCTTGGTCGTGGCGGAGCTGCCGAGTGCAATGAGGCGCTATGCTCCGATGCGCGAGATCGTCCCACATCGCGGGTTCGAATCCCCCCCTCGGACAAGAATGTTTGTGCTGTCTTTAGTATAAGTTTGTTCATAAGTAGTTTGTAAGTTTAGGTAGGGACTGATAACCCCACAGTTAAGTCCCATAAGCTTCACAAACACAATCCTTACCTTGTGCATTAGGCGTAATAATGGTGAGGCACATGGGATAATTAATGGCGGAATTAATCCCCTTAATAACAGTGAATGGCAATTGCTGAACTAACTAAGCTATCCCGGTACTCATGCTGGAGTGCATCTAAGACATTATGGACCAGTTCCGTTAAGATTCTTCAGTTTCTACCGGCGTATTTGATAAAATATCCACGGGTGTACTGCCGGTCTATAGCGTCCAACGAGCAGAATATTTCGGCTATCATACATGTCGCCATCATCAGGTGAACGGACTGACTGAGCTCTTGGAAACGCGCCGGCACGGAGATCCGCACGCTACGGCTGCTCGAAGGAAACTGGGTTCTAGCCCGGTAGGGGGCGATTTAAATACCCTCTGTCCGCCGTGGTCGTAACAAATGACGCACAAATGACGACCTCATAAATCGTGACTGTGGCTATAATCTTAGCAAAGATTGGGAACCAGCGATTGGGTTAATTAAGAGTAAATCTAGCAAACGTAACGAAGTGACGACCACGGCGGACAGAGCCCTCACACCGACGTCATCTCAGACGCCGGCGCAATCGGTTCCACTGCGCGGCCGCGGCGCGGGGCGCGGACCGCGGAAGGGTCGCTCCGCGGGCCGAGGGTATTTAAATCGCCCGCTACCGGGCTAGAACCCAGTTCCCTTCGAGCAGCCGTAGCGTGCTGATCTCCGTGCCGGCGCGTTTCCAGGAGCTCAGTCCGTCAGTTCACCTGATGATGGCGACATGTATGATCGCCGAAATATTGTGCCCGTTGGACAGTATTGACCGGCAGTACATCCGTGGATATTTTGAGTTCCGTTAAGCATTACCTTTAACGGCCCGTGACAGTATTCTGTGCAATAAGAAGCCTACATTTTACACACAGCTCCTAGGTAAAGCAACGGTAGCCTACAGGGCCCAAATGTTGTGCGGAAACACGTAAGTGGCTAGTATGATTAGCCCCTCCCGTTTACGGACGAGCCATCCATTCAGGGCATTCCAACCTACTTTAAGCCTCCTATCCACTGGTCAGTGACGGAAGACGCGCTTGCCACCACCAGGAATTATGAAGCAGTATACTCCATTGAGCAACACAAGATCCTATTAAAGAGGCACTGGGAGTTCGAAAATATGGAGCTACAACTGCAATGACGTAATGAGTAAGGAACTCAGCGAACAAGTTCTACAATTTAATGTAATCGGAATAAATTAGACTGACGGTAATGTTCCGGATATACATAAAGAAAGGTCTGCTCGACAAAAAAAATAAAAAATAAAAATAAATAAATAAATAATCAGAAAGTGCAGCTTTCAGCACTGCTGTGTTGCAACAGTTTTACAAGGTAACCTGCAAATTTTTGAATCGAGGCGCACGTGGATGCGAAATACCCAGATTAATAGCACAGTGTATTCTGAAGGCAGCAAAGTGTGAAGGGTACATCCAATTTACGCTGTTGTAAGGAATATTTATCTTCCCAATATTTACCTCCCGACCGAACTGTACGCTGCGATGTATGCAAATGTAATCAGAGTTCTTCAACAAGCAGTGTGATATTCCTGAATTAGGTACAGGAATGACTGGCGTCATGTGTAATCCTATATTATCTAGTAAACATTCCTTTATTATTTATTTACTAAGAGATGTATGAGGTAATTATAGACTTTCCTAACTCAGCGAAATGCAGCACTGACGAGAGAATTCCTGAGCTCGTGACGTTAAGCGGGTTTTCTTGCAACTCTGCATGTGTGAATCAGTACACAGGCTCGGATCTGAAACAGAGTCTCTTATCATAAAGTAGCTGCCCCATCCACGATTAGCAGCTTTTCGTAGCCACACGTATTTATCCTCGTATCAGACTCACGAAATTACATGGAATTCTACCTCCACACAGAAGGAATCGGTAATCCTGCACGACACCCAGGTGTGAGTTACAAGAGCAACAAGATCTTAATAAGCACAAATCTCTAGATAACTTAAAAGCACGATGTAGCATTCTTAGAACAAGACGGAAAATAACGTGACAAACACAATGATTGCTGGTCACCGAAAATACAAGAACAAGAAAGAGTGGCGATATCACAGTCAAATTCATTTCGTGGATAAATAATTGTATAAAGATCAAACGATTGTAAATAACACCACGTTAAGCGATGATGGTCAGTATTGTCGCCACTGCTGCAGGCATGCAATAAAAGTGGCTCTGGATGTGGTGTTGGCTTGCAGCAGTCCGTGCTACTTCCACATGTTGCCAAAATAGATATTGTGCAGAAGCGGGTGGCGTTTACCATGTCAGTGCTCAAATACAAAGTTAACTGAGACTTAATGGTCACGATAAACATAAGATAAATAAACAATAAAAACTAAAATAAAAAAAGGGTTTTAGAGGAATTATCTCTTCCGCGAACACAAAACCAATGAAACAAGCAAATATAGTTTTCTAAAACTATGTTTTTAATTGTTTTTTAATTGTTCATTTAGAAGATTTAATTTTCACATTCACTTCTTAAATGTAATTTAAAACTTAACAAGACAAACACGGCTATAAAGTAGCCTTCCAGACCTAAAAATAATTAAACTCCTTAAAATAAAATAACATTTATTAACTACTTACAAGACACATTTTTCATAATTTTACTTAACTATGCAGTAAACGTTAGACACAACAAAATGAATGTGTCGAAAAATTGTAAATCTAAGGGACTTAACTGCTGCGGTTACCAGTTCCTAGACTTACAAATTTCTTAAACGAACTTATGATAACGACAGCACAAACACCAATGCCCGAGAGAGGACTGTAACCTCTGAAGGCGAGCAACGGTGCACTCCGTAGCAAGGCGCCTTAGAACGCTCGGCCACTCCACCGCGGCGCAGGTTTTGGCGTATAGAAAATATTACTTCATTTTGTTTCCAAAAACCTTTTTTGATTTTTAGAAAAAATAGGTAATCTAAAAATATTAAGTTAATCAGGTACAGCTATAAAATAAATACTTCAGATAATTGCGTACATCCGCAAACGACACACCGACTCGGAGTCCGGACTGTCGTTACTTTTAGCACCAGGAAGCGAGCACTACACAGGAAGCAAACTTCGCCCCTCACTCATGGCGTGACAAGAACAAACGCACCTTTCTAAAAGAGATAACTTTTAACTACTGACTGTATTATTCGCTGTAAAACAGTAACTATACAAGTTACACTTAATTATCATGCCCGAACTGCTGTTTGCTGTCAGTGGGTGATTCACGAAAAGGTTTGCATTTCTGTAACTGCCGCGCTCTGAAAAGGTGGTGGTGACAAAAACAGCAGCATAATTTTAAGCAACGGGCAGGAGGTACAGAAAAGTACTTCATAAATGGATAAGTCACCATCACATCATAGTATAAAGATTTAGCTTAAGATGGAAAACAGTTACTTAATAAATATGCGTGACGAGATGGATCTTAAGAATTTCTCCTTTTGGTGGTACACTGAAATCAGTTGTAATACAGTTAACAGCCGTCGCATAGTCATAACAACACAAACAAACTCACCATTTCTAACGTGAGAGAACGGTATCTCACAGGAACACAGGTGAACACAGCCGCGGTGGAGTTGCCGAGCGTTCTGAGGCACCTTGCTGCTCCGCACGCGGTTGCTCGCCGTAGGAGGTTCCAGTCCTCCCTCGGGCATGAATGTGTGTATCGTACTTTGCATCAGTTTAAATAGTTTGTAAGCCTGAGGACTGATAAAGGCAGCAGTTAAGTCATTTAGATTTACTTTAAATGAAAACATTTTGGTGTAAGCTTTACCGTGACTGTCGATTGAAATTGGCTGAAACATAAGGTATTACTGTTACCAGTCACTTTGTTTTATTGTACCCACAATTCCTCACTATATGAATTGTAACGGATAGCTAGTACAGCTGTATCTAGTTTTCCAAATGTGGATCGAGAAATAGATCATGTTCGATGTATGTCCTTACATACCGCAATAGTGTTAAACTAACAAGTCACTTACCAGTATGATGGCGTCTAGATGAAGCGGCCAACAGTAAGTATCATTATTTATATAAGTACTTTCGATGAACTGCAACAAGAAGACCGTTGCGAAAACGGACCAAAGGTGGCTGCTACCCATGTGTGGAAACCCAATGATCTGAATATAAAGCAGATACACATTTATACTTTTTTCGATCTACGGAAATGGTGACGGTATCTTTCTGCTAGGTTAGGCAACTCAGTACCTATAGGATTTTTGTTTTTCGTTTGTGTTCTAGCTTTGTGACCTTCGACAATATATTATGAAAATAGGTTACTTTCATAAATATATAATAGTGAAGTGTTTTGTATCATATGGTTTTAGAGAATTCCAAGGAAGTTAGTTGAATTCCGTTCCATGGGTAAGTTACAATTCTTATTCAGAACAGGTATTTCGGTCACATTTAATTTAGCGGAAAATTGCTCTGCAGTAGAGTTATTCGCGTTTAGTGTAATATGAAGTCTATCGTTTAAATTTATTTCCACCTTCAGGTCACTGACTGGATGTGTACCCTGTATCTGAAACCGTGTATACGTCATATGCTTCGATTCTGTGGATTAAATTTTTATTTATCTTTCTATGGGAGTGAAGTTTAAGGTTAAATGAAATATGGCGGAAACAATAGTTTTTAATCAAAATACAAATCACCCGTACGTTTTATATGTCTTCTCTTCCTGTTTTGTAACAGATAAACGGTTTATTCCATGTTTCGACACTTTAAAAAAGAGTATTAAACTTTCCAGAACAGGTAGCGGATATTGTATATCATTTGATCTTTCGAAAGCAACTAGAAGATATGACTAGAAATTTTAGAATGTTAAATTCTTTATGGGCATATAATATTGACGAATGGGTAGGGAAGATAGATATACGTTCAGCAATAGGACATCGGGGGTCCCGACTTCGTTACACAGTGTATTACCTCCAGATTATCCTCATTTCCATACAAAAGGCAGTTCCCAACTCCCTCGAGTCCCCCAATACCGTTCTCTCACGCTACGCGCGCATTCGCCACGTTTTTAAAAATCACCGACCAGAGAGACATTAAGAACTGATCTCACCCCGGAAGCAAAGACACTCAAGTGTAAAATACTCACCCACTGCAAATTGACTATTCATTTTGAATATGTTTGGTCTTATCAAAAAAATTCTTCTGGGTATAAAACCGCGTCGTCATTTTATAAATTCCACCGACGTTTCGGCCACTGTTGCAGGCGGCCTTCATCAGGGTCTGTGTCTGAAACGTCGGTGGAATTTATAAAATGACGACGCGGTTTCATACCCAGAAGAATTTTATTGATAGTGACAACAGCCGCGGAAGCATACGTTTGCATGTTTGGTCTTGTTATCGTAGAACGTCATTAGGTTGTTTCCTCTTGCGTTCTACAACTTCTAATAAATTTCTTTGCCTTTCCCTGTCACATTAATGTAGATTAACTTTGAACTACAGTTACTGTAATTAAAAGGTTACCTGAAATTTCCGATACCAGTCACAAATATGAATTAGGTGGTAAAAAAAATTATTAGCAAAATGTATCGATGCTATTCATCTTCAGCAGTCTTCAGGCGTACATAATCCTTCAGTACAGATATATATATATATATATATATATATATATATATATATATATATATATATATATATATAAATGTACAATGATATAATTTGCTGTATTTGGCAATGAGCCTCTAGAAGCAGAAAGATGATCTATATAAGGTTATGTCTCTGTATGGGCTATATAAGGTTATGTCTCTGTATGGACTGAAATACTGTTTATAAATATGTTTGTTATAAACACTCACATTGTTGTCGAGTAGCTCTCTTCTTCTGTGATCTGACTGCGTAGCACTTATGTTTCTGGAATTGATAGCCCCTTCACACAGCACTTTCCTACATGATATCACTGTCATCACAAAGCTCCGAGCAAGATGGCGGTCAAAACAGTTTTTATGGATTAGTCTATCGATGCATTTATATTTAGCGTCGAAAGTCTCTTCAAATTTCTGCTGATGATCTTTGAAGCAACTCTCGACGCTAGACATCGATGTATCAATAGACTAAACATATAAACTTTGTTTTCACCGCCGTCTTGCTTAGTGTGTCAGCTTCGTGATGACAGTGCTATCGTATGGAAAAGTGCTGCGTTGTGGGGCTAGCAAGCTGAGGAGTATGCTATTCAGACCACAGGAGAATAGAGCGACTCAATATCAATGTGTTTGTAACAAACATCTTTATAAACAGCATTTCAACCCATAAAGAGACGTAACACATAGGTCAACGTTCTGTTTCCACAGGTTCATTGCCACAAACAGCAAGATTTTATAAATTTATATTAATGTACAGTTATAATTTTGTATGCCTAAAACCTCATGGTGATGCACAACATCGAAACAGGTTACAAATAAAAAGAATTATAACATCTAGATCATAATTTTTCTGACTTACAGTTACTGCCCTTCGAAATAGTAACAGACCATAACTATCCATCGCTGAGCTCTGTGTTACGTGTCCTGGAAACTTAGCACAAAGCCTTCTTTAGGATGGTGTTCAAAAGCCTCGTCACGTTCCGTTTGATGTCGGTAATATCGTCTAATCTCTATCCTTTCAAAGCGAGTTTGAGTCCAGGTAATAGAAAGAAGTCTGGAGGATTGAGACCCGGAGAGTTTGTCGGATGTTCAAGTTGTACCATTCCCACATTCTTGATACACGACGAAACATGAACAGGCTTTGGAACGCCATCCTAAAGGAAAACTCCGTGCAAAGTTTCCAGTACATGTATTGTACAGATCATCGTTGCATAGTCGTGGAAAGTGACTATTTCGAAGGACAGTGAGAGAACAGTATTTTATATTTCATCTACGTCAATGTTAGAGGAATATTCACCGAACTTTATTGTCCTATTTTGTATTTTAGACCTCTTCACTACCTATTTGATAGACTGCTCCGATCTTCAACATTCATTTGTAGCATGAGAATACATAATATTCGACTCTGTTGTTGTGGTTTCAAGGGGACTAGACAGACATCAGTCCCCCTATTCGACTCTCTGCTTCTAGGTGTAGTGTTTATGTTCTACATTCATTTCCGTGTAAGGCAACAATGCAGAGACAACTTCTGTAAAATGCTGTTGTGCAACATTGCAGGCTTCGTGTGCTGTAATATTCATAATGCATGATATGAAGATAAACATCTACTCAGATAAGACTGTTTGCCCGGTTTTACCGAACGAGATGATTCTGTGGTAACACACTGGACTCGCATTCGAGTGGACAGTGGTTCAAACTCGGCTTCGACTATCCTCATTTAAAGTTTCCATGTAATCCCTAAATCACTTCAAGGAAATTCCGGTATGATTCCTTGCAAAGGACAGGGTCGATTTTGTTCCCTATCCCCGACGATGTTGTGCGCCTTTGATGAGCACAGTTTTAATGCGACGTTGACGCTAATCTTCCTTCCTTAATTAAATCCGGGAATTGGAGTGAGGATACAGGAACCTATAGAAGTGGATGGCAAACAGGTTATGCATTCACTGATTCCAACAATTTAAGCAAATTTTATTTAGCAGAGACCAAAGCATAAAATAATTTAAATGTGACATGATTCAGTACACTCTTGATAATCTGGCGTTGATTATATATATATATATATATATATATATATATATATATATATATATATATATATATATATATATATATAAATTAGTAAATCTGACAAAAAAAATTGTATCATGTAATATTTAGTGCAAAGTAATAAACTGTAAAGATATCTTTCATTAACCTGACATGTTGCACATCATTACGAAGTATCGTATTCACGATCTATGGAACAAGTTCTAATCTAATCTTATCTAAACGGGCAATAGCATAAGCAACAAGTAACAAAGAAACAACTTACTTTACAATTTTCAATCAAAGCTCAATACCATTTTAACCATAAACTCTTGTGATCCAACAAGAAGCTAGATTATGAGTTTTACAAAGCACAAACCAGATCGATATCGAAGCACTAATTCGATTTTATAACTAAAAAGTTTCATTACAACCTTGATAAAATTTTAACCATAAAACGCTAGAATAAACAACAAGCTTAATAATTGCTTTCACAAGGCACAAGCCAAATCAGTAGTTCAGAACTTTTTTTAAATAAACGCCCAAAGAGGATGCTACAGATTACCGTCAGTACGAAAACCTGAGCCATATAAGAAAATTCTTAACAGATGGCACTAGTCGAAACGCCAAACAAGTGAAAACAGGAACTTAACTTACAAAGAGACCACATGGGTATCGGATTTTAGAATTTCTATATATTTGTGGTACGTGAAGATCGGAACTTAAATAACAATCAGCCAAAGACATTCGATGCAACTGTCAAAAATTCTCTAGAAAATCGACTTTGAAGTTTTGCAAAGTACACGTGAGAAACAAAAATTGAAACACTTCAAGCACCTTGAGCTGTAGCTCAGATGGCGCCAACCATTCAACGAACAACTACGAAGAAACTGAACAAAGGACCGCAAACCATAGATCTACAAGATGAAAAAAAAATTGCGTTCTGGCCTCACAACCATAGAGTCGGTGGTTCGAATCCCACTGTAGAAGGTTGTTTTTTTTTCGTTTTCGAATTCAGAAATAAAACATTTTGGTACCTCTAATTCCACCTGTTGTGTCAGTTTTTGTTTATGCGTATGTAGACGAGCTGAAAACCTTGTCACCTAAAACTATAGTTGAGTAGGTTAGCTGCTTGGAAAGCCAATACTAGCTATGGAGATGATTTTCCAAAAACAGTGTCGTAGGTCTTGACAAACTGAACAATCAAAGACCACCCTCATCAACTAACACTAAAGGCAATACAGTAAAAACTGTAACTTTTTTTTGAAACCATAATTTTTAACAACCTTCTATAAATCTAGAAAATTACGAATACATAAAAATGCGTATACTTTTCGTAAAAATGACCATTAGATATTAAAATTGTGTAAGTATTCGAACACAAAGGAAAAAAGTAAAACATGTAGTTACGACAGGATTCTAACCACATTCGCTAGGGTTCTAAGGCCAGAAGTCTGTCACCTCAGCTACGCTGACAGATGCTGCAAGCAGTTTACTTACTGGTAGTCACTATTACTTGCAAAACTTCAATGTCGATTTTCTCGAGAATTTTTTAGAGTTGCGTCTAATGGCTCTGGCTGATTGTTATTTGAGTTCTGAGCTTCACATATCATAAATCTCAAAAAATTCTAAAGTCCGACGCCCATGTGGTCTACTTGCGAAGTCAAACAGCCGGGAAGCGGCCAGACCAAGACCTCGGGCCACGAACGGGATACCATCTATCAACGGCCAAGTAGCCAACCGTACTCGGCCAGCAGTAAGCTGTAACCACCAGAAAGCTAAACAGGGCACCAACACAAATTAAACAGAATTCCAAAGATCAATAATAACCAACTGGCCAGCATTAAACATATCTGTACAATTACAGGCAAATGAAAATGGCCCTTAAAACAACAAAAGCTAATTCATCGACATTAAATATTTGTATTTTGCATCAACGAGCCACACCCGTAAATTTCTGTTTAAAGACACCTCACCACTGCGATCAAAAGCAATCAGGCAGATACCGAAACGGTTATTAGAAATCTAACATGAATATTAGACGGTGTCTCTGAGAAGCATTTAAATGTAGCGATGGTTACCTAAATGCAAATACAGTATAACACACACTGAGAGCATTCTTCAAATAAGATAAATAACAAATACGTAACCAGATTTTGGTAGTAAGTAACATGCCTAAGAGCGGACTCACAACACCAATCATACATAAGCTGCAATTAATACCGTGATTAGGACGTTCATTTCAGATGCGTACATAGACACAAGTTAGCTGTACTAAATCACATGCCCGTAACACAAATCAGAAGCTGTCAGTAACGCTATAAATTACCTTACTTGACAACTAACAAATAAGCTGTCACAGCACAAGCAAGTTGGCAACGGACACTTGGATTTGTTATTTCCACTTCATTCAAATCCAGATTTACCTTACGTACTCCGAGTGCCTTAAAGGTATACATATAATATAACACCAGCTGACTTCAGCCATAATAAGTCAGAACGCTTCTGTGAACTAACATCAAACGTTCGTTACAAGAACCCAGGCTTATAAACGAGCCACTCAGAATAAAACTTAAACTGCTGCTTGCTATGAAGGCATCACCGCATGAAGAGTTCCCACACTGCGCACATATCAGCTAACTCGCGGAAATCGTGTACACGGACAACGACTGTACCGATATCAAGTCATGCCATCGGAGAAGACAACAGTCCCATTTCGAGACCTCACTGTCTCACACACGTTCACCAACTGTCTCCACTCGTACCCAAAACACCACCTGTTCGGGTTAACCAAAGAGGCTCCACATCGAGCTATGGAATCCACAGGTAGTCTTTGGCAAGGTCAGGTGAAAGAATTCGAAACTCAACGATTCAGAGCTTTTTTCAGTTTATTCAGATTTCTTGTTTATTTTCTGGATAATTTGATAAAAATAGTACACAGATGCAGCCTAATTCCCAAAACTCCCATAGTGTTTTTGGGTATAAGACAATTAACGTCTGTATGTTAAAATTTTTGTTGAGATGTGTTTCAACAGCCGTAAGATATTTGAGGAAATGCATACTGTAAACCGTCAGCAGTTTATTATTTATCAATATTCTACCGGTTTCGGTTATAAACCATCTTCATGGAAGAGAACTACACAGACTGATCAAACAGGTGCATTATATGCCTCCTTATGCATACTGGCATGCATGTCACACAATAAAAATAAATAAGACGTCACTAAGCGTCAAGTCATAATTAAAAACATAAAAATGATTTTATGTTTTTAATTAAGACTTGACGCTTAGTGACGTCTTATTTATTTTTATTGTGTGACATGCATGCCAGTATGCATAAGAAGGCATATAATGCACCTGTTTGATTAGTCTGTGTAGTTCTACCGAAACCGGTAGAAGATTGATAAATAATAAACAGCTGATGGTTTACAGTATGCATTTCCTCTTTATGTTAACTGCTGAATTGAGGTAGATTTAGTGAAATAGTAGTAGAAGTCACAAGGCGTAAAATATAGAGATATTAACTCCGTAATTAATCCATCACTAAAGAAAAGTTTGTGTGATCCATTGCTTTTTAACCTCTGGCTATACTGAGAATTCAATAAAACATGCAATCACAACTAGTAAAATTGCAATAGATAACGAAAAATCTACCAATTAGACAACAAAACGAACTCACTATAAATATGGCCAAAATTATTGAAAAAGAAATAGCCAAAACACACACTCAAAAAAAATAAGAATGAGGTAAAAACATTAACTAATATTAACCAAAAATTATTATAAAATAATGCAATAGCACTAAAATCAGACAAAGGTAATAGTATTGTCATAATGCCAAAAACTGAGTACATACAAAAAGTAATGGATTTCTTTCGTGATAATAATATAATTGAAATACCGCGAAATCCTACTAACAAATATGCTGCTCATATTTAAAAACGTATCAAAAATTCTGATATAATAACCGAGAATGAAAAGAAATCTCTAATTATTATGAACCCTAAAACACCAACACTTCGAGCACAACTCAAAGTACATAAACTATCGATCCCTTTAAGACCTGTTGTCCGCTGTATAGATAGCCCAGCATATCTTATAAGCAAAAAAATTAACACACTACTTACCAAACTATACACCTACAAGAAAAGATACACAATCAAAAAATCCCTTATTCTTGCAAACACATTAAGAAATATCTCTATCCCACTAAACAGTAAATTTGTATCTTTCGACATAACAAACCTGTATACAAACATCCCAGTAAGAGAGACCAAATTATAGAAGCAAACCTACTTATATACAAATAAGCGTCAGTATCAGAAACACAGGAACTGGTACATATGCTAATACTAATCTTATCCCAAAATTATTTTCAATTTAATGGAAAAATATACAACCAAGGAGATGGTGTAGCGATGGGAAGTTCAATAGCGGGAATCTTGGCAGATATATTGTCAATATAATTATTCAATTATTTCTAATAACTTACGATTAGGCATATAAACAGAAATACAATGTAAAAAGGCAGAAGTATTTAAAATTTCCTCATTATGTTCTCCTGGAGTCCGTGCGGGACCTGAGAGGAAAAATATTTCTCTCGACAAGCCAAATTTAATTTAAGTAATAATTTAACCGTGTAATCCACTTCCCAGAGTCTTGTAGGGTAACGCGCGACCGCCCAGCTCCGACAAAAGTCTTACTCTCGTTTTCCATGGCAGGAGAGCAGCGAGTGAAAGAAGTTAGAAGCTCGTCTGCTGCGGGCGACAGTGCGGAAGAGGAAAGAATTAAAGGGGACGAAGGAAGAGCGGGCGCAGATGGTATCACTCTCTGCCCCGGGGGCAGAAATTACTTTCTTCTGGGCGACAGTGTTAAATAAGGCACGTCCTAACCACAGAGATGGTATGATGGTAGTACGTCTTCGAAGAGATTATCTTGGCACACATTAAACAAGAAGACTGGTTTCATGTAGGCGGTGAGACCCACGAATAAATGACGGCAACTAATACACACTATAACTAAGCTTCTGAGATAAAAGGTTTATATTAGAAAAAAGTGTTCTCGAAGAAGATATGGGGTTGGAAAACGCTACTGAGAAAATGTTGCCTTCCATGTACCATTAAATTGTTGAAAACTGTGTGAGAAGGACCCGATATCTGCTATAGCATCGCGAACTATTTGAGCAACAGGAGTAATCTATGTTGATCTGTTTAAGTTCAAACACTTATTTGTGAAAATAAGCTACAATGAGTGTGTTCTTATAGTTTCTTCTAAATTCAAATGTTTCAAATGTTTGTATAGCTTATGGGACTTAACTAAGGGGTCATCAGCCCCTAAACTTACACACTACTTATGAACTAGCTAAGGATGGCTCAAATATTCATGCCCGAGGGGGAATTAGAACCCCCGACCGTAGTGGCCGTGCAGAGCGTGACTAGCGCGCCTCAGTCCCCTCGGCCACCGCGGCCGGCGTTTCTTCTAATTTTTGAATCGTTCCTACAACCGTTTATTTTTATGTAATAATGGCGTCTCATTCCTTCACCTGTTATACTTCAAAATCTAACATGTTACATATTTGGTCAAAAATGATTGTATTTGCTTCCTCTTTACTTTGGAGAATGCAAGTATTTAAAATTACAAAATTTACCACGACTAGGCCACCTTTGGTTGATACGAATGGATCAAGGAAGGAAGGAGGAGTATGGTTTAATGTCTCGTCGATAGCGTCGTCATTAGAGCCGAATGAATGAAATAATTAATACAAATTTTCTAGTTGACGAAATAAGTTTCCTATGTAGACAATTTTTATTGGCATCAAGTTATTGTAATGATGCTGTTAAGGATTGTTTCTATTTCACAGGCGTACATTTGTATATAAAAATGTTGTTATATCTTAAACATAATTTTAAGAAAGACTTTTTTTTTTGTTTGTGTTTACATCCCGTTGGGAGAATGTTAGAAGTTATTATTGGACAAGCAAAGGACAAACGTTGCAGTCCTCATGGTCGTAAATTTTAACAAGAAGAAAATTATATAGTTTATTGATACAAAGAATAGCGAATTCTGCTTTGTTAAACAATATCAGTAACAGGAATATTTGTGATATACTATATATTTGAAAATGTTGTTCCGTCAATGGAATTTAGCTCTGGGTTGGCAACAGCTGCCCTATGTTAGTAAAACATCCTGGTCTTTGCTTTGAGATGGGTTATGAACGTGAACGTGTAGACTTAGCTCAATAAGGAAATTAGCATCAATTCGTAAGAAGCGGGCGATCTTTGCCATATATACCAGAGGATGGGGGGGGGGGGTGAATTGCGCTTGGCGTGACTCGCGTATGAAATTACGTGACTGTTTGGAGACATAAACTGGATGAATACAACTGTTTAAAGATTACCAAGAAATTCCAGAGTGTTAATGCGACATTAATTGCACGTGAAAATTAATAGTACTTCTCTTCAAACCATGCTCTCTACAATCACAGGAGAACCTGTCGACATCATCGTTTTGCCAAATCTCACGTCGTTTCAGCTTGCAGATTTTAGAGCCTCCACCTGCTAGTTATCTATGGTCGAATTGACCGAGCGAAACTGGAGGTGAATGAGGAATGCAAGTGAGGCCCAGATTTAGGGAAAAAGGAAGGGAGATTGGGTTTTAACTCTGCGTCCATATAGTGGTTAGTAGAGACGGAACACGAGCCCTTAAATTATTTAAATATTTATATATGGGGCAGGAAATTTGCCGTGCCCTTTTAAGTGAATCATTATGGCAATTGCCTGCAGCGATTAATTCAAATCAAGGCAAACCTAATGCAGGATTGCTGTAGGCGGATTTGAACCGCCGGCCGCGGTGGCCGAGGAGACTGAGGCGCTCCAGTCACGGTCTGCACGGCCACTACGGTCGGGGGTTCGAATCCCCCCTCGGGCATGGATATATGTGCCGTCTTTAGTATAAGGTAGTTGATAAGTAGTTTGTAAGTTTAGGAACTGATGACCCGTAGTTAAGTCCCATAAGCTTAACAAACATTTGAATTTTTGGATTTGCGACCCCGCGAATGCGAGTCCAGTGTTTTATCCACCGCACCACCACGATCAGGACCAGTTTCGAGCGCCGCTATTTGTGTATCAGAGGTTACGCTGAGCTGAGAGGTTATCCTTTGGCACTCTGTGCAGGTGGGACACTGTAGCATGTAGCAAGTGACGAGTATCTGAAGAGAAAACGCGACCGTTGCACTCTTTGCTGCAGGCAGTGTCTCTCAAGGTTACTCTCGTCGCTAGTGCATCCATATCTAAGTAACGAACGTGATGAATACATTGACAAATTCTATAACTGTGCACCTTTAGTTTGGAGCTATACAGTTTACCAAGTACATTTGTATCCTAAATGAAAATGTAAAACGAGTATCAATCTAAATAATCTAATAATTCTTGTTCAATTGTTGAAACGGTTAATAGTTCCTTGGTATCTAGCTACGGTAGCGGATAGGACCAGTAAAGTTGAAATGACGGTATCTGTAAAATTCCTTTGCGCAGATAATACTGAGCTCTTTCAGGAAATCAGCCAACACTGTATTTTATTTCCTGAGATATGCACTAATGGTGGAGTCTATTTGAACTGTTGTCACTAATCTAGGACAGTGACGCAACAAAAGTATAACAGAAACGAGGCAGGCAAGTTGTACTTTATTTAGTAGTAATTTGTCATCATTCATATACTATTCACCTAGTTATGTTATAATAATAATTTCGTGTGGTTCATTGGCCTGGTGCAAGTCTTTCAATTGGACGCCACTTCGGAGACTTGCGTATCCCTAGCCTACCCCAGTTATCCAATCGGGGAAAGGGGGCCTACAGCTTAACGTGGAATCCGAACTACGTGTCGTTTCTGGCGACTCCTCACGTCGTTGAGCGGTGAAGGATGAGTTACAGTGCAGAGTGAAAAAATCTGATGTCCGATCGGGTTTCGAACCCGCGACCTTGCGGTTTCCAGTCGAGCGCTTTACCCCAAGACCACCCTTTTTTTATTATTTTTATTTATTTATTTATTTATTTATTTATTTATTTATTTATTTTTATTTTTTTTTTTTTTTTTTTTTTTTTTTTTTTGAAAAAGAAATTCCCTCTTGATTACACAAAGAAACATCCTCTTCAGGAAAAATTCAATATCGTCTTGATGACTTCTTCATCTGCAGACGATAAAATAAAAGCTTGAAACCAAATGAAACTTCTCCTACCTCGTAGTTGTAAAAATCGTTTCTTTCGAAAACTGAAAAGAAGTGACAGAATTGTTGCCTACATGTAAATTATAAATTTTGTTCTTTTTCTCTCTCTGTACTTCCGCGGCTACTCATGGGCTATTTCGGCTTACCGAGCGCTTCAAAGTTGTCTTCTCGTATTGTCTGCTACTGCAGTTTATGCCGTGTTTTTCGTGTTCCTTTTTTTTTTTTTTTCTAAATCTCTTTTACTATGTTTTTGCCTTCTCGGTAGACTTTGGAGTACCAGGTAGCAATAGCTCAGGCCACCGTACGGAAATCACAGAAGTTTAAAAGACATTTAAGAATGAATAAAAAATTAAATACATAAATTAAAGTTCTTCTACGGGTGTTTCTATGATAAAATTCTAAGTAAAAAATTCGCATACTTTTCTTTATATTTCTTCGTTCTTTTAAGTTTTTCGTGTTCTGTCGTGAGATAAATCCAGTAGTCTTCTTTACTCTTATCTTTTTCTGTGAGAATGTAGTACACCGTATGTCCTTTGATCCAATTAACTGCTTTGTGTTTTGTGCTTGGGTAGGGTACTTCGTCTGGGTGCAGAAGTCTATCTGGGGTAATGGTTCGGGGAGATGTTCGCAGCATACTAGCGAGTTTAGTTCTGCAGAGAGTCCAGATGGTTGTGACAGCGTCGCAGGTGAAACGGTGTTCCTCCGTGTCCACTAAGTTACAGGAGATGCAATTTGGAGTTTCCGCTAGGTGAATTGCGTGTAACTTTGAATTTGTGGGAATTTTTCTGTTAACCGCAGTGTACCAGGTTGATCGGACTTCTGTCGGTAAGTGAGGATCTTGAATGTTCTCCCAAATTTTTTCCCAGTTGTACTCTTTGTACTTCTTCTCTATTCTATTTCCGTTTTGGTTGCTCATCATGTTTTTGTAAACTTCTTTGACTTTGTGTAGGTCTTTTTCGAGAGTATTTCTTCGAACGTAACTTAATTCGACAAGAAAATGTTTGATATGATAGAGTGCGTTCGGAATGTGGTGCACGTCTACTGGTGGATCCATACTGGTCGGTGCAATTTCATTTAAGAGATGAGCTGCGAGAGTATCGGGCGATCGTTGCCACTGCTTGTACAATTTGCTGACGAACAGCGCCTGTGATTTCTTGTAAATGTTTGTCAGGTTTAAGCCTCCGTTACTTAAAGGTAGTGTTAAGGTCTCATACTGCACCTTAAAAATTTGCCCTCTGGTGACAAAATGGCCGAGCGCTGCTAGCATCTGTCGAGCTATGATCTTCGGTATTGGCAACACTTGAGCAACATAGTTTACTTTGGATGTTATGTATGTATTTGCTAATTGCACTTTTTGTATGGCATTTAGTTTACGCAGACCATGTTGTTGTATGGCCGCTCGCATTTTTGCCAACAATTTTCTGTAATCAAGGGCAGCCGTGCGGCGGATATCTTTCATGTATTCAATTCCTAGTGTTTTGATAGTTTCTACGCAATTTATTTGTACGTCGCCTCTAAGATCTAATCCCCGACCGATGTGCATTATTCCCGACTTATTACAGTTTAATTTTGCTCCTGACGCCGCTTCATAGGTTCGTATAGTTTGGAACGCTGTTTCCAGTTCGTCACCTGCCGTGATCACAAAACTGACGTCATCTGCGTACGCTTGACATACTATTCTATGGCCGTGTATTTGTAGCCCTGCAAGATCCTGCGTCAGGGAGGACAGCAGAGGTTCCATCGCCATCGCAAACAAGCACAGGGACATTGGGCAACCTTGGCGTACTGAACTTTTGATTCTGACAGGTCTGCTTAATTGTCCGTTGACACATATTCGTGAGGTGGAATTTGTCAATAGGTTTTTGACCGTTGTAATAATTTTTCGTGGGAGATTCATGACTTCCATGGTTCGAAAAAGATACGTATGGTTAACTCTGTCAAAGGCTTTTTCGAAGTCAAGAGAGACTATGGCACTTGGAATGTCCAAAGCTTCTGCCGTTGCTATAATATCTCTGTATTCGCATAACGTCTGGTGTATTGTTCTATTTTTCCCGACGCTCGTTTGGTAATTCCCAGTAATACTTGTTATAACAGAAGTTAGTCTTTGCGTTATGATGCGTGCGACAATTTTGTAGTCGGTATTGAGTAGTGTGATGGGGCGTAGGTTGTTAACAGTCTTCCCTCCTGGCGTTTTGGGAACTAACACCACTATACCTTCACAAAAGTCCTGTAACACGTCACTTCTGGCGTTCAGGATTTCGTTACACACGAGCGTCAGCTTGGGGACGAGCTGTTGTTCAAAGGTGTGATAGAATTCCGCTGGTAATCCGTCGGGGCCAGGGGACTTATTCTTTGCGCTTCTACGTATGGCGTCTGCCACTTCCTCGTCAGTTACGTCTGCTGACAGGTCTGCCGCTTCTTCAGGATTTAATTTCGCGGTCAGCCTTGCGATGACGGCTTGCTGCGCCTCTTCGTCTGCTGGTTTGTCGGCCATCAGTGTCGTAAAATATTTATGGATTTCTTCTCGAATGCCACGTTGTGTCATCAAGGTTCTCCCGTCTTCTGTGTTCAGTTCTGTCAATATTTTCCGGTTTTTTCTCTTCTGGTCTTGTATGATATGGTACATTGACGTTGTTTCTTCGTGAACTGTATTTTGTAGCCGTGATCGAATTTTACAACCTTCTAATTGCTTCCGCTTGACACTTAAAAGTGTGGCCTTTATTCGTTTGATCTGTGCATAATTTTCTATGACTGTGGCATCTTGTTGGTACAAGTCTCTGAGACACTGATAATAAAATTCTATTGTGTTTTTCATCCAAATATTTTTCATCCAAGAGTAACGTTTCATGGTCTTTATTAACGCGGGTTTTGCACATTTCATCCACCATGTAAAGGCCGAGTCATACTTTGAAAACTTTCTTTCGCAGTCCGTCCACGTATTGCGGAAGGTTTCGTGGCACTCTGGGTCTGACAGATGCGCGACGTTTAACTTCCATGTTCCTTTCGCTCTGTACGTTTCTTGTTTTTGTAGGTTAGCAGTGCATATGTAGGCTACATGATCGGAAAATATATTCGGCCACAGTTCCGCTTGCAAAATGTGATGTTGTAAATTAGACGTTACATAAATTCTATCTATGCGACTAGCGGAATGGCTGGTAATGTGGGTAAACCCGGGCTTATCACCGTGTTTGAGTTCCCACGTGTCGATCAGTTTGACTTCTCTGACGATATTCTGAAGTTCTATGCAGTTGTTGAAATTTGGTGTCTGGTCCTTAGGTTTGATGACACAATTAAAGTCGCCTGCAAAAATGAGTTGATCGGGACGCCGCATAAAGAGTGGTACAATTTCTTCTTTAAAAAATTCAGCCCTCTGGCGTTTTTTACCCGTTCCAGAAGGGGCATAAATATTAATGAGTCTGGTATTATTTATCGTGCAAGCTATACCCCTGCTGTTCGTTAACCTCTCGACGTTTGTGGGGAGGATACCTTCCTTCGTCATGATCGCTGTCCCGAGTTCACTGCCATAACCAGGATTAAGTAGGGTATTGTATCCCGTTATACGGTCTAGATTAATGTCTGTCACTTCTTGTAAGAACGCGATATCTATATCAGCTGCATACAAGAAGTCTTGGAGGTTCTTTAATTTAAATGTGCAGCTAATTTTATTGATATTAACAGTTGCAATCCGATACGCTTGCAACGGTAAAAACACATTTGCAGGCATACTTGATGTCATCCTGCTTGTTACTGATATCGATAACACATGACCTAAAAGTATTCTGGGTCTTCGTCCACTTCCCCCGATCCGGCTGCGTTGTTTTGTTGCCGGACAGGGTTGTCTATACATGCATCTGACGACGCCCCTGCCGTGTTTCTCGGAATCTCTGGCATCTCTTCCTCTCGAGTTGCTTCGTCGGTGTCATCTGCCCACGCTCTCGGTTTGATATTTCCCCAGTTCTCTCCATCCTGTTCATTTCGATGTTTGATGGATCCTTTCGGAGCCACCGTGTTCACTGTTGCACGTTCTTCCGACGTTCGCATTTGGCTGGAATCGGGTTCCTGCGTTCGAGTTTTTTTGGACGTCGGAAGGTTTCCTGGAGAGGGCTGTGATGTCCCTTCTATCAGTGTTTTGCGTATCTGTTCGGCTTTCTCGCGCAGTTTTGGCGCCTGTTCTTCCGCACCTTCGCGTGCAATACGTCGCTTTTTTTGTTTTTTTGGGAGATTTCTGGGGCTGTTGGTCTGTTAATTCCAGAGTCTCAACTGGTGATGCCGGAAAAATTCCGTCCGCATTTGCTAACTGCTCCACACTCTTGTCGTTACTGTTGCTTTCACACACAACTCCCTGTTTATTTTTGTCCGTAGTCTGGTCGTTAGAAGGAAGGACATCATGTGTGTTTGTCGTATCCATGGGTATGTCGTGTTCGGTGTGGTCGTTGTACGCTTCCAGGGCTGCGTCTAGATTTGCTTCCGGTGCAATATTGCCTCGCGTGGCGGCGACGTAGCTCAGGGGCAACGTAGACACGGGGCCAGGCCTCTGTCGCTCGCCGGTCGGTATTTGCGTCACGCGCCGTTTTAAACACTGCGCGCGAACGTGTTTTGTAGAACCACATCCCGAGCATGTTCGTGGTTGCCCTTCGTATATGACAACAGCTCTGTAGCCACAAACGGTGATGTAGGACGGTATGTGCTTCAACATCTCTATTTTCACTTGTCTGACACCGTTCAACACTGGGAAAATGTGAGAGTCTGACCACTTTTCCGCGACGTTACTGAGTACAGTGCCGTATTCTCTGAGTTGATCGTTAATTGCGTCGGCAGGTATTTCGAATGGTAATTCGAAGATTCGTACAGTTTTGAAACCCATGCCAGCTGGTGATATTGTAACGTCGCCAATAGTGCCGTCTGAATGTTTAAATTGTAATCGTCCGCCACATGAGTCGACAATTTTCTTGCATTTTTCAGGGCTTATCATTTTTAAATATACAGTACTGCTGACTATCGATAAGTGTATTCCGATCAATTCGTCTATAGTGACCTTCATAACGTCTCTTACAAACAACTCCACTTCAAACGACTTTGGTCTAGGCAAATTCGGGTCGAAACTCAATCTAAGAGTGTCTTTCCTTGGTGGTCGATCCATTATGTTCGTGTGCAAAACATTCTAGTTGGTAAATGTAAACGCTGAAGCGTGCACTCACCGTTTACCTCCGCTCGGCCGCCAAGTAGCGAGGACGTAAACAAGACGTCCAAACAGCACGGCTGCCCGACGAAGACTGACCACCAGGCGCGACTAGTTATCTGATAATAACCTGGAACTGCTTGATGATTGCTTTCAAATTTTTTTTAATTTGAAGTTGGACTAAAAAGTTACAAGGACAGGTCAGTAAGTAAGACGCAAAACAGACGTAGACACCCCAGTACTACGCGCTGTGTAGGGTCATTTATCACTAAGACACATCCGTCTTGTGGGATGCAGCAGTTTAACGAACCAAATAAGGTTACTGCTCAAAAGCAACACTTATAGGATTCAAACGATTGTTTTAATTGTAATTACAGCTTCTGGTGAATCATCAAGTAGATATAATAATGGTAATGATGTTAAAGCAAGAAAGATTAATGTAATTGCTGGTAATGCAACAATGGTTGGAATGCCCTAGGAGAGTATTCGCAGAATTCGTCATCTTGATTTAAAATTTCATCCGTACAAACTACAGATGGTGCAGCAAATGACGGACAACGATTACTTGTTACGATTTAGGATCTATCAACGAATGATAACAAGAATAAACAATGACGATGAAATCATAAACAAGTTGTGGATGTCAGGTGAGGCAGATTCTTGTCTCACAGATTATGTGAAGAAAAACAAGTACCGGATCGGACAAACACAAATCCTAATCACAGTCCTGAGTAGCCTTTACATTGTAGTAGTGACACTACGGTATGCTGTTTCTTTATATGGGATTATCGGAACGTATTTTTTCGCAAATGAAGAGGGAAACACAACTGTCAGTGCCGTTCGTTACACCTACCTTGAACAACTTTCCCAACGTCCAAGAAGTCTGCTTTCAATTGGACGGAGATCTACAAACATTTGAACATTTGATTTGAAAGTTATAATTATTGTTAACATCACACAAATATGCATATGTATGAACATGTTCTGACCATTTATAAGTGTTCTTATCATCATTTCTGTTTTAAATACAGGGGTGAATTACAAAATCTTATACACCAAGTTCTACTCATCGTCCAAGCAGAATATCTTCAACTGACGAGATAGATTAGCCTAGGAGATATTCTTTCACTTTGTTTTAATGTGTAGTTTTGCTGCTTGTTGAACATGTAATTTAACTAGGTAAATAATCAAAATTGTGGATGTCATAATTGTTATCACTTACTGTGTTATGAATAAAATCAATGTGCACTAATGAATTAATTTTTTTCTTAAAATAATAAACTTGTGTTCAAATTTGTGCCTTTTGTTGCAGTAAGTTATATTAAGCAAACTACATAAGAGAATAAATATACTATAACTCAATAGTCTAGAAGGAGCAGTTTAGGTGGAGCTGTTTCATAGTTTATAGTTTACTTTGCTGATTGTCAAACTTTTTATACAACTGTATAAGTGATCACAACTTCGTCTGTCATCATTGTGTTTTACTCATTGTGCTAACTACCAAATAAAATAACTAACTGAGTCGACCTTTGTGTTTATCTACAACCAGCGCTGTATTTGATGTGTGGCTGATCACAGTGGATAATCACATACAAGGCGCCACTTTAGTTATCAATGGAACAATGTTAGATATTGAAAATCTACTTCGAAAGTCATGTATATATGCTACGGCCTAATCAAAAAGGGCCATAAAACAGAAACGTACACCAATAATATTTTCAATATAAAATAAAGATTTTCTTATGGATACCCCATATGATTTGTTGTGCAATAAATATCATGAAAGATCAGAAAAATAAAGTCGTTGGTTGCATACCAACACGTCAATTACATACTGCGAATGGGCAAAGTTGAAAATGTGTACCCAGCCGGGACTCGAACCCGGGTCTCCTGCTTTTCTAGGCATTTGCACTGACCGCTACACCACATGGGGACACAGTGATCACCGCACCTGCAAGGACTACCTAAGCACGCCTCCCGTCAGATACAGATTTCCAGCTTCGCCCTGCCCACAGTACTCAAACTCGTAGTTATGAAACTAAGTCCCGTAAGAGTAAGGGCTTCAAACTTGCACACCCCTCCCCACTAACGATAGGATCATTGCAGGTGCGGTGATCACTGTGTCCCCAGTGGTGTAGGGGTCAGCGCAGCTGCCTAGAAAGCAGGAGACCCGGGTTCGAATCCCGGCTGGGTACACATTTTCAGCTTTGCCCAATCGCTAAAATGCGATTGGGCAAAGCTGAAAATGTGTACCCAGCCGGATTCGAACCCGGGTCTCCTGCTTTCTAGGCAGCTGCGCTGACCCCTACACCACTGGGGACACAGTGATCACCGCACCTGCAATGATCCTATCGTTAGGTGGGGAGGGGTGGGCGTTTGAAGCCCTTACTCTTGCGGGAATTAGTTTCGTAACTACGAGTTTGAGTACTGTGGGCAGGGCGAAGCTGGAAATCTGTATCTGACGGGAGGCGTGCTTAGGTAGTCCTTGCAGGTGCGGTGATCACTGTGTCCCCAGTGGTGTAGGGGTCAGCGCAACTGCCTAGAAAAGCAGGAGACCCGGGTTCGAATCCCGGATGGGTACACATTTCAGCTTTGCCCAATCGCAGTTGATGTCATATATTCTGTGAATATTAAATAATAACAAGAGCAGGATCAGAAGTGACGTCTGTTCTATCGGAACAGACGCCACATGTATATATATACGTCTATTACATCCGGAGAAAATTCTAAGTCGACGTTAGCAATAAAGGAAACCTACAGCTAGCGTGTCCCAAGACTCAAGCGAGGCTACCGTTTTTTGAATTATAACTTGTTATTTCAAGAAGAAACTCATTATTCCTCACGTCCGTTGGAGATGGCGGTAACCACACACTTCTTTCGCTACTTCGTTATTTATTTCAAGTGCTGAAGACTAGCATAGTCGTTTGCCAAACATTTTAATCATCTTATAAATGGAAATCCCTGTGAAACTAATATTTCACTGAGACAACTTAAGCACTTCCGTAGGCACGTGGGTTGAGCCCACACGCGATGCCCCGAAAATACCCACAGGCGCCGCCAAAGAGGCGAAGTAGCAAGTAGGGACGAGGGCCGCTCGACTGCTCAGCATAATCAGTCACTTTAAATGCAGAGTCTGCGCTGTACTTTGCTCCCTATGGGGTGCTCTGCCTCTCTGGATAATCTATGCCCTCCTTCGTCAAACTGAAACGGTCAAAGGGAAGCATCCGACTATCACACAAGCTATCTCTCTTGGTGCTGTTGCCAAAACAATTTATTCATTGGAGCATGATAGTCATGGGACATCCCGACTGTTATTGTACTAGTTCCACTGGCATTTCTTGTAAACATGGAATCTGTAGTGCCACATCAAAATAAGAAACGTTTTATGACTACAGCATAAAGAATTAATCATTACCTCTGTTGAATTTTCAAATTATTGGTTTGCTTGATCCTAATAAAAGATGTGTTCTGTGGCAAATTGTATCGTTCTTTTGTATTTTAACAGGTTTATAATGTATATATAGTACCAAAATACAATGCATTAATAAATTATATTTAAAACATACACTCCAATTTTAAAACATTGACTTGGATCAGTAATGTCAGTTATTCCAAACTAATCCTAGTCTTCACCAATAAAAGAGTAAATTCAAGATATTTCAAGTACTAATTTTATTATTGAAAGCTAAAACGATCGTCATTTAATTTATAAATAATTATTTAAAACACATAAAATTGGTAGGACTGTATTTATCCTGCAAATAAACATTTGATAATTGTTTTACAAACGGTATCTGGTGTGTAAAATCAAACACCCAGTAAACTGCATGGACGTGCAGGTTTTTTTTAATTAATTAATTTTTATGAAAAGTAAAGATTACAATCACCACAGAGTCTGGAAAACAGTACACAATATAAGATGTTAACAGCGACGCATAAAGTGAAATCTTTGTAATAAATAATAGCACGTTTAGTATATGAAGTATCTACACCAACAAAGTTGTGAACTTTAAAAATATACCAGAAAACTTCCGAAAGTGAGAGGAAGAAAGGAAGCTTGGAGGTTAACGTCCAATCGATAGCTTGGTCATTAGAGACGAAGCTCACACTCGGATGTGTTTGGGTAAGGATGTGGAAGGAAATCGGCTGTGCCCTTTCAAAGGACCCATCCCGGCATTTGCCTAGGGTGATTTAGGGAAATTACGGAAAACCTAAATCAGTATGGCCGGAGGTGGATTTGAACTACCATCCTTCCGAATGCGTCTCCAGTATGCTACCACTGCGCCAACTCGCTCGTTCAAAAGTGTGAGAACCATTTCTTTGTTTCGTTCCTTAGGGTACCGTAACAGACTGTAATGTAGCTTATCGTGGTGATGGCACATACTACGACCTGAAGACAACGCAGAATCTAGCTCCCACATGGAAAAGGGTCCGTTGTATTCTTCTTCAGTGCTCAGTGGTGAACCTGAAGTTTAAACTGACCTTCTCAGTAGCCATTCTGTGGGGCTAGAAAGCATGATCCTGACTGACAGTGGAAGTTACTGTGGCGGACGTTGACTACCATTTCCCAATACAGCAGTTACTGGGCACCCTTACAGATATCGTACTGATGGTCTCCCATAATTTGGAACTGGTTGTGGAACGATTGACGGAATTCAGCAAGTCCTTGCTACAAGATTCTCCGTAGTGGATCGCTACTTTACGCAAAGCCGGTCGTGTAGCACGGATTGCACAGCGGCGTTTTTCACTCTACCAAGGGACACGCTGCCTTCGTAACTGTCCAGTAGATTGTGGAATTGATGCTTCGACTATATACTGATGCTTGGATTACACCCATTCCTGGACACTGCCACGTCATTCAAGTTCACCAAGTCGGTTGAACTAAGCACCCATCACTGTGGTGATCTCGAGGGCCCACATGGTCAGATAAATCCAGAGGAGAAAGTGATCACTTCCATGTTGGTTCGTCCACTTCCCATTGCTTTGAGTGGGCAATGACCGCAGAAGATAGATCGATAACACCTATCGCAGTATAAAAGAAAATGTTTGTTAAGCTTATGGAACTTAACAGCGGGATTATCAGTCCCTAAACTTACGAACTACCAATGAACTAACACTAAAGACAACACAAACATCCATGCCCGACGGAGAATTCGAACCTCCGACGCGGGTGGTGCTCCATACCACTCGGCAAGTCCAGCGCAACTGTTGCAGCACAGAAATGTGTACATTCATCAAATTCACATTGGATGACAAGCCTCTCAGTTGCTAAACACGTGAGGCATGTAGTTAGAGAATCGCAAAACACATTGCACTGGTTAAAACCACCATTCAGGATCAATAGGTGTGGGGAGCTGGGTAAGAAGATCACGGAGACCAACTAGCGCACAATATGGGGATAGATAGATCGAGCATGTTGTCAATCGGTGACACAACTGCACAGACACAGCGACGGCTTGCAGGCGTAAGGTGAGTGAGATAGGAGCGTTGGTGACATTGATGTAAATAGCTCTCATTCCAGTCAGGTTATCCATGTAGCAGGGCCGTCTGGTTCCTTGAAGTTAGTCTCTTGGAGAAAGACACACATAGGTCAAAACCCAATATGCTTAGTTGTTCCACGTGGGTCCTCAATCCCTGCAAGGTTTACTGAAGTAAGCCATCTATCAAGGAGGCGAGGCAGTGCACTGAATCGGGTCGAGGTTCAGTATTGCGGTGAGTAGTTGGCCCCTCAAGTAGATCCATGTGCTCTGGAGTCAGACGAATCTTGTATATCAACGGTGATATGTTCTGATCGCATACTGCCTGCTTTCAATGGGAATTTGTGACTTGACTTGCTGTTTAGTCCTCTGGTTGCCGGCAGTCGTGGGAGTAGTGGTAGCAGTGGCTACAGTAGACTTCTGGTCAGCCTTTCCTGCTAGAGTTGTCAGAAGCTCTACAATACTGGTAACTGTCCGATAATGCGGGTTGAGGTACAGTGCCTGATGCCAGTGAAGCCTGACGGATTGGCAAATGCAAACACTAACAGAATGGCCTGAGACGATATAAAATGCAGAATGGTTAAGGGAAGAAAGGATTTCTCAAGAGGAGAAATTTTTAACAGTGAATTTTATCTCAAGCGTTTGGAATTCTACCCCAAAGACATTTTTCTGGATTGTAGCCCTGAAAAGACGTGAAATATGGACGATAGGATGGTCAAATAAGGCTACAGAAGCTTTTAAATGTTGTTCTACAGAAATTTGTTTAATATTACACGGATGAATTGCGTAACTAATGAAGAGTTATTCAATGTAATTGAGAAGAAATTTGCAACGAATCTCTTGATGAAAAGCAGGGATGGATTGGTTTGTCTCTTTCTGAGATGTAAAAGAAACGAAATTTAGTATTCGAAGGAAGCACTGATGGCAGGACGGAGGGGAGGGGAGGGAGGAAGGGGAACGAGGGAGCAGGGTAAAAATTGCAGAGGATACCAAGAGGGAGGTTCTGCGAGCTGGACAGAGTAGCATGGAGAGGTGTATTACATCAGGATTCAGTCTGAAGAGGAAATCAACAACAATGATAAAATGGTGTATGCATATACATCACTTGAAGTGTAGTCTGTGTTGTTGAATTGACAAAAAAGCCGCATAGAAAAAGGATTTTTCCATTATTGCGGACAACGAACGCAGCCTTGTCTCGAACCTTAGTAACACAACAACCAAAAACAAAAGCAAAAAGCAATTTTACTTGTACCACTCTACAGAGAGATGTATACGGATATAATCGTGTAGAGCCCTCGCGAGCACGAATAAGTGCCACAGTATGACGCGTCACATACTCGACTGACGACTGTTGAACTGATGCCTTGAATGAGTACGACGGGGGGGAGGTCTCATCTGAACAGCACAATAAAATACAATACAGATCTGCTCAATATGTTCACTTCTGTGATCTGGTGGGTAGCGAAGGTATTAGGACAGTCATCCTGGAGCCACTCTGTAGATATTTTGTAGGCGTGGGGTGTCGCATTGTCCAGCTGTAATTGCCCAAGTCCGTTGGAATGCATAATGGATATGGATGGATGCAAGTGATCAGTCAGGATGCGAACTTACGTAACACCTGCAACATTCATATCTACGTGTATCAGCTTGAACAGTCCCCTGTTCACATGAAGATTCAAAATGTTCAAATGTCTGTAAATCTATCGGACCAAACTGCGTGGCCATCAGTCCGTAGCTTACAAACTACTTAAACCTAGGTAAACTAACCTAAGGACAAACACACACACCCATGCCCCAGGGAGGACTCGAACCTCCACGGCGAGCAACCGCGCGCTCCGCAGCGAGACGCTTTAGACCGGTCGCCTACTCCACCGCGGCCACTTGAAGATTTCGTGGATTCAGAAAGTTGTCTCCATACCTGCACACGACTATCCGCTCGATACGACTGGAAACACGAATTGTCAGACCAGACAATATATTTCGAGTCATCAACTGTCAAATGTCGAAAATGTTCAAAAGTTTGTAAATCTAAAGGACTTAACTAAGTTGATCATTAGTCCCTAAGCATACAAGCTTAAAGTAAATTATGCTTAGGACCACATAGACACCCATGCCCGAGGGAGAATGCAAACCTCCGACGGCAAACGGCCGCACCGCTACTGGGCACTTTAGTGAGCACGGCTATTCTGCCGCGGCTGTTTAATTTCGGTTTTAAACTTTGTGTCGTGCTGTGCAGTCAGCAAGGGCCTTCGGATCCAAAATCTCATATCCATGATGTTTCGTCAAAGGTTTCACACGATGACACTTCTTGGTGGTCCGGCATTTATACCCGCAGCAATTTGAGGCAAGGAATGCGACTTCTGTCATGTTGAGCGTCCTCTTTTGTAGTCGTTGGTCAAGTTCATGCTGAAGTTTTCCGACCGAAGAGGTCTGAATTTTTATGTTTTACCAGATCCCCGATACTCATGGTGCACTAGTGAAATGTTGGTACATCTACATCCATACTCCGCAAGCAACCAGACGGTTAGTGGTGGAGAGTACCTTGAGTACCACTATCGATTCTCCTATTCCAGTCACGTATTGTTCGCGGAAATTGTCGGTATGCCTCTGTGTGCGCTCTAATCTGATTTTATCCTCATGATCTCTTCACGAGACATACGTCGAAGGAAGCAATATATTGCTAGACTCCTCGGTACATCTACATACACATGGGATATTCTGCCCGTACCGAGCGACAGAGCGACAGAGTCTTCCACTGGAGTTTATCGAACATCTCCGTAACGCTTTCTCGATTACCAAATGATCCTGTAACGAAGCGCGCTGCTCTCCTTTGGAACTTCTCTATTTATTCTATCAAACCCACCTGGTACGGATTCCACACCGGTGAACAGTATTCAACGAGTGGGCAAACAATTGTACTGTAATCTACTTCCTTTGTTTTCGGACTGCATTTCCTTAGTATTCTTCCAGTGAATCAAAGTCTGACATCTGCTTTACCGACGATTGATTTTATATAGTGGTTCCATTTTAAATAATTTATGGAATTAACTGCTTCTAGATGCGGACCTGCTAAGTGTAGCTAAATGATACAGGATCTTTAAAATGTTCAAATGTTTGTTAAGCTTACGGGACTTAACTACGGGGTCATCAGTCCCTAAACATACAAACTACTTATGAACTACTTACGAACTAGGACGGCACAAATATCCATGCCCGAGGGGGGATTCGAACCCCCGACCGTAGTGGCCGTGCTGACCGTGACTGGAGCGCCTCAGTCACCTCGGCCACCGCGGCCGGCACAGGATCTTTCTTTCTATATATGCGCAGCACATTACACTTGTCTACACTGAGATTCAATTGCCATACCTTGCACCATGCGTCAATTCGAAGTAGATCGTCCTGCATATCATTACAATTTTCCATTGTTACAACCTCTCCATGTACTTTTTGATAAAATGCAATACACGGACACGTGTCAAGTCCTGGGTGCAGATGTGTAGAGAAAATCGCAAAGCTGTTAAGACGTGTTTATTTAGACACAACCAGATTCACATCAGTATAGATGCATCTTCAGGTGACATCTTTGAATAGGAAATACATCGGAACTAATAACTGAACTAGAGTATCTAAAAGGACCAATAAGTAAGAATTTTGTAAATATTTGATAACATTTTTTTTAAACTTTTTTTATTTTATTACTTTTATTTATTTATTATTTTTTATTTTATTATTATTAATTAATTAATTAATTTTTTACCGAAAGTACTTACTAGCAAAATGATTACATCCAGCAAAATGATTACATCCAGCTTTAAGGAGGCCTTGCTAAAATATTCTCACAATAGGGTGTGGTCCTCATTTGATAAATAACATCCCCGATTTGTCCATTACGAAAAAACCAACAATGTGAGTCTAAAATCAAGAACAGATTACGATCAGATTTGCTACCCAGGGTCAACAATCTCACTGTAAGTGGTCAGTATAAACTGCTAAAAACAAAATATTGAAATTGCGTGATACGAATCCTATAATGAACCGCTTACCAGGAAACAGACGGCATCTCCTGGACCAGGAAGTGCTGTGGCCGCGGTACATAACAAGTGCATACCCAGACTAAAGTGCTAAATGTGTGATATGAACAAGGAAAACTGACGTAACACGGCGTTGACCACTAGAGGACTCTCCTAACAAGTACAAATGAAGGCTGGGCACCGCGTACATACTTTACACTGTTGTTTTAATCAAATGATAAAATTCAAATAAAAATTAAAAAATAGAAATGGTCTGCTATATTGTCTACTCTTCCATCAAAATGTAAAACATATGAAAGGTAGATGACTTTTCAGTCACTTGAGCAAATCTATCATGAATACAAATAATCAAAATTTGATAAGGTGTTAAAATGTCTCAGCTCTACTTGGTTGTTACAGAATGAACCCGGAGCCTGCTTAAGTGCTTTCATAATGTGCATCTCTTCTATTATAGTTAAAACATTCCCTTTTCTCCCATAAATAAAATCATCTTGTTATTCTCTATATTGGAAACTTAATGGCCATTATCTTTTAAATGCACTGAAAGAGTCGATTTGGAGCCCTTCAAACTGATATGTTCCGTGAAAGGAACAACAAAGCTACGACCAGTCTGACCAATATATATCTGTGTAAAATCATTACAACAAAACTCGTAAACACCCGAGCCCCTATATTTATTTGTTTTCAGCCTTCTCTTTATGCCTGTATCTGTTGCCTACATTCTTAGGAATAAAGAACGCTGGTCTGGTGCCTATATACTACAGCATCGTCCGATGTTATCCACAAGGTCATTTATATATAATGTGAACAGCAACGGACCCACGACACTCCCCTGTGCCAGATCTGACACCACTCTTACTTCGGAAGACTTCTCGCAATTGACAATGTCATGCTGCACTCTGTTATCTAGGAACTCCTCAAACCATTCACACAATTGGTTTGATACAACATATTCTCTTACTTTGTTCATCAAACGACTGTGGGGAACAGTTTCAAATGCCTTGCGGAAGTCAAGAATCACAGCATCTACCTGATAACTCGTGTCTATGGCCCACTGTTTCTTTTGGACGAGTAGCACGAGCTGGGTTGCACACGATCGCCCTTTTTTCGAAACGGATACTGATTCCGGCAGAGCAGATTTCTAGTCTCCAGCAGTGTCATTATACTCGAACGTAATACATGGCACGGGAGAATCTCATCCCTACCTCAGAGATACTGTGCACCATTACTTGTGCGCCACTTATAACAAAAAGTTTAAACTCAAATCGTTATAACATGCCATTGTCCTGCCATTGAGCCAGTTGACTTTTATAGGCACGCCCACCTTTGAGTTTCACATAACTGTGTGTTCGCATACACCTGCCCACACGTTGGGTATTGAGTGTATTTGCCATTGTTTCCTATAAAATGTTATCTAAGGAAATTAACAGGTATCATATGAAGAAACAAGAGCGTGACTATGTTATATCTTAGGTTTCATACCCTATTTCCAATGCTGCCATTTGAAGTAGATGACATATTACGTTGCAGCTGCTTTTCAGCGAGATAAATAGAGAGCGAGGGAGAAAGTGTATCTGTGTTTGTGAGTATGTGTGGGTGGGTGTTTGGGAGAGAGAAAGGGAGAGAGAAAGAGAGAGAGAGAGAGATAGAAGGGATGGTGGAATGGAAAAGGCACAGCGCAAATGCGGGGGTATTCCATCATAAATAGTTCCTTATTACGAAATCCAGCTGTGTCACTGGCGCGAGCAGCTTAGAGCAGCCAGCCAGTGACTGCTGCAACTAATGAAGTTAATTAGGCGGCGAATGGGCGGCGGGAGGGGGTAGCTCGCAAACAGACGTCGCATTACAGCGCTGACGCTGGCATCAGCGGAAGTGAACACACGGCTCCCCAGCGGACTCTGAGCACACAGCGCCGTGTATGCGGCTCTGCTGTTGGCTGTAACCTACCCATGTGACAGGATTACAAGAGGCATTCCAACGTACTCGTGTGAGGCTGAATGTAAAGCGGTATTGTGACTATTCATCGCCTTTCAGTAAAACTGAACACCATTTCAGAGAGTGTTTTCTGTAAACAGTGTTCAATGTTAATTCTTTGCAAGTGTTGTGGTAATTAAGTTTAGCTATAGACGGAACAGAATGGGAAATCTTTTTAGAACAGCACAACATTAGGCCAATATGTTATGGACAACGATATAAAAGAGGAGAAGTAGAACACGATCAATAATATCCTGCCGGCCGCGGTGGCCGAGGGGACTGAGGCGCTTCAGTCACGGTCTGCACGGCCACTACGGTCGGGGGTTCGAATCCCCCCTCGGGCATGGATATTTGTGCCGTCCTAGTTCGTAAGTAGTTCATAAGTAGTTTGTAAGTTTAGGGACTGATGACCCCGTGGTTGGGTCCCATAAGATTTACAAACATTTGAACATTTGAATAATATCCTCTGTATTAACATGGCGCACTGCATAGTCTACTACAATTCGGCGTTTCTCAAATCTCTATCAATATAAAAACGAAATGACATTCATTCATACACTCACTCACTGATTAAACACGAAATCTCGAAAACTATTTCACCTATGATGCTGAAATTTAGCAGGAATGTAAGTTAAAAGTAGTAGACGTCAGCTAAGAAACAATTTTGCGATATGACCGATAGTTCAGGAGATACGACGTCATAAGCAATGAAAACTTCCCCGTCTTCCGGCACATGATACTGTGACTTTATCAGTCCACTATTTGAGAAGGAGGGCACTTAGCGACTTGCAACAAATTTTAAACGTAATTTCGAACCTTTAGGAAACTTTTTCCCGCTGACAACATAGCAAAATGATCAAACAAAAAGAGTTTCTCGCTTACTACTTGTTCACGGAGTAAAACTACGGCATTCGGTATAACGTTGTAACTTATAATTTCTACATTACATATTGTTCCTGCAGGATATTTTACAAACAGTATACACACATATAATTGAATGTTCCTTCCAAATTTTTGATACGTAGTTCATGAGCTATGATCCCATAAACAGTAAAGGTTAGTCTACACGACGACACTGAACTGCTGGACATTGCGCATGCGCATGCGCAGCTGACGTATGCGCAACTCGTTGGCGAAACTGAAACAGTTTCGGCGCCTTCCAACTTTGGCAAAACCGTTTACTCTAGATTTTATGTTAAGTGATGACCGAAATAAAACAAAAATATATAGTGAAGTGGAGAACAGAAGAGATTGTTCGTTTTCTGGATATTTATGCAACGCATGGGTGTTTGTGGGACTTCAACGACGAAAATTTCAGTTGTGGTGACAATGCTTCACACATAACACATATTGTTTCCGTATTGCATTACTGACTCTGTTTAAAAGAAATGTAAACTTCTCTGTCGACATTCTAAGGTGATTATAATAACTTTGAGGGTCTTCAACGACAACTTCTTTCAGAAAGGTTGCTGAGCAACCGAGCTGACGTCGTTTTTCATTCCAGTCACGACCCCAAACACGTTTCTTAGTCTTCTCTGTTTAGTCTTATGGAGCAATTTCACACAGAGGAGCAACAGCTCCGCCACAACTCGTACAGCTGCCAAATCTTTCATTTTACGATGACTACGGTACTCACAAA